>OZ010792.1:273656335-274976335 GCA_963932465.1 Maratus speciosus | reverse complement strand
ATTTTTCGACTGTTATTAACGGTGTCGTTCTGTAGATATAGAACTTTTGCTCTGATAGTGACTTCCCCACCTCCCCCCCACCCCCACCCCACCCTCTCTCTAAAAAGAAACTTTACGTTTGAAGCTGAATTTTTAGATGACAGTAATTACGTCAGACAATATTTCTTACGACACCCATTGAAAGATAAACTATCTAATTTAGATAAGTTATTTACATCTTCATTTAAAATGATCTTTTCTAATTTTGGTTTACCTCAATTTAAAATGCACAACACATTATGAGATTGAAAAAGCAACAAAATTACAATTATGTTCATTTTTTTTTTTTAAATTAAAACAAATTATTTTGTATTTCAAATTGTGTTTAATACAACAAAATTTTCTTAATACTAAATCTTACAGCTTTTTTTTTTTTTTTTTTTTTTTTTTTTTAACAAATTGGGTCTGTTTTCAATTAGCTGATCTACTATTTTGTTACTTAAGAGAAGCAAAAATGAAAAAAACACACATTTAGAATAATATTTTATTAAGTTATCATGCTAACTGCAATATATTTTAATTTCTTATCTATATTAAGTCTGAAAATATTTATAATTATCAATAAGTTGACTATTTTGAAAATATCTGATAAATATAAAAAAACATTGGATATTCTTTATATGTTTGAAGAAATCATGATATTTACGACCCCTGGTAATTGAAAAACTATGCCCTCTTTCTATTTTTTAATATTAAACAAGCGCCCAAACCCTCCAAACAGAGCAAAAATTCTTTCCGAACCCTACCCACTGCGATCTCGACCACCTGGTAGCAGTCGGAAAAAAAGCAACCCACTCCGACCGGCGAAATTTCGACTCTACTACACCAGAATAGCAAATAATCGCCAAGGCGGCTCTTCCCGACCGGTTTCAGCATTCCTACCACACCAGAATAGATCCCCTGGAGTGTTATGCGCCGATACTCTTTAATGATCGCATTCACGCGCTCAACAATTGCAACGGTACTGGATGTTGCGGGCATGCCTTCGCAATATTCGTCCGTGATATCAGTGCATGCTGAACATTTCGTACGGCAGTGTATTCTCCATTGTTCACTAGCACCTTGGATTTCGCTGCCTCCGTGTGGTTACATAGCGCTGAAGGAAATTTCTACACATCCGGAATCGAAAAATTGGTGAACAGTTCCCAGAAATGTTTAGAGTCTCTTGGGGACTATATGGAAAAGTGAACTTACATTGTATGTTGTCATAGCCGTTTTGCCTATGTATATGTGGTTTAATAAATGGCCATAACTTGGAAGTGTAACTTATTTTTTGATTTGCCCTCGTAAAAAGTTAAATCAAAATTTTAAAGTGCAAGTTTTTAAATCTTTATAGAGCGAAGATCGTGTGTTATGGAATGCCACTCTATTGTTATTTGCGAGTCAACATAAAAAAATGTAGATATAATAAAAGTTAGTATAGAACAAACTTTGACTATTTCTTAACACATTTTTAATGCGTTTAAAGTGGAACAAAGAAATACATGTCAATATTTAGTTAAAATAAAAAATTACCACTGTCTACTTAAAAAAAAAAAAAAAAAAAAAAAAAAAAAAAAAAAAAAAACATCAGACCACTATTTATGCCTTTTTTCTACCACCTTCCATAATTTAACATTATAGAAATGTCTCTTTTCAAAATTTCTAATTAAATCGTTTCTTTCCTGTTGCCACACCCTAAAAATGGCACAATAATGTGAAAAAATTAACGATAATGCGTGTTTTTGTTTTTGTTTTTGTTTTGTTTTTTTGCCAATAAAAATTCAGATTTTCTTGCTATATTTTTGCATTTTTCAAATAGACGTCGTTCTAAACAGAAAATGCAATTTTTTTTTAAATATATTAAATAAAAACTTTAACTATAAGAGCGGTAAAATAACGTAGCACCTTAATTTGAATGTTTTTTAGATTAAAACATCTACTTTAGCCCTTGCAGGCGCAGAGTCATTCTGTTTATAAACTGATGAAATAATGGACTGACACCGCAATTTATAGACAAATTTATTAGAAAATATGAACTTTCTTATTTTCATGTACATTATAATAGGAAAATTTTAGTTAAATATTCTTGATGCCATTTGTCAGTTTTGGAATTAAAATTAGGTGTCCTTTTTTAAGGACACCGCGCCGGTAAGGGTTAATACAAACAGTCAAATCTCATGAAAACAATTTAGGAAAATGAAAATAAAGGCTAGATATGACGTGACATTCTATCAAATCTTTTCAACGGGTAGTCAAACTCACTGTAAATAAATGGCTCCTATTTTTTTTTACTACTTCGATTGTATGCCACATCCATATCTTATAGCTATACGTTATAGCTAAGTGTTGTATTGATTTAGATTCAGTAGTTACATTTTCTGTGATTTATAGTAAAAAGATAGAAGTTATTTCCTTTTTCAAAAAAATTCTTGACTGATGTCACGATTTAAAATTTATGGAAAATGACATCAGTTCATCAAATCATTGTAGATTTAATTTCTATTAATGAAATTTTAAGTTTACGTTTAAGAGTGATGTTTTATTTAGAGTGGAAACCCTCTTGATCTAATACTTTAATTAAAGCTTATAATTACACGTAAAGGAAGGTTTTACTTTTAAGCAAATAAAATTTAATATTTTCCAAATAAAATTTCAGTAACTGCTACCTCGTTTGGATGCATTTATTGTATTTTTCCCCGAATTGTGAGAAATCGTATATTTCTCACAATTGCACTCACGCGTGACAAAGAAAAAATATAAATTTTTTAAGTTAAAAAAAATTACCACAATGTGCCAAAATAACATCCTTTTTCGGAATTTAAATTTCGTGAGTTCGAAAATTAAAACTAACAAGTAAGAAAAATCATGCGTTAAGCATCGATTATGAAACACTTTCCAACACTTCCTGAATGTTTTAACAAAACTTCGTTATTTAGAGAAATATGGTATGTAAGAGAACTAAGTAAACATTTTAGAAAACTCATGAAACACTTGAAGAACTGATTTCTGCAGTTACCGTCTATAGCCAAATATGTATTCCAATTCATTTGAACAGTCCAGTATTTGATCTGTAGGTTGATATATATACTATACTAGCTGTTACCCGTGACTGCGTTCACGTAACATTTAAAGAAGAAGAAATTCATCAATTAAGCAAAAAATTTCGATATTTAAAAGCATATATAATTAACCTTTTATCACATTTTATAGTAGAAACGCTTCTGATGATCCCAATTTGCTTATTTTTGTTTATGTATATAGGACCATTTAAATTTCTTTTGTGAGCATGAAATTTCATACACCTTTTCTAAGATTAAATGAGGAATAAATTTACATCTCTGTTATTCTATTTTATTATTTATATTTATTCTATTTTATATTTATTCCGTTCAAGGATATTGATTTATTTTATGTTTTCGAGACAAAAAATATTATTTAAAGATATATATTAATAAAAAATTTTAAAGGAAAGTGGTTATTAGTAGGTCACTTCAGACGTGACTTTGATATGATTATAATAAGCGAAAAATCAACATGCACCATTATAAGGTTATATTCCAAAAAATCACATTTTGGAAGAGAAAAAAAAAAGATAAATGGTATTAAAAAAATAATCAAACGTGGTGATAAAATAATCAAAGTTCAAAGTAAAAAAATAATCAAAGTTCAAAAATAAATAATAAGAGCACGGAAAATATCTTTAACTTTCAAATATTTATTACATTTTAATTTCACGGTACCACACTTTTATGAGCTCTAGATCTACCAATAATATCAAAATGTTTATCACGCTCCAAAGACTCTTGAGCCTAAATACTTATTATTAAAGCAATAGAGTTAACTTATTGCTTTCGAGGAATAAATCGATTTATGTAAAAGCACCACAATTATGAATAAACATTTTCATATCTATTGTGTGTTGTAATTTTGGCTTATGAAAGCTTTGAAATTTGCAGGAATATGCTCCAATGGGGTAACAGTGATAGATTGTGTTTCAGAGAGATTTTTAACTATAGATTTCGATAATTTAAAATCTAAAGAAAATTTCCCTTCTTCCTTTGCGCTTTTCGATAAACACGGTGCCTTTATACATTAGAGGGATGTGAAGTGAAAGGCAAATTTATTGCTTAGTTAAGGTTTT
Organism: Maratus speciosus; assembly: GCA_963932465.1. Taxonomy (NCBI): domain Eukaryota; kingdom Metazoa; phylum Arthropoda; class Arachnida; order Araneae; family Salticidae; genus Maratus; species Maratus speciosus. Next base: position 274,972,173 of record OZ010792.1, on the reverse strand, counting down.
GGCTCTTGTATACACGTAAATGATGTCACATGTAAAGCCTAATCTCAAATTGAAATTACTTGCTAAACTTTTTTAAGTTGACTTTCCTGTGCCATTTATTAAATTTTATTGAAACCAGTGTTATGGGAGATTGTACTGTAAAAGGATGTTAAACTTATATATTTGCGATTTTAAATTCTGTGCAAATCACGCCATTTTGTATAAAAACTGCTATAAAATGCTAATATTTTCTGAAAGAAAAGCAGCTAAGACTAATGTCAGACGAACATCTTTTGCACGCTTTTTTCCTTGCGTATTATCCCTACACAATGCTAGCATATACGTGAGGAAAAAAGCGTGCAAAAAGACGTCCGCCTGGCATTAGTTTCATGATTTAAAATATGACGACACTAGGTTAGTTTTTCCTACGGAATGTTACTTGTCGAAATAAATAAATAAATATATATATATATTCTTACACTTCATGAATCATTTAAAACTATGCATTTTAATTTATTTAAAAAAAAGGGGGAAACCGATTAATGAAATCCAATATTATTGTACATTTAGAAAAACATTGAAAAATTATTTTTATTAAATATACTAAATTTCATGTAAGAAAATGTATTTAAAATGTAAGTAAAATTTCATTTTCAAAGAATGCGACTTTTGATACAAAATTTTATTTCTGAAAAGTATATTGCTATTTTAAGATTTCGTTTTAACTTTCGAAGCTGGTGTAATGAAGACGACATTGCTTTGACGAAATTAAAATAAATCTATGTTAATGTTTTCGTATTAAAATTAATGCTTTCCATGAAAAAATATTACATCATTTTTAACCGATAAAAGCTTTTACTAAAAACGCCTTTGTGACATGTTTTAACTGCCATCTTTTAAAATTAATCAATTAAAATAGTATATGATTATTTTAATCAAGGCCTCCTGATAAGGGAGTCTTGATTTTAATTTTAATTCGTATGAATAGTGGGCAATAACTATCAACTTAAATGCACAGAAGTTATATTTACTCCTTGGTTGGTTGCGTCAATATGTCGACAGACGATTTTTGTTTCTGTGGAATAAATTCATTCATGAAGTTTCGATGTGTGTAAATATGTTTTCAATTTTGGAAAATTTAATTTAATCAAAATTTTGCACCATTTATACTAATTGAAATTCAATTCTTTTTAATTTTAATGAGGAAATAGCGTCAAAAAATATATTAATCCGTTTTAATTCCCCTTTTTTCCACCAAAAATATCTTCTCCTGATAATCATAACGTGAATTTTGAAAAGAAAACTCTCATTTGTATGCAACTTACATTCAAACTTTTTAATCAGTATGGACAGTATTCCTGTGACGTCACAATTGGTAAAATAGCGGTTTTTATAGCCTCGAATCAAAAGCGAGAATAGGGTCCATTTGTAAAAAATATTTCTGTTATTCGTTTTGATATGACGTCATTATTTATCTATTTTCATTAGTTACTGATATTGATGTCCATTGTATTTTTAACGAATATTTGGAAATACCTGTTTTATTTCAAATTTGACGTCATATTTTTCCAATCGAATAACTTTATTGATAATATTTTTTTTTTCATTCTTTTTCCTTCTAATTATGACACCATTTTTGGCAGAAAACCCCTTATTAACGTAACCGATATTCATCCTTCATGCATAATAAAAAATACCCCATTTTTTGTTTCAAGTATGACATCATATTTATTTTCTTTTGAATTCTTTTTATTTTAATTTTTAATTGTCCAGGAGAAATTATTATTCCAGATTTAGTTTTTCTTGGCAACACGAAAGAAAGATGGTTAATTTTATCGGGAAAATGTCAATTGATTCTGTATGAAAAAGAATGAAATTTTGAATTATTAAGATAATTATTTGAATAAATTAAATAAACTATAGCCTATGTTCATTTCCGTGTTGTAATCCATCTATATCAGAAAAATACAAAAGCATTAATTCATCCGTTTAGATGCTGACTTCATTCAAACATTCGGACACACATTGACATTTATAATATTATAAGGATAATGGGAAAATTTAGTTTATCAAGAAAACACATAACAGGTTCAAATTTCTCTTTCAACAATTTATACTAATAGATGGAAACATACTTGTACACTTTTGTACAATCCTGTAGTTAACCTAGTATCTTTATTACATGCCACTATTTAGCTAAAGTTTAATTCAAAGTAAAACACTTTTAAAACTACTGAAATCACATTTCTAGAAATTATCATTTATAGTCGGCCATGTATCCAATTCTTTGCGTAACACTGTATATCCTTTTATCTATGTTCTACAAACATTTCTTATTTAACCAAATGCAGTTCCGCGTAAAAATGCAGAACTCATTTAAAAACCACCTTTAAGGAATTTGCAATCATACCCACTAACCATTACGAATTATTTTGTGTAGCGCTGTATATGAATTACAACATTTATACATACCATATACTATGCATAAATATAGTGAAACATAAAAGCACATAACATAATTAAAAATGCATTTCCAGCAATCATCGCTACTGTACAGTACTTCGGATACAATATAGTATCTGAAATCTTTTGTGTGTCTGTAACTGTAATGCACTTCGTATTTTACATGAACTAAGTTATAGTAAACCTCAGCGACTTATATCAATTTCATTATACATGAAATAATTTAACATAATTAAAATAAGCCGCAAACAATTCCCTCCACGCCTATATCGTTCTGTAACGGAATTATTTTGTGTGGCCCTGTAAATGAATAATAACTATTCTTTGCACCGTATATTCTACAGAATGCACATTTTAGTGCTCTTGATAAATACAAATCAATTTTATTATGTTTGAAAGCCTGTAACATCATTAAAAACCATTTTAAACGTTTTTTTCCCATAGTAACAGAAAAGTTTTGACTTTCCCTGTAAATGAACTAAACATGCTAGAAACTTTATTTGAAATAGGGATCATGCTATGGTAGAGGTCACTAACATCCAAAAATTTCAGAACGATCCGAGTATATTTCCGAGAGTTAGAGCGCGGAAAGGCGGGCAGAAGGACAGACGGACAGACGGATAGACAAACCGAAGTCATAAACACTTTTCAAGTTTGTTGGAAAGTGTTAAAAATGAACCTTTCTGTTTGTTCTGTCCTGTCTATAGTATAAAAAAAAATGATTTTCTGGTAGTTTTTTTTTAGTATCATATATTTTTAACTAGTGTATGGTCTCTGAAAAGAGTCTTTTTTTTATGGGGCACTCCCCGGTAGCTTTTTCGTCCTTTCCTTCTTTTTTTGGAACTAATGGAATTTTTTTTTCTTTATTAATTAAATTTTTCTTTTCTTTATATATTTTTTTCTTTTTTTATATATGTTATACGAGTACTTATGTACTTTGTCATTTTTTGTTATTCTTTTCTTTTTTCTTAAAAGTAAATTTAATTTTGTGGCTACCAGCCACGTCTAAACATTATTTTTTAAGGCTCCCTAATGCCCTTGCAACACAATCACCTATCCACTGGATGTAAAGTTGCAACGCAACTAGGTAATCCATACAGCTGCTAACATTGTTCCATTGTTCCATTGAGTTTTTTCATAAACGTCAAGTTAAGGCTGTTCTCAAATTCAAAGGAGAAACTTTCTGGCATATTTTTAAATTCATTTTTGTTCGGAAACGCATGGAATTGGCTCGATTTCTTATTTGAAAACTTTGTAATCGAAAGAAACTTTCAGTTTTTTTGGTAAAGGTATAAGATCTTTCAGTTGGTGTTTTGAACTGAATTTCGGGCTCAACACCACAATAAAGGAGAAAAACAAGTCGTGACCTCTTAACTCGATAAGTAATTTATTTATCAAAAATATGGAAGACTCATTTCAATTCCAAATTCTTTAATAGTCAGGCCTACAGATTTAGCCTTTACGTTTAATGAGTCAGAAATGTGTCAAAACATTTCGCGTTGTTGAGCAGGAAACTGTAGAAACACCTTAAGTATTATTGCAGGTTCGTATTTTGTAATCAAGTTGGATTCTACATATTCGCTTAAAACATAAGTCATTCTATGTTATTTTAAACAAAAGTGCATGCCATAATAGGTGAGAGGCACACTCATTAAAATACGAATACGCCAACTCGCGCAGAGCCCGATTACTGAAGACTAATCCTTCAGCACTTAAACAGATAAAAATAGTTCTGCATTTTTCATTCAGGTAATAAGACTAATCTTTCATAATTGGGTTCACATGATTATATAACTTTCCCCTATAATTCTATGACTAAGCAACGGAAAAAAAGTATGTTACTCACTAAAATCTTCTCTTAAAAACTAATAGTGAAGTTGCATGAAAATCCGTTCTGAAAAATTCGAGTTATATGCACCCGGAACGAAATTCCCATTTGCATTTTATATACTTATTAGATTATTTTGAGTAGATCGATTTGATATCTGTTAAATTCGTGTTTTATTAACCATTTGGAAATGGCTGTTGTTTTCGGTCGAGGATGGGGCCAAATGATGCTCGCATTTTATTTTTTTTAACGAAATTCAACGATGTTCTGTACTTTTAGAAGAATTTTTATTTCAATAGGTAATAGAAAGGCATAAAATCGTAAATAATTGTTTGAATAGGTAATCGAAAGGCATAAAATCATTAAAAATTGAAAAAGTTACAAAATGGGTAGGCGCAAATTATCAGATATGGAAAAATCCAAAGCCAAAGAGCAACGCCGAAATGAAAATCGTCTTGCAAAGCAAAAATCGAGGTCTTCAACTCATTATGTAGGCCATGAAAATCGAGGTCTTCAACTGATTATGTAGCCCATGAAAATCGAGGTCATCAACTTATTATGTAGGCCATGAAAATCGAGGTCTTCAACTTATTATATAGCCCATCAAAATCGAGGTCTTGAACTGATTATGTAGCCCATGAAAATCGATTACAGAATAAAAGACGAACGCGAAAAAGGAAACAATCTAATGTTTAATCGATTGATAGTAAAAGGCCATGTCTCGAGGGGCTCCAATCCACTAGCCACGGCATTTTACAATAGGTGGATTTTAACCGGCAAAAATTGAGCTCAACGTAGGTAAGTTGTCGCAATCTGTGGATGATTCGATGGAACTGCTTTCGATTCATTTTGTTCATTTTGTAAAGTGTTTTTCTTCTCGAAACGGGACTTGGAGAGTTTATCGATGATGGTTTTTGTCGTATGACGTTTGATCTTTGCGACGGAATTTGGTGGACGAAATTTAGATTTGTCGGTTAAATTTTGTTACGAAGGTTATTTGTCCCGATCTGTGGATGATTCGGTGGAACTGCTTTCGATTTTTATTTATTCGATTATTTAAAAAATTCCAAATTGTCGTTGTAATCTATTAAATTACAATTTTTTTATTTTATTTTTGGCGTTTTATTTTCGTTTGCCAATTTGGTTATTGAATATTACACGAAAACAAACAAATTCTGAATTACTTACAATGTTTTTGAACAATTGAGTTAATATTTTTAATTGGGTTGCAAGCATGTTTAAAAAATATTCATGCTTGAAAATTACTTTAAAATCCATAAAAAAATGTGTAAATTGAGATAAAAATTACAAACAAATATTACTGAAAGTACTTTTGTTTTCTATTACACGGTGGAACAATCGAATGTGCGATGTTTAGAGGTTAAATTGCAGTAAAAGGGAAATTTATTGTTGTGTTAGTTTGTTTGCCACCGAAAATATGATACGAGCGTTACTCATAGACATGTGTTTTTCTTTATACTATTGCATTAAGTGTAAACGGGTTCAATTTTCGTAATCGGGTTGCTCGCACTTTTAAAAATATCCATGCTTGAAAATTACTTTAAAATCCATTAAAATGAGAAAATTGAGATACAATTTTCAAACTAATTTTATTTGAAAGAACTTTTTTCAATTCGACGTAGTAAAAATTGAAATTATGTGATGATTAGAAGTCAGTAAAGGCACAATTTATGGGTTACAATTTATGGGCATTGACATAGTGCTTTACTTTATAATGTAGATATATACTATACAAACGAGAATTTCACTAAATGCAGCACGATTTGGTGAATTTGTTTTTTTTCTTATTGTCAGGAAAATCACATATTTTTCTCTTCCACCCACCAAAGAAAACGCGTATCCTGCTATTAAAGGTCAGGAATTTTACTATGGTTGCGGGCAATAACGTCATGTTTTCTGATTGTTTTTTAACGATTTGTGGATGGGAATGCACAAATTCCACTTATTGTGAATGCCGTATTATTTCGTTTTAATTTATTTTACCTGGAGGGAAACCTTATAATTGACACGGGCGAAGCAGGGTAGTTCTGCTAGTAAGGAATATTAAAATTGCAAGGAAAAGAACGATTTACAAGAATGGCCAAATTATTTAAAGAGTAATAAACCTTAGTATAGCATCTATAAATCATCAGATTCTTTGAAAAATTGTTTTATGTTTTAAATTCGTATTTAAACAATTGTCTAGCTGATATTCCATATTACCCGATACAACATCTTGTAAAACATTTCTTCTTCACTCGTCAACAAGTTTGCATATAGGAAAACTAACTAATATAGCAATAAATATATCTGTTCAACTTTATACTGAACTTCGTTAACATCACTGATTATGAGATTTTATAATTAATACGAATTTTATAAAATTTATCTGCAAAAATTAAGAATAAGATTTTATCTCTCCACGTGGCTCCAACAACAGGTGTCCAAACAATATTGGACACAGTGCCTCATAGGTTTTCTAGGGGGTCATATGGCAGATTTACACTTGGCTACAACATGGTATGCTCCAGACATTGAAGCATTCCATATTATCCGACCATTCTATAATACCCTAACTTCTACTACAGTTTCATTCTTCTAAATCAACACTTGTTAACGTACAAATTGGTCCTTTTAACTGTGTCTTCGTTTTAGCTATGATATTAAACTTAATAGCTTCGTATTAAACGCGTTCGACTGCATATATATAAACTATATAGCCATTAATCAACAGACACTTTCAATTTCAGACATTTTGTAGAATATTTAAACTTGAATATTTTTACTTGTCGGATTTTTCTGGAACTGCAGTATTATGAAAAATAGGTTTGACTTCATTTTTTAAACTGTGATTTGATCAGAAGGAAAATTAGAGGAGGCAACAAAACATCAAGGAAAAATAATAATATTTGAATCACCCTGTAAAATAAAATGCATGGAATTATCAATCGCTTACGAATATGCGGATACTGTACAATATGTGCATTCATTTGTGTAAGAATCGCACGTATATTCCTGGATATACAGGCTAGTTATAATTAAAGTTCGCCTATTCAGAAGGCTCTAGAGCCGATTCTATGGCTCCAAACGAAACAAAATTTTCACTAGTACGTAGGTGAAGAGATGCGCTCTGCGAAAATCGAAAAAAGAATAGTTAAAGTTTTTGTCAATAGATAGCGCTGCGCCAATATTTAAGCCGATATTTGCAGATTCCTTTATCTCTCTATTCTAAAAAAAAGTAACTACCGCTGTCACCGCCACCGGTTTTGAATTTTTTGTGACCGGAGGTCTTTCTTCGTTAATATTAAGAAAAATAATGCATACAAAAATATGAAAATCGGTGGTTTTATACAGAAATGTTTGTAAAACACGCTGATGCAGACAGTTTTCAAATCGAAGAATTATTTTAAGAGATATTTAATGCCAAAGTTGGACAAAATCGTTCCATTAAAAAAGTTTTATAGGAGCAAAAACTGTACATAGGAATTTAATCATTTTTAGATCATTTTATACGTTTGAAGTTCCCGGTGTGCAGACTGTTTTTTTTTTTTTAATTTGGCTAATTTTTTGAGGTTTTATTTCTATTTTAAATTCAAATTTTCAGGATTTCTAGAGATATTTTTTACAGATTTTAGAAAGTGATGTTAATTTAAACTGTTGCCAACTGTATAAACAGCGGAAACAATAATGTTTGCTTCAAAAAAAAAAATTTATACGTGTAATAAATTAAAAATTTATTTACACGTGACTATTATAAACAGAAAAAAACATTTGGAATTAGAATTAAATAATTATGTACAAAAAGCAGGAACTTATTAAAAATTACGTCATAAAAACTATAATTATACGTGAATTTTAAGAGAGAAAGAAATTTGTAAAATAATAAATTTATTAACATGCGTTAGAAGTCTTAAATAAAAGAAATTACGTCATATTTACGTTACATTACAGTTATTACATAAAATGAACACCAACTAATATTGCAAAACGGTTTAAATTTAGAAATTGCGCTTGACATTTATTTGATATTTTGAGAGGATACTTTTCAACTATTTTTGTTAGGAAAGCGCAAATAATATTTCCTTTCTAACACAAATATTTTCACGTGAATATTAAAAAGAGAAAGAATAGTTTGGTCAAAATTACGTCAGATTAAAAACGATTAATTTAAAATGTCTTATTTAAAAGAACTTTCTTTTCGCTTTGTTAAATATACCGGGAGACAAAGATTCTGTTTACTTAATTCCTTTTATATTAGCTTATTTTGAAATCTTTATCTTATTTTACTTAATCAAAGACGAAAACAGCGATTGACATATGTATTTTTGGTACTACTTAGTTATCCCGTCGACCAAAAATCTATCATTCGCCAAACTATAAGATTAAATGTCAATAATGGTTGATCGTAAATGTCACATTAACTTGACTTTAAGCAAGTTACACGTATCTACGTCATCAAGTTATTTTTATTTCGACGTTTTATTTCTATTTTTATTAATGTTGCACTAATTTATTTGTTCTTTCGTTATTTAAAATAAAAATGATGTCAATTTGTATAATTTGGCGAGTGCTTTGGCGATTTATATAATTTGGCGAGTGCTTTGGCGATTTATATAATTTGGCGAAATTGGTCGACGGGTTAATCAAGTAGTACCGCAGCGGATTTGGCCTTAAAATTCCCCAGTCAAAGAGAAATGAATAGAAATCCGTTTATAGGGAGATCGCCATTATTTTTTAAATTATAATTCAATCTTCCGAAATCTTTTTAAAGCCGATCAAATTAGCGTACTTTTAGAGTCTGAGGTGTCTGAAGGGGGTTGACGAGCATAGCTCGTAGGGGGCAGAGCCCCCTAGTTTTGTAAAAAAACAAAATACATGAAATTTTATTTCACAGTTGGTAAAATTAAAATTTTTCAGATTCGTTATATCAATTTCGGTCAATCCAGATGAAACACACAAAATCACAAAATTTCACCCAGCGCTTGAAAAAGATCACATTTTATTCAAATTTTCGACAAACGACGTCAAAGTGACGTCGCAACTCGAAAACTTTAAATATCCTTCTAACCACCTGACGATTTAAAACTTGCTGATAAAGTGTGTCTGTGATTTCTTTGACACTGGAACACTTGATTGTTTCTGAAAAGCATTTGAATCTACGCTTTGTGGAGAATGGTAACTTTGAAAAAAAAAAGGCACTTCTTATAAAGTTATTTTATCAAAATAACAGCAACGCAGCTGCAGCTCTTCGAGAATTCCGGAAACTAAAAGATGTTAGACGTGGACCAATGTCGGATCGTGGAGTTCACAAAAGGATTAAAAAGTTCGAGGAAATAGGAAAACTCGACATTTTTCCTGGCAGAGGACAGAAAAGGTTGGCATTTCTAGCATTTAAGATATTGCTACTACTGCAGTGGATTTAGCAAGTCAGTTATCATTTGGTAATGCAAGTGTGCCAGCTATTGCGAATGAAGTCGATATGCCGATTTCCACCGTGAGAAAAGTGATGCGTCAAATTTAGCTCTACTATCCATATAAGATTCAGAGGGTGCTACAAATAGTACAGGGTGATTCCGAAAGTCGGCTATCACTTTCACTACAGTTTCTTGCTCGAATGAATGTGGACAATTCTTGGCCCTGTAATATTCTATGGGCTGATGAAGCGCATTTTTTTTTTAACGGACAAGTGAACACACACAACTGTAGAATTTGGGCGAAAGAGAATCCTAATGTTGTCCAAGAAGTTCAATTGCATGCAGCTAAAGGGACGGTGGGGTGCGGTTCCCAGCTACGTTTATGATAGGGCCATATTTTTTTAAGGAACTAACATCCACAGGACCCATTACATGTTCCGTAAATGGGAGAAGGTATCTCAATATGTTGTCAAATTTTCTGATTCCCGAGCTGCAACGGCGAGGCTGCCTTCAAAATATTGCGTTTATGCAAGACGGTTCACCACCGCACATTACTAGAGCATTTCGGACTTTTTTAACAAGCCATTTTACAGAAAACTGCATCAAAAGTCGTTATTTTCAAACAGTCTGGCCACCACGATCTCCTGATCTAACACCATGCGATTTTTGGTTGTGGGGATTTTGAAAGATTCTGTGTCTAAAGACAGATGTCAGACAATCTCTGATCTGAAAGACAGTATTAGACTTCATATTCGCTCAATCTCACAGGACAGTTTACGCAATGCTGTAGAAAGCATAATGAGAATGGAATGCGTTATTGAAAATGGTGGAGGATTCATTGAGCATGCGTAATGTTATTCTTCGTTATTTACTCGTTGCCGGGCGACATGTTTTATTTTTGTTGATGCAGATTACATCACATGAAATTATATTTATTTTTCTGTATTGTTTGTAGTCATAGGTCAGTCTCTAGACCTGTCTGATTAGGTGAACTTTAATTATAACAATTCGCAGTTCCTCGAAGTTTGTTGAAACATTTAAATTTATGTGCTTCGTCTGGATTGACTGAAATTGATATAATGAATCTGCAAACATTGCCTTAAATATTGGCACAGCGCCACCTACTGACGAAAAATGTAACTAATTTTTGTTCTCGATTTTCGCAGAGCGCATCTCATCAACTACGTACTAGTGAAATTTTGTTTCGTTTAGAGGCATAGAACCGGCTTTAGAGCCTTCTGAATAGGCGAACTTTAATTATAACAACCCTGTATATAATTTTTTAAAAGCTCAAAAAATTCTTGCATGTTTTTTGTTTATATAATGCAGGGTTGTCTACCAAATACAACGCTAGTTTCAGGAAATTTGACAAAATGTAGTTGAAATAATATAGTGCAATTGGAATGTACATATATTAAGCATTTTAAGAAATATGAACAGTTGTATGATATACTTTTTATCTGCGCATGCGCGCACAATAACAAATATTTTTTCATCATATAATAGTCAGCTCCATGGAGGAACTCACAAAAAAAAAAGCCTGTCAAATATCGTGAAAATTTAGAAAGATATAGGCGATATAGTGAACTGAATTTTAGTTGTTCTTTAAAAGGGTCTGAATAATAAGGGATTTTTCATAAATTGTCATTTTTAGCCCCCGGTACGGTATGCTATTCCTTTCTCCCAGCTTATTTTGTGTATTCCAAAAAATAACATTACCTTACAGAAGCCAGCCGTTAAACAAAGCAGTACGATTAAATACTCTATACCAATTTTTTAAACTTCTAAGTATCGCACATTCTCGATTTTTAAACCGTTGTATTGGAAAAAAAGTACTTTTAAATGCATTTTGTTTGAAAACTGTATCTGCATTGATTTTTGAAATATTAAATTTTTGTAGTTTTTATAGCGATTTGCTTAATATTGGCAACGGAAGTACTCCATTTCTGTAGAAAGTAAAGGAAAAAAAGTTGTAAAATAGTAATTATATATATATATATATATATATATATATTTATAACAACCGAAAGAAAATGTAATTAAAATAGGTTCTATTTTGAAAAAAAAATATAAACGAATGAATTCCGTTAAAACAATGGAGCTGTTATAAACTATATTTAATTTTAAGTACCTATGAATCATTAGATAGCCTTTTTTTGTTTGTTTGTTTGTTTTTGTCGATTTTCTTGAATGACGGCAAATTTTTGCTGCATTTGTGCATTATTTCGTATAGTGATGTGCTATGCATGCTTTACTGTAGATGTTTAAGAGTAGATCGTAAATGTGGAATTCTTAAGCGGATGGGAATGACGTCATTTTACATAAAATAAAACGTGTGCTTTAAGTCTTAAAATTGAAATATGTTTTGTACTGCAGTGGAGTCCCGCTTAACCAAGTTATTTCTTCTGATGGACTGGTGGCTTCTATTATTATGAAACATCCATTATATATGAAGTGTTAGGTGAAGATAAAAGAGCAGCCGTAAAAAGTTAGAACTCTGATTTTCTGGTCAGAATGGGGACCAGAAAATCAGAGATTTAACTTTTTACGGCTGCTCTTTCATCTTCACCTAACGTTTCATTTATAATGGCTGTTTCATAATAATAGAAGCCATCAGTCCATCAGAAGAAAATGAAGTAATGGAAATGCCGGGGGCGACACTAAATTCTAAAAAGCAGAATTCCTGTTCTCTAGTTTTATTAAATTTCTTTCAGCAATTGAGTTAGTATTTAGTGAATGTTAACGAGTAGATTTAGAAGAAATGCTTAGATTTTTATACTTCTTTTTTTCTTGGAATAGACTCGTTCTGGTGGTTTTCCAAGAAGAACTAAAGTATCAATAGCAAATTTAAATTAAAAAAATTATAAATTAAAAACGACAATTTATGGAAAACCCCTTATCATTTAGCTGTTTTTAGAGAACAACTAAAAATCAGCTCTCTCTATCGCGGATATCTTTCTGAATTTTCCCGATATTTTACTGGTCTTTTTTTATGAGTTCATCCATAGAGTGGACTATTAAATCACGAAAAAAATATTTGTTATCGTGCGCGCATGCGCAGATAAAAAACATTTCATACAACTGCTCATATTTCTTAAAATGTTTAATATATATGTACATTCCAATTGCACTATATTATTTATACTACAGTTTGCAAATTTCCTGGGACTAGCCTTATATTTAGTAGAAAACCCTGCATGATATAAACAAAAAACATGCAAGAATTTTTTGAGCTTTTAAAAAATTATGTATCCATGAATATACGTGCTAATCTTACGCAAATGCATACACATATTTATAAGTTATACCGATAGATCATTTCGTGCATTTTATTTTACAAGGTGATCCCAAATATTATTATTTTCCTTTGATTTTTTGTTGGCCCCTTAATTGTCCTTGTGATAAAATCGCCTTTGATAAATATCTAGTCAAACATATTCTTCATAATCTTGCAGTTTCGGAAAAATCCCACAAGTGTATCTTTAAATATTCGACAAAATGTCTAAAATTGAAAGTGTCCAGTGAATAATCCCTGTATAGCGTATATATATATTTTTTGTACGCACGTTTGTACATGTACGTTTATACATGTAAACTGTATGCAATAATGAAATGTACTCAAATTAATAAAGTGCAGACTATAATATATAATATGCATCACAGTTTGCAGAAAAAAACTGTAACATAATAACATAATCTCTCTATTCTAAAAAAAAGTAACTACCGCTGTCACCGCCGCCGGTTTTGAATTTTTTCTGACCGGAGGTTTTTCTTCGTTAATATTAAGCAAAATATTGCATACAAAAATATGAAAATCGGTGGAATTATAGAGAAATGTTTGATAAACACGCTGATGCAGACAGTTTTCAAATCGAAGAAATATTTAAAGAGATATTTAATGCTAAAGTTGGACAAAATCGTTCCATTAAAAAAGTTTTATAGGAGCAAAAACTGTACATCGGAAGTTAATCATTTTTAGATCATTTTATGCATCAGAATTTCCCGGTGTACAGACTGCACTCAGTTTATTAATTTGACTCGCTTTTTGAGGTTTTATTTCTATTTTAAATTCAAATTTTCAACATTTCGAGAGATAGTTTTTTACACATTTTAGAAATTGGTATTACTTTAAACTGTTGCCAACTGTATAAACAGCGCAAATAATAATATTTGCTTCAAATTAAAAATTTATTTTACACGTGACTATTATAAACAAGAAAATATAAAAAGCGGGAACTCATGAATATTATCATCAAAACCATATTACACGTGAATTTTAAAAGTGAAAGGATTTTGTAAAATAATAAATTTATTAACATGCGTTAGAAGTCTTAAATAGGAGAAATTACGTCACATTACACATTACGTAAAATGAACAAAAAATAATATTGCAAAACAGTTTAAATTTAAAAATTGCGCGAGACATTTATGTAATATTATAAGATGATATTTTCAACTATTTTTATTAGGATAGCGCAAATAATATTTCATTTCTAACAAAATTATTTTCACGGGAATAGTAAAAGGAGAAAGAAAAGTTTAGTGAAAATTACGTCAGATTAAAAACGATACATTTAAAGTGTCATTTAAAAAAAAAAAAAAAAAACTTTCTTTTCGCTTTGCGAAAAAATACCGGGAGGCAAAGACTCTGTTTATTTAATTCATTTTATATTAGCTTATTTTGAAATGTCAACTGATTTTATTTAATCAAAGACGGAAACAGCCATTGTATCATTTAACAGCCGCTGATTTGGCTTTAAAATTCCCCAATGAAAGAAAAATGAATGGAAAGTCGTTTATAAGGTGATCGACACTGTTTTTAAACTTATAATTCAATCTTCCGAAATATTTTTTAAGCCGATCAAATTAGCGTGCTTTTAGAATCTGCGGTGTCTGAACGGGGGTTGACGAGCGTAGCTCATAGGGGGCAGCGCCCTCTAGTATTTTAAGTTTAAAAAGTTTTGACGAGTGTAGAAGGTTTTTGATTTAGCGTAAGGGTTTTTTTTTTTAAAGCCATTCGTCATTTCCAATAACATATGGGAAACTGATAATTAATAAGAAACTGATAATGGGAAACTGAAATGCATAGTTTTTGCTACTGAAAAACAAAGTTAAAGCGATGAAAAAAAAATATTTTGAATTTCAGTTAAGAGAAATAGCAAGCTTATGAGCAGAACACAGTCAATTAAATCTGCTTCAAGACAAATTTAGTTTTTAGTTCAAAATTTCCTGTTAAGAAGACTTTTTATATTATTACATTCTAATACTTAATGTCATAGATCAGATGACAAGCGGACATATGGAAATTTGCATATTTTAATGGAAATTTCTCAAAACAATGTCAGTAAAGAAATATCAATGCACAATGAATCTTCGAGTTTCTTGAAGAAAATATTTAAGACGCTCCATGTAAAAAAGGAAAAATATATGTTTAAAAATAAAGCAATACAGAAAACAAAAGCCATTCTGACATAAATTTACCGCAATATATTTCAAATATTTTTATTCTCTGTTCTGTCATTTTATCCGTGTATACTTTCCTGCTTTTTCGATCTTTGCGATATTAATGCTTTTTTGCTGTCATCTGTAAAATGAAATTAGAGTACCAGAGTTGATATAAAATTTTTATTTATAAGCTAGATTTTTAGGAAAGCATTATGTATGTTTAATTTTTTAAATATTTCTTCAGTCAGTCAAAATGAGTTTTACGTTAAAGTTATTTTTACTAAGTCCGCAAATATTTACTTCACTATTTTTCATACTGCTACTTTGTTTCACTGTAATAATAGATCCATTATTATACGTCTACTTCATTCAGATATTATTAATGGCTTATTGGCAGAAGATCCGCTGCCATTTATTAACCATTTTTATTGAAAGTTGTAATTTAGAGACAGGTGACAATATGCATTTTATTTTTATTAATTATCTTTAGAGACAATGGTTTGGTGTATCTATTTCTAGAATTTAAATATCTATTTCTGATTTTTCAATGAAGTGTTAAAGAGGTAGTATTCACTTTTGAAACGTAAAAAAATGTAAGACCTCGGAAAAAAAGTATATTATCGCAAAAACGTACTTTCGGCCTATGATTTGGAAATACATTTTGGAAATACGTTTTTGGAAATACTTTTCGTCATTTACAAAAATCATATATAACAAAAGAAGACACACATCGTAAATTAATTTTTAAAAAAAGGTCAAAACTAACCTACAAATTAATTTAGGAAAGTGTTAGGCTAAAATTTGGCTTACTTGGTCAACAGAGATGAGTTGATCATCAACAGAATTAATCTGAATCAATATAAGGCATATTTAGTTATCCATTCAAAATACATCTGCTTTCAATAAATCTTCTTATATTAATGCTAGAATCCTTCGCCCACTACGCCGGTTGATTTCTCCAAACTAACATTGGATAAAACGAAACATATCTGTAAATTCGAGCTTGTGCTTTAAAAAACATTGTCGGTCTTTAGATTAATTTTAACATAATTATTATAATTGGTAAATAATTAATATTAGAATAATATATCTAATGTGGACCTTTACTTGGAATGTCCTTCGGAATTGCTGAAAACGATACGAACGCCACTGCGCTATTATATTTACTAATGTGTCAGACAAAATTTGGGCTGTTAAGGACCAACAATTTTAGTTAATCATTTATAGAAGGATTTAGTAAAGAAATATAGGCGACATACTAAAATAATCTCTGAAAAATTATCTAAGTAACAATGCAAGTCTCATCAAATTCTGTCCAGTAGAGCTTTTTAAAAAGGCCAGTCATTCATAATCGGGTTCATCTGATTACAGAAATTTCCTCCATAACGCCATAACCAAGCACAGTAGGAGTACGTATATGCAGTATACTTAATTCTTCCTGAAAAATTACCTAATTAACGGTGTAAATCGCATCAAAATTCATTCATCAAAACTAAACTTTTTAAGAAGCCGAAACGAAATTCCCATTTCCATCTTTTAATAAAATAGATATGTCATTATTAATGTTGACTAATGATTAAAGTTCAAATGTTTGCATGGAAATTTACCATGGCATTTCTGAAAATAATGGCAGAGAATAAATATCATTAGTGAATCAATCTTTGAGTTCCTTTGACAAAAAGGTTGAAAATAAGAGCTGTATTAGCACGCGTCAAGAAAATATATGTTTACAAATAAAAGAAACCGTGCTGTCACAGAGTTACTGAAACACATTTCAAATTTTTTGTATTTCCTTTCTGCATTATATAATTCGACTCATGAATATATCTCCATATGAATGCCTTTCTACTGTCACCTTTCAAAATAAAATTACATTCGTTGATATCACATTTTTACATAGGGGTAAATTTTTAGAAAATTCATGAAGATGTTTGTGTTTAAAATATGTTTGTCATTATAACACATTTAATCAGTAAATTACAGCAGTAGAAAACATTAACGTGCAAATTTTACGCTAGACTTCTATAATATAGATAAAAATCACAATCAACTATAAAACTTATATCTGTATTACTACATTACTGCATTACTCCTCTTATTCCAGTTTCGATTCAGTTTTATAATTCTTTAGTATTATAAAGTTAGTTAATTCTGGTGTAATTAATTTCTTATTAACATAATTTTTTGTAGTAAAATAAAATGCATATTTTCTTCGTAATTATTATCCACATTCGAGAAAATGAGTTGTATTATACATTATCATCGTTATATAATTAAAAATTAATTTAAACAGCTTCTTGTGATGTTTCGCTTTTTCTATGATGAAACACAAAATACCCAACACAGTTTAAAATTTTCCTATCTTTAAAATTCAATTTATCAAATAAAAATATTTAAGTTGTTCTAAATTTATTTTCTTACGTATAAAAATGTAAGTACTTACAAACGATAATCCTTGCTTAAAAATATCTTTTAGAACTATATTTACGAGGTTATCTTTCGTTCTTTCTGTCACTTCAAAAAACATACAAATATTTAAAATACAAAGTCGAAACGGACATAGAAAACGTTCTGAGGAATCTGAACTAGATAAAATCCACCATCTTCATCAATTCAAATTGTCTCAAATTATATTTGGTTATGGCTTCAATGCACTTCTTCTTTTAATAAGATTTTTATATTATAATTCAATTATTATCCATAATGCCGAATAAGGATAAAATTTTGAGCATGTGTACATGAAAATTTATCATCGCAAACCTAAAAGTAACATTATGGAAGGCATATCATTTCAGAAAGTATCTTCGAGTTTCTTTGTAGGAAATATTGAGAGCAGAAACTTTATTAGTCTTCGCCAAAGAAATGTACATTTAAAAATAGAAGAAATAAAATAAAAAATTGTCACATAAAGCTACGAGAATGTATCTCAAATTTATTATTTTTTGTTATTGTGCATTTTGTCAATTAGTATATCATGCGCGCATTTCTTCTTTGCTATCTAAAAGTCTTAGTGCTGTCATCTGTGAAATTAAATAAAAGTGTAGATATCTTATATTTTTTATTTATGCTTATTTTCTTTCATTATTAAAAAAGTATTTTTTCATTTCTCACCATTAAAATTTAAATTCGAAAACTACATTAATGTAAGACATTAACGGACGAGTATTTTTAGTTTTTTCTAGAGGGTGTCCCACTCGAAGGTATTCCTGAAAAGTATTAGTCAGAAAATGGTACCAAACCAAGTAAAACAAAATAATTACAATCTTTAATAAATTCTGTCTAGGTTCTGAAAATGTAATTTTTGATCTGATAGACACAGCTGAAATAAATATTTGTAATTTTTAGTAAAACCAATATTTTTCGGTCTAAATTCTAGTGGAGCACTTTGTATGACCTATATAAAGCTCACAAATATTCCGTACACACTGTAAGGAAAATCTGTCAGCGAGGAAACACAAATATTCACGCACACACTGTAAAGAAAATCTGTCAGCGAGGACATCAGAACTTAAAGTATAATTGAATCTTAAACTTTCTCAAAATTATTTAAATGAAATGATTCGTGATTTTCCAACGGCTAGATTTATTTTGTAAAGCATTATCTACAAATTTTCTCCATTGGACAAACGAAAATAGGTCTATTTATCAGTAGACAATACTCTGTTAATTTTACAGAAAAAAAAGCTGTCAGCCAGGACACCCAGTAAAATAACGGTTTATTTTAGAAAATAATATGTTTATTAGGAACTTTCCATTATTTTAACATATTTTCCACTAAAATAAAAAGTTTACAGAATGTCCTTAAATAAAAATGTGCATTTATTACGAACATTCTGTTATTTTAACAGATTTTCCTGTAAAATAAATAGCTTGCGGATTTTTTTTTCTTTAACACGTTCACACCGGCGCGGTGGGTCACACTCGACTGTCTCAGAGCTGTCAAGTCTCCGGCTTTTTGCACACCACTATTATTTTGGAGAAAATGTTGTTTCTTTAAATGGCTCAATTGTTCTAATTAAATAAAACAACATTTTCTGTATTAAAATACTGGTATCCAAAAAGCCGGAGACTTGGCAGCTCTGAAACAGTCGAGTGTGACCCACCGCGCCGGCGTGAATGTGTTAAAACAAACAGTATAATAATGATATCCTCATTGAAATTTTTATTGTTGTAAAATCAAGTTTTTTACAATGTATTTTTGTGTTGCGTTATTTCGTTATTTTTCATTTTACTCTGCTAATTAATTAAGTATAAGTACTTTTTATGCCATATAGTAAAATCATTTTTAAAGATCGGATACATATATATCAGAAAATAGTCGGATATGCCCATCTCAATACTTTCTTCTTTCTGATGCATATTAATACATCAAAATTTACAGTGCGAAAATAAAATGACAATCTACGTCCATCAGGAGTATTCTAAAATATATATTCATGTGAAAGTGTAACACAATAATGAAGTTTGATACATTAGCTATTCAGATAGAGCTAGAATAGTGAAAGATGCAGCCAAATAAAGTGTAAAATAGAGCGCGAAAAATGCAGCCTTTCAGAGCTACCAGTTGGGCGATTTAAACAGAAACGTAACCAGCACCAAATTTTATGAAGCTATGACTGAACCTGAAGTTTGATTAAAATATGTGCATTAGTTCTTGAGACATAGAAATTGCGGTAATCATGAATAATACATCTTAGCTACGGATCATCATAGACATTATTTAGCTATTGGGTGATTTTACACCAAAACGTAATCTGCAGCAATTTATATCAGGGACTAAGTGATTCTTAAATTTTATAAAATTCTGTGCATTAGTTCTTGATAAAGAGCTATTGAGGAAAGCCTGAAAAATGCAGCATAGCAGAGCCATCTGTTGGGCGATTTACACCAGAAGCTAATTAGCTCGAAATTGGACTAATTGATTTTGAAGTTTCATTAAAATCCATGCTTTAGTTTTCTAGATATATCTATAGCGGAAATCATGGAAAATGCAGCACACCTGTTGAGCGATTTACACCAAAACCTAATCATCACCAATTTATATTAGAGACTAACTTAATCTAAAGTTTTATTATATTCCGTGCATTAGGTTTTGAGATAGAGGCGCCCACAAAATTTGTGTCACATGTAGACAGACAGCCAATTTGTAAAAACTTGTTTTTCGGATTGTCTTGGCCCCTAGAACGAGTAAATCCGTAGAAAACGGGTATTCGAAATTTTCACGAATCTAATACTTTCTTGTAAAGACAGAAGAAAGTAAAAAGATCATTAATGCCAAAAATCACTTTTGGTCCTGTGTTTCTGAAACTACTTTTGGTGTTTTATGTCATTTAAAATTATGTCAATGACGTCATTTTCAGATATGAGTATCTAATAAAAAATGCATGGCGAAAACGAACTTAACTTACATTTTTATTAACTCTCAGGTAGGCCAAATGTCAGATTTATAAACCAAAGTTATTTAATACAAATTGCTTCAAGACATATTTAGTTTTCACCTCAGTGGACTTCTCTTTTCAATAAGGCTACTTACATTATTATATTCTTATACTTAATGTCAAATAATGATAAAATGTCAAACGTTACTACCTTGAAATTCATCATAACACATATAAAAGTGATATCTGGGAAGAAATATCATAGAAGAAAGAATCCTTGAGTTTCTGCAAAGAAAAGATTGAAAATGGAAACTGTATTAGTCCATGTCAAGAAAATAAATGTTTAAAAATAAAAGAAACCGGGAAGAAAACCATTCTGTCACAAAGCTACTGAAATATATTTCAAATGTTTCTTTATTTTTATTTTCCGGCCAATCATTCAACTCACGAATGCTTTTCTTCTATGCGGTATGAATGCCTTTATGCTGTCATCCGCAAAATGAAATTAGAAGTGCAGATATCACATTTTCAATTTTCGTTAAATTTTTATAAAATTCATATGAATATATATTTTTTCCTCACCATAAATGTTTCAGTTAGAAAATTGCATTGCGCCAAAATCCAAAAAGAGGCTTATGGGAATAATCTTTGCTGGACTTATATCTGGTTAAATATCACAAAATGTGAGATTTTGAAAACAAAAATTTTGAAATTTTAAATCGTTTCAAAGTTTCTAATTTTCTTAAAATGTTGGTTGAACACAATTTATATGCAAAATTGTTAAAGTTTGAAGTGCTTAAGTTCATTTTTATGTAATTTTAATTATAGGGTAACTCCGGGAGAGTAGCCGCAACCGGGATAGATGCCGCATCCCTTGTATTTCTTGTAATTATCTACAGATGGTCGTCAAACGCACAGTATAGGTGCGCAATGAGATTATTTTAACCAGTGTATAGCGTGAATCCCATTTCGATGTTTACTTGTAGAAGTACAATCCTTATTTTGACGTAAGTGTATGATTTCACTGTCTAAACTTTTAAACACGTTATGTTTAAATACTTTTCACACACTAATTACTAAATGCATGCATGATTTCGAAGTCAAAACTAAGTGTAGCGTTTGTATAGAGTACTGTGTGTATGGTTACGCCATTCTCCTTAGTGATGGCAGGTAACTGTGATGGCCGACGTCTGCACCATGCAAACTGGGATACATGCCGCACTGCAATTCTGGTATACAAGCCGCAGTTTCTTTTGTACGGGATGATTAAGTGTCATTAACTTTTCCTTTTCTTTTGGCACAGACTAACCATGTTAGGCATGTTATGAAGTTTACTAAAACCAAAGAAGAAAAGGGGAAAAATAAAAAGTAAGAAGGGCAAGAAAGATGCAAATCAAGATGATAATAATAAAAAAAAATAGATTACGCGTAACGCAGACGTTCTTTGAAAGGAATGTTTAGAAAACTACTCCAAAAAAGAGGAAGTGTAATTGGCTTCATTGCATCATGTGTCAAATGTACTTACATAATGACTGTACTTTTTCTGTAGATTGTAGTAAAAAAAAAAACAGGTCTCTTAACCCATTCGGGACCATAGGTGCATATAAGCACCTTCATAAAGAGCATACAAAATTTGTTTCTCCACCAGTAAAAAAGAAAAGTAATATTTGCTTTCTTAAATTAGAGCATTTTCATGATTATTTAAGTAAAGGTAACTTCTTTTAAAAAAGTGGTGCAAACCGAATAAAATTTATATAAAAGCCACCGGTTTCGATAGGGTTAACAAATAAATTATGTAAACATAATTTTACTTTTATCTTTTCCCTCTCTAATACATTGATGTTAAGTTGTTGTTGAAATAGCAATTAAAATATTCTGTAAAAAAATAAATCAATAATTTTAATAGGGAACGTAGGCAAACAATTATTAATTTGAATCTACTAATACGTTTCATTGTACTCATTTAGTTATTACATCGTCCAGATATGAATATATTTTTTTAATATTATTATTTATAATTTCATTCTGTTCTTATTACAAGCGCGGCATAACTACCGTTCAAGTGCGGCGTCTCAGCCTGAATGTACGGGTGACGTGCCGCATTGTAACGTTTTAGAAAAAAAAAAATGTTAAAAAATATTAATTATTTGTTTTGAATTTTTTTTGTCGCAGTACACGCGTTGTATACTTTACATTAAATAGCATAGCATGATTTTTTTTATTTTATGTCCACCATGGGACTTCATTCACAAGTTCAAAAAAATGTGCGGCATAAATCCCGGAATTACCCTATGTCATTTTCTTGGCATATGTATGCCAGGATAGTGGCCGACAGGATAATGACAATTTCATTCTAAAACGTTTTTCACATTCTTGTTTTTTTTTTTTTTTTTTAGATCTAACATTTTAATTTTGTTTAAAGGAACATGTTTCCTCTATAGTACCTCACATTCAGTGTATGTTCAGTTTTATTTGTAATTTATAGAAGACAGGAAAGTGACATAATAAAAGTCTACTCAATTTTTACAAAGCCTTTAAACACAATATTTTCAAAGAAATATCTAAAAAATCTTGCTGGTAGCAATGATTTTACTACTTCTGACTTGAATTATGTCAAGAACAAGAAGAATTACTCTGCAGCGTCATCTTTATACATAATAAAGAACTAAAATGAGCAGCCCGGGACAATGACATTTATTTTCAGTGACAATCATATTTTAATTATGGAAAATTATTTTTAAAATACATAATTTCTTACCGTCTACATGTATGTGTTATATAAGGTTTAATTATTAATTAGAAATTGAAACAACTAGAAAAAGACATTTATACATGATAGCAGAAAGCTTTTTACTTTGTACATATCACAGTGCGACATACCAGGAAAGTGACAATCTGGAAATTTAAGTCTTTTAATTGCTTTATTTTTGTGTTACTATGAACATAATATCTCTTGAAAATACTTCCAAGAATATTTTTTACTAGAATGTAAAAAAAAGAAAAATTGAATTATATAACATTAAATAAAAATTTTATGGTGCGGACTGCAATTTTCGTATTTTGTGATACTGACCC
Organism: Maratus speciosus; assembly: GCA_963932465.1. Taxonomy (NCBI): domain Eukaryota; kingdom Metazoa; phylum Arthropoda; class Arachnida; order Araneae; family Salticidae; genus Maratus; species Maratus speciosus. The sequence continues at coordinate 274,948,591 of OZ010792.1, read as the reverse complement.
ATCTACGTGTATCTATCTAAAGTCCGATAATATTCTGGAAACTTTCATTTGTACTTCTTTACTAGAATATTTTTCATTTTTTCTGCTAAATTATTAAATATAGATTTTTAATTGCATGATAAAATTTATTTAGAAATGAACATACGTAAGGAAAACAAGTATAAAAATAACAATAAAGAAAAATAATGCATCAAGCATAGATTGTGAAACACTTTCCAACACTTCCAGAATGCTTTAAAAGAATTTCATTCTCTTATGAGGTAAATACAATACCTAAGTAATCATTTTAGAAAACGTATAACACATTTGAAAATCAGATTTCAACAATCACCGCCATAACCGTAAAAGTACTCCAGTCCATTTGTGAAGCTCTGTATATGATCCATAGATTTATACAGATTCTATATAGTACGCTAAAAATAAGTTAATTATAAATTTCCCTACAGAAATTTCTACGAATAGAAGGAAACGTATAGTAATTCTTTTGTTCAATCATGTATATTACATACAGATTTTTATACAAGCCAATTATTATGCTGAAATTTAATTCAAGCAAACACATGCTTAAAACTATTGAAAACTACTAAAAACGCATTTCCAGAAATTATTATCCGTATGCGACCAGGTATCCAGTTCATTGCATTGCCCAGTATACCATAATTATTTATGTACTGCAAACATATCTTAGTATACTAAATGAAGCTGAGCTGGAAAATGCATAACTGAAATAAAAAAAAAAACCTTTAAGCAATTCACGCTCATTTTCAGTAATGCTTACATTTTTTTGCCTGGCCCTGTATAAGATGCTCTATGGAATTATGCCCACCACGTAGTATGCAAAAATTTAGCTAAACTTAAGAACGCATATCATAACTGAGAAAGCAATTTAGCATTTTTGTTATTAGACAGTATTGTCTCCGAAATTTGTAATGTGTCCCTGTAAATGCATGATAAATGCGATGCACATCATATTCTACAGCAAACTATTTTGTAGTAAACTTCAGTAATGTATATCAATTTTATCATGTTTGAAACAGTGCAACATAATTTACATACGCTGCGAACAGTACTTCCCCGTAAACCACTATATAATCAAACTCTTTTGCTTGATCCTGTAAATTAATTTTAAATGCTTTGCACCCCATATTCTACAGAAAGCATGTATGAGTGCATTTCAGAAATTCATATCAATTTCATTATGTTTTTAACAGAATATCATCATTAAAATATGTCGAAAACTATTTTTCTTCATAGAAATAATATAATGGTGTACTTTACGCTTCTTCTGTACACGTATTGTAAATGCTTCACATAACATATTCCATAATAAACACCTTCTAACGCACCTTAAAAATGTATGTAAATTTCATTATGTTTAGCATATTGTAACACTATTAAAATACACCGCAAATGATTTTTTCCCAAAGACCAACGGAATATTTTTGAGTACCCCTGTCAATAAACTATGAATGCTACACACTTCATTTTCAGTACCGAACATGCCATGGTGAACATCTATAAATTACATCAATTACATGGCAACCCAAATATATTTACGCGAGTAAAAGCAGAGACAGACAACCCAATTCATAAACACTGGTAAACCATGTTTCAAGATGTTTAAAATAGTCTTTTAAATCACTCTTTTATAAACATTCAATGTTCATCTTGAAAATCACGTCTAATTTTTTGATTATAATTCATGGTTGTTCCCGAAATTTGCGTTACAATACATTAATGTGGCGTGGGCACCGAACTCGATTATGACAAATTCCCTGCTTTTTTTTCGCTTGCTAGAAAATGCAAGCAAGTGAATTTATAAAAAAAAAAAAAAAAAAAATTCATTTTTGCTGTTTTTCTGTTTTAAAATAGGGCCACGGGCAAGAAAATATGAAACATTATTTTAACTAACTTTTTAGGATTTCTGAATTGACTTCTCGACATATAATCGTAAAGTAATTAATATTAAACTTTTAATTGATAAAAGCCTATTTAAAAAAATATATATATTACGGACTGCATTTTGTATTTATAATTTATTTCTACGTTTCAGCCTTTAACATGTTTCATTGTTGCAGTTTATGACAGTCATTTGACCTATTTTTGAATTCGTTTACTGGTGCATAACTAAATCCAATTTCAACTCCCATAGTACGCGTTACATAGAATATATAAAGTTATATACATATATAGTTAGTGAAGTTAGAAAATATTTGGGAGATTTTGCCGCCGCCTGTGATGGGCTAACGGAAAAAGCTTTAAAATTAATGTATTAATTTATAATTAAGTTTAAAAAAAATAGTAAAATGTTGTACAGGGTGGGAGTCAAAAGTAATGAGGCTTTGTTCAAAAGGACAGATTTATTGAGCAAATCTGTACAACTGACTAATACTCTTCAAAATAGGCACCTCCTGCATCAATACACTTTTGTAGGCGGCATTTCCATGACTCGAAGGCACCCACGTAGGTCTGTTAGGCTGCAAGAGTTGCCTTGACATTTACTTGGATGTCCTTTATCGAGTGGAAGCGTTTTCCTTTCAGTGCTGATTTTAAGCACAGAAACAAGAATAAGTCAGGAGGCACGAGTCCTGACTAAAGCCAAAGCTCTGAGTGGCACACCTCAAACTCATCCCGTCCGCAGAAAGCACGGATGAGCAAATCCAAGACGAAGACCATGCTCATCGCCTTCTTCGAAGTGAAGAGGGTCGTACGGTACGATTTTGTCCCGCCTGGACTGACCGTGAATGCTGCTTACTACTTGAAGTCATGAAAAGGCTTAAATGAAGCGTCGCGCGCAAGAGAAGGGATTTCAAGGACAGCTGGAAACCTCAACACGATAACGCGCCCAGCCACACCGCCTTCATCGTGAGCGACAACCTGGCCCGGGTGAACGTTCCAGTGGCCCGTCATACTCCCTTTAGTCCAGACTCGTCACCTCCTGATTTCCTCTTGTTTCCACGTATAAAATCAGCCCTGAAAGGAAAACGCTTCCACTCGATGGAGGACATCCAAGCAAATGTCAAGGCAGCCTTTGCAGCCATCCCGGAACAGGCCTACGTCTACGTGGACGCCTTCGACTCATGGAAATGCCACCTACAAAAGGGTATTGATGCAGGAGATGCTTATTTTGAAGACTATTAGTCGGTTGTACAGATTTTCTCAATGAATCTGTCCTTTTGAATAAAGGTTCATTTCTTTCGGATCCCACCCTGTATTGTAACTGGAAAGACAGCTGTGAATGTAAGTTTTATAATTATGACTTTTTAAGGAGTTGTTTAAAAATCGATTAGAAAATGCCATCTTTTCATACAAAAACAATGTTGAGTTAAATAAAACAACATAATGACGAACATAGTTTAACAAAATACTTTTTCGAATTTTAACATTTTTAATGAGATAAATCACTTTTGCTGAGTATCAACAACTTTCTGTACTCGTCACAATTTTAATCTTTAAAATTAAGGCAGCCAAACAAAGCAATGATTAAAGTGGTGTTATGATCACTTCAGAAAAGATTAATTATGTAATAATTATTATTATGTCTAAGAAAGATTTTTTCACCTATGTTTGTGGGATTAATTTTGGTGCTTTTCATTATCACCAAAAACAAATGAGTGTGCGAGAAAAAAATGCATAATTTTATTTAATAAAAACAAGGTTTAAATGACGTTAACAGATATTTTTGACTATGAGGTAGGACAAATACAGTAGACGCTGGATTTTATGAACTCGACTGGACCCATATAATGTGTTCGTAAAATCGAAAGTTCGTAAATGGGAATAACATTAGTTCAATGGGATGCTGGTAGATACCAGTACATCAATTCGTAAAAACGAAGAATTCGTAAAAAAGAGGTTCGTAAAATTGAGCGTCTACTGTACCATGTTTGAGCCCATGTTAGTTAATTCATGTTGCTTAAGACATATTTAATTGTCATTTCAAAATGGTTTTTCCATCAATAAGGCTACTTATCTATTATATACTTAGTCAAGTCTATGCTTAATGAATGCTTAATGATAAAACTAATGCTTAAGTAGCGCCTACGGCAGATGAACCTCTCCGCTTAATCTCCAACTAAAGTGGAGCCCAGAAATCCACTGGGCAAGCAACATAAAGATGATTTTCGTAAGATGGTGGTAACTAAATGCATATGGAGCTGTTTTCTCATTGGATGGAGCCGTTAAGCTCCGCCCTCCGGTAAACAGCTCATGCGGAGTGTTGAAACGACTTGCCCTACCTCTCGCCGATGCCCGCAAACAGCCGAGTGCCGGTAACACTTGGCGTATTCGTAAGCAGCCAGGACCTTTACATACTTATCCTTGATGTTCACTAGTCCTTACAATCTCAAACAACTGTGCTAGAGATGAAAAGGCTCAGCCCGTTCACAAGCACGGGCCTGAAACGGGTTCGGGCTCAAGTTATATCGATCTTCGAGCTCGGCTTAAAGTAAAGAATTTATTTATTCACGTATAGAAAAAAAAACCCTTCCAGATGCTATTTCAGAAACAAGAATGTAATTTAAGTTTCTTAAAGTGTTTTACAAACCTCCAAAAATAATTTTGAAAGGGAATTCAAGATTTATTTATGGGATATAAAGATAAATATTTTGTTTCTGAAGCCTTTTGCGTGTTCGCCATCATTAATTATAAATGCACCGTGAGATATCCCTTATGTATCTTCTTTGCTTAAAGAGTTTTTTCAGAACTATAGGAAAATAAACTCAGGTCTTTCTGTCAAAGTTGTGCAATTATATTTTCAAAGAATAATAATTGTGACTTTTGAAGATACAGGAGGCCTCTGCCAGGATTCTACAATACAGGAGGCCCGTAGAAGAATCGCCATTATTTAGCAGAAGCTGTGTAGTTTACATCTTAATATTGTTCAATTCCCATCATCATTTTACTTCCATAAGATAGCCGGTCTTGGTTTAGTGCACTTTACAAGTCTACTAAACATACTGCAACTCTGAACACCCAATTTAATTTACTTCTCTAGACAATATAGCAATAAAACATCCATCGCCTTGCCCGTGGTAAACAAGAATGTTCTTATCAATCTTTCAAGTGTCCACCTTAAACTGGATGAAATCCATTATCATAAATTAAAAAATAACTTTTCACTTGCCAGTAAACTGCCTTTTCCAAAAATTACTGCTTCCATAGAACGAGCCTTCATATTCTGATTCTGTAACACCCTTCTGAGAAGGAGTCAATTAAAAAATTGCTAACAATGTCATTTCAACTTCCTAAGTCTAATATCAGTAAGGCTGATTCCGGTTGCATAAAGCTTCTTAAATCTAATCCAAATATAGTTATCAGTAAAGCCGATAAGGGTGGCAAGGTTGTCGTTAAGTACATGTCAGATTACCTCGCAAAAGTAAAAGATTTGATAAACTATGGTCTATATAAAACGATCTATAAAAGTGTATTCCTTCTCGAAAAGAACTAAAAACAATATAATCCGTTATTAAGCGTTCCTCTCTCATTTCCAAGAATGCTGAAACTTCCCTCATTCTTTTTATGTCACATTGCGCAAGATTCTATGCCCTCCCAAAGGTTCACAAACTGGATATTCCCTTCAGGCGAATGGTTTCTAATACTGTTACCTCTTCCTCTAAATTAGCGAAATACCTTGTCTCTATTTTTATATGCAATTTCAAATACATGGAAAAATGTCTGGGGTATAGTGAAGAGAAAGACTTGTTATCTTAAAACAAAAACATAAGAAAAACTTTGACGCCCCATTTCGTGGATAGCCGTCTATCATGGTGTGACGAAAAAACTGAATGGTTAACAAAAAGCTGTAAAAAAATATGTTCAAAACGAGAGTTTCAAAACAACAGACGATAGTATAACAATATAAATTTAAAACACACATTGTGAATTTTTTAAATAAACGGAAATTTAATACCGGAAAAATAAATTTCAAAAATACATTTTTAAAATATTTCTAAAATTTTTACCGATAGCATTGCTGATTTCTTCAGTTTCCAATTTAAGTAACTCAATCTGATTATACTATTTAGACAGTTGGGCAACACTACAATGGTACCATTCGTGCGATGCGCCAACTGTAAAGATTCCTTAACCGCTCGCGCATTACGTCACGTGGCGGACAGATTCGCCTCGCTTCGCTCGTTTCAATAGTATTCTGTATGCCGTTCTGCCTTGGATTTTTTTTGTGTGAATGATTTTAATTTTTATATTATTTTAACAGCCTTTTTTAAAAAAAACCTAGTGAATGCACTATATCAACGTGTTCTAATAACACTCGGAGAACACGTATACAGCTTTAACAATACAGTACAGAGTCTCAAATCCGGAAGTCGAAATTCCGAATTCTTCAAAATCCGGGCATTTTGTTAACTGGCGATTATTATTCTGGAAAATCGCAAAGAAAAACACTAAAATCGCAAAGGACAAAATTTACTATACTAAGCTACAATTTCAAAACCGAATTCCTTTTACGTGCGTCAAAAAATTCCTGCAGAACGCGAAAATCTCTAAGAACTCCATAAAAGAATCGCGAGAAATTCAACATAAACTTTAATGAAAGAAAAAAGAAAAAAAAAAAGAGGACAGCATTTACTATATTAGAATAAAATATTAAAAACAGATTTCTTTCACAAATGCAGACAAATCGCCATGAAGTGGGGGGGGGGGGGAAGCTCGAAACTCGCAGAGGAGAAAATTTATTATATTTCGCTAAAAGTTGGTAACCGAGTTCCTTTTACAAATCTCAAAATTCTAAAAATTGCATAAAAAATTCGAGAAAAATGCGAAAATCTCTGTACGAACTCCGAATAAACTTTATTGAAAAAAAAAAAATGACAAGATTTAACACAATAGTGGGCTAAAAAAATAAATTCGGATTCCTTTTACTCATATGGAGAAATCGCCGCAAAAATATAAAAAAGAAAACGTCAAAAATTGCATAAAAAATTTAAAAATTTTCTTTTGTTATAGGATTTTTTTTTTACCTTTAAAAAAAAATTCCCCTATTAAAATATTTGCTTTAGCATTATCTTTTTTTACTTTCTTTTATCTATAACAGAAGAACGTATTGTAGTCGAATTTTTGTTCGACTTCTTTTTTCGACGGATTTACACGTTTTAAATGTCAGAGGTCCCGAAAAACATGTTTTTACAAAATATCTGTCTGTTCGTATATATGTATGTCTCATTATATCATCGGAAAGTATATATACAAAGTTATGTATTTTTGACTATGGCCAGCATGTCAAGGTTAAATTTGGGGATTTTCCGCCGAGAGGGGGCGCTGTAATAGCGATTTTTGTTCCATTTTCATTATTGATTCACCGGAAAGCATACAAAGTTAGGCATAGATTTGAACCAAACTTCATACGTATATTTTTGACTATTGACGCCAGATCCCAGTTGAAAATGGATATGTAACCCTGGAAGGGGGCGCTGTGATAACGAATTTTGCGCGATTTTCTCGATTTTTCGTAGTTTTGTTGTACATCGGCTGCTGATGCAGCGACATGCACTTCGTATCTAGCTAACCCAGCGATTCGCAAACAGAATAACGATGATATTTATTTTATTAAGTATTACATTCGCGTTACTCTGGTCTGATTAATAAAATGAAGCAGAAATTTAAGATGAAAATTAATGTAGGGTTGAAGTATTAGCCTATAAGCAGTGCTTAATTTGCGTTGGATATTATCGTTAATATATTCTGTTTGATTATCAGCTCCGCTACTTCTTTGTTTTTAGTGGAAATTTAAATATTGGTCTGAATTCACCGGCGCCCACTCCGGAATTTAGCGGAAAAGGTATTTCTAAAAAATCAAAGCCTAAATTTTAATTTCTGTCTTTCCCATCTCTAATCTTTTGCGTTCTTTCCTACCAACGCGCTTACGTATGTGACATAGTGTGTCCTGTGTAGGTTTCAGGGCCGAAACTAGGGGGGGGGGCAGACGGGGCATGCGCCCCGGGCGCCAGAACGAAGGGGCGCCAAATGAAGGATTATATCTTTGGAATGGATCATTTTCTTCTGATGGACTGATGGCTTCTATTATTATGAAACAGGCATTATAAATGAAGTGTCAGGTGAAGATGAAAGAGCAGTCGTATAACAGTCGTTTTTTTGTCAAAAAAAAATTATGGCCATTTTCTTTCTTCCCATTCGGAAGCAGGACGTTTCGGTCCCGACACTTCGGTCCCACCATTTCGGTCCCGCCGTTTCGGTCCCAAGACATTTCGGTCCCGAGACAATTCGGTCCCAAGACATTTCGGTCCCGAGACATTTCGGTCCCAAGACATTTCGGTCCCGAGACATTTCGGTCCCGAGACAATTCGGTCCCAAGACATTTCGGTCCTGAGACATTTCGGTCCCGAGACAATTCGGTCCCAAGACATTTCGGTCCCGAGACATTTCGGTCCCGAGACAATTCGGTCCCAAGACATTTCGGTCCCGAGACATTTCGGTCCCGAGACAATTCGGTCCCAAGACATTTCGGTCAAGAGACATTTCGGTCCCGAGACAATTCGGTCCAAGACATTTCGGTCCCGAGACAATTCAGTCCCAAGACATTTCGGTTCTGAGATATTTCGGTCCCTTCTCCAGCAAGCTGAAATTTTGTGCACTTGAAATAGGTGACAATTTTATAGGGGACATTGTAGGGTTTTTTAAATAAAGGCCTCAAAATTTTAGTAAACACACACAAATTTCGTATGGTAATCATTTTTAAAAACAAGGGGGGGGGGGGGAGGATTGACATTTTCTATATTTTAGTGTATCATAAGTATAAAAGTCTGATAAATTAAGACATTTATAACTCGATTTATAATTATCGCAAAACACTCATATTTTGTATGGTAAACATAATCTTTATAAAAGGAGGGACATTATCAAATTTTTTAACTGAACTCCCTAAATTTTAGTATAACTCAAATATAAGGACTCGAAAACGCAAACACTTATAACATAGATCAAAATTGTCGCAGCCCACACAAATTTCCTATGATAATCATAATCGTTTTATAAGGCAGGGGGGGGGGGGGGGCTCTGTTGACTTTTTATATATTTTAGTGTATCTTAAGTATAAGGTCCTGATAAATTAAATCATTTATAACTCTCTCTGTAATTATCGTAATCACACTCATATTTTGTACGGTAAACGTAATCTTGAAAAAAGGAGGTACATTATAAGATTTTTTAACTGAACCCTTGAAATTTTAGTATAACCGAATATAAGGGCCCGAAAACCGCAAACACTTATAACTCGCAATCAAATTGTAGCACCCCATGCAAATTTTATATGGTAGAAGTAATCGTTTTCAGGAGTGGAGGAAGGGAGAGTTCTGTGGATTCTTTATAGAAGCTCCTCATATTTTAGTCTATGATAAATATAAAGTCCAGACAATTTAAAAATATTTATAAGTCGAGCTTTAATTTTCATATGCAAATGCCCATGCCAAAATGCACATATTCAATTGTATATAATTTGCACACTATGTGATTAATAATGAAAAAATCTGCAAATATTTTTACAAATCTTTATTTTATCCTATTATTTAACGGCGTATCAATTTTAAATGTATTGCATTTTACATATTTTTTAAAAAGGGGGTTCTTAACATGGAATTGTGGTAAAGATACATTATTTTTTAAATTCTGCACCGGAACAGACTAGAACTTTCTATTTTATTTTAATAATTATTTTAATTTACTATTTTTTGAAAAACTATTTAAAAGTTTGCGTTAATCTTTTTACATGTAACAATAATATTACCGCTATTTCTACCGGTGTCGAATGACAAGTTTAAAAATATTTTTAATTTTGAACCACTTCACCGTTTGCCTCGAGATAACTCGGGGATAAAAGCACTTTTTCCCCATACCTGTCGACGGTGAAGTGGTTTGCAACAATTACAAATCCTTTTTAATATAGTTAAGACTTTTATATGCTTATTACATTAAAAAACTACGAGCACAATAAACATAAATCATAATTTTAAAATTTCTATTGTCATAAAATATTCTTTTCGTATTTAAAATTAATTCTGTATTTCAAATATTTCTTTGTTATTTATTTGACTTATATACTTAGAATTAAAGCAGCCTACATGTTTTAATATGACAAATAAAAAATAAAAATGAAAATACAAAAAAATAACATAAAATCTCAAAATAGTAATGTATAGTGAATCACTTTTACGTAAAATTTCATTTTAAATTAAGAAATTTTATAAATATATCACAATGAAGAAATTTGGAAATTTAGAAAACATGTTTGGCTTTTCTTGATATCTACATGTTATTCATTCAAAAGAATATTATACATGTATATATATATGTCAAGTGTAGATGTCCTGGCTTCCCCCATTTGATTATGCTAAATAAAGATCCAGATAGAAGAATTATTCTACTCGCGCTCTCTTTGTTCTAGTCAGCCGGCGCTTTTTTGTGGCCACACGGCATTTTTTATCTTTAATGGCTTAAAAAAACCGGGACGACATGCAGTGGCGTAGCCAGGATTTCGTTTCGGGGGGGATGGGGGAGGGTCCAGAATTTTCCCTTCATGTTATATATATAGTAAAACCTGTCAAGATGAAATTGTAAATATTGGTGAAAAATTCCGTTTTACACAGATTTCCGTGTTATTTGGTGTATTTGTATAGTATTCTTTTCCGTAGCACTATGGAACATTTATGTTTAAGACAGAACTCCGTTATAGGCAGGTTCCATTTTTAAAAGTTCTGTGTATTTATATAAATATACTTATTTATATCATATGAATAGAATAAAACTTGTCAAAATAGTAATTGTCTATAACAGAATCCTGTCTTTAACGTAAGCGTTACATGGTCTTAATATGAATTGCGATACAATTAAATTTGCTGAAAACCTGTCTGAAAAGGGGATTTTCACCCTTCTTTAGTGAAACATAGTGAAACCTGTGAAAGCGGAATCTTTCTATAACGGAATCCTGCCTCAAACGGAAGAGTTTCAGAATCCCGGCGAAACGAACAATAGATCTTATTGAGGTAGTGTATCTTAGAAGTATAATTAATTACACTTCTTACATGGAAGCCTGTCTAAAATGGAGCTTTTTACCAGTCCTTGGAATCTTGTCTTGACTGTGTATATATGATAGAAGTATTTCGAGTAACTTTAAGAATTTAGGTATATCCTTATTTAATTTCTTAATTTAAAAAAAAAAAGCATGGATAAAAAATATAAGGCCAATCTCTATAACTGCAACTAATAATACATTCAAGTTACATTAATATTTACCAGTGAAAAAGATTCACTTATGATGTGAAAAGCTGAGCGCATACTGAAGAGTTAAATTTAATTAACCCATTCGCTGTCATTTACAAGCATACTCGTGGCTTTAATTTATTGATTACTTTGTCACCACTATTTTAGAATTAAAAAAAATGCCTCATTTATTGGCAGAAATTTCGCTGTATTAGTAAAGCGAAATTTATCTTTCTGAATTTGTGCTGGCAAACGACTTTCAACAAAAAATTTGAAAATTCTTAGTTTTGGCAGCGAATGGGTTAAATCAAGTTTCATATTACATAACATTTGCCTACAATAAAGTTAGGGCCAAGTGGTTAAGTGTAAAACAGCAATTTTCATGTTTAATTTCTTGACATTGAATTAAGAATTTGTGCTGTAATAGATATTGGATAATGATTTCACATAAGTGTCAATCGCATGAGCCGTTCATGCGATCCGCCGCGCTCCCCATGGAAATTTTTGAGGTAACCCAGATAGCATGAACATTAGCAGAAAGTTTGATTTTTTCTGATATTATCTTGCCGTGACAAATTTGAATTGATAAATTCGCAGCAAATCTCCCGCAAGGTATACCATCACCCACTTGCATGAGTAGTTTTTTGTGAAACTGATGGCAAGACTGTCTTTAATTCACGAAAGTGACGAAAGCAAAAAATCCCTCTGTTGAGAGACTCAACAACAATGAGAATCAGCATATACGCAGAAATTTTATTCGGTAGGCACCGTTTTTTCTAAACGCTATACTTATTAAATACCAAAAAATGCTCGAAATGAAAAGTACAAATATTACCTAAACTTGTTTATGGTGATAAAACCTATGCATGCGCCTTCTGACGGCGCTTTCGCATCAATAGACCTGATCAGGTCTATTGACCCCTTCGAGGGGGTTAAACTTATAGTGTGATATGGAAAGATTACTACTTTGCAGTAAGTTTGCAGTATTTTTGATTACTTGTTTGCCGTTAGTTTGCAATAAATTTGATACAGCATGAATTTAACTTGCACGACAAGTTGAAAACACTCATAGTTATATTGTTAAGTAAAAAAAAATTCAAAAATTAAATTGTTTTTATTAAACGTATTTATCAATTCAAAATTATTTTAATTATTAATTGTTTAGATAACTAATTTATCAATTGCTTGTTTAAAAACTATTACATGAACTATATAACAGTTTTCATAGGGTAAATGCAAATATATATTTTTTTAATTTTCGGTTATTATAACGTTATTAACTTCATTAGGATGTATAAAAGTGATAAGGGTTCTGAAGATAAACATGTTGTTTATTCATTTATTAGTTAGCTTATAATATTATTTTTGCTCTTTAATTATAATTAATTAATAATTTCTTACTTTTTGTGAATTGTAAATTATAACTGTACTTAAAAAATTAAAATCTGCATAACATCACCTAACACTGTTAAAAGGTATTTTTACGTATTTGTACAATGTTGCATTATTATTATTATTATTATTATTATTATTATTATTATGTTTAATTAATTAATTAATTATTACTTAGACTTTATGTTTTTGGCTGTTTTTTCAAAAAATTCCTATATTATTTTTTATTTAATGTATCCTTAATTTATTAAATTAATAACATTATTAATATACATTACATTTTTTTACTTTAAAATAAACTCAATGCACAATACATTTTATATTCAATTTATCATATAGTATTTATAAACTGAAATTTTTCTTTTACATGTTTATTTATTTTATATTTAAAGTCACCGAAATTTAAAACTATTAATATAATTAATAATAAAACTAAAATAAAAAATTATTAATTTTTTTCTGGGAAAGTGGGAGGAAAAGGGTAATATTAAAAATCAATAAATAAACGACAAATACAAACAAGTTGGAAATTGCTCGTCAAACGTGGCGAATGAGGTGCGTTCGTACTATAACTAGTTTTATAATTATTTTTTGCACCCCATATTGTACTGAATATATATATATTTTTGCACTTCATGAGTGCATTGCCTGTGACATCATTAAAATGCACTTGCAATAATTTTTTCCCATTCCCCGTAATGTAACGCAAAACTTTTGACTGTCTCTGTAATTAAACTATACACCGATTTTCATAAAATTTCAAATGGCTCGACATAATTTTGTAACAATTATATATTTAAAATTTCAGACCACTCGGAAGGCTGTAACATCATTAAAATGCACTTGCAATAATTTTTCCCATTGGCCACAATGTAAAAAAAAACTTTTGACAGTCCCTGTAATTAAACTATGCATCCGATATCCATAAAATTTGAAATGGCTCGACAAAATTATGCAACAATCATATATTTAAAATTTCAGACCATTCGGTTGGGTTGTTTTAGCTCTGTTATATGCGGACAGACAGACGGGCAGACGGACGGACTGAACGACGACTATAGGTGCTACGTATTTATATAATTACGAACGCACCTAAAAACCTTAGTTTTGTCAGTTAAAAATTGAAAATAAAATTAATTAAAATAATACTTACACTATTACATAAAATAAAAAATAATCATCTTATTACAAAGAAATAGGCCCAGTTTCAATAAAATTAGTTCACAAAAATCGTCTGCAATGGGCAAGAAGACTGTTAAAAATGCAACCAATAATTATTTTTAAAAAAATGAAGTGGTGGGTGGAGTTTTCTGACAACAAAATATTTTTCCTGGCGCACCTAATTACCAAATCACTATTGTTTTCCCAATGTTTATAATGGTAAAGTAACTTATGAAAACAAAATTATAACTTTGTATTATAAAAGTAATAATAAAAATTAAATATTTTTGCTGCAATAAATATATCTCATTTCTGAATTATTAAAGGAGAGGATGTAGAAGAATGATTTGAGGAAATATTTACCTACAATAGCTTATAAGTGTCCAATTGAATTATTGAAGACATTTATTATTAATCTAATTGTAAGAAGGAGAAAAAATAAGAACAGTTTTTTAAATTATTTAATTAATGATGATAATTTAAAGGTTCTAAAAAACGTATGAAAACAACCAAAAAATCATCTATGGCAGTTTATAGTATATAAAAAATACCTAATATTAATAACAAATAATAAAGCTTAAAAAATCCATTTTGTTAAATAATAATAATAATAAAAAGACTATGTCCTCTGTAAAATTATATCACATTGTTCAATCAAACAAATTTTCAGCTCGCTGTGATTTCATTATCACGAGTTATAAAAGTTTAAATTTATCGGACTGTTATATTCAGCTTTTTTTTTAATTTGGGGGGTGGGGGGTGTTAAAAAAATTTAAAAAGGTCCCAAATAATGTTTAAATTACAGCGTTTGGCGGCCCACGACAATTGGAATACGAGTTATAAGGTGGTGGGCACCGAAATGACAAGGGACCCAAATGGCTAAGGACCGAAATGGCCAGGGACCGAAATGGCTGGGGACCGAAATGTCTCGGGACCGAAATGGCCAGGGACCGAAATGGCCAGGGACCGAAATGGCCAGGGACCGAAATGTCTCGGGACCGAAATGGCCAAGGACCGAAATGTCTCCGGACCGAAATGGCCAGGGACCGAAATGTCTCGGGACCGAAATGGCCAGGGACCGAAATGTCTCAGGACCGAAATGGCTAGGGACCGAAATGTCTCGGGACCGAAATGGCCAGGGACCGAAATGTCTCGGGACCGAAACGGCGGGACCGAAGTGTCAGGACCGAAATGTCGTGTACCCTTCCCATTCTGACCAGAAAATCAGAGTTCTAACTTTTTACGACTGCTCTTTCCTCTTCACTTGACACTTCATTTATAATGGCTGTTTCATAATAATAGAAGCCATCAGACCATCAGAAGAAAGTAACTCGGCGAAAGCGGAAACTTGGTTAAGCAGGACTGAGATAATCGGGACTCTAACTGTATATTTCATTTTAAAAATGATCTTTAGAATATTTTTGTTGGTGTTCAGAGGGGAGTCTTGACCGTGACCTTCCCCTTGGATCCGCCATTGTAGATTACGTAGTTCAGTATTACATATTTTATGATTACATATTTTAAATTTTAAAATAAGTCGACTATTAGAAGATTAGTAAAATTATCTTTGTAATATACTTTGCGGAAGAGGAGGGGAGGGGGGGGGGGCGCCAAAATCCATGTTTGCCCCGGGTGAAAAAAAGGCTAGTTTCGACCCTGGTAGGGTTTTTTTTTTCAGTGGTTTCAGAATGGCGATGAGGAATGTCAGAATTAGTCGCAACTGTTTTTGCCGTTATTACTCGCTGCTTTTTGTTCGTGTTTTTAAAATATTCTCTCTGATTAACTTTCTAGCTCTGCACGGTGTTTAATTTGCTCCGAATATCACAGGAGCGCAGCTCCAGTACTTCTTTATTTTTAGTGAATATTTAAATATTCGTCAGAACAGACCAGAGTTTATAAATACTGCGCACCAATACAAAAAATCCGTGACGAGTAGGATTTTCTGAAAATTTCCCACTCCTGATTTTAATGTTTTTGCTCTGTTCATTTATTAGAATTTATTAGATATTAATGCCTATAAAGATATGTCAAAAATATAAATTTATTTTTGAGGAAGACGAAATTGCTTTAAAATTTGAAATAGTGTATGAAATATAAATATGCGTATGTGTGTGTGTGTGTGTGGGGGGGGGGGGGGGGGTTATAAACTTTGTTGTTATTACGGCAGAATATTAGAGCTCCGGTACTTTTTTTTTTTTTTTTGCTAGAAACTAAGCCCTGTGTATATATATTGTTACAGATATTTGAATCATATTGATTTTGATCCTGAATAAGCATAGTGACATTCAAATTTTTTTGAAAACTTATATCTAGTAATCGGACAATGGTTTATTGTTAAAAGTTTTGATGTGAGTTTTGTTTAATTTATTCTGTTTGATAATTCTAGTCTTTTTATTACTACTGCTGTGTCATCATATTCATATAATTCATCCATTCATTTTATTTCACAATAGTTTAAAAGTTTTCATTTGTACTTTTACGCATTAAAAATTTTAATCTTTTACTGAAGTATTTGAATTTACTGAAGTATTTGAATGAAACAAATGTATCGCGATATTATTTAACCATTATGTATGTTATATTTAACTAACTCCAATCAGTGTTTGAACAAATTATTTCAAGGAAAGTGATTTCGTTCAATTTACTTTCGAGGATCTATATTTAAAAAAATTATTTACTTCATATTCCGTTCTTTTACTCATCTATTTACATTGTCACGGCCGGTC
Organism: Maratus speciosus; assembly: GCA_963932465.1. Classification (NCBI taxonomy): domain Eukaryota; kingdom Metazoa; phylum Arthropoda; class Arachnida; order Araneae; family Salticidae; genus Maratus; species Maratus speciosus. The sequence goes on along the minus strand of OZ010792.1, from coordinate 274,932,080 downwards.
TCTCTCCGATCTTGTCCGCCACGTGACGTTTCAGTCCTGCTCTACTCTGATTGGCTATCCTTCAAATGGAACAACCTTATGTAGAAGAACCTTGACTACAATGAAAAAAGAAACATTTGCCCGGTGCTGACCATTATGTTAGGCGTAATTTACTTATTTTTAAGAAATTTTCCTTTAAAATATATTATTTGTACACAGCACGCCCCCCCCCTTTTTTTTGTATATCATTAATAGCTTAGTTCTATTCAAAATTTTTCATTGTACACTTTCTTTATTTTTAAGAGTTCAGTTTAAAGTCAGTTGTGTTTTCTAAAAATAATAAAAATAAATAAATAAATAAAAGTAATTTAATAAATTAAGCACCCTTTCTTTTTATTAATTTCTCGTACTTAAATTATGTTACAACATGTAAATGTTGTTATTCAAAAACATTCCTCTATTTTTCTGTAGATAAAACCTTTTCTTTTGGGATACTCTCACAAAAAAAAAAAAAAAAAAAAAAAAAAAAAAATCTCCTTTTTCTCTCTTTTACTAGCAAACGTGGGGTAGATGGTCAGCTGTGTTCAGAAATAATTGGGACCACACACGTTTACATTTTAAACACAGGATTATTGTGTGGGAATGATACTTTTCTCATAGCATACCAGCCCCTTTTACAATGCATTTTTATGACTTTGTTTACGAAAAACAATTTTTTAAGCAGGTGCAAGTATTGCCTGGGCTTCTGAGATTTGAGTTCACGTGATCTCCCCGTGGTTAGAGGGACATAGCAACGAGATGTTCTTGGCATTGGGTAGGGAAATTGACCAATGAAAACAGTTTTCGCCCCCCACCCTTTATTGCTTCCTGGGAAGTAACGCGGGAGGATTGAGGGGACGCGAGAAGCGAGCGCGTGGTCTGTTGGTCGTGTAGCGTTTTTTTTTTTTTAGATGTGTCCTGAGTGCAGTAAGATGTGAAACAACATAACATTTTGAGGGGCCAAAGGGGCCCGGGAACCCCCCCCCCCCCCTTTTTGTCGAGGTCTGAAACAATTTTAATTAAGGAGATTCGCTTTTGAGACCGAAGAAAGAGAGGGACGACTTTTGCGACTAAAGAGCATGAATTGAACTGTAAGTGCTTTTCGTTTTTTTAAAAATGAATGGTAAGCGAGCGCGGCTTTAGAAGGTGCATCTTTCGACTGTGCTGGTGAGCTGGATATACTTGGCTGCTGACTGAGCATCGGACGAGTGAAAAATGCCCTGATATCAGATTCTGTGAAATAGAGATCAAAGATAAATCGTGAGCATGCGAAGCAAGACGTTAGCGTCCCGCTCCCTTTTTTGCTAAGCTTCAATTTATCCTAGAAATATATCACGGAGGATGCCTGCTTGTTTAAAGTTGAAGCAAAACAATTCCAGATACTGCCACGGAGAGCGATATTGGCTGCTGACTTCAAATTCCAAAACGATTTCCTAACTCATCGGGTAAAGCTGCGTACCGAAGGAAGTGTGTGGTGTGTAGCCCACCCCCTGAATCTATTTTCAAGATAAGGAGTTTTTTTATATTACAGAAAACAAAAAAAAAACACTGCCAGTTAAGATATGGTCGTCAAAGAAAAATCATCTAAAAAATTGTGTTTAAGATAACTATGTAAAAGAAAAAAATAATAACTTGTGGTATACAATATCTGAAACCTACTATGGATTACATTGGGTATGTTAAGTTTTTTTTTCTTGTTCCATTATAACGTAATGATTGATTATCTTTGTTTTAATTTCACAAACTGTATAATTGAAGCCAGAAAATGCCAACATGATAAAGTCTTTCCTATTAATGTTAGAATATATACTATATCATTTGTTAATTGTGATAGCTTGAGAAATAAGTTTTGAAACACCTGTATGTATAAGAGTTAAAACTCCCTATGAAGAATTAAATTTAATTTTAATCTTATTCTCTTGACTTGTATCTATTTTTGCACTGCTAAGACTATTCTTCAATAAAGTAACTTCACTAGATTTAAATAAGTAAATATGCTTTAAAAAACAGAAATAATGAGAATAAATGTTTCAGTTCAAATTAACCCAAGAAGAAGTAGCAATGGTCTGTTTCTCTAAGATTAATCATATTAGAATCATATATTAATTTAAAAATAAAGATTTAAAAGTAATCATTAATAAATTGAAGAATATAGAGAATATGAACAGTGTTTCTTCTAGTTTTTTTTTATTGTAATGAAGGTAATCAGCTTAAGTTAACTAAAATTTTCAATTTTACACACCTTTACAATTTAATGAATTTAGCCACATTACGATCACAGCCCATAGAGTTAGATTCTTTTTATGTATGACTTTGGAGTTTGTTTTCATATCTCAGCTCTTGACTTTTAACTTATTCAAAATTCTTAAATTAATCTACCTTTTCAGTTCATTCATATTCCTTTAAGTAATTTGGCTGGCGGTATGTTTAAATTTCATTTAATTAATTATATTCATCTCTTTTTAAGTGATTTTCTCTGGTCATGCATGAATATTCTGACTCTATGACAATTGTTGGGGTTGATCTGAGCAGATAAATTGAGAACCCTGTATTGCTTTAGTATTTTGTTGCAGTTTTAAAATTCCTTAAGTGTGGCATTGATATTTTAGGGTTAAAGTTTTCCTTTTCAGTAATTTTGTAATTCAGCTAGAAGTTATTGTTATGATTTTATATACAGGATTCAATCTAGGTGGAAATTTAACTGCTCAGAAAAAAAAAAAACCCATAACAAGAATGGTGCCATGTTATTAAAGGCCTGGTTATTGTATTGAATTTATGTGTGATTTTATATATTACAGTATTTGGTTGGGAATTAACTGTTTGACTGAATTTAGAACTCTATACTTTACAAATTTTCAATGTTTTCCTCTCGCAAAATTCCAGAATTTTCCTTTTTTCTTGTGCGGGTGTGATTTAAAGGTTTAGGTAGTTCATTTTTGTTGGTAATTGCCATTCAGTTAGTATACACATTTTGTACAGAGTTCAGGCGAGTGATAATTCAGTCATTCATTTACCAAAAATTTAGGGGCAAGCTGGACAGTAGGTATATATATAGATATGTGTGTGTTTTTTCATATGTTGTGTATTATAATATATATGTATAAGTATATGCTCCAAGGTGTGAGGTTTCTAAGTATATGCACCCCCCTAAGAAGTTTTTCTTTTCTCAAATACTAATTTTTCTGTCATACTTTGCATAATTTTATTTTTGTGTAAGTGTTTTAATTGTAATGTGCCCTTGTATACCGGGTATAATTCTTAAATCTGCATAGGGACGTAATTTTAGTTTACAGTTTAACTTTTATTTCTGTCTAACATTAAGATTATATATAAAGATTTAATTATGGCAGATGAAGCTACAAAAGAACTTGCACTTGTACAAAAGAAAACGCCCTTAGTCGACAACCTTTCAAGCATCCCCCCTTTTAATGGTGAATCAACAGTTTCATGTTCTGACTTTCTTGAAAAGTGGGAGGAATTAGCAGATTTTTTCGGATGGGATGAGGGGGAGAAAAAGTTTGCTTTATTAAGCAGAGTTTCGGGAACAGCTGCTAAACTATTGAAACTGCATAAGGGTAAGGATAGTGCAGAACTGGTTAAAAATATTAAAGAGAGGTACATTCATCAGGAAACCCCAGATGTAGCTTTAGCAAAATTTTTAAATTTTAAGCAAACACCTGCTATGTCTGTTCAAGAATTTTTTGACAGGTCTTCTGATCTTTCCCTAAGGGCTCTTGTTATGGATGGGGTATCATCAAGAATAGCGCAGCAAAGTAGAGATGCAATAAAAATAGCAAATAAAGCCTTTGTGCAACAATATTAAAAAGCAGAAAAACCAACGTTTAAAATGCACAAATAATATATGAAAAGCAGCAAACAGCTGTTTCGAATCTACTAGCGAGATTCTTCTTCAGTGCAAAAAGAACAGCGTGCTAGAGAAAGCAAGGCTGAGCAAAATCATAGACAGAGACGCGCTGGCTTTTATACCCTATGCGGGTGGCGAAGGCGCCGAAACAACCAATGAGAGAGAAGCAGTGGAAACGACTGGGTGGACAAGTAGCGACATCTACCGGAGAAGTAGAGAAAAGAAACCAAAAAAGGGGAATTATATTAACGCTTTCCAAATACTTGGAAAATCTGGAGTACTAGATAAGTCATTGACTAAAGAGTGAGAATTTTTAATGATATGGTAAGCTTCCCAAAAATCAAGATCAAGGTTAGAAGAACATTTTTGGATAATGATGGCTGAGGGAAAATCGAACCTATGTTGAAAAGACCAAGAATGTTGAGCAATAGAAGAACGTTTGAGCTCCTGATTTTTAACATAACCTTCATGCTCTTTTAAACGAAATCTAACAGCACGTTTAGTCTGACCAATATAAGAAAGACAACACTGACAAGAGATCTGGTAAATGCCCCAATTATCTAGGCGATCAACGGTGTGTTTGAGATTTGAAAAAGGGATATTATTAACAGGAGAAAAAATAACTTTAAAATCAATCTTCTTAGGATTTTAGCAACTTGCTGACTGATTTTAGGAAAAAATGGTAATACAACTGAAGTATTAGAGTTGGAATTAGAATGCTTTTCAGAATGGTCGGATTTCGTCAATTTCTTATAAATAGAATCGATAATATTAGAGGAATAACCACGATCGACAGCAATAGCTTTGAGGTAATTAAGTTCAGCACTAAGTAACTGAGGAGTGGAACAAATATTAGTAGCCCGAAAAACAAAAGTATTGAAAGCAGCGAATTTCTGGTTAGGGGGATGAGAAGAATACCTGTGAGGTGGGAGACTGACAGCAAAAGGTTTACGAAAGACGGTAGTCTGAAAGCCATTTTCACAACGAATAGCAAGGACATCCAGGAAAGAAAGACAGTTATTGGTCTCAATTTCAGAGGTAAATTGAATGCAGGGATCAATGGAATTCACAATAGAGAGAATATGATTAATATCCGAATTCATTTCAATCAGGACATAAACATCATCAACATAACGAACATAGAACGGAAATTTTAAGATTTCAAAAAGCTTGACCTCAAAATAGTGCATATAAATATCGCATAAAATTGGACTAAGAGGATTACCCATAGCCAAACAGCCAATCATACGGAAGAAATTACCATTGAAAACAAAAGTATTTTGCGACAAGCAAGCGCGAGTGAGAAGTATAAGTTCCTCGATTTCAAAATAAGAGAAATGGAATTCAGAAAGCCTTTTCTTGAGGCAATCTAAAGCCCCCTCAACCGAAACGTTTGTAAATAATGATTTAACATCAAAAGAAACCATCATGTGACCCTGCGGCTTAAAATTATGAAGTTTTTTAACAAAATCAAAAGAATTTTTAACAGTGAAACAGTTACTGCTCAAAAGTGGAGAAAAAACATAAACTAAATATTTGGCAAGCTTATAAGAAGCTGTACCGATACTAGAGACAATAGGTCTAAAAGGAATGTCAGGTTTATGGACCTTAGGTAAAGCATAAAACCTGGCACAATGCGCAATAGACGGAATAAGGGACTTCTTAAAGTTAGCAGGAATAATGGAAGAAGACTTAATGGCAAACTTAATAGAGTTAATTTCACTAGTGGAAGGGTCTTTGCGGATATCCACATACGGACCATCATTAATTAATTTATGGGTTTTTTCCAAATACGTAGATTTGTCGAGAAGAACAATCTGACCACCTTTGTCGGCCTTAGTAATAATTATGTTTGGATCAGAACGCAAATTTTTCAGACATTGTTTAACAGGATGTTTAAGATTGGGTTTATAAACATTAGAATTGAAATCAACAGTATTGGCAATGAGATGCCTAATAGACTCTTTTTGAGAAGAAGATAGAGCGCTATGCTTAAAGGCTCTTTCAATAGGAGCAATAAGATTAGGTAAAGAAGGAATAGCAGAGACAGAAAAATTGTTATTCAATTTGAGAGCATCGAGCTGACTGTTACTTAATGGAACACTAGAAAGATTGACAACAGCATTTTGGTTAACAAGAGGCAAATTACTGCAGTTATTAGCGACAGAACTTCCACAAAGCGCATTAAATTTCTTCTTTAAAACCGAACAATGAACAGAAGAAGCTGTGAGAACTCTGCTCCATGACCTTCTGTCAATGGACTGAAAATCAGGAGTAGAATTAGCGAGGCTGATATGTAAAGAATATAACTCGCGCTCTATATGAGCAATTTTGTGGCGAGTCTCTTGAATCAAAGCTCTTAAAAGAGCTAATTTAGAACGAAATAAGACTTCTCAATCCTATTTGAAGAAAATAAATTACAACGAATGGAAATGAATTTAGGAATAACCTTCTTACGCCTACAATCAAGTAGGAAATGTAAGTGTTCGAAAAACCTGTACTTTTTTAATCGTAAATTACAAAACCTATTGATTTGAGACATTGCGGGAAAAAAAATACAGAAGAATAAAGACCCGTTAACGCCAAATACATAAAAATAGCAAATAAAGCCTTTGTGCAACAATATTAAAAAGCAGAAAAACCAACGTTTAAAATGCACAAATAATATATGAAAAGCAGCAAACAGCTGTTTCGAATCTACTAGCGAGACTCTTCTTCAGTGCAAAAGGAACAGCGTGCTAGAGAAAGCAAGGCTGAGCAAAATCATAGAAGAGACGCGCTGGCTTTTATACCCTATGCGGGTGGCGAAGGCGCCGAAACAACCAATGAGAGAGAAGCAGTGGAAACGACTGGGTGGACAAGTAGCAACATCTACCGGAGAAGTAGAGAAAAGAAACCAAAAAAGGGGAATTAAATTAACGCTTTCCAAATACTTGGAAAATCTGGAGTACTAGATAAGTCATTGACTAAAGAGTGAGAATTTTTAATGATATGGTAAGCTTCCCAAAAATCAAGATCAAGGTTAGAAGAACATTTTTGGATAATGATGGCTGAGGAAAAATCGAACCCATGTTGAGAAGACCAAAAATGTTGAGCAATAGAAGAACGTTTGAGCTCCTGATTTTTAACATAACCTTCATGCTCTTTTAAACGAAATCTAAGAGCACGTTTAGTCTGACCAATATAAGAAAGACCACACTGACAAGAGATCTGGTAAATGCCCCAATTATCTAGGCGATCAACGGGGTGTTTGAGATTTGAAAAAGGGATTTTATTAATAGGAGAAAAAATAACTTTAAAATCAAACCTTCTTAGGATTTTAGCAACTTGCTGACTGATTTTAGGAAAAAATGGTAATACAACTGAAGTATTAGAGTTGGAATTAGAATGCTTTTCAGAATGGTCGGATTTCGTCAATTTCTTATAAATAGAGTCGATAATATTAGAGGAATAACCACGATCGACAGCAATTTGCGTTCTGATCCAAACTTAATTATTACTAAGGCCGACAAAGGTGGTCAGATTGTTCTTCTCGACAAATCTATGTATTTGGAAAAAAACCATAAATTAATTAATGATGGTCCGTATGTGGATATCCGCAAAGACCCTTCCAATAGTGAAATTAAGTCTGCCATTAAGTCTTCTTCCATTATTCCTGCTAACTTTAAGAAGTCCCTTATTCCGTCTATTGCGCATTGTGCCAGGTTTTATGCTTTACCTAAGGTCCATAAACCTGACATTCCTTTTAGACCTATTGTCTCTAGTATCGGTACAGCTTCTTATAAGCTTGCCAAATATTTAGTTTCTGTTTTTTCTCCACTTTTGAGCAGTAACTGTTTCACTGTTAAGAATTCTTTTGATTTTGTTAAAAAACTTCATAATTTTAAGCCGCAGGGTCACATGATGGTTTCTTTTGATGTTAAATCATTATTTACAAACGTTCCGGTTGAGGGGGCTTTAGATTGCCTCAAGAAAAGGCTTTGTGAATTCCATTTCTCTTATTTTGAAATCGAGGAACTTATACTTCTCACTCGCGCTTGCTTGTCGCAAAATACTTTTGTTTTCAATGGTAATTTCTTCCGTATGATTGACGGTTTGGCTATGGGTAATCCTCTTAGTCCAATTTTATGCGATATTTATATGCACTATTTTGAGGTCAAGCTTTTTGAAATCTCAAAATTTCCGTTCTATGTTCGTTATGTTGATGATGTTTATGTCCTGATTGAAATGAATTCGGATATTAATCATATTCTCTCTATTATGAATTCCATTGATCCCTGCATTCAATTTACCTCTGAAATTGAGACCAATAACTGTCTTTCTTTCCTGGATGTCCTTGCTATTCGTTGTGAAAATGGCTTTCAGACTACCGTCTTTCGTAAACCTTTTGCTGTCAGTCTCCCACCTCACAGGTATTCTTCTCATCCCCCTAACCAGAAATTCGCTGCTTTCAGTACTTTTGTTTTTCGGGCTACTAATATTTGTTCCACTCCTCAGTTACTTAGTGCTGAACTTAATTACCTCAAAGCTATTGCTGTCGATCGTGGTTATTCCTCTAATATTATCGATTCTATTTATAAGAAATTGACGAAATCCGACCATTCTGAAAAGCATTCTAATTCCAACTCTAATACTTCAGTTGTATTACCATTTTTTCCTAAAATCAGTCAGCAAGTTGCTAAAATCCTAAGAAGGTTTGATTTTAAAGTTCTTTTTTCTCCTGTTAATAAAATCCCTTTTTCAAATCTCAAACACCCCGTTGATCGCCTAGATAATTGGGGCATTTACCAGATCTCTTGTCAGTGTGGTCTTTCTTATATTGGTCAGACTAAACGTGCTCTTAGATTTCGTTTAAAAGAGCATGAAGGTTATGTTAAAAATCAGGAGCTCAAACGTTCTTCTATTGCTCAACATTCTTGGTCTTCTCAACATAGGTTCGATTTTTCCTCAGCCATCATTATCCAAAAATGTTCTTCTAACCTTGATCTTGATTTTTGGGAAGCTTACCATATCATTAAAAATTCTCACTCTTTAGTCAATGACTTATCTAGTACTCCAGATTTTCCAAGTATTTGGAAAGCGTTAATTTAATTCCCCCTTTTTGGTTTCTTTTCTCTACTTCTCCGGTAGATGTCGCTACTTGTCAACCCAGTCGTTTCCATTGCTTCTCTCTCATTGGTTGTTTCGGCGCCTTCGCCACCCGCATAGGGTATAAAAGCCAGCGCGTCTCTGTCTATGATTTTACTCAGCCTTGCTTTCTCTAGCACGCTATTCCTTTTGCACTGAAGAAGAATCTCGCTAGTAGATTCGAAACAGCTGTTTGCTGCTTTTCATATATTATTTGTGCATTTTAAACGTTGGTTTTTCTGCTTTTTAATAGAGATGCAATGCTACACTCCATGCTGCTGGTAAATTTATTGCCAGAAATCAGGAAGGGAGTAATTTCAAAAGACCCAAAAACACCTGCTGAAATTTTAGCTTATGCCCGATTAGAGGAAAAAACTTGTAGGAGTGTTAACCCCTTATACTCCCACGATTTGGCACAGGCAACTCAACCGCAACCTATCAATATAGCTTGCGCGGCTACTCAAGCTAAAAAACCAAATGTAAACAATCAGAAGCAGGAAATTGAGGAACTAAAACAACAATTACAATTGTTAACTGCGAAAATTGATAGTTTAGTGGAGAAAACAGATAATGACAGAAGGGTGTGGAACCCAGAACAAACAAATTTTTCAAATTTTTCTTGCTATACGTGTGGGGGTCTCAACCATTTTGCTCGGGATTGCTCCCAAAACCCCAGAAACCAGTTTTGGAGAGGTAACAATAGGAGTTATCAGGGTCATAGGGGTATGTCTGGATACCAACAGCCTCAAAGAGGTAGATGGTATGATAACTCTCAAAGAGGGAATAATTATAGAGGTAGAGGGCAATATACAAGAGGTAGAGGTGGCGACAACAATGTCCCACAACAGGAAACGGGCCAAAATAATGTAACTCAGGAAAATAAAGGTTTAAACGAGTAGGGGCTGAGTCAGAATCAGTCGGACTGACTCATGATAGGCCTAACGACATTCCTCCCTCTGTATATAATGTTTTTTCCCCGTCTGTTTACAACTTGCCTACAATGAAAATTTTTATAAATAATATTTTTTTAAATGTGTTATGTGATACTGGCTCAGGAATTAATCTGATATCCAGGCAAGGCCTTAATCTTATTCCATTTGCAAATACCACTCCATGCAGTACCCCGATTTTAACGGTAACAGGTGAAAAGGTTCCACTTAGAGAAAAAATTGATTTAAACTTTAAGTTCAATGAGGTAAACTGTCAGGCAGAATTTTTTGTGGTACCAGGAAAATTAGCTAATGAATTTGTTGCCATTTTGGGTATGCCCTTTTTAAGTAAATATAGTGCCATTATTAATTGTCAACAAAAATCCATTATCTTGAATGTAAAAGAGCAGACTTTGTGTCAAAATAGTGTGCAAAACTCCCTCCCTTCCCCACTGGTTGACAGCAAATGTGAATATAGTAAAGTAAACAATGTCAATTTTTACAAAACTGAATCTGTAGCATGCCAAACAAATTTCCCAAAGGAGAATTTTTTTAAACATAAAGCTTCTGGGGAAACTCTGAACAACATGGAATATAATCATAAAGATGAACTAGAATTTAGAGCAGATAAGGAAGATAGGAAAGTACAGGTTAGGGAGAAAAACATTAATGAAATGAGTAAAACTGTAATTGGTGATAATTGTCAAAGCAATGTAAATAAAGATGAATGCTCTGTTGTTCAGGATCTCTCAGAGGTAAACTCAAATGTAGAAAATTCCCTAAATATGAATGAGATTTTTAATGTAGGGGATAATGTAAATAATAATAAACTGTATGTAGGGAGTATAAGTAGTATTAGTAACAGTAATGATGTAAATAGTAATATAGGTTGCAACAATTCGAATGAAAATGAGATAAGTGTTAATGTAAATATTCATAATGTAAATACTAATGTAAGCTCAGATATAATGAATGAGGAGGAGGGAAAAAGTAAAAATAGGGAAATGCAAAGTGTTTATCCTGTTTGCCAGGTCAATGTAACTAATAGTGAAGTTGCACATTTGAGTGAAACAAGTAATGATACATGTAATGAGGACAAAAATTCAAAAAATCATGAGATTAGTTTTGCGGTACTCACCAGTGTAATAACTATACCTCCCCATTCTAAAGTTATAGCAAAAGTTAAATGTTCAAGAGATAATTTTATTCAAAAAAAAGCTAATGTGATTTTGGAACCTCTGGTACAGAAAGTCTGTAATGGTGTATTATCGTCTAGAAGTGTCTGTTCTCAGGAACGTCGGCTGTACATATCTTTTGCAAATTTTTCGGATGATAGTGTAACTTTTAAAAAGGGAATGAGGGTTGCCAAAGTTCGAAAGTGTATCGATGATTCTGATTGTGACTATGATAAATGTAATTTTGCTTTTAATGTAAATACACCCGCCCCAGGTGATGATTTTGACCATGCTGACCTGACATGGAGCACAGATATCAATCTTGATCATTTAGAACCCCCCCCCAAACTTAAGATGCAAGAATTTTTAGATAAGAATAAAGATGTGTTTGCAGCTTCAGTTTTAGACTTACCAGGCTGTGACACTATCCCCCATGTAATTAATTTAACCTCAGATAAACCCGTAAAATGTAAAGCATATAGAGTCCCCCATAAGCTAAGAGAAGAGTTAGAAAGTCAACTTGATATCCTTTTAAAAGCTGAAATTATAGCCCCCTCTATGTCTGAATTCGCCTCCCCTGTACTTTTAGTTAAGAAACGGATGGTTCTTATAGGTTGGCGGTCGATTTCAGAGCCCTTAATAAAAACTTAGTTAAGGATGCTTATCCCATCCCGAATATAACAGATTCGGTTGATGCACTTTCTGGGTCAAATTTTTTTTCAACCCTTGATTTAACGAGTGGTTTTTTCCAGCAAGTTGTGCGTCCTGAGGATAGACACAAAACAGCAATAATCACCCATAAAGGACTCTTTGAGTGGGCCAGGAATTGCTTCGGATCATCGACATCTGGCAATTCTTTTCAAAGATTAATGAATGCTATTTTTGGTGACTTAGGAAATTTAGGTATCCTAGTTTATATCGACGATATTGGGATTGCTTCGAAAGATGTAGAGTCCCACCTTGAAAAATTAAATTTAGTGTTCAGTAGACTTCACCAACATAAGTTAAAGTTAAAACCTAGTAAATGTTTTTTCTTATCTGATACAATTCAATATCTTGGTTTTGAGATTAAAAAAGGTAAAGTTGCACCAATCAATAAAAATATTGAAATAATTAAAGATTTCCAACCACCTAAAACTCGTAAGGCAGTTAGATCCTTTATTGGTACAATATCATTTTATAGGAGATTCATTCCCGATTTTTCAAAAAGAGCCAAAAATTTAATTTTACTAACTAAAGATAATGGTCGTTTTGTTTGGAATCAGGAAGCAGAGGCAGAATTTGAAGATTTAAAAAATGCTTTGATATCTAAACCTTGTTTAAACCTCCCTGATTTTAATAAGGAATTTCATTTATATACGGACGCTAGTGGCTCAGCTCTTGGAGCAGTATTGTCGCAATTTGATGATAACAACTGTTTACATCCTGTCGCCTTTGCCAGTAGAAAATTAAAAGACCCCGAGACGAGGTATTCGACCACGGAGCGTGAATTACTGGCTCTAGTATGGGCTACTTCACATTTTAAGTGTTACTTAGCTAACACACACTTCTTTATTTATACAGATCATGCCCCACTTACATATATGCTCAAAATTCAAGACCCAACATCCCGAATTGCGAAATGGGTTTGCACTCTTGCAGATTTTACCTTTACGATTAAATTTATCAAAGGTCGTTGTAACAGTGTAGCTGATTTCTTATCAAGGTATGTAAATGAGAATGATTTTTCTGAAAATGTGACCAGCTGCAATTTTTGTATTCAAGTGGAAAAAGGAAATATGTTTATGCCACAATCTGATTTATTAGAGAAAATCAGGGAATTGCAAAAATCAGATAAAAAGTGTATACAGATTGCTCAAAAATTAGACCAAGGGGTGGAAATTGCACCCAAGTATATGCGATTTTTCTTCCAAGATGATCTTTTAGTGGGACTAGAGACTAGAGATTCTCTTGTGCTGAATAAATTGCCCAGACTTGTGGTACCAAGAGAACTTATCCCCCAGGTGTTTGCACTAACTCACGATTCTCTAGCTGCTTGTCATCAAGCCTTCCAGAAAACCATTGATCGCATTCGCGAAAATTTTTACTGGCCAGGCATGTCCGCTGATGTCAAACATCTAGTAGAATCCTGCATTAGTTGCCAACAGAGACGTGCACACAAGGCAAACCATCTCGCCCCATTGCAAAGAATGCCTACCCCTGAATTCCCACTCTCAAAGGTAAATTTGGACATCTTGGGTCCCTTGCCCCAGACTTTTTCGGGTAATAAGTTTATTGTTGCATATATTGATGCGTTTTCAAAATGGCCTGAAGCATACGCAGTATCCGATATCACTTCAGATATGATAGCTGATACCCTTGCTGACTTCGTGTCAAGATATGGAGCACCTTCATATATCACAACTGACAAAGGAAAAAATTTAATATCAGAAACTATAGAGAAAGTCTATAAGAATTTTGGCACCAAACACATTCAGACAACCCCGTTTCATCCAAGCGGGAATGCAGAAGTGGAGCGACAAAATCAGACATTGAAAAATGCCCTATGTCATATCGTCAACCAAAATCAAACAGACTGGGATACAAAACACAAATTTGCTCTTTTAGCCCTCCGCACAGCAGTACACTCATCCACAAACTTAACCCCCGCTGCAGTAATGTTTGGAAGAAATCTTAACCTTCCGTATAAAATTTTTTCTACCCCTACAACTTTAAATTACAATGATACTCCTTCATATTGTGAACTCTTATTTCCTGAATTGAGAAAAGTATACACGGAAGTACACAGCAGTCTTGTTAAAGTTTCAGAAAAACAAGAGAAGTATCGTGAAAAAACTGCAGTGTGTAAAAATTTCAAAGTAGGGGATTCTGTCTGGTTATTCACACCTTCCGTAAAGCCAGGTCAGTCAAAAAAGCTCTCTAAATTTAATAATGGTCCTTACACTATAACTGAAAAATTAAGTGAAGTAAATTTTAAAATTGCTCTTCAATCTAACTTATCTAAAACGCAAGTTGTACATGTTGACAGACTAACGGAGTTTAAAAGCAGAAATCCCATTTTTGTACCAAAACAACAACAGCAGGATGTCGATTCTATATCGATTGAGTCTAGTCCGATTGTAAATGACGTCCCTTCGACAAGCAACTTCGATTTTCTTGCACCACGGAAGCGCAGGCGCGGACGTAACTTCGTCCCAGTTTTTTCGACCCCACGGAGCGCGCCAGATACAGCAGACAGCGCAGAGCAATCGCCCTTAAGTTCAGCAGAGGCAGATAGCGAAAGTATGGCTCATCATTCTTCCCCCCCCCCCCCAGTTTCCAGCGATACGCATGAGGAAAATTCAGGCGACGTTCAGCTATCAGATCCAGCACCGGGAGGGAATTCAGCTAATCAAGTTACGTCGGATTGTAATGCGGATGCATCGCGTACTTCGAATGTTAGTCACTTACAATCGATACCAACTAAATCGAATGCTGTCCCGACCAGTCAATATGGATTCCGTGAAAGGAGAGATAAGCCAAATTATAGAGTGTAGCAACTTTTTAAGCACTAATCTTTGCCTAGAATAGTTTTTATTTTAATATTTTTTTGTATATATAAATGTTTAGCATTCTTTTAATGTTATTTTGTGCATTTTAGTACGTAATTTATTTTTTTTAGGAACTCTTGTTTTGATTTTGTGTCCGGGTAACGGAAGTTTGTTGTCAATATACTAGATGTTTTCTAACTTAGTTATTATTATTTCTAGTATGTATTTAGGTTATTTTAATATTAAAACGTACTCCGCACATACATTGTTTAATTTATTATGCATTTTTCCGAAGTTTTAGCTGTATTTTCTGAACTTTGAAAATTTTCTGTACATTTTTAATGGAATTATGCATGCATCAAATTTTTACTCTTCGCTCTGTGTTTTATGTATATGCATTGTTTTTAATGTAATGGTTTAGCAAGGATAGGTATATTTTATTTAATATACGTAATAAAGTACTTATGTATAAAATTTTGTATATTAGTGTGTAATTTTACTTGGTTTTCTCGGGTAGGTACTAGAATTGTTATTCTTTAGGGAAAACACACTTTTAAATACTGTTTGAAATTACACAGATTAGTGTATCTGAGGTGTGAGTTAGTGTATAAGTATAGAAGTATACTATTTGTTTACAACTCAGGTGTATGTATTTCAAACATTTTTCTTGTTTTGAATTAAAGGGGTTTTAGTTCAAAATTTTCTAGTATGTAGGTTGGAACTGAGGTTTGTTTATCTAAATGTAAGTATTAAAATGTTTGGTGTGTATTTACATTAATTCATCTCATTTTAAATCTGTATACTACCTGTTTTTTGTTTGCTGCCTTCCCTTTTTCGACTTTGGGTGTAATTATTCACCATCACAGTTGGTGTATCAAACTGTTTAATGTTTGTGGATATTTTAGCAAAATTTTGATAACCAAAGTTGGTATATAATTTTTACGTGTTCTTATCTGCAACACACATTGCGGCATACACTTACCAAATGCACAGTGACCCTGTAAGTGCAGTTGTAAAACTCAGAAAGATCTTATGTGTTTCTAAAATTCAAACGAACAATTTTTCTCCAGTCTGAAGAACTCTAATCCACATTTTTCCGAGTGATATGTATTTGTCAACAATATATACCTAATGTTACTTTTTTTTTGTCTCTGATTATGTGTATTCTATTGTCCAGCTGTGCACTAGTGTATTGATTTTATGTTTTGTTTATATAACTGTGCATATATATATTTTGTGTCCATATCTGGCTGGCAGTGCTATAAGTCAAAATTAATCCCCCCCGGAATAGGTAGTAAGTATATTGCTATACAAAGTTGGGGATATTTGGTTAGTGTTATTAGAGTGGAGTTCGGTTACGGTGTAACTAGAGTGAGCTCTAGTGGTAGTTCTCAAGTCGGCGATCCCATATACTAACTTTGCTCGCCATTGTCCAGAAATAAATTAGAGTCATGGTCATTTTCGTCTGTGAATTGTGTGTGGAAAAGTAGATAATTTTTATACATAGTATAGGTATCTCAGTTTTTGTTTCTAACATTTACAATTTTGGACCTTTTGGGAAGTTTTCTGTAGTCAAACTACTGTTTCACATTTCCGGAGTGTGTTGCAGTAGTGGCGAATGTACAACGGGACTCTGATCTGTCTTTCGGGCTGAAGTTTAGTTTGTTTTGATGGTCAAAGATCCTTGAGTGGATTCACCGAGATTAAGTAAGTGACTCATTGGGACATGTACTGGGTTTTTTTTTTAATTTTTTCGTTTTGAAATTTTTGGCCTTGTGTTTCTTTGACATTCAAAAAATAAATTTTTTTTTGTATTTCATTCAAAAAAATTGATTTTTTTTCAACCGACGGGGAATCCTGTTAGGCGTAATTTACTTATTTTTAAGAAATTTTCCTTTAAAATATATTATTTGTACACAGCACGCCCCCCCCCCTTTTTTTTGTATATCATTAATAGCTTAGTTCTATTCAAAATTTTTCATTGCACACTTTCTTTATTTTTAAGAGTTCAGTTTAAAGTCAGTTGTGTTTTCTAAAAATAATAAAAATAAATAAATAAATAAAAGTAATTTAATAAATTAAGCACCCTCTCTTTTTATTAATTTCTCGTACTTAAATTATGTTACAACATGTAAATGTTGTTATTCAAAAACATTCCTCTATTTTTCTGTAAATAAAACCTTTTCTTTTGGGATACTCTCACAATAAAAAAAAAAAAAAAAAAAAAAAAAAAATCTCTCTTTTCTCTCTTTTACTAGCAAACGTGGGGTAGATGGTCAGCTGTGTTCAGAAATAATTGGGACCACACACGTTTACATTTTAAACACAGGATTATTGTGTGGGAATGATACTTTTCTCATAGCATACCAGCCCCTTTTACAATGCATTTTTATGACTTTGTTTACGAAAAACAATTTTTTAAGCAGGTGCAAGTATTGCCTGGGCTTCTGAGATTTGAGTTCACGTGATCTCCCCGTGGTTAGAGGGACATAGCAACGAGATGTTCTTGGCATTAGGTAGGGAAATTGACCAATGAAAACAGTTTTCGCCCCCCACCCTTTATTGCTTCCTGGGAAGTAACGCGGGATGATTGAGGGGACGCGAGAAGCGAGTGCGTGGTCTGCTGGTCGTGTAGCGTTTTTTTTTAGATGTGTCCTGAGTGCAGTAAGATGTGAAACAACATAAAATTTTGAGGGGCCAAAGGGGCCCGGGAAACCCCCCCCCCTTTTTGTCGAGGCCTGAAACAATTTTAATTAAGGAGATTCGCTTTTGAGACCGAAGAAAGAGAGGGACGACTTTTGCGACTAAAGCGTATGAATTGAACTGTAAGTGCTTTTCGTTTTTTTAAAAATGAATGGTAAGCGAGCGCGGCTTTAGAAGGTGCATCTTTCGACTGTGCTGGTGAGCTGGATATACTTGGCTGCTGACCGAGCATCGGACGAGTGAAAAATGCCCTGATATCAGATTCTGTGAAATAGAGATCCAAGATAAATCGTGAGCATGCGAAGCAAGACGTTAGCGTCCCGCTCCCTTTTTTGCTAAGCTTCAATTTATCCTAGAAATATATCACGGAGGATGCCTGCTTGTTTAAAGTTGAAGCAAAACAATTCCAGCTACTTCCACGGAGAGCGATATTCGCTGCTGACTTCAAATTCCAAAACGATTTCCTAACTCATCGGGTAAAGCTGCGTACCGAAGGAAGTGTGAAGTGTGTAGCCCACCCCCTGAAACTATTTTCAAGATAAGGAGTTTTTTTATATTACAGAAAACAAAAAAAAAACACTGCCGGTTAAGATATGGTCGTCAAAGAAAAATCATCTAAAAATTTGTGTTTAAGATAACTGTGTTAAAAGAAAAAAAGAATAACTTGTGGTATACAATGTCTGAAACCTACTATGGATTACATTGGGTATGTTAAGTTTTTTTTTCTTGTTCCATTATAACGTAATGATTGATTATCTTTGTTTTAATTTCACAAACTGTATAATTGAAGCCAGAAAATGTCAACATGATAAAGTCTTTCCTATTAATGTTAGAATATATACTATATCATTTGTTAATTGTGATAGCTTGAGAAATAAGTTTTGAAACACCTGTATGTATAAGAGTTAAAACTCCCTATGAAGAATTAAATTAAATTTTAATCTTATTCTCTTGACTTGTATCTATTTTTGCACTGCTAAGACTATTCTTCAATAAAGTAACTTCACTAGATTTAAATAAGTAAATATGCTTTAAAAAACAGAAATAATGAGAATAAATGTTTCAGTTCAAATTAACCCAAGAAGAAGTAGCAGTGGTCTGTTTCTCTAAGATTAATCATATTAGAATCATATATTAATTTAAAAATAAAGATTTAAAAGTAATCATTAATAAATTGAAGAATATAGAGAATATGAACAGTGTTTCTTCTAGTTTTTTTTATTGTAATGAAGATAATCAGCTTAAGTTAACTAAAATTTTCAATTTTACACACCTTTACAATTTAATGAATTTAGCCACATTACGATCACAGCCCATTCTTTTTATGTATGACTTTGGAGTTTGTTTTCATATCTCAGCTCTTGACTTTTAACTTATTCAAAATTCTTAAATTAATCTACCTTTTCAGTTCATTCATATTCCTTTAAGTAATTTGGCTGGCGGTATGTTTAAATTTCATTTAATTAATTATATTCATCTCTTTTTAAGTGATTTTCTCTGGTCATGCATGAATATTCTGACTCTATGACAATTGTTGGGGTTGATCTGAGCAGATAAATTGAGAGCCCTGTATTGCTTTAGTATTTTGTTGCAGTTTTAAAATTCCTTAAGTGTGGCATTGATATTTTAGGGTTAAAGTTTTCCTTTTCAGTAATTTTGTAATTCAGCTAGAAGTTATTGTTATGATTTTATATACAGGATTCAATCTAGGTGGAAATTTAACTGCTCAGAAAAAAACCCCTTAACAATTACATTGGGCAGCTTTTGAACTTTCTAGGGCAACTTTGTGTATAAACTCTTGAGACAGACTGTGTATTATTATTAGGAAATCGGAGTAAGTGAGTTTGCTTTGGTCTCAAATTGTTATAGCCTTAATTTGAATTTAACCTGTTGAATTTTTAAATCACTCTTATATTTCTCTGTGAAGCTAATTTTCACACGATCTTTCAAAGAGAAGTCATCAAAGCTCAACTATCGTGTAAAATCGGAAATTATCGTTTTTTGTTGTTGTTCGTTTGTTTTTTATTCATTCGCTTCCGTGGAACTAACTTAATGTTTTATTGTGGAAATCTTAATTAGTTTTAACGCAAAAGTATTGTTTCGTGATTGAACTAAAGACAAAATTAATTTCATTAGTTTCACTAAAGACAAATTTTAATGTCATTTTTCTAAAACTATGTATGCAAATAATATCCACTCATTGTTCTAATATTATATTTTATAAAAAGGTTATTTTATAGGTTTTTTATCTTAAATTTTTATATTTCATGTAATATTTTATTAAATACTCCATAAAAATTACCTAAATAAATTAATGAATAGAAAATAAATATTTGAAGAAATATTCTATTTTCATCCATTTTTATAGATATTTTAGCTGAAAACTTTAACATTTCTACAAATGAAACAATATATAATAAGAAACATACAATATACGAAACATTCTAGTTTCTACATTCGAGAAAACATAAAACATATGCATGTACATTAGCATGCAAACATTTGCATTCGTATTTGAACAAAGTTCGATTCATGAATCAGAGAATTTTTCTTCCTTTAAATGTCTATTAACTTACAATTTTCAGAATAACAACAATTTCCTATAAATAAAGTTATTTTAACTTCCTTGAGAGAGTTGCAGTAGAGACAAAATCATATTTGAACGTGTAAAAGATAAAAAATATCTTGTTATTCTAAGAAATACTCAAGTATTTACTACAAACAAGGAGTTTGAGAATAAGTTCAAAGAAAGGAAAGTTGTAACTACTTAAAAAATCTCATATATTTGCATCGTTACATTTAAAAAACTGGGGGCTCTGCCCCCTGCAAGCTACGCTCGCCAACCCCCGTTCAGACACCGCAGAATCTGAAAATCTAAAAATCTAATGGGTTTTAAAAATATTAGAGAAGATAAATTATACTGAAAAAGCTGTACAGATCTCCCTGTAAACGGGTTTCCATTCAATTCCCTTTGATTTAAAAAAATTTAACGGAGAATCAGATGCTGTTAAGACATCCAATGGTTGTTTTCGTTTTTGATTAAAGAGGATCAGTTAAACATTTGAAAAGAAGCTAAAATAAAATGAATTAAGCATTCAGAGTCTTTGTCAACCGATATTTTAAAACAATCTCTATAACAATAGCCTGAATCATGCGACTATCATCAAAAGTTCCGGGTGGAACACTTTGCTTTTTATTCTCTAGGTGCCATTTTGATGCTTTAATGTTATCCAGTCAGAGGTGATAAGTCGCCAAATATTATTCTATCCCCATCATTTCATCTATCTTATAATAGTTCAAGTCATCAAATGACATATACAAATACTATCTGATCCCTTCGCCTTTCATATGAAAGTTTGGAACAAATGTCATATACGCCCCATATTGGCGCGATTTTTTTTACAACGCCAATTTGGGGAACGCATCAACAGCATAAACAACAACATCCGGCTTACCATATCAAGCAAAATAACGATACTTTGGCGCCAGTTAAGTACCCGTTGCGTATATGACATTGGTGTCAGAAAAAAATCGCGCCAATATGGGGCCGTATATGACATCTGTGCCGAAAGAAAAAAAAGCCGGGTGCAAATCTCGCCAATATCTTTTTTTCAACTCGCCAGTTAGCATATTTTTTATTGTTCGAGTGGTAAATTAAAACATTGATTTGAAGTTGAAATTAAATGTCATGGTTTGTTACATAATTTAATATTTCGCCAGATGTCATATAACGTCTGGTTATTCTGGTATGTTAGCATGATTGGCATGATTCTTTTTTACGAAAATTTGGCGAAAGCCTCGTTTTCGAATACCAGTTACATATCTATTTTTGGTACTACTTAGTTATTCCGACGACAAAAAATCTATCGCGAACTATAAGATTAAATGTCAATAATGCTTGATCGTAAATGTCACATTCACTTGACTTTTAGCAAGTTACACGTGTTTACGTCATCAAGTGATTTTTATTTCGACGTTTTATTTTTATATTTATTAATGTTATACTAATTTATTTGTTCTTTCGTTATTTAAAATAAAAATTTTGTCAATCTGTACAATTTGGCGAGTGGTTTGGCGATTTATATAATTTGCGAAATTGGGTGACGGAATAACTCCAACATTGTACCGTATTTTTTAATTATTTTCTATTATTTTGAAAAGGAAATAGCAAAAAAATAATTAATTACTATAGAACAAAATAATTTACATAAATTTAAAAAAGAAATAAAAGTAAATATACATTTATTATTAAATAAACAACAATAGCCGGGTTACCATGTCTATCAAAATAATGCCATTTGTGCGCCAATTAGGTACCCCGGTGCGTATATGACATCTGTGTCTAATATTTTTCTTTTCGTTTTGTTTAAAAAAAAAAAGTGAAAGCCATCAATTTAAATGTTTCATTTTAAATGAAAGTTTTGTATTTAATAAAATGATAACGAAATACAAAAAAAGCATTGTTCTTAGCATAAATTTAAAGGAGGCCCAACTGTCGCCAAATTAATTTAAAATAGTAACCTTTTCTGAATTATGAAAAAAAAATTCTGTTATGATTAAAATTTGAGTTGCCATCATTAGAAAAAATGTATTTAAAATTAGAAAAAAAAATAATATTTCGAAAACTAATTCGAATTTAAAAATTCTAATACCAGTTTTGAGATTTGTGGATCAACGCGGATTTTTGGTGTTAATTTCATTGCAAAGTATTCCATATTTTAGGAGAAATCACAGTGAAACAAAATCAGTTGTTTAATCAGTCGATTCAAAGAATCGATACATTTCAGGCGTTTCATATATTCGTTTCATAAATTCGTTTCATTAGGATTTTATATATATAGGGTAGATATAAAGTATGGGAGAAATTAGTAGAATTACATGCACTTAAATGTTTATCAGAAAATATTTAAAATGAATAATTTTCTAGTTATCGCCATATTTGGAAATTTAGTATACATTCTTAAATAAAACTATGCATAAAATACAACTATTTGTCGAAGGTAGAATCAGGTACACCTGCTTAAATATTAAACGATAGAATTAGTTAATGCTGTCAATAATCTCTTAACCTCAGTCACACAGTCAGGGAGTCACACAAAATTTATTCTCGGTCGTCTAGTTTAAAACAAAATAAAAATACACACATATTAGTTAATATACTTACAAAACTTCTTAAAGTTGTTTTTTAATGTTTTAGGTAGAGCTTAAAACTGCTGGATCTGGTTTCATTTTCGAAGCGAAAACACCGCTTTCGTTTAAAACAATAGAAGACCAAATTCTCATCAGCCGTGTCTTGGCTTGATGGAAGTTCAACCAGCATCTGACAAACTTGGGGTAGATGAAAGTATTCGCAGAGTCTTTATTAAAGAAAAAGAGTACTTTTTGTCAATTCAGCAAATTTGCTTTGTACTTTCAATATGTTCATTATGTCTGGAGAGATGTGCATTTCATAGTTCTGTATAATGCTTCCACCTGGTCTTTTGGCAGTTGAGCTATGTCTCTCGATTTCTCTCGGTGTAAAGTTATAGTGCTGCTATCTACCACCAGCCGATGATACAATTGTTCAGTTTTAGGTCGAAATTTATTTTGGTTGATTTTCTTGGATAATATAAGACACACTGTTAGGTAGTTGAACAAAAACACGATAAAAAAAAGATTGCATATCTCACAGACGTATTTTCACAAAAAATAGAAATAGTTGAGCGTTTATGCCCAAAAGATAAATTTAAATGTCCGGGAATTCAACAACACCCCTACTTTTTGTCATAAACCAACGATGGTGACAATTGTAGTTCTTTTCTCAATTTTTTGAATTGAGTCTTAGGAAGGCGCTTTGTAAGAATGTCGGCAAGCATTCGTTTTGAAGGGCAATAAGTGACCCTTATCACTCCACTTTCGCTGAAGTGTTTTATGAAGAGAAATTTCACTTCAATATGCTTTGTTCTTGTCTGTGCCTTTTCATTTTTCGTTAATTTTATTGCGGGTATGTTATCTTCCTAAACAGCTATCGGTAGCTGTTGGGTAATTCAAGATCTTTTAGTATGTTTAACAACCACTTGATTTCCTGAGCGGCTATTGATGCAGATATGTACTCCGCCTCCCTGGAGGACAGGGCAACGCTTGTCTGTTTTCGAGAAAGCCATGCTAAAATGTTGCTTCCTAATGTGAATAGGTTACAAGTGGTGGACTTCCGATCCATCCTATAATTCGACCATTTGGCATCACTATACGCCGTTAATACTGGTGGTTTTGATTTATCTATAACAAAGTTCAAGTTTCTGGTTGTAATCAAATATCTAATAAGCTTCTCAATGGTTTCCCAATCAGCTTCTCTGGGCGACTCGTTTCTCCTCCCCAGTGTGTTCGCGATGCTATGTCAGGTCTTGTTAATTTTGCAATGTATATGAGCCCCCTACTGCCTTTCTGTATCTCGTATTATTATCCATTAATTTTCCCTCTGGATCTAAGTTAAAATAGTTAGTATTCATAGGTGTATACGTAAGTTAAGTTAGTTAATTAGTTAAGTTAAATTTTTCCGTGATTTCTATTATTTTGTGCTCCTAGTCGAGTTCCAAATTACCGTTTTCCGTTTCTCTTATGATTATCCCTAAATATTGTGTAACTTTTCCTAGGTTTTTGATATCGGATTCTTTGGATAATTGCGTATATATTTCGTGTGTGTCATCTTTATCTCCTGCTGCTAGAATGTCGTCGACATAAACTATTATGTATGCGATTTTTCCGTTGTGAATCCGCTTATACAGACACTGGTCTGATTTGCATTCTTCAAATTTTAAGTTTCTTAGGGATTTGCAGATTTTTAGATTCCACGCCTTAGCGGCTTGCTTAAGGCCGTAAATCGCTTTGTTTAGACTACACATATTCCCTTCTTCCCCTTTACTTATATACCCTTCAGGTTGGGACATATAAACCATTTCCTCGAGATCGCCGTGTAGCTGTTTTAAAGTCGAGGTGCGTTATGTTTAAATTTTTATAAATAGCTGCATTTAAAATGCTCTTAAGGTGGTATGTGCTACGACGGGCGCGTACGTCTCGTCGTAATCACATCCATACTTTTGGGAGTATCCCTTGGCTACAAACCTCGCCTTATATCTCTCTATTGTCCCGTTAGCACCCATTTTAGCTTTGAATGTCCATTTACACCCTATCACGCGCCTTTCAGGTATTGGTTTGACTAATTTCCATGTTTTCTTTGATTTAGGGATTTTATTTCTTCGTTTGTTGCTTCTAGCCATTTATTTTTGATTTCCGTGTCTTCAATATTTTGTAAGTCTGTCCAGCTTTTAGGTTCCTGGATTTGGCATAGATTTACACTCCGTTGTGTCTTTCGGACCTTCTAGGTTCGGCAGTATTTTGCGCTGGGTCTTCCATTTGGTCTTCGTCGTCATCTCTTAAATCAATTTTAATACTTTCTGCGAGTGGTTGTACTTCATTTCGATTTTCTTTAATATCCTTAATTTCCTCATCCTTAATTCCTTCTTCAATAAATTTTACGGTCCTAGAAATTATTATGTTATTGTTTCCCGTATGAATTCGGTACCCTTTACTTCTAAAATCATAGCCTAACATGACCCCTTCGACCGCCTTTCCTTCAAATTTCTTTCTTTTAGGCTTATCAATGTAGGCAAATGCCTTATATCCAAATCTTTTAACGTTAGAAAGGTTTGGTTTCCTATTATTCCATAGTTCAAACGATGTGGCATTATTTTCATTCGTCTTTGTCGGTAATCGGTTGATTAGATACGTGGCTGTCATGACCTCTTCCCCCCAGATATGTTTAGCTAGTTTTGCATCCGATAGCACAGTTCACGCCATTTCTACTATCATCCTATTTTCCTTTCCGATACGCTTTCCGGGGGCTGCAATAGGGGACACTTAACTGGCACTCGATTCCGTTTTCGGTCAAGTAGTTCTCGGAATTTTCACCAAGATATTCTTTGGCACTATCCGACCTGATTGACTTTATTAGTTTACGAAATTTATTTTTTGTTAGTGCTACGAACACTTTCAATTTCATGACAACTTCCGACTTATGTGCAATTAGGTACGTCATTGTAAACCTACTATAGTCGTCCGTAAATGTTAGAAAGTACCATTTCTCCCCTAGCGTTTCTTTTTCCATAGGCCCATAAATATCTGAATGCACAAGAGAACATATTTTTTTGCTTCTCTTTGTAGCTGATTTGGGGTAGGGTTAAACTGAGAGTTTCCCCTAAATACACTTGGTGTATTGCATGTCGTTTTTACAGTGGTTGACCCCTATTCCTTCGGCTAATTTGTGGTTAACTATAAGTACTTGATCGCGTCGAAAATTTTATGCCAGAGTCTTCAGTGCCTTATAGATATACAGTTTGTGTTATTGCAAGGTGTTTGTGCACTTAGGATATAACCATATTCATCTATGGGATTTATCTTGTAAAGGTTGTTTTTTAATTTTGCAGTTAAGATGGTATTATTATCTTTAACAAATGAGAACGTGTTCATGTCGAATATTACTTTTATATTGTTATCTGTTGCCTTTTTCACTGACAGAAGATTACTTTGTAATTCTGGGCAGTACAGTACATCTTTAAGTGTTATACTGTTTTTCAGACCCGTGTTTAGTATTACGTCACCTAAACCTTGAGAGTTTAATTTTTTTTCCGTTAGCAATAATTATATTACCGAAATTTCGTGGTGTAAATGTAGTGAAGTTTTCTTTTGTGGATGTAACGTGTCTAGTGCAGCCTGAATCGATTATGTATGTGTTAGGGGTTATTTTTTGATCGTGTTTGATTAACGAATGTGGATTCATTTTCAGGATTATTTTCTACTGGGAGAGGAGGAACATTGAGAGTAGGGCCCTAAAATGAAAACATGTTAAAAGGTATTTAGGGCTTTAGATCTTCAATTAGTTAAATTAAGCAAAGGGAATGAATTAATCATTAGAATAAAATGTTAAAGAAATGCACAAAAAAATGCTTAAAAAAGATCCTAGGGCCCGAATAACAATATCAGAATATTGGCTCGAAGATAGAAGTCCAAGACAACTTTAAAATTATGCATTGAGAAGATGAAACAATTAGAGGATGAAAAATGCATGGCGCAAGGGGAATGCTTACAAGGGGCCCCTGGCTGGGTTCTAGAGGGCGAGAGTCTTACCTGGAATATAGAAATGGGATTGTAATTAAATGAAACAAGGGCCCCCAAAGCGAAAATCGAATTAAAAGAGGGCAAGTTATTAGCACCTTAGGGCGCAAAAACTTTAAGGGGCTCAGGGGGCCCGGGTCTTAAAAAAAATAAAAATTTGAACCTCAGGTGCAACAGGACCTGGTTTGGACTATCCTCATCCAAATTTTTTAACTTACATGCGCGGTAGATTGAGTAGTAGCCATCGCAGACAGACAGACACACACACGCACATACACACATACATACACACACACACAGAGAGAGAGAGAAAGAAACTTTCTTTTATTAGTATAAGATGGCTCGCTGTAAATACGTAGTTGCGGAATGTAATTGGTACTTTCTTATAATCCGCATGCTAGCAATTATTGGCCAGCGGTTTCATGTCATGCATGCATTTATGTATGGATGTAAATATTCATGTATGCATGTTTCTATGTATTTATTTCTATGTATATATTCATATATTCATATGCATTCGCATGTATTATATATGTGTGTATGCATCCATTCAATATTAACACTTTTCAATATAGTTGCCAAGTGTATATGAGAACTATCTTGCTTGGAAAAATCTTTTTAGTACCAACACATAATTTATTTTGTGTATTAGTTAACATTAGTCTGTTTTTTTATATTTTACTAGGGAACTGTGCCCCCTGCAAGCTACGCTCGCAAACCCACGTTCAGACACCGCAGAATCTAAAAACACGCTAATCTGATGGGTTTTAAAAATAGTATAGAAGATTGAATTATACTGAAAAAAGTTCTGCAGATCTCCCTGTAAACGGGTTTCCATTCAATTCCCTTTTATTGCAAAAATTTAAAGCCGAATCAGTTGCTGTTAAGACATCCAATGGTTGTTTTCGTTTTTGATTAAAGAGGATCAGTTAAACATTTGAAAAGAAGCTAAAATAAAATGAACTAAGTATCCAGTGTCTTTGTCTCCCAGTATTTTAAAACAATCTCTAAAACAATAGCCTAAGTCATGTGACTATCATCAACACTTCGCTTTTTATACTCTAGGTGCCATTTTGGTACTTTAATGTAAGCCAGGCACAGGTGATAAGACGCCAAATATTATTCTTTCGCCATCATTTCATCTATATTATAATAATTCAAGTCATGTAACTGCCATAAATAAATACACTCTGATCCCTTCGCTTTTCATATGAAAGTTTGGCCCAGATATCATATACGGCCCCATATTGGCACGATATTTTTCAAAGAATAGTTTCATAAATTCGTTTCATATATCCGTTTCGTAAATTCGTTTCATTAGGATTTTATATATATAGGGTAGATTTGTTTATTTATTTTTTAATTTCATGTGTTCCCATATTTTAATATATGTATGGGTTTTCTCTTTTTATTATATTCTATTTTTTATTTGATTTCATTTTCATGTATTTTTTTTTTCATTTTGCTTCCTTATTCCCTTTCTACTCTGCGTTCTATTGTTTTGATTATGCTTTCTGTGATTGGCTGTTGTCTTCTGCTTTCCTATTGGCTGTTGATTTCTACTTTCCTATTGGCTGTTTCTTCAGTTTGTTTCCTTTCCCTTATCTCTTATTTCAGTCTTGCTGCTTCTTTTACACTAGAAGCATGTCTTCTTTGAGAAAGACTCAGATCTTTCGAAAGGCCAGCGCATTTAAAAGTTTTTGATGGTGTTTTAAGAAGATCTTTTAGCTCTTATTGATTCACACCAGTTTCAAGTTACTTTTTTTAAGTGTATATGAATTCGGTTTGTCTGTCTATTTATCTGTCATCTGTAAGTCTGTGAGGTAATAAACTTGGATTGTCATGCAGTTGATATATGTGGCGTTCAGAAGACAATCTGACTAACTCAATTTTAAGTGGCGTTTTTTTTTTAAAACAAAGGAACATTGAAAATTTTCTATGTATTTATATAGTGTTAAAAAGTTGCCCTTGATTAAAAGTAAATTAATGAGCTGAATCAAAATATCCTGAGAAAAAATATTATATAGATACAATATTTTTATAGTTACAATAACTTTTTAAACTCTTTATACTGAACATTTTCATTTGATGGAGTTAATCGATTTGTGCACTGAACGGCTCATATTTTATTGAGGCTTAATCTTGCATGTTTGGCTTTGAAAATAAAATGCGTAGTATTTATGGTTCTCGTACAGAGACACTAAAAAAATCCTGCCACATTGTCGACTATGAGGAAAAATTGTTTGCGGTGTATTTTAATGATGTTACTCTACAGAGTCAAAACACTGTATTAAACACTAGTGTAGTGAAGGAAATTTTCACCTTGTTATTAATAAACTTTATAACATATTTATAACTACTTAAAAGGTGACACAAACATATAAAAATATTATTTAATGCAACCCTGAGATCTCTCGAACACACACGCGTTCATTTTCAAAGGGAAAAGATGACTGACTGAATAGAAATACATCTTAAAAACAAAAACAAAAATATCACGCATGCGCAAGCGGGGTTCAGTCCATTTCTATGAAGATAGGTGAAAAGATCAGTTCATATTATCAGGACGTCTTGAAATATTTAGGATATTATACCAAATCGCGGGAATATAAGAAAGGACATCGTTACAAACATTATCAATTCTAAGTAAAATTTCAATGGATTCACGGATTATTGAAGAGTAATGGTTAGACGTTGAAATGATCATTTTAGCTTTTTCAAAGTTTATCTTAATATTTTCTTTTTGATGCAATCTGGATAAAGCTGTACTTGGTTTGTTAAACTTGATATCAGAAAAGTGCTCTTTTAATCTTTCCTTAAATTTTCGAAATCACATACCAATATAAAATAAACTCTTATGTTGTTCTTTGCTGAATGGGATTATGTAAACGCCTGCTTTTTCTTAATCGGGAATAGGATCAGTTTTACTGTGTATCAATTCTTTCAATTTAGTTGGAGTTTAGCTATTAAATTGAGATATGCATTGATATCCCGTATTCTCTCTGCTTTTGTGCATTCTTTGGAATTCAGCGGATTGTGGCAGGTAACAACCCAATGATTTTTATAAAAATCCCATTATACTTCTCGCGTTTGAAGAATAATTCATTGTTGCAACAGATATGACATTATACTCATCGTTATTATAGTTTATTCTTTAACAATAAGACAATTTCAACAAAGGTTTACTTTGTTCTTTCTTAAATATTAGAATGATGGAATCTTATCGTCGTTTTATATACATATCGCGTACGTGTAACATTATAACTTGTATTTTGTTTAAATATTAATCTAGTTTTCTTTCAAAAGACTGTTTTAGCTCAAAAAGTTTTAAAAAAAAGGAGAATGTCACCGCCATTCAAAATGATACTACTTCATGTGAAATTCTGATATAAGATTCTATCTATGTGAGTTAATTCCACATATCTAAGGAAGTGATGTTTTATTAATTATGGTTTATTGATCGAAAAACTGACTTAGATGACGTATATTTCCGTGGCCGTCATCTTGGATGTTTTGAGATTTCTGGGCGATTTTTAGTTGGCGATCTTTATTGATATGACAAATCTGTTAAGATTATTTTCGTTGTTAGGCGCATAAATCGTTGCTTGGCGACATTTACTATTTGGCGGAAAAGGGGTTTTCATGCCAAGAAAAAATATAAGATGGTGGCCGCGGAAATATATGACATCTGTTTCGAATAAATTTATAGCACTTTCTTTTTAAACACATATTTTGAAAAGTACGTTTAGTTGCAAACATAGATTTTGATTAACTTTTGGAGTGATTTTTATTCATAAAGGATCTTTGCAAATATCACAGTAGAAGAGCGTTTACACGGTTAAAATTTTCCGTAAACTAATATTTAATTGATCTTTTATTTTATTGCACTTTTCTGTTTATCTAGAATACAGTGGAAGAACTATTAATTAAAAAAGTTTTAGTTCGAACGGTGATAGAAAAAATATCGCTCAGAAATTTTCCCTGAATATGGCAAAATTAAACTACATTTATCTCTGTCCTGATAAATTAGAACTTTTCATAATATGGTTGTGCCTGCACAAAAATATTTTTAACCCCTTCTAAAAACATGAAATATTCTGGCACATCGATAGACTCAGTTTTACACTCAAAAACGTAAAATGTGAAGGCAACACTAATGCCGTGATTTGGATTCAAATAGTGTTTTTCCTTATTCGAAAAATGCGTTGTATTTTGAGTTATTATTAATTGTTTTTTCATCGACGAAAATTTCTGTATTCTGCGGTGGTATTCGGCTAAAGACGCCGACTTTAACGTTGTTTTCAGAAGGATCGTATGCCAGCTTAAAAAATGTAAATGCTGTTCAATTTCTTTATATCGGACTAAGACTATCTGCAAATTTGGTACGTTTACGAGTAAAAACTAGTCGTTGGGGGGGGGGGGACCGTAATATTTAACCAGTAATAAATCAGTAAAATATTAATAAAAATACAAAAAAAAGTCGAATTAAAAATCACTTGAAGACGCACCAAACACGTATAGCGTGTTTAATAGCAAGTGAATGTGACATTTATGATAGGCCATTATTGGCATTTAATCTTACAGTTTGGTCGACGGGATAATCGAGTAGTACTGAACTGCGTAAAGTAAACTTCCTTATAACTCCAAAAATGACAATCATATTAACTAACAGTTTACTGAGTCGGATTAAGCGTCTCATTTCCAATAAAAATATATCTTTGAATTGAAATTTAAATGAAATCCAGGGTCATGAAAAATCGAAGAGTGTGAAAAATATGATTACAAATATATCGGCAACTAATTATCCGATCTACTTCATTCTTTTATATTCACTCCTTCAAATAGACAATTTCGAAAATTTTTGTATACCTTTTATCAGAACGAACATTTCGAGAATCTGAAAAAAGTAGTTCCGGCTAATCGAGGTTACTGATATTCAATAGGCTTCTTCCCATTATTACATACTATGTACATGCCAAATTTCAAAACTCTATCTCAATTTGTTCGGGAGATAGAGCGTTTACAGACACACTCACATACATACACACACACAGACAGACGGGCGGTAATTTTTTTTCTAAAATTACACTGCTCAAAACAATTAGGAGAGCACATGGTTTTAACAAAATTACGCAAATACTTGCACCAATAAATAACATATAATAACATACCAATAATTTAAAGCGTAGTAGAAAACAGATGACGAAAACTTCACATGCAAATCAGGGTTTGTGACTTCAAAAACTAGAGAACGGAGATAAGTACAGAAATCGGGATTTCCCATAAACGTCTGTTTCACTGTCTCAGTTGTAAAATTCAATTGCTCAACTTGTGTTTTGATAAAAGGTGACTTCTAAACATCGCAACGACATGATTTATAGGAATCCATCGCTTGGCGTATTATCGGGAAAGTTGAATCCGGTCAAACGCAATGAAGTGTACTGGACGTTCTTGGAGTCACAAGAAGTGTTAATACAAGGCTGTGGAGTCGATTCTAAGACACAAGAAATATTAGACGTCGACTAGGGCAAGCTTGGCTATGTACTACCACAGAAACTGATGACCGATATATCCCGTTAACAGCTCGTCAAGACGGAACAGTCAATGCTATTCAGTTGCAAAAACAGTTGTTTCTGGCCACAAGACGAAAGGTGCCCAGCTAAACAGTTCGAAGTACGCTTCATCAGGGTTGTCTCTATGTACGTAAGCCAATGGTCTGTATTCCACTGACCTCAAGCAACTGTGCGGCTGAAAGAAGGTGCGCAATTGAACATCGACATTGGAGGCAAGGTGATTGGAGTCAAGTGCTGTTTACAAACGAGTCCCGATTCAGTTTGGATGTGATATCCGATGTGTTTTAGTATGGAGGGAAATAGGTACTCGAAATAATCCCACATTCGTTCCAGAAAGATCCCATTACAGACAAGATGTGCTGATGGTAAGGGCTGGAACCAGCATAGGTGGACGTACGGACCTGCATATCTTTCGGAATTGTTCTCTGACGGCCCAAAGTTATGCAGACGAGATACTTAGACTTCAGGTCCTTTTTTTACGATGCAGCAATCGGTGATTTCTTTTTTTCCATGCAAGATAACTGCATACCGCATACAGCTCGTGTTGTGGAGTACATGATTAAAGCTGAAACAATACAGCGTATGAAATAGTCAACATGATCTTCTGACGTGAATACGATTGAGCATGTTTGGGACGCAATCGCACGCTGCCTTGCAGCTTGACTAAGGTTTCCTTTTATTGTCCGGGTCATGGAGATTGCAATTATTGAAGAGTGGAAGAGTACTCCCCAATTTGTTATCTATAATGTCATCGAATTCATCGAAAACAGGTGTGCGGGAGGTTCATCTATCCGACAGGACCACACGCCATATAAATTAACTTACATCATTCTTAAACAGTACTTTTTTTTGTCATTTACATATAACCAAGCTGTTTCCCTAAACCATCTTTTCATGATCTGTCCATTGTTTCCAAGAATTAAAGCTCTCTTGCAAATTATTTTGCATCTTTTTTTCTGTATTGTGAATTGGTACACATGTACTCACCATTTCATGCCCATGCATGGCTGTCTCGCACTATTCTGTTCACTTTTTTGCTTGGTCCCCTAATTTTTTTGTGCAGTGGAATCTCCAGTGTCCGAAACGTGTAAATCCGTCAAAACTTTTTTCTCGATTTTTAAAACGGTTACAAGACCACCCTATTCTACGTATGATGGGTAAGTAACAAGTTGGAAATCGAACGTCAAACTTGGCAAATGAAATACTTTCGTACTATAACTAGTTTTATAAATATTTTTTGCACCGCATATTGTACTACATGTATATCTTAGTGCACTTCATAAATGCATATCAATTTCATTCTGTTCGAAAGGCTGTAAAATCATTAAAATGCACTTGAAATAATTTTTTTCCCATTGGCCGTAATGTAACGGAAAACTTTTGACTGCCCCTGTTATTAAACTATATATCCGATTTTTATAAAATTTGAAATGACTCGACAAAGTTTTGCAACAATTATGTATTTAAAATTTCAGATCACTCGTTTGAGTAGTTTTTGCTCTGTTATATGTGAACGGACGGACCGAACGACGATTATAGGTGCTGGGTATTTGTATAATTACTAAACCAATAACTTCGGGAATGTATAAAAAAAGGCATTTTGAATTTTAATGCAGTTTTAGTTAGCAGTTCAAAAATGTCTGCGTCTAATAAACGGTGATTCTTGTAAACATTGGTCGTTGTGTTATGAATTTGACGAATATTGTTGCAACAATTATAATACTTCATAAATTCTTTATGCATTTTTTGCTTTGATAAAGAAAAGTTTTCAACAATGGTCTATTCTGATTATTCTTAAACCACAATGATTATCTGTTTTCTTTCATGTTACACAATAATTTCATACGTGTAACGTAATTACTTAAGAATCTTAATTTCTTAATATAGTTTGTGCTTTTCGTTTCAAAGAGCATCCTTGTCCAATAATAGCGGAATTTCGATGTATTTATCAAAATGAATGTATTTGATATGAAATTTGAAATGTGGATTTCAAATGCATAACTAGGTAAGCACTTTGTATAGATGCACTTTTCTTGAAAAAGCCTTGTATATTTTTTCATCTAATCTAGTCATGTTTTATTTATTATGCTCATTTTATCTAATTACTTTATGGCATATTCTTTGTAATCCGTTTTTTTTTAAATATATTTATTGTCTTATGCACAATTTCGATTAAAATTAGAAATGACTTGTGTTTATAATGGTCTCTTGTAAATATAGTAGTGGGAAATCGTAATTAGTACTTTCGTATTGTCCGTCAAAGATATCATGTCATACATGTATTTATGTATGTATGTAATATTCATGTACGTATAACTGTATGTAAGTATAGGGATGCGACGGGTTCAGCCCAAGCGGGATCGATTTTTGTATCAGTCTTCGGTTTCGGGTAGATTCCGGCTCATTCTTTCTGAAATTTATAATTTTATTTATTCTTGTATAGAAAAAAAAAATAGCTTTTTTTCCCCCTAAAAATTAGTTATTCCATTTCAAGTCATTTTAATGCTATTATGATCAGAATGAAGAAGAAACAGAAATTTTGTTTTCTTTATTTGAAGTATTAGAATTAGAATCTGTTTTAAAAGAAAATTTGCGATATTTTCAGATTTATGTCTGGCATTGGCAGTGACGAACTCTTCATATGGCTCCATTAGGATAATTTTTAATTCGAACTTTTATTTAGTATTTGATTTTTAGAGATCTAACGCGAGATCTAATCAATTTTAGAGATCTAATCAATATTTTCTTTTGTTTTCAGTCAACCAGCATTTGCTTAACATTTGAAAATTTTCAGTTTTCTATTGTCTGCGACATAATCGCTCATTATATAAAAATAACGTTAGAAATTCTATCCATTTATCATCGTGAACTGTGCTCATGCAGCGACTCTGTTCTTCACATTCACGAAGTCACTTTTGTTCGTAAGTAGATATAATTGGCATGTATTGTTATTACGATAGAAAGCAATCGATCAATTGTTTCTTTTTTTCCTACAAAAGCAACAGATCTTTCAAATAAAAGTGTCAATTTTTTTATTTAAGCTGATTTTCAAGGACACGAGAATTACATACATTTTTTTTTAACCCGATTGCCAAAAAGAGTTATGTGTTTCACGCGTATCTGGGTATGTGGATTTCTTTATACTCTCGAAAGATCCAAACGGCTGGATGGATTTTAATGAATGAGGTTGCTATCGATTTCTCTTAACCGTCCGAAGTTTATAGGCCAGGTTTTGTGATTATAAATTTAAAATGGCGGCCATAAAATACAAAATGGCGGTAGAGACAAAAAAAATTACGCCCCATATTGCGTGGCATGTCATTGGATAGGTCTTTCAAAATGAAGACACTGCTTCATTGACTATTTTACAGTCAGAAGCGCTCCGTTTAAATATTACACAAACTGGAAGTTGTGTAGGTAGGATCTCTAGCTTTACTGCAAATCTAACCTTTATAGATATCTATAGGCTTCATCAAAACAGTATTTATAAATAGGAACTAACAATTAAACACAACTTAAAGTCATCAAAACAAGTAAATAAGAAAACAATAAGTAAGTAATATAAAAATAGTTTCACATTGATGACAAATAATTAATTTGTTTTTACGCAGTCGGATTTTTTGATTTTCTAAATTTAATTTTTACTTGTTTGAAGAAGTAATTTGTAGGATTGTTCGATTCTAGTTACCTTCTTAAGGCTATCTAGTTGCGAAGCTTTGTTCGTCCTATTAATAGTAATTTCAGCAAATTTCATTAATTTATTCATAAAACACACTTCGTAAATGTGTCCATCAGATTTGCTTGAGAATATGAGAATCATTTTAAGGAAGTACATTTTTATTTGATACCTAAACTTTTGTTGAGATTGAATGTAAATTTCGTAAAATTAATTATGTGCTACACTGTTAAAAAAAATCTGTCAAGTTACTAAAATTTTTCTGGGAAACTGGTATTCCGAGAACTTTTTATATAACGGCAACAACAAAAATCCATATAACAGATACACTTTTGCACCGTAAATCAAAAAATCTGTAAAGTTACTAAGAATTTTTTAGGAAACTGGGATGCATAGAACTTTTTATATAACTGCAACCCGGGTTACCGATCAAATTTTAGAAAGATTGCTGTAATTTTAGTAAATTATTTTATAAAGCTTACAGATTTCTGTCGCTTTACAAAAACTAGTTTTGTAGATTTACATTTTTTTTTGTAGTGTACAAATAAAATTTTAGTAAGCATACATATTTCAGTAACTTTACATCTGTAGAATTACAGATTTTTTTACAGTGTAGGATTAATGGTTATTTCCATTTAAGAAGTTGTTAAAAAAACGAGATATTACATTTAGAACAACTTTTAAATATTATTCAATTTTTTTATTGCATACTTTAGATATCGGGCTCGGGCGGGCCCGGGTTCCGAAAAGTGTGACCGAACTCATCTCTACTATGTATTACTGTATTCACATGCATTCATATCTATATGTGTCTATGATTTCATTAATTATGTATATGTATTCATGCATCCATGCATTCATTCATTATAGCTAGCATGTATTCTTATAGCTAGCATGTATTCTTATTTTTATTAGATGTCTGATCAAATTTTGATGAGATCCACAATTTTGATCCATTTTAGAGGACACACAGTCAAAGTTAATTCGTCATTGAAAGGCAATAGATTGTATTTTTATACGTTTTTTAGCTTAATACATTTAATAAAAATAAAAAACACTATTCAATTCGAAATCACTTCATTATAAAAGCTTAAATATTTTATGTTTTTACAGATAAAAATCTCTCCATAAATGTGTTAGAAAGTTTCGTGGTATTGAGCGAGAAAAGTATTTTTTAAAGAATAAACTTAAGCTTATTCAGTAAGATGGCTGATTCTTCTAAATATCG
The DNA here is from genome assembly GCA_963932465.1 of Maratus speciosus. Lineage (NCBI taxonomy): Eukaryota > Metazoa > Arthropoda > Arachnida > Araneae > Salticidae > Maratus > Maratus speciosus. Next base: position 274,895,106 of record OZ010792.1, on the reverse strand, counting down.
ATTCTTATAAACGGTGATTAATTTACGTTTTGGCTTGAACAATATATCATTGTTGCAAAAATTATGACGTTACGCACATTGTTGATGCCTTTTATTTCTTAACAATCAGAAACTTCCATCAAAGATCTACGTTTTTCAGAATGGTTCCCTGTTGCCTTATTCGACGCAATCTCATACGTGTAACGCAATTACTTAAACACAGTAATTTCTAAGAATAACTATGTAGCTTAAAAAAAAGAAAAGAAAAGAAAGAATCAACAACAGCAACTATAAAAAAATACATTTTCCTCTGAAGAAAGGCAAACTGTCTTTGTGAAATTGAACGTACTTTACAAATCAAATCAGGGTATATTTTATTTATAATTTTTAAAATCTAATGTGTTTACGGTACATTCTTTTTAATATTTTTGAAATGTGTGATTTATTGACATACGCTACATAGTATAAATACAATAAAACAAGCAAAAAAAAATCATGCGTCAAGAATAGATTATGAAACACTTTCCAACGCATTTAGAATAATGTAACAAAACTACACCGTTTAAAAAAATAAAATATTATGTCTAATTCAACCATATGGAAACGCATAATACATTTCAAAACACAATTTCAGCTCTTCCCATCCACAAGCGGAAAATTATGTGATTTTTTTCAGCAGCTCTGTGTATGATATATAGATTTGAATCTATTAACTACATGCATGCCAAAATTTAGTTCACTTAAGAGATACATATAGTACTTCAGTTGGAAATTTACCTTCAGCAATTTCCTCTAATAAGGAGAACGTAAGTGAATACTTTTGTGCAGCCCTGTATTTGAGGTATACAATTTATATATAACGAGTAAGGTGCAAAAATTAATTTAATTTAAAAGCGCATACCGAATTTTAAATCGTACACTCCAGAAATTATTACTCAAAGACACTACTGTACTTTAACGATTTTCTTTGTGTGTCCCTGTAAATGAATAAAAAATGCAATGAATGCTGTGTTTAAAAGTGATCATAGTGAAATTCAGTGATTTATATCAGTTTTAATATATTTGAAATAGCATAATGTCATTAAAATAGTCTGCAAACGATTTTTTTCCATAATGTAATGGAAAACTTTTGAGTGCCCCTGTAAATGAACGATTAATCCTACATACTTCATATATAATACCAAACCTACTTTGGTTACTCTAAATAACCTTTATCAACTGCAGGAAAATCCGAGTATACTTACGGGAGTTAGAGCGTGGACAGACGGACAGACGGCCAGACAAACCGAATGCATAAACACTTTTCAACTTTGTTGGAAACTGTTAAAAATGTACATCATATGTGCATACCTGTAATTAAACTCCTTTTAGTACTGCAGTCCGTAAAACTCCTGTATTTACGCTCCTTAAACTAATTTACAATATAAAAATTTTCCGTTTGTCTATTTTCACAGTCTACGTTGACCGCAGCCTTATGTGGATGATTCTGTGATGCGAGTTCACTGCAGATAGCGAATGAATCATTTCCTATCATCTTGACACACGGCAGTGTGTCAGCCAAGTTCGCCTGACATAGCCGTGTGTTATTTACACGAACCATTTCGAGCTGTCTTCGTCAAATTTCGAACTCTACTACGGAAAATCTACGAGACCTACGTACTTGTTATACGAAATGTGTAGTAAGGCCACCCTAATTACCTAAAATCCAAAATTTTATAAATAACGCATAATTTGTTTCCGAGATAATGACATTTGAAAATGTCTGATAATCGATAATTTTACCACTGACTGACTCACTCACTCATCAAAAAGATTTCGTATATCTACTGCAGCTACAGACTTCAAATTTGGTGCGAAGTTCGTTTACACTATAAAACTAAGGAAAAAAATAAAAAAAATATGAAAATCGATGACTTACCCACCTGGGGGTGCCCATTTTTACTTTAACATTACATCTATTAGGCGAAATTTTAATTTGCCGTAGGAGGAGACGCTGTTCTGTCGCCAAATACCGCCATGTTTCTCGCCAACATGGCGCTATTTCACCAAATTTGGCGACCAAAGTTAGTCGCCAAAAGTTACGCCACCTTGGCGATATCTCTAATATTTCGGCAAATTCCCATAGACTTCCATTGTAAACCTATGTACTTACTTGGGGGGGGGGGGGGGGGAAGGTATCTGGCTTTACTTGCTTACAGAAAATCAACAAATTGAGAAATTCTGTCCGTCACAGAGCCCGTTCTCAGAAACTATACATGCTGGAGACTGAAATTTTTCATTCTTATAGCTGAACACCACACATCATACGACAAATCATAAAATTTTGAAAAAAGTCGTACATTTAACCCTTTGGGCTCCCACATGTGTATTTTAAACAATTCTTTCTATGTGAGCCTCTAACAAGGTTGGAGGCGTGAAAGTTTGCATACTTATAGCTGAACCCTTCACATCAAATTACAAATCCATAAAATTTTGAAAAAGTTGTAAATTTAACCCTTTTGGGTCTCACATGTGTATTTTAAACAATCCTTTCTAAGTGAGCTCCTAATTAGGTTGGAGGCGTGAAATTGTACATACTTATAGCTGAACACCTCACATCAAATGACAAATCATAAAATTTTGAAAAAGTCGTACATTTAACCCTTTGGGCTCCCACATGTGTATTACAATTCTTTCTAAATGAGCCCCTAATTAGGTTGGAGGAGTGAAATTTTGCATACTTATAGCTGAACACCTCACATCAAACGAAAAATCATAAAATTTTGAAAAAATCGTACCCTTTGGGCTCCCACATGCGAATTTTAAGCCATTCTTTCTAACTGAGCCCGTTATTAAATTGGAGATTTGAAATTTTGCATACTCATAGCAGAACACCTGAAGACAGGCGACAAATCATAAAATCTTGAAAAAGTCTTATATTATTAATCCCTCCATGCTCTAACTTGTGTATTTTATGCAATTTTTCTAACCTCCGCCCATTTCACCGGGGAGCACTTTTCCAACTTTTGTCGACACCACTTTGACCATTCTTTCATATTATGCACCATAGCCTTACATATTTTAGTTCCATTTTTTACCACCAGGGGCGCCTACTTATCTCGGGTGCTATCGACCCAATCCCCTCTACAAATATATCTACGGATAGTGCATAAAACGGAGTTACGTTCGGATAGATGTTTGTTTAGAATAGAGTGTACCCCTGATTGCGAAATGTGGAACTAACACATTTTTCAAAAGGATAAAGTATTTTGAAAGGAATTTTAAACGAAACCCTCTGTGCGATCTGTGATCACACTTACCCACTTGTTTAAATAAAAACTTCTTGTTTGAGAACTAAAATTAAAAACAGTCGTAGCTGCATTTCCAATGATCGTACAAAGAAAACAAAAACAGTTTTGAATAGTTAAATGCAAAATCTTTGATATGGAACAATAAAAATAATGTTACATTTGCCGAGAATTGGTTATTTAAACGTACTGGGATATTTTAAGCGGGCAGAGCACATTGAAAATAAGCAAATTTGTTCGAAATAATGAAAATAACTCTAAAAATAGTTTTATCTTGAAATATTCCTTTAATGAATAAGGCCTGACTCATATGAAGCTAGTCGTATCTGAAGCCGATTAACATTGAGTAAATACTTTCTTCCTTTAATATTCACCTATTATGAAATATCAAAAACACTTGATGTCATTTTTTTTTCTCCGAACCTTATCAAATTTTCAATGAACAGTTGCGATCTTATTTTTCAAAACCCCGAGTGCCCATTTCGAAAATAGGAAATTTTATAAAAAAAAAATGTAGAACTCTCAAATGCGATCGTACGGTACAAACTTGAAAAAACCCTGTTTGCAAACGAAATATCCAGTTAATTGTAGTAAAAAATTTCGGCTATAAGAAAAAATTTTATTACTTTTTTTCTCAGTGTTTTAATTATTTTAAATCGCTTGAGAAGAATAAAGTTCATTTTTATTTTCAAAATCATCAGACAAAGAGAATATCTAGTTAATTAAATTTGAAAAACCAGGGGGGGGGGCGATGTCCTTTCTCTGCACTACCTCTTTACAGGTGCCTATAGATGAATGATACACAGTGTGGCATATGCACATAACTTTATTTTTCACTTTCAGTACGAAAAATTAGGCCCAGCTATAGGAAATTTAATTGTAATATTTAATGGGAAAATTTAATATAGGAATTTAATAAGAATTGTTGTTTCAGAAACAATAAAAATTTATAATCTATACATTTCATTTCAAAACATGCATTCAATATAGCAGTATTAAAATATAGATTTCTGCCGCAAATTGGCAGCCAAATACTTTATTGTGGGAAATTAAAATTAAAATTGAATGTTGCTTGGTGAATAAAAGTCACATGTAAACACATTAAAAGGCATTAAGTAAATTGTCTAAATATATTGTAACTTTACAAAAAGTAATGATATCTAACAGAAACATAACTGTGAAAAAAAGGAGCCAAGTTCTGTGAAGACAATGGCAAGAAAATAAGTGATATCTAAGTGGGTGCCAAGTTCAAATAAAAATCACTCAAACTTACCTACTGAAGTATTATAGCATTTTTTAAATTGTTTAGAAATAAAAATTATTGATAGCATATTAATAATAAATCTAGAACTTGGCAAGTTTTTGATAAATGTTATGCCTATCAATTTCATGTCTTAATAAAATGATGATGATAATATTAACAACAATGTCATTATAAAAATATTAATATAGTTATTATTATAAACAAATGACTCATGTTAACGATTTGATAAACCAATAATAATACACAAATACACTTCCGCTCGTCTTTGGTTATCACTCTAGCACCCACCCTTCGGAAACCTCAATGCAAACAGACTAAAAGGCCTGAGAAAGAGACATATACCCTTACGCTTGTTCCTGGTCATCCCTCTAGAGACTGCACCCCTTCAACCCTTCAGGGGCAAAGATCTTTTATTTGTGACATGCTGAAATGATTGAATCACACCAGAATTTAAAAACAAATTTATTTCAAAATGGGTAAAAGCTTCTTATCACGTATTTAATAAAATTAAACTTTTTAGACCTGAATTCTAGTGTCAATGTGGCATTTTGCAGTTAAAATTACGTGTGATATAGTTTATCCCACCACCCTTCAAGGGGAAGGAGCTCACTCAAATGAAGGCTTTCAAACATGAAGTAACAAGTTTAGATATAATAATGTCATTAATAAAAATAAATGACTCGTAGGTAAAAACTTGCCAAGTTCTAGATTTATTATTAATATGCTATCAATAATTTTTATTTCTAAACAATTTAAAAATACTATAATATTTCAGTAGGTAAGTTTGAGTGAATTTTATTTGAACTTGGCACCCACTTAGATATCATTTCTTTTCTTGCCATTGTCTTTACAGAACTTGGCTCCCTTTTTTCACAGTTATGTTTTGGTTAGATTTTATTTTATCGTGCATTGAATTCATTTTTTAGGTGCCTTAGTAATTATATAAATAGGTAGCACCTATGGTCGTCGTCTGGTCCGTCCATCCGCCTGTCCGTCTGTGTGCATATAACAGGGCAAAAACTACCCAACCTAATGGTTTAAAATTTGATATATGCAGAATTTTGTCGAGTCATTTCAAATTTTATGAAAATCGAATCAAAACTTAAAAAGATATTAATAATAGTTTTCTTCATTCTATTAAATCGTATCATACGTCATTAATTCAATGATATCTCACGATAGGTAATGATTCAATGTTGCCATGGTGATTACGCCCTATTTAAGATGGAGTTTTATTATTTCCGTATTACTGAATTTAATATATATAATCGTAATAAATTTTGTATTCAAGCATTTTTGCATAGGAGTGCAACAGCTATTGTAACACGAACTAAATATTTATAAACATAGTTACAGTACGAACGCGCCACATTTGCCAAGTTTGACGTACAATTTCCGACTGTTTAAATTGTGACGTTCCGGTGAAGAATTCTGAAAGTGTGTGAAAAAATTTCATAATCTACGTTTTACATATGTTTTTTATTTCTTGCTATGTATGTATTTATTCAATATATTCTCTCATCAATTTATGTTCTCATATATACGTATAATATTACTTTCATAAGATATTTTTTCTAATTTTGAGAACATTCAGTTTTTCGAACAGTTTTCGAGGAAATGTTAAATCTAGAAATGTCAATATCGAAAAGCGATCAATTATAATTCAATATGCAATGCATTTATGGAACACTGAATAACGCTAGTCGATTCCAAGCCACTTTAGTTGAAATGCTTGAAGCTTTTACATATACAAATGTGCCGGTGTATCTGTTAGAAAGTTTTCCATTATTGAGCCGGAAAAAGTTTTTTTTTTTAAGAATCTGCTTATTTAGAAAAATGGCTGATTGTACTAACCGGCGATTCTTATAAAAGATGGCCAGTACATAGCGTATAGCACACAGCTAGTACACAGCCAACAATACCGTGGTTTGAACAACATATCATTGTTATAACAATTTATATGTTACATTTTTGATATATTTTATAACGTAACAATAAGCGGGCTCTCATGTCAAGCACACAAGTCGTATGTTTGTTGTTCAATAAATAAATAAATAAATAAATAAATAACGTAACAATCTTCCAACAAAGGTGAACTACATTGTTCGTTTTAAATCAGAATTTTCCTCTGTTGTCTTCTATATTCAAAGCTATCTCATATATGTAACGTAATTAATTGAGCATAGTTATTTCTGAAAATAACTGTGTAGTCTTTATTTAAAAAAAAAAAAAAAAAAAAAAGATATTAGTCAAACTCAAATTGCGTTTGTGATTTAAACGTACTTTACAAAAAGTTACGCTTGTGTAAGTCAAAAGCATATCTGGGTAAGTCTGGGTAAGTTATTTCTATCAAAGCATTTTCCTAGCAAATGTTGCAGAATTTTGTATAAAATACGATTATATTTTATATATTATGTGTTTTTAATCTAATAGCTTTATTGTACCTTCGTTTGATTAATTTTGAAATCTGTAATTGGTTGTCTAACGCCAATTTGATTTTAATTTTGAAATATTTTTAGTTAAAATGGTCCCTTGTGAAAAATACAGTAGAAAAGCTTTTATATATAAAATACGTGCAGTCGTGAAAAAAAAAAAAAAAGTAAACACCCCCAACTAACTCTGCAACAAATTATTGTAGAAGAAAGTTACTGGTACCAAACTTTTGGAAATAAAGTCTACTTTTAAATGATGAATATAAACTTTGCTTAGGGGGTCATCTACATATTAAAACGAACCTAAACTTTGTTTTTTTTTTTCAATATCTATACCCAAATTTGACACTATAAATAAGTTCTGCTCCCTTCAATTAGCCTAAAAATAAATTTTCGTGAAATTCGTGCGATTAGTTTCAGAGAAATTAATTATTTTAAAATGAGTCTATTTTAGGGGTTGTATCCAAATTGAAGTTTGGTACTCGATTGCTGAAATGCTACAGAATGACTATGTCACTTCTATTAATGTATTATTTCTTGCAAATGGGCCATTTCACTCGCTTAATATATTTCAACTATTGCCAATCCAAATGTTTCAATAAAATTGGTAAAATTTATTTTTTTGAAATTATGCTTCTCTGCCCATCATAGACCATCACTGAACCATCATTTTGACGTTTTTTAATCATAATTCGAAAACTACTAGGAAGAAAAAATTGAAATTGAGAATTCGCATGAAGCATGACATAATAAATCTATCAAAAAAATTGTAGGTTGCAATTCATATTTTTTTTCGAATATTAATTTCATAATTCATATTATAAAATTTTTAAAATTACAAATTCAATGTTTCTATGTTTGGGATTTAAAGTATTATAGTCCACACAAAAATTATCTATCACATTAGGATTATAATTTCAGGAGATATCAATAAAAATATCAAAATGTAATTTAACATTAGAAGCTCTAAATTTTGAAAGTTTATAATTCAAAAACTTATCAACCAAAAGATTTGAAATTTCGTTTCTAGGAATAGTTTGAACCGAGGATTTAAAATATATCGCCAAAATTGGGTGTTGTCATAAAGAAAACAAAGTTTAGTCTGGTTTTGATTTGCAAATGGCACCCTAAACAAATTTTATATGCATCATTTAAAAGTAGACTTTATTTCTTACCGATTGGTAGCAGCAACTTTCTTCTATTACAATTAGTTGCAGAGTTAGTAGTTAGTGTTTACTTTTTTTTCCACGATTGTATAATCGAAAAATCTCCCATCCGATGTAAATACCTATAATTACAGTCCTTTCAATCCCGTCGTCCTCAAATCTCTTGTATTTATGATGATTAAACTACTTCTTTACACTGTAAAGCTTTTCCGGATGGTTGTTTTCACTATCCTGTATTGTCTATAGTCTCAATATTTGAACTGGGCTGAGAGTTAGCCATACATAGCGAACGAAACATTTCCCATAATTCTATTTCATTGTTCATTTCATGACATTTTTTCCTATCTTACGACAATGTGCGAAAAGTGTAAAAGCCATTAATTTGAATATATTTGGTCAGTCATATATATGATTTATAAACTTTTTACACATCACATAATATCATTTTGAAATATCTAACTACTTGGATGCGGATTCAAGTTGTAAGGACTATAGTTCAAACATTCATTTTCAGTACTAACAGACGCGAATGCGCGTCCACAAGTGTCGGAAATAGGGGAGACCGGGGGAATGGCGACACCTTAAGGGAATTTAAATTTTTTCACCTCGAAAAAATGTTTATTTTTTAATAGTAAAAATTCTAAAGCTGAATCATGATCTTTAGTATCTGTATAAATTTAACCGCAATCATAACTGTAAAGTAAGCATACATAAAAAAATATTTTTTAAACCTCTGCACAGTGGCGGGATTACCCAGGACACTGGGGTAATTCCGCCACTGTACTGGGGTAATGCCGCCACTCTTTAATGACCTAGTACATGCATCAAATGGATACTAGGAAACACACAACTTACTGAAAATAGTTAGAAAGCAATGTAATTGAGCAGAATAATGGTTAAGCTTACAATTTACTTCATATTGCAAAAGTCACTCTGCTGAATCGGCTCCAGTACATTAAAATGAGGCCATTGCTCACCCGATTTGCATGGTGGCGGCATTACCCCGAGAGGATAATATGGCGGAAATACCCAAGCAAAGCCGAAAGAAGAACCGAACTTGTTCAACACATTGCATCAAAATGTAGGTGAATGCAGGTAGATTACGGGTCATATTGTCTTAAATACCTAATTTTACAATAGAAGGTGCTTATCTCTACTCATTTGAAGCTCCAAAATAATAAGCAACTAGATAACTACATTTTTCACTAGAACAAACGAACGACGTACAGCAAAGTCACTCTCACTTTAGGCACTGTTTATATTGTTGGCCGCTATAGTGCAGGCACATTCACTAACTCAAACTGCCCTTAGTTTTTAAACTAGGTTGGGTGGCGGCATAACCCGGGGGTGCGGCATTCCCCCGGTCTCCCCTAAACGATGCAGAATTGATTTGTTTTATTCTTTTATGCAGAATACAAAATTACTCATAAACATAAAGAAACAAAGTATTATTTGAAACGTGTAAGCAATAAAAACTCTGAGTTTAAGGAACTGTTATATTATTTAGAATAAAGTATCACACAAACACGGCAAGACAAGAGAAATGCTTTATTTATTTGTTGATAATATTTCGTACGCTAAATGAGAATACTGTAGCTAAACTAATGCAATGTATGCAAGTGTGGACAGTATGCTAGTCTAGGTCCGCTACTTCCGCTAATGAAAGACTAGACGCCGCGTCCTTCGCAGTCAACGTATTAAATATTATCTGCCCTTCTTTGATAGTTTCCTATGTTACTGTATACACATATACTATATTACTGGCGTGTTACTTTGCATATTGGTCAGGCTGGTTCCACCCCCCCCCCCTTTTATACTTAACCTATGAACCTCCAAATCTAATCAGGGAAGCGCATAATCAAAATAAACGAGTATACCAAATTTTAACGAAATCGGATTATTCTGCATGAAAATACCCATTTATCTAAATTAAACCCCTTTATACTTAACCAATGTATCCCCAAAACAATCAGAGAAGTGTCTTATCAGATTGAACTTATTTACAAAATTTGAAGCAAATCATATATTTCTATCCAGGGTTATCGCGTTACGCGCGTCGTATAGTACGTACTTACATACATACAGAACATGCGGGTTCCTTATCTTTCAGACTTTGATAGCCTGTGAGAGAAAAAGGGAGAATTGCATTTCCTGAATCAAAATGAAACTACTTCATATGAAATTCTAATATAAGATTCTTAAACACATCTAGTTGAACTAATTCTACATACCTAAGCACGCGATGTTTTGTTAATTATGCTACTTAAATCGAATAACATAGCACCTTCTTTTTAAGCACTTATTTTAAAATGTATGTTTACTCTCAAACATACATTTTGATTAACTTTTGGGATGATTTTTATTCATAATGGTCCCTTGTATAATATCTCAATAGAAGAGCGTTTAAACGTACGCTGTTAAACTTTTCCGTAAAATAATGTTTAATTGATCTTTTCTTTTATTGACACTTCACTATTTATTTATAATATGGTGAGAGAACTATTTATTTAAAAAGTTTTCATCCGAATGGTAATAGAAAAATTACCGCTGAGCAAGTTTCCATGAATATTTCAAAATTAAACTATTTTTATCTCTGTTCTGATCAATAGGAACGTTTCATAATACGGTAATGGCTGCTCAAAAATATTTGTCTTTGGCTAAAAACAATGAAACTTTCTAGGACATTGAAACACTCAGTTTTACGTGTAAACGCGTGAAATTTGAAGTAATGGCTAGTGATTTGGAATCAAATACTGTTTTTCTTTATTCGAAAAATATGTTATATTTTGAGTTATAATTGACTATTTTCTAAAGATGGAGTTTCCTGTACTGCTGTAAAGGGGCAAATGGTTGAAAACGCGAATTTTAGCGTCATTTTCTGTAGGATCGTTTGCCTGCGTAAGAAAATGGAAAATGCTATTTAATTCCTTCATACTTGGATAAGACTATCTGCAAATTTGATGCATTTAGAAGTAAAAATAACTTCCGGAATGTATAAAAAAAAATAAGCATTTTGAATTTTAATGCAGTCTTGTTTAACTGTTCAAAAATGCGTGCCCTTAATAATCAGTGATTCTTGTAAACTTTTGCCGTTGTATGTTATGAATTTGAAGAATATTTCGTTGTTTCAACAATGATAACAGTACATGAATTGCTTACACGTTTATTCTTTACGAAAAAAAAAAATCAACAATAGTCTATTCTGTTTATTCTCAAATCACAATGATTCTCAGTTTTCTTCCATGTTGCACAGTAATTCGATACGTGTAATGTAATTGATTAAAAATCTTAATTTCTGAATACAGTTTACGTATTTTTCGTTTCAAAGAGCGTTTTCGTCCAAAAAGAGGAAAAATTCGATGTCTTTATCAAAATGAATGTACTTGATACGAAATTCGAATTGTGTATTTCAAATGCATAAGTGGATAAGCTATTTTTATAGATTTACTTTTCTTGCAATAACTTTGTACAATCTTTCATCTAATGAAGTGATGTTTTATTTACAATGCTTATTTGATCTAATAACTTTATGGCATATTCTTTGTAATCACTTTTTAAAAATTGTATTTATTGTCATACACACCAATTTTGATTAACTTTTGTTTATAATGGTTCATTGAAAATAGAGGGTGTCCGGTCTCAACGGTGTCCAATGGCTAATTCCTAAACCGTTAGTCATAGACATATAGTTCCAATTACAAAAATGTTTAAAATCATATAAAGAAATATTTTAAAAGTGATTTGGGTTAATAAAAGCATTTCTTAAAAAATTACGAAATTTCAATTTTTATACGGTCCTCCGGTCCTATAAGTTATATTTAGTAAAATTTTCCTTTTATACTGACAAGTAATATACAAAAAGGTCCGTTATTCTGCGATTAAAATTGACCGAGTAATAGCTGTTTAAAGTTGGAGCATATTTTTTGCTGCAAATTGGGGGTCATTCACAAAGTTAGTCGAAATATAATTTCGTCAGATATATTAAAAAATGGTTGAGAGTAAAATTAACATTGCAATATAAATTTGAAATCTTTAATAATTCTGACATATTAATGCAAAATATACAATTTGTAATAAACATTTAAGAAGAAAGAAAAAAACAGAATTTTTGTTAAATAAAACTATGCTAAATTAACAGTCTCAATTCTTAACAAAATGATACGTATTTTAAAATAATATTAGATTATACTAGCCTGCAAAAGTTGGGTTAGGTCATGTTTTTTAGCTTTTGATGATTGATTCTTATGTATCCTGTACCGCTGAATCTGAAATTGACCTTAATTTTTAACCATCACATCAGGATTTTTTGCAAATTTCAAAGTTAAAAAGTTCAAAGTTAAAATTGAATCTCCTCCCTCATTTCATCGGTCCACTCAGCTATTTAGCTGTAAGAATCCCAGGATAAGCAAAAATATCGAATAGATTATTGAATAAAATAAAATAAAATAAAATAAAATAAAATAAAACAAAAAAAGTTTTACGTATGTTTTATAGTATGAGATTTTCGCTATATTTTAACCTACACATTTACGATTTGCAAAAAAGTTCTAACGTGATGGTTAAAAACGAATGTCATTTTCAGATTCAGTGCTAAAAAGTACGCAAAAATCAATTATCAAAAGTTAAAAAACACAGCCATCTCCTGTACTTTATAGTATCCGATTTTTGTTATTCTTTAAATTTGACAATTTATGATTTGCGAAATATCTTGAGATTATGGTTAAAAATTAATGTAATTTTCGGATTTAGAGCTAAAAATTACACAAAAGTTAAAAAAACCAACAATCGCAGTCTTGTATTATATAATCTAAAACTTTTTCTTAAACTTCTTGGCGGTAAGCTATCCGAAATTTTTTGTGTTATCCTGTAAAATGAGTATAAATGGTATCCACCGAAAATCATAATAATATTAGATTGTTATTGGATTTGCGCCAGTATGTAAACTGTAGTCTCGATCGGATATTTAAAAGTGAGTTAAAGTTCGAGTTAAATTTTGAACTGGAAAAGCATACATACGATCGTTAAAGTAACATAAAAACTTATAAAAATAACATAATTTTTATTAAAAGAAATCATAAAAGAAACAGTCTGAAATCCTGACAAAATAAAACATGTTATTTTAGCCAATGTGAAACTAAATAAATGTTAACTTAATCGTAATACTTGTAGGATTTTTTTCAAAGCGCAGATACACATGAAATAAGATCTTCGAATATGTTAAGCACTTGATACTTGACCCCTCAAAGTTAAGCCGAACTCATTTGTTTTCAGAGCAGAAAAGTGGCATAAGTCATGCATTTTTAAAGTTTCATAACTCGCTCAATTTTAGCGTTATATGAATGGGACTTTTTTTGTCTTACTTGTCAGTGTAATGGGAAAATTTTACTAAATATAACTTATAGGACTGGGAGGCTGTATAAAAATTTAAATTTCGTAATTTTTTAAGAAATGTTTTTATTGACCCAAATCGCTTTTTAAATATTTCTTTAGCTGATTTAAAACATTTTTCTAATTGGAACTATATGTCTATGACAAACGGTTTAGGAATTAGCCATTGGACACCGTTGAGACCGGACACCCTGTATAGTAGTGGTGAAACGTAATTGGTATACTTTCGTATTACCCGCTGTAAACAATTATTCGCCGAAGATTTCATGTCACACATGTATTTATGTATGTATATGAATATTCATGTACGTATGTATGCATGTATACATTGATATGTATCTATGCCCATATTCACATGCTTTCAAATGTATATGTATGTATTTATTTATTTATTATATGCATGTGTTTATGTATCTATGTTTTCATTTTTTATATAAATGTTGTTATTAATGTAATAGTAATTTATTAGCTCTCTTTCCTAATTTTAAGGACATTCACATTTTTGGCCGATTTTAGATGACACGCATTGAAAGTAATGCCGGCATAAAAAAGCAATCGATTATAACACAATAATTTTGTGTATATGTAATACATTTGTAAAACAAAGGAGACTCTATTCAATTCTCAATCACTTCAGTACAAAACCCTAAAAAGTTCATGCTTTTGCATATAAAAATCTCTCTTTCTATGCGTTAGAGAATTAGCTTGAAAAATATATTTTTTAAAGAATAGTCTTTAGACATCTGCTTATTTAAAAACATGGTGGAATCTCCAACGGTCGATTCTCATATTTACGTCATGGTTCGAACAATATACACAGGGCGCAAAATTACGACGTTACACGCATTATAGATGCACTTTATTTCTTAATAATTAGAAACTTCCAACCAAGGTCTACATTGTTCAGAATGCTTTTCTGCTTCTTTCTATTTTCGATGCAATCTCATACGTGTAACGCAATTACTTAAACATAGTAAGTTCTAAAAATAACTGTTAATAAAAAAGAAACAACAGTAACATAAGAAATTCCTCTGAAAAAAGACGAATTCTCTTTATAAAACTGAATGTACATTACAAAAAAGCATATCTGAACACGATATTTCCATCAACGCATTTTTTCTAGCAAATGTTTCAGAATTTTACATCAAATTAGATTATATTTTATTTATTTATTTATTTTTCAATCTAATAACTTTACGGTATGTGCGTTTTAACAATTTTGAAATGTATAATTCATTGTCATACGATGATTTGGATTAGTTTTACCAACTTTGTTCACTTAAACTGTGAATATCACATAACACATACCCTTGTGAATATCACAGTGACCGTTTATGTATATTAATAAACCAAGCAGAAACTTTTTCCAAAATAAATACAATCGAAAAAATGCACAACATGGACAGACAAAAGAAAAAAGTTCTTTGGCATGCTGAGGGAAATGCGAATTGCGCAACCTCGAAATGCTCCTTGTGGGCAAGAACGGCGTCGACTTTCCATCAGGTGGGTTGAAATTTATCCGTAAATTCCACTTGCTGCCGAGTGCAGCGGATGTTTCCCTCGACATGTCATAAGAGTGAGACAGATTTACCACGAGAGACAAGCTACAAAAGCTCCGAAATTTAGGACAGGCAATATACATTGCTGGTCTTTATTATTATTTTACCTTTTTTTTTTATCATTCATTTAAAAATTTGTTTCCCTCCTTTGATAGATTTGTATGTTACTGTATACACAAATACTATTTTATGTTGTAAATTACTGTGTATATAAGGGTGGTTGCCGGTTTTCTCTTCTTTTTAGGTACTAAATGGTGGAGAAGGCGTTGTTTGAATCGATTATTTCCTAACTGCGTGAAAATGTATGCTTGTTTTCCTGGAAATCCTACGTATTAAGAGAGGTAACGTACAATTCAAATTTTCATTATTTTTCAACCATTTTTGGACACATTTTATATTTTGTGTTCCAATTCTTGATAGTTTTGTATGTTTCTGTATATACATTTACTATTAAAACATTTTAATCGGAATGAGGCAATATATTGTTCGCCCACACCATTGTTATTTTTGCGTCTATACTCATAATAGTTTCGGCCGATTATCATCACATTTGTCACATTAATAGATTTCATTACACACCAGTTTCGGATAAATATATCTGACACAAATCTGGTCCTCCAAGAATTAGTATACAAAATAAATCTCGAATACTTAACTTTAAAAGCTGAAATTGCACGCTGGAATTGTATATATTAATTCGAACGTGCGAGGTTTTGGAGAAACAAGGAACTGTACCCCATCTGCCAATGCAGTGAAACAGTGGTTCAATGAACCAAATAAAAATTCGGGTGGCATTTACAGCAACTCAGTTTTCGTACTGCTGCAAAAAAATATGCATCAATGCGGTTGTTATGTAGAGTTCAAATTGTAAAATGAAAAGGATTTCTACTAAATGATTGTCAAAATTCTTGTGCGCGTGTGTTAAATTTTGCGATTGAAACGGATATATAAATAAAGATCGGTGTATCGTTCGTGGCGAAACATTGCACGTGCTATTACGTTGAATGTTGACAGCAAAAGAATAACAAGTAAGGCAGAAATTGTCATTTGATCAGAAAAAAGGCAGATTGTCATTTAATCAGAAAAACGGCAGATTAAGTCCTATCGACATGTTATATTTAAAGGCAGACCCATTATATTTTACAGTAATATGTTACATGGACAGGCAAAAGAAAAAAATTTCTATGGCATGGTGGGGGAAATGCGAATTATGCAACATCGTCATGATCCTTGTGGCAGGAATATCGTGGACTTGCCATCAGATGAGTTGAAATTTATTCTCAAATTCCACTTGCTGCTTAGTGCAGCGGATGTTTCCCTAGACAGGTCATAAGAGTGAGACAGAGCTACCACGAGATACAAGCTACAAAAGCTCCGAAATTTAGGACAGGCAACATACAATGCTGGTATTTATTATTATTTTACCTTTTATTTTTATCATTCATTTAAAAATTTGTTTCCCTCTTTTGATAGATTTGTATGTTACTGTATACACAAATAACATTTTATGTTGTACGTTACTGTGTATATGAGGGTGGTTACCCGTTTTCTCTTCTTTTTAGGTAATGATGGGTGGAGGGAGGTGCTGTTTGAATCGATTATTTCCAAGCTGCGTGACAATGGATGCTTGATTTCCTGGAAATCCTGCGGATTAAGAGAGGTAACGTACAATTCTATTTTTCATTAATTTCTTCCTCCCATTTTTGAACTCTTTTTATATTTTGTGTTCCAATTCTTGATATTTTTGTATGTTACTGTGTATACATTTACTATTAAAACGTTTTAATCGGAATAAGCCAATATCTTGTTCGTCCACACCATTCATATTTTTACGCTGTTACTCATAATAGTTTCCGCCGATTATTATCACATTTGTCACATTAATAGCTTTCATGACCCACCAGTTTCGGTAAATATATCTGACACAAATCTTGTTCTTAAGAATATGTATACAAAATAAATCTCGATTACTTAACTTTAAAAGCTGAAATTGCGCGCGAGAATTGTGTATATTATTTAGAAGGTGAGAGGTTTTTGAGAAATAAGGAACACTACCCCATCTGCCAATGCAGTGAAACAGTGGTACAATGAACCAAATAAAAATTCGGTTGTTATTTACAGCAACTCAGTTTTCGTACTGCTGGAAAAATATTCATCAATAGGGTTGTTAAGTAGAGTTCGAACATTAAAATGAAAAGGATTTCTACTAAATGATTGTCAGAATTCTTGTGCGCGTGTGTTAAATTCTGCGATTGAAACTGATATCTAAATAAAAATCGAGTGTATCGTTCATGGTGAAACATTGGACGTGCTATTACGTGGAATGTTGACAAAAAAATATAACAAGTGAGGCGGAAATTGTCATTTGATGAGAAAAAAGGCAGATTAAGTCTTTTCGACATGTTATATTGAGAGGCAGACTCAATACATTTTACAGTAATATGTTACATTGACAGGCATAAGAAGAAAAAAACTTTGGCATGCTGGGGGAATTGCGAATTACGCAACCTCGTCATGCTCTTTGTGGGCAGGAACAGCATCGACTTGCCGACAGGTGAGTAGAAATTTATTCGCAAATTCCACTTGCTGCCGAGTGCAGCGGATGTTTCCCTCGACATGTCATAAGAGTGACACAGAGCTACCACGTGAGACAAGCTAAATATGTTCCGAAATTTAGGCCAGGCAACATACAATGCTGGTCTTTATTATTATTTTACCTTTTATTTTTATCATTCATTTAAAAATTTGTTTCCCTCCTTTGATAGATTTGTATGTTACTGTATACACAAATAACATTTTATGTTGTACGTTACTGTGTATATGAGGGTGGTTGCCCGTTTTCTCTTCTTTTTAGGTAATAATGGGTGGAGGGAGGTGCTGTTTGAATCGATTATTTCCCAACTGCGTGACAGTGGATGCTTGATTTCCTGGAAATCCTGCGGATTAAGAGAGGTAACATACAATTCTATTTTTCATTATTATCTTTCTCCCATTTTTGGACTCTTTTTATATTTTGTGTTCCAATTCTTGATAGTTTTGTATGTTACTGTGTATGCATTTACTATTAAAACTTTATAATGGGAATGAGCCAATATCTTGTTCGTCCACACCATCGATATTTTTGCGCTGATACTCACAAAAGTTTCGTCCGATTATCATCACATTTGTCACATTAATAGCTTTCATTACCCACCAGTTTCGGTAAATATATCTGACGCAAATCTGGTCCTTAAGATTAAGTATACAAAATAAATCTCCATTACTTCACATTAAAAGCTGAAATTGCGCGCGAGAATTGTGTATTTTATTTAGAACGTGAGAGGTTTTTGAGAAATAAGGAACACTACCCCATCTGCCAATGCAGTGAAACAGTGGTACAATGAACCAAATAAAAATTTGGGTGGTATTTACAACAACTCAGTTTTCGTACTGCTGGAAAAATATGCATCAATACGGTTGTTATGTAGCGTTTAAACATTAAAATGAAAAGGATTTCTAGTAAATGATAGTCAAAATTTTTGTGCGCGTATGTTAAATTTTGCGATTGATATGGATATCTAAATAAAATTCGCATGTATCTTTCATGGTGAAACATTGGACGTGCTGTTACGTGGAATGTTGATAGGAAAATAATAACAAGTGAGACAGAAATTGTGATTTGATCAGAAAAAAGGCAGATTAAGTCATTTCAACACGTTATATTGAGAGGTAGACTCAATACATCTTACAGTAATATGTTACACGGACAGACAAAATAAAAAAGTTCTTTGGCATGCTGAGGGAAATGCGAATTACGCAACCTCGAGATGCTCCTTGTGGGCAAGAACGGCGTCGACTTTCCATCAGTTGGGTTGAAATTTATCCGCAAATTCCACTTGCTGCCGAGTGCAGCGGATGTTTCCCTCGACATGTCATAAGAGTGAGAAAGCTACCACGAGAAACAAGCTACAAAAGCTCCGAAATTTAGGACATGCAACATACAACAACAAATTGCTGTCTTTATTATTTTTTTACTTTTTATTTTTATCATTCATTTAAAACATTTTTTACCTCCTTTGATAGATTTGTATGTTACTGTATACACAAATAATATTTTATATTGTACGTTACTGTGTATATGAGGGTGGTTTCCCCTTTTCTCTTCTTTTTAGGTGCTAAATGGTGGAGCAAGGTGCAGTTTGAATCGATTATTTCCCAACTGCGTGGCAATGGATGCTTGATTTCCTGGAAATCCGGCGAATTGAGATAGGTAACGTACAATTCTATTTTTCATTATTTTTCCTCCCATTTTTGGACTCTTTTTATATTTTGTCATTCCAGATAGTTTTGTATGTTGCTGTATATACATTTACTATTAAAATTTTATAATCGGAAGGAGCCTATATCTTGTTCTTCCACACCATTCAAGTTTTTGCACTGATACTCACAATAGTTTCGGTCGATTATTATCACATTTGTCACGTTTATAGCTTTCATTACCCACCAGTTTCGGTAAATATATCTGACACAAATCTTGTCCTTAAGAATAAGTATACAAAATAAATCTCGATTACTTAACGTCGTCATGCTCCTTGTGGACAGGAACAGCATCGACTTGCCGTCAGGTGATTTGAAATTTATTCGTAAATTCCACTTGCTGCCAGGTGCAGCGGATCTTTCCCTCGACATGTCATAAGAGTAAGAAAAAGTTACCACGAGAGACAAGCTACAAAAGCTCCGAAATTTAGGATAGGCAACATACAATGCTGGTATTTATTATTATTTTACCTTTTATTTTTATCATTCGATTAAAAGTTTGTTACCCTCCTTTGATCAATTTGTATGTTACTGTATACACAAACAATAATTTATATTGTACGTTAATGTGTATATGACGGTGGTTGCCCGTTTTCTCTTCTTTTTAGTTACTAAATGGTGGAGGGAGGTGTTGCTTGAATGGATTATTTCCCAACTGCGAGACAGTGGATGCTTGTTTTCCTGGAAATCCTGCATATTAAGAGCGGTAATGTACAATTCTATTTTTCATTAATTTCCCCCCCATTTTTGGACTAGTTTCATTCTTTGTGTTCCAATTCTTGATAGTTTTGTATGTTTCTGTAATCGATTATTTCTGAACTGCGTGACAATGGATGAATGATTTCCTGGAAATCCTGCGGATTAAGAGAGATAATGTACAATTCTATTTTTCATTATTTTTTCCTCCCATTTTTGGACAATTTTTATATTTTGTGTTCCAATTCTTGATAGTTTTGTATGTTTCTGTATACATTTACTATTAAAACTTTATAATCAGAATGAGCCAATATCTTGTTCGTCCACACCATTGATATTTTGCGCTGATACTCATAACAGTTTCGGCCGATTATTATCACATTTGTCACATTGATAGCTTTTACTAGCCACCAGTTTCGGGTAAATATATCTGACACAAATCTTGTCCTTCAAGAATGAGTATACCAAATAAATAATCGAATACTTAACTTTAAAATCTGAAATTGCGCGCGAGAATTAAAGTTTTTGAGAAATAAGGAACTCTATCCCATCTGCCAATGGTCTGAAACAGTGGTTTAATGAACCAAATAAAAATTCGCTTGGTATTGATAGCAACTCAGTTTTCGTACTGCTGGAAAAATATGCACCAATACGGTTGTCCCGTAGAGTTCAAACATTAAAATGAACAGGATTTCTACTAAATGATATTCAAAATTCTTGTGTGCGTGTGTACATTTTGCGATTGAAACGGATATCTAAATAAATATCGCGTGTATCGTTCGTGGTGAAACATTGGACGTGCTATTACGTGGAATGTTGACAGCATAGAATAACAAGTAAGGCAGAAATTGTCATTTGATCAGAAAAAATGCAGATTGTCATTTGATCAGAAAAAAGGCAGATTAAGTCCTATCGACATGTTATATTGAAAGGCAGACCCATTACATTTTACAGTAATATGATACATGGACAGGTAAAAGAAAAAAAATTCTATGGCATGCTGGGGTAAATGCGAATTACGCAACCTCGTCATGATCCTTGTGGCAGGAACAGCATCGACTTGCCGTCAGGTGAGTTGAAATTTATTCGGAAACTCCACTTGCTGCCAAGTGCAGCGGATGTTTCCCTAGACATGTCATAAGAATGAGAAAGCTGCCACGATATACAAGCTACAAAAGCTCCGAAATTTAGGACATGCAACATACAACAACAAATTGCTGTCTTTATTAATTTTTTACCTTTTATTTTTATCATTCATTTAAAACATTTTTTCCCTCCTTTGATAGATTTGTATGTTACTGTATACACAAATAAAATTTTATATTGTACGTTACTGTGTATATGAGGTGGTTTCCCCTTTTCTCTTCTTTTTAGGTGCTAAATGGTGGAGCGAGGTGCTGTTTGAATCGATTATTTCCCAACTGCGTGGCAATGGATGCTTGATTTCCTGGAAATCCTGCGAATTAAGAGAGGTAACGTACAATTTTATTTTTCATTATTTTTCCTCCCATTTTTGGACTCTTTTTATATTTTGTCTTCCAGATAGTTTTGTATGTTGTTGTATATACATTTACTATTAAAATTTTATAATCGCAATGAGGCAATATCTTGTTCGTCCACACCATTTATGTTTTAGCGCTGATACTCACAATAGTTTCGGCCGATTATTATCACATTTGTCACGTTTATAGCTTTAATGTCCCACCAGTTTCGGTAAATATATCTGACACAAATCTTGTCCTTAAGAATTGGTATACAAAATAAATCTCGATTACTTAACTTTAAAAGCTGAAATTGCGCGCGAGAATTGTGTATATTATTTAGAACGTGAGAGGTTTTTGAGAAATAAGGAACACTACCCCATCTGCCAAAGCAGTGAAACAGTGGTACAATGAACCAAATAAAAATTCGGTTGTTATTTACAGCAACTCAGTTTTCGTACTGCTGTAAAAATATTCATCAATAGGGTTGTTAAGTAGAGTTCGAACATTAAAATGAAAAGGATTTCTACTAAATGATTGTCAGAATTCTTGTGCGCGTGTGTTAAATTTTTCGATTGAAACGGATATCTAAATAAAAATCGCGTGTATCGTTCATGGTGAAATATTGGACGTGCTATTACGTGGAATGTTGACAAAAAAAATATAACAAGTGAGGCGGAAATTGCCATTTGATGAGAAAAAAAGCAGATTAAGTCTTTTCAACATGTTATATTGAGAGGCAGACTCAATACATTTTACAGTAATATGTTACATTGACAGGCAAAAGAAGAAAAGAACTTTGGCATGCTGGGGGAATTGCGAATTACGCAACCTCGTCATGCTCCTTGTGAGCAGGAACAGCATCGACTTGCCGTCAGGTGAGTTGAAATTTATTCGCAAATTCCACTTGCTGCCGAGTGCAGCGGATGTTTCCCTCGACATGTCATAAGAGTGACACAGAGCTACCACGTGAGACAAGCTAAAAATGCTCCGAAATTTAGGCCAGGCAACATACAATGCTGGTCTTTATTATTATTTTTCCTTTTTTTTATCCTTCATTTAAAAATTTGTTTCCCTCCTTTGACAGATTTGTATGTTACTGTATACACAAATAACATTTTATGTTGTACGTTACTGTGTATATGAGGGTGGTTTCCCCTTTTCTCTTCTTTTTAGGTGCTAAATGGTGGAGCGAGGTGCTGTTTGAATCGATTATTTCCCAACTGCGTTGCAATGGATGCTTGATTTCCTGGAAATCCTGCGAATTGAGATAGGTAACGTACAATTCTACTTTTCATTATTTTTCCTCCCATTTTTGGACTCTTTTTATATTTTGTCTTCCAGATAGTTTTGTATGTTGCTGTATATACATTTACTATTAAAATTTTATAATCGGAATGAGCCTATATCTTGTTCTTCCACACCATTAAAATTTTTGCGCTGATACTCACAATAGTTTCGGTCGATTATTATCACATTTTTCACGTTTATAGCTTTCATTACCCACCAGTTTCGGTAAATATATCTGACACAAATCTTGTCCTTAAGAATAAGTATACAAAATAAATCTCGATTACTTAACGTCGTCATGCTCCTTGTGGACAGGAACAGCATCGACTTGCCGTCAGGTGATTTGAAATTTATTCGTAAATTCCACTTGCTGCCAGGTGCAGCGGATCTTTCCCTCGACATGTCATAAGAGTAAGAAAAAGTTACCACGAGAGACAAGCTACAAAAGCTCCGAAATTTAGGATAGGCAACATACAATGCTGGTATTTATTATTATTTTACCTTTTATTTTTATCATTCGATTAAAAGTTTGTTACCCTCCTTTGATCAATTTGTATGTTACTGTATACACAAACAATAATTTATATTGTACGTTAATGTGTATATGACGGTGGTTGCCCGTTTTCTCTTCTTTTTAGTTACTAAATGGTGGAGGGAGGTGTTGCTTGAATGGATTATTTCCCAACTGCGAGACAGTGGATGCTTGTTTTCCTGGAAATCCTGCATATTAAGAGCGGTAATGTACAATTCTATTTTTCATTAATTTTCCCCCCATTTTTGGACTAGTTTCATTCTTTGTGTTCCAATTCTTGATAGTTTTGTATGTTTCTGTAATCGATTATTTCTGAACTGCATGACAATGGATGAATGATTTCCTGGAAATCCTGCGGATTAAGAGAGATAATGTACAATTCTATTTTTCATTATTTTTTTCCTCCCATTTTTGGACAATTTTTATATTTTGTGTTCCAATTCTTGATAGTTTTGTATGTTTCTGTATACATTTAACTATTAAAACTTTATAATCGGAATGAGCCAATATCTTGTTCGTCCACACCATTGATATTTTGCGCTGATACTCATAACAGTTTCGGTCGATTATTATCACATTTGTCACATTAATAGCTTTTACTAGCCACCAGTTTCGGGTAAATATATCTGACACAAATCTTGTCCTTCAAGAATGAGTATACAAAATAAATAATCGAATACTTAACTTTAAAATCTGAAATTGCGCGCGAGAATTAAAGTTTTTGAGAAATAAGGAACTCTTACCGATCTGCCAATGCAGTGAAACAGTGGTTTAATGAACCAAATAAAAATTCGCTTGGTATTGATAGCAACTCAGTTTTCGTACTGCTGGAAAAATGTGCATCAATACGGTTGTCACGTAGAGTTCAAACATTAAAATGAACAGGATTTCTACTAAATGATATTCAAAATTCTTGTGTGCGTGTGTACATTTTGCGATTGAAACGGATATCTAAATAAATATCGCGTGTATCGTTCGTGGTGAAACATTGGACGTGCTATTACGTGGAATGTTGACAGCATAGAATAACAAGTAAGGCAGAAATTGTCATTTGATCAGAAAAAATGCAGATTGTCATTTGATCACAAAAAAGGCAGATTAAGTCCTATCGACATGTTATATTGAAAGGCAGACTCATTACATTTTACAGTAATATGATACATGGACAGGTAAAATAAAAAATTTCTATGGCATGCTGGGGTAAATGCGAATTACGCAACCTCGTCATGATCCTTATGGCAGGAACAGCATCGACTTGCCGTCAGGTGAGTTGAAATTTATTCGGAAACTCCACTTGCTGCCAAGTGCAGCGGATGTTTCCCTAGACATGTCATAAGAGTGAGAAAGCTACCACGATATACAAGCTTCAAAAACTCCGAAATTTAGGACATGCAACATACAACAACAAATTGCTGTCTTTATTATTATTTTACCTTTTATTTTTATCATTCATTTAAAACATTGTTTCCCTCCTTTGATAGATTTGTATGTTACTGTATACACAAATAATAATTTATATTGTACGTTACTGTGTATATGAGGGTGGTTGCCCCTTTTCTCTTCTTTTTAGGTACTAAATGGTAGAGTGAGGTGCTGTTTGAATCAATTATTTCCCAACTGCGTGTCAATGGATGCTGGATTTCCTGGAAATCCTCCGAATTAAGAGAGGTAACATACAATTCTATTTTTCATTATTTTTCCTCCCATTTTTGGACTCTTTTTATATTTTGTCTTCCAGATAGTTTTGTATGTTGCTGTATATACATTTACTATTAAAATTTTAGAATCGGAATGAACCAATATCTTGTTCGTCCACACCATTGATATTTTTGCGCTGATACTCACAATAGTTTCGGCCGATTATTATCACATTTGTCACGTTTATAGCTTTCATGACCCACCAGTTTCGGTAAATATGTCTGACACAAATCTTGTCCTTAAGAATAAGTATAGAATATAAATCTCGATTACTTAACTTTAAAAGCTAAAATTGCGGGCGAGAATTGTGTATATTACTTAGAACGTGAGAGGTTTTTGAGAAATAAGGAACACTACCCCATCTACCAATGCAGTGAAACAGTGGTACAATGAACCAATTAAAAATTTGGGTGGTATTTAAAACAACTCAGATTTCGTACTGCTTGAAAATTATGCTAAAATACGGTTGTTATGTAGAGTTCAAACATTAAAATGAAAAGGATTTCTACTAAATGATTATCAAAATTCTTGTGCGATTCTATTAAGTATTTCTATTGATATGGATATCTAAATAAATATCGCGTGTATTGTTTTTGGTGGAACATTGGACGTGCTATTACGTGAAATGTTGACAGCAAAAGTATAACAAGTAAGGCTAAAATTTTCATTTGCTGAGAATAAAAGGCAGATTAAGTCCTTTTGACATGTTATATTCAGAACCAGACTCATTACATTTTACAGTATTATGTTACATGGACAGACAAAAGAAAAAAAGATCTTTGGCATGCTGAGGGAAATGCGGATTACGCAACTTCGTCATGCTCCTTGTGGGCAGGAACAACGTCGACCAGCCGTCAGGTGAGTTGAAATTTATTCTCAAATTCCACTTGCTGCCGAGTGCAGCGGATGTTTCCCTCGACATGTCATAAGAGTGAGACAAAGTTATCACGAGAGACAAGCTACAAAAGCTCCGAAATTTAGGACAGGCAACATACAATGCTGGTCTTTATTATTATTTTAACTTTTTTTTTATCATTCATTTAAAATTTTATTTCCCTCCTTTGATAGATTTGTATGTTACTCTATACACAAATAATATTTTATGTTGTACGTTACTGTGTATATGAGGATGGTTCCCCGTTTTCTCTTCTTTTTAGGGTCTAAATTGTGAAGGGAGGTGTTGTTTGATTCGATTATTTCCCAACTGCGTTACAATGGATCCTTGATTTCCTAGAAATCCTGCGGATTAAGAGAGGTAACTTACAATTCTACTTTTCATTATTTTTTTCCTCCCATTTTTGGACACTTTTTATATTTTGTGTTTCAATTCTTGATAGTTTTGAATGTGGCTGTATATACTTTTACTATTAAAACTTTATAATCGGAATGAGCCAATATCTTGTTCGCCACACCATTGATATTTTTCTCTGATACTCACAATAGTTTCGGCCGATTATTATCACATTAGTCACATTAATAGCTTTCATTACCCACCAATTTCGGTGAATATGTCTGACACAAATCTTGTCCTTCAAGAATAAGTATACAAAATAAATTTCGAATACTTAACGTCGTCATGCTCCTTGTGGACAGGAACAGCATCGACTTGCCGTCAGGTGATTTGAAATTTATTCGTAAATTCCACTTGCTGCCAGGTGCAGCGGATCTTTCCCTCGACATGTCATAAGAGTAAGAAAAAGTTACCACGAGAAACAAGCTACAAAAGCTCCGAAATTTAGGATAGGCAACATACAATGCTGGTATTTATTATTATTTTTCCTTTTTTTTATCCTTCATTTAAAAATTTGTTTCCCTCCTTTGACAGATTTGTATGTTACTGTATACACAAATAACATTTCATGTTGTACGTTACTGTGTATATGAGCGTGGTTTCCCATTTTCTCTTCTTTTTAGGTGCTAAATGGTGGAGCGAGGTGCTGTTTGAATCGATTATTTCCCAACTGCGTTGCAATGGATGCTTGATTTCCTGGAAATCCTGCGAATTGAGATAGGTAACGTACAATTCTACTTTTCATTATTTTTCCTCCCATTTTTGGACTCTTTTTATATTTTGTCTTCCAGATAGTTTTGTATGTTGCTGTATATACATTTACTATTAAAATTTTATAATCGAAATGAGCCTATATCTTGTTCTTCCACACCATTGAAATTTTTGCGCTGATACTCACAATAGTTTCGGTCGATTATTATCACATTTTTCACGTTTATAGCTTTCATTACCCACCAGTTTCGGTAAATATATCTGACACAAATCTTGTCCTTAAGAATAAGTATACAAAATAAATCTCGATTACTTAACGTCGTCATGCTCCTTGTGGACAGGAACAGCATCGACTTGCCGTCAGGTGATTTGAAATTTATTCGTAAATTCCACTTGCTGCCAGGTGCAGCGGATCTTTCCCTCGACATGTCATAAGAGTAAGAAAAAGTTACCACGAGAGACAAGCTACAAAAGCTCCGAAATTTAGGATAGGCAACATTCAATGCTGGTATTTATTATTATTTTTCCTTTTTTTTATCCTTCATTTAAAAATTTGTTTCCCTCCTTTGACAGATTTGTATGTTACTGTATACACAAATAACATTTTATGTTGTACGTTACTGTGTATATGAGGGTGGTTTCCCCTTTTCTCTTCTTTTTAGGTGCTAAATGGTGGAGCGAGGTGCTGTTTGAATCGATTATTTCCCAACTGCGTTGCAATGGATGCTTGATTTCCTGGAAATCCTGCGAATTGAGATAGGTAACGTACAATTCTACTTTTCATTATTTTTCCTCCCATTTTTGGACTCTTTTTATATTTTGTCTTCCAGATAGTTTTGTATGTTGCTGTATATACATTTACTATTAAAATTTTATAATCGAAATGAGCCTATATCTTGTTCTTCCACACCATTGAAATTTTTGCGCTGATACTCACAATAGTTTCGGTCGATTATTATCACATTTTTCACGTTTATAGCTTTCATTACCCACCAGTTTCGGTAAATATATCTGACACAAATCTTGTCCTTAAGAATAAGTATACAAAATAAATCTCGATTACTTAACGTCGTCATGCTCCTTGTGGACAGGAACAGCATCGACTTGCCGTCAGGTGATTTGAAATTTATTCGTAAATTCCACTTGCTGCCAGGTGCAGCGGATCTTTCCCTCGACATGTCATAAGAGTAAGAAAAAGTTACCACGAGAGACAAGCTACAAAAGCTCCGAAATTTAGGATAGGCAACATACAATGCTGGTATTTATTATTATTTTACCTTTTATTTTTATCATTCGATTAATGCTGAAATAAACTTTAAATGCTGAAATGGCGCGTCAGAATTGTATATATTATTTAGAACGTTCAAGGTTTTTTAGAAATAAGGGACTCTACTCCATCTGCCAATGCAGTGAAACAGTGGTTTAATGGACCAAATAAAAATTCGGATGGTATTTATAGCATGTCAGTTTTCGTTCTACTGGAAATATATGCATCAATACGGTTTTTATGCAGATGTTGAATTTTAAAATGAAAAGGATTTCTACTAAATGCCCAAAATGGCCATTTCGCCGCCCCCCCTTTCTGACCAGAAAATCAGAGTTCCTACTTTTTACGGCTGCTCTTTCATCTTCACCTAACGCTTCATTTATAATGGCTGTTTCATAGTAATTGAAACCATCAGTCCATCAGAAGAAAATGAAGTAATGGAAATGCCGAGGGCGACACTAAATTCTGAAAAAGCAGAATTCCTGTTGTCTAGTTTTTAGTTTCATCTTAGAAAAGCACTTGCTTCGATGTTAATACAATGTTATAATTAAAAAACAAAACGAAAGAATTTAAGCACATTTAAAATAGCAAAATGAAAATATTTAAGTATCTTTTAATAATAATAATTATTTTTTTCTTATATAATTTTTCTCGACAGTTATTTTTGCCAGCAGCATTTTTTGTTCTTTTTTGAAAACTTTATTTGTGAATATATGAAAACTAACCCTCTGTAAATTCAGATAATTCAATAAAATACAAAATGAAATCACATTAAAAACATTAACGACCGTGCAATAGCTATCTACGCCGTAGATGCAAACCACATCTTGGATTTTTCGAGCTCTACCGTATTTAAACTGAACTGCAATACGTACTTGAGTTCTGGTACAGGATATTAGTTAGTTCAGCCTTGAATGAAGTATGTCATATTATTTTAACACAATGAAACTAATTGGTAAATTTATCATACGAATTTGAATATTTCCGACTGAGCGAAAAAATGCCCAGGCTGGGAATCGAACCCAGATCCTTGGCTTACAAGGCCAATGCTTTTCCGTTTAAGCTAAGCGAAATATGCTGGCTGGTTGTCGGCCCAGTTAGCTTAAACGGAAAAGCATTGGCTTTGTAAGCCAAGGATCTGGGTTCGATTCCCAGCCTAGGCATTTTCTCGCTCAGTTGGAAATATTCAAATTCGAAGTATGCCATGTTCCTCCACAGTACACTTTTTTTCTATGACTTTAAGTTCGATTTTAATTGTTTTGACATTGTGCCTTGTGTAAGTTGCTTTGAATTTCATCTTTAACTTTTTGTTATTATTACTATTATTACTATTATTATTATTATTATTATTTTACTGTACTGATGAGCAACTAATGTTTTTCCGAAACGTCAATAAATACATGCTCTTTAATTTTTTTACTGTGATTTTATTGTGAATTTTATTAAATTTTCTATACTTAAACTTTAGGTTTTTATATTACTTACTTTTACCAGTTGTAATAGGTTCACCGATCTTAAATTTATTTAATTTTAAAATTGTTTAAAGCAATGCGTTCAAAAATATTTTATAACATTCAGAAGAATGATAGTACAGCCCATACAATCATATTCATTCTCTTTACTTCCTACATTGTTAAAAATTTGCAGCATTCTGGCAGGTCATTTGACCGTTTTTTCCGAAAACGGTTACACAACCGTTAATTTAACACTATTATGACCATATTATTATCCATTTTATGGTCAGAATATAGTTAAATTATGGTTATGAAACCGTTTTTTTTTCAAAAAAAGGTCGAATGACCTGCCAGAATGCTGCAAAAATTTTAACAGTGTAGAGTGATCTTGCAGTTTCCGTAGTTGTTGTATGCTATATCTATCCACTAGTAATCGTGATGAAACGGAAATAAGTAATCCAATTATAATTTATTTAGAAACGACTGTTAATTCTTTTATCAGACACTCATTGACATGAGCTGCCTTCTTTGGGCTTTTACGTCTTTTTACCTTTAATAATTATCCACAAACTGTCATGGAAAGGCCTCCGAAGGACGTCTATGTATGAGATATTTTGGAAATTAACTGGATATCCTATACTGTAAAAAAGGACAAATGTTTCTTAATCTACGAAAATACACTGCCCTCCAAAAGTTAAGCTACAACATGTTTTTCGAAATTCATTATTACAATAAAGGAGGTAAAAATAAAATCCATAGTGTATACGAATGACAGTATCGAATTGTGAGAAAACATGTATGCAAAAGCCTTGGTCGCCACTTTTATTTTAAAGAAATTTTCACTTATCTAGGTGTAAGGGAAAATGTGAAAAATCAAATTTTCTTGACTTTGTGCGTAAGTATTGTGCATGATTATTTATTTTCGATTGTTGTTGGCAGTTTCGTTGAGAATAACCAGAGGAGTCTATCAATGTCTCGAGAAATCGTTTATCCAATTCATTAAAGTGGTGGGCAATCGGATGGGTGGAAATGAGACTGTCACTAGATGGTTCTGCTTGACGTTTCAATGTGTCTCGTAGTGGGGTCCAACGACAGTTTACATCAGAAGATTCTGTGTCTCCAAGCCGACCACGAATTTCAACATATGCGACAGACTGCTTTCTAGCTCTTTCGGCTCGAAGAAAGAGAACCACTACTGTGCCTCAACTTGTTTCAAATCATTTTATCGCTTCAGGGACATGAATATTCGCTACTACAGTGCGAAGACATCTTCACAATTCTGATCTTTATGCAAGACGACCAGTTGTGCTTGCTGAAAGATACAGTTACAGAGGTGGTGGAATCATAGTTTAGGCAGGAATCTATGTCGGTGATCACACTCACATGCATGTGCTTCATGGAAGAACTCGGACTTGTGTTAGAAATGGGGACGAGAACCTTGATTAATATGTCCGCCCATATACTGCTGCTATTGGTAACAATTTCATTCTAATGGATAATAATGTGAGGCCTCATCGAGATCTGCTTGTTGAGTATTATCTTGCGGGTCATAGTTTGGAACGAATGGAACGGCCAGCTTAATCTCCATAACGGAATGCGATAGAAAATTTTTGAGATTACCCTGATAGACATGACTACTTTAAGTTCTTCTCCATGGTCCTTACATGAATTGGAACAAGTTTTACTCCATTTCTTATTTCGGTGTCCGACAACTTTAGTGGTAACATGAAAGTTCGTTGCCGAGAATGCATTGCAGCTAAGGGTAGACATATCTCTTATTAGAAACCCTTTTGTATGTTGCCATGGCATTTTTCCACGTAAAACCGTGATGTATTGTTTTCTCCAAGAATGGAGTTTTCTGCCAAGATTGCTTTTTTGCTGTAACTCATTTAATATGAACACAAAATAAGTATTTAGAAAATGAGTTTCAAACTAAATCACATAGAAATGTTTGAGGTAAGGGGGATGCTTTTAGAAAGTAATATCAATGCAAAATTACAAAGCACTTTGATTGAAAATAAATCCTTTTCTGAAATTTTCATTAAAATTGAGCATTTAAGAAAATGCAAGTATTATAAATTTAGACATAAAATTATATTTTCTAAGTTTTTATCGTTTATTTTTTTCTCAATAAATATTGAAGGTTTCCTCTCTCCTTTATTAACTGTTAAAATAATTTATTACGAATTATTTATATAAAAAAAATGTTATTATAATTTGTATATTCATCTATGTTTTAAAAATTAATTACCAATTTATTCTCGGACATTATTACATATGGGGCACTCTCACAATCTTTTGACTTTCGGGAATAAAAATCTGGTGAAATTAAACTTGCTAAAATAACATTTTAATCTGATAGACGAATGACTTAATGATTCAAACGAAAGAAAAAATGGTCAGCAACGAAAATTTTTTATTTAACTGGGATTTAAGTTAAACTTGCGAGTTTAATTTTCTTTACCATTTTACCACTATAACTTCCTATTTTCCTCTAAATTTTTACTTATAATGAATTTGCATAGTACCCACAGGACATTCAAATAAGAAATAATAACAATGTAGTATTTTAGGTAAAAAAATTTGACATAAAATTGTCTTAAATGGGAGTTAAAGAAGGGACGGAAGGAAAAAAAGGGGATGGTACAAGAAAAAAGGGATGGTAAGGATAGGACGGTAACCGCTATTTTTAGGCAAATCATGTTAAGACAGAGTTATAGCCACAATGTTCATTGACTTTTAGAAACAGTTATTTACATTGGATTAAATTTTTTTTTAAGTTTATTTTACCTCGAAAAGTGCAGGAATAAACCTTAGGGGCGGTAAGACTACCAATAATGCCACGATACTTGAAATCGATATTTAAATGCTGATTTAAATTCTGCAGTAAATTTCCTGTCAAAGAATTTTAGACATCCTTTCTCTAGTGTACTTCTGCATGAGAAAAAACTTGAAAAAAATTCTGTGACTGTATCTGAAGTGATTTTCTGTATAGGTTTAGCAAGAGGGATGGTAAGGAATATAAAACCCAGTCGCAGAGTTTAAAAAATAATATCAATCGTAAAAATGTGTGTAGGTTAATTTTTTGCTACATATTTATATAAAACAATTTTCCCAGTTTCGGAAAAAAAATTCATCGAATTACTTTTATTGAAACGCTTTTATACAGACAGCTCCAAACTTAACAATCCTCATCAGGGACACGGGAAGGTATAGGAGTTTTCCTGGTATTTGGGCCCCCAACATCGCCCAAAACTTATTTATCTCGTTAATATTGTTATGCAATCATGCAATGGGATGCTCCACAGTATATGAAAAAAAAACCACAAGATTATGTACTAAAATAAAAATTATTATTCAGGACTTAAAAGTCAAAAGATTGTAAGAATGCCCCATATGCACACTTTGACGATGACCACGTGCATGATTTCTATTGTTATATCATTAGAAAATTTCAAGAAATATGTTATACTTAATAATAATATATGACAAAAACAAATCTATTTTTTTTTCTATGAATACATGTACAGGGTGTCCCAGAAGTAATGGGATAAACTTTAAGGGGAGGTAGGGGACATCACAAGGATTCAGATTTGCATAGCAACACAGGGTCGGAAACGCTTTCCTGTGACGACACAAAACACAAGAAAGAAAGGACACGAACAGGGAGAGAAAACATGTTTATTATTCTTAGTACCGCAAAAATGCCGGGACAATGCTGGAAAGTGTCGATGAACTTGTTGCACGCATCGTGGCAGCTCCTGGGGAAGTCCGGGGTACTCCCAGTATTTTCGAGAATATTAGATCTTCCATACGCCGGATATGCGCTTCCATGCATCACGGCCCGGGGAATTTCGAACACCTACTTTGATGACGATCGTTGTCCCTTTAATGTTTTTCTTCTTAGTTAATTGATGTACTAAGTATAATAAACATGTTTTCTCCTCTTTTTCGTATCCTGTCTTTCGTGTGTTTTGTGTCGTCACTACCGCGCCAGGAAAGCGTTTCCGACCCTGGGTTGCTATGCAAATCTGAATCCTTGTGATGTCCCTTACCTCCCCTTAAAGTTTGTCCCATTACTTCTGGGACACCCTGTATAGTCTCTTTCAATCTTGACATAAGGTTTATGGCTTAAATTTTATTTTATTTAATTATATGTGTATATGCAAGTTTATATTAATCAACAGAATACTTTTAAAAATATAGACATAGCCTTGTAAAAAAAATTGCTAGGCTTTCGCTAAAATGGCAATGCCGAGTCTCTCTATTGGCAATTTAACTTTCTTTATTCATAGCCGTTTTAGCAGAAGTCTGCAATTTTTTTTTTTTTTTTTTTTTTTTTTTTTTTTTAACAGGGTATGATTATATTTTTAAAATTATTCTATGAAATAAGATAAATGTACATATAAAATTATAAATAAATAAAACAAATATCAAATAAAGCTTATGTCAAGAGTGAAAGAGACTATATATGTATTGATAGAAAATAGATTTGTCTTTGTCTCATATTATTATGGACTGTAACATATTACTTGAACTTTTACTAATATTATACAACAATGGTAATCATGTACGTAGCCATCGGCAAAAAAAACCCATATGTATGTCTGATAATAAATTGGTAGTATAAAAAAAATATTAAATACAAACATTAAACTAGAGATATATAAATATTTTTTTAAATATTAATCTATGGTTAGATATTGTCATTATGCCGAGATATACATATTTGACTGATGACCATTTCGATGTGACAAAAACACAATAAACAAAATTCATCTAACAGAACTGTTAGATTTGAAGACATTCAAATTCTAAACATAAAATTTATTCTTTAAAAAAATCAATAATTTTTGCCTATTATCTATAGATATTGTCCATTCTATATCATAATATAAGAATAATTAGTAACAGTCAGAATTGTAATAATTTAGAAATAATAAAATATCTCCATTATATCAGTATTTTTTTTTTTTTTTAGAATAAGTTTCTTTCTTAAGCACAAGTGTATTAACATTAGAATAAGTCAGATGGAAGATGACATTAGATGAAGAGAAAAAATAAAGGATTATAATAGAGCCATAATAAATTGTTTCAGCAGATTGATTTTGCAGCCAGGCATCGAGCTAATAACTTCAGCAATACTTTTTCTCTTTCAGTGAATAATGAAAAGACAAGCAAGTTCTCTTTTGTTCTTTCTTTTCTTATTCTTTCATTCATTCATATAAAAAAGATGCTTTTATTTATGTCAATTGCATGCATAATCCACCCGCCAACAGAACAAGAACAAAAAGTAAATCATAAATAATAATAATGATAATACTAATACTAATAATAATATTATTATTAATAATAATAATAAAGCAAATCATAAATCGAGTCCTAAAACTCACAAAATTAAGTTGTTTACAACCGAAGTTTATTTTCATATTTCGTCAGTTATAGCTTTTTTTAAGGCTGTTCTCAAATTTAAAAGAGCAACTTTCTTACACATTTCTGAATTCATTTTTGTTCAGAAACGCATGAATTTAGCGGGTGTTCCTATTCAGAAACTATGTAATCAACTGGTGTTTTCCATTTTTTTGTAAAGGCAAAATATCTTTCAGAAAATACTGTAATAGATGGCCTTTTGGACCAAATTTCCTGACGCAATAGTGCTGAAAAAGGAAAAAAACCTGTCACCACGTGACAAAAATCACCTATAACGCGACAAGTAATTTAATTGTTAAAAAATAAAAGATGTTATTCGATTCCAAATCGCTTCAATAGTCAAGCCGACCAATTTTATGCCTTTACGTTTTAAAGTGAGTCAGAAAAGTTGCCAGAAAGTTTCATGTTTGCTGAGCAGAGAATTCTAGAACCACCTTAACACATTCAAGACGGGAAACGAGAATTAACGTTTTCATTCAAAAAACATCACTGACTAAGGGCGTGGCTTCTACCTTGCAGAAAATGTATTTATATCATGTTGTCCATATATTTTAGATTGTAAGATATTTTATATCAAATTAGTACATTAAAAGATATTTACTGTTGCATAAACTTGGGAAACCTATCTAGAACACTAATTTACAAAAGACTTTCAGAACAGAGGGGGAGCTTCAACTGTTTTAAAATTCAGATTTGATAAAAATTGCCCGTCGCGTCGGCATTGTGTTAAGAGGCGGCATAATCACTTTTGTTTGAGTGTTTAAACATTTATTATGAACACTTAACGGCATATTTTCATTCCATTTATTATACTTCACCTTCATAATTTTAAGATACCTCTTCTCCAGCTTGAAGATAATATTACATATGCAGGGCGTCGCAAAATGATTACCCTGATTTAAATTGTGTATATTTTTATTCTCTATTTTATTTACAAGCATCATGTTTGGAACAGACAAACAAAAGTTGATCAAGTATTTTTTTTAAGGCACTCGATATGAGCTAATTGAGTCACACGAGTGTCGATGCTCGCAGTGCACTTCAACCCTTTTCGACTGTACCTGTTAATAAAAAGTTTTGCATCCAAGATTTTATCAACTTCACATCTGGTGGTTGTTTTCTACTGCGAGTTTGAAACTTCCGTTGCACTGTTTTTGCTAATTTGGTTTCAGCCAATCAAACAACACACTGTGATTTTTCTTATGTATAAGTCATGTTTTCAGATTAAACAGCAGCAGTACCTCAACTGACGAACCTGCATATTAATACTGTACAACCAGAAAAACATGACGATTGATCTAATGCATCTGCAAAAGAAACAGAACCGTAATTTCAGTCTCATATCCCCGATAGCTCCGTGGTAGCGCGTTTGCCTACTAATAAAAAAATCCCTGCCGGCCCGGCCTAAAGGCGGAGGCAGATTTCGAAGTTAAGCATACTAATTTCACCAACAAAAACTAGATAGGCCAGCTTTAACTTAGAGATAAACCAACTTTAACAATTTTATCTGGCCGCTTTTGGCGAGTTTTTAATTCATTTTTATATAATAGCTGGTTTTATCAGAATCATGTTAAGGCAGAATTAAAAAAAATACTTTTCCATGTTCAACAACTCAAAATTTTTTAGCACATTTTCAGATTCATTTTTAAGAGAAAAATTATGAAACTTGCTGACGTGATTTTTTAAGACATTTATAATCGACCTGCGTTCTTATTTTTCGTTCAATTAATTAAAACTTGATTTATAAACAATTATTTTCTCAGTAGGATAATATTTTTCGTTTCTAACACAATCCCTTCGGGAAATTCTGTTCAAAATGCCCACTTCGACATCATTTTTTGAAATATATTCTGCCTCTTCAATAAATCGATCATTACGGTACATTATATAGTTTCTGAATAAGAGAATTTACCAATCAGGTGCGTTTGAGAGCAAAAATGAATTTAAAAATGAGTAAGAAAATAAGCAGATTGGATTTGAATACACCATTAATAAGATGATTTTTTTCTTCAACCGCTATGTATTTTTAATTTGTTTTTGCTGTAAGAATTGGTCCTATCAAAAACTTCTCTATACAAATGTTGTAGACAATATTAAGAAGATATATGATAAATTCTTGTGAATATGTGTGATATATGATAATATCTTGTGAATCTACGGAGTTATGGATTTTTTTCTTCTTCAACACCCCCCCCCCTCCTTTTCGTTTTTAATTTTTTTTTTCGGTACTAATTGGTCATATCAAAAACTTGTGAGTATAAAAGCTGTAGATAATATTAAAGAGATTTATAATAAAATTAATTGGATTTGATATCTTGAGAATTGGCGAAGTTATGAATTTTTTTTCTCCCAAAAACCCTATTTTTGCGCCCCTTGAACCCATTTTTAGATGCGTTCGTAATTATATAAATACGTAGCACCTATAGTCGTCGTTCAGTCCGTCCGTCTGTCCGTCTGTCCGCATATAACAGAGCAAAAACTACCCAACCGAATGGTCTGAAATTTGAAATATAAGATTGTTGCAAAATTTTGTCGAGCCATTTCAAATTTTATGAAAATCGGATGTATAGTTTAATTACAGGGACAGTCAAAAGTTTTTCTTTACATTACGGCCTATGGGAAAAATTATTGCAAGTGCATTTTAATGATGTTACCGCCTTCCGAATGGTCTGAAATTTTAAAGATATAATTGTTGCAAAATTTTGTCGAGCCATTTCAAATTTTAGGAAAATCAGATGTATAGTTTAATTACAGGGACAGTCAAAAGTTTTTCTTTACATTACGGCCAATGGGAAAAATTATTGCAAGTGCATTTTAATGATGTTACAGCCTTCCAAATGGTCTGAAATTTTAAATATATAATTGTTACAAAATTTTGTCGAGCCATTTCAAATTTTAGAAAAATCGGATGTATAGTTTAATTACAGGGACAGTCAAAGGTGTTCGGGGAATGGGAAAAAAATTATTGGGAGTGCATTTTAATGATGTTAAAGACTATGCACTTTATGAAGTGCAAAAAATTATACATTCAGAACAATATGGGGTGCAAAAAATAATTATAAAACTTGTTATACTACGAACGCACCTCATTTGCCACGTTTGACGAGCAATTTCCAACTTGTTATTTTTATCAAAAATCTGTGATACATAAATGTTTGGCCCTATTTTTAGAAGTAATAAAAACTTTAAACAGATTAGATATGTACAAAAATGAAGAAGTTATGTGTTATTTCGGTTTTCACAAAACCCCTCCCCATTTCCATCCCCTTGGTCCGATTTTGCCCATTAACGAACTTGACCGAGATTTTATGCCCCTTGATTTTATGTATCAGTTTGGAAGAGATTTTGTGCAGAATTGTGAAAGTTATCGTGTCCAGAAGAAAGTGATACATATATATATATATATATATATATATATATATAACCATTAATTAAACATAACCTTCCCCCGTCAAATATTATTAATTAAAGCAGTAAGTATTAAAAAAAAATAATAATAATAATATAAGAATTATTATGGAAGAAAAAGAAAAAAGTGGACACCCACAAAAATTGAAAAGCTTATAATTACAAATCATCATCTATTTTCAATTACAATAATTAATTCAATAAATTAATAAATTTAGCAGCAAATTATAACTGTAACATTATACAAAATACAGATGAACCCTATACAAGTAGTACTAATTAAGCAAAATCCACAAATTGACTAGCACATTGCATACGATTAATCCATATTAACATATGAAAAGCCACCAAATTTTGAAAAAAAAATCTATTAAAGACATATGAAACAAAAAAAAAAGCTAAATAATGTTGAACACTTAAAAGACATATTGTAAACAAACGATAGATCAATTGGAAGGATGGAGCCGGAAGTTTATATAGTATTTTTTTAGCATAGCATTTTTATAGCATTTATATAGCATTGATTTTTTTTTTAGCGAAGAGAAAGCAAGTCCCAGATCTGGAACTCGGCGTGTGAGTACAAGTAATTTCAGCCTATTTGTAAAAAAAATTATGTCATGTTGATAGTTTTCCTTGCTAGAAAAATTTCCTCTTCTAAACGGACAAATGTTGGGGAAAAAACTGAAACTTTATGCTTAAATTTAACCAATAAGCAGTTAGTTTCGGAAACTACTCCATTACCATATTTTTAGCCCAATGTATTCTTTACAAATTGCTTTAAACCGCACTTCAATTGGATAAGTAAACGCTGAATTATTTACAATTCCGTAAATCCTTCTTGTGAGAAAATTGCTGCAGACGATGAAACAATGATGGCCGCCATGCACAAACAATAATTAATAAAATTAAAATAATAGTCATTTTGAACTTCCATCATGTTAGGGTTGTTGTACGAAAAATTTCAGATTTTTAAAAAATGGTCGAGCAACCAGTGCTGGACCTCTTGAAATGGATTGACCCATTTGAATATATATGAATATATGAATATATATATACATACATACATATATATATATATAACCAATAATTAAACATAACCTACCACCATCAAAAACCGTAATATTATGAATTAAAGCTGTAAGTATATATAAAAAAAAAAGATTAAATTATTTATAAGAATTATTATGGAAGAAAAATAAGAAAGTGGACACCGACAAATAATGAAAATGCTTATATATTGAATTACGTTTTCAAGGGCACAGAATTCAATGATATAAGCAAAATGGTTGTTTTCTGTGGGAAAAATAAGCTAAAGCTAAAAGTTATTTTCCCCTGTGCCCTAACAACCATTAAAATCAAGTGAATTGATTAAAAATGAAAACAGAATAGAAACACATAATATGAAATGGAAAAAACAATAAAACCTATTTAAATATTTATAGGATATAAAATGAAATAATAAACACCATACCGATTAATATTTTAGAATAAATCCACGCGCACATGGCACCCATATCGTAAAGATTAAGGTTAATAAAACAGTTAAGAAATCACAGTAATTGATACCATAGGATGCAGTTAATACATATTGAAATAAATGTTAAATAACTTTTAATATAATATAAAATAATATAAATAGAAAGTAATTACATAATTAAAATGCACTATTAAATTAATTAAAAACCGTTGAACAATATCGTCAGAATTTAGCTAAAAATTCCCCCTGGTGTAGTAAATTATAACTGAAATGTAGCTGGAAGAAGTAAATCTAGAACTTATCGAAAAAAAAAAACACAAATTGTGGTGCTGCCATCTAGTATTACTTTTATGATTTAATTGTCAAAAGACTTGCTTCAGTTGTAAGCAATTGAATGTAACAATTGTTTTATTAACAGCAAAACCAAAAATATCCTTATATATAGATAATTATAAACTGAATATAAACCACACAATGTATTTAAAAAAAAAAAAACTATTGTTAATAAAATTTAAAAAGCATACAAAATATTCTATTAGCAAATTTATTTAAACTACACTAAGAATTTAAATAATTCTAGAACATCGATAAAATATAGCATATAGCTATATGCTATAAAACAGAATAAATGCATTAATAATTAATATAAATAATTATTAAAAATATAAAAATCTTTAATAAAAACTATTATATATAAGATAATTATAAAATGAACAGGAAATAAAAAACATATGGTAGTATAAAGAAGGTGAACTGATACTTAAATTCCAATTACCTAAAAAGCACAA
This sequence comes from Maratus speciosus, assembly GCA_963932465.1. Classification (NCBI taxonomy): domain Eukaryota; kingdom Metazoa; phylum Arthropoda; class Arachnida; order Araneae; family Salticidae; genus Maratus; species Maratus speciosus. The sequence goes on along the minus strand of OZ010792.1, from coordinate 274,854,212 downwards.
ATATAGTGTGTGGATTATTTTATACATCCATAAAAATCCTAAAAGTATGAATGTGGGACATTCAAAAACAATAAACCGATAATAAATTATATAACACTAGGTGAAAATAAATAAATATTAAAATATTAATAAGAATAGAGGAATAATAATAAATATAATTACCCAATTTTAATCCATACAGTATAACTTTATTTATATTAAATATACTTATATGTATATTAATCACTATAAAAATGGCATACTATTAGTAATTAATATGATATTGTCCTTATTAAATTAAAATTTATAACAAATGATTGTAAATAAGATTAAACAATAATAAAGCTAATAATTAATGAAATTCACCAATTACATATAAAATATCAAATCAACATCCTTATAAAATACGTATTAAAAATAGTAATAATACAAAAGCCCCATTTTTTTTATATATATATATATATAAATTAACCATTGCGTATTATCCAGACAACACCACCCTCCTCCGTACTCTATATATATATATATATATCAAGTTTTTTACTGAGGTTGGTTTTGAGTTCTAGGGGCCATGATCGGTGTAGATCTGAAAAGCATTTTCAGAAATTCCAACATAGGGGTGAATGTAATAGGTAGTATTTCATACGAAATCTACCTAAAATCGAAATCAATGCAATCACTAAAGGGTAAGAACATTATGAAATCAGGGTAAACATTTTGGGAATCACTGTATATTAAAATGTGTTTAAAGACTATACCAATGCCGCAAAAAGAATTTTGAAATTTGAATGAAAATACACGTATCAAGTATATATATATTCTTATCTAGTAATTCCTGAATATTCGTCCGCTTGCTAATACATGCTAATTGAACGTTCTTGTCCGTTACAACATGAAAATTTACATTTTAATTTGTCCGTTTCCCCCCAAAATACAGACGGCCAAAATTCACGAACCTAAAGTAAAATTTATCTGAAAATTTTCTATCTAAAGCTGCATTTTCATCAAATAACAGATGTGTTCCCGCAACAATGTTGCATAATTTTGTTTTGGATTAAAAATGAAATTTTTATATATGTCCTTTTCCTTTCAAAAAACGAATAATTCCTGAACCTAAACTCATGTTTTCGAGAAATTCTCCAGTCAAAAGACGGAAATTTCTTAAAATAACATACAAAAAATGTCTATTAGCACGGTTCTGGCAACTTGCTGCCTTTGCTTTTTACGTGTTTCAACGAAATGTTTTTTAAGAGGAAATCTTTACAAGTACTAGCATAACAAGTGGTATTTTAAATGTGAAACTAATAGAGGAACTATTATAGTTATAATTTCATTTTCCTAGATTTTTTAGACTGCTGTAATCAAAGGTAAATATACTTAAATAATTTCTTTTAGACGTTTCTGTCTGTTCTGATTCTAAAAAGTAGTGCCGATGACAGGTTTCAGGGTACCCTGGGAGGACCAAATATAGTGGCCCCCTACAAGAAAAAGTTCGGAGATCCAATACTTATTCGAATCACTGTATAATCTAGTCAATCTTTTATTTTAGAATTTGGAACGTAACGTTAATTGTCGTTTTTTTAATAAGCACCACACCTTTAATTGAATCATATTCTGTTTTACAAATAGGGTTAATTAAAAAGATGGTTATGAAAATTTGATCGAATCATGCCATAAATTAACTTACTCCAGGATATATTGAAATTTTTCATTTTATCCGCTTGACAGTCCAAATGTTTCTGACACATCTGCAAACAAAAAATTAAAACTTCAGCTAATTTTAATCAGGTGTTAGACAATTAAGAAATGTGCCCATCCCCCTATAAATGTGATGCATCTTTGATTATAATCAACCGCTACCTGACGACCAACTTTTTATAATTTTTATACCCCGAAAATTGTTTTTAAACAGCAATTTTGACTGTGTTCGTTGTTATACAATTTTTGAGAATATTATTCTCAAAACTGATATTTTACATATGAAAATTTTTAAAATATATAAAAATCGCAATATCTTTGAGATGTTTAATATTTTTGCTTCGTACTATAGATATGTCATTTATTTCATCATAAGGTTTCGTCTACACATAAATTTTTGCCATAACTTTTAAAAGTTTATAATTTTATCGCAAGTTTAAAATGACAATAAGTATGGGAATACAAATTTTAAGCAATTTTGAAGGTTTAATTATAGATATTGATAAAGATATCATTGATAAAGAAAAATGTCCGCTATTGGAGGGCAGTTAAAAGAAAACGAAAAAAGCTTAATAAAGTTAACTCTACAGAATTACACTTATTATAATTGACACACACATGTATGTAATGGCTTGGTGAGAATGAATTTGAAGATTAATAATTGAACTAGGGACCCTCTGTTTGACCAAACATCGTTATTAGCCATTCCATTACATATCCAGCATATTAGGAGTTCAGAGGAGGTCCCGCAAGCGGTAACTGCTAATTTCGAGACCTACATGACCATGGAACTTATAGATAACTCAAACCTACAAAATCTGATCATTTTCATTCATCAGAGTTCTCCCTTATAAATTCGGGCGGCTTGCAATATTTTCCAGCAGAGGGCAAAGGAGTCAAACTGACGCAGTTAAATTAATCCAATTAATTTAATTTAATTGGATGATTGATATGTAGTCAAGACACGTATGATTCCCGGCGTCTGTGACGTGCAAGGCCTTAACGTAGGAGAATTGCCCTAACGTCAGCAATTTTTGATATTAAATTTACTCTCTGATGTTCATGATGAATGTAATAAATGCTGTGCTGAAAAAGAAACATACAAGGGGTAAAAGGGGTCTTGAAGAGAAGATTTAAAGTTAGAAAAAGAACATTGGGAATTTTAATTTTAAAAGGATTTTGTTTTTTATTATTTCATATATAACTTACACAGGTTGTCCAGTCTCAACGATGTCCAATGGCTAATTCCTAAAAAGTTAGTCATACTTCGAGAGGTCGTACACAAAGTAGGGGAGACCGGGGGAATGTCGCCAGCCCGGGTTATGCCGCCACCCCACCTAGTTGCCGAAACGTCAGTGAAGGCTTACTGTGGAGACACGAAAAGTTTTGGTTTCCGTTAGTCTGTCTGTCTGTTCCGCGATAACTGCCGCAAAAAGCATCCGATCGGCTTGAAATTCCCTGGGCATGTTGATGAGCTCCCCGGATTTAGCTGTATAGTTTTGGGTTAAATTTGGTTCATTCGTTCGGAATATACAGAACATTTTATTTTGTGATATAATGCTTTTCTATGGGAAGTCAGACGATTTTCAAATTTTCATTTGTTGAAAGAAATCGCTCATATGAATAATAGATTTAAATGGTAAATTTTGGATGCTGAAATTTTTAAATAAGAGTATTAAATTATTCTTATTAGTTTGCAATTTTGTCAAAACATTTGTCAGAGCTTTTAAATTATGTGTATAACTTATGATAGAATTTTATACATGTGTTCGAATAATATAAAATATTTTATTTTATGAATTTACTTATATTTCATTTTTTCTTTTAACCGTTGCGTAGCAACAGCATCTCATCTAAAAATATCATAAATGTGAAAGTATGTATGGTTTTTTGAAGTCAAATCAAAGCAAAAGGAATGAATTAATGAATGCCTTTGTATAGATATTTGCATATAGATTTATTTAAACGCAGAAATGAAAATAGTATTTATATACTATATAGAATAATATTTTCATTTATTTATTCAACTATTTGATTATAAATGAAAAAGTTCGTTATTTTCATACAGAATAAACTGACATTATTCTGTTAAATTTTATAAACTTTATTGTTGCCAAAAAAAAAAAAAATGAATAACAATTTCTCCCAAAGAGTTAATTTTAATTTGTAAGATTTTCACGTGCAAAAGAAAAATGGAATAAGCAAATAAAAAATAAAAAAAAGGATATATATAGGACAGGAATGAATACATATAAACATTTCACACCAAATACCACCTAAAATAGTTTTTGTAGCAGTATTTTCCCAGCACTACGAAGAAAGATTCCTCGATTTACACGATTTTACTTGGCCTTCCTTTTCTCATTCTTTGCGATTTCATTTTCGCAATTGCGTGCATTAATTGGCACAAAATTTTACATTTTTATGACTGAGATATATGTAAGGCCATACAAATAAGAAATTCCGTATTGTCTCCTATAAAATGTGATAAAGTGTTGGTTAATCATATATGTTTTTATTAAGAGGAGCAGAGCTGCCAAGCCTCCGGCGTTCTGGATACCAGTATTTTAATACAGAAAATGTTACTTTATTTAATTGAAACATTTGCGCGATTTAAAAGAACATTTTCTCTAAGATAATAGTGATGTGCAAAAAGCTTGAGACTTGGCATGTCTGGTGGGGAGTGAAATGTTTTACTTAATGCATTTATCTCTATTTTAATGCTACGTGAACAACGTCCGTGTAACAGCTTGTAGAGTGTAAAATAAATTAAATTATTAAAATAATCCTTATTACGAAAAATGAAACAGAAAGTCCGGCTAAGGGAAATGAAATGTTAGTTAACCTTTCGTAATTTGACCTGAACATAGGTTTGCGTCAAATTTCAACGGTATTTGTAACATCACGATTTTAAATTAAATGTAGATACTATTAAAAGAAAATCACAAAAAATACTTAAAGGCGCCAAATCATGTTTATCTATTTAACGATGATGAATTATTAACTGTTAGGTTTAGAAGAACCCCTACTTTAGGGTGATTTTAGTAAGTTAATGCTATCGAGTACATTTTTTGATATTTAGATTAGATCTTAGATATAAATATTCCAGAATGGTAATCAAAATTATTTTTTTATAAACAAAATTTATAAAGGTATTAGATTTCTAAATTAGATGTTTCAGTTTACATTTTCAAAAGTTCTTTATCCATTAGATACAGGTATTTGTGGTTAGCAGGCAAGTAAATACTGCTGTATGGATATTAGGATAACGTAAAATACTTGACCGAATTATTGCTTATCCTTATAAATCGCAGTGTAAAAAGAAATCTAAGATATAGGGTAATCATTAACTCAATCAGTAGAAAATTACAAATGCAAAATAAATTACACAACGGGGGGTTCAGGGGGGCGCCCCCTGAAGAAATTTGCTTTATTATATAAAAATTACTAGAATAAGTAGCTCGTGAGAATTTCAGAATATCCTTACATAACAACGTGTTTGATTTAACGCTTTTAATGTCTGAAACCATCGAAATATTTTTTTCCTTTTATAAATGTTTGTGTAATTTAAATAGTTTAAATTTTGTTTTTGTAGAAAGATTAATATTACGCAAAGTTTGATAAAAACAATGAGTTGCAGAGATGACGTTGAGGCTCTTGATCTGCAGATTTACTAGTTTAAAAACTAAGGGCAGTTTGAGATAGTGAGTGTGCCTGCACTATAGCGGCCAACAATAGAAACAGTGCCTAAAGTGAGAGTGACTTTACTGTACATCGTTCGTTTGTTCTAGTGAAAAATGTAGTTTACACCTAGTTGCTTATTATTTTGGAGCTTCAAATGAGTAGAGATAAGTACCTTTTATTGTAACATTAGGTATTTATGTTAATATGACCCGTAATCTACATGCATTCGCCGACATTTTGATGCAATGTGTTGAACAAGTTCGGTTCTTCTTTTGGCTTTGCTTGGGGATTTCCGCCATATTGTCCTCTCGGGGTAATGCCGCCGCCATGCAAATCGGGTGAGAAATGGCCTCATTTTAATGTAGTGGAACGGATTCAGCAGAGTGACTTTTGCAATATGAAGTAAATCGTAAGCTTAACCCTTATTCTGCTCAATTACATTGCTTTCTAACTATTTTCAGTAGGTTGTGTGTTTCCTAGTATCCATTTGATGCATGTACTAGGTCATTAAAGAGTGGCGGCATTACCCCAGTACAGTGGCGGAATAACCCCAGTGTCCTGGGCAATCCCTCCACTGTGCAGAGGTTTAAAAAATATTTTTTTATGTATGCTTACTTTACAGTTATGATTACGGTTAAATTTATACAGATACTAAAGATCATGATTCAGCTTTAGAATTTTTACTATTAAAAAATAAAGATTTTTTCGAGGTGAAAAAATTTTTAATCCCTTAAGGTGTCGCCATTCCCCCGGTCTCCCCTACTCAAAGTATTAGAATAACTTATTAAACGTGTATCTGCTATTCATATGAAAGCGCTTTTGAAGAAATCGTACAAGTATTACGACTGAGTAAACTTTCATTAACCCGGCATTACACGCGCGATAAAAACAAATGGGATTACTCGCGCTGTGTATGTCATACCCATGGCGGTTTCTTCCAATTTTTTACCATAAAATCTATATAAAACATAAAACACTAGGAAAAAAGAAGGGATAATAGAGTTTTAAAGCGATATTAAACATGTTACTTACATTTATTTTGTACATTCGCTATGTCTATCTATATTGAATGCACGCGCGAGAAAAACTGCTGGTTTCACTCGCTCTGGGTATGTCATAACCATTGCGGTTTCTTCCAATATTTTTACCTTAAAATCTACATGAAACATAAAACACTACGAAAAAGGAAGGGATAATATAGTTTTAAAGACATATTAAATATGTTATTTACATTTATTCTTCAAATTTCCTGCGTCTATCAGTATTCAGAGCTGTTACAGAAATTTTCGCGCTGGGTGTGAAATACACATATGTGGCGATTACGATAGATCTATATTTCAAATTATTTAACCGCTTTTCCCCCCTCTAATATTATGATCTTCGAGGCAGCTACACAAAGACTCATCCATTTCTGAAAAAAGGTTAGGGAGAAAAACTGCTAAAAAGCAGCACTGGGTGTGACATACCCAGTGCGAGCAAACTCGGGTTAATTCAGTTTCAGATTGGTTAAAATAATTGTATTTTAACAAATGTTTTATTTTGTAAGGATTTGAAGCTGTTTCTTTTCATAATTTCTTTTAACAAAAATTATGTTATTTTTTGTAAACATGTATTTAACTTGCAATGATCGTATGTTTGTCTTTCCAATTCAAAATTTGTCCTCGGGCTTTAACTCACTTTCAAATAACCGATCGAGATTAAGTTTCACATACTGACATATATCCAATGACAATGTAATATTATTATGATTTTCAGTGCTTACCATTTATATACTTATTTTTCAGGATAAGAAAAAAAAATCGGATAGATTGCAGCCAACAAGTTTAAGAAAAAGTTTTAGATGAGATAACACAAGCCTGCGATAGCTGTGTATTTTAACTTTTATAATTGATTTTTATTTTTCTAGCGCTGAATTCGAAAATTACCTTCATTTTTAACAATTTTCTCAGGATTTTTCACAAATCGTAAATCTCAAAGTTAAAAAATATCGAGAATCTGATGCTATAAAAAAAAAGGAGATGGTTGTGTTTTTTAAATTTTGATAATTGATTTTTTTGTACTTTTTAGCATTGAATCTGAAATGACATTCATTTTTAACCGTCATGTTAGAATTTTTCGCAAATCATAAATTTCAAAGTTAAAAAATAGCAAATATCTGATACTATAAAATAGATGTAAAACTTTTTTATTCAATTTAATTTGATTTGATTTAATAATTTATTCAATTTTTTGGCTTAAACTGGCATTCTTATAGTTAAATAGCTCAGGGGTTCGATGAGGTTGTGTGTGTGTGGGGGGGGGGAGGGGGGGGGAATTTAACTTTGAACTTTTTTTCTTTGAAATTTAAAACTTGCAGAAAATCGTGACGTGACGGTTAAAAATGAAGGTCATTTACGGATTTAACGGTAAAAAATACATAAAAATTAATTATCAAAAGTTAATAACACAACAATCACATATATTTTGAAGTATCCTTTTTTCGCTAGTTTTTTACTTTGAAATTTGTGATTTGCAAAAAATCCTTACGTGGTAGTGAAAAATGAAGGTCGTTTTCGGATTCAGAGCTACAAAATACATAGGAATCAATTATCAAAAGCTAAAAAACATGACACAACCCAAATTTTGCAAGCTAGTGTAATGTAACAGCATTTTAAGATATGTATCATTTTATAAAGAACCAGCAAACCCCGCGGCTCTGCTCGCGTAATAGTTGAAATATGCCAAGTGATATTTGCATGGCTATTTTTTATTAGAAGAAAGACTTTTTGGAATAATTCAAAAATTACAAATTAAGCCACAGTTTGAATAAACTTCATTATAAAACTGCAATAGACAGAAATGAGATTTTAATTAATAAGAAGAACTAAAACTAACTCCAAATAAATGATAATTTAGATAGTATTTTGAGACTTTTATGCTCATTTCAGTATTCATTTGAACTTTTGAATTTTATAGAAACCATCTTAACACATTTACATCTAAAAATTAACCATCATGTCAAATTCCAAGCTTCTTGTCTAACAGTCTACCACCTCTCTGGTGTTAGTGGCACCAACATAAAATGCCGAAACAGAATTGAAATAGAATGCCTCAAAAAATGTTGAAACAGAGACTGTCACCATTAATTTGCCAACATTAATCTTGAAATCGGTTGGTATTTCCTAATATTCTATTCAAAACGGAATTTAGATGTTTTTAAAGGCTTTCTTGTTGTTTCTGTCAACCAGGTGGTAGTGACACCGGCATAAAATATAGCCCGTATAGGATCAGGGACTATCACTCTTGATTCGCAACCAAAAACTTCTGTAATCGGTTTATTGTTTCCTGAGATTCCATAGAAATCGTAATTTAGTACTCTTTTAGAATGCTTTTCGCTCCTTCGCTTTGCTTCACCACTTTTTAATTTCGAATTTATTTTCGACTGTTCTTAGGGGACATTTATATCGTGCTATATTTAAACATCTACCGTGCTATATTTAAAGTATCTAGCCTCCTCAGTAGAGCAGAAATCGCAATTTAGAAAGTTTTTTTCTCCTGCAACCCTCTAGGGGTTGTGGCACCGACAAAAAATATAGCTTAAGTTTGAGCAAGTTCTATCACCATCAATTTGCAACCATTATGTTTGAAATCAGTTTCGTATTTCATACGATTGCATAAAAATCGCAATTTAGAACGCTTTTCGCTCACTTCATCCGTTTAAATTTGTAATTTTCTTTCCACAATTCTTAGAAATCATTTGCATCATTGATGTAATTATCATTCAAATTTAAAATGTTAGACCCCTCAGTAACACAAAAAATGCAATTTAGAATATTTTTTGCTCCTGTAACCCCACATGGTAGTGACAACAACGTAAAATCTAGCTGTGTTGGAGCGGGGACTGTCACCATCAGTTTGAAACGAGTACTTCTGAAATCGGTTTATATTTCCTGAGATTGCGTAGAAATCGCTATTTAGAAAGTTTTTAGAACGCTTTTCGCTCATTTTCACTCATTTTAAATTTCAAATTTTTAAGGAACTCTTCTCAGAAAGCATTTACATCTCATAAGTAATTACTATGCCAAATGTGAAGTTGCTAGCCCCTTCAGTATCACAAAAATCACAATTTAGAACGCTTTTTAAAATGCAACCGTAAGGTGGTAGTGACGCCGATATGAAATAGATCCTATATTCGAGCGAGGGCTGTTATCATCAATTTACAACCATTATGTTTGAAATCGGTTGGGTCCCTTTCTGAGATCGCGTAGAAATCGCAATTTAGAACGTTTTTTAGAACGTTTTTCGTCCATTTTTCACCCCTTTTAAATTTCGAGTTATTTAAGAAATGTTCTTGGACACCATTTATATCAACTACCATGCCTAGTTTCAAGTTGCTAGCCCCTGCAGTATTACAAAAAACGCAATTTAGATCGTTTTTTGCTCTTTTACCACTTTGAGGCAGTGGGACCGACTTGAAATACAGCTTATGTTGGAGTGAGGGCTGTCACCGTCGTTTTCACACCATTATTTTTTTAAAAATCGGTTCGGTACTTCCTGAGATTGCGTAGAAATCGCAATTTAGAAAGTTTTTTAGAACGCTTTTCGTTCATTTTCACCCCTTTTAAATTTCGATATTTTAGGTAATGTTCTTAGAGATCATTTGTATCTTATAAATAAGTGCCCTGCTTCATTTTAGGATTCTAGGCCCTTCCTTAACACAAAAATCGCAATTTAGAGCATTTTTTGCTTCTGCAACCCCTAGGTGGTAGTGATACCGGCATGAAATAGAGCCTATGTTGGAGCAAGGGATCAAGGCATCATCAATTTCCAACCATTACTTTTGAAATGTGTTGGGTACTTTCTGAGATTGCATAGAAATCGCAATTTAGAACTTTTTTTAGAACGCTTTTTGCGCATTTTATCCCATTTTAAATTTCAAATTTTTTAATAAATGTTCTTAGAGATCATTTGTGTTTTATTCCAAATTTCATGTTTCTAGGCCCTTCAAAAACACAAAAATCGAATTTTCGAACTATTTTTGCTCCTGCACCCCCTTTGAGCGTAATGGTATCGACATACAATATAGCCTATGTTGAAGCAAGGGTTTTCACCATCATTTTGACACCATTATTTTTGAAATCGATTTGGTACTTCTTGATATTGCGTAAAAATCGCCATTTAGAACGTTTTTTGCGCATTTTCACCCCTTTTAAAAATCGAATTTTTTAAGCAATGTTTTTAGAGATCATTAGCCTCTTATGAGTAACTACCATGCCAGATTCCATCTCTCTGCGCCCTTCAGTAACACAAAAATCGCAATTTCGAACGTTTTTAGCTCCTGCTCCCACTTTTGAGGTAGTGGCACCGACACAAAATGTAGCCTATGTTGAAGCAAGGGTTGTCACCATCATTTTGACACCATTATTTTTGAAATCGGTTTGATACTTCATGAAATTGCGTAAAAATTGCCATTTAGAACGTTTTTTAGAATGACTTTCGCGCATTTTCACCCCCTTTTAATTTCGATTTCTTTAAGAAATGTCCTTAGAGATCATCAGTATCTTATAAATAACTACCATTCCAAATTTCATGTTTCTAGGCCCTTTAGTAACACAAAAATCTCATTTTTAGAACGTTTTTTGCTCTTGCACCCCCTTTTGGCCAATGGCACGGACATAAGATATAGCCTATGTTCTAAGTTGGGTTAACACCATCATTTTGATACCATTACTTTTGGAATCTACTTGGTAGTTCCAGAGCTTACCTCCTACAAATAAGCAATTTTTACCTCTTTATAATATTAGTATAGATTAGTATAGATTGAGGCTGTTGATTTTCATCATTTTATTTAACAAAAATTCTGTTTTTTTTCCTGTTATATGTTTAGCACAAGTTGTATATTTTGCATTAATATGTCAGAATGATTATAGATTTCGTATTTATACTCTAATATTAATTTTACTCTTAACTATTTTTTTGTTATTATATCTGACAATTATTTACATTCCTACTAAATTTGTGAATGACCTCTATTTGGTAGCAAAAAATATGCTCAGCTATTACTCGGTCAATTTAAATCATAGAATAATGGGACTTTTTTTGTCTTTTTGTCAATATAATAGGAAAATTTTGCGAAATATAACTTATTGGACCGGGGGCCCGTATAAAAAATTAAATTTCGTATTTAATTAAAGACCCAAATCGCTTTTAAAATACTCCTTTATCTGATTTAAAACATTTTTGTAATTGGAACTAAATGTCTATAACTAATGGTTTAGGAATTAGAATTGGAGTGGACACCTTGTATATATGAATGTATGTATGCATAAAGCTACATAAAAGTTGTAGTTTAACTACAACTTATCTTTTTTTCGGAGGGGGGGGGGGGAGGGGGAACAAGAGAATGGAGCGATATATCCGAAGGAGCTACATAACAAGGCGCAATATACCGAAGGGCTATTGTATTATTATTATGATGATGAAGATTATAGAAAAAGAAATAAATATCCATTGTCAAATAAACAGATAAATAAATAGATACCAGTCAAATTGGGAAACTTCCTCTATCAGTTAAAATGGAAACCTTCTTATAAGTATATTTTTTATTTTGCATTGAAAAACATTATCCGTAAAAGAGTTTACTGAAAAAAAAAAATCCATGATTTCGATCGAAAAAAAGGAACACACAAGAAAACGATATTTGTTCACGTCAAAAAAACAAATGTTTGAAAACAGACTTAAAAAAGAAAAATAACACAACGTAAATATATTGAAATTATTGTTAAAACTGTCTTTATAAAGGTACACACTCTTGGCTGTGTCCCAAAATGCATGTACTTAAATTCTTTAAAATTGTTATAGTAAGAGTAGTAAAATATTGATATCAAATATTGCGTTGTAAAAGATTAACGTTTTTTGTTAGTCATTATTTATTTATTTATTTTCCTAATATTTTACAATATGTAATTTACGTACTGTCAGTATAAAAAAAAAGATGCACCTGTCTTTATTTGCAGGCTGTATACGATAAATTCTCACCAAAAGTGTCATAAGAATAGAAATATTGCTTCTGACAAAATAGGAATCCAACTTTTAAAATAAAAGTCGTGTACATATTAGAAAATAGCAGGCTTCAGTAAAAGAAAATGTTAGATTGTCTTTAACTGAATTAAAAATTAATAAAAATATTTGTGAATTTGTAAAATTTAATTTGTAAAAAAATTGGCTTTAAAATTGTTATAGTTAGCAAAGTGGGCTTCAGTAAAAAAAAAAAAAAAAAAAATGTTAAATTGTCTTTAATTTAAAAAAAAAATTACAAATTTGTAAAAATATATGTAAATATTGTAAAATTTAATTTGTAAAAAAAATAGTCTTTAAAATTGTTATAGTTAGCGTAGTAAAATATGGATATCAAGTAGAACAGGCTTATCTCTTAGTTTAATGTTTTTTGTTCGTCATTATTTATGTATTTATATTTTTCCTACTATTTTGCATTATCTAATTTAGGTACTGTCAGTATAAAAAAAAAAAAAAAAGATGCAACTGTATTTGCAGACCGTATACAATAAATGTTCGCCAAAAGTATCATCAGAATAGGAATATTGCTTCTTTCAGAATATGAATGAAATTGTTGAAATAAGAGTCGTCTACATATATAACAAATTAACACCTTGTAATACTATACTATTTATGATTGCTAAAAGATGTAACATTCACACTTTAACCCATTTATTCCTTGCGTCCCATTTTTGGGACGCTTCGAATTTTAATAAATTTTTATAATTTTTCTTCTTCTTTATAACATGATAATTGTATGAAATAATTAATCTATAAATGTTTTTATCTGTTACCGAGAGATGACAGCATAAAATGGATATTTATTTGCTTAAATTGAGGCTTTTATCGGAGTTTATAGATTTTTTTCATTTTTCAAGTTGGCGAAATGTAAAAAGTAAGTTTTTTTGTATTTTTTTCTACCACGCATCGAAATAAATAAGTCATAATCTTAGCCTGTAGACTTCTTTGAAATGTATATTTTTTTTATTGTGAAATTATATGTTCAAGACTATTTTAATTGCATTTATATAACGTACAAAATATAAGGCGCTAGGCACAAATGTGTACATATTTTTATTAGCCATTTAGGGGACAGTTATTTCTGTAAAGTCTTTTTCAAGATAATTATGAAACAAATTATTTTTAAACCTCAAATACGATTATTCTTAGTTTATTATTAACTAGCAAAAGCCATGCTTTGTTTGGATTCGCGAAGCATCATTTAATAAGTTATGCTTTATTATAAGTTATATATAATAATAAGTATATATATAATATTAACTTAATTAAACTTATTATAGATAACTTATTACTTAACTTTATTAAAGTTAAGAAATTATTATAAGTTAAGAAATATATGAAAGAAAACAATATTTTTTATATTATTTCTGCATCTTTATTCAGCAAAAACGTAATTTTATGCTTTGGCGCATTTTAATTTTAGAAATGTAAATTCAGCCAAATAACTAAGAATTTCCTCAGAATTTTTTATTTATGATATAATCACGGAGTAAGAACTGTGGACGGGAACTTAATACGCATGACTCGACGAAAACACAAACAATATTTTGGTAAATACCGAGGGCGCTGGAATTCGTGGTTTGGCGTTCTTTTAGCAGAATATCATTGGATTGTATGCATAAGACGCGTATGTTAGAATTAAAAAATATTCTATTTTATTCGTTTATATTTCCTTTTTCAGATTACATAACATAAATTAAGATGAGGTATATGTGCTTTGTTCCTGGAAGAAAAACAGGTTATGCTAGTGACGTCAAACAAAGAAAAAACGAGGGAAAAAATAAGTTGAGTTTGTTCCGTGCCCCCCCCCCCCCCCACACTTCATAATGTGTATTCGGGAGAAGGTGTTGGTGTGTGTGTGGGGGGGGGTATGACTTAGATGATTTAATATTACCAAAAAACAACAAAAAGGATTTTTATTTATTTATTTATTTTTTTTTTAGATTTTAAATAATTGATTAAAGTATTAATACCATTTAAGTTATGAAAATAATAGGAAAAAGAACTCATTTAAATAAGAAATTTATTCTAAACAAGTGGGCGAGTGTGATCACAGATTGCACAGAGGGTTTCGTTTAATATTCCCTTCAAAACACTTTATCCTTTTGCAAAATCTGTTAGTTCCACATTTAGCAATCAGAGGGTGCACTCTATTCTACACAAACCTCTATACGAACGACACTCCTTTTACAACCTGTCTGTAGATATATTAGTCGAGGGGATCGGATCCATAGCGCCCGAGATAGGTAGGCGCCCCCTGTCTGTAAAAAGTGGAACTAAAATGTGCAAGGCTATGTACATAATATGAAAGAGTGGTCAAAGGGTTGTCGGCAAAAGCTAGAAAAGTACCCACCGGGTGCAATGGGGGCTAGGTTAGAAAAATTGCTTAATACACAAGTTAGAGCCCAGAGGGGAAAATAATATAAGACTTTTTGAATTTTTATGATTTTTCACGTGATCGCAAGTGTTCTGCTATATGAATGCAAAATTTCAAGTCTCCAAATTAATTAGGGGCTGAGTTAGAAAAATTGCTTAAAATACACAAGTTACACCCCGAAGGGCTAAATAATATAAGACATTTTGAAAATTTTACGATTTCTCGTTTGATGTGAGGCATTCATTTATTTGTATGCAAAATTTCAAGTCTTCAACTTAATTAGGGATCAGTTAGAAAAAAAAAACTTTAAATACACAAGTTAGATCCCAGAAGTGTAAATATAAGACTTTTTCAAAATTTTATGGTTTGTCATTATGTGAGGTGTTGAGCTATAAGAATGCAAAATTTCCAGTCTTCAATTTAATTAGGGGCTCAATTAGAAAAAAAAACTTAAAATACACAAGTTAGAGAGCAGAGGGTTAAATATATGACTTCTTCATAATTCTATGATTTGTGGTTTGATGTGAGGTGTTCAGCTATAAGTATGCAAAATTTCAAGTCTTCAACTAATTAGGGGCTCAGTTAGAAAAAAAAAGCTTAAAATACACGTTAGAGCTCAGAGGGATAAATATAAGACTTCTTCAAAATTCTATGATTTGTCGTTTGATGCGAGGTGTTCAGCTATAAGTATACAAAATTTCAAGTCTTCAACTTAATTAGGGGCTTATTTACAACAAAAAAGATTAAAATGCACAAGTTAGAGCCCAGAAGGGTACATATAAGACTTTTTTAAATTTTTATGATTTGTCGTTTGATGTGAGGTGTTTAGCTGTAAGTATCCAAAATTTTAAGTCTTCAACTTAGTTAGGGGCTCAGTTGGAACAAAAAGATTAAAATACACAAGTTAGAGCCGAGAGGGGTAGGTATAAGATTTTTCAAAATTTTATGATTTTTCGTTTGATGTGAGGTGTTCAGCTAGTATGCAAAATTTCAAGTCTCCAACATATATACGTTCTGAGAACGGGCTCTGTGACGGACAGACAGAGGAGTGAGACGAATAGGGTTTCGTCAGATGAACGAAACCCTAAAAATATATCTTAAATAAATCTTATATATGTTTTCAATAACTGTATAATTTTCAAATAAAATTTTTATTATATAATTTCAAATTTTCTTCAGCTATGCAATGCAAAAAATGGAAAAATTTAAAAATAGTATTAAAATGCAAACGAGATATCTTTAAAAAATTATCCCATTGGATTTAAATTAGCGAGCAGGTCTTTTCGCCTGACTGAAGTAGCCTCAATATTCTTGCAAGCAATTTGTTTTGTGAAAATAATGGTAGTATTAATAAATTTTTGGTAACGGAAAATTTGGAAATATAGCTTAATAAATTACACAGAAATACTTTTAAAAATCTCCTTTTTAGGTGCGTTCGTAATTATAAAGCACCTATATTCGTCGTCTGCTCCGTCCATCTATCAGCATATAACAGCACAAAAATTATCCAACCGAATGGTTTGAAGTTTAATATATATAATCATTGCAAAATTTTGGCATTTCAAATTTTATGAAAATCGAATCAAAACTGAAAAAGATATTAATAAAAGTTTTCTGCATTGTATTAAATCCTATCATACGTAATAGATTCAATGATATCCCATGATATTTAATCATTCTAGGTTGCCATGGCGATTATTCTATTAAATCCTATCGTACGTAATTATTTCATTGATATCCCATGATAGGTAGTGATTCTGTGTTGCCAAGGTGATGATGTCCTATTTAAGATGGAGTCCTATTATTTCCGTATTACTGAATTTTATCCGTATAATCGTAATAATTATTGTATTCATGCATTTTTGCATAAGAGTGAGTGTAAGTGATTATTAGTGTTGCTATTCTGTATGCTCTGGCTTGAAAACATATAGTAATTTAAATTATACTGTTAAATTTTTTCATAAATACTTATGCAGTGTTCTCGAAAATAGTCTTAACTGTATGTTACGGGAAATCTTAATTTCATGTAGAAATTAAGTCGGGTCTGATTTTTAAGGGGCCGGGGCATGAACCGCGAAATTACAAACTGGCGGGGCCAAACTTTTAGTTTTTCCACACGCCTGGTCTGGATCGAGCCTAATTATCCCTCTTTCGGGAAGGGTTGGGGCTAAAAATTCCGGTCCTCTACACCCCTACCCCCTATAAGTAAGATTATATTAAAATCATACCTTACGACTTGTGAAAAAATTAGTTCCTGGACAATGACTTAATTCTTTTAAAATACGTAAGTATCGTCTGCGTAAATAATTTCATATAATCAGAATAAATTGTGTTTTGGAATTCTTAACACTGAAAAATGCTTTTATAATTGAATGTAAATATCTGAATTTTCGCAAATTTTAATCCATTATAAAAATGCTATAATTTTCATAAAAAAGGGTATTTTAAGAATTTCATAAAAGAAATCTTGAAACTATTTAATTAATCATGATTCTATCTATAATGACTAACACCATTATTTATTTTTTCTTCTGAAAATATACGTGTTTCATTTTTTATTTCCAAAAATGCGTCCGTAATGGAAAAACATGTAAAATAAATTAATTAAAATAATGAATTTTTTTAAGGTTATTGTGTAAAAAAATAATATTGTGCAAATCTACAGATCATAATTTATTTTTATGTTTAATTTCAATTCAAAATACTGAATAGTTTTTTTGTAAAGTGTACGACAAAATGTAATTTGTGCAGCCTAGTGGAGGATTCGCTTCGCTCATCCTAATAATACTACTTATAATGTTTTTAGGATGAGCGAAGGGAATCCTCTACTAGGTCTAATCAAATTACATTTTGTCGTACACTTTTCAAAAAAAATATTCAGTATTTTGACTTGAAATTAAAGATAAAAATAAATTGTGACCTGTAGATTTGCAGAATATTATTTTTTTTTTACAGAATAACCTTAAAAAATTATTTCAATAAATTTAATTTTCATGCTTTTCCATTACGTAAGCATATTTGTAAATAAAAAAAGAAGCACGTATATTGTCAGAAGAAAAAATAAGCCATGGGGTTAACTCATTATAGTTAGAAACATGATTAATTAAATAGTTTCACGACTTTTTTATGAGATTTTAAAAATATCTTTTTTATGAAAATTATATCATATTTTTAATGAATTAAAATTTGTGAAAACTCAGTTATTTACATTTAATAATAAAAGTGTTTTTCAGTGTTAAGAATTCAAATACGCAATTTATTCTTATGTGAAAACATTTACCCAGACGATACTTACGCATTTTAAAAGAATTATATTATGATATTTTTTTTTTTTAGGGTTTCGTTCATCTGACGAAACCCTATTCGTCTCACTCCTTTGTCTGTCTGTCTGTCTGTCTGTCCGTCTGTCTGTCCGTCACAGAGCCCGTTCTCAGAAACTATACATGTTGGAGACTTGAAATTTTCAGTACTTATAGCTGAACACCTCACATAAAACGACAAATCCTAAAATTTTGAAAAAGTCTTAAATTTAACCCTTTGGGCTCCCACATGTGTATTTCAAACAATTCTTTCTAAGTCAGTCTCTAATAAGGTTGGAACCATGAATATCCGCATACTTATAGCTGAATACCTGAGACAACAAGACAAATCATAAAATTTTGAAAAAAGTTTTATATTTAACCCTTTGGGCTCCAATGTGTGTATTTTAAGCAATTTTTTCTAACATAGCCCCTAATTAAGTTAGAGACATGGAATTTTGAATTATTATAGTTAAACACACGAGCCCACACAACAAACCATAAAACTTTGAAAAAGTGTTATATTTAACCCTTTGGGCTCCAATTTGTGTATTTTCAGCAATCCTTTATAACAGAATTCCTAATCAAATTGGAAGCATACAATTTTGTATTCCGATAGCTAAACACCTCAGATCACACGACAAATAATAAATTTCAAAAAAGTTTTATGTTTAACCCTTTGGAGTCCAGCTTGTGTATTTTAAGCAATCCATTTTAACAGAGTCCCTATGTGAATTGGGGACTTGAAATTTTGCATACTTATAGCTGAACGCCTCAGATCACACGCCAAATAATAAATTTCGAAAAAGTTTTATATTTAACCCTTTGGACTCCAGCTTGTGTGTTTTAATCAATTCTTTTTAACAGAGCCCCTAATTGTATTGGAGACTTGAAATTTTCCATACTTATAGCTGAAAACATCAGATCACACGACAGATAATAAATTTCGAAAAAAGTTTCATATTTAACCCTTTGGACTCCAGCTTGTGTATTTTAAGCAATTCTTTCTAACTAAGCCCATAATTAAATTGGAGATTTGAAATTTCGCATACTTATAGCAGAACACCTGAGGCCAGGCGACATATCATAAAATCTTGAAAAAGTCTTACATTTAACCTTTTGAGCTCCCACATATATATTTTAAGCAATTCTTTCTAAATGAGCCACATAATTAAGTTGGAGACATGAAATTTTGAATACTTATAACTGAACACTTCAGATCACACGACAAATAATAAACTTCGAAAAACGTTTTATATTTAACCCTTTGAACCCCAGCTTGTGTATTTTAAGCAATTCTTTCTAACTGAGACCATACTTAAATTGGAGATTTGAAATTTTGCATATTTATAGGAGAACACCTGAGGCCCGGCGACAAATTATAAAATCTTGAAAAAGTCTTACATTTAATCCTTTGATCTCCCACATATATATTTTAAGCAATTCTTTCTAAATGAGACCCATAATTAAGTTGGAGACATGAAATTTTGCATACTTATAGCAGAACACCTGAGACCACACGACAAATAATTTTTTCTTCGAAAAAGTTTTATATTTAACCCTTTGGACTCCAGCTTGTGTTTTTTAATCACTTCTTTCTAACTGAGCCCCTAATTAAATTGGAGACATGAAATTTCGCATACTTATAGCTGAACGCGTCAGATCATAAGACAAAATATGAATTTTTGAAAAAGTCTTATAATTAATCCTTTGGGCTTCAACTTCTGTATTATAAGCAATTATTTCTAACTGAGCCCTAATTAAGCTGGGGATATGAAATTTTGCATACTTATAGCTGAACACTTGTGATCACACAACAAATGATAATTTTTTCAAAAAGTCTTATATTATTGACTCCCCTGGGCTCCAACTTGTGTTTTTTAAGCATTTTTTCTAACTTAGCCGCTAATTAAGCTACAGCGAACTAGTTTCACTTGAAGGCTCCGGGAGGGGGGGGGGGTCAATTTTTCCCCAAACCCCTCATCTGATATATCATTTGACGACCCTTCAGCCACTCTTTCATTTTATGCACAATAACCTTTCATATTTTATTTCCACTTGGCCAGGAGGGCTTTCCTATTTTAAGTTTTATAGGTTCATTTTCCTCGACTAATGTAAGTGCGAATAAATTCTAAAACGGAGTTTTGTTGGGCAGATGTTTGTTTAGAATAGAGTGCACTCCCTAGTTCCGAATTGTGGAGCTAACAGATTTTGCAAAAGGATAGTGTTTTGAAAGAAATATTAAATGAAACCCTCTATGCGATCTGTGATCACACTTACCCACTTGTTTGTAAAGTAGCAACAAAAGAATTGTAAACAAATAAGATTGTTAAATTCGTCATATCATAAACTAGCTGTTTAACCCGTTTTGTTTACGGGAGTTCGTGAATTCAATTCTAAAACCATAATTAAAAATAACTATTCGATTTAGTCAAATATTTAACAACTACTGTGCCTTTTTTAAATGAAATTAAATTTATCATGTTACTAAGGCAACAGACGATAAAAACGATATCTTTGGAATAAGGAAATAAAAAATTTTGTTGATGTTTGTGATAAAATGTGTTTCTTTATTTTTAAAAAATTGTGATAATTAAACGCAATTAAATAATCTCTAATTATTTGCATGTGAGGTAAAAGAATTATCGTAATACCCGCTACAGCTTTTTAATATTGCAGCGTGGCGTTACGTAATATGCAATGCGTCTTCCAATAGAAAGGAAATTGTTGTGGTAGGAATTTTATTGTGAATTTTTAATTGTTGGCAGCTGCTATAACGAAAAATGTTTAAATTTGATAGGAAATTGCTGAAAATTTGGTGGTTTTTTATTAATCAAAATTAAAATATAAATTATTTCGATTCCGAATTGCTTTAGTTGCCTCGGCCGTGTTTTAATACACATGTACATAACATTTCACAATTCTGGCTTCCAAACTGTGGATTTGTATAGCATTACAGACAGACAGACAGATAAATTTTCATTTTTATATATTAGATAAAAATTTCCGAGGCAATTCTTAGTTATTTGTCTGAATTTACATTTCTAAAATTAAAATGAGCCAAAACATAAAATAACGTTTTTGCTTATTAAAGATGCAAAAATAATGTAAAAGAATATTGTTACTTTCAAATATTTATCTTATTACTAGGGGGCTCTGCCCCTGCCAACCCCCGTTCAGACACCACAGAATCTAAAAGCAAGCTAATCTGATAGGTTTTAAAAAGATTAGAGAAGATTGAATTATGAAAAAATCTGTAGCGACCTCCCTGTAAACGGGTTTCGATTCATTTCCCTTTGATTGCGAAAATTTAAGGCCGAATCAGTTGCTGTTAAGACATCCAATGGTTGTTTTCGTGTTTGATTAAAGAAGATCATTTAAACATTTGAAAAGAAGTTAAAATAAAGTGAATTAAGTAAGCAGAGCCTTTGCCTCTCGATATTTTTTAACAGCGTTATAATACGATTGATATAATACAATTTACTGATTTAACACCTGCAAGGACCGTAGTTGATTATTGGACCACTAAATCTTAATTCTTAAATGCCACATTGGCACCAGGATATAGGAGTGAAAATTTTCCTTATATTAAGTAAGTTAATAAAAGCATTTTCGTATTTCGAAATAAATTTGTTTGTAAATTCTAATGCCATTCATTGATTTCAACATTTTACGAACAGAAGTATCTTGCCCCTGAAAGGGTTAAAAGCATATTAAGGTATCTATTATTTTAAAGTTTTTTCTTTTCTAATATTCACGTGTAAATACAATTTTCAAGACATAATTTTCAATATTTTCCTGCTTTTAACACGTACTCATTTAATAGTAATTTTAAAGTTTTTTCTGTTTTTAATAGTCACGTGTAAATACATTTTTAATCGTAAGGAAATATTATTCGTTGCGCTGTTTTTAGAATAGAAAACAATCTCTATAATAATAGCCTAAGTCATGTGACTATCATCCACAGTTCCGGGCGGATCCCTTCGCTTTTTATATTCCAGGCGGCCATTTTGGTACTTTAATGTTAGCCAGCCACAGGTGATAAGTCGCCAAATATTATTCTATCGCCATCATTTCACATATATTATAATAGTCCAAATCATGAAATTGCCATAAACAATTAAGGGCTGATCCCTTCTCTTTTCAGATGAAAGGATTCCATTCTGATTAAAGAATCAAAATTATTTTTTCGAATAAAACTGCATAAAAGTTGCCAAGATCGCAAAGAATTCTTGATACTTTTATGTTACCCGAGTGCAAATCCTGCCAATAGCTTTTTTTTTAACTCGCCAGTTAGCATTTTTTTTAACCATTTGGAAATGGTTGCTGTTTTCGGTCGAGGATGGGGCCAAATGATGCTCGCATTTTATTTTTTTTTAACGAAATTCAACGATGTTCTTTACTTTTAGAACAAATTTTATTTGAATAGGTAATAGAAAGGCATAAAATCGTTAAAAATTGTTTAAATAGGTAATCGAAAGGCATAAAATCGTTAAAAATTGAAAAAGTTACAAAATGGGTAGGCGCAAATTATCAGATATGGAAAAATCCAAAGCCAAAGAGCGACGCCGAAATGAAAATCGTCTTGCAAAGCACAAATCGAGGTCTTCCACTTTATTATGTAGGCCATGAAAATCGAGGTCTTCAACTGATTATGTAGCCCATGAAAATCGATTCCAGAATAAAAGACGAACGCGAAAAAGAAAACAATCTAATGTTTAATCAATTGATAGTAAAAGGCCATGTCTCGAGGGGTTCCAATCCATTAGTCACGGCGTATTACAATCGGTCGATTCTATCCAGGAAAAATTGAGCTCAACGTAGGTAATTTGTCGCAATCTGTGGATGATTCGGTGGAACTGCTTTCGATTTGTAAACTGTTTTCCTTCTCGAAACAGGACTTGGAGAGTTTATCGATGAAGGTTTTGGTCGTCTGAAGTTTGATCTTTGCGATCTGTTGTTGAAGAGGATCAAAGCCGCCTCAAGACTACAAGCCAAACACGAGTTTTCGTGACGTCACGACGCGGGGCTTAGATCAGCCGTGAAGAGCACATGCGTTATTTAAAACATATTAATTCTTTCCTCTATATACCAACTTATTATCACAACATATGGGAAAAAAATAAAAACGTATAGTTTAAAGACGCTAATTAAGTGCTTTTTAATCAATTTCGATCACTCGAAACAATAATAATAACGATAACACAAAAACAAAAATTATGAAATCACTGTGTCAGTCAAAATGTGCACTTAATTAAAGTTACATTAAAAAAAATGATTGGTTAATGAAAAAAAAATCGAAGTATTAAATTTAATTTAGTGAATAGTTTTCATTATTTATTCTACTTTGAAATTTACAAAAATATCAATTATCTATTTTCTATATATTCTAAAACAAGACATTAATAAATATATATAAGCAAAATCTACAAATATGTATATAATATATATATAAACATATATATGTAGTTTTAAACACATAGAGAGAATTACTTTGCTTTCAATTATTTCATTTTCAAAAATAAATAAATAAATACCAATATTCTGTCAATCAAAACCCACATTTAAAATTAAATTAAAGTGGATGAAAAATGATTGTTAAATGAAAACAAATTCAAGTTGTATGCTATTTTTATTATTCATTGTGGCTTGAAATTATACAATAAATATCCTATTAAATATTTAGTGCATATTAACATGCAAAAGAGTATAATAAATTTAATATAAATAAATAGTAAAACTACAGAGTGCATGAAATTAGGTAACAACACAGATAAATTTTTCTTACTGTAAACTTTACTTAGCAGAAGTGGGTAATTTTCACATAAAATCGATTAAATTGAAAAAACACAAAGCTCTCATAATAAAACAAAACAAGGTCATGAAACAGAAAATTATTATTTTCTTAATTTTTGTATTATTTTAAGATATTATGCAAGGTACAAGCAATACAGTTTTTAAAAACTGTACTGAAACCTGGTGAGAACAAAAGAAAGAAAGAAAACACTTTAATCAATTGGAATTGAAATATTCCTAACATATATTTATTTTGTTCAGATATTCAAGAATTAAGATTTTGGACTTTGTACTATATATCATTAGAAAACTAATGATTTAAATTTTTTTATAACAACTTAGTATTACATTGTTTTCAAAAAAAATTCTTCATACACGTTTTCCTCATAACGAGTCAAGTTGAAATCATTTATTATGGACCAATTGGGGGTATTTTTTTTAGACACCTTATAACATAAATAGAAAAACAAATAAAAGTTTGCAAACAAATACTCCTTTGCAACAAATCCATGATTTTTTCTACTATTATTCTACTAATATTTTTTTATAAAGTTGTGACCATCTTTTTGTGATACCCTGTATACAAATGTAAATAGTACCTGGTACGAAATTTATGCATGCATACAATATGTATGAAGTTTAGCACTAACCACTTATGCATTATTCGCGAATAATTTCTACCGATAGATAAAAGGGGGGGGTCCCAGAATGGTGCTTGCTCCGAGGACCTAGATAAACAAAGTCGGGTCCTGACTACACAGAAAAGTAAATTTATAATTATGTAACAATAATTTTATTTATTGTTATTTTTAATTAAACGTTAAAAGTTATATAAAAACACACAAAATTTTTGCGAATTCGGAAGGGGGGGGGGGGGGAATTTGTTTACAGTCATTGTAAAAATAAAGAGATTCAGACATATCATTCCCATATCCGTAATTGTCATGTATAAGCATGCACTGTGTAACAAATATTATAAAATGAATTTTTATTAAGAGTTTAAGATTAAAAAACACCAATAAATTAGTATGTATATAGATCGGGCTTTAAAAGAAATAAACAAGATAACAATGTTATGCATCCATAGAAATTATGATGAAAGTTTCTAGTACATTTAAATTTTTAAGTATGAAAATATCTATAAAAATACATAAATTTTGGTATCAAATTAAAGCCCAATCCTGCCTACAGAATAATCAGAGTTATACTATTCTCACGACCAGTGTTTTCTAATAAAAGTCGATCATTAACAGTCACTCTAATGAGAGAAAACAAAACAAATTAAAAAGATAGGAAGGTGTGACAAGTTATAAATTACATAATAATTAAGCTTGTAATTAAGACTTTTGGCTGAAAACGTTTTAGCATGATTAGTATCCAAGAAACTCAGTCTGACATAAATTTCAGCTATCTGGTGCCAGTATTTCCGAGTAAATAAAGTCAGAAGTCTTAATCGAAATTATTGAATAGCAAGAAAGGTAAAGTTTAAACTAATAATATTTATGCTGTACTTACTGTATACAAAATTTCATCAGTTTTCAGTGGTAAATTTCTGAGTAATAATAATTTTAAAGTTTTTTTTTTATTAATTTGTTTAAATTAAAAGAACTAATTAAAATTTCCACTTGAAAATATAATAGTTGAGGTAGAAAAATATGTCGCATAGGACATTAAAATTTCAAACTGAATTGGCCGTATAGCTTCCAAATTGTAAGGAGAAATGTGTTGGTCCGAACAGAGCTGTCTAGCTGTGGCACATATTAAAATGAAGCTATTTTTTACATATTTATAAAGAATATAATTAAACAATGAAAACTTTATTAATTAATAACTTTTGTGATAATTCACCGATTCACACCATTCAAGCACCAATTTTTAGCAAATAACGATAGACAGGGAATGATATAAGTCTCGATACGATTTAGTGATTTTTGCCACTTTAAATTACTGCTGTTTTTTAAATGAAACAGAAGTACAATAATATCGTTTTCTTTTGAAACACGTACACGGGATTGTTGACAATACGATACTGGGATTTAATAGTTAATTTATTTTAAAGAAGTTAAAAATAAAAGATACTCTGAACACAAAAAATAGAGCTAGTACTAATAAAATATAAGTAGTTAATTTGAAAATAAAACTTACCTTCAAAAGAATATGTTCTATTAGTTAAGTAAACAACACGTGCATACGTTACATTTTAATTCTAAATAACCAGATACAAGTTTCAAAATTTCGGCATTGGCGCCAGCCCCGGGTGGTTAGGTCACATATGTGGGGGAATGAAATCGTGTCTGGATTGATAGTCTTGAGAAGGCTTTGAGAGGATGCGACGGAATTTGGTGGACGAATTAAATTCCAAATGGACGTTGTAATCCATTAAATTACAATTTTTTTTTTCTTTTTCGAGTGGTAAATGAAAACAGTACTACTTGGTTATCCCGTCGACCAAAAAGCTATCGCCAAACTATAAGATTAAATGTCGATAATGGTTGGATCGTAAATGTCACATTCACTTGATTTTGAGGAAATTACATGTGTTGTTTACGTCATCAAGTGATTTTTATTTCGATGTTTTATTTGTATTTTTATTAATGTTATACTATTTTATTTGTTCTTTCGTTATTTAAAATAAATATTATGTCAATTTGCATAATTTGGCGAGTGGTTTGGCGATTTATATATTTTGGAGAAATTGGTCAACGGGAAAACTAAGTAGTCCCATTAAAACATTGCTTTGAAGTTTAAATTGAATGCCATGATTTGTATTTGCGAAATTTGCTCCCGGCTAACATAAAAGTACCGAGAATTCTTTGCGATCACAGTAAATTTCATGTAGTTTCACTCGAAAAAATAATTTTGATTAAAAATAGCCACCTTGCATATAAATGGAGAATGGGTCAGCCCGTAATTATTTATGTTAGTCACATGACTATTACAATATAGATGAAAGGATGCCGATGGGACAATATTTTGCGATTTATCACCTGCGCCCGGCTAACATTAAAGTACCAAAATGACCGATTGGCGTAAAAAAATCGAAGCAGTCAACGCGGAACTATTGATGACAGTCACTAATTTAGGCTATTACTGTCGTGATTTGGCACAGGATGTCATATACGCACCGAGTTTTTACGACAATTTGGCGAAAACCTTGTTTACGAAAACACGTTACATATGTATTTTTAAATTATTTCTATTATTTTAAAACTGAAATAACAATAAATAAATAAAAAAAATTAATTAATATCTATAGAACAAAACAATTTATAACTTTTTTAAATAAAAAGAAAATAAATATATATAAACATTTATTAATAAATAAGCAAAAATAACCGGGTTTCAATGCCAGGCAAAATAACGCCATTTTGGTGCCAATTAGGTACCCCGGTGCATATATGACATCTGGGCCTAATATTTTTCTTTACATTTCGTTAAAAAAAAGTGAAAGCCATTAATTTTAAATGTTTCTGTTTTAAATGAAAATTTTGTATTTTAAATAAAATTATAATGAAAAAAAAAATCCGACGAGAGAGATGTTTGGCGATTTATTACCTCCGTCGCGCTAACATAAAAATTCCGAGTTCTTGATTTCTTCATCAGAATCTTCCGATTTAACTAAAGATTGTTCAAGTAAATTGAATTATGAATAAAAGTAACATGATACATTTCTTAGCATACATTTAAGAGAGGTCAAACTGGTCGCCAAATTAGTTTAAAATAATAACCTTTTCTAAAATATGAAAAAAAATATCTGTTATAATTAAAATATGAGTTGCCATCATTAGAGAAAAGTGTTTAAAATTAGCAAAAAATTAATATCTCGAAAACTAATTCGAATTTAAAAATTCTAATACCAGTTTTGAGATCTGCAGATCAATGCGGATTTTTGGTGTTAATTTCATCGCATAATATTCCATAATTTAGGAGAAATCGCTGTGAAACATAATCAGTTGTTTATTCAGTCGTTTCATAAAATCGTTTCATAAAGTAGTTTCATCAATTCGTTACATTAGGATTTTATATACATAGGGTAGAAATAATGCTTCGCGAATCCAAACAAAGCAGGGCTTTTGCTAGTTAGTCTCTGTAAATAAAGAAATATATTTTTTAGTAATGCATAAAAATACTAATTATAGTATATAATATACAATTTAAAAGCTTAATTTATATAAATTTAGACAAAACATAGAATTATGTATACTATACAACTACAAATATTATGCATATTCCCATATTTAGTACGTTTACATTTTATCAAATAAATACAAAATTTGTATAGCGTACTTTTTTTTAAAGTTTTTTCCAGTTCATTTTGCAATATTTTAAAGGGATTTTACCAACAAATTTGAGAAAACAAAAATTCAGGCACAAATGGATTTAAAACAATAAAATATTTTTATTTGACAGTTGATATGTTTCAACTCTAACCGAATCATTTAAAAACAAATAAATAAATAACTAATATAAGTAGAATATAATGTAAGAAAATATTATAAAAATGCAATTTAACAAATTACAATGACCATTTGGAAAATGGGTTTTTTAAGACTAAAATTTAAGACATAAAAAGTCGCACGGAGTTGATCATACATTACGTACGCCATGGATTACATTTTTCGGTTCTGTAAATTTTTAAACTTCTACGGAGCTGGTCATTCATTACGTACGCCATGGATTAAACATTAATATTCCTGGACCAATTTTAAATGAAATTTCATTTTAAAACTTCTAAACATCCCACAGTATTACTTTTTACACCGTCGTATAGAGAAAAAAAATGTACTTTTAAATGCAATTTGTTTGAAAGCTGTATCTTTATTTGTTTCTGAGTTATTAAATTTTTTCTCTGTAGTTTTTATTACTTTTTTGTCACAGTGGCAACAGAAGTATCCATCTCTGTTGAAAGTAAAGGGAAAATACAGATTACTGTATAGACCAATCAGAAAACGAATAAAATGCGGATTTAACCAATAAAACGCTTCAGATATGTTTTTGATTTCCTACCCTGACAGAGGACAATAACCATTTGGAAAAATGGTTAATAATATGCTGAAATTGCAAGAGAGTATTTTTTGTTCTTCATTACTTCTTTATTTATCTTTCCTAATAATGTACATTATCCAATTTAGGTATACCAAATAAAGATAGGTGCATCTTTTTTAGGGTTTCGTTCATCTAACGAAACCCTATTCGTCTCGCTCCTCTGTCTGTCTGTCTGCCTGTCTGTCCGTCACACTGCCCGTTCTCAGAAACTATATATGTTGGAGACTTGAAATTTTGCATACTGAGCTGAATACCTCACATGAAACGACAAATCAATAAAATTTTGAAAAAGTCTTATATTTAACCCTCTGGGCTCTAACTTGTGTATTTTAAGTTTTTTTTTTTTTTTTTTTTTTTTTTTTAACTGCGCCCCTAATTAAGTTGAAGACTTGAAACTTTGCAAAATTATAGCTAAACACTTGCGATCAAACGACAAACCATAAAAATTTCAAAAAGCCTTATATTTACCTTTCCGGTCTCTAAGTTGTGTATTTTAAGCAATTTTTCTAACTTAGGCCCTAATCAAGTTGGAGACATGTAATTTTGCATACATATAGCAGAACATTTTTGTTCACACGAAAAATCATAAAATTTTTAAAAATTCTTATATTATTTACCCTTCCGGGCTCTAACTTGTGTATTGTAAGCAATTTTTCTAACTCAGCTCCTAATTAAGTTGGAGACTTGAGATTTTGCATACCTATAGCAAAATACTCGCGATCACACGAAAAATCATAAAATTTTCAAAAAGTCCTATATTAATCACCCTCCGCGCTCTAACTTGTGTATTTTAAGCAATTTTTTATCCTCCCCCCTTTTCACCCGGGAGGCACTTTTCTAACTTTTGCCGACACCCCTTTGACCGCTCTTTCATATTATGCACCATAGACTAACCGGCCGATTCTCCACCAACCTTCAACTGGCGGTTCAACTCGCAGTTGAGAAACCTTAGGTTAGCAAATCTAACCGCCGGTTAATATTTGGAATTCATCGTTAACTTCAGGAGCGAGATTATTCGACCTTGGGTTATTGAACCATTAGTTGAAAAATATACAGCTGATTGGCTAAAGGAATCACATGACGCACTAATAACGTTGACGAGTTCTATCCTCACTTAGGACAAATTTTGAAAAATGAGTACTGAAAGTGCATACTTATGTTTAATTTTTATATAAATTAATGTTACAAATAAATTTCGAATTATTATTTTGATTTTATGGTTTTAATTTTTGTATAAATCAATGTTACAAATAAATTTCGAATTACTATTTTGATTTTATGGTTTTATTCTTTCACAAAATTAATCTCAAAAGTTAGAAATACCAATACGGTTATAAGATGTTCTATTTTAGAAAATTTTGTGCTGCAGTAATTTTTTTTTTTTTTTAAGTTACTTGATAAAAAAATACATATTTTTTTCAACAAAAGTAAATAACCGCTAGGTTTATTTATTTATTTATTTTGCAACGAATATAAAATATAAAGACATTTTCATATATTTATCCTAATATATATATATATATTATTTAACAAAAATAATTGATTACATATTCAATTAAAATATATTGGTTAAAATTAACCTTTATCCCTTATAGGAGACGTAAGAAGGGTTTTTTCTTTATTATTTCATGTGAAGATTACTATAATGGATATTTTTTATCATTACTATTTCTTGTATAATAATTTCAGTACATGTTCTAAAAATTTCTAGCGAAATGCGAAAATTTTCAAGAAATCCGATAAAAAATGTTGCTTTCTGACAAAAATAATTATTTTAAACTTTACAAGAATATAGTTCAAATTAATTATTATGGTATATTATAATTCAACGGATTATTATTTAGCAATTATAAACGAATGACCATATATAAGTAATACTTAACAGAAAATTCCTGCTTCTATGATCCCATGCTTTAAACAAATATGAAGAGGCTTAAACTGAAATGTAATAAAAACTGCTTTTCTTTTTTTATTGTTATATTAAAAATAACTAAAAAGATCTGAATCATATAACTCAAAATTTTTGATCTAAGAATTTTGTCTTTCTATTCGCATTCGGTAGATGGCGCCACCAAATACCAAAATTACTCTGTAGAAATTAAGCTTTGAAAGATGAAGGGTTAGTCACAAATTAATATAATATTGAGTTTATTAAAAAAAAAACCCAAAAATTAAAAGCATTACATTCTTTCATGTTAACCTCTTCTACAATTGGCATTTCGTTTAATTACTGAATTACAAACAGATTTGTCTAATAAAAAGCATCAACATTCAGTTCAAAAAGACCGCCATCTGTGCTTCGAGTGCACATGCGCGGCCGAACAACCTATGTACCGTAGGTAGGTTGGGTTTCTGACTCTTTCGGCCAGAAGTTGATGCGAGGATCGTTTCCTTTCGTCGCCAAAAGGCTGTCATGGCGGTGATCCCTTTATTGGCTACTGCTCGATTTCATTCATGCAACAAAATAAATGTAAATATAGAAGCGAAGGTGAAACTACGAGCTGTAGCACTGTTAACTACTCTAGGATTTTATATGCATCAAATCTGCACAGGACCGAAACATAACATTGCAGGAAAAAATTTAACTCTTTAGAAATTTAATTTTTTTAATTTGTATGTAATATATTATTTAATTTAATGACTTGTAATTTCAAATTTCTCTAGCGATCAAGACGAATTCGTTTTCTTTAAATGGGGCCTTGGTACAAGAAACTATTTTGAGCTCCAATTTATTTTGTAACACAACCCCCCCCCCCCCCCCACTCCTTTAAAAAATTGTTTAATCTTCTGCATATATTTTCTTTCTGTTGTAATTCTTAATTTAATGCTATAAAATGTATTGAGAAGCATGTATTGTACGAATGGCATCCTCCCCCTATAGTAAATGTTACTTGAAATATTTTTATTAGTAATATAATATATTAAGCCAGGTAATCCAAAATATTTCAAGATTTCTGTTTGGAAAACTTCAGTTTGGCACAATCATTTAATAAAATAACTATTAATATAGATGAACAGTAAAAGGTTAAAAGCGCAAATAAAATAAAATGAAATGTGTTTTGTGCTTTTAACTTTGTTTTATTGTTTATTTATATATCAGCACAAAGTATAATCCAAGCATTATTAAAATAACAGGAAATCAAACAGTAGCGAAACAGCACCGAAAACTGGCGATTTGAAGTAATTAAAATAATAAAACTTTGTAAAAAATCACCATAAAATAAAACAATACACAGGACGCGTTTCAAGCTAAAAACATAACAGCTCGTCATCAGCTACAACAAACACGTGTCCGCAATCGAACAAGGTCAAAAATGAACTGAAGGCAAAGAATGTTGCAAAGAATCCGACAGATGGCGCTATCTGAAAGAGGCACATGTAGAAGAGAAAGGTGTTGCCAAAAAGATAGAAGAGAAATTGATTGGAAAAAAATGGAAATAAAAGAATTAAAATAAAATAAAAGAAGTAAATAAAAAAATATAAATAATAATAATAAAGAAAGAAATATCTATAAAAAAAATCCCTTTTTTTTTTGCACCCTCTTTTTTATAAATTTCATAATTCATATACTTTTGATAGAGCTATATTTACTTAGTGCATATAAGAAGCTGCGTTGCGCCTGATGCACTGGGTTGATTTTATTACACCTTTTTAAAAGCATTATATGTGCATATAAATATAGATAGTACAAAACATATCATGTTGTAACGAAAGTTTCCCGCCACAGCTAATACGGTCTGTTCAAACAGTTCGCGTTGACGTGTTTGCTCATATTTTGTCAAGCGATTTTTGAAAGAAAGAGCCTTGCTTTATAACACTGCGTTGTGAAATTTTCAAAAATATCGTTATTATTAAGTACAAGGTGTCTGAAATGGAAATATCACGCTACCAGATTAGAATCATCATTTACTTCCAGTTCCGTTGCAAAAAGTCAGCTACAGAATGTCACCGAATAAAGTGTACAGCTTTAGGTACTAGTGTTGTCCGCGATAGCTTCAATTTGGACTGTATAAAATACTTAAAAATATTAAACTTAATTATACTTCGTACTCGATAAATTATTCAGGTTTTCAAAACTTAGCAAAAACATTTATTTACAAAAATATTCAAAAGGGACTGGCAGCGGTTGATGAACTGCGCTTACGTCTAAGAACACATCATCATCATTTGGCGGGGAATTATCGCCCGCGCCCTTTTCAGTTCAGAGCGCATGCAGCGCCCTCTCACTATCAATTACGATACACGGAGGAAACACTCCCCCGGGGATTGAAATGCAATTTTCAATATACATAAACATATAAATTTGCAAAAACTATCATACAAGAAAAAAATATAAGATATAACAACTTAAATACACAAGAATAATACAAGAATAATTCACTATAACACTAGATTAAATACAGAAATAATATATTTTAGAGTTTGCTTAAGGAAAGAAATTTGTCACTCAACTGGTAATATACAAACATCTCTGACGTTTCTTTTAAAAATTCGCCCGTCTGACAAACGTAAATTCACCGTTCAAATTATATTATCCCTTCCCTTAAAAACTTCAACTATTCTACCAACCAACCATTTGGTGGAAGGTAAATTTTCCTGCTTTATTAGTACCAAAGTTCCTTTCTGTACATCATCCTTTTTAAACTTCCATTTCCCCCTCTGTTGGAAATTATTCAAATAGTCGCGCTTCCACAGTTTTCAAATTTGTTGGCTAAATTTGGTGATTCTCTGCCATTTTGCTAATCGATTTTCATTAAGCTCGTCTAGTTGAGGTTCGGGGATCGAAGAGATTGGCCTACCGACAAGAAAATGTGATTGGGTCAAGGTTTCAAAATTTTCGAAATCTGGGGATAGTGGGTTAAGGGGACGGGAGTTCAAAAATCCCTCAATTTCCACTAGTATGGTTAGAAATTCTTCTAGAGTTAATTTTTGATCACCTGTTACCCTTTTCAAATGCAACTTGAATGATTTTACTGCTGCCACCAAAATTCGGAGATTTGGGGGGAATAAATTCCCATTTGATACCTTCCTGGGTTAAAAAGTTACACAATTCCTCATCTGGGAAACTAACCAGTTTATGCAATTTTTTCAACTCGATGTCAACTCCGATGAACGTTTCTGCATTATCCGATAGGATTTTTGCCCATTTCCCTCTTCTGCCAAAGAAACGTTTTAGACTAGCTATAAAAGCCTGAGTTGTGAGATCTGAAACAAAGTCCAGGTGTATTGCTTTGGTGCATAAACATATATACACTACTATATAAACCTTATTCAATACGCCCTTTTTTTTATTTTTAAATTTAATAGAAAATGGCCCACAGTAATCCAGGTTTGTCACCAAAAATACAAAACACGTTCCCTTGGCAGATCGGCCAACAACTGGAAGCTGACAACAGGCTTATTTTTTAAACATGTTACACATTTGAGGACAATTTTTCGGCAATTATTCCTGCCATTAAGTGGCCAAAACTTCTGTCTAAAATGGAAAAGCAAGGCTTGTGGGCCTAAATGAAAATACTTCAAATGGAAATAATTTAGGATAATGTCCGTTAAATTATGATGGGCAGGCAACACACTTGGAAATTTAGAGTTAAGCGGCAAATCGGCATGCGATAAACGGCCGCCAACTCTAATTAACCCTTCATTTCCTAGGAATACATTTAAAGAAGATAATCTACTTT
The DNA here is from genome assembly GCA_963932465.1 of Maratus speciosus. Classification (NCBI taxonomy): domain Eukaryota; kingdom Metazoa; phylum Arthropoda; class Arachnida; order Araneae; family Salticidae; genus Maratus; species Maratus speciosus. The sequence goes on along the minus strand of OZ010792.1, from coordinate 274,819,596 downwards.
TGTGTTGAACAGGTTTACCTTTTTCGAGACATTTTATTTCGTCCCGAAACTCACCTTTTTGTGCTGACCGAATTAAAAATAATTCGGCTTGCCTCACCTCGTCAAGGCTTAACTCTCTACTTCTTCTTTTCTGGGGATTGCTACAATTATTAAAAAATCTAAAAATAAAGCTAATTATGCTTATTAATTTCATAAAATTATTAGTTAATGAAAAAATGTATTCAATTATAGAATTTTCATTGGTAATAGATAAAGTGGTAAAGTCATGAATAATGCTCACGGAGTCTCTTTTTAGTTCATTTAAATAGATCTCTTGATCTGGAACTATTAGTGATTGTTCGTTGTTGAACATGTCTAATGAGTCCTTCAGAAACTCGAGTCCAGTCCATCATTTGTGATTCTGAATAAGACTTTCAGATCTTATACCTCTTGTCAGCAGGTCTGCAGGATTCTCGGAGTCTGCACAGTGAAACAATCTGGATGGGTCTGTCAGCGAATGGATCTCTTTTACACGGTTGGACACGAATGATTTCCACCTATTTGCAGACCCCTTGATCCAATAAAGGGCAAGCTGCGAGTCTGTCCATAGAAACAGAAGATGGTCCCTTGAGATCTAGCACTTTCTTCACCTCACAAGTTAAACGTGCTGCTAGTAACGCACCTAAGAGTTCTAGCCGGGGTAATGACACCTTTTTCAAGGGTGCCACTCTGCTTTTTGATGTAAGCAAATTAATGGAAGATTGGGTCTTGGAATATGTTTGTAGATATATGACAGCACCGTATGCCCTGGGACTGGCATCGGCAAAGGTGTGCAGTATTAATTTATATTCAGAGTCTTCAGGGAACTGAAACACATTTATAGTAATCCTTAGTTGTGCTAATTGGGGTAACTCGGAACACCATGTGTTCCCACAACTTGTTCCCACAGCTTTGAAATATCGTGGGGCAATTCTTCATCCCATGTCAAATTTCTACCCCTTAGTTCTTGAAGCAACAGTTTAATTCTTATAGTAAATGGCGATATGAGATCCAAGGGGTCAAAAATTCTGCCTGCTACTTGCACAACGAACCTCTTCGTATTTTTTGCCTTGCACAAAAATTCTAATAAATTATCAATCTCCATCATCAACATGTCCTGTTTAGGTTGCCACAACAGTCCTAATACCTTATGTGTTTTATTTTCCTCAAAGGTCTGAGGTAAAGTACTAAACCCGTTCTTCTCCCACGATTCCATTACTAATCTGTTGTTCGATATCCATTTTCGGAACGTCAGACTAGCTTCCTTCATAATTCTGTGTGATTGTTGTGAAATGTTCAGTGCATCTTGTACAGTGTCGGTACCGGCTATAAGATCGTCCACGTAAATACAACTGTTGAGGATTTCGGTTGCTACCGGATATTCCTTCTTAAATTTACTAAGATGTTGTTTGATGGTGGCTGATAATAAAAATGGGCTTGAGCTCAAACCAAATGTTAGGCGTAAGAATCTGTACATAATAACTTTAAACTCATCATCGTTGACAGGATTGTCATCTATAAACAGGAATCTTAAAACGTCCCAGTCTTTTTCGTTGATCGAAATTTGTAAAAATGCCTTCTCTATGTCGGCCAAAACAGCAATTTTATTTAATCTAAAAAAATTAATAAATGGAAAATGTTCGGATTTAGGTTACTGCCTGCGTCCAAACAGTCATTTAGTGATAAGTGTCCCGCTTCATAGAAACTCGCATTAAAAACAATGCGACATTTCGTGTATACACTGTCTTGTTTGAATACCGTATGGTGGGGTAAATAAAAAATCGGGTTTTTAGAATTTTCTTCTGACTCAGGAACAATTTCAATAATTTTCATTTCTAAATATTCATCTAAAATTTTAAGATAATTTTCATATAAACTTGTGTCGCGTTTCATTCTTTTTACGAGAGTAGCGAGCCGTGTTTCAGCTATCTTGTAATTATTGTCTAGTTGTTTCGTCTAGTTGTTCCATTGTTCCGTTAGTCTAGTTAAAAAGATAAATATAACTATCTATATTATAAAGGACAAACATATCTGTGCGTAACGCATACGTCATTCTTCGAATGGCAACACTCTGAAATTTGAAATGAAATTACGGTTTTGCAATTTTATGCTACTGCAAATTTTTAAACTTCTAAACATCGCACAGTTTCAATTTTTATAATGTAATATAGGGGGAAAATGTACTTTTTAATGCAATTTTTTTGAAAGCTCTATCTCAATTTATTTTTGAGATATTAATTTTTTTTATAGTTTTTAGTACCAATTTTGTAATTGTGGCAACTGAAGTACACCATTTCTGTTAAAAGTAAAGGGAAAATACTTATGGTTTAATATTTTTATTGATTATATCCTTATTGATGCCATTTTCACATTACAAATAAAAGTAACTTTTTTTTTAATAATTTTTGAACAGAAAATGACGTCAGCCATTAAAAAAAACACGCATTCTTCTTCATAAATCAGTTACATTTCAATATTTTTACATTACGCTGATACTGAGTTTGAGACGCTAGGGAAAATGATTCATTGAGTAAAAATGAGGTCATATTTAAAACAAAACGATCATTTTCTTTGAAAAACTAAATATTTGATCAACACGAAATGGCCAATACGATGAAAACTAAAGGCAAATTTCTGAATTTTTTATTCGCGGGTACTGAGATTAGAACTCAAAGTTTGTGAGAATGTTCATATGCAAAGTTGTATAGGACAAACGTGACTTTAAGTTTAGAAATACATTCATTAATAATCTATTGTGCGTTAAAATACTTTTAAATTGTGAACTTGAGTGGTCCGTATGTATATTTTTAGAATGTGAAAATAACGTGCAGTTTAGATTTTATGGGGTAAAATTTTATGATTTGACAAAGCAAAATCCTTTTTACTGATTTTTCATCCCATAAAAACAAACGTAAGAGCCTCAATTGATAACTTCATCATAATTATTCATCTTGATTACGTATTCTAATACAGTTTTAAAAAAAATTTAAGCAGTTGAAGTAACAAAAATATTATTTGTTTTAAGAGTTAGACAATCAAAGTAAGACGAATTTTTTATTGTAATTATTTTTGTAGGTTTATCATAAATTTGATCTAGCAGTTTGTTTCTAAACATTTTAGTTCGTCGAATTTCGACGGGTTCCAACTCGTTATTTTAAATATTAAATTATTGACAATCTTTTATCAACATACTTTCAAAAATAGTACTTTTTCGCATTTTTCCATTTTCCATTTATCATTAGTTAATATTTTTTATGTTTTAAAAATTTTATGAAAAAATGATTTTTTTTTTCAGACTACCATTACTATTTCATAACAAAGCAGAAAAAAAAAAAGAAAAAAAAGAGAAAAAAAGAAAGAAACAAAAATAAAGAAACAAAAATAAACAAATAAATAGAAATTAGAAAACAGGAATTCTGCTTTTTCAGAATTGAGTGTCGCCTCCGATAAAAATATATATATGCATATATGTATATAAATATAGATACAGTAGATTCCCGATTATCCGAGTTAATATGGACCAAGCTCACCTCGGATAAGCAAAAATCTCGGATAAACCGGATTTACACATATCCTCACCAACTAATGAGATGAAATATAAATTTTCACTTAATTCATTCATTAGTTCATAGTTTTTTTTCAATCGAACTTATACCTTTGGAATGGATTATTTTAGAACGCATCCAGTAGGCTACCCTCATAGGTACAGTCGTGGAAAAAAAAAAGTAAACACCCCCTACTAACTCCTTAACAAATTATCGTAGAAGAAAGTTACTGGTATCGAACGATTGGAAATAAAGTCTACTTTTAAATGATGTATATAAAATTTGCCTAGGGGCCATCTACATATTAAAACGAACCATAACTTTGTTTTTTTTTCAATAGCAGTACCCAATTCTGACAGCATAAATGAACTCTACACCCTTCAATTAGCATAAAAACGATTTTTTATGCAATTCGTACCATAAGTTTCTGAGAAATTAATTATTATAAAACGAGCGTATTTTAAGGGCTGTATCCAAACTGAAGTTCCGTATACCGAGAGAGCCCCTTCCTTGATCAAGGTACCTTAAGCACCACTCAAGGAGTCAATGAAGCGTGTTAGATTACAGTACAGCAGAGTAAATTTCAAAATGTATTCTCACTTCTATCATAGACGGCCCCTTAAACTATCATTTTGCCGTTTTTTAAGCATAATTTGAAAACTACTTGGAAGAAAAATGTGAAATTTTTGAATTTCCATAAAGCAGGACTTAATAAATCTAAATCCATCAAAAAAATTGTAGGTTGCAATTCATAATTTTTTCGAATATTAATTTCATAATTCATAATTCATATCATAAAATTATAAAAATTGAAAATTCAGCTTATTTATGTTTGGGTATATTAGTATTATTACTACACAAAAAATTATCACATTAGGGGCATAATTTCGGGAGATATAAATAAAAATATGAAAATGTAAATTAACATTAGAAGCACTAAGTTTTGAATGTGTATAATTCAAAAACTTATCATTCAAATGACTTGAAATTTGGTGTCTAGGCATAGTTTGAACCGAAAGTTTGAAATATCTCGGTAAAATTGGGTATTGTCATTGAAAAAAAATGAAGTTTGGATTCGTTTTAATATGTAGATGACCCCCTAAGAAAATTTTATATACATCATTTAAAAGTAGACTTTATTTCCAATCGTTCGGTACCAGTAACTTTCTTCTACGATGATTTGTTGAGGAGTTAGTAGAGGGTGTTTACTTTTTTCTTTCCACGACTGTACATTCCGGTGCAATCAGAAACAAAATCCGATAAACATTTTTTGAGTTATGCTTGACCAAAGGTTTTGAGGAAAGTTTTAATATCCATCGTAGCTGTATGTGACCTGAAAGTAATATTGCGCTGTGTATTAGCCTTCGCTTCTCTCAGACAATTACCATGTGGTTTTCGTCATTTTATTCTAAAAGCTCTACAATATTTTCTAAGCTATAAAGAAAGGGAAAATGTAATTGAACCGTTTTAAAACAAATAGCAAATATTTTTAATTAACATTTTCAAGTATTTAGAAGCTATTAAATTAATTACAAGAACGAAAAATATACTTCAGGCATATACGATATACAATGCGTTTTCCAAAAGTAAAGGTACACCTCAGACAGCAGGAAAGAAAACGTTTTAAGGAGCGCGTTGGCAACACATATTGTAACCTTGAACATTTCACCCTTCTGTCGCAGTCATTCCTTATTTGTGCGGTGAGTCTGTTTCATTTAGCAAGTGTTTATAATGGCTGTGTCAATTCAGAATTCCGCTAAATATAAAGTGCGTTCCATCGTACGTTTTCTTTATGCAAACGGTGAGCGTCCAGCGGATATTCACAAATAAATTGTTTCCGTCTATGGAACATTACAAATCGGCAAAATGTAACGCAATGGTGTCGTGCTTTCCCTGGACGTACGACCAATGTTCATGAAAAACCCAGAACAGGTACCATCTGTGATCTCTGACGTTTTACCCAGCGATTACAACTTATTCCTTTACCTGAAGAAACATCTTGCAGGGTGAAACTTCAACGACGATGATGAGATCAAAATGGAAGTTAATACTAATGTGGTTTCGACAATAGGCGGTAAATGTCTATGACAATGGGATACAAAACCTTCCATCCTAACTTAACAAATGCTCGGACAATGATGGCAACTATATCGGAATATAAGGGGTATACCAATAAGTAATTTGTAATGGACATTTTATCAATTAAAAGTGTTTTGAATGAGTATGCAGCATTGTATCTTTTTTTGAAAACCCTTGTATTTTGAAACATTTTGCAACACTAACGGAATCTTACTGAGAATTTTTTCATACAATGAAATAGTTTATAAACGAATAGCCTGTGAACGAATACCCTGTAAACAGAACTAACAGAATCTTATTGAGAAATTTTTCATACAATGAAATAGTTTATAAATGAATAGTCTGTGAACGAATACCCTGTAAACAGAACTAACAGAATCTTATTGAGAAATTTTTCATACAATGAAATAGTTTATAGTATGAACAACTACCCTGTACACAAAACTAACAGACTCTTATTAAAAAATTTTTCATACAATGAAATAGTTTATAGTATGAACGACTACCCTGTACACAGAACTAACAGACACTTATTGAGAAATTTTTCATACAATGAAATAGTTTATAGTATAAACGAATATCCTGTGAACGAATACCCTGTAAACCCTGTGAATGAATTCTTTTGAGCGTCTCTGAAAATGAAAATAAATGCTACGCACCCCATAACCTATAAAAATATTTTGTAGTGCCACCTCAGTGATCCTTTTTTAATTTCATACAACTTGAAGTATCATAACATTACTAAAATGCATCGAAGATGATTATTTCTCATAGATCATTATGTAATAAAATGATTTTACACATCCCTGCAAACGAAATGTTTATGCTACTTATACCAAACAAGCGTATTTTTGTCCGCTTTCTTGATAAAGCATATATTTTTGCATTATTTTTGAAGTATTGTAATACCATTAAATAGCAACGGAAACGATTGTTCCCCCTAGACCATAATTTAAAGGAATTATTTAGTAGTTCCCTGTAAACGAGCTATTAATACTACTCAATTCATTTTCAATACCGATCATGTTGTAATAAAACTTAATATCATATAAAAAATTACACAGCAATCCGGGTATATTTACGAGAGTTAGAGCACTACAAGATAGGCAAAACAAGTTAGGAAACATTTTTTAACTATGCTGAAAAGTGTTATAAAGAACGACAAAATGTCATATGTAAAAAAATATATTCATTCTATTACCATGCGTTATTAATTTGCAGATTTCTACGTAGTACTCTAATTACAGATCAAACAGACACGGCATATAATTTTAACTACCTCAAGGTGTATATTTATATAAATTAAGTAGTGCGTTTCCATCGCTTATATACTGTTAATTCTCTTAATAATAAACATTAATTCACAGAAATAGTATACATAACATATTTAGTAAATTCATATGCACTGTTAAAGTATTTTAACTGGATCAAACATATGTTTCTGAATAGTCACGTCTTGGTTTATTTAAAATTTATTAATTACGATCATTTGAACACCTGCCAAAGTAGTCAAACAAGAGGTTTTACAGACGGAAATTTCCCTCGAGACATTCTTATAACTCAGAAATAGCATTTCCAGAAACAGGTAAATTCTTAGAAGTTACAACAATCACTTTACTTAGCATACTAAAGAGAATTCATAAATGTATACGAATCTAAGTTGAACAATGTTAAATTACTGAATTTATAAAGCATAATACAATTTAAACAAAGCAGAATTTTAAAACATTGCGTATCACTAGAAGCTGTTTTAATAATTTGTGTTTTGTGAAATACACAACGATAAACAATTGCTTTAGATTATTTTACAAAGGCAAAACCAGTACGGGAAAATGATGAAAAAGTACAATCTGACCTGAGCTTTCTACTGAACTGATTTTGATAAATATATATATATATTTTTTTTTAATGAAAGCTGTTCCTTTCCAGATGTGCTCACACTATCTATTCCTAAAAATTTTCTAATTTTTAAATTTTTAATTTATTTTTAAAGACTTTTTATGAAATTTCTTCAAAATGATGGCAATCGGATTACTTTCATTGATGAAGAGAAAAGAGAAATAATTGGGTTTATTAATCTTTATTTATTATATCCTTATTGATGCCATTTTCCCATTACAATTAAAAAATAACTTTTAAAATTTTGAACATAAAATGATGTTAAGATTTAAAAATCCCGCATTTTTTTCTCATAAAGGTGTTACACTTCAATACTTTTCATTCAGCTGAGCTTGAGATGCTAAACGAAATGCTTCAATGAAACAATGTTAAATTACTGAATTTATAAAGCATAATACAATTTAAACAAAGCAGAATTTTAAAACATTGCGTATCACTAGAAGCTGTTTTAATAATTTGTGATGATAACATTGCGAGTAAAAATGACGCCATATATATATATATATATATATATATATATATATATTTTTTTTTTTTTTTTTTTTTTTTTTTTTTAACGATCATTTTATCATTCGCATGCAAACTTTTAGTTGACAAACATAAGTTAAAGTTTGGAAATATATTCATTAATAATATGATGCAAGTTAAATTATTTTTTAAATAGTGAATACGGAACGGTGTCTGTGTAAGTTTTGAGACGGTGAAAATGACGTTATGTATAGATTTCACCGGAATAAAATCTATGATTGTGTCAAAGTGAAATAATTTTTGTTGATTTTCATCCCGTAATACCAAGCAGAAAAACCTCAATTGACGACTTCATCATTTTAAAGAAACATGGAACATAAATTGGTTCAAATTTTCGAGTTTTGAATTGAGTTATCTACAATCATAATAATAAGGAATGAAGTTTGTGTGTGTGTGTGTGAATGAGTGTGTCGACGGTGTTGTGAAGGGACCGCTGCACGTAGAGTTACAAAATTTGGGGAAAAGGCTATATATGAAGTTTTGGACCACGAAGCCCGATTTTCGATTTTTTGATTAGATTTTTTTTATTTAATTTTTTATGCGATTTTTAGCGCTTTATTAAGTTTCGAGGCAATTTTCCCACATTAGTGAAAATAATACGGTTTCTGTCTTTTAACCCAATATAGTAAATTTTGTTATCTTTTCAGAAAAGTTTATTCGGAATTCGTACAGCGATTTTTGAATTTTTAGCGCATTTTTTATGCGATTACTGAACAGCAATTAATGCGTCTTCATACCTATAAGGGGTGTTACCGTTGGGGGGACACAGTTCTGTCGCCAAATACCGCTAAGTTTGTCGCCAACTTGGCAATGTATCGCCATTTCCAAAAGTGAAAGTTTTGGCCAAATGTGACGCCGACTTAGCGATATCTCTAATATTTTTCCAAATTCCCATAGACTTCCATTGTAAACCAATAGTGATTACTTGCTTACAGAAAATCAACAAATTGATATATTTTAATGCAACAAAAACTAATATTAACTTAAGAGGTTATATTAGGAATCCAGGTAAATTAAATCTATAATAATAAGGAAAGAAGTTTGTGTGTGAGTGTGTGAGTGTGTCGACGATGTTCTGAAGAGACAGCTGAACGTAGAGCTGCAAAATTTGGGGAAAAGGTCCGTCTGTATGAAGTTTTGCCACTCGAAGCCCGATATTCGATTTTTTTTATTAGTTTTTTTTATTTAATTTTTTATTCGATTTTTAGCGCTTTTTTAAGCTTCGAGGCGATTTTTCCACATTAGTGAAAAGAATATGGTTTTTTTCTTTCAACCCAATATAGTAAATTTTGTTCTTTTTTCAAAAAAGTTTATTTGGAATTCGTACAGCGATTTTTGAATTTTTAGCGATTTTTTATGCGATTATTGAACATCATTTAATGCATCTTCATACCTATAAGAGAATTACCGTAGGAGGGGGGGGGGCACAGTTTTGTCGTCGAATGCCGCCAAGTTTGTCGCCAACTTGGCGATATCTCTAATGTTTCGCCAAATTCCCATAGACTTTCAATGTAAACCAATAGGGATTACTTGCTTACAGAAAATGAACAAATTGACATATTTTATTGAAACAAAAACTAATATTAACTTAAGGGGTTATGTTAATTATATTTAAGGGAATGCAAGTAAATTAAATTATGAATAAAAGTAACATGATACAATGCTTAGCATGATTTCCCAAACATAAATTTTAAGAGAGCCCGCAGGTCAAAGGAATTAGATTTGAAACTTTTATCCAATTACAGTAAATTTTGACTTTCGTGATTTTTGAACTTTTTGTGATTTTTAATTCGATTTCTACGTTTCTTCGCGATCTGCTGCAATTTTTTGACATTCCATTTTTGGCCTATAATACTAAAGTAATTCCTGCCCTCATTTCAATAAAGTTTATTCGAATTTCGTATAGCAGTTTTCGAATTTTTCGGGAATTTTGTATGTGATTTTTAGTGCATTTTAGCGATTTCCTACCATTTTTCCACATTAGTGAAAGGAATCAACTTTTAATCTTCGAACAAAATATATAATTTTTTTCTCTTTTCGAAATTTATGCAGCAATTTAAAATTTTTTCGCGGCATCTTATTGTGATTTTTAGAGCTTTTTCGTAATTCCAGCTTTTTTTTTTTTTTTTTTTTGACGTACCCGGGCAACGCCAGGCAAGTTAGCTAGTAAATTAATAAAACAGAAAAAAAGTTGATGATAAAATGTTAAATCAATATGAATATAATGCTGGAAGGTTTTAAAATAATATATTTAAGCTTTGTGGGTGTGTATATTGTTTTTTTGCCTTTTCGAGAAAAATGGTTTTTTTATGCTTCGGTACACTTTTCTAAAAATCTATTTTAGGTAAACAGTTGAAACTTTTCAAAATTATGTAGCTAACTCTATTTGAAAATTATAAGAAGCAATTTTCATTTTGGCTTAAAAAAATAAAATTAAAAATATTTTAGTAAAAATTTTTGAAAAGACTTTTCAAAATTTTTTAGTAAAATATTTTTAATTTTATTTTACTTTTTTATTCATTTTTCTTTTGGATATTTCGTAATTGCTAATTTTTTATTTTATATGTTATGGTATTTGTCCAAAAAACATACAAAAATTCGTATTTTTACTATGCATATAAATATTTCTATTATAAACAATACAATTACTATGCCTTCATATACAATATAAACATGAACAGAAGAAATTTAAGATAAAAAAAAATCAAAAAGCATAAAGCACATATAAAATTTTGTAGCCAATCCACAGCTCTATCACGCTTAAATTTTAATCAGAATATCTCAACAGGTTTTGACAAAGGAAAAATGATATACCCAAAATCCAATTACTACGCATCCATTATCATAAAATCTATAGAAATTCTATGTAAAAGCAATCAATTATCTAATGACGCGCTATCATATAGTATTGAAAAAATATGGTTAAATATCCAGAAAACAAACACCCAATAATTTTATTCTACGTAGATTAAATCCAAAGCCACTTCTACTACTTTCCATTTAAAACAAAGTTATGTATGTGAACAATGTGTCGTATTAAAATAAATGGAAGGGCAATTAAATATTTTCCTCTACACAAGTTTAACAAGAAGCATTGCTACTTCTAATACGGTCCAGCTAGGGATTTAAAAATGAAAGTGACCTATGTGAACAAAGTGACGTATTAAAATGAATGGATAGGCAGTTAAATATTTTTCCTTTATAAAAGTTTAGTTCAGAGCACTACTAATTATACTTTCAGCTACTCTAAGAATTATAGACTCTCCCATTTCAAACGAAGTGACGTATTTGAAATAAAAATGCACGGCAATCAATGAAAATATTCTCTGACGATGACTGCGGAATTGCAAACCGAAAGTACAAGGAAATTTAAATGAAATGTATATTTTAATATTTGTAATATCTGTATTATTATTATCTGCCACTTTTTAAGTAGACACGGAACTTTTAAAGTTCATATTGTTTAGTTTGTGTCAAAAAAATCTTTTCTTAAATAAAGTAGCAGGCAAGTATAACGTCCATGGACTTCTTATTTAAAAGCCGAAAAATATGTATCACCAACCTAATAACACCGTAGCCTAAATAATCAAATATCACATTATGTTAATAGATACCGTTTATATAGCTTTATAAATGCCGTACCCACTCAAATGTGTTTCGTTTCTCTCATTACATGCTTTTAAAGAATATAATATACTATCCTGTGAATTTATACCATTTGTGTAGATTTGTACAAATACAATATGTACTATAATTTACTTCGTTTCTCTTGCAACATGTTTAGTTAAAGAATCCAATATCGTATGTTGTTCGCTAGATAATCAAAGAAATAATTTTTAGTCTATGTATTTCTTATAAGGATAATTTATATATATGTTTAATTGCTCTCAGGTGATTAATTATTCTAAAAATAATTGCTATACTAATTGATTATTTTTCCGCTAAGATGGATGTTATTAGAGAATATAATGTCTGGATGTTAAAACATAAAGAAATCTTCACTTTCAATGCTCATGTTCATTTCATAATTCTAAATCACTAAGTAGTTATATAATTAAATCGCAATATATATATGTATATATATGTATATGTTACCGTGAAAGACCGAAATTGGAGAATGGCGAACTACGCTGGTGAATATCAACACATACCAAATACGTTGGTGAAAGACCGAATATTTCATTATATTCCTTTATATTCCAACCATCACCGATGTATGTCGACAAGCACAGATAATATCTGGTGGAGGTCAAAAATAGAAGCCGAGGTCAACAGAGAGGTGACAGTCTGTCTCCAAATCCTTTGCTCTGCTGTGAGTCAGTCAGCATTGTTAGTCTTATGCAAGGTTTGATGGTGCGCGCAACGTTTTCTTAATTTTTTTTTTTATTCAATACCCTAATTTATATTGAATAGCTATTGCAGTGAATCGTAATTTTTTTTAAGTTAATTGCCTTAATTACGATTAAACGAGAAGACAATTGTTTTTATTTTTCTCATGAAAAATACTCTAAATTACTTTCAGAACTGATTTCTGCTAAAACTAAGTGCAGCACACCTTTGGATTACAGGGGATTAAAACGTTTAGACTTTTAAAAATTAATGATGAAGAGAAGTTAATTGTGCCATTTAAACCAGGAGAAACGAATATACAGTATTATGTTACAAATGATGAATTGTTCAGTATACTATTTGAAACTCACACCAGAATAGGTCTCTGAGGAAGAGCACGTATGCTTAAAGATTTGCAAGTGAAATACGAAAATATTACATATGAAGCTGTAATGTGGTAATTTAATTTCTGTGAACAATATTAAACGAAACATGGTGCATCTAATTTAGGTATTGTTTTGAAATCAATTGCCAGTTCTGAGTTAAACTCAAGATGTCAAGTTGACATAGACCTGCGGTCAGTTTGGCATGGCGAATATAAGTTCATACAGGTGTATTAAATCATTTAACTAAGTTTGTTCAGCTACGACCTTTGAAAACTAAGACAGCTGAAGTAGCAGCATATCACGTTCTTCCAATAATTTTAACATTGGTGCTCCAACTTTATTGTAATCAGATAATGGTAGGTAATTCAGTAGTGAACTCATATCAGAAATATGCGCTATGATGGAAAGGTATTAAGATAGTTCATGAAAAACCTCGTCATAGTCAAACACAGTGTTTCCAGGGGGCCACTTTTTAAAATTAAGATTTCTTGATTAGCACCACGTTTCTGAAATGATAAAATTTCCCTTGCTTTCGTTTTAATTAATGTGTCATTAAAAAGTGGCTATCAAGAAATCAGAATTTATAAAAAGTAGCCAACTGGTAATACTGGTCAAACACAAGGCTCGGTTGAAAGGGCTAATCAGGATACACAGAATACTGCATGGATGAACGATAACGATACAAATAAATGGTCAGAGGGTTTGCCCTTTGTTCAATTTGCCAAGAACACAACATTCCACGAAGGACTTCGTCAAAGTCCTTATAAAGCCATGTTTGGCGTTAAACCAAAAAGAGGCATAACATCGTCTTTTTTGCCCAGCGAAAAAATTGCAAATATTGACGCCGAATAACAACTCGAATAAATCGCTACTTTTGAAACTAAAGCAGAGCTTGAAGAAACTGTTAATACTTTTGAAGAAAATTTAAGCAGCGATGACAGCGATGACCACCTCGGGAACTCAGCTTTCGCTTTAGAGTGTTACTGCAATCCCGAGGGGTAGACAACATCCACTCCTCCCGACTCTCAACCAGAGTCTGAGAGGGAGCGTCGGGTCCCTGATCAAGCTGCTGAGATTTATTTCGGTTACTGTGAGATTTACAATTACAATCACAATTGGTTACCCAATTTTTCTGGGCGAACCGAAGATTTCACATCGAGATATATGACTGTATGTAGTGATTACATGAGGATCATTGTTCCAAACCGGAACTTACAAAGAAAATTTAAGCAGCGGCCATATCGAAAACCATATTCCAAAGAGAAATATTGAAGAGTACCTGTGTGACCTACCACGTCTTCAAATCAAGCCCTGACTGAACAGCACGAGTATATGTCTGTAAAAAAAAAGCGGCCGCGAAAGAGAATCTTCCACTGCAAGCAACGGAAATTTTACGAACCTAAAAAAAATTCCTCTTGCTCAGAGTGTACGAATAAAATACTACGAGGGCCATAAAAATACTTGTGTCAAACCTGTTTAAGAGAAGTGTCACACTGTACGAATAAAAGTCCCTGATGTCAACCGTGGTCATACAGTTTGTGGAAATGGTATTGACAGTTGTTGTCGGAATAAAAGACTCAGACTTTTATAAACTAGAAAATAAAAATGGTACCCTCTAGCAGCTTTATACCCGTAATCAGTTCGTAATTTGTGTCGAAAAGTTACTTTCCATAGATCAGATTTCTTCTCAAAAAATGTCGCTAAGAGAAGCAGCTGCAGCTAATTTGAGAAGTGGAGTGCTAGTCTATACACGCTGTCATTGCAAAACGAAATTTTCACAAATAAATGCAGTTTTAAAAGGAAGGGATTCATATGCAATTCAAAATGCCATAAAAGTTTAAGTTCTTTCAGAAAATAAGATTTCAATAACATAATTAAGTAAGGTTCTTATTGGTATTATTTTCTTTTCTGATTTAGAATGTACTGTTTGTTTTAAGTTCAACAATTTTTTTACATCTACTGTTGCTTAGGTTTTCTCTTATTTTTACATATATCGTAATGTGCTTTAATAATAAAATATGATTTATAGAAGAAAAGTCCATTGCGGTATAAATGCCAAGTTCTTTGTTGGCTAAACTTAAAACTAAAATCTTAATGCTTACCACTTATCCAAGTACAACTGATATCATTATCAAAAAGGCAAGTAATAACGAGCATCCTTTCTTCTTCTCACGCTAGAATCTAAAGCTACATGTCAAAAAAAAAAAAAAAAAAAAAAAAAAACAATCCCGGGCTTCCATTTAAATCTACCACGGCATTAAAATTCTCTGGGCGTAGTCCCGCGATGAAAATTCTTGTACAGAGTGACCAACCCCTCTCCTCACCGTGATTGGTTATTCTTCTCAGTAACACATGGGAAAAAGTTACATCACCCTTGTGGAAATGCAAATCCCGACATATTTAACATTCACCATTAGTGCATGGTGAAGGTCGATCTTTACCGGTGTAAGTGAGAAATAAGGATACTTAGCAAATATTTCGGACATACATCAATTGGCAATGTGAATGTTGACATCATCGGTGAAAGTCAACATTCTCCAGGTTTCGGTATTTCACGGTAACACACACACACATATATATATATGTTACATTATTAGATCTAATTCTGCGATTTCCTTCTTATTCTAAATTACCACTTTATATTCACTAAATCCTTATTCTTAAATAATCTCTATCGTTAATTCTGTTAAATTCCCTTTAATTTAATGTCTCACTTGTCTAAATTACTTAAATATCACGCTTTTAGTATTCTTAAGGGGACAAGGGACCTTAAAATCCTTAAAAATATTTTTTTTTTACTTTTTGTAAATTTCACCTAATTATTATTCAAGGATACTTTATATGCATTATAGCATGCATTTATCACAAAAAAAAATTAAAAAAAATTAATTTTTATGAAAAAATGTAATTTTACGCGTCGTCTTAGAAATCTTCGAAATGCCCCCTGCGCATTCCATATCAATGAAAATCCCTAATATTTTTTATAAAAGTTTGGTTTATATATATAAATAAAATAGAGCGTCGAATTTTATATATTTGAATTTAAAAGGTAAAAAAAAAATTAAATTTTGAAATTTTTTCGAAAAAATTTCAAAATTTTTCATTTTTTTTAAACTTTTAAATTCAATTATGTAAAATTTGATGCTCTATTTTATTTATATATATAAACCAAACTTTTATTAAAAATATTGGGGATTTTCATTGATATGGAACACGCAGGGGCCATTTCGAAGATCTCTAAGACGACGCGTAAAATTCCATTTTTTTCATAAAAATAAATTTTTTTTTAATTTTTTTTTGCGATAAATGCATGCCATAATGCATATAATGTACCTTTGAGTAATATTTAAGATAAAATTTACAAAAAAAAAAAAAAAAAAAAAAAAAATCAAAATTTTGAAAAATTTTCGAAAAAATTTCAAAATTTTTATTATTATTTTTTTTTACCTTAAAATGCAAATATATAAAATTCGATGTTCTATTTTATTTATATATATAAATCAAATTTTTATAAAAAATATTGGGGATTTTCATTGATATGGAACGCGCAGGGGCCATTTCGAAGATTTCTAAGACGACGCGTAAAATTCCATTTTTTTCTCAAAAATATTTTCTTTTTTTGTGATAAATGCATGCCATAATGCATATAATGTACCCTTGAATAATATTTAAGATGAAATTTACAAAAAAAAAAAAAAAAAAAAAAAAAAAAAAAAAAAAAATGAAAAATTTGGAAATTTGGAAATTTTTCATTTTTTTTTTTACCTTTAAATTCAAATATATAAAATTCGATGCTCTATTTTATTTATATATATAAAACAGACTTTTATAAAAAATATTGGGGATTTTCATTGATATGGAATGCGCAAGCGGCATTTCGAAGATTTCTAAGACACGTAAAATTCCATTTTTTTCTCAAAAATAAAATTTTTTTAATATTTTTTTGTGATAAATGCATGCTATAATGCATATAACATACCCTTGAATAATATTTAAGGTGAAATTTACAAAAAATAAAAAAAATTATTTCAAGGTCCCTTGTCCCCTTAAATTAAATGTTCCCTTTTCGCTCTTTTTTCTTTTAGAATGTTCTTTTAGCAACCATTTTATTTTCCCTTCCGAATTTTATTTTCCCGCTCGTATTCCGGGGTTATCCTTTTTACCTTCAAATTCATCCACTCGCTCTGTCAGCATTTTTTCCATGGCGTGGTATTCTTAATTATTAATTGGTTGAGAGCGCGACCTACGTCATATTTGTATTCCTACACTTGAGGCACAAAAAGCCGATGCTCTCTGTGTTTCAGCAGATTTTAGTAGTATTTCCATTTTTCATACCACCCCCTGGTCACAGTCCACGTATTCGATTATCTGCAACTTTGTTCATCCCTAAATTACTACTATGAAGCGATGGCTAATATTCTTGGTGGAAGCTGCGCCGCCGAAAGATGTTTAACCCATTAGTGACTGAATTTTTTTTAAACTCAATATTGTGTTTAATTATAGTAAATGGTGTAAAATGAACGTAAAAAATAATAATAAAATTCTTTTTTAAAAATATGTTTATTTAACATATAAAAATCTAAACGTCCCAATTTTGGGACGCTAAGCACGAAAAGGTAGGGGTTTTCTCCGCTACTGTCTAAGCATTAGATCTATGCTTGAGGCCATTTATTTTGTTACAAAAAGTTATATATCATTCAGATTATTATTTGACTAAAAAAATTTCTTTTTTATTACTATAAGGGGGAGGGGGGCTGGGTTCGGCTCAAGAACAAGACCCCATTCCTCAAAACTCTTAGCTATTGGCATAGCAAAAATTTATATAGTAAAAATTTATAATAATCAATAATTACTAATAGAGTATATATACCGTATATACTCGCATATACGCCGACCCTCTAATTTTTTAATGCAAATTCTGCAAAAAAACGAAAACCCCGTAACTTTTTATTTCAATTTTGCACAACATCAAACCAAAGATTTCACTTACTAATGCGAAAATTTAGTAAGTAAACAAAAACAAATCATTGAATTTTTTAAATAAGAAATTAATTATCATTATTTGTATATTCTATGTATTATTTTATTATTTATACACATAAAAAATCAGACTTTTGCAGTGTTCGATTTTTTTTTTTTTTTTTTTTTTTTTTTACTTTTGTAATTGACTTGCGTATAAGACTACCGCCCAATTTACTTGCAGAAAATTGTCAGAAATTCTTCGTTTTACACATTAGTATATATAGTATAGTACAACTTTGATTATCCGACCCTCGTTTAACCGGAACTCTCCGTAAACCGATGTCGATATCCTGAAATTTTTCCAACCTTTTTTTTTTTTTTTTACTTTCACATTCTTTGTATATAAAAGCGTTACTTTCCAAACCACGAGTGGAGATAAGTATTTTGGTTCCCCTTTCTTCGAATTCCATGAACATTAGCTTCAGCTCCCGCAAGATCCAATCCCGGTATAATTGTACTCTTCCCCGCCCCTGTGTACACGTCCCTGTTCTAAACGAATAAAATTATTTTCATGTATAATTTGATTTAGATATTTATCAAGCAGTTTAAATAGTCCTAATCGCACTTCGACGACGATGTTAATATTAAACGAGATGATTATTGATAAATTCTCGATTATCCGATGTAGATTCGGTCCCAATTACGCCGGATAATCGAGGTTCTACAGTACATATATTAGTAACCTCAGGATGTCAAATACTAAACTAGTACAAAACATAACAGTATGATATAAATTTTTGCTTAGCCAATAGCTAAGTGTGGGGAGGTGTGGGACTTGTTCTTGAGCCGATCCCAGACCCTATCCTCCCCCATCCTATAATAATAACAGAGAATAGCCAAATAATAATCTGAATAATAATTTTATAGCCAAATAATAATCCGAATGATATGTAACCATTTTTGTAGCAAAATAAATGGCCTAAAACATACATTTAATGCATAGGCAGTAACGGAGAAAACCCCTACCCTTTCGTGCCTAGCGTCCCAAAATTGGGACGGTATATAAATGTTCAAATTCGAAGAAAAAAATAGAAATCTGAAAAAATTCAAAAATACGTATTCTAAAATAATGTTTTGTCTTATAAATAATACCACTTATAAAATGATTGATAAAAAAATAAAAGATATATCTTACTTTTTCTTACCCGCCATTTTATTTCAAGAAAATCCAACTTTGTGCTACAGCAAATATTTATTTCACCTTTTTATTCTTAAAAATGCACTTCCATTTATGAATAAATATTGAAAACAAATACTAAGGATATATATTACAAAGTTTTGAAAGGATATCATAATCCCACGTGTAATGGGATTTTTTTTAGGAAAGCGTCCCAAAATTATGACCCCCAACCAGGCACAAATGGGTTAAATAAAATGATGAGCTGATTTTACGTTTTGTCTCAATTATCTCTGGGGAAACTTTCACGGAAAAATGTATTCTATGGCCTTCACTCGTCGACTGATACAACTTCCAAATCACGTATAACGTGAATGTCGTAGTCTTTAACACGACAGAATTGCAATTTTCGTTATACCAGTACAACAGGATCGACTTTTACGTGTTCTGACAACTTATACTACTCTAATACTGCTGGACGTGATCCACTACTGATATCGTGACAGCCAGTTACTTCATTTCAACTAGAAAAATCTTCCAATGTTGGGATAATGCAATATATATATATATATATATAACCATTAAATAAACATTACCGACCACCAACAAAAACTGTGAAATTATGAATAAAATAACATTAACAAATACAGTTCCCCCCAACACACTTAACATAGATTCCAAAAACATAGTAAAAAACAGAAGAAATTGAATAATAGAAATGGAATGATTCAAATTTCTAGAACTTAGACAGAATCGTCGGGTCCCAAATGCCTTATATATATATATACAATCCTAGTTTATTAGATTATTCTATATCTTAAATGATATTTCATTCATTCCGTTCATTTAAAAATCATTCTATTTAAAACGCGTGTTTAATTTCCTTCAAACTCTTCTAAAAAACATTTCCCCTTAATATTTTTTCTTCAAGACCTTTTTATTTTTCAATCTTATATCGCTGATATTTATTAAAGTTATCTGATGTATACCATTTCTTTTCTTTCACCTTTTCTTATTCCATAACTCAATTTGCCGCGTATTTCTGACTGGGTAATTTCTCCTGAATATTATGCCGATTACGGTAAAGAGTTTCCTCCCCTTACCGGGTGCTCATTCGCTCTCCCTCATATCTGCATTGCGTAAAAAATCATCCGCTTTCGAATATTTAACCTGAAACATGAGCGGGGAGCAGTAGATTTTCGTAGCATATGTTGATATCAAAAACTGCGTTGCTGTCCAGAAGACGCCATGGAATTTATCGAAAAAATGTAAAGTCGTATAGAATAGAGCTTCAACAGGGATGGTGGAAAAAGGTGCTTCGTGTTTATAAAATGTGTGGTGGATGCTTGACCCGTGTATTGTTATAAGAGGACGTAATAAAAGCCCTTCTTTAGTGAAAAAGTCTTGTCATTATCTGGGAAATTTCACTGCTTATCGACCTAGACCTAAGATAGTAGAGTGCCGATGAAAAATCGAATACGTGATCGTGATTGGTATTTAAACGAATGCTGCCTAAATTCTTAGAGTGCTACGGAGCGATTTTTGCTTCATTATTTACAATGTTCAATGACCTGTCACCCAACTTCGTCACATATATATATCAGATAATATG
The DNA here is from genome assembly GCA_963932465.1 of Maratus speciosus. Lineage (NCBI taxonomy): Eukaryota > Metazoa > Arthropoda > Arachnida > Araneae > Salticidae > Maratus > Maratus speciosus. Next base: position 274,799,061 of record OZ010792.1, on the reverse strand, counting down.
ATGTGTGAATATTTAAACATAATTAATGAAATATTCTGATTTCATTATTTCATAAAAATTTCTAATTTTAATTTGGAAATTTCAAAACAATGAATGCAAAATATGCATAAAATAATAAAACATTCTGTAAAACTTGTAGAAACATCTGATCAGTGGTTATGATTTTTTTAACATGAATATGACTTCTGAACGACTAAGTCTCAATTTGGGCATGCCAAAAGAAGAAATTTTCATGCCGAAGACAACAATTGAATTTAAAAATTTCACTTAAATTTTCATGTTTAAAAACAAAATACATCTCACGTTGTATCTGCATATTTTACACTATATAATATAAAAAAAATTATTTTCATCTTATTATAAATATCAGCAAATTAATAAGGTATTTTTGTGTGCAATAAAACACTACAATATCTGAAAACTTTTAGACATCTTTTCTATTTTAACGCTCCGAGCGTCTTGCAAAAGGGTAAAATTGTAATGTTGTTTTCTTTGCATTTTCTTTAAATGCTAAGAAAATATGATTCTTTCAACATTGTAAAAAAACTCAATTACAAATATGAATGTAATCTTTGAAAGTATTAATCATCCTTCAATGTATTTAAAATTCATTAAATCTATAGAATTATATTATCTTAAATATTGCTTGTATTGCTGTGAAACCTGGAGCTTAGTGAACGGAATATTACGCCCCAAACACTTAGAGGGTTAAATTTTATGCGGATTTTAAAATAGATATATGTATTTTAAGAATTTACGGATTTTTTAAGTACTATTAATGAGAAAAAACTTCAAAGTTGGATATCTTTTTATATTTTCACTATCGCAAAATGCTTTCGCACAAAATTAAACAAATGATAAAGAATGTAATTTCAAAATTCGATAATTCTTTGTGAAACGTGTAATAAATTCGTAAATCAGGTAATTGTTTTCCTTTAAGCTTTTTAACAATATAAAGTAAAATATATTTTCTAGAAATCTGTGAAATATTATCACAGATATTATCATAAAATGTTTAATCAAGTGGTTTTGTTTAAATAAGTTAAGTAGACTGTTGATAAGTTTTAAAGACATAATAAATTACTTTTTTGTTTGGAGAGTCTCAATAAGGCAGAATAAAGTATTTTCTTGAAAATATTTTTCAAAGAACTAAAAACGTGTTTTTCCGTTTATAGTGCGGAAAACATTGAAAATTCACAAACGCGAATGAATCATAACGCAGTAAGATTTGGTATTTTTCTTAGAATTTGGACCATTTAAAAATAAATGAATAAATAAATCTGATATGTTATAATGTATACAGTCCTTTATAATACAATGCATCACTTAGCTAACAACTAAATTTGATTTAAATACATTTTGTAATTGAAAAGGGTGTTTCTGTAATCAGCAAGTTTTAAGATACAATCGTCGAGACATCTGAGAGTGTTCGGGGTAAATTTAACATTTTGTAAATAGTTTAAAATTATGGGTTGCCGTGAAAAATGTGACATTCTACATGGTTATTTGGATGCAGATAGACCCACGATTTCAAAAATAATGAAAAGAGAAGTGTAAAAGCCATCAAAATTTTGGAAAAGATTAACCTGCATCATGATGATTCGTGCCGGTAGTCTGGTACCGCAGTTAAGTCAGTTACTCAGTGCTCCTTAATCCTTTGTGCATCAGCACCTACGATTTGAAAAATATTTATTAAGATATTACAACAGATCATTTTAAGTATGTAAAAATAATTAAAAAATTAGACTAGTATGTTGTGGGCATCACAAATCTTTCTTCTAGATAAATTACGTCAATTAAATCATTTAATTAGTAAAAGAAATTACATCAATTTAGCACCAATTCATATCAAAGTATATCTGAATTTGAAGTTTGATGTAAATTCGTGCATTAGTTCTTGAGATAGAGCTTTAGCGGAAATTCTGAAAAATATAGCATAGCAGAGCCACCTGTTGAGCGATTTACACCAAAACATAAACAGCACTAACTGACATCAAGGTATACCTGAATCTGAAGTTTGATGAAAATTCGTCCATTAGTTATTGAGATAGAGCTGTAGTGGAAATTCTGAAAGTTGCAGCATAGCAGAGCCACCTGTTCAGCGATCTTCACCAAAACATAAACAGCACTAATTCAGATCAAGGTATACCTGAATCTGAAGTTTGTTGAAAATTGAAGCGTTAGTTCTTGAGTTACAGCTATTTCGGAAATCGCAAAAATACAGCATAGCACCTGTTGCGCCACCTGTTGAGCGATTTACAACAAAATGTATAAAACTTCAATTCATGTCAAGGACTAACTGAATTTGAAGTTTTATGAAATTTCGTACATTAGTTCTGGAGATTGAGTTATTGTGGAAATCGTGAAAAATGCTGCATAGCAGCGCCACCCTTTGAGCGATTTACACCAAAAACTAATCAGCACTAATTTATATCAAGGACTAACTGAATATAAATTTTTATTAAATTCCGTGCATTAGTTCTTGAGATAGAGCGCCCACAAAATTTATGTCACATACATACATACAGACAGACAGAGACAGAGACTCACAGACAGACATTTTGTAAAAACATGTTTTTCGGAATCTCTGACCCCTAAAACGTGTCAAAAACCGGAAGTCGAAAATTTTCATTAATCCAATACTTTCTTCTTGTAAAGATAGAAGAAAGTAAAAAGTATCTTTTAGTGTATATGTTTTTTTACTTTCTTCTATCTTTACAAGAAGAAAGTATTGGATTCATGAAAATTTTCGACTTTCAGTTTTCGACGGATTTACACGTTTTAGGTATCAGAGATTCCAAAAAACATGTTTTTACAAAATGTCTGTCTGTGAGTCTGTCTGTCTGTCTGCCTGTCTGTCTGTCCGTCCGTCTGTCTGTCTGTATGTGACACAAATTTTGTGGGCGCTCTATCTCAAGAACTAATTCACAGAATTTAATAAAAATTTACATTCAGGTAGTCCCTGATATAGATCGGTGCTGATTAGTTTTTGGTGTAAATCGCCCAGCAGGTGGCGCTGCGTTGCTGCATTTTGCAGGATTTCCTTAATAACTCTGTCTCATGAACTACTGCACGGATTTTTATAAAACTTCATATTCAGTTACTCCTTGATATGAGTTGGTGCTGTTTACGTTTTGGTGTAAATCGCCCAACAGGTGGCTCTGCTATGCTGCATTTTGGAGGATTTACACTATTTTCGCAGTAGCTCTATCTCAAGAATAAAAACACACATTTTCATCAAACTTCAGATTTAGTTTGTTCTTGATATGAAATTATGCTGACTACGTGTTGGTGTAAATCGCCGAATAGGTGGCGCTGCTGTGTTGCTTTTAGAACGATTGCCTCAATAGCTCCTATCTCAAGAACTAATGCACGAATTTTCATCAAACTTCAGATTCAAGTATACCTGGATTAATATAGCAGCTGATTATGTGTTGGTGCAAATCACTCAACAGGTGGCACTGCTATGCTACATTTGTCATGATTTGCGCAATAGCTCTAGCTCAAGAACTAATGCACGAATTTTCCTCAAATTTCATATTAAGTTAGACGTTGACATAAGTTGGTGATGATTAGGTTCTAGTATAAATCACCCTATAAGTGGCGCTGCTATGCTGTATTTTGCTGGATTTACATGATTTCAGCGATAGTCATATCTCAAGAACTAATGCACGGAATTTCATCTTCTTAGAATTCTTATGATGAGCATAGATTGCCATTTAATTCTGGCAAAGTGATAACGAATTTTGAAGTATTGACATGTATGAGATAGAAGAAAGTTTTGGGATTGGTACATCCGACTAGTTTCACTTTGTAATAAACGGAAAATTACCTGCTTCTCATAAATAGTGTTGATTTTCTATTCAAAATAGTGAGATATACGAACTTACCTTTATAAAATATTTATTTTTGGACATCTCCAGCCTTTATATTTTGCAAAATTTACGAAGTTCATTTTAGCAATAACGATTCGAAATTGCTCAAATTATAAATGAAACATTAGCATGAAAAATTAACTCTTCATTGTTGTCTGTTTAAAATTCTATCAACGATTTAAATTAACTGGTGTGCTAGAAGGCAGCAGCAATAAATAACTTCGTGTTGTAACGTCCACTGTGCAGGTAACATTGACTTTTGGGTATGTTGCAACGCAACGACATAAAGGTTAAACACTTCAAAAACAAACCGAAGTGTAATAATATGTTAAATGAAGACTACAAAATAGAAACAGCAAAATGTGCGATTTTTTTTCTCTTTGTGAAGAGGATTTCTAATGTCTGCCCCAGCTAACTACCCTGATTGAAAACTTATTACTATGTGTATCGTGTAATTGAAAGAGTAACCAAACGCAAAGCCAGTACCATTATCACAAAGACCCAACTTATCGACAGAATTAGGACAGATTTTACCGAATTCCTAATGCTTTACGAGATCGTTACTGAATGCTGAGGGACGCTTCTTTGATCAAACTCGCTGTGCATTTTCTTTATCTTTACGTCACGTACCTATTTTTCAATAAAAAATTCTTTTTTTACTAGGATATTTCATGTTTGTTTTTTTTTTGTTGTTTTTTTTTTTTTTTTTTTTTTTTTTTACTGTTAAACTTATCTCCAACACTCTATATTTTGAAATACCTAGTATGTTGCCGTTCGCAAAACTGGATAAAGAATTATTTGACAAGCATTTAGCTAGAGAAGAATGGAAAATGTTGTCACAAAAAAAGCAGCATCGGTATATTTAAACTACTGCAATATAAAGAATTGCCATCATAGAAGAGGGAAAAAGTTGTAAATTTTCCACTGTTTAAAGTACTTACCTGAAATTATGGAAAAAGTACGGTCAGCAGAGTTCCAAAGAACCTCTCGTTTCGTTAATCTTTCCTCTGTTTTTGGAGGAATTCTACTTTTTACATTGCTCAAAACAATTAGGGGAGCACATGGTTGCAACAAAATTACTCAGATATTTACATCGATAAGTAACATAAAATAAAACGTCCATAATTTAAAGGATAGTAGGAAACGAATAAAAATGACTTCACATGCAAATTAAAGTTTATGACGTCAAAAAGTAGAAAAGGAGTTAAGCGTAGAAATCGGGATTTTGCAGAAACGTCTGTTTCGCTGTCTCAGTTGCGAAATTCAATAGCTCAGCTTGTGTTTTGAGAAAAGATGACTTGAATATGTCACAACAATGTGATTTAACGAAATCCATCACTTGGCGCGTCATCAGGACAGTTGAATCTGGGGAAACACAACGAAGTGTAGCGGACGCTGTTAGAGTCGCAAGAAGTGTCAATGCAAGGCTGTGGAATCGATTCCCAAACACATGAAATGGTAGACATTGACAAGGGCAAGGTCGGCCTAGTGCTACCTCAGAAACTGAAGACCGATATATCCTGTTAACAGATCGTCCAGACGGAACAGGCAATGCTACTCTGCTGCAAATACAGATGTTCTTGGCTACAGAACGAAGGGTATCCAACCAAGCTGTCCGAAATAGGCTTCATCAGGATGGCTTGTATGCACGTAAGCCAATGGTCTGTACGAATGAAATTTCCGTTGATCTCAGGCAACTGTGTGGCCCAAAGAATTCGGGCAACTGAACATCGAGTTTGGAGGCAATGTCATTGGAGTCAAATTCTGTTTACAGATGAGTCCCGATTCAGTCTGGATGTGACATCTGATGTGTTTTGGCATGGAGAGAAAGGGGAACTCAAAATGATCCCACATTCGTTTGCGTAAGATCAAAACAGACAGGTTGGTGCTATGGGCTGGATTCAGCATAGGTGGATATACGGGCCTGCATATCATTCGGAATGGCACTTTGACGGGTCCGAAGTTATACAGACGAGATGCTAAGACCTCATGCCGTATTTTATGTTGCAGCAATTAGTGATTTCTTTTTTTCCATGCATGATAATGCCAGACCTCATACAGTTCGTTTTGTGGAGAACAATCTTAAAGTTGAAACAATACAGCAAATGGAATAGCCAACTAGCTCTCCTCACCTAAATCTAATCGAGCATGTTTTGGATATACTCAGACGACGCATTGTTGCGAGACCAAAGCCTCTTTTTGCTGTCCGGGACTTGGAGATTGCAATTCTTGAGCAGTGGAACAGTATTCCCCAAAGTCTTACCGATAACCTCATCGCATCCATGGAAAACAGGTGTGCAGCAGTCTTAGCTTTTTGGGGATACCACACGCCACATTGAAAACCTTGCATCTTTTCTAAACAATACTTTTTGTTATCATTGTTGCCCCAAAACCATCTTTTCATGTTCTTTATATCTTTTCAAAAAATAAAAACTACCTTACAAATTTTTTACGTCTTTTTTTTCTGTATTGCGCATTGATACACGTAAACTATCCATTTTATGCTCATACATGGCTGTCTTGCACTGTTCTCTTCTCATTTTTGCTTGCTCGCCTAATTTGTTTGAGCAGTGTATTTACATGTCTTTCTACTGCTTTAGATTTACCGATATTTTATCAGAAATAGCATATGTTTGTCTTTTCCATTCATGCTTTTGCCTTTTTGTTTGCACGTTTCTTCAGAAAAATAATTTTCTTTTTGCTCTGCTTCATCGGAATTTTTACGTTTTATTTATCATTTTTAGCCCCCGGTATGCTATTTCTTTCGTCCCGCAGTTAAAGTATCGTCTCCAAAAAATAACGTTCCGTTGTATAAGCCTGCCGTAAAACAAACCAGATAACAAACCAGTACGGTTAAATACTGTACTGAAATTATTTAAAATTCAAAACATCGCAAATTTTCAGTTTTTATACCGTCGTATTGGGAAAAAAATACTTTCAAGTGCAATTTTTTTGAAAACTGCATCTCTATTTATTTTTGAGATATTAATTTTTTTGTAGATTATAAAGAAATTTTTTTAATGTTGGCAACTGAAATATACTCCATTTCTGCTGAAAATAAAGGAAAAAATATTTGGAAAATAGCAATTATGTCTTTTTGCTGCCATTTTTCCATATCAACTGCAAAAAAAATGTAATTAAAATCCGTGCTATTTTGAAAAAAAAAAATAAAACTTAATGATTTCTGATAAAACATGGAGCTATTATAAACTATATTTAATTCTAAGTATCTATATTAATATTACAAAAAAAATGAAGGCACATGAATTATTAAATAGCCAAGTTTTTTGTCGAGTTTCTTGAATGGCATTTCTTTTTTTGGATTTGTATATTATTTAGCGATAGTGACATCATATGCATACTTTACTGTATATGTTGTTTAAGACTAGATCGTAAATGAGGAATTCTTCCTCTAGATGCGAATAACGTCATTTTATATAAAATAAAACCGTATGCTTTAAGTTTTAAAACTGAAATATGTTTCGTATTATCTATATTTATATACATTTTTTTCCATCGGGGGGCGACGCTAAATTCTGAAAAAGCAGAATTCCTGTTTTCTAGTCATTGATACTTTTGTGTCCTTAATGAATTCGATTATGACATTTAAAATACATTTTATTTATACATTTCTTTTTCATTTGCAGAAACTTTATAAAAATGTCCTATTTTTTTATAAACTAGGGGGCTCGGCCCCCTACGAGCTACGCTCGCCAACCCCCGTCCAGACACCGCAGACTCTAAATGCACGCCAATTTGATCGGCTTTAAAAAGATTTCGAAAGATTGAATTATAATTTAAAAAATAGTGGCGATCTCCCTATAAACGAATTTCTATTCATCTCTCTTTGATTGGGGAATTTTAACACCAAATCCGCTGCGGTACTACTTGATTATGCTGTCGACTAATTTCGCCAAATTATATAAATCGCCAAACCACTCGCCAAATTATACAAATTGACATAATTTTTATTTTAAATAACGAAAGAACAAATAAATTAGTACAACATTAATAAAAATACAAATAAAACGTCGAAATAAAAATAACTTGATGACGTAGACACGTGTAACAACATTTCAAAATAAGCTAATATAAAAGGAATTAAGTAAACAGAGTCTTTGTCTCCTTATATTTTTGAACAAAGCGGAATGAAAGTTCTTTTAAATAAGACATTTTAAATTAATCGTTTTTAATCTGACGTAATTTTTACCAAGCTATTATTTCTCTATAAATTTTCACGTGAAAATACTGTTGTTAGAATTGAAATATTATTTGCGCTTTCCTAACAAAAATAGTTGAAAAGATCCTCTCAAAATATCAAATAAATGTCTAGCGCAATTTCTAAATTTAAACTGTTTTGCAATATTATTTTGTGTTCATTTTATGTAATAACTATAATGTGACGTAAATATGACGTAATTTCTCCTATTTAAGACTTTTAACGCATGTTAATGAATTTATTATTTTACAATATCCTTTCTCTTTTAAAATTCACGTGTATACTTTTTATGGCGTAATTTTTAATCAGTTCTTGCTTTTTGTACATAATTATTTAATTCTAATTCCAAATGATTTTTTCTGTTTATAATAGTCACGTGTAAACAAATTTTTAATTTGAAACAAATATTATTGTTTGTGCTGTTTATACATTTGACAACAGTATAAATTAATACCATTTTCTAAAATAATGTAAAAAATATCTCTATAAATGCTGAAAATTTGAATTTAAAATAGAAATAAAACCTCAAAAAATGCGTCAAAATAAAAAAATTAATGCAATCTGCACTCCGGCAAATTCTAACGCATAAAATGATCTAAAAATGATTACACGGCCATGTATAGTTTTTGCTGCTATAAAACGTTTTTAGTGGAACGATTTTGTCCAAATTTAGCATTAAATATCTCTTAAAATAATTCTTCGATTTGAAAACTGTCTGCATATGCGTGTTTATCAAACATTTCTGTATAAAACCACCGATTTTCATATTTTTGTATGCATTATTTTTCTTAATATTAACGAAGAAAGACCCCCGGTCACAAAAAATTCAAAACCGGCAGCGGCGGCGGTGACAGCGGTAGTTACTTTTTTTTTAGAATAGAGAGATTAAGAATAAGTGAAGAATCGTAAATGGGTCAGTATCTGAAAATTGGACAATTTGCGTCCACTGCCAATAATATTTCATGAATTGTACTAAAACCAAAAATTGAAAAATGCAATATATTGCAACATTTGTTATAACAATTACCAATGATAAATGAACTTATAATGATGTATAAATAATTAATTTTAAGCTTTAAACAAACGAAATCATCATTTCAGTCCCTGTCCCCAGGTACAATTATCCAATATTAAATATATGCTGTGAAAATTTCTATAAATATTATTAACTTTGCTATTATATATTTAAACCTATATATATACAGTATGGGAAAGCATAATTATCGTTTATTAGTATAGATTGTATAGTAAAATATTGTAGTAAATATATTTGTCCCAGAGGTTGACCATTATCCCAGTCCCTCTAAACACACATTTAGATTAACAGATACTAGGTGTTGCTGGCAGAATTATTTCCATTGCAACAGCAACTAAAGTTCAACTAGCCACCATGGATGGAGTTAAGTTGTTCTTCTCTTTGTTTCATATTTAGAAATATTTAGTTTTTGTTTCGATTAGGATTGAGTATTTTCTATAGCATCATGAATGTCCCCATAGTTAACATTTTATTTATAAGAAAAAAGATTATTGGATCTTTATTTATGTAACAGATAGATGTTACATAGCATATTAAATAATTTACATGTGTACAAAATAACTCAACGAACTGGCTGTGCAGCTGTTAAGACAAAAACATCACCTCAGTCCCCATCATCTCAGTCCCAATTATTATACACTGATTATGATGTTAATAAACACTTTCTTCCATAAAAGTTTATCCTACTCATAATATATACATCCTTGATCTCAAAAGACCACAGCATTTAAATGGCTAAACATGTATCATAGTATATAATTGTATGTTGTAGTTGGTACATTAATTTAAAAAAATGAAAATTTTGGAATGAAATTGTCCGTTTTTCAGATATTAACCCAAATAGTTTTAGAATTTGCGGTTATTCTTTACTATTATTGTTTTTGTAATGCCAATTAAAAATAAAATATGACACTATATGCAGGTAATTTTTTTATTCTATTAGAAACTGATTTCTTCTTCATTTCTTTTCTGTATATCATTTTGAATTAGTCTTTTAGAAAAAAAACCTTAACCTTTACGAATCAGTTTAATAAAGAGAGAGGGGTAGAAAAATGTTTCTTTATTTTTCTTTTAAAATATAATTTATCGATTTCGGGGATTAAATTTCGCAAAATTATTTTACTTCCTTACAAAAATAAAATAAAATAAAATAAAATAAAATGAAAAAAATAAAAAAATCGTACAATTTGTTTTTCTTAAAACTATAGTTTATTTCTTATGGTTATGCTTATTATTTCTAATCAATACAAAGTATAATGTACGCCAGTAAAATTGACCGTAGAAATTGCCAAAGATTTTTTTTTAAGAGAGAGAGAGAGATACTCTATACCAGTGGTTCCCAAACTTTTATTGGTCACGCCCCACCAAAACATCTGTAAAATCAAGATTGCCCTACCCCACACCTCCTCACATACATATTCTGTGACATGTATATTTTATTTGAAAATTGTACTCTATTCATCTGAAGGAATCATAAAAGAGTTTTAACAATGACTAAATCATTTGACATTTTTACTTTCTTCTATCTTTCCAAGAAGAAAGTATTGGATTCGTGAAAATTTTCGAATTCCGGCTTTAGACAGATTTACACGTTTTAGAGGTCAGAGAGCCCGAAAGACATGTTTTTATAAAATGTCTGTCTGTGAGTCTGTCCGTTTGCCTGTATGTGACACAAATGTTGTGGGCGCTCTATCTCGAGAACTAATGGACGGAATTTAATAAAACTTCAAATTCAGCTAGTCCTTGATATAATTTGGTGCTGATTACTTTTTGGGGAAAATCGCTCAACAGGTGCCGCCCTGCATATATTCATGATTATTGCAATAGCTATATCTCAAGAACTAATGCTCGAATTTTCATCAAACTTCAGATTCAGTTTGTCCCTCATTCAAATTAGTGCTTTTTAATTATTGGTGCAGCAAGATGACAGATGGTACTGAGATGCAGAATTTTTTATGATTTCCGCAATAGCTCTATCTCAAAGGCTAATGCACTGAATTCCATCAAACTTCAGAAACAGTTAGAAGTTGACATAAGTTGTTGCTGTAAATAACCTAACCGGATTTTTCAGGAACTATTAACGTATGAGATACACGACCATTTTGGGATTGCTACATCCGACTAGTTCAACTTGTAATAGAAGTGCTTTTTCTGCAGGAAATCTGTTTTTAAAATAATTTTATAAAGCAATCAGTTTATAAATCTTCATTTTTATGCCAAAATAGTAGTCTTGTGCCTTCCCAACTTACCTCAATGTTTAACACAAGTGTTATATGGTCTACACTTTTAGCTTCACAAAATGCTTGAAGAGACTTTCGAAATTTAGGATTATAATTACTAATATTGACTCATTTTATAATTCATTTTAATAACTTATTAAGAGTGATTGAAAAAGCTTTGAACACCAAAGTTTCTTTCTGTGGATAACAAAATGCACAAAAAGCATTTCAAGATTCTGAACTTTTTTCAATTTTAAGTAGCCATTATTCCCCATCAAATCACATTTTATCTTTTTCCAATTCCGACTATCATTACTTAATTACTATGTGTTATCACATTTTGAAATTTTAATTGTATATCTTATATATGTACTACGAGGCTCTGCCCTCTGCAAGCTACGCTCGCCAACCCCCGTTCAGACACAGCAGAATCTAAAAACACGCTAATCTGATGGGTTTTAAAAATATTATAGAAGATTGAATTATACTGAAAAAAGCTTTGCCGATCTCCCTGTAAACGGGTTTCCATTCAATTACCTTTAATTGCAAAAATTTAAGGCCGAGTCAGTTGCTGTTAAGACATCCAATGGTTGTTTTCGTTTTTGATTAAAGAGGATAAGTTAAACATTTGAAAAGAAGCTAAAATAAAATGAATTAAGTATACAGAGTCTTTGTCTCCCGGTATTTTAAAAGAATCTCTATAACAATAGCCTAAGTCTTGTTACTATCATCATCAGTTCCGAGCGGACCACTTCGCTTTTTATACTCTAGGTGCCAATTTGGTACTTTAATGTTAGCAAGGTACAGGTGATAAGTCGCCAAATATTATTCTATCGCCATCATTTCATCTATATTATAATAGTTCAAGTCCTCAACTACCATAAACAAATGCGGTCTGATCCCTTCGCCTTTAATATGAAAGTTTGTCACAGATGTCATATACGATTCGCGATTTGTTTTCCGACGCCAATTTGTGGAAAGCATCAACAGCATAAACAACAACACCTGGCTTACCATATCAAGCAAAATAACGATAATTTGGCGCCAACTACTTACCCGTTGCGTATATGACATTGCGTCAGAAAAAAATCGTGCCAACATGGGGCCGTATATGACGTCTGTACCTAAAGTTTTCCATTTTGATTAAAAAATCAAAATTTCTTTTTTGAATAAAATTACATAAAAGTTGCCGTGGTCGCAAAAAATTCTTGGTACTGTTACGCTAGTCGGGTGTAAATCTCGCCAATAGCTTTTTTTCAACTCGCCAGTTAGCATTTTTTTTATTTTTCGAGTGGTAAATTAAAACATTGATTTGAAAATAAAATTAAATGCCATGGTTTGTTGCATTCTATAATATATGGCCAGATGTCATATACGCACCTCAGGTTTGACATTATTTTTTTTTACGAAAATTTGGCGAAAACCTCGTTTTCGGGTTCCAGTTACATATGTATTTTTGGTACTACTTAGTTATCCCGTCGACCAAAAATCTATCGCCAAACTATAAGATTAAATGCCAATAATGGTTGATCGTAAATGTTACATTCACTTGACTTTAAGCAAGTTACACGTGTTTACCTCATCAAGTGATTTTTATTTCGACGTTTTATTTGTATATTTATTAATGTTATACTAATTTATCTGTTCTTTCGTTATTTAAAATAAAAATTATGTCAATTTGTATAAATTGGCGAGTGGTTTGGCGATTTACATAATTTGGCGAAATTGGTCGAAGGAATAACTAGTAAGTAGTACCGTATTTTTTAATTATTTTCTATTATTCTCGAAAGGAAATAACAAAAAAAATAATTGATAACTATAGAACAAAATAATTTATATAATTTAAAAAAAGAAATAAAAGTAAATAAACATTTATTATTAAATAAACAACAATAGCCAGGTTACCATGTCAATCACAATAATGCCATTTTGGCGTCAATTAGGTACCTAGGTGCGATTATGACATATGTACTTAATATTTTTCTTCTCTCTTTTTTTTTTTTAAAGAAAGAAGTGAAAGCCATCAATTTAAAATGAAAGTTTTGCATTTTAAATAAAATGAATGAAAGGATTATTTTTTAAATGAAATTAATGAAATATTAAAAAAAATGCGCCGGGAAAATTTTTTGGCGATTTATCACCTGCGTCTCGCTAACATAAAAATACCGAGTTCTTGATTTCTGTATCAGAATCTTTCGATTTGGCGAAAGATTGATCAAGTAAATTGAATTATGAATAAAAGTAATATGATACATTTCTTAGAATAAATTTAAGGGAGGCCAAACTGGTCGCCAAATTAGTTTAAAATAATAACCTTTTCTAAAATATGAAAAAAATACCTGTTATGATTAAAATTTGAGTTGCCATCATTAGAGAAAAGTGTTTAAAATTAGCAAAAATTAATATCTCGAAAACTAATTCGAATTTAAAAATTCTAATACCAGTTTTGAGATCTGCAGATCAATGCGGATTTTTGGAGTTGATTTCATCTCAAAGTATTCCATATTTTAAGAGAAATCGCCGTGAAACATGAACAGTTGTTTAATCAGTCGTTTCAAAGAATCGTTTCATAAATTCGTTACGTTTCAGTCGATTCATATATCCGTTTCATAAATTCGTTACATTAGGATTTTATATATATATAGTAGATATATCGTGTAGGAGGCCAGCACAACAGTCATTACATATTTACTATTTATTGATTTCCTTTTTTGTAATTAAAGATTTATAAATTTTATAAATTGGTAGTATCACGTTTAAATATTTCAGATACATTTTAGGTTAAATATGTAGTACAGTAAGGTTTAGGTATACTCAAGTAATGTGTAAAACTTATTTCATGTTACATATTGCAGATCTAATGGATAAAAAATGTTCATTCAATAAATAAGTGAATTCTTTAAAAAATACATTAATAACCAATAAAATTATAGAAATCTTTAAAAATAAAATAGAAGGGGGGGGGGGATATTTTTAAAGATTGTTCAAATAATTATTTTGGTTTGGATTCCAATTTAAATACTATTTAATTTGATGCTTTTTAAAAATTCAACATTTTTTTTACTTTTCGGTTTTATTTTTAAATTTTGTACGTATTACTTTTATTTTTAGTCTAAAATATTACTTTTCAAAAAAAAAAAAAAAAAAAAAAAACGAGGATGGGGAGTTAAAAGATTGTCTCCTAAAAAGTTAAATTGACCACCAGTGCGACGTATCCACACGTTGGGAACCACTGCGTCTATTCACTTTAATAATTAATTTATTGCAAGAAAAAACGAAAACATGCATCCAATTGGAAATTGTCTTCTTTAAATTTATGTTTAAAAAAAAAGGCTTAACGATTTCTTCACAGAGGAATTGTATCAAACATAGAATTATTCAAAACGAACACCCAATCTTGGATTTTTCACAAAATTTTGCTTTAGGATACCAAATGAGAAGTCATTTGAAAATGTAGTTTAAGAATTTTGCAGATTTAAACTTTTGAACCCCTAATGTTAAATTCATTTTTAACAAATGGACAATCAAACTCCAATATGTGACGTTCTTATACATAACTCAAAATTTACTTGGGAATGAGCTGTAATTTTGGATTTACATGTTTGAAACTTTTAGAAATCGATTTTGTTAAATAATGAAATTTAATTAATTAATGAAATTTAAATAACGAATTTTGTTAAAATGTTTCAATACGTAGATTTTTCGAATATTTCTTTCTGTTTTACATATTTTTAAATACTACTTGAAATGCGCTGTGAACTCTCAATGACCACCACAAAATAACAAAATCTTCCTTTTAAATGCACTTCAGCAGCCATGATAGTACAACAATTTCATACTTTTTAATAAAGTGCTTTTCCCTCAACACGTATTCATCGATTGTCTCGCTACAAAAAAAAAAAAAAAAACAATTTTTTCTTAATCTAGGAAAGTAAAATATAACTTCCAAATGAAAATATAATATAATCTCTACGCTACCTATCACCCTACTTAGGGCCCCGCCGCAGAATTCACGTGCCCATCATGAGGCCCTTTCACTTTCCTCACACTGGATCGAGCAGAAAGAAAAGAAAAGAAAAAAAATTGAAAAAGTGGTCACCGGATAAATTTAAAAGAAAAATCTTTTAAATAAAAAACATTAAAAAAAGCTTTGAAGACAACAAATGACCGCAGCAACTTCAAGCTTTATCAACTATGATTCCGAAAAGCGTTCTTTATCAAGGGTTATTGTATATTTTTTTGTGGTTATTTTAAATTTTCCTAGTTAAGAAATATTTTTCATTTTTTTGCAGTTCACACTTTTTCTTTTTATTTGAAGTCTAAAACCGGCTGTCATTTTATTTCAACGATTTGTGAGATTTTCTAATTATGATTTCGTTTTAGCACTCGAGTGCTGTTACATTCTTGAATAAATAAATGCTGAATAACAGAAACAACTGAGTAGCTTACAAATATTTCCATTGCTTCTATTACAACGAGATTTTTTTTCCTTCCCATCTTTTAACATTACAATTGCAATTAATGTTTCGACGATAAATGAAGAAACACACATATGTTCCAATTATTATATTGGTCACATTTAGTAGACACATAATTAGCTTATGCTTCTATCCTAATAAAGATAGAAATATTATCTTCCTTCTGAGAAAAATGCATGTATATAGTTATATTAAACAATAATTACGTTATTATAAAGAATACACAAGTAGAGCAGTTTTTGGCCTACATTGTCATCTTGTCGAAACCATTGGGAAATGGTTGGTTTGCGAAGGGTGGGATTGGGAAATGTTAGGCACACAAATTCCTCTAATTTGGAGAGTATCTGAAGAGCTAACGGTTATACCAGTGTTGAGCTTTTGTTGGCAAATGATACTTTGGGCAGTGGTATGGCATTCATTTCTTATTGTGTATACAGTTGTTATAGTGGGAAAACAATTATCCAATGTTTAATTTAGTACAAACATGATTGGTTTATGCTTCTGTCCTAATAAAGGTAGCGATATTATCTTCCTTTTGAGAAAAATGTATGTATATCGTTATATTAAACAATAATTATAATATTTTAAAGAATACACAAGTAGAATAGCTTTTTCGTCTGTCGTTGTCAGCTTGTCAGAACCATTGGAAAATGGTTAGGTTGCTAAGTGTAGGGTTGGGAAGTATTAGGCACACAGACTCCTCTAATATGGAGCGTATCTCAATACTTAACGGTAAGACCAGTGTTAGGCTTTTATTGGCAAATGGTGTGATAAGGTTGACATTTCTTCTCGTGTGCAAACAATTATCCAACGTTAGGTCAATCATTTTGTGCTATTTCGATAGATACTCCCTGAAACATCGAAAGGTCTGATATAAACAATGGCTTATTCACATCAACGGACAGAAGGAATCAAAACGAAGGAATCATCGGTGATTAGCATGAAATTAGTGTACACTTTCTCAAAATAACGAACATCTGTCATGCTATTACTTCAGATATTATGCACGTCTTCTTAAGTCGGAATTTTATATAATCGATGGTTGGAAATGCTTTCGGTTACTCAGGGAAATCTAAATTTCTTGTTTCTTACACTGCCAAAAAAATCACAGAGGTCTGTGATGTTTGTTTTTTTTTAAATTATTATCCGGGAGGGCAATATAATGAAGAGCAACTGTATCTGTACGAATTATAGTAAACGAAGACATTTGCAGAAAAATGCACTTAAAAAAATTCTATACATTTTTCAAAATCTCTTATTCTTATATTTTTTTAACAACTGCTAAATATTTTAAGCGGTTTTTTTTTTTTTTTTTTTTTTTTTTTTTTTTTTTTTTTAAGTTTCGTTGAATATTTAGAAGAATCTTCTTTTTCTCTCTTTAATAACGTTTCAAACAAATTGTTCAAAATGCGCTAATTACAGAAATATGCTACCTTTAAATTTTTCTGACTCAAGTTCAATTCAGAGTGTAAACAATGATACAAATACTTTATACTTTTCTAGAATAAAAATATATTTTACATATTAGATGTTTAAGCTAATAAAATCATGCATTCACAAAATAATATATATATATATTATTTTTATAACGATACACATATTAATAGATATAAATGCATGTTGCTAGATCTGTTAAAAAAGAATAGATGTATAAGAAAAAGGTGCGGATGACACATGACAGTTACTTAATAATCCAACAAAAGAGTGTGTTTCCTATAAAAAAAAAAAAAAAAAAAAAAAAAAAAGATACCATAACTTGCCTACTTCCAAATGTCAGAAGAAAGCTATTTAATATGAAATAATGATATAAACATTAAGGGAACTTAGGAAAAATAAGCGTTTTGCACTCATCACGAAAAAAAATGTAGAAACATAAAAGAAGTAAAAACAAAACACTATTTTATGCAAAGCTTATGAGCTATATTTCACAAGAATTATTCTTTTATGTTTATGTATATACTTTTCATTTCAATGTATCTGAATTATCTTACTTATATATTATATTACGTTAATACTCTATAATTAATATGTGACTTTTAAAAATTACAGTTTATGAAATTTAATTAGTTTTCTCATAAAGGACTAATTTATTAACGTAAAATACTAGAAAATTAATTATTTTTATCAGAACAAATTACTACATGAATTTTATCAAATGTATTATGAAGCAATCGAAACTTATCAAAAAAATTTTTAAAACACCAAAAGAAAAATAAGTAAAGAAAAGATACCAATCGTGAATACTACTTAATTGACCGATAGATGTTTTTACTGCATATATTAGTTTACTATAACTCACCTGCAACCATATGACAGAAGAAAGCTATTTTATGTGAAATAATGGTACACTTACACAAAGAAAAAAAAAAACATTTTTCTCACATCCAAACGCATATCCTACATTTACACACATTCTCACACTTCTACTTCCAGCTGACAGTAGAAAACTATTTTCTCTGAAATAACGATATACTTAGACAAAGAAAAGAAACAACATTTTTCACTCATCACGAACAAAAATGTAACATGTAGACAAATAAAAGAAATAACAGGATTACCAAAGGCAAAACTACTTTTATATTTTATTCATGCCACTATTTGCAAGCAATATCCTTTGTGATAATTTCTCCTGCATTCTTTATAAAAATGTATCCCAAAGATTATAGTTTCAAAAAAGTGGTGCAAACTCTTTGAAACAGAATTTTAAAAAATACTTGCCTCAAGGAACTCAAAATTAAAAATTAAACACTAATTTCTGTAAAGCTGAAAAACATTTTTTAATATAAGTACCATACCCAAATCATCCCATAAGAATCATCATTTTAAGTTTATACGCGCTTTTATTTTTAATTTATCTTGACTTTCTTGTTAGTATATTCTCTTTATTAACACCCATTCATTAAAAGGTGGCTTAAAATATTAACAGTTATTTTTATCATAAAAAACTAATAAATTACCATAAAAATTCGAAAATAAATTAACTTTTATCACTGAAACTTATTTAAACATGAAAATTTAAAGGAAATGTGAAGTAAAGAAAGGATACCGATAGTAGATGACACTACTTAATTATCCAATAATAGAGCGTCTTTCCTACGAAAGATAATTTACCACCTTTTGCCAACATCAAAAAATCAGAAGAAATCTATTTTCTGTGAAATGATATTTATTTCACATCAAATAACTTACTATAAGATAAGAAACATCATTTTTCACTCCTCACATACAAAAATAAAAAAAGTAGATAAATGATGAAAGAGGTAACAATAAAGCACTATTTTATGTAAATCTTAAGAACTATGTTTCATAATAATTACTCCTTCATGGTTAAAAAAAAAAAATTATAAGTTCCCTGTACTGCTGTACCACAAATTTTTTCTACTTCATTAATACTCTATAATTTTCACGAACGTTACAGTTTCTGAAATTTCATTAATCTTATTACAAAATAAACGATTAATTATAACATATCGTTGAAATTTTATAAATTTTTATCATAAAAATGTATTGTAGAAAATTATAAAAGTTCGAAAACTAATTTCAACTTATCATAAAAAATTTAGAAAAAACAATACACAAACGGATGCACATTTTAAATGATTATTTAACCGAAAGATATACTTATCTACCCTATATATATAAAATACTAATGAAACGAATTTATGAAACGGATATTATGAAACGAATGAAATGAAACGAATTTATGAAACGACTCATTAAACAACTGATTATGTTTCACGGCGATTTCTCCTAAAATATAGAATACTTTGCGATGAAATTAACACCAAAAATACGTATTAATCCGCAGATCTCAAAATTGGTATTAGAATATTTAAATTCGAATTAATTTTCGAAGTAATAATTTTTTTTCTAATTTTAAATGCCTTTCTCTAATGGTGGACACTCAAAATTTTAATCATAACAGATATTTATTTTCATATTTTAGAAAAGATTATTATTTTAAACTAATTTGGCGACCAGTTTGGCCTCCCTTAAATGTGTGCTAAGAACAAAGCTTTTTTTTTTTTTTGTATTTCATTATCATTTTATTTAATACAAAACTTTCATTTAAAACTGAAACATTTAAAATTAATGTATTTCACTTCTTTCTCCTTTTTAAAACGAAATGAAAAGAAAAATATCAGTCGCAGATGTCATATACTCACCGGGGTACCTAATTGGCGCCAAAACGGCATTATTTTGCCTGATATGGTAACCCGGCTATTGTTGCTTATTTATTTAAAAATGTTTATTTACATTTATTTTCTTTTTATTTAAAAAAAATTATAAATTGTTTTGTTCTATAGTTATTAATTAAACTTTTTTTTTATTTACTGTTATTTCATTTTAAAAATAATAGAAAATAATTTAAAAATAGATATGTAACTGGTATACGAAAACGAGGTTTTCGCCAAATTGTCGTAAAAAACATCACGCCAATCTGTTAAATATTAAATAATGCAACAAATCATGACATTTAATTTCAAATTCAAAGCGAATGACCAATATAGCCAAATTATATAAATCGCCAAACCACTCGCCAAATTATACAAGTTGACGTAATTTTTATTTTAAATAACGAAAGAACAAATAAATTCGTATGAAAATACAAATACAAATAAAACGTCGAAATAAAAATAACTTGATGGCGTAAACATGTGTAACTTCCTTTCAGTGAAGTGAATGAGACATTTACGATCAACCATTATTGGCATTTAATCTTACAGTCTGGCGATAGATTTTTGGTCGATGGGATAACCAAGTAGTACCGTTTTAATTTACCACTCGCAAAATAATAAAAAAAAAAAGGTAACTGGCGAGTTAAAAAAAAAAAAAAAAAAAAAAGCTATTGGCGAGATGTGAACCCGGCAAACATAAAAGTACCAAGAATTCTTTGCCATCATGGCATCTTTTAAGTAGTTTTATTCGAAAAAAAAACTTTGATTCTTTAATAAAAATGGAAACATTTCTTATGAAAAGCGAAGGAACTGTTGATCATAGTCACATGACTTAAGCTATTATTATAGAGATTGTTTTTAATTCTAAAAACAGCGCAAATAATAATATTCCCTAAAGATTAATAATTTGTCCACACATGACTATTAAAAACAGAAAAAAAACTTTAAAATTACTATTAAATGAGTATGTGTTAAAAGCAGGGAAATATTTAAAATTATGTCTTCAAAATTGTATTTACACGTGAAATTAAAAGAGAAAGGAAACTTTAAAATAATAAATACATTAATATGCGTTTAACCCTTTCACGGACAAGGCACGTCTATTCGTAAAATGTTGAAATCAGTGAATGTCACCAGAATTTACAAACAAATTTCGAAATACGAAAATGCTTTTGTTCACTCACTTAATAAAAGGAAATTTTTCATTCCAATATTCTGGCGCCAATGTGGCATTTAAGAATTAAAATTAAGTGGTCCAAAAACAAACCACCGCCCTTGAAGGGGTTAAAAGAGTAAATTGTAGTAAATTGTATTATGCGAAACGTTTTATAACGCTGTTAAAAAATACTGGTCGGCAAAGACTCTGTTTACTTAATTCATTTTATTTTAGCTTCTTTTCAAATGTTTAACTAATCTTGTTTAATCAAAAACGAAAACAACCATTGGATGTCTTAACAGCAACTGATTCGGCCTTAAATTTTCGAAATCAAATGGAAACCCGTTTACAGGGAGATCACTATAGGTTTTTCATTATAATTCAATCTTCTTTAATCTTTTAAATCCGAACAAATTAGCGTGCTTTTAGATTCTACGATGTCTGAACGGGGGTTGGAAAACGTAACTTGCGGGGGCAGAGCACCCTAGTATAGCTGTAAAATCTATCATGAAGCACTCGATAGTTATTTTTTACAGCGGGAAAATTTTCAAAAAAGCTTAACCCATTTATGACTGGATTTTTGTTTTCTCAAATTTATTGGTGAAATCACTTTAAAATGTTGCAAAATGAACTAGAGAAATACTAAAAAAAATTACGTAAAAATAGTTTTGTAATTATTTGATAAAATGTAAACATACTAAATATGGGAATATCCATATGTGGAAAAATGCATAATTATATGTTTTGTCTAAATTTATAAAAATTAAGCTTTTAAATTGTATATTATATACTATAATTAGTATTTTTATGAACTGTTAAAAAATATATTTATTTTTTACAGGGACTAATAACATTATAAGTATAATTAATAATAAAGTAAGAATAATCGTATTTAAGACTAAAAAAAAATTTATTTCAAAATCATTTTGAAAAGGACTTTACATCAATAACTGTCCAAAAATGGCTAATAGAAATATGTACCTATTTGCTCCCAGCGCCCTATATTTTGCACGTTAGAAACGTGCATAAAAATAGGCTTGAACATATAAAAAAATTATAACATTTAAAAAAATACTTATTTCAAAGAAGTCAACAAGCTAAGATTATGACTTATTTATTTAGATCTTTGATACAAAAAATACAAATAAACTTACTTTTTACCTTCCGCTATCTTGAAAAATGAAAAATCTATAATCACCGGAAAAATGCCTTCATTTAAGCAAATAATTATCAATCTTAAGCTGTCATCTCTCGGTAATAGGTAAAGACATTTATAGACAATTACTTTAAACAATTTTCATGTTGTAAAGGAAAAAGAAAATTAAAAGAAATATTAAAATTTGAAACGTCTCAAAAATAGGATGCTAGGCATAAATGGGTTAAGTAATAGAGGGAAGATAGCGATAGTCAGACAATACTTAATTAGAAATAAAATAATAATGTGTGTTTCCTACAAAAAGTAATGTACCAAAACTCGACTGTTTCCAAATGTCCTAAGAAAACTATTTTCTGAATAATAACAATGTTTTTCACTTATCATGGACAAAGGGGAAAAATGTAGATAAATGAAAGAAATAGAAATAAAGAGCCATTTTGCGTAAGTTTATGAGTTACACTTCACAAAAATTACTCTTTTATGTCTATATACACATTTGTCAGCTCCTAATAATATTCTACAAAGCTATTCTCTTTTATTAATACTTTGTCATAGACGGCCTTAATTTGGCTTATAGTCCAGTCAAATTAGAGTTTGAAGTGAAAAATTCTGGTGTAATTATTTTAGTGTCTTACTTTATGTTTTCGGAGGGGGCTGAACACGAATCTGAAGTTGTCCAACAAAATTTCACTCGGCAAATATGAAAAATCGTGAAAAAAACCACTAAAAATCGCAGATTTTTTTTTTTTTTGGCTTATAACTTGCAAAGTAAGCTTTTTATGCCAAAGCCCTATAATAAAATACGGACGAGAAAATTACCTACAATTCATGTTCTTATCATTTTTTGTATGATATATGGCTTCTGTAGAGGCGTTGAAAAATCGGCGAAAACCAGTAATTTTGGAAAATTGCAAAAAAGATATTCCTTTACACCCATTCCGTTCATAACACTAAAAGTAAGCATTTCACTGGAAACATTTGCTAACGTACTCACTAATTATTAGGTTACGTATTATTATGATGTAGGTATGCAGTGTGACCTCGAAAATCCGGCTTTCAGAGATCCGGTAACTTAAAAAATCCGGCATCAAAGTCATTTCCCCCTCCGTTTTTTCCCTAACAACTTGCGAGAAAAGTAAAAATAGCAATTATTGTCGAATAAAAATCCAAGATAAAAAACGATGACAGCGATTAGCTGACATTAGCGAGCATTAGCTGACAGCGATATCACTGACACTGTGCCAAACAGAGTCCTCGATAACACTAGTGGCAGCTCAGAGAAACGAGGACGAGGACCTGGCAGAAGATAAGGTCTCACCGAAAAAATGTATACATTTGACCGAAAAGTTAACGTCATCTTCAAAGAAACAAGACTGTATTTCCGAAATTGATACAATACTCTACAATTTTTGTGCAAATAATTTTTTATTTACCTTGAATAGTTATGAGAAAAACAATGATGAATGCATGAAGTAGTCAGCTGCCTCTTTATTGAAAACATACAAAATGCATCACTAGACGTCTGCACAGATATGTGAAACGTTAGCCTTAGGTTTTATAGATACAATAAAAAGAAAAAAAGTGATTAATGATCGGTTAGTGTTTAATGTTATACAGTACAATAAAATAGGTAAGTAAGTATATTTTTCATACAACACTTATTATTAAATGATTATTGACTTAAAATGACACTCATTAGTCAAACCGAACCCTCTTGGCCAAAGGTTGCATGATTGCAGGTATGCCTTCCAATTCTTCTACACCAAAAAAATAATTACATGTAATATTTATTTAAGCACCTGGGTGCGAAAGAACCGTTTTCGTTCCGAGGGAGAAGATTGTTGCCCCAACCGTAGGCGAAGGCTGCAAACTCCCGATGGTCAAAGCTTAGGCTCTTGAGCAGCTCTGGTGTACATAGTATTTTTAAAAACGGTGGAAATAATTGTAATTAATTAAGTAAGTAATGATTCATGCAACATTTTACAATAACATGATTTTTACATCTTCCTATTGTTGCCCCTCTTTTACAACTCAAATCATGAATAGGTTATTTTAGGTAGCTTTCTTTACAAAAAAGCTACCTATTGCAGCCGTTCGGAGGAAAGCGATTTCAAAAAATTTTTGTATATTTTCATCGATCATGACCCCCAGACCCCGAAACCACCCTCCGTTCAAAATTGATATATATATATATATATATATATATATATATCTGACCTATGTCACACTGTAACTCCCGTAATTATGAACCGATTTCGATGTAATTCGGTGTGTACATAGTACATACCAATGTCTCGACCGAGTTCGTTGGCCAGCTTCATCCGCCGTTTTGTTTCAAAATGGCGGCCATTTAAAATTTTTAAAAAAATTTAAAACTTGAAATGTGGTACCAAAAAATTAAAAATGGAAAAATATTTTTTTCTTATGTATTTGACCTTTATACAAAGATTCCGGAGCAGTTTTTGTTTCGTCTATATCTTAAAAAATGGCTGAGTTATAGCATTTTGAATTTCTAGCGTGGCTGACATTTTGAAACGTCCTGAATTTTGTCACGCGATAAAAGGCGTATTTATGAACCGATTTGGATGTAATTCGGTGTGTACATTGTACATACCAATCTCTCGACCGAGTTCGTTGGCCAGCTTCATCCGCCATTTTGTTTCAAAATGGCGGCCATTTAATTTTTTTTTTTAATTTAAAATTTGAAATGTGGTACCAAAAAATTGAAAATGGAAAAATATTTTGTTCTTATGTATTTGACCTTTATACAAAGATTTCGGAGCAGTTTTTGTTTCGTCTATATCTTAAAAAATGGCTGAGTTATAGCATTTTGAATTTCTCTTGTGGCTGACTTTTTAAAACGACCTGATTTTTGTCACGCGATAACAGGCGTATTTATGAACCTATTTGGATGTAACTTGGTCTATACATAGTACATACCAATGTCTCGACCAAGTTCGTTGGCCAGCTTCATTCGCCATCTTGTTTCAAAAGGGTTGCCATTTAAAAAAAATTAAATTTAAAATTCAAAATGAGGTATTAAAAAATTGGAAAATGAAAAAGATTTTTTTATGTGTTTGGCCTTGATACAAAGATTCCGGAGCAGTTTTTGTTTCTGAAAATTTGTTCTTTTGTTGATATCTTAAAAAATGGTTGATTTATAGCACTTTGAATTTCTAGCATGGCTAACATTTTGAAACAATCTTGTATTTGTCACGCGATAACACACGTATTCGCCTATTTCGATGTAAGAAGGCATGTGGATAGTATACATCAACACCTCGACCAAGTTCGCTGGCCAGATTCATCAGCCATCTTGTTTCAAAATGCGGCCATTAAATTAAAATTATATATATATTTAAATTGAGGTGCAAAAAAAATTAGAAATTGAAAAAGGTTTCTTTCTTAAGTATTTGATCTTGATATAAGGATTCAGGAGCATTTTTTGTTTGTCTTTACCTTAAAAAATGGCTCAGATATAGCAGTTTCAATTTCTATTGTGGGTGACATTTTGAAAAATCTGATTTTTTGCATGCGACAGCACTACTATATATTAACCGATTCCGATGTGAGTGAGCATGTGCACAGCAATTACTAAGGTCTCGACCAAGTTCACTGCTTAGCCTCATCCACCATGTTGTCTTAAAATGACAGGCACTTTAAGAAATTGCCGAATTTGGCAGTCAAATGTAAGTTACTTTAAAGAAAAGCAGCTTGGATAAAGCTGACTAATTTCGCGAAATTCTCATTCATTATATTGATAAAAATTAGTATTGAATCTCCTATATTCGGTTTCCACTAAATTGAGCTTCGTGTGTTTGCATGATATAAGTTGGATTTTTTAAAATAAGGATTATGAAAGCTACCTCTTCCTCCCGGCACTGGCCGGAAGGACTTTTTGGACCTCAATTTAGGAAACATATGCCAATTATATTATGAACCACCGTTTAAAAAAATAATTTATGATTTATTTCCAATTGTTTAAAAATTGAGTAGTTATACCACTGTATTAAGATAAATATTTTAGTCAAAAATTAAAAAGTTAGTGAAAAAGTAACGGTGAAATATAATTATTTATGCATATTTACTTTTAAATATTTCAGGGAATTCCGGATCATCCTCGTCTTCCTCGATTTCAGTAAGAGGCATGTTTTTGCAACTTCTTTTGCAGTTCGCACACATATTGGAGCGCTTGAGACCTGCTTTTTTGCATCCACAGTTTTTCTGGCAGATCTTCTTGCATTTGCAAGAAATAAGTTTCAAAACAGCTTGAGGTGCTGATGGCTGTAGCATGGTTACTGGCTCCAGACCATCTTTCATCTTTTTCCAACCCCACTGTTCAGGATTTGTTTCATTCCCAAGCCATTGTTGAACTTGAAAATATACCCTAAAGGAATGTTGCTGAGCTGCAGACTCAGTAGGAGGTAAGGACTCCAAATGGATTGATGTCTTGTATGCAGACCTAAGGTAACAAAAATACCTCAAATTGTTTAATGACGTGGTTTCCTTGTCAGTAAATTTATACAATGAGATCAAAAAGCGATTGCCAGCATCAGTAACTGCATCAGCACCTGCCATAGTGTCTTTAAAAACCTCAATGGTATTAGTTAATGCAGGATTTTTCTTGAGAGTCTGAAGAAACCTCATCTTTCCTACTTTGAACAAGGCTGAAGTACAGTGGCATGGCGTCCGGTCATCGCTGGATGCGGCGATGACCAAGCAATATTTTAAAACTCTTAATAAGCTTTTAAAACTCTACGATCCAGTTTTAGCAGAACATTTGGAGTTCATGTATAAGTGAAGGTAAGATTTAAAGTTTCTTTTTTGAACATTCAACCATTGAATTTTAGAGTTAATAATTTTTCACCACAAACTTAAATAATTGCGATGACCACCGAAAATTTTCACGCCACGCCACTGCTGAAGTAGTATCACAGTCTCCCATGACATACAAAAATAATATGTTGTTAGCAATTGATTGATCAAGTTTGCAGTCAGAAGAAAAAATGAGTGGTGAAACTGTCCCTTTGCATGGCTTTAGAAAGTATACATTTGAATGTACACCCATACAGCGACAAAAAATGATAACTAGCAAATTGACGCCTTCACCGACAATAACTACAGAGTTATGTTGTAGTGCAAAGTCCTTTGCTCTGGTGACAATAAATGTATCCGCATCCTCTCGTGCCTGTTTTATGTGAATGTCAGCTACTGCAAATTTGTAATTGATTTTTGAAAATTACAGATTTCTGAAAAAAATATCAAAAGTACTTACGATTTTCTTGATAGTGACATTTATTCGTAATTTAATACATACCCAAATGATATTGACGTGAGAAAAAGAAAAAAAATTGAATGTTTAAAAACTTACTTTAGTTGATATTTTATATGTTAAAAAAAATCTGATAAGTTGTGCAGTCATTTCATCGCATATAATTTCTCAAGCATCAATGTCAAGTAACTATCTTCTTTCTTGGATTTTATACAAGTGACGAATATCGATTTCGGAAATACAATCTTGTTTCTTTGAAGATGACGTTAGTTTACCGGTCAAATTTATGTATGACTTTTCGGTGGGAACTTATCTTCTGCTAGGCCCTCGTCTTCGTTCTCTGAGCTGCTACCAGTGTTATCGATGATTCTATTTAGCACAGCGTAAGTGATCTCGCGGTCTGCTAATGCATCGTTTTTACCTGGGTTTTAATTAAAAAATAATTGCTATTTTTGCTCTTCCCGTAAGTTGGAAGTGAAAAAAAAGGGGAGGGGGGATTTTTTAAGTTGCCGGATCTCTGAATGCCAGATTTTTGAGGTCACACTGTATACCTACATCACAATACTATATCTA
Source organism: Maratus speciosus (assembly GCA_963932465.1). Taxonomy (NCBI): domain Eukaryota; kingdom Metazoa; phylum Arthropoda; class Arachnida; order Araneae; family Salticidae; genus Maratus; species Maratus speciosus. The sequence continues at coordinate 274,770,899 of OZ010792.1, read as the reverse complement.
TTTATATAAAATCCAAGTCTCTGTGTGTCCCTCACGATTCCGGTAGGACCACCTCATTGAAATGAGTAATTGTTGAAAAATACTAATGCAGGTTTACCACAGTAGCGCCAAATGTTGGCCAACTTGGCGATAGCTGGCTGATTTGACGAAATTTTCATTTAAAGCCATTCAAAAAATACTTTTTCATGCTCATCAACTCGAAATTTTCTGGCATATTTTCAGATTCATTTTTCATAGAAAAAATATGAAACTTGCTGACGTGATTTTTGAAGAGAATTATAAGCGGCCTGTGTTTTTAGTTTTCGTTCCATTAATTGAAACTTGATTTATAAACAATTATTTTCTCAGTAGGACAAAATTTTTCGTTTCTAACACAATCGCTTCGAGAAATTCTGTTCAAAATGTCTACTTTGACATCATTTCTTGAAAGATATTTTGCCTCTATGAAAAAATCGATCATTACGGTATCTATTTATATAAAATCCAAGTCTCTGTGTGTCCCTCACTATTCCGGTAGGACCGCCTCATCGAAATGAGTAATTGTAGAAAAATATTAATGCAGGGTTACCACAGTAGCGCCAAATGTTAGCCAACTTGGCGATAGCTGGCTAATTTGGCGAAATTCCCATTTAAAACCATTAATCTTTCATAAAGGAGGTCACCAAAATTTAATTTAAACTCCGCTCTTTTAAGATATTGTTTCAAAATCTATGGGTGAAAATTTAAAGTACATCTTTACATCTTCCTCCCGATGCTACTAATAAAATAACCGCCAATAGACGACGCTGTACTGTATGAGCTCCTAACTGCGCGACTTTAATGTGCTTTATGTACTTTTCCAGTACAGGTGCCTTGGCGAAAAAGGAAATTTGGCAACATATTTTCCTGGAACCTATCCACTGTTTCATTTTATATACACACGCATTTTTTTTCGATATTTATACGATTTATTTAACATAAAAAAGCCGTTTCTCTAATTTTATACAGAAACAGATACACAATTTGTACATAAAAACGAATAATATGCATATAAAATAAACATATAAAAAAAAAAAACGCTCATCAAGTTTGTTTTCATAGCTGTTTATATGATTTGACAACAAATCTCAATATTTTTCCGTTATACGGACACCATGCCAAAATGTATGCTAATGCGCCAATTATTTCAAAATGCTAAAAGATATTTGTAATTTTATGCCAGCAGTTTAATATGAGTTTTATTTTATTGCTTTATTTTATAACAGTTATTTGTTCAATTATTTTAAGTATATATTTGTGATTTAATGAAATATTTCTTAAAAGTCTGGAATTTTCAAATGTTATATTTTTTAAATGCTCACTTTAGTATCGACAATATTTTTTTCTTTTACTAGGGGGCGCTGCCCCTACGAGCTACGCTCGTCAACCCCCGTTCAGACACCGCAGACTCTAAAAGCACGCTAATTTGATCGGCTTAAAAAATATTTCGGAAGATTGAATTATAAGTTTAAAAACAGTGGCGATCTCCCTATAAACGGGTTTCTATTCATTTATCTTTGATTGATGAATTTTAAAGCCAAATCAGCGGCTGTTAAATGATACAATGGCTATTTCCGTCTTTGATTAAATAAAATCAGTCGACATTTCAAAATAAGCTAATATAAAATGAATTAAATAAACAGAGTCTTTGCCTCCCGATATTTTTTAGCAAAGCGAAAAGAAAGATTTTTTTTAATGACACTTTAAATGTATCGTTTTTAATCTGACGTAATTTTCACTAAACTTTTCTTTCTCCTTTTACTATTCACGGGAAAAAAATTTGTTAGAAGTGAAATGTTATTTGCGCTATCCTAATAAAAATAGTTGAAAATATCGTCTTAAAATATTACATAAATGTCTCGCGCAATTTTTGAATTTAAACTGTTTTGCAATATTATTTTTTGTTCATTTTACGTAATGTGTAATGTGACGTAAATGTGACGTAATTTCTCCTATTTAAGACTTCTAACGCATGTTAATGAATTTATTATTTTACAACATTCTTTCACTTTTAAAATTCACTTGTAATATGGTTTTTATGATAATTTTCAATGAATTCCTGCTTTTTATATTTTCTTGTTTATAATAGTCACGTGTAAAATAAATTTTTAATTTGAAGCAAACATTATATTTTGCGCTTTTTGTACTGTTGGCAACAGGTTAAATTACTACAATTTTCTAAAATAAGTAAAAAATATCTCTCGAAATGCTGAAAATTTGGATTTAAAATAGAAATAAAACCTCCAAAAAATGAGTCAAATTAATAAACTGAGTGCAGTCTGCACACCGGGAAATTCTGACGCATAAAATGATCTAAAAATGATTAAATTCCGATGTACTGTTTTTGCTCCTATAAAACTTTTTTAATGGAACGATTTTGTCCAACTTTAGCATTAAATATCTCTTTAAATATTTCTTCGATTTAAAAACTGTCTGCATCAGCGTGTTTATCAAACATTTTTATATAATTCCACCGATTTTCATATTTTTGTATGCAATATTTTGCTTAATATTAACGAAGAAAGACTTCCGGTCACAAAAAATTGAAAACCGGCGGCGGCGGCGGCGGTGACAGCGGTAGTTACTTTTTTTTAGAATAGAGAGATTTTTCAAATGCCTCAATTCACGTGATTTTCATTTTGCGCCAACTATTACGCTTGGCGACAATGGTATCCGTATAACGGAAAAGTACCCAAATCTCACTTTCTGATGCCCAAATTACACCAAGCTTTTTTTAAAAACCGCCAAAGCTCCTACAGTGGAAAAGTATCAAACTGTCTATTATTTTGCGATATCTGTGTTATAGTTTATACTATATGCGAGGTGAGTGGAGCGAAGAGTTTAAACATTAAATATTAAAGTTTCGGCACAGATGTCATATGCGCCCCATGTTGGCGCGATTTTTTTCTGACGCCAATGTCATATACACAACGGGTACTAACTGTCGCCAAAGTGTCGTTATTTTGCTTGATATGGTAACCCGGATGTTGTTGTTTATGCTGTTGATGTTTTCGACAAATTGGCGTCGGAAAAAAATCGCTCCAATATGGGATATATATGACAACTGTGCCAAAGTTTCTATAAAGCAGTATAAGACTAAAAAATTAAGAATAAAAAAAAATGCAAAATAAGACTAAAGAAGAAAGAAAAATCATGCGTTAAACATAGAATATGAAACACTTTCCAACACATCCTGAATGCTTTAACAAAACTTCGTTATTTAGGGAAATAAGGTAAATAAGATAACTAAGTAAACATTTTAGAAAACGCATAGAAAATGTTAAAAATTGATTTCAGCAGTTACCGTGCATAGCCAATAGTACCGTTATTACATGCCACTATTTAGCTAAAATTTAATTTAAACTACTCTTAAAGCTACTGAAATGACATTTCCAGATTTTATCATCCATAGACGGTTATGTATCCAATTCTTTGCGTGACCCTGTATATCATTTTATCTATATTCTACAAACATTTCTTAGTAAACTAAATGCAGTTCAGCGTAAAACTGCATAACTCCTTTAAAAACCATCTTTAAGCAATTTATTCTCATACTCAGTAACCCTTACGAATTCTTTTGTGTAGCCCTGCATATGAACTGTAGCATTTATACACACGGTATAGTATGCATAAATGTAGTGAAACGTAAAAGCGCATAGCATAATTAAAAATGCATTTCTAGCAATCATTGCTTATGTACAATACTTCGGAGAAAAGTTTCTTGGCGAGAAAGAAGTTTGCCAACGTATTTTCTGACAACCTATTTACTGCTTCATACTCACAAGCAATTTTTTGCATATGTATACAATTTATTTAATGTAAAAAAAGCTATTTACCCATTTTTATAAAGAAACAGAAGTAATTTTTGCACAGATGCCATATACGCATCGGGGTTGGCGTGATTTTTCTCTGACGCCAATTCGGCAGAAATCTCGCTTTCGAATATCAGTTACTTATATATTTTTTAATTATTTGCTATCATTTTGAAAAGGAAATAACTATAAATAAATAAAAGTTTGAATAATAACTATAGAACAAAACAGTTTATATAATTTAAAAACAGAAAATAAAAGTAAATAAACAATTTATTAATAAATAAAAAACAATAGCCGGGTTACCATAGCAGGCAAAATAACACCATTTTAGCGCCAGTTAGGTATCCCGGTTCATATCTGAAATCTGTACCGTACTTTGTATATAAAAAAATATATATATTTAGAAACGATTTTTTATGTATATAAGTGCATATATAAACAAAAATAAAAGTTCATTTGATTTGTTTTCATAGCTGTTTATATATTTTGGCAACATATCTCACTTTCTGATGCCCGAATTACGCCAAGCTTTTTTTAAAAATGCGCTATAATGGAAAAGTACCTAAATAAATATTTAACAGAAATAACCAATTATAAAAACTAAAATTTTTTATTTCTAGATCAAAGCATTGTTTTTAATTTCGATTAAAAATACATATATCCTTGGATAACTTTAGTTGAAATTAGGTTCACGGCTTAATATCTCATTCCATAAACCTAAACAAACACAAGTGATTCATTCATCGTGACCGGAAAAAATATTAAATCATTGAGGTAATCATTCACAAAGTAAGTTCTCCAACAATCAATGGACAATATTTTAATGACGTCATAGTAGGTAAAATGGTGGCGGTATCATTTGTTTATTGTTTGAAATCACAAAGATTTAATTTTGCAATGTCTCTTAGTTACATTATTTATTGTCATATTTATGAGCTCAGAACAAAAGAATATTTTTTCATTATTTAGTTATTAAAGACGGAAAAAAAATTATAAATGTGCATGATTTGAAAAATTTAAATAATTTTCTTTCTTAATACTAAAAAATAACATCGGGAAGTAGCAGCGAATTTACGTTAAATAAGTTTAGCTGTTTAATTCTGTTGTAATATTCAAAATAACTGTATTTATTAGATTTCAGTAAACAACATAAGGGCCCGATTAAACTTTGAAGTTAGAGGAATTAGAATGTCATTTCAGGACCTTTCTTTTGGAGAAGCTTTTCTAAATTCCACATATACATGGAAACTCTTCAGTGTTAGAAATATTATTCCTAGGACCGGCATAACATGAGAACGGCCTGCAATTTTACACAAGTTTTTAAAAACTACTTTATATCAGAAATTTTACTAAAAACTGGTTACTTTTTTGTTATAGAGGCCCACACTATTAGAATTATGACAAGTTGCAGCCAATTTCGCCCAAGTCGTAACCAAGATCGTGAAGCACACACATATAATACCATATAATACCATTTCATGAAATCGTATTTACGATAATTTAATAGTTTTTACCTTACTTCAAGTGTGTAATTTATTTATTTTTAAGGCTTAACAATCTACATTGTCCAATATATGAATTTTAAAAAATGTAAACAAAGATTGAATAGACATGACCGCAAAGAGCCTCAAATCTGCATAACACTTGGAACCAAACTGTGCAGATTAGTGGTATTCTACTGTACACAGTTTTTCATAAATGTGTTTCGTTCTTAAAATGTGTTATTTTCATCTATCACTGCGGAACAAACGAGAAAACTCATATTCTTGCACATGAGTTGTATATATCTTTATATCTAAATTTCCGTCATTTTTGACGGGCTACCTTTCTAGTAACCTAATAATAAGTGAGTACGTCAGAAACTGTTTACAGTGAAATGCTTACATTTAGTGTTATGAATGGAAAGGGTAAGAATATCTTTTTTGCGATTTTCCTAAATTACTGGTTTTCGCCGATTTTTCAACGCCTCTACAGAAGCCATATATCATATAAAAAAACATAAGAACATTAATTGTAGGTAATTTTCTCGTCCGTATTTTATTATAGGGTTACCTTTTGCATAAAAAGCTTACTTTGCAAGTTATAAGCCAAAAACCAAAAAAGTCTGCAATTTTTAGTGGTTTTTTTTTCACGATTTTTCATATTTGCCGAGAGAAATTTTGTTGGACAACTTCAGATTCGCACCCTCGAAAACAGGGGGTCCCTGTTCAGCACCCTCGAAAACATAAAGTAAGACACTAAAAACAATTATACCAGAATTTTCCACTTTAAGCCCTTTTTTAACCTAATTTGAATAGACTATTAGAAAATAATTGAAATAACCCTTTCCATAAACTTACATAAAATTACATCTAAATATTTTAAGAATCTGAGAAAACTGTTCTATACACAAATGATAGATTATATATTTTACAAGAATTTAAATTGAACAAAATTTTAAAAAGATTACCAGACTTATGTTAATTTCAGAGGGAATGTGATTTAGTGCGCTACAAATGATATATAAATAAAGGTATTAATTACATTTTTATTAGGTATTTTATACGATAGACATTAATCATTTACGTCTGCATCATAGGATTCAAATTAAGTAAATAGGAGAAATATATTACGGGTTTTGAATACAACTGTTTTCGAACAGTGATATTAGTTTTATTAAATTGCAGAATTTTCCGAGCAAGGAAAACAAATATTAGTATTCTGAAATAGTAGTTTACAAAATAAGCTAAACTTGGTACCTATTCATTCAAAAGCACAGTGATAATCATCCGCGTGTTCGATGACGTATTCGACCGCGCTTTCTTGTTCTGTTTTTGAGCATTGAAATTAGCGTTTATTTATCACAACCAAACTGTCTTATACAAATTAGTCCTCATTGTTCTACGATACTCCAAAATTACTGTTTTTACATGACTGAATTTTTGAAAAAAATTAAGCAATAATTTGCTTAAAGCATTTCCTGGCCGAAAACCGTTATCGGATTCTTTTCATTTTAAAATATTTAGAGTCAAATGATGTTTTCTTTGTTGAGAAAAATTCAAACTGTTACAATGTTATAGGCATGTTTTCAGACCAGTGTTGCCAGTGGGCTACTTTTTTAAAATTTACACTTCTTGATTGGTACCACTTTCCCGAAATGGTAAAATTCCCCATGTTTTCTCCTTAATTAATATGTCATTAAATAATACCAATTTTACTATTTCAAAAAAGTGATTCCAGTCAAGAAATCTGAATTTTTAAAAAGTAGCCTACTGGCAACACTGTTTCAGACACCGGTGTTGGATCTTATCAGTTTCCTTTAAACTCTTCGTCAAGAGCATTCCTTTGAATTTAAGTTAAATTTTATTGGATCCAAAACGCACATACATTTCCAGTTTCAAATAATCATGAAAAATTCAAAGCATCTGTGTTCTTGAAATTTTACAAGATACCCCAGTTTCGTCATATGTTACAACGCGATCTAAAAAGATTATTTGTTTGAAGTATTATTGTTTTCTGGAATCGCAATTGTTCCTGGCTTACTTTCACGAATTTTATCACTAAGACCCTTATATTTACGATGTAATTCTTTAAAATAGTCCTGGGGAAGGGAATTAGATGCAGCTTTATGAACAACTGTCAAATTCATTCAGTCATACGCTTGTGTTATCTATTCTTCATCTTATTAATTTCAAAACACCGCCTTAAAAAGAATTTTAAACAATTGCTACTTATTTAACAATAAAATTCCACAATAAAGTTCAAATTCTCTAAAAATTGCAAGCATTTAAAGTTTTCGGTATCGCGTTGTCAGATTTTAAACATTAAAACACTGACCAATGCATGCTACTATTTTTAGAATTCTGCCATAAAAGTAATGACTGCAGGAAACAGTTCTATTACTACATATTAACATATGTGTGTGTCTTCATGATGGGGGGGGGGGGGGGTGCTGTTTGAATACTAGTGAAGCTTCACGGGTGGGTTTTTACACACGAACACACGAACCTCGATTTAAAAGAATCTGGAGTTCGGGTCTCACTACCTTCGGCAGCGTACATTCGGTAGGCTACTCTCGTTCCAGTATCGAATGAAGTGAAACTTGAATTATTGTGATTTTTTTATATTTCGAACCAGATTAAAATAAAATTTTCAGCATTGTCCTTCACATTGCTATCGGAATCAATTTGACATTCTTCCAATTTGAATTTAGTCACGGCAGTAGCGAGATTTAACAGTGAGTTCTTTTGGTTTAAAAAATTAATTGTCAAAAAATAATCTCTAAGAGCAAAAAATTATAAAATTCGCATAAAAAATCAGTTAAAATTCAAAAATATCATAGGACAAAAATTTATTATTTTGCACAAAATGATTGAAACAGTATTCCTTTTACAAATATTTTAAAAAACGCCACAAAACGATGATAAACTTGAAAAACCTCATACAAAATTCGCGCAAAATTCAAATAATATTCTTCACATTCCAAATAAGCTTTATTGGAAAGAGGACAAAATTTGCTATATTGGTCTAAAAGATTTAAGCCAGCTTTCTCATAATAAAGTTTTCAAAAGGCTAAAAACAATACAAATCTAATAAAAGTTGCTACAAATTAATAATATCCGTTAATACAAATTAATAATCTACACCACTGACACATGATTTTTTTTTTCAATGACAAAAAAAAAAAAAAAAAAAAAAAAAAAAAAAACGCTGAAATCCGTATGAAAAACCGCTACAAACTCGATTAATATTATGATTACATTGAAACATAATTTCTTTTACAAATGTTAAAAAATTGCAGCAGAAGACATAAAAACACTAAAAATCGCCTTTAAAGTCACTAAAAATTCAAAATCGTGGAAGAGAAAAAATTACTATATTAAGTTAAAAGATTGTCACAGAATTACTTTTAAGAATGTGAAAAAATTCTTTCAGAAAGAGAAAAAGATCTAAAAATTACATACAAATTCGAGAAAATTTTAGAATTGCTATACGAATTCTGTATAAATTTTATTGGAAAGACCACAAAATTGATTATATTGAGCTAAAAGATTGAAATTGGATTCTTCTTACTAATGTGGAAAGATTGCAGATATAGGCGGAAAAATGCTAAAAATCGCAGAAAAAATTAAATTTAAACAAGTCTGAAATTGTACGTCAAACGTAGCAAATAAGGTGCGTTCATACTATAACTAGTTTTATAAATATTCATATCTTGTTGCAACAGCTTTTGCACTCTTATTCAAAAATGCATCAATGCAAAATTTATTACGATAATAGACATTAAATTCAGTAATACGGAAATAATTGACTCAAACTTAAATAAGACATAATCAACATGGCAACCTAGAATCATTACCTAACATTAGATATCATTGAATTTAGTATGATAGGATTTAATAGAATGAAGAAAACTTTTTATAAATATCTTTTTAAGTTTTGATTCGGTTTTCATAAACTTTGAAATAACTCGACAAAATTCTTAAACGGTGACAAAATATTAAATTTCAAACCAATCGTTTGGGTAGGTTTTGCGCTGTTATAAGCAGACAGACTGAGGGACAGACAAGACGACAAATATAGGCGCTACGTATTTATATAATTATGACATTTCCCCATAGACCATAATGTAATGGAATATTTTGAGTGTCTCTGTAAAATAACTATGGACGCTACATACTTTATTTTCAATATCGAGCATGGCATACTAAATCTCAATTACGTATATCAATTACAGAGCAATCCAACTATATTAATGCAGGTTAGGGTTCAGACAGACAAACCGAATTCATAATTAATTTTTAACTATGTTGAAAGTCTTGAAAACGCATAATAGGTTGAAATTTCCCTTTCAGCAATTTATACCAATCGACGAAAGCAAACTTGAATACAATTTTTACAGCCCTGTATTTTACCTACTATCTTTATATACACGCCATTATATAGCTAAAATTTAATTAAGACTAAAACACGCTTAAAACTACTGAAATTACACTTCCAGAGATTGTCATCCATAGACGGCCATGTCTCCAATCCTTTGTGTGGCCTTGTATATCATTTTATCTATATTCTACAAACATACTTAGTATATTAAATGTACTTCTGCTTCAAAATGCATAATTCATTTAAAAACCACGTTTAACCTATTTTCGTCCATACTCATTAACCCTTACGAATTTTTTCGTGTAGTCCTATGTATGATCTACATCATAACACAACGTAATATGCAAAAGTTTAGTTAAACTCAAAAACACATATCACAACTATAAATGCACTTCCAGCAATCATCGCTAATATACAGTGCTTCATATACAGTATAGTATCAGAAATCTTTTGTGTTTCCCTGTAAATACAATGTACTTTCTATTAGACAGTACACTGCAAATAGAGGCGTCTTAAATTTAGACACATATGTGACTGAAAAAGAATTTTAGACACTTAAGTGTCTTAATCTGAAAATTAAGACATTACAGATGTCTTAATTTAAGATACATAAGTGTCTTAGTATGATCATGGTGTAAATGAACTGAGAATAGTGTCTAAAATATCCGCAAACGTCTTATTTTAAGACACTTCGTTGCTTCAAACGTGTCTTAATTTAAGACGTTTTGATTCTTCCGACGCAATAACCACCAGGGAGCTCTGGGGCACTGCCAGTCGCGCATGCGTTTTAGATGTCTTTGTTCAAAGTTGGTATACGTTGTAATTCAAACGAAGTTTGTTTTTATGTACGCGTGTATTTTAATTCGTTTTTCGCGGAATGTGAAGTTCTGTGATTTAAATTCGTATTCACTTGAATTATTTATTTATTGAATGCATGCATCTGACGTGTGTGCTTGACATCAAATGTCTCTTAGAAGCTGTCGCCCATATAAGGGCGGGATAGACACAGAACAGAAGTAGACGACGCTTGAAGATTACACCCGGAAATTCTACAAAGCGTGTGCAATGGACTTAGTGTTAATTCGTATTAATTTATATCAATAATATTGTGTTATTCATCTTCGTCCTGTCGAAGCTAGCAAAAAAAAAGAAACTTTTGTCTGGCGGTTCCTATTTTGAGGATGAAACATTTCATTCTTTAAATATGGCTAGTCGGATATATTATGGAATTTCGTACTAAAATGATGCAAGCCCTTCTCCTTCACTGGGGTAGATTTTGAAATTTCAAATCGAGGAATTTTTCTGACCTCTTGCAACATCGATTGAAGTAAGTGTCATAATTTCTTTATAGTACTGAAATTAGTGTCTTTTATGATTTTATTTATAGTATAAACAAAATCTTGCATGAAATTCAATTAGTTTTGAATCTGTTTGCGAAAAAAACCATTAATTCTAGAAGTATATATTTTTAAACTTATGACGTTGTCGTTTATTACACATTATATATTCTGAATTTTCATCTTTTTTTCCCAAATTTAAAGTAATAATATTACTAACAGAGAGACATTTTAAGTTGAATATTCATTCTCTTGCTTTCAATCGCAGTTTCGTTTCAATGGTTAATTCTTATCTCACGTAACGACCACAATGAAAGAAAAAAAAAAGCTTTGGAAAGATCTTTCTCCCTAACGTAAAACCGCAGATTAAAAATAAGATAAATAAAGTGCCTGTAAACGTATGACGTTGTCATGATTCATCTGTTATGTGCTCCTTAATTTTAAAACTGCCAGTAAAAATATACATATGTATTTGATTTGAAATCAAGTATAATATTGATTTTTTGATTATTTTTAGTAGAAAAGTAATTTGAAATTTATAATGGGAAAAAGTAAAAAAGCTATAACTAGATTTTGTACTTAATATTGTGATTTTTGTAACTGTATTTATATACACTTATACGAAAATTACAAGAATGACAATTAGATGTTAAGATATATATTTAAGACAAATGAAGCTTGGAAACTATAAGTTATTTTTTCTTCTTGCTATTAATGTAGGATATTTATTTATTTATTTTTATTGATAGTTGAATAGCTTTTGTGATTACCCTGTGATCCACATAAAAACTTGCTGAAGTGGCATGTGGCAATATAATTTTTTTTTAATTTAATTTTTAAATGATAAGAATTTAAAAAAATTTTCGGGAAGGGAGGTGGGGGGAGGGGGATTTTGTATTCAATTTTCGTAAAGCTGATATAATAAATCCTTTTCGATATTGCACTGATTATAATGAAAGTTTTGAACTTTTAGAGTAGGGCAAGATTAAAAACACAAAATATATTTAACAAAATACCGAAGTAATTTTTTTCTTAATGTTATTAAAGTGGAATATTTATTTTTAAATTTTTTTACTCATAGTTAAATAGCTGTTGTGATTATCATCTGATAGATATGTAAAATTGCCTATGTGTCAATATAATTTTTTTTAATCTAATTTTTAAATTATATGAATTTTCCTTTTTTGGGGAGATGGGGGATTTTATTTGCAATTTTCGTACATCTGACATTTTAAATCTCTTTCGACATTCAACCGAGTATAATAAATATTTTAAACTTTTAGAATAGGACAAGATTATAAAAAAATATATATTTATCCATGTATCTTAAAACCCCTTAATAGCGGAAACTTCGGGATCGCGGAATTTGTCTGATGATCGGAGATGTCTGCTTTTGTGAGGTAAAAATATACAAATATGTATGCGTGTGCTTTGCGGATTAAAAAAGTATTCGCTAAATAGAGGTGTCCGCTATTCGTGAATGTCCATTAACCTCCACAATGGATACTCCCGAGTACCGGACATCTCTATTTAGATAACCATAGTGTAGGGTTGCATTTTTTGCAAAAGAACTTCTTGATTAAAGCATGGGTATTAAAGCAGTGTCCCGTCCCCCTACGATTTAAGTGCCACCAAATTTAATGTGCAATATTTGTAAAGCTTATATTTTAAATCCGTTTCGAAATTGTACTGAATATAATGGATGTTTTGAGCTTTTAAAGTAAAATAAGATTTTAAAAAAATCATATTCAAAATCATATTTATCATCAAAACAAATATTTAGATAAATATTTTTTGCTTTAATCTTGTTCTATTCCTGAAGTTCAAAATATTGATTATAATCAGTAAAATGTCGTAAAAGATTTAAATAAACAGCTTAACGAAAATTGCATACCAAAATTAGGAGCACCAAAAAAAAAATCAGGCTGCGGGGGGAGGGGGGGAGGGCGTGTGGAGGGGGCAAGACACCAGCCAAATATTTTTCCAGGGTTCAACGTGGTCAAACATGGCTACGTATGATGCTTACAAAAAAATGGATGCTATTAAGACGTTTGAAGTGTCTGAAATTCAGACGCAAAAAGTGTCTGAAAACATTCAGACATTTTAAAATGTCTGAAAATTGAACACTCCGTTTCAGACACTTAAGTGTTTGATTTTCAAACATTTTAATTTACAGTGTAAGTAACTTGTAGTAAACCTCAGCAACGTATATCAATTTCAATGTACGTGAAATAGTTTAACATAATTAAAATGCGCCGCAAACAATGTTTCCCCTTATACCGTTATGTAACAGAATTCTTTTGTGTGGCCCAGTAAAGGAAAAATAAGTATTCTTTGCATCGCATATTCTACAGGATGTATATTTTAGTGCACTTCATAAATGCACATCAATTTATTTATATTCTAAAGGGTTTAAAGTCATTAAAATGCACTTGATCTATTTTCTCCATTGGCTGTATTGTAACGGAATACTTTTGTCTGTCCCTGTAATTGAACTATGCATCCGATTTTCATAAAATTTGAAATGACTCGAAACAATTCTACAACGACTATATATGCAAAATTTTAAAATATCCGGTTGGGTAGTTTTGGCACTGTTATATACGGACAGGCAGACAGGCGTACGGACCAAACGACGACTATATTTATACAGAGTGCCCCCCAAAAAGGTGTTGAGTTACATATACATAACTGTTTCTGCCCTTTCTTTTGTTTCTAGGGTAAACGATGGCTGAAAATCTGAGCGAGGAGCAACGACGGACTTAAGACCTACTGGAAGTATTAAAATGCAGAGACTGCGCGTAGGATGTGGGAGTATGAAAACTGTGTGCGAGAGTGTCGGGGACAGATTGCAGGAATTCATCAATGCCGAAGGTGGATATTTTGAGCACCTTCTGGATTAAATATGCAACTATGTATTAAAATTATTGCTGTATAAGTAACTATATACCTACTTTTGGAGCACCCTATAATTACGAACGGACCTAAAATTCTAATAATAATTTTTAAAAAATGGCTTCCAGGTGCAAAATTTCAGACGTACAGTTAGTTACCTTTCGGACAAATCTTGTATCTCTGTGTACAGCGGTCTCTTCAGAACACAGTACACATACACACACAGAGAACAAACAAATACCTATGTTTATTATTAAAATTACATATATGCCATATATAAGACATATTCGGAAAATTCATATAGTCTATTTGCGTTGTCTTAATGACGTTTTTCCAGAAAAAAGCCTTACAATTTTCGGTTGCAACAGAATACTCGGCCAATAGAAATGTCGAATAGCATAAAAGAATTTGAACTCTCTACATATAAATCACCGTCATATTTTCAAGATCATCTATTATATATATAAATCTATTATATATACTAGGGGGCTCTGCCCCCTACGAGCTACGCTCGTCAACCCCCGTTCAGACACCGCAGACTCTAAAAGTACGCTAATTTGATCGGCTTTAAAAAGATTTCGGAAGATTGAATTATAATTTAAAAAACAGTGGCGATCTCCCTATAAACGGATTTCTATTCATTTCTCTTTGAATGGGGAATTTTAAGGCCAAATCCGCTGCGGTACTACTTGATGAACCCGTCGACCAATTTCGCCAAATTATATAAATCGCCAAAGCACTCGCCAATTATATAAATTGACATAATTTTTATTTTAAATAACGAAAGAACAAATAAATTAGTGCAGCATTAATAAAAATACAAATAAAACGTCGAAATAAAAATAACTTGATGACGTAGACACGTGTAACTTGCTTAAAGTCAAGTTAATGTGACATTTACGATCAACCATTATTGGCATTTAATCTTATAGTTTGGCGAATGATAGATTTTTGGTCGACGGGACAACTAAGTAGTACCAAAAATACATATGTCAATCGCTGTTTTCGTCTTTGACGTAGACACGTGTAACAACATTTCAAAATAAGCTAATATAAAAGGAATTAAGTAAACAGAGTCTTTGTCTCCCGGTATTTTTTTAACAAAGCGAAAAGAAAGTTCTTTTAAATAAGACTTTTTAAATTAATCATTTTTAATCTGACGTAATTTTGACCAAACTATTCTTTCTCTTTTTAATATTCACGTGAAAATGCTTGTGTTATAAATGAAATATTATTTGCGCTTTCCTAACAAAAATAGTTGAAAAGTATCCGCTCAAAATATCAAATAAATGTCTAGCGCAATTTCTGAATTTAAACTTTTTTGCAATATTATTTTGTATTCATTTTATGTAATAACTGTAATGTGACGTAAATATGACGTAATTTCTCCTATGTAAGACTTCTAACGCATGTTAATAAATTTATTGTTTTACAAATTCCTTTCTCTCTTAAAATTCACGTGTAATTATAGTTTTTATGACGTAATTTTTAATAAGTTCCTGCTTTTTGTGCAAAATTATTTAATTCTAATTCCAAATGTTTTTTTCTGTTTATAATAGTCACGTGTAAATAAATTTTTAATTTATTTACAAGTATAAATATATATATATATATTTTTTTTTGAAGCAAACATTATTTTTTCCACTGTTTATACAGTTGGCAACAGTTTAAATTAATATCACTTTCTAAAATCTGTAAAAAATATCTCTAGAAATGCTGAAAATTTGAATTTAAAATAGAAATAAAACCTCAAAAAATTAGTCAAATTAAAAAAAGAAAAACAGTCTACACACCGGGAACCTCAAACGTATAAAATGATCTAAAAATGATTAAATTCCTATGAATAGTTTTTGCTCCTATAAAACTTTTTTAGTGGAACGATTTTGTCCAAATTTAGCATTAAATATCTCTTAAAATAATTCTTCGATTTGAAAACTGTCTGCCTCAGCGTGCTTATCAAACATTTCTGTATCATACTACCGATTTTCATATTTTTGTATGCATTATTTTTCTTAATATTAAAGAAGAAAGACCTCCTGTCACAAAAAATTCAAAACCGGCGGCGGCGGCGGCGGCGGCTGCGGCGGTGACAGCGGTAGTTACTTTTTTTTAGAATCTATCTATTTATATAAAATCCAAGTCTCTGTGTGTCCCTCACGATTCCGGTAGGACCACCTCATTGAAATGAGTAATTGTTGAAAAATACTAATGCAGGGTTACCACAGTAGCGCCAAATGTTGGCCAACTTGGCAATAGCTGGCTGATTTGGTGAAATTCCCATTTATAACTATTAATCTTTCATAAAGGAGGTCACCAAGATTTAATTTAAACTCCGCTCTTTTAAGATATTTTTTCAAAATCTATGGGTGAGAATTTAAAGTACATATTTACATCTTCCTCCCGATGCTACTAATAAAATAACCGCCAATAGACGACGCTGTACTGTATGAGCTCCTAACTGAGCGATTTTAATGTGCTTTAGGTACTTTTCCAGTATAAGTGCCTTGGCGAAAAAAGAAATTTGGCAACATTTTCCCGGAACCTATCCACTGTTTCATTTTATATACACATGCATTTTTTTTTCGATATTTATACGATTTATTTATACGATTAAAAAAGCCGTTTCTCTAATTTTATACAGAAACAGATGTAATTTGTACATAAAAACATGAATAATATACATATAAAATAAACATATAAAAAAAAGCACTCATCAAGTTTGTTTTCATAGCTGTTTATATGATTTGACAACAATTCTCAATATTTTTCCGTTATACGGACACCATGCCAAAATGTATGCGGCTCTTTTCCATTATACGGACAGCATTGTCGCCAAGCGCAATAGTTGGTGCAAAATGAAAATAAGGTGAATTGAAACATTTGAAAAATAAAAGAAAAAACATTCTCGATAGTAAAGTGGGCATTTTAAAAATATAACATTTGAAAATTACAAACTTTTACGAACTATTTTATTAAATCACAAATATATACTTAAAATAAATGAACAAATAACTGTTATACTATAAAGTAATAAAATAAAAAATCATATTAAACTGCTGCCATAAAATTATAAATATCTTTCAGCATTGCAGTAAACATTTTATTTTTTGAATGAATGCGTAGCCACATAAAATCCATGAGATACGACTCTAAATGATGACGAACAGCTTCCCGATGTCTTTTGTTGCGCCATTTTGCGATGCCCCATAATCTTTCAACATTTGGAGTATGACATCCAGTATTAGGGTTGACAAAATTGTATTTGTGATTTACTGTGAAATGATCATAACCAGCACTTAGCAGTTCATCTGTTTTATATCCTTTCCAACAATCTGTATAAATAATACATGACTTTCATCTACTTCTATAATTTTATTAGGTCCACCGATTTTTCTATTTGGTCGAGAACATAAAGCATTTGCACAAACTTCTCTCGAATAACTATTCCATTCCACTGTTGTGTTGTGGTTCATATCAAGTTGCAGCTCACAAAACTCAATCGATGTCAACTCTTTGCACGATAAATATATAAACCTCAAAGCATTAAGAAAAGTCACCCGCGATCCTTTAAACCAAGTTTTTTGTCGTATTTCTACGCTTTCTTCGCATGATCGTAAGCTACAACTCAATTTCGGATTTCCAGAACTCATCCATAATTTCATTTCATGATTTTTTGAACACCATCTTCTATTATGCAGAATTCCAAATTCCTGAAACAGTTTTATCACAACTTTCTCATCATCTGGTAATTGCCAAATGATAAAATCCATCTCAGCATCAGCAGTTAAAGTAAACTACAACTTTATATAAAAAAAAAAGCATTTTTAATTCGATTAATAGCAGATTTAAAAGCTTTCCAATGTTAAGGTTAAACAATAATCATTCACGTGATTCACGTTTCATAAATAACAAATCACAATGTTTCGCATGGTTTACAATAAAAATCTACGATCAAGGTTGAAATAATTGGCGCATTAGCATACATTTTAGCATGCTGTCCGTATAAAGGAAAAGTACCATGTATGCTAATGCGCCAATTATTTCAAAATGCTAAAAGATATTTGTAATTTTATGCCAGCAGTTTAATATGAGTTTTATTTTATTGCTTTATTTTATAACAGTTATTTGTTCAATTATTTTAAGTATATATTTGTGATTTAATGAAATAGTTCGTAAAAGTCTGGAATTTTCAAATGTTATATTTTTTAAATGCTCACTTTAGTACGACAATATTTTTTCTTTTATTTTTCAAATGCCTTAATTCACGTAACTTTCATTTTGCGCCAACTATTACGCTTGGCGACAATGGTATCCGCATAACGGAAAAGTACCCAAATCTCACTTTCTGATGCCCAAATTACACCAAACTTTTTTTTTTAAATGCCAAAGCCCCTACAGTGGAAAAGTATCAAACTGTCTATTATTTTGCGCTATCTGTGTTATAGTTTATACTATATGCAAGGTGAGTGGAGCGAAGAGTTTAAACATTAAATATTAAAATTTCGGCACAGATGTCATATACACAACGGGTACTTAACTGTCATTAAAGTGTCGTTATTTTGCTTGATATGGTAACCCGGATGTTGTTGTTTATCCTGTTGATGTTTTCGCCAAATTGGCGTCGGAAAAAATCGCTCCAATATGGGGTATATATGACAACTGTGCCAAAGTTTCTATAAAGCAGTATAAGATTAAAAATTAAGAATAAAATAAATGCAAAATAAGACTAAAGAAGAAAGAAAAATCATGCGTTAAGCATAGAATATGAAACACTTTCCAACACATCCTGAATGCTTTAACAAAACTTCGTTATTTAGGGAAATAAGGTAAATAAGATAACTAAGTAAACATTTTAGAAAACGCATAATTTTTTTAAAAAACTGATTTCAGCAGTTACCGTCCATAGCAATAGTACCGTTATTACATGCCACTATTTAGCTAAAATTTAATTTAAGCTACTCTTAAAGCTACTGAAATCATATTTCCAGATATTATCATCCATAGACGATTATGTATCCAATTCTTTGCGTGACCCTGTATATCATTTTATCTATATTCTACAAACATTTCTTAGTAATCTAAATTCAGTTCAGCGTAAAACTGCATAACTCCTTTAAAAACCACCTTTAAGCAATTTATTCTCATACTCAGGAACCCTTACGAATTCTTTTGTGTAGCCCTGCATATGAACTGTAGCATTTATACACACGGTATAGTATGCATAAATGTAGTGAAACATAAAAGCGCATATCATAATTACAAATGCATTTCTAGCAATCATTACTTATGTACGTACAATACTTCGGAGAAAAGTTTCTTGGCGAGAAAGAAGTTTGCCAACGTATTTTCTGACAACCTATTTACTGCTTCATACTCACAAGCAATTTTTTGCATATGTATACAATTTATTTAATGTAAAAAAAAATATTTATCCATTTTTATAAAGAAACAGAAGTATTTTTTGCACAGATGTCATATACGCATCGGGGTTGGCGTGATTTTTCTCTGACGCCAATTCGGCAGAAATCTCACTTTCGAATACCAGTTACTTATATATTTTTAAATTATTTGCTATCATTTTGAAAAGGAAATAACTATAAATAAATAAAAGTTTGAATAATAACTATAGAACAAAACAGTTTATATAATTTAAAAACAGAAAATAAAAGTAAATAAACAATGGCACAGATGTCATATTCGCCCCATATTGGCGCGATTTGTTTCTGACGCCAATGTCATATACGTAATGTATACTTAACCGGCGCCAAAGTGTCGTTATTTTGCTTGATATGGTAACCCGGATGTTGTTGCTTATGCTGTTGATGTTTTCGCCAAATCGGCGTCGGAAAAAAATCGCGCCAATATGGGGCGAATATGACATCTGTGCCTAAACAATTTATTAATAAATAAAAAACAATAGCCGGCAAAATAACACCATTTTAGCGACATAGGTATCCTGGTTCATATCTGAAATCTGTGCCGTAATTTGTATATAAAAAAATATTATATATATTTAGAAACGATTTTTTTATGTATATAAGTGCATATATAAACAAAAATAAAAGTTCATTTGATTTGTTTTCATAGCTGTATATTTTGGCAACATATCTCACTTTCTGATGCCCGAATTACGCCAAGCTTTTTTTTTTTTTAAATGCGCTATAATGGAAAAGTACCTAAATAAATAATTAACAGAAATAACCAATTATACAAACAAAAACATTTTATTTCGAGACTAAAGCAATGTTTTTAATTTCGATTAAAAATGCATATATCTTTGGATAACTTTAATTGAAATTGGGTTCACGGCTTAATATCTCATTCCATAAACCTAAACAAACACAAGTGATTCATTCATCGTGAACCGTAAAAAATATTAAATCATTGAGGTAATCATTCACAAAGTAAGTTCTCCAACAATCAATGGACAATATTCTAATGACGTCATAGTATGTAAAATGGTGGCGGTATCATTTGTTTATGGTTTGAAATCACAAAGATTTAATTTTGCTATGTCTCTTAGTTACATTATTTTATTGTCGTATTTATGAGATCAGAACAAAAGCATATTTTTTCATTATTTAGTTATTAAAGACGAAAAAATATTATAAATGTGCATGATTTGAAAAATTTAAATAATTTTCTTTCTTAATACTAAAAAATAACATCGGGAAGTAGCAGCGAGTTTAAGTTAAATAAGTTTAGCTGTTTAATTCTGTTTAATTCTGTTGTAATATTCAAAATAACTGTATTTATTAGATTTCAGTAAACAACATCAGGGCCCGATTAAACTTTGAAGTTAGAGGAATTACAATGTCATTTCAGGACCTTTCTTTTGGAGAAGCTTTTCTAAATTCCACATATACATGGAAACTCTTCAGTGTTAGAAATATTATTCCCAGGACTGGCATAATATGAGAACGGCCTGCAATTTTACACAAGTTTTTGAAAACTACTTTATATCAGAAATTTTACTAAAAACTGGTTACTTTTTTGTTATAGAGGCCCACACTATTAGAATTATGACAAGTTGCAGCCAATTTCGCCAAAGTCGTAACCAAGATCGTGAAGCACACACATATAATACCATATAATACCATTTTATGAAATCGTATACGATAATTTAATAGTTTTTACCTTACTTCAAGTGTGTAATTTATTTATTTTTAAGGCTTAATAATCTAAATTGTCCAATATATCAATTTAAAAAAAATGTAAACAAAGACTGAATAGACATGACCGCAAAAATCTGCAGAAAACTTGGAATTGTGCAGATTAGTGGTCTTCTACTGTACACAGTTTTTCATAAATGTGTTTCGTTCTTAAAATGTTTTATTTTCATCTATCACTGCGGAACAAATGAGAAAACTCATATTCTTGCACATGAGTTGTATATATCTTTATATCTAAATTTCCGTCATTTTTGACGGGCTACCTTTCTAGTTGTATATATAAAATCCAAACGGAAATTTCGTTCCGAACGCCGAGATTTCGAGTTCTACCGCATGGATTTTTACGGAACTTATACCGTTAGATAGGTATCGTTCCAGGGAAGGTTTTAAGCTACAACACATCATTCTGACTAGATTAGTTATAGAATTATTACGGAAAATTCTATTATTTTGGACTTTGTTACTTCATATTTCCTTAAATATCTGGGCTCCTATTGGTCGTAGAGCTTAGATCTCGCGCCAAAAGTAGCTCCGAAGCACCCAAGCAAACTGTTCCCCGCGATTATTTTGCCGTCTTCCGATTTCCTCTAACTCTATTAGGGGCCCGCGTAGAGCCCCTTTAAAATATTTTTCGTAGTAATTTCAGCAATTATCTTAAATTATTGGTTAAGACCGCCATCCTCCCGATTCATGTATCTACGGAAAGGTTGCATGAAGGAGTTTCGTTCAGATACGCTTTCGTTAAGAATAGAGTGCGCTCCCTGGTGGTGGAATGTGGAACTAACATAACGCGATATTGTTAAAATTCGGAAATCTAACAATGCGATCTGTTTTAAACTTTGAGATAGTTCATAACACATAATCTATTATCTATTCTATCGATTCCATCTATTATATATATAAAATCTAAACGAAAATTTCGTTCCGAACGCCTAGATTTCGAATTCTACTGCATGGATTTTGACGGAACTTATACTGTTAGATAGGTATTGTTTCAGGGAAGGTTTTAAGCTATAACAGATCGTTCTACGTAGGTTAGTTTTAGAACTATGACGGAAAGTTCTGTTATTTTGGGCGAAAGGGTTACCATTATTTTATTGGCGATGAATTTTTTGATAAATGAATTGAAATGGCTGTACATCGCGGAAAAAAACTGTTACTAATTTTATTTAAAAGGAAAAGAAAAGAAAAGAAGAGAGAAAATGAAAAAAAATTGACGAGTGGTAATATTGGAAAACGAAAATATCGAATTTAAACATGAAAGAGTATGTTCGTAATGCTTAAAAATTTATTCAATATGAAAGATTGCAGTTTTAAACTATATTTGGCAATTTATCTCTTGCGTCCGGTTAAATAAAATGCATCAGAAAATTTTATAAAATAATATCTGAGTGATAAATTTGTTTTTGTTTTTGATTTCTTTTAAATTTACTTTTTATTTTTATTTAACTCGACCATCATGTGACATACAGAAGAAACTAGCAGATGTAATTGTCTGAGCGAAGCGAAGGCTAATACTCAGCGAAATATTACTGTCCGGACACTTTACTACTACGATGGATATTAACGCCATGTCCTACTAAAAAAAAAGCCTAATAAAAACCTTTCGTCAAGCATAACTCAAAAAATATTTGTCGGATTTCGTTTCTGATTGCACCAGAAGGTACCTATGAGGGTCGCCTACTGAATGCACCTACTATGAAAAATAAGTTCCAAACCGTTTAAAAATTATATAGAAAAAACTCTTAAAAAAGCACAATTTATCTGCATACGTCACAGAAATTTGGTGTGCGTCACTTTCACCGGTTGATGTTTTCGTAGACAACTGGTTTGAACACATGGAGCAAATAATAAAAAAAAAAAAAATACGCACGCAGTAATATTGAATAGATCAGTTTTAACTACGTGATCACAAACCTTCCAACAACCCGTGGCAACCAGTTTTGGTGGGCAAAAAAATAATAATACAGTATTCCGTACCACGGTGACCGTTTTTAGCCTGTTGTATAAAATCTGGCATGTTGTATGACATACAATTGTGGATGATTAAAACAAAAGACATGAGTGTTTATTGATCCGGAGGTTATCTTTCTCTGGATGTCTGTCTGTCTATCATACAGCGTACAATTTTCTTGTAAAGGATGATATTATTATGCAGTAAAACCTCCATAACGGACACACCCGATTAGTGGACACCTCTATTTAGCGGGCATTTTTTCGATTACTGACCCTTAAATAACTGTACATTTTTTACTCTCAGTAGCGAACACCTCCAAATAGAGGACAAATTCTGCATTCTCGGGGTGTCCGCTATTCAGAGGTTTTACTGTATATAATATTGATAATTATTTTACAGGGCCGCACAAAGAATAAGAATATATGAAACGAATATAAACTAAATTCGGGATTGGTAGATCGCTGATGGTAATGTAATTTTAGGATGTTGTTACAGTCATCCGCAGCATGTTTTTAGAGTTTCGTCCATCTAACGAAACCCTACCTGTCTCACTCGTTTGTCTGTCTGTTTGTCTGTCTGTCACAGAGCCCGTTCTCAGAAACTATATATATCGGAGACCTGAAAATTTGCATACATATAGCTGAACACCACACATCAAACGGCAAATAATAAAATTTTGAAAAAGTCTAATATTTAACCCTCTGGGCTCTAACTTGTGTATTTTAAGCAATTTTTCTAACTCAGCCCCTAATTTAATTAAGTTGGAGACATGAAATTTTGCATACTTATAGCTGAACATCTCACATCAAACGACAAATAATAAAATTTTGAAAAAGGCTTAATATTTAACCCTTTGGGCTCTAACTTGTGTATTTAAAGCAATTTTTCTAACTCAGCTCCTAAGTAAGTTGGAGACATGAAAGCTTGCATACTTATAGCTGAACACTTGCGATAACACGATAAATCATAAAATTTTGAAAAAGTCATATTTAACCCCCCGGTCTCTAACTTCTGTATTTTAAGCAATTTTTCTAACTCAGCCCCTAATTAAGTTGGAGACATGACATTTTGCATACTTATAGCTGAACACCTCACATCAAACGACAAATAATAAAATTTTTAAAAAGTCTAATATTTAACCCTCTGGGCTCTAACTTATGTATTTTAAACAATTTTTCTAACTCAGCCCCTAATTAAGTTGGAGACATGAAATTTGGCATACTTATAGCTGAAATCCTCACATCAAACGACAAATAATAAAATTTTGAAAAATGTCTGATATTTAACCCTATGGGCTCTAACTTATGTATTTTAAGCAATTTTTCTAACTCATCCTATAACTAAGTTGGAGAATTGAAAGTTTGCATACTTATAGCTGAAAACTTGCGATAACACGATAAATCATAAAATTTTGAAAAAGTCATATTTAACTCTCCAGTCTCTAACTTGTGTATTTTAAGCAATTTTTCTAACTCAGCCCCTAATTAAGTTGGAGACATGAACTTTTGCATACTTATAGCTGAACACCTCACATCAAACGACAAATAATAAAATTTTGAAAAAGTCTAATATTTAACCCTCTGGGCTCTAACTTGTGTATTTAAAGCAATTTTTCTAACTCAGCCCCTAATTATGCTGAAACATAAAAATTTGCATACTTATAGCTGAACACCTCACATCAAACGACAAATAATAAAAATTTGAAAAAATCTAATATTTAACCTCTAATATTTTGCCTCGCGCAATTTTTAAATTTAAACTGTTTTGCAATACTATTTTTTGTTCATTTTGCATAATAAGTGTAATGTGACGTAATTTGTTCTATTTGAGATTTCTAACGCATGTTAATGAATTTATTTTACAATATCCTTTCTCTTTTAAAATTCACATGTAAATATAGTTTTTATGGCGTAATTTCCAATAAGTGCCTGCTTTTTATACCTAATTATATAATTGTAATTTGAAGGTTTTTTTCTGTTTATAATAGTAACGTGTAAATAATTTTTTTATTTGAAGCAAACATTATTGTTTGCACTGTTTATACAGTTGGCAACAGTTTAAATTAATACCATTTTCTAAAATATGTAAAAAATATCTGTCAAAATGCTGAATATTTGAATTTAAAATAGAAATAAAACCTCAAAAAATGAGTGAAATAAAAAAAAATTAATGAAATCTGCAGACCGAGATCTTCTATTGAATAAAATGATCTAAAAATGATTAAATTCCCATGTATAGATTTTGCTCTTATAAATTTTTTTTTAATGGAACGATTTTGTCCAACTTTAGCATTAAATATCTCTTAAAATAATTCTTCGATTTGAAAACTGTATGCATTAGAGTGTTGATCAAACATTTCGCTATAATACCACCGATTTTCATATATTTGTATGCAACAGTTTTCTTAATATTAACGAAGAAAGACCTCCGGTCACAAAAAATTCAAAACCGGCGGCGGCGGCGGTGACAGCGTTAGTTACTTTTCATAGAATAGAGAGATATATAAAAATGAAAACTTGTCTATCTGTCTGTTTGTAATTCTATAAAAAATCCACAATTTGGAAGCCAAAATTGTGAAGAGATACGTACATGTGTATTAAAACATGGTCGAGACAACTAAAGTAATCCGGAATCGAAATAACTTATAGTTAATTTTTAATTAATAAAAAACCACCAATTTAACAGCAATTTCTTATCAAATTTAAACATTTTTCGTTATAGCAGTTGCCAACAATTAAAAAACACAATAAAATTATTACTACAACAATTAATTTTCTACTGCAAGATTTCCACGTGAAAAATGAAAATGAAATAAATAGTTTGCCGAATTTAAAAAAAAAGGTGAATATTACGTCATAACTTTTCTATTGCAAGATATTCACGTGAAATATGAAAAGGAAATAAATGGTTTGACGAATTTAAATGAAAGTGAATATAACTTCATAACTTTTCTATTTCAAGGTTTCCACGTGAAAGAGGAAAATATTACGTCATATTGGAAATATAAAGGGCATGGTGGATATAGTATAACGTCATATGAGTGTGAAAAATGTATTGAAGCATAATAAAAACCCGATTAGGGAAATATTGGCGTATTTTAACAGTATTGCTCCAATTATAAATTGAAATAAGTTCATTTATAGCTGTATTCTTTTGCGTCTGTTATATACATTTATACATTTTTATGTAGCGTTTTCATATGATTCATTCAACAACATTTCGACTGCTTTTTTTAATGTTTGTTTTGTGTTATATGTTAAATTTTGAAATTGATTTTTCAGAACAAACATCCTTCAAATTCTGGGCAACGCCGGCACTTTAGCTTGTAACAGATAAATGGCTTTTGTATCTGTACATCTAATGTTAATATTATAAAGCGTTATAATATTATAAAGTATATAATATTATTAATGCTTGTACGTTTGTGAGGTGTTATCTCTGAAACTACATAAACAACTTAAAAAAATGTTGGTGGCCATCTCTGCTCCGAAAAAAAAGACTATTTTATGTCAGTGCAAGAACCTACATCGCTGCAGGAGCAAAAAAGTTCTAAAATTGTGATTTCTGCGATATTGATTGGGTTAGAAACTTTGAATTTGGTGCGGTAGTTACTTTTAAGATATAAATACTCGTAATGAACGCTCTCTAAAAGGTTCAATTTGACGGATAAACGTAAAAATTTCTAGAAAGTTTCTAAACTATGATTTATTTGGAATACTGAAATTTTTGGGATATTGTTGGGGTTAGAAACTGAACTTCGGCATGGTAGTAATTAATAAGATGTAAAAGCTCGTTGTAGAACGAATTCTAAAAAATAGAAAGACTAAACAAAGCGGAAAAAGATCTAAAGATGATCTAAGTAACAAAGAACATGGAACTGTTAGGAATATAAACATGAAAATTGACATGGCTGTATTTATCATGACGTAAATTCTCGCAATAGAACAATTTCTAAAAATGTTGCTATAAAAAACAGTGCAGAAACAAAAAACTTTCAAAAATTTTCTATTTGTCTGTTACTGCTGAGCCCAAAATTTTGAAATTTTGCTTCGGGTTAGTTTTAAAATATACAATTGTCTCTATGAATGGTTTCTAAAAAATTTTAAATTTAAAAAGATGAAATGAACGGAAAGCGATCTCAATTACCATTAATTTGGAATTATTAGGTACAGCAACTTTAAATATTTCATAATGCTGAATTTGGGGACGCTGATATCTACCCCCTGTATATCTGCCCCCATACGTCATTTTGACGTCACAGATAGAAGGGGGCACATATCCAGTGCTGCAGAATTTCACTGTCGTCGAAGGGTGTATATCCGACCCCTGTATATATGTCCCCATAGCAGATGGGGGCACATATCCAATACAGAGCATTTTATTTTCGTCGATAGCTGTATATCCACCCCCTGTATATATGTCCCCATAAGACGTCACAGCTGAAGGGGACACATATCCAGTCCTAGAGAATTTTCCTTTCGTCGAAGGGTGTATATCCAACCCCTGTATATATGCCCCCATACGTAATTTTGACGTCACAGCAGAAGGGGACACATATCAAGGGGGCAGATATCCAATGCTAGGACTTTTACTTTTGGAGAGAGATTTGGATATCCGACCCCTGTATATCTGACCCAATACGTCATTTTGACGTCAGAGCAAAGGGGATACATATCAAGGGGTCAGATATCCAATGCTAAGGCTTTTACTTTTGGTGAGAGAGTTGGATATCCGACCCCTGTATATATGCCCCCAAACGTCATGTTGATGTCACAGCAGAGGGGTCACATATTCGATGCTATAAGAATATTTTTAGGTTCGTCGACAGCTGATAATCAGACTCCTGTATATGTGTCCCCCCCCCCCCTTTTACGTGCATATTTTGATGTTGCTGTGAATTAGTATACGGCCTTGAAGAAATATGTAGGAAAGATTTAGTGTGTAATATAAAAAATAATATCTCGCTTATTTTGCATACTCGGCTTTCAAGGACATACTATGCCGAAACAGGACCGTAGACAGAGACAGCCGGCCCCGTTAATAATTCCAATCCACCACAAGTATGATAAAGAAATATCTGCTAAGACGAAAACTTAATTTATCAGTAAAGAATTCCGTTTTACCCAGGTTTTTTACGTCTGAAGTGGTATAATTGCATGGTATTTTTTGGCAAGAACATGATTTTTCCCGTTAAAAGTGAGATTCCGTTACAGACAGGCTTTACTCTATTAGAAAATAAATTTGTGGGCAAGTTTTTTTCTAACGTCTATAAATTTGCTAACAATTATTATTATTATTATTTTTTTTTTTTTTTTACAGCATTACTGTTTATTATAACACTTTTCATCTAAAGATTTTAAATAGAAATATAAAATATTAAAATATAGGCAAACCATTTTCGATTTTCTTATAGCAGCTCACTGTTAAATCCCTTCTTTTCCCCTTCGGTAATCTATTATTTATATGATTAATCCAATTATCATGAAATTCAAATGTATTATTTGTGAGATACAGATATTTGTTGTTGTCAAATAAAAATTGCAAGCAATATAATTTCTTTTTCGGAAACGTTATTGTATTAGCTCTGCTTCTGAATAATAATAATAATGTATTATTATTATTATTATTATTTAAATAAAAAAATGTGATTCTTATATTGTTTATTTATGTGAGCTGGAAACATTCTATTGTGAACAAACTATTGTAATGCAGCCAAGACCTTCTAGGGATAAATTTTGGTTAATGGTATGGGTTTCAAAGTCAAAGAATTTGAGATCTGAGTATCAGCACGCAAGTAAAGAAAAAAAATCTTGATTATAATTCCGAAAGAAAAAAAAATGAGATTGCGTAATGCATCTTAAAATTTCATTCAGGAGGTTATACAGTTGTCAGGTTTTTTTCCTAAACATGTGTCAAAATCTATGTTTTTATGCTTTAATTAATAAAACTATTATTAGTACTGAAAGATTAAATCAGCAAATTAGTTATTTTATCAGTTAGTAATACCATTATGTATGTTAAAATTTTGTAATAATTATGTAAACCTATATTAAATACTGCAGACCTTTATATTAAAATTATTAATAACTTAATTTAATATAAAATTGTTAATACTATTTAAATTAATAGTTATTAACCAATAATTTCTCTAGTTAGAACATTACACATTTTACGTTTTGATTAATAAAATTATAATTAATATAATTACAGAAATAATAAAAACTTCACATAAGTAATTTCATCAGTTAACTAAAGTAACAAATCAAACAAATATCATGGCAAGAATTTTTGCATTTCAACTTATAAAAATTACTGTTAACACCATAAATGAAAACTTACACGCAGGTATATGCTTGCTAATCAAAACAAATTATGAAAATGGGTGGAAACCATTAAATTATGCACACAAAGTAAATATGAGAATGACCAATTTTATATTTGAAGTTATATTTGAAAGTATTTCTGAAAGTATATCTGAAAGTATATTTGAAAGTATATCTGAAGTTATATTTGAAATCCACAAAATAGCAGCATTAGATTTGAATATCTTTTTTAAATTGAATGATTTTTACGCCAGATAAGAACTTGCTTTTTACAAACTTATCATATTTAATTTTTTATAAACATAATCATTTAAGCTAAAACATTTATTTAAAGCATTTTTCGGTTATTCATTAAGGCAAAATATCCATAGAAACTTTACAAATTAGGTTCATTTTATATTTCAATGCTTTTTTATACCGTTTTAAAAATCTTTAATTTTTAAACGCGATTTAATCAATAATTTTAATTGTCTGATTAAAATCGTTGACATTCTTATTAAAAGTATTAAAATCAAATTTGGAGTTTATTTTTATTTTTTTTAGTTGTACTGGTTGCTTCTCCAGTATGAAAAAATACTTTTTTTTTTCTATTTGAGGGTTTTTTTTTGTTTTTTTTTTTCAGATATAAAAAAATTAATCTAGTATGAAAGTATTATAAAAATATAAGTATTTTATAAATTAAAAATTTATTAAATTTAATAATATTTTAATACGAGTTTATATATATTTTATTATTTATAATATTTTGTCTTTGAATGTTGTACTCTGAGTTAAATACAAAAAAAAAAAAAAATATCTTTCAAATATTTTACATAATGAATACTTTTATCTTTCAAAGCATCCCGAAAAATCTGTGTTTTTTATTTTCATGAATTTATTTAATTTGTGTATATATAGTCGGTTTCCCCCACAAATTTCAAAAGGTAATATTTATGAACTCTTTATCGCCTTATTTAATTGCAAAGTTTCTGCTATTAAATAAGACAATTTTTAGATATTGAATTAGTGGTAATGCGTCGGCTCACCATCTTCAGATTAACCCCTTAACTGTCGCATTAAATTACAGTTTAAAAATTCAAATTGCTTATTGGCACCTCTTTTTTTCTTTCTTTTTTTTTTTTTTTTTTTTTTGAAAAAGAAATATTCACCTTATGTAATAGCAGGTGAAATGATACCATAATAAAACCAATTACACTGTTTTATAAAACTGGTGGGGATTAAACAAATTGAATAAAAGACACAGCCCGTGAATATCACGGGCGCGAGAATTAAGAGGTTAAAGACACCTTAGGAGCTACTACAAGCAAATGTGTAGAAATCTTATATACTATTTAGCAAAATTTTCATCTCAAAATGTCCATAATGGACAGAACTTTAACACATTAAGATTCACAGAAAGCATATTGTTTACATAAGTATTGTACTGATTGATGAGTTTAGACATTAAATTTTGACGTAATTAATGAAAATGTGCATCAACAAATTTTTCAGAAGGACATGTTTTAAAAAAATGGAACATATAAGTTAAAGTTTTTTTTTAATTATTTTAATTAATTTGCCTTTTAAAGTTTTGTATGTAACGGTTTGCACAAAATAAAATCTAAAACTGAATACAGTAGAGCGCCGATTATCCGAACAAGTTGGGGCCGACCCTGGTTCGGATAAGCAAAAGTTCGGATAAATGGACAGATAATTTAAGGAATGTTTCTGACTTTACTAAAACCTTCATACCTTATCTAAGCTTAAGTCTGGCAGCACAAGTTAGTGCTGCCACATTTTTATTTACGTTTATTTATTTTTATTTTATTTTTATATGTTTACCATTAATTTTTTTTTCTTTCCATATCATTTTCTCAACTTCAGAGATTATAACTTAAGCAAAAAATCTTTTGATTGTTGCTTACTTAAACGAAGAAATTCTTTTCAATGCAGCCCTATTTCTAATTCTTCTTAAATACGTTAGTTGAATATGATCAACGTTCTTCTGCCGTTCGAGCCATTTCATAGCTGTTTCCAAATATTCAAATGCTTCATTATATGATGGACGTTGGTTATTTCCAGAGCATTCGTTTTCATTATCTACAATTTCTTTTTCATCATGAATCTCTTCCACAATCTCATCATCATTTAAAATCTGATATCCAGGGTTATGTATTACTTCACTATCTAACCACTCGTTAATTTCATTTTCTTCATACTTTCTTTCCATCTCCTTTATTGTTTTACATTCCTTATTTCCTGATCCACTATCAGCTTTTTCTTCATTTAAAATTTTATTTCAAGCCAATGGATAAGTGGGAGTTCGGTTACAAATTTTTTGGGGAGAAATAGGCTGTTCGGATGACTGTAAGTTCGGTTAAAAACATTTTTGAGAGAAATAGGCTGTTCGGATAGTTGGAAGTTCGATTGATTGGAGTTCCGGTAATCGACGCTCTTCTGTACATGGATTAAAATCAACAGATTATAACCATATATATATTATATATATATATATATATATATATATATATATATATATATATTGTTTCCCGTGAAAATTCACTAGACTATTTAAAAAAAGAGTTGTATATTGTAGAGATCATATTACCTTAAAATGAGTAGATTCATATTTCAAAAAGATTGATATATATGTATATGTAATTTAAATATTTCTGATTATAAAAGAAAATTAAGCATTTTTTTGTTAGCAATAAAATCTTATTATCTTGAAATTTTAAGAGACTAGAGCTGTTTAATCACCAAAATATTGATTTTTCAAAAAATTATATATGAAAGAACATTATAGTAGTTTGTTGCATTTTAAAACATTTTGCATAGAAATATTTCTAGTTTTACGTAAGTTATGACTAAAAAAATGCGTCCACCATTTTACTGCAAACAATGATTTAAAAGACACTTTTAAAGATATTTTTCTCAGAAAGATAAAAACAATTTTTTTTGTTAGTTGCGCACAAAAGATGTATTTTAGATTAGTTAATATTTTTGCATGCAATCTTTACGAATTTAGATATTATATCTACAATTTAAGATTGGATTTTAATTTGTACATAATTTTGTAAAATTTCTATTTAAAAATTATTGTTGAAAATATTGTACCCATTATCTGTTTTTGTGCCTAGAATTACAAACGAACTTTGGTTCAGTTTTAATATAATTCTTGCGTTGCAGGTTTTATAGCGAGAACATAGCGAATAGTATTTATTTAGAATTTTTTTTTATCTTGCTAAAATTCAGAACTGAACATTGGCACTATGCGACTCCTATATCATCCTTTACATTTCCCACTCTAAATGATTTTCGGGCTCAGGTTCTTTCCTAACGGAAGTGCTTGATTGAGTACTTGATTGATGAGTTTTCGGAGAATCCGGAAAGTACGGTTTTGATTATCGCTTTCTTTTCGGTATACATCATTAATTTTCCATTTCCTCACACTGGTTTGATGGAACGTTTATTGATCTATTGGTTATTAATCAGTAATACATTTTCTAGTGATCAGTGATACATTTTCTAAATTTTGTAAAAAATATCTCTCGAAATGCTGAAAATTTGAATTTAAAATAGAAATAAAACCTCAAAAAATGGGTCTAAGAAGAAAAATAAATGCAATATGCACACCGGGAACTTATAACGTATAAAATGATCTAAAAATGATTAAATTCTCATGTATAGCTTTTGCTCCAATAAAACTTTTTAATAGAACGAATTTGTACCACTTTAGCATTAAATATCTTAAAATAATTCTTCGATTTGAAAACTGTCTGCATCAGCGTGTTTATCAAACATTTCTCTATAATACTGCCGATTTTCATATTTTTGTATGCAACAGTTTTTTTAATATTAACGATGAAAGGCCATGCTTAAGCATTCAAATTGGATGCCGATCTACCCGGAATATCTACGCAGATTTCCATTGGTCCATTTCCAAATCAAAACTTTTTTTTATATATAGAAGGAAATGTAAAATATAGTTATGAATTAAAACAGTTTTCATCTACTCTGTATATGGGCAATACCTACCTACCCTTGTATCTACTTTGTACACTGCAGTAAATCGGTCATCTTTAACTTGAGTAGCCTGATATAGTCCACAAATAACAATAACAATTCATTTTATAGATTTCAAATTGCATATAATTAGTTTAATTAGGGTTTCGTTCATCTGACGAAACCCTATTCGTCTCGCTCATCTGTCTGTCCGTCTGTCTGTCCGTCACAGAGCCCGTTCTCAGAAACTATACATGTTGGAGACATGAAATTTTGGGTACTTATAGCTGAACACCTCACATCATACGACAAATCATAAAATTTTGAAAATGTCGTACGTTTAACCCTTTGGGGTCCCACATGTGTATTTTAAACAATTCTTTCTAAGTGAGCCCCTAATTATGTTGGAGGCGTGAAATTTTGCATACTTATAGCTCAAAAACTCAGATCACACGTCAAATAATAAATTTGAAAAAGTTTTTTGTTTAACCCTTTCAACTCCAGCTTGTGTATTTTAAGCAATTTTTTCTAATTGAGACCCTAATTAAATTGGAGATTTGAAATTTTGCATACTTATTGCAGAACACATAAGGCCAGGCGACAAATCATGAAATCTTGAAAAAGTCTTACGTTTAACCCTTTGAGCTACCACATATGTATTTTAAGCAATTCTTTCTAAGAGAGCCCCTAATTAAGTTGGAGACATGAATTTTTGCATACGTATAGCTGAATGCCTCAGACCACACGGCAAATCATAAAATTTTCAAAAAGTCATATGTTATTTACTCCTCCAGGACTTGGGTATTTTAAGCATTTTTTCTAACCTCCGCCCTTTTCACCCGGGGAGTACTTTTCCAACTTTTGCCGACACCCCTTTGACCATTCTTTCATATTATGCACCATAGCCTTACATATTTTAGTCCCACTTTTTACCGCCAGGGCGCCTTCTTATCTCGGGTGCTATCGGCCCAATCCCCTCGACTAATATATCTGCAGATAGTATGTAAAACGTATTTTCGTTCGGATAGAGGTTTGTTTAGAATCAAGTGCGCCCCCTGGTTATGAAATGTGGAACTAACAGATTTTTCAAAAGGATAAAGTGTTTTGAAAGGAATATTAAACGAAACCCTCTGTACGATCTGTGATCACACTTACCCACTTGTTTCATTTTTAAGATGTCTAACAAAAAAATCTAGTGTCGGAGTCCACTTGTTTTTTAGCGATTCCGATTCCGACTCTTTTTCTCAAAAATTGGTCCGACTCCGCAGCCCTGGTTGCAACTCAATCATTTTGGGGAAGAGAATAATCCCTATTGGAGATTTCGGACTGCCATCGGCCCGTCCCGAAGGAAAAACTTCAGCTCATTTTCCATTTTATGCTTTTGTAGCAGTTTTAGTTTGATTAAACATTGGCAATTGTAACCAAGAGCTGAAGTCCTTCTAATATACGGCTTTATCTTTCGAGTGCTTTATTTTACGTTGATTTATTTATACGCTGATTTATTTATTAGTTTTATATTCGGGTTGTTTATTTAATTGTGCTTCTTTTTTTGCGGTGTTACATAATTTAATAGTCAACTCTATGGAGCAATCTATTATAAATATCCAGTCAAATATCGTAAAAATTCAGAAAGATATCGGCGTTAGAGTGAGCTAATTTTTAGTTGTTCTCTAAAAGCAGCTGAATGATAAGGGATTTTCCTCAAATTGTCATTTTTTATTAACTGATTTTTAGAAAAAAAGTTATTATTTAGTGACTATCAACGAGTAGATTTGGAAAAAATGCTTCGATTTTGATACTTCTTTTGACCGAATCTAGGAAAAAGGTGAACGGAAAAAGCGTGACAGGAAAAAAAGTGACAGAAAAAACAAGAGCGGAAAAAAGGTGACAAGGAAAAAACGTGACCGGAAAAAACGTGACAAGGAAAAAAGTGACCCGAAAAAAACATGACACGGAATTTATAAATATTGAACTTATTCATAAACAATTACTAAAAACTAACAAAGTAACAAATGTCTGATATTTTCAATACAATGTTGCATCTTATAAATTTGTTTTCATAATTTCTTTACCATTATGCATTGGGAAATCAACAGAGATTTGCTTACTAGGGCGTGCTGAAATAAATATTTTGTTTAAAAAAAATAGATCTCCCCCCCCCCCCTTCCCTCTGCTCTTTCTTTTTATAATTGTTGCTTGCAACTTTTTTTAAGTCTTCCCACCCTTGAAGAACAGTTTTTTGAGCAAATTTTATTAAAATTAGACCTATTTCTTTTAATAAAACGATTATTTTTAATTTTATGTGATAATGTTATTAATACCTTAATAAATAATTTTTTAACTGACAAAACTAAACTTTTTTGTATTTGTCTTTTATAATTTTCTTTTAATTACCTTTTCCCTCCATCTTTCCCAGAAAGTAAGTTTAATAATTTTTTATCTTAGTTTTATTATTAATTATATTAATAGTTTTAAATCTCAGTAACTTTAAATATAAAATAAAAAAGCAGATAAAGGATAAATTTCAGCTTATAGCTAATATTAAATATAATGATAAACTGAATATATAATTTGTATTGAGTTTA
The DNA here is from genome assembly GCA_963932465.1 of Maratus speciosus. Classification (NCBI taxonomy): domain Eukaryota; kingdom Metazoa; phylum Arthropoda; class Arachnida; order Araneae; family Salticidae; genus Maratus; species Maratus speciosus. Next base: position 274,734,951 of record OZ010792.1, on the reverse strand, counting down.
CTTTAAAGTAGAAATTTGTAATTTATATTAACGTTAATAATTTAATAAATTAAGAATAAATTGAACTAAAAAATATATTTAATAAAACATTAATTTAATTTTTATATTAAAATTACTAACTATTTTAATAATTAATTAATAGCAATTATTCATCAATTAAAGTTTTTATTCAAAAGTTTTTATTTATTATCCCCCCCCCCCCCTCCCCAAAAAAATGAAAAATCAGTCAAAAATTTAAGTCTAAGTAATTGTTTTGTTGACTGATGGTATTATTATTAATTAATAATAATAATAATGTAATATTGTACAAAAATGTAAAAATATTTTTTGACGATGTTAGGTGATGTTATTGTCCAGATGTAGAATTAGATTTTTATTTTTTTTAGCACAGTTATAGTTTGCAATTAAAAAAAAAAACTAGATATTATTAATTAATTATATTTAAATAGCAAGAAAATATTATAAACTAAGTAATAAATAAATAAACAACATATTTATCCTCAAAATCATTATCATTTTTATATAATCTAATGACATTATAGTAAACGAAAATTAAAAAAAAAAAATTATATTTGCATTACCCTGTAATTATTATATAGCTCATGTAATATTTTTTAAACAAGTAATTGATAAATTAATTATATAAACAATTAATAATTGAAATAATTTTGAATTGTTACTAATAAATACGTCAATAAAAACAGTTTAATTTTTGAGATTTTGTTATTAACAATATAGCTGCTTCCAACAACAACTGCAAGGGACCGAAATGGCTAGGAATCGAAATGGCATCAGGATCAAAACGGCGGGACTAAAATATCCTGTTTCCTAATTTACATTATATCAAAAATCTAGTAGTGATTTAAATATGCATTTTCATATGCGAATATGCGGGACTTTTCTCAATATTTGCATTCTTAAACATCGACGGAAAATATTCGTATTCCCGTTCGCGATTGTCAAAAATCAAGTAGAGCTGTAAACAAGCATTCTAGTATGCAAATATTCCACTCCATTTTTCAAAATTCGCATTTGTAGACATTGAGTTAAAATATTTGTATTATTTATAACGGTTCCATACCGGACAAAGTACAAGCAGCACCAAACGGTCCCGTTTTTTCAGTGTCCCGTTTTTTCCTTGTCCCCTATTTTCCAGTCACGTATTTTCCTTGTCACGTTTTTTCCGCTGTTGTTTATTTTGTCCCCTTTTTCCTGTCACGTTTTTTCCGGTCACTTTTTTTCCGGTTACCCTTTTGATCATGGTATAGGCTCTTTCTGGCGGTTATCCAAGAAGAACTAAAGCATCAATAAAAAATTAAATTAAAAAAAATAATTAAAATTGACAATTTGTGGGCAATTCCTTATCATTCAACTAGTCTAATCTAACTTGCTATCCAATCTAATTTGCTATATCAAAAAATGGATGAAACAGAAAATTTCATTTTAAATTATTTTAGTACAAAATAAATTTTAGCACAAAGAAAGTAGTTATAAGGATATTATCAATTGGATATAGACAAACAAAGCCAGAAAATCCTACTTTTCATTTGTTAAAAAAATTTAGATACTATAAGCAAAAGAGCATGTCATATTCTTTACTGCTTCTCAGTTTCTTTGATAATTTATCCTCCGTGTTATCTGTCTTAATTAATACATATTTTTGAGAAAAATCTAGAATTAAGTTTAACAGCCTTAAAGAAATTAAAACATGTGTATCTAAAATTGTATGTTTAAGTGTATATTTAAATATACTTTTAATAAATTGCATTACTTTTTTATGATGAATTTAAATGGGCATTTTCAGATACTTTCATTCGTTATGGAATAAATAATACTAAAAGTAATGAAAAAAAGTTTGAAATAAAAGAGACAACATGATATACGAGCGGCTATATTTTGAATGAGTACTGTTAATCGTTATTAAATCATATATTGTACCCTTTCATAATAATATAATGTTAAATTTGTTTGTTTGTTTCAGAGAAACGTAGTAAGATTTATTTCAATGTATGTAAATGAAATTATCAAATCACGTATATATAAATTTTATTTTATTTATTTATTTATTTATATTTTTATTTGACGACTTGTTAAACCATTTATTAAGTTTTCTACTAAAGGTCTTGAATTGGTAGCTCTAACTAACGCCGCATATGATTAAAAATAAAGTGTCTACCATTTTCGGCACCTTGTGCCAGGCTATTACTTCTCTTGTGTTTGTGTTTCGATAAAATAAATTAATTCAATAAAATTATTCGTTAAAAGAGATTTTGCAAAAATTAAGTAATAATTTATGAATTTTTGAATAGCCCGAACACAATTATATGTAGTTCTATAAATAAAATTCACAAACCTATTTTACTAAAAACGAGGATTCACGAAACTAACATTTTGCTTACATTTTATTTATTTTTATTTGAAACATTTTGTAAAATTCACCTATATTTATTGAGATAACTTAATTATAAACGTTAGTGTGTAATTCCCGAGGTTATGATATAAAAAAAGCATGGTAATAGAAATTTACAATCGAAATTTTGAACTTTTTTGTCTCTTTCAAAGGAAATGTGCCTGAAATTAGTATTCGTAAAACCCTGTATTATTTATTTTATATTATTTTTCTTATTTTGTTATGCGATGTAAGCATTATTCTAAGCCCTAAATTTTAAGGGACACATTTGATAAAATATTGCGTTTTTCTATCGTTCAAGTGAAAATATTCTCTAATTGTATATAAACCACAGTTTAGTTGTTCTTGTATATTCTTGTGAATTATAATGTATAATTTATAAAGATTTAATAATGATTTTTGTTTATAAAAATAAATATTTTTTAATGTTTTTTATATACTTTAAAAATTTAGTTTGAAACAAAATTTTAGGAACTTAACCACTAATTTAAAATTTAAAACAAATAATTACAATTTAAATATCTTATATAAAGTTTTTATTTTGAAATTTAACAAAGAGTTTATAAATTTATATTCACTGCAAACCTATTTTAGCTCACATCTTTCGATATGTGTGTACGAATTGTTCAAACAATAAAAAAGTATTACATTAAAATTAATATTGTTATTTCTCTTTTGATATTTCACTTTTAAAATAGATATGCATGAAAAATTCACATAAAAATATTAAACCTGAAAATGCTTTAAGTAAATTTTGATGAAATTCAATGCTGTACACAGTTAAACTTACTCGAATTTAAACTAAATTCTTAAATTTTTAAATTTTGAATTTTTTATTACACTCATTTCAAGTATTTAGGATTTACAGTTATTAGTATTATTATTTATTATTTAATGAAGATTAAACATAATTCGGTATTTTTATGAAAGTATTGGTTTTGACTACACTATTGAAGCTTTCTATTCCACTAACTCAAATCAATAGCATATTCATCATGAAAAAATACAATTTGAATATCCATCAAGTACGCTTTGACACTTTGAAATGATAATTACTATTTTTCAAACAGCATATGATTTCTTCGGATTTCATTCGGGGGAAAGAAGGCGGGGGATGTATTCACCAAGAAGGGAAGACAGATTCCGGAAACCACAAACAGGTATGCTAATGACATATACCAATAGACCACCCGCATTAATCACCTTTACTGAAAACGGGGTGAGGGTGCATACTTTTTAAACTTATCGTAACTAAGCAACAAATTAAAGTAAACGGGTTATAAATAAGCCAGGAACTGTGTCAGAAAATTTCGCGAGCAGGTCATTTGAGACCCATCTTAAGAGGCTACTTCAGTCAAATGAAAAGACCCGTTCGCTAATTCTAATCCTATGGAAGAAATTTATAGCGATATCTCGGTTACATTTCAATATTTTTAAATGATTTTTTTTGCATTGGATAGCTGAGATCGATCTGTATGCAGGCCGTTTTTTACTTGTTCGATTTTTATTACAGATTTTTTTTATGAGCATGCTTTCAGTTTCGAAACCGGTTCCGAAAATGAAAGCGTCCTCGTTAAAAATATCTGTAAACAAAATCGAAAAATTAAAAAACGGCCTTTGTACAGATCGATCTCAGCTATCCAAAGCAAAAAAAAAAAAAAAAAAAAAAAAAAAAAAAAAATCATTTAAAAATATTGAAATGTAACTGAGATATCGTTATAAATTTCTTCCATAGGATTAGCATTAGCGAACGAGTCTTTTCACTTGACTGAAGTAGCCTCTTAACAACTTTTTTTTTTTATTATTAATTTAAAAAAAATTAGCAACATAGCTCAATTGGCTTATGTCTCTAGAAACAATTATCTTTCGTTAAGTACATGTCGTAACACATGTTCTCAATATGGGAGGTAAAAAGGACCGATTCGTTAGTTCTAACGTGGCATTAGTCTTATTTTCAATTACTTATTTCGACAATTAATTCACTTAACGATGTTTTCATGAATTGAGAGTGATCGATGTGCTATGGGTTTAGGATTTTTTAAAGTTCACACGAGTGTCTCTTTTCTACACTGTAAAAAAAAATCTGTAATGCTACAAAACTAGTTTTTGTAAAACTACAGAAATCTGTATGTTTACTAGAATTTTGTCTGTAACCGGGTAAAATATTTACCACTCGCATAGTACAAATACATGAAATATCTTAGTCGCACCTGTCAGCCAATGCGAAAGGACTTCAATGATGACGTAATGACTGTTCACGCATCCACAGAGGTGTTCAAGGCATCCATCTTGATTATGATTTCAAATTAGGTAAGTAAATATTTCTTCTTTGTGAGTTAAATTTTGTTATATTTCCATTCTCCTTGATTCCTAATAAGTAAAAATGAACTACACAGTAAGACCGTTTGATTTCGAATTATAATGTAACATGATTTTAGCAGGTATTAATGCGTAATCATCCTATTATTTTATTGTTAAATATTTATCATTCAGTCACATGACTATTCTTTGCATCAGTGTTTATTACATGCGTGCAATTTCTAATGTTATATGTAATAAATAAAATTTTATTGCAATATGGTTAGCAGATTAAATATTTTATTTTTAATTAGTGATACAATGAATAGTACTCCCCCTCTTTGACTGATAATGAAGGCCAAATATTCCACTATTCTTCTGCAGAATACTTAAAATGTATACCAAAATTATCTTTCTTAATATTAGAGTCGTGCTGTGTAATCGGTATTTATTATACTAGATTCCGACACCGGGTCGGGTTTACTTTACTTTTTTGGTTCAGATCGGGTCGGTTTGGGTTTTGAATCGTGTATGTCGTATTCGGGTTGACTGATTTTTCAAAAGAATGCCCAAAATATTTTTTTTCAGGTTAAAAATCTAGGTATAGGGCAGGTGTGCCAGTAATGGATAAAATTCAAAGTTTTTTGTTTATAAAAAAAATTAAACAATAAAAATTTTACTTTAAAAATTTTCTTCATAAGCCCCCCCCCCCCCCACACACACACACACCGCTTACGTATTTTATAATCTGTATTATTGTTGATCTCTCAATCAAACTAATTAGGAAGCAAAAAGTGATCCTTCGAAGTTCCACTGTTTTTCATTTATGTTGGTGAACATGCAAAGAGCTAGTTTAACTTAATAAATTTTATATATTCTTTTATTTTCCTGGAAAATTTCCTGCAAAATTTGTTTTTGTTTTGGTAGTAATAAAAATTTTTGAATATGATCATTCTAGACATTTCATCAATCGCACACTAGATGAAGCAATGGTAGCCCAATCTCCAATTCAAAAAAGTTGCATAAGATTTCAATTGTATAAAGTAAAAGATTATTTCAAGAATCAGAAGTAATTTTGCTTCATATACTTTTTATGCTTTCTGAATATTAATGACTTGTTCATGCATAGATGTAATAGTTTCCCTATTTATGGAACATTATACTGTATATTATCCATAATATAAACTAAGCCTTCAAACATGGGTCTAAGCATGGATTAAACTAAGCATGGGACAAATTTTGAAACTTGCAATTTCTTTAATTATAAAATTGTTTCTGAAATTATGTTTCTATATTGTTCAAGGACATTAGAAAGTGTTTCATTTTGTATTCTATAAACTGAAATATTGTTTTTGTGTCAAACAAAGTTCATTTTCTTATTTTTGTAAAAGGTGTTCCATTCCTCCATACTCTCTCCTATGCTTCTAACTCTGAATATTGGGCACTTCTCTATCTATACACACGTATCATGGGTATGTGTTTTAAAACTATCAGAAATATTATACATGTGTTTGCGTGTATATGAAAAATGAAATGTTGCTAATATTTTTCCTATTCCTAGAGAAGAATAAATGGTTAACTGTGCCTTAAATAAAAAGAATTTATCACATTTCTTATATACTTTTTATTTCTTAATCTTTAACTGATGTTACCGGTCTCTCAGACCGCAGCTTTTTTAATTTTTATAGTTTTTTCATTTTTTATATACTTGCAATTTTCAGTTTAACTACAAACACTACCGAAATTTTGTTCCGTTGTGAACTTCAGTATTATCATCAGACACTTTTGAATAGGTGAATTTTAATTATAACAATCCTGTACAAAAAGTTTAGTACAAAAATACCATCCTATGAGTTAATCGTGCCTTTTATTCATCTTTCGATAAAGCGGTCTCACAGACAACTTCACACTAGTTGACTTAACACTAGTTGTGACAATTTCTGTGACATCAGTTAAAGGTTAAGTAGTAAATTTAATAATAACTCATTCATATTGAAATATGTATTTATTTTATCTGAAAAATTGTTCTGCTCAAACTTTTTGCGAAAATCTTAGACTTGGAAAAAACCTAAATATAAACATTTGCATTTTAATTTACGTGAGTTTCTGAGCGATAAAATGCCGAGATTTTACTTTCTCATGCAAAGAGAGATATAGGGTAGGTAGGGGTAAAGATACGAGGGGGAAAAATACGCACCGGCTGATTTCATATGAAGCAACATTTCGGCTATCATGACCAATAGGTGGCAGTTTTGTTTCAAGTGTACTAGTTATTTGTTTAAACCTTTTGATAAAAGTAGCAATTTGTGCTAAGAAAATGAGGTAAGTTTAAATTTTCGAATTTTGATCTAATATTTTTAAAATTTCACTTTATTCTTTAGCTGACAGTATCTGGAATTTTTACAAATCCAAAATTTTAGTGGAGATCGAAAGATTTTTTGCTTCTAAATGCGGTAGTTTGCCTCGATCACATTTGTTTATACTTATGGGTAGCCGGTTAAGCAAAATACTGCAGAATAGGGTAAAAGTACGCATCCTTCTTGGGACAAAGATACGCACATGTTTAAGATACGGGACATTGCCCTATCGTTTTAGCTAGATGCAAAGCTTTCCACAATTTCTAAATTTGTATTATATAAAATATAATAGCTACTTAACTAATATAAGTTACTAAACTACATTTTCCTTTTTCTAGTTGTTTTTTTTTTTAATATAGAACGTAGGTATCTGCCTACCTACTTTTAAAAATCAATATTGTTTCATGAATCGCTTTTGTTTTAAACCTTAATCCTTAACTCCTGTTAACGGTCTCACCGACCGCTGCAATATTCAGTTTTCACAGTTTAACTTGTAATTTTCAATTTAAGTAGTTATGTTAGTTTAATTTTGATTCGTTTGGTCAATTAGAAGTATAGCTGAAGGCTTCTGAATGCGGGAAATTTTACTATAATAGTCCTTTGCATAAAGTTTAGCGCAGAAACCGCCTCTTATGAGTCAGTCAACCATTTTATTCAATCAACGATTAAGCGGTCTCGGAGACCGCTTACAGTATTTATGAAACAATTTTTGTCACAACAGTTAGAGGTTAACTGCTATTTGCGATCTCGCAGAACGCTGTTTTTTTCATGGTCTAGTTTAGAATTTTCAGTTTAAATACTATCGAAATTTACAAATTCTTTTACATTACTCATTCATTTTAGTGAAAATGGAGCAAAATCCGGCCGTAATGGGGCAAAAATGCACACTGTGTATCTTTACCTCATCACTGCGTACTTTTAGCCCAACCAATGGGGCAAAGATACGCAGAACAATGTTTTTTAAAAATTACAATTTCTCACGGAATTATAATTTAACAGAATGTCGTTTGATAGTGGAACGTGCCTAAGGTTTTAATACAACATTTTAATCAGTCGTCACATAAGTTTAGATCAATGTGTTCGTTAAAAATCAAAATTAATAATAAGTGCGTAACTTTAGCCCCCACCTATCCTACATCACTTAAGTGTCTCATGCGATTGTGAGCCATGTTGAGGACAACTTGTCACCAAGCGCCATTGAGATCAACCATGATGGTGAATATCGATGGCGCTTTTTAACAAGCTGTCCTCACTTCAAATACTTGTGGGCATGATACCCACATATGTTTGAATATTAAAGTATATACATTTGCCTACATAAAACATTTGCCCATTTTCCTACATAAAACATAAATTTTTATTAGAAATGTAAGTGTAGATAACATTTCATAAAATCAATAAAACACGATTTCCTTTCCTTTTATTTCGGGTTCGGGTTGAAATAAGCCTGGGTTGAGTTGCAGGTTGCCGAAAATTATTTTGGCTGATTCTGGTCAGGTTGCGGATCGAGGAAATATTTTTGGAGGGTTCGGGTCGAGTTGCGGGTTGACATAAGTATAATATTCGGTTTTGTGTCTGGTGCAACTTGACCCGTGCAGGACTACTCTGTAGTCGGAAATTTTCAATGTATCAGGATTCGTACGGTCCTTAAAAGTACTTGCATTTTTCAAAAGGATTTTTTTTTTTTTTTGTGCTTGAAAGTGCTTATTTTCATACATTTTTTAAAAGTCCTTAAAAGTGCTTTACTGTTATATTATTCCTTAATCGGGGGTGGAAGTCTTCTGCATTTCTTTTCATTTCTGATTTAAAAAATAAAGATAAAACCGCCATTGTGCTAACCTTTCTTCTGAAATTTCACCTCCCCTTTTTACTCCCTTCTCCGCAATACGAAAGTTTAAACTGTTTAAAACTTTTTTTATCATTTAACTGATGTTACCGGTCTCACAGACAAGTGCTTTTTTTAATTTTCATAGTTTAACTTGCAAATTTCAGTTTATCTACAAACACTACTGAAATTTTGTTTCGTTTGAAACTTTAGTACTAATACCAGAGACTTTTGAATAGATGAATTTTAATTAACACACCTGTGCAAAAAGTTTAGTACAAAAACAACATCCTATAAGTTTATCGCGGCTTTTATTCATATTTCGTTGGAGCGGTCTCACAGACCGCTTCACACTAGTTATGTGACAATTTCTTTGACATCAGTTAAAGGTTAAAAAAAATTGCTCTACTGTATTTGTTACTTTAAGTGAATAAATAATCAGTCCTAAATTTCATTAACTATTCATTCCATCATATCCGTTTGATTAAAGTTTTATGTGAATTTCACCTTCAAAATTTCGTTTAACTCCGTTTTCTTCACCTCTCACAGTAATAATACTTAAAGTTTCAAAACTCTTTAAAACTGCTTAAATAAAAAAAAAAGAAAATCTGTTCTGTGTCATTTTATTGTCACAATAAATAATCAAGATTTTTCTTCCTACTCGAAATTGGCATCCTCCTCCCCCCCCCCCCCCCCAAAAAAAAAAAAAAAATTAGAGCACATAGAATTTTAAAGTCTTTAAAACTCTTCATAGACCAGTGGTAGGAGAGGAAAAAAGGGCCGCATTTGGAATTAATTAGGGGAAAGCTGGAAATTGTTTTAATCCCTTTATTTTAGGTCTAGAATGAATGTACTAAGTTTTCTCCCTCTTACTAGGTGAGTGGTTGAAGATATGTACAGATTTATAGTCAAAAAACACATTTTTATTAATTACCATAGCAATATCTAAAAAAAACTAAATATCAAAAACATTGTCAATACAGATGTTGTAGAGGTTAAAATTCTGATTGAAATGTGTACTTAATATTTTTGTTGAATTTTTACAATTATAATGCAAAGTTTTGACTAATTCGTAAATCAAGTGATTGAAGCCAGAACAGACGAGTTTCAGTTAACCCTGTTTCTAATTTATATATATATTTTTAATTTATTGAGGTATTATTTGAAGATTTTGTAATTATTTTAGACTTTATTTTGGATATTTTCAGAGTTACGGCTTAAACTCTTGATTACGGATTATAGCCCAGTGGTAGGAAATGAAAAAAAAGCCCGAATTCGGAATTAAATACGGGAAAGCTGGAAATTGTTTTAATCCCTTCGACGTAGGTCAGAAATAAACGAACTAAGTTTTCCCGCCTTACTAGGTGCGGCTTTGCCGCTACGAACAAATAGATAACTTAAAAAGTGCATTATTTCATGATTTTTTAGCATATTTCAAAAAGGATTTGTAAATGATGGGAAATATTGTTTATAATCTCTGATATTGTATTTGAATTATGCGTCGCATTTAATTTGACATATATAGTGAATAACAGTGCTTATGCATCACATTTAAGGAGGTCGAAAATAGTGGGGAGGAGCGAGGGAACAAATGAGTGTGCAGGATTCTTGTCGCTAGAGGAATTATAGGTCAACCAATAGTACGATTTTAAACTTCGATATTTTACGAAAAGGACTAAGATGGTTTTAATACAAATTATTTTCGACTAGTATACGAGCATCTTAAGTTCATAAAATTTTAAAACCTTCGTTATATTGAAAAAAAGTATTTTAAGCTTTACATTTTTTTTTTTTTTTAACTAAGGTTTAAGGTTGACGATATCAGTTGAGAAATGGCATGTAAAACGGCTGTCAATTATGTACCTCTTTCTCGATAACTACTAAATTATAATCCTCAAAATATACAAAATAAAGCATTAACATAATTACAGAAACATCACGAGGACCTCAACAACTTAAAGAAAATACATGTCTGTAATAAACGGAGGCAGGGCGGATTGATAACTCTGTCTCTCTCTTGATTAGTGGTTAAGGCAAAATTTAGAAATAGAATTGCGACCTTAATGTTCAGCAAAAATATTAATATAGGTACTCATTTTATTCAGAATTTCAAATTCTACGACATTTGTATTGACAATGTTTTTGAAAGAATTAATTGTTCTGAGATATTGTTAAGATAATTTTAAAAAAGTGTTTTTCGACTATAAATATGTACATATTTTCTAATGTTCACCTAGTACGTGGGATAAAACTTAGTCCTTTCATTTTAGTCCTAAACGGAAGGAATTAAAACAATTTCTAGTTTCCCACCCACATAATTGTGAGTTACATCCCCCCGATCACGGGTCTTTGAAATAGAATTGTAACAATGTTCAACAAAAATATTAAATGTAGTTCTCGTTTTACTCGGAATTTTAAGCTGAAGACGAGCTGAACATGGAAATTGCAAAACCTAAATTTCATTCCAGATTTCAAAGTGCTGCCATTTGCAAAATGACGTCAGCGTTACGCACAGATATATATTTGTTTTTTATAATATATATATATAGATTTTATTTTCATACCAAAATCTTGGTGGGTTTTTTCTTTTCAAACTAATTTTTTTCACCCTTAAATCCATTTATATCTTAACCAAATCAATACTCTATCATTACAAAGCTACTGTATAACATTAAGTGTGTATTTTTCAATAATATATACGTAATGTGAGTCGTACAGTAAAATCCGCAGAAAAACAGAAAGTGACTTCGGACAGTGAATTTTTTTTTAAAGATTAATTTTGTATTTTTTTAAATGTATTGCAGTTTTTCAAAGAGAATAGAAAGTATATGCTTTTTGGTATTGTTATTATTATTTGGTATTAATATTCTGCATAATTTGATTTTTGGAGTCTTATGTGTAATTTTGAAATATGCCTGGAAAGGGAAGTGGGAGAGGGACAAGGTTCTTCCAGTATTTTAAATTCTTAAAGTTTGTCGTTATCATCCAGTCTCTTTGAAATTTTTAGATGTTAAAAACATAATGTTTTCGTAGCCCGAGTGAAAAAATATTAATATTTAGTGGGAAAAAGGCTGGTAAGATTTTTACCACGATGTAACTCTGGTTATTGCTAATTTTGTCGAAGTTTTTGCGGATTTTATTTAGTAAAAAATACTTATATTTGTCCGAATGTTTCGAAATTTTCGTAGGTAAACGTAAATCTGGCCTGTTGAGTTGCTCTAAAAAGATTGTGTTAAAATACGGACATTTAGTTAGTTTTATGGTAGAAAAAATAGTCTTTGTGAGGCGCGAAGTGACCTACGCTCACCAATGTATTTGAAAGAGTTAAAACTCATGTTTTTAAAAATCAATTGCATCATCAGTTAGAAGATTTTAACTTTTAGAGCATATATATATATATATATATATTTGCCGATACTTCTAAAATATCACCCTGGAATAAATTGCTACAAGTTTTCGGAAAAACTTTTTTTTTTCAAAAGTTTAACTGCTAGGTGGGGAAGAATATCGTAAATTTAATATCGGAATATATCAATGTGTTAATATTGGTGATATATCGCGATAACTACCGTAAAGTGTATGCGAATAGAAAAATTGATTATTTTAAAATATAAATTGCATGTTACCAAAAAATTTAGTAGAAACAGATGTAGAAAGGAGCTAATAAATGTTTCATGCTATTTTCTTCTACAGCATCCTTTAAATATATATAGGGAAGGTGGGGCAAAATCGGGTACCATAAAAGTTTGTTTGTCTCAAATGCTGTGAAACGGGAAAACAAACTTTGAACACTGTTTTATTATAGCCAAGGATTCGTTTTACATTAAAAACATTCTTTTCAAACAAAAAATATATATATAATTGTTTATATAAAAAAAATAGCTTTTTTCAAACGTATGCAAAAACTCTGGTTTTACTTCGCAGGTTGGGTAAAACTGGGTATCCATTTAAAACTACTGGAAAACTCATTTTGGTCAAAAAGGTCTTGCTTAATATAGTAAAAAATACATTTTTATTATTTTTAACAAAACGAAATTGCACATGTGTTCTTCCATGTGTAAAAAAAAACATAATTCGTTAGCAAATTTTCTACGTTGTATAGGCCTGCTTACTTTACACTGTACGTTTTAGAGTTCTTTTAGCTTCAAAAATCACAGATGAATTTGTCATCATATTCTGCATTACTACATGCTTCGTGTGCCTATCCGTGGCATTTCAAACATCGTATTTGGATTTAGAATTTGAGTAATGTTCATAGCAAAACATACAGGTTTCAGTATCCTCTTCTTCTGAAGATGTGTCCGCAATCTTTTTTGGTTTCTTTTTTTTTCTTTTTAAAAAACTTCTTTTTTCGTCTTGCAGTTTGTTTGGCTTATTTCTCCTTAATATCTGTTTCGATCTGTAATTTATAGGGAGAAGAAATCAAAATAAGTTTTTCCTTTTCTTTTCTCAATTCTAAAGCCTTCCTTAGAAGGGGGATAATAACATTTTAGGCGAAATTGAAAATACAGATTGCTGGGCTACATAGTCTGAAGATGTCGAATGGATAATTTTACTAATGCATTCTGTAGATGTAACATTTTGAATGAGTGATGACGTCTGTGATTGTGATGTTAACTGCTGCATCTGGAAGCAGCTCGATGTGAAAGACGCTGGATGTTGTCAACTCGTTTATGTTCGGAAGGTTGAGCTCCATTATCCTGTGATGTTTCAGAAATATTTATTTCTGCAGCTATGCAAACCTGTGGCTGCATAGACCTAGGTGTGTTATCATGACTTTCATGGGTTTCTCTGTCACTTCCGAAAGGAGCAAAAAGATGGTCTGGAAAAACATTGTTGTAGGGGAAAATCCCTGTTTATTCGAACGTTCTGATTGCAGTATTTACAATTGCTGCTCTCGAAAATGCAATTTTAAATAATTTTCCAGTTTGGTAAATTGTTACACATCGCGCAGAGTTGGAAAATAACTTCTTCACTTCTTGTTCTTAGTATGAGCTTAGAGATGCATGAATGACACATCAAGGGGTTGAAATCGATGCGTTGCGTAAGGAAAGAAGCATATATAAATACATTGCTTTCTCTTACTAGATTAACTGGATTCATTGTTATAGGGGAAAATCCCTGTTTATTCGAACGTTCTGATTGCAGTATTTACAATTGCTGCTCTCGAAAATGCAATTTTAAATAATTTTCCAGTTTGGTAAATTGTTACACATCGCGCAGAGTTGGAAAATAACTTCTTCACTTCTTGTTCTTAGTATGAGCTTAGAGATGCATGAATGACACATCAAGGGGTTGAAATCGATGCGTTGCGTAAGGAAAGAAGCATATATAAATACATTGCTTTCTCTTACTAGATTAACTGGATTCTTTTATATGAATTGAACACCTATTAAGGATTTAAAGAACGGGCTTTTCAGGGCAAGGATTGGAAAAATCTATACATTTTTTAACCAAATAAAATAAAGACCTTTTTCGTAATCCATCCACTCCTATTATATACAGCAAATGAGTCTGGGAAAGTTTTATTCATTAAGAGGTTTTTTTCTTGCCTGTTTAATATTTTATAAAAAAAAAAATCCTGTTACAGATTATATAGCCTAGTTATATAGGATTGAGATTTTATGGATTATTTGTCATTTTGGACTGATTATTTTATTTAGAGAAACAAGTCACGAAATATATTTGCATTTTAAGTGGACCTATAACGCAAGTTATTACACCTCAGATTAGAAGGTTATTTATTAAAATGTAATAAGCATAATATAAAATTATGCCTTAATTAGTACCATTATTAATTTCATTAATAATTGCAAATTATTTAATTTCGTAAATGTAAGTTAAAAATTAGACCCACTTTTTAATATAAAACAAAATCAAAATTAAAGTTTTTTCATTATAACTAGATAGATTTAGAATTATATTATAACTTAACAGCATTAAGAATGCAATTTAAAATTCCATGCTAATTTATTAACTATACTAAAAAAACATTCTATGAGTGTCGGACAAAATCGGGTATACCCAGTTTTGACCCACTCTTAAGTACCCGGTTTTACCCCAACATGACAAAGTTTAAAACATGGTGTCACTACTCTTAATCCTATAAGCAAAACATCAGTAAAAATTTTAAAATATTATCAGGAAAGGAAAGAATTAAATATAGTACTCAGGAATATTTAATATGCTGAAAAGTGGTTATACGCGTAAAATCTAGAATCAAATAAAACAATTTTTTAAGAGTAATTGAAACTAATCCCTTCACACAAAAAAAACCGCACACAGTAACGTTTCAATCAGCTATAAATGCCATAATGTTGACCGACAAGTAATTTCTCGTGTTGGCTGATAGACAGAAGTACAACTGAAGGAGGGATCTGCGCTACCCGGTTTAACCCACCTACCCTATTTTTTACAACTCGCCCATATATACACACATACAAAATAAAAATATTTTTTTAAACAAGAACGTAAAATATTCAACCTTCAACGGCAGATTATTATTTTCCAACACATTCAGAATTATGTAAAAAAAAAAAAAAAAAAAAATCAACGTTTAATAAAGTTAAATATGAGGGCTAAGTAAGCAAATTACAAAACACGTAACACATTTGAAAATTAAAGTTCAGCAATTATCAGTCATCGGAAAAATATCCGAATTCCTTTGTGCGACGCTATATATGATCTATAGATTTGAATATAAACTAAATAGTATGCTAAACATTAGTTCATTTAAGAAACGCATTTTCACAGTTGAAAATTCCCCTTCAACATATTTCGTCAATAAACGGAAATGTATACATCTTTTTTGTAGCCCTGTATATGATTTACAGATTTTATACATACGAAGTAACTAAATTAGTTAAATTAAAAAACTCGTACCACAACAGGATAACGAACTTCCAGCAATTATTGTTTATTTATATAGTACTATAAGCGAATCCTTTTGTTTCACCCCATAAATAAACGATTAATGCTATGCTCATCATGTTCTATAGTAAGCATATTTTTTGTACATTTCAGTGATGTGTATGAATTTCTATATGTTTGAAATAGTGTAATATCATTCCAATATACTACAAATGATTTTTCCCTACAGACCATTGAAAGAGACCATAAAAAATCATTGATTAAAATCACAAATTTTCTAAAAAAAAAATCAGTTGATTAAAATCATGATTTAATCGTTGATTAAAATCGTTAACACCCTATTGCAGCTAAATGGCAAGCATTAGTTTTTGTTAATCACGATTGATTGACGAATTTTTCCCTCAACCAACTTACGCTTTTTGCAATATTTTTCCACATTTGATTTAAGAATTTCACAATATTTTCCTTCTGCCTAACAAATGGAGAATTTTGCAGCTTTTTCTTACAAACTTTCTTTGCATTTATCCAAAATTTTCAGCCTAATAAAATATAAAATTATAACTAAAAATTAAATAAACAGCACATAAAGAAAAGCTATAAAATTATTAATTTAGATACTTTAATTCCAATATTTCAATTGACTAAGGTTTAATGCAGTTTTATTTTTTAAAATAAATAAAATTGTGCGATTTGTGTTTCGTTGCCGTTTTCTCTGAGACGGGAAAATTCAAGTTTACCTGTGACCCTGTGAGAGAGAGAGTGAGGGGGGGGGGGGGGGGGGGGAGGAGTTCCTGCTGACCACACTAAAATTTTCAAATTAGTGGTTCAAATGAATTTTTGGTGTTCTTGGACCAGCGGACCACCAATTATTTCGAACACAGATTGATTTTTTAAATGATGAAGATTTCCTTGTAAAAGAGATTTGAATTGATATACTGTTTAATTTTTTGATTAATTCACCTGTGTGAAATTTGATTATTGTTATGTCTGCACAAGAAATATTTTATGTCTTAAAATATTTACTCTTTCATTTAAAACAGGTGGAGAAATTAACCTGATGCTTGGATCTATTCCATTTTACCTGACTTGAAATCCTGATTCAAAACATACTAAGCTTCAAGAATTCTTTATATTTGATGACCTGAATGGTCAGAGAGGGTGTAGCACCCTCCTAAAACTGTCTGAGAGAAACTCTATGTAAAATGATATTATATTACAGTAAATATTAGTCTGACATACTATACATATTATTTAATGGTTATATAATTTGTATTTTCAATAAATGGAGCGGCATACCGCAAACCGACTTAAATGTGTTGCTATTTAATAATGTCTGTAACCATTTCTTTTTCAGCTATTGCAAGGCTGCTGGTGGTGAATATTTTTCTTTTTTACGAGTATTGTTAAAAAATAAATCGTCGTCATAGATTATCATTTAGGAATACTGAAAAAATACTTATATGTAAGAATAATTAGTCGCTTGGTGGCGACACTGCTGTTATTAAATTAACCCTTCAAAGTAAGTATACAATTTACTATAGAAATACATTGTGTATTTAAAAAAAGCTTTAAAGTTTAAAGTGATACTTTTGTATTAGCTGATATAAGAGGTTAAATAGATTCTGCTAATTATAGCTGCCTTTTTAATGCTGATTATTTCAGTGTTCACGCATATACTTTATGTATTCATTATGTTTGTGCTTTATTTATTCAAAAGTGTTATATTCATTATTGAATGTTAAACAGAAACAAATACTAAACTTTTTTTGTTGTTTTATATTCAAATCAATTAATTTTGCATAATTGAGCTGTGCTGCAATATAAAATTTAAAAATATTTCTATTTTTTGTTTTGTGAAAAGAAGGTAAAAATTTGAAAACTGTATAACATGAAAATTTCAGCATCTATAGATTCACAAAAATTAAAGAAAAAAAAAACATCATGAAAGTAGCAGCTAAGTGCATTATGCAAAAAACCTTTTCAAACTCGTGCAAAAATTAATATTGGTTGAAGAAATTTATTCAGACGTTGTTTAAATTAAAACAATAATAAAAACAGGGTATGTATTTAAATCTAAAGAAAATTATTTTTTTTTATATTTTCTTTGTGAATAAGCAAACACTAAATGGACTATAAGTATAAGTGAGTGCGAAGAAATATTCCAAAATGTAAAAGGACAGAATGGTAATATTTGTGGGGGAAAAAATGCAATTACTTTGTGAAATTAGATCAAATTGGTTTACATTTGTTTTTTAAATATATTTCAAAGACAATAGAATCAATAATTAAAACTTAAATAATTTTCGGTTTAATGAAAAAAAAAGCTTTCCTACTGCAAGATAATCTCGCATAATCTGAAATTTTATTTATTATTACACCATAAAATGATAAATTGAAAACCAAAGTGAGGGGGGGGGGGGGAAGAAAGCTACAATCCGGTATAACCATTTCCCATAAAGATGAGAGAAAATCCTGAATCGTGATTCAAACTTTTAGCAAAAAATTAGAATAGAGAAAACCTTGAATTATGATTTAACCTTTTACCAAAAAATTGGATTTAAAAACAATCCTGATTCGTGGTCCAACCTTTTACCTGAAAATTTGATTAAAAAAAAACTAAATTATGGTTCAAACTGGTACCAGAAAATTGGATTAAAAAAAAAAAACCCTGATTTATAGTTAAACCTTTTATCAGAAAATTGGATTAAAAAAAATCCTGATTTATGGTTCAACCTTTCACCAGAAAATTGGATTTATAAAAAACCTCATTGTTTAACTTTTCACTGATATAATGGTATTTGAGAAAGCACCAATAAACTGGTAAAACTTATCGCCAATATCTTGCTTGCAGCTAAATTTCAGCGACTTTTCACCATTTTCTTGGTGAAACATCACACTTTATTTTTAACAGTGTATCGATAACATTTAAAAAAAAATTTAGGCATACTTTATAAACCCAGTAATGATACTTTACTTTCATTATTGTTTCTATTCGCTTTTTTAATTTAACTAAAAACCGTAAGATCTGCTTCTGCTTATCTGCTTATTTACTGCTGTTGTTATAATGCTCATTTAATATGGAAAGGATTTTGTACCTATTTGAATATCTACAGTGAAGCTTCAGTCAGTTTTTTAAAGCATAACATACAAATATTTCAATTGCTGGCAATTGCTGTGGTATTACTGAAAAACACGTCAGGCCATATTACTTATTTTGATCAAAGGATTTTGACTTTACTGCAATATCTCTTGCACGGTTACAAAAAACTTTCTGGCGAGAATACTAAAACTATTTTAAGATACAATACTAAAAAAATCATTGGTAATTTTTCTGACGGTACTTTAATAAAGTTACCAAAAATTTTTTGCTAAAGTATATGTAAAGTTTTGGATGCAATATTAAAAAAATTCATAGTAAATGTACTATGAAATCCTTCGCAAATTTACGAAAAAAATTCTTAGTCAATGTACTAAAAATTCCTTTGTAAGTGTACTAAAATATCATTAGAAAATTCACAAAGTATTCTTTAAGAAACTACCTAAAAATCGTTAGTACCTTGACTAAATAATCCTAAGTAAATTTACGAAAAATTCTTTAGTAAACTCCCTAAAAAATCGTTAGTAAGTTTACTGAACAATATTTAGTAAACTTACAAGGAATTATTTGGGAAACTCTCTAAAAAATCCTTAGTACGTTTACTAAACTATCTTTGGAAAAATTACCACAAATTCTTTAGTAAACTCCCTAAAAAATCGCTATTAAGTTTACTAAGAAATATTTAGTAAATTTACAAAAACTAATTAGAGAAACTCCCTTGAAAAACTGTTAGTAAATTTACAGTACAATATTTAGTAAATTTACGAAAATTTTTTTAGAAAACAACCTAAATATGGATAGTAAGTTTACAACATATTCACTGATAAATTTACTAAAATTTATATAGTAAACTTCCTAAACAAGCATTAGTAACTTCACTAAGCAATATTTAATAAATTTACAAGAGTTTTTTTGGGAAACGCCCTAAAAAATCACTAGTACGTTTACTAAGCAATATTTAGTAACAGTTACTGAAGAAACTTTTGTAATTTTACATGATTATCTTTCGTTGTGGTTACATAAAATGTTCTAG
Organism: Maratus speciosus; assembly: GCA_963932465.1. Classification (NCBI taxonomy): domain Eukaryota; kingdom Metazoa; phylum Arthropoda; class Arachnida; order Araneae; family Salticidae; genus Maratus; species Maratus speciosus. The sequence continues at coordinate 274,715,061 of OZ010792.1, read as the reverse complement.
GAATCCCAGTTTCCAACAAAATTCTTAGTAACCTTACAAATTTTTTTTTACAGTGTATATGATTTCTTTACGCCTTCTAGCTATGGGGAGTTCTTTTCACTGTACGTAGCACCTCCTAAAATAATTAGTCAGCCAAATGTGGAAGTCGTATTCGTGTATTTCTTTTTTGCAAACACTTATCAAGAACACACTTACATTTGTCAGCCTTTAAAGGAAGGAGTGACTTTTTGTTCAAGTTCAGATTTTATAGTTACTAAAGCTTCTTATAATTCTAATTTTAAAACGGAAAAAACAGTTTTCGAAGTGCCTGGCTCTAAAAATGGATGATTATTTTCCAATGGTGATGGATTTTTTTTATAGAATTAAAGACAAGCCCAGTGCGGTAGATGGAAACTAGCATGCAAAGATATTAAATGTCGGGGAAGAGCAGTCTTGTTGAATCCAGAGGGGGAGAAAAAAATTGAAGAAAAATCCGCACACACATATGCAAACCAGATTTACTTTATAAAGAAAAAATCAATCTTCGTGAGGCTATTCTTCATAGATGTAAAACGGAGCTTACACCGAACAGCGAAATTTTCCGAGAAGAGTGAGCGAAAAGGTAAGTGAGTTAATTTTTACAAAAGTATAGAAACATTTCAATTTATTTAAACCTGTGAAAACGAAAGCGAAAGGGGCCAAGAAAAAAAAAATATGTTTATTAAAAGTTTCCGTCTTAGCAAGTATAATTGTTTGTTTTCTTTCCGTCGAGACCAGGGCTTTACAAATTCGGTCGCCACTGCTCGAGCACACTCAAAATTTCAATAATACCGTAATAATTCTATTCTACTTAAAGTTTAATTGCTTTATTTTGTTTTGATTAATTTATGTATCTCGATATAATAATCATCCTTCTAAAAGAAAACAAAATAGTTATTATAAATAGCTAATTATTGAATACGATAATAAAAAATAATTTTGACTCATATTACCCATAATCTTTTTCATTGGTATATTTCGTGTTTATATGAAGAATTATTGTGTGATATATGTGATATATTATTATATGTGAGGACTGTTCAGTGAGTTTGAATAAACATAGTAAAATAATAGACGAATGCTAGTGTTTCACGTTTCTTGACAAATAAACTATTAATCTATATAAATAAATGCTGAACTATAAAACAAGCAACGCGTTTTTATGGAATAAATCCTTCTTCAGGCATGCATAATTACTACCAAGTGTTTGGACTAAAGTGGCACTTAATGCTTTTTAATTCTGTTGTGTTAAAATTTTCTCAAATTAAAATTTAGGAAACATTTTTAAGCGCAGTTTCATAACATTCGGCTTTTTAAAGATCTTCTGAAATTACAAGTAACTTTTATATGTCTTTTGAATAACAGAATAGACTGTATTTTCCATTTAACCTCTATAATAATTAATTATTTAATTACATTTAATGCTACTTAAATAGTAATGAAATTATTCATTTGCGTCTAACACATGATCGATATAATCTTACTGAAATTCAGTTTTCTTTAAAACAATTTAAATATCACGCTTTTTCTTTCTATTTTTTTTATTGTCTAAATCCCCCCCCCTTTCCGAAATCTTGCTTTCCTCCCCTTTTCATCCCTCTCATACACTATCCAAAGATTAAAAACATTAAATTTATAATTTATATCTGTAAAATTCTTTTGTTTGTTTCTTTATTGAAACGAAAAAATAACCGACTATCTAAATTTTTACTTTCTTCCATCCCCCCCCCCCTATTCCAAGTATGCAAAAGTTTAAAAAAAGTTAAAGCTTATTATTATTTAATTACACTGGGCAACAATTTTTAACAAAGTTCATGTATCAAAATTGAAAACACCCAATTCTTAGAGAATTCTACGTGCTGAACACGAATATCACCATGAAAACTGTGTTTTGGCTCTTGTTTCTGCGATTAAGGGGTACAAAGATATAATGTACTTAATGCTTAAATGTCACTTTTGTTAAAACATTTTAAAGAATAAACTGATTTATTGCGCGTTATAATATTAATTATTTCATTTTTAGATGTTCACGTGCATATATGAATTAATAAAACGTGTAATAAAATAAACATTTTGGGAAAAAAAAATAAAAAAATCAAACAAATATCATAGGTCAAATGCAAGAATTTGTTCTCTATATTCCATTTGTCGATATGCCATTGTAATACCGCACAGAAAGTATTGCACAATTCTTTGCAATCCGTTAAATTAACGTCTGGCGTATTACGTAACAGCCTGTGTCTTTTCTGATAAAAAGAATGCAGGTGTTCGCTCAGTTCCGTATTTGATTTCGTTGAAGAACTTTTATATATACGTGTAGTCATTTTATAATTTCATTTGCAGCAATGTCGCGAAAGTGCATTAAAGATGCCAATAAATTTTGTTACATTTGCGGTAACGTAACATTTTAATCAAGGAAAAAGTGCATTACTAATGCAATCAGAAAAACATATTTCCCCTATTTCGGTTGTAAAATAGGCGACCAAGATAAAAAAAAAAGGGGGGGGGCGCCTCACGTATGCTGTATCACCTGTGCAACAACATTTTCACTTTGGGTGACTGATCAAAGCAAAAGTATGCCATTTGTTGTTTTCAGGATTTGGAGAGAGCAGAGAAATCACGTAAATGATTGTTAGTTTTGTATTATTGAACGAATTCGTGGAGGTCTTACGAAGAAAAAGAAGAATTCTGTTCATTATCCACAAATATGTTCTGCCTTGCGACCAGTTCCGCATTGGGAGGAATTTCCAATTCCTAAGCCGCCGACTGATTTTGTAATTAATTCTGACGACGACGAGGAGTGTATTGAACCTGTAGATGCAGTACCTAGCAGGTCACTATTCCATGGACATAGTGCTGAAGAATATATAAATCTCCCTGATTCTGCAGTACATAAAATCACATCGAATGATCTCAATGATCTTGTTCGTGATTTAGATCTGTCAAAAGCCAAAGCAGAACTACTCACATCAAGACTACAGTGGAATCTTTTGGAAGAACATGTCAGAGTGTCTTCATTTCGTAACCGTCATATAAAATTTCTACATTATTTACAGTAAAATGATAGTATTGTGTTCTGATAGGATATTAAAGGCTTGATGAATGAATTTGGATTAACACTTGATGTAAAAGAGTGGCGTCGATTTATAGATGCGTCCGAAATAAGCTTAAATATGATTTTGCTTCAGAATGGTAGTGAACTGCCATCCATTCCTATTGAATATTCTGTGCACATGAAAGAGACTTATGAAAGCCTGCAACAGCTCTTACACCTAATTAAATACACTGAAAAGGAATGGTGTGTCTGTGCTGACTTGAAAGTAGTTGCGTATTTGATGGGCCTTTAACTGAGATTTACAAAATTTTGTTGCTTCCTGTGTGAAGGGAGTAGTCGTGCCACATATTTACAATATACCCAGTCACTTTTATTATGTACACTTTTATTATGTACTGTATGTATTTGTAAGACTATACTTTATGTTGCCACTTTTACTTCTTTATAAATTAAATTCGAAACAAGGCATACAATGCAATATTATTAATGTGTTCTTTTATCCCTGTCATACGAAGTAAAATCTCAACATAACAAAATAGCTAGAGCCAAATTCCATTTTTTATTGCCATATTCATGATTAGCAAGTTAAATTAATAAATATTTCGACACTTTCATTCAAGATACATTTTCATTGTTGTCCAGTGTTATTTTCCTGTCCTATTTTTAAGCATATAGTAATAATAAATAAGTATTTATTTAATCAAACTCTTTCCCCGCCAGAAGAAGAAGAAGAAAAAAAAAGCCTTTTCTCCATTTCCCCGCCTATCATCTCAAGAAGTTATATATTTTTTCAACTCTTTATTTTATTTTTATTTTGTTGCTTTTTGTAATATTAAATAAATAGCCTTCTAAATCAACGCTCCCCCTTATGAAATTTATATTTTAGTTACAGGGACACACAAAAGAATTCAGTCACATTGCAGCGTGTGGGAAAAATCGTACGAGGGTCATTTTTCTGCGGTTACTAGATATTAAACATAATTAAATTGATAAATTACTGAAGTTCGGTACAAGATGATTTCTGTACATTATTGGATGCATAACATTTATTAGTCATTTACGGGGACAAGCAGTGACAATTTTATGGAATTGTTAAAAGTAGTTTATAATTATCACTGTAAAGAATATGTAACGTTACTCCATAAAAATTTTTTTTCAATTTTTCTGCCTGCATTTTATTGGGTACCGATATAACTGATGTTGCGTTACACAGGGGCGTAGCTACAAATTTATTTTCGGGGGGGGGGGGGGTGAAGGGGAAAGCTCAAAATTTTTCCAACTTATAATTCAAAAATTTCACAATGTGAAACAAATTGCTCTATTTTCCAACTAAAATGATATGTTCAATGTGTGTTTAATAATAATAATACTTATACAAAAAAAAAAAAAAAAATCTTTCCAAAGAAAAATGCTGAAACTAAAAACAAAAAAAAATATAATTATTGGTTCTTTTAATGAAAGTTTTTGTCTTCAATTGTGTAAGAGTCATAATCGTACTTCATATGAAAATATCCTCATACTTTTAGATTTTTGAGAAATGAACAAAGTTTTGGAAGAAATGTATTGGAGACACTGTTGATGGATAACAGTAGAGAAATTCAGGTCTGGTAGAAGTATGATATTTTCGTAGCACAGAGAAACATAATGAGAAATTGAGTCTGGCTGCTTTTTGTATTTCTTTTGAAAGTTTAACTATTTTGCTATTACAGAACTCAGAAAGGTAGTCAACAAAACAATAAAAAATCTATTTTTTTTTTTTTTTTTTTTTTTTTTTTTTTTACTTAAAAAAAAATCTATAATTTCCAATAAGTAATAATAATTTCCAATCTATAATTTTAAAAATCTATAATTTCCCAGCTCTATGCTCAAATTTCCGAAGTTCACATATGTTGGGGGGGAACCCCCATAGAACCTCTGCACTGATGTGTAATATTACGCCAATTATATCAGGTCAAATTACACTATTATATAAGTTAAATTACTCCATAAAATTGGAGGTAGCATGTTGCCACTAATTTTATGGAGTAACGTTATATATATATATATATATATATATTTTTTTTACAATGATGCTTGGTACATGATTTCCCTCTCTCTTTTATTATTATTATTATTATTATTATTATTATTATTAAACCTTTTTCAGAAATCTTCGTTTTTCTATTCTTTTCTACTCTTTTCTTACTCTTTTTAAATAACTTTAAATTTCATTTTTTCTTTGGTGGTGCTTATTTTGAAATAACTATGATTAAAAATCTTCTAATTTTCTACTGCTAGATACCAAAATCTATGCTTGATACAAAATTTCTCTATTTTTTTTTTTATTCCACCTACATCGCCCCTTTTTATGAAATTTCCGTTTTTCTTTTCCTTGCTTTTCTCTTAACAAATATAGTTAATCTTGAGCCCTTTCAATTTTTGAAATTTATCCGCCTTATCTGATACTTTGCTGTGATAATAACGGGCCAGCTTTACTTCAGTAGTTTTGAAAACGGCCCAGATTTACTTTACTTTGTTGCTTAGTTACGGAAAGTTACAAATGCATGAATCCGACTTTTAAGTAAGGCATCGAATAGACTGCGTTTCTTTTCGTCGTAAAGTTTGATATGGTCAGGCGCTCTGTTTCATGTTTGTTGACTTCTGCGGAATTCTAGATGACATAGAACTTCACAGGCTGTCGTTGACGTGTCTCCATTTCTTTCTTTTGTTGAGATTCTCCTTTCTTTGCTTGATGACCACAGAACTATTGGAAAAGAAAGTGCAGGTATTAAGCAAGAGAAGGGGGGGGGGGCACTGACGGGTCTGCAACCCGCTCGCAATTTAAAGAAAATATAAAGTTTAATTCCAGTAGTATATGTGAAATTTACTTGAAGTAGTTTAGAAGAATCTAATGAAACCTGCTAAGACGGAAACAAAAAATCGAAACGTATTCTGTATTAGACAGATTTATATCTGTGAAAGTGCATCATTTACCAGAAATCATAAAAGTTCTATTACCACCAGGTATCCGTTTACATATATTTCATTTACGCACGTTTTATTATATTTTACATAAATGTATATGAATGCGTATAATAATTATTTTACATAATAACACATATCATGTTTTATTATATAAAACATGATATATGGAAATTCAAATTGCATATTTTTTTTTCTTTAGTCAAAAAACACTAATAATATGTTTACTCTTGCTGTTTTTCCATTTCTTTTAATTTATTTTAATGGTTGGTACGTTACAGGCTTGTTATTCAGCTTGTTGAAGCTTGCGCTATCATGTTTTTTTTTTTTTTTTTTTTTTTTTTTTTTTTTTTTTTTTTTTTTTTTAAATAACATTTCAAAATTTTACAGAATTTTTTTTTTAATGTTTATGTAACTTTTCGCTAAAAATCAGCTTTATTTTATTTTAAAAACCTTAGAAGTATAACTGCATGTTATAAATCGCAAACACACAAAAAATGTCCTTATCAACAACAATTTGTGATTAAAAAGTTTTCAGAAAATGCTACCAAATTTGACAGTTAAAGCCAACTTTCGTGAAGTGATCGTCTTGGAAAAGTCATCATCAAGGTGTCATTAACTGGAATTCCAAACGTATCCTATTTATGAAAAATGAAAAACGTTATTCAATTCTTAAGAGTACTGCGAATGTCATTCATGTATGCTTCAAAATGAGTCCGAAAATGTACGAAAGAGGGAGGTAATTTTAAATATAATTTAAACGCACATATCTTATTTTCGGGTAACCAGATTTTAATCCGACCATACTTGTGTTTCTATTTGATGCTTTTTCTTTTCGTTGTGGACCAGGTTAACTTTCAATGATTCATGATCATATTGAGTTTTGATTTTTTCGAGTTTTGTTCAGACTGAACCAGTTTTTCAAAAATATTTTTAATTAAAAACTATATGTTTGAAAATTAATTATATGTGTTCATTTTAATACATAAAAAGATACAATTGATGACATAACTATTGACTACTTTTCCATAATTGTATTGAAATATGAATTAATTCTTCTTATATTCCTGGTTCACGATCGATTCGATTCGGTTTGAAGTGTGTCAGATTTCAAGTTGACTTGAAGCAGAAGTTTTGGTTCTGTTCTGGTACAATTCTACTTGCGCAGGACTCAAATGTAGACCTTACAAACAAACATTCTGTTATATTCTATTATTGTGCTCTATCTTTGTTATTCATTATATTTGCTTTTCAGTAATTTACTATATTGTCACTAATGTTAAGTCATTTTCTTAAATAATTGCATCTATGAATTTTGAAAATTATTATTTTATTTATTTATTTTCGACTGAAAATTTCCATTCTTTTATAAATATTTTTTTTATTATTATTTATAACAGCAACATAAAAACTGGAAAAAAAAATGGGCTTAGAAAATCGACAGATATGTATATTTTATTTAATTTTTATTTTGAATATGTGTATAATATTTATTTGCACCAGATTACGTGTTTCCAGAGATGATACAATGATGATTTTATGATAAATTTTCCATAGGCATAAAAATTTGAAAGTTAATGTGCTAATTTATTTTTTCATAGAGTGTCTCTGAAGTGTAGATTTTCTAAAAGCTTTAATAATTTTAAATACTAACTGAAAAATGTTTTTTAAAAGGTATTTCGCACTTTTTTCTTTAAACGCATAATTTTATGCGGATATTTTTACATATTCTGTGATACAAAAAGAGGGGCAGCCACTATGAGAAATGTGGCAGATGCAATGTATTTGACGCCTGCTCTTATGGGCTCCGCACCTATAACGTGATCTAAATACCTTTGTTTATCTTTAATAATAAAAAAAAATCTTGCACTTTTTAAAATGGAGGCCAGCACTGTACAAAAGTGTTCAAAAGTAGGTTATATGCTTAAGCTTGTTTTAAAAAAGGAGGAAAATTTCCCACTCGATAACGAGAAACATTCGTGAACTAATTTTTAAATAAATAAATAAATAAAAGAAAGAAAGAAAGAAAGAAAGAAAAATAAATAGCAGACATCAGCTGTAAAAAATTTGGAATCAAATAACGTTTTCAGTTTTCGATAAATGAATTGCATCTTATGAGATTAATTTCTCACGGTGACGTGGTGACATTAACATTTCTCATTGCATCTTATGTGATTTATTTTTCATTTTACTTTTCTCTGTAAGAGCTTCTGAAAATTTGTTTCAAAATATCATCTTTTCGTATTTAAAACAAAAATATTCTTTGCATTTATCGAAATATAGAAATCTCTATTCAATTTCCCATTTTTTGAATAAGAGTGCTTGCCAAGTTCGTGTATCTAAGATTAAATTTGACTTCTTGAGTGTGTGAGAAAGTTCTCACTATGAATATGATACTGATTTGAGGTAGTTGAATAGAACGCTGATTAGTGTAACAAATACTTTCATCTATGTATCCAATTATTTTTAATTTGCATTAAATTAAATAAAAAAATTGAAAATTTTAAAAACAAGAAATGGAAAAAAAATCCATTTTCTTTATTTGCATGTTCTTTTAAATTCAGGACTTTTTCAGTGTAATTTGAAATTTGAATAAGTTTAAAGAAACTGTCTATATTGCGCGCATTGGATTTCACTCAATTTCCTTAAAACATTTATGAATCCAATATTTTTGTGTGTACTCTTTATGGATATAATTTTTTTTAAATGAAATACGAAATATTAATTTTATTTAGAATACATTTTTATTGTTTGAACAATTCACACGCACATATTGAAAGAAATTATAAAAATATTTTTACTCTGATTATAAGTGTATAAGATCCTCGATAAACTTCTATATGTATGTTTTTTAAAATCAAACCTTCATAATTAATAGTTCAAGTTCTCGTTATCAGTTTTCCATTTTCTGTTAGTTCTTGAGTTCCTTACTCTCTGTTTTGAATTGAAATTTTAAAGTATATAACAAGACATATAAAAATATATTTTTTATGATCATACAATTTTATAAATCTGCATTTTGGTAAGCAGATCAAGTTTTTATTTCATTATAAGTGATGCTATTTATTTTATAAGAATATACCAAGAATTAAATTGCATATATATGCAATTAGAGAAGCAAAAATCTGATATCCGCAGCAGATTTTCTAAAAAGGTTACAGCAAAGAGGGAAAATCCCCTACATGCGCTATTTATGCATTTTTTCATGACCTTTTGATGAAATTCGTATATTTCTGCGACCCTTTCACAAAATTCGAGTTTTTTCGCGATGCTTTGTCGAAATTCGCTTTTTTTTTCTTCTTGTGAAGAAATTCAGGTTTTTTGTGATGTTTTGATGTAATTTGCGTTTTTTTCGCGATCCTTTGACGAAATTTGAGGGATTTTTTGCGATCCTTTAACGAAATTAGTTTTTTTTTTTGCGATGCTTTGATGAAATTAGTTTCTTCTTTCGGGATTTTTTGACAAAATCCGCGTTCCTTCCCCTGATCCCTAGGCGAAATTGGTGAAATTTGCATTTTTTCCGCGATTCCTTGACGAAATTTGCTTTTACTTGCAATATTTTTGCTACATTCATATTTTTCCCCGATCCTTTGACCAAACTGACGATTTTTTCTGCGAACGATTGGAGAAATTGAGTTTTTGGCGACCGTTTGTCGAAATTGGTGATATTGTTGCGTTACATTTTTAATGTCAGAGTTTTGAGAACCGAAAGCCTTAAATTTTCGAAAAATTGGGAATAGAATCACCTCTATAATTAGACGGTGATAAGATTTTATTTTTTTTAAATAATTTTTCTTGTGTGTTCTTGAAAAAAAAAAAAGGTTTAAACTGTATTTTGTTTCTTATAATGCAAAATTTATCAAAATATCACGCATTCACAATTTTTTATATGTACTCTTGTGTGACAAATTGAAAAAAAGAAATACTGCTTTTCTGATATTCCCCACTACCATGATTGCTTACTTTATACATATTTTTTGTAACATGTATCCTGCTCAGATTAATCTTCTGACCCTACATAGTTCAATATTAATGTTACACTTAATTTATATCCACGTTAAAAGAATTATGTGATTACAGTACACAATTTTGATGTAATTTGTATGTATTTTGTTGTACATGTGTATATATTAAATAAATTATTTTTCACTTTGTATTCCTGAATTTTTTTCACACATAAACGTTATTACTTTTATGCGTTTCTTTCGCAGTTTAGCAACTGGAATTTTCAGATTAAGCCGACAGTGGACGTTCAAAAACATTTTCTACAGTTTTTGCTCAATCGTTTTGAAATTTAATACACATATAATTTTTGCCATAATTCAGAAAATTTCTTAATTTCATTAAAAAATATTAATATGCAATTAATTAATTAATAATATGCTAATTAGTGATAGAAATTAAAAATGCTCCATGCGCATTAAATTTTGTTTCAGAAACTTGTAATTTTTTTTTTTGGTGATAGCTTTATGATATTACATAAAAAATTGGTATACATTTTAAAATTATACTAAGTAATTTGGCAGAAAATAATTATAAACATATAATATTGTTCATTTCGGATAAAATTCAATGATAAAATATTACTTTTTTTTTTTTTTTTTTTTTTTTTTTTTTTTTTTTACACATATTAATAGCAAGTTTTGTAATAAAGTATATCAACAGCAATATTAACAAGTATTATAAAAATTAGTATAAAATTAAGACGAATGGAGCATTTTGAACTTACTCAGTCGGCGAAAATTCTCATTTTGAGAAAACTGGATTTAAAGTTTTATTTTAAGTGCAGATTAACGATTGTTTATGTTAGAAAAACAGCTGTATCTCTGCAAAAAATTATCAGATTTGAATATTTTTTTTTTTATTTGAAAGTAGAAGATTGCCGGAACATTTTTTCGAAAAAACAAAAAATGTTTTTTTGCGATTTTGAACGTCCACTGTCGCTTTAAGAAGCCACTTACTCCTTAAAAATCTCTGAAATCGACACCTATTCTAATATCCAAATAACATAATTTACTTACATCTCAACTACAAACACCTTAATCTGATGGATAAAGACTTATGGAAATGAAAACATGCGTCATCTAATTTAGAAATATAATTTCTCCACTTTTTGTTTCCGAAAACAGTTTTTATTACCGAATTAAAATTAAAAAAAAAATTAGAAATAAAAAGGATGAAAAGTTTTATGTGTAAAAAAATACATTCTTATGAAATAGTAATTTAATTTTAATTAATTTACGATTATGCGTTGAGAAATAAAATTTTAAATTCTAAAATAAGAAATTAAATAATGTTTATTTTTTTCTTTCTAGTTGCCTTATCTTAAAAAAGTGACAAAAAATAATGTCTTTTTGAAAAAAATTCGTTTGTTTGCTCTTTCTACCAAGTGTAAAAAATCTGTACATTTTTGATAATCGAATTCGATGTCAAATTAATACGGAAATTTTTGGGAAAAACATGAAATACATTAAAAGAATAGGCGCAATTTTCAAGATGAACATTTTATGCTTATAAAAGAAAGTAAAGAAAAACTATTTTTGATTTCTAGTTATAAATGTTATAAATTGATGATGAATAAAATATATAATGTGAACTTAAAAAATCCCAAGGTCTTACTTAAAAGGCGACTAAAGTGATGAAAAAGTTTTTACAAGTTTAAAATATACATTTTATTTAAAACATCTTAGCACTTTCAAGCTTTCCAAGCTCATCATCAGAGAATATCTTAATAACTAAATGTTGTTTATTTATACAAATACGTCACTTTGTTTTGAAGATGAGAGAACCAATAATTACCAGAGTTGAAAGTAGAAGTAGCAGCAGCAAAGGAAATATATATTATTATTAATTACAGTTCCATTTATTTTATGACATCACTCTGTTCTCATACGTCACTTTTCATGGGTAGGAGAAAATATTTAACTGCCGTACTTTAAATTTTAATACGTAACTTTGCTCCAGTTTTCAGTATTTATTTTCAGGATATTGAAGCATAAACTGGGGATATTGTACGATAGGGCGTCGTTATATACTTGATTGTTTTTACACAGGTTTTCTATGGATTCTCTTATAGTGGATGCTTAATAATTGGATGTTGGGAAAATGATTTTTGCATGATCAAAATCTATTGCGATATTCTGATAGAAACTTAAACGAGAGTGAGTTGTGGGTTGACAACAAAATTTTATCTCTGCTTTATGTTCTTTTATTCTTTCTTTGATTTTTCTTTTGTGTCATACCGTCAATCGTTTAAGTTTCAATCAGAATATCGCAATAGATTTTGATCATGCAAAAATCATATTTCCAACATCCAGTTATTACGCATGCACTATAAGAGAATCTATCCCCAGTTTATGGTTCAATATCCTGAAAATAAATCTTGAAAACTTGAGAAAGTGACGTATTAAAATTTAAAGTACGGCAGTTAAATATTTTTAGTTATATAAATAAAAAGTAATAAAATTGTTTTTATGTGTATGTATATAATATAAAATTATTTAAAATACCTTAAAAATCAAATTAGAATTCCAAAATGTTTTCGACCAAATTCAGACGATCATCAGAAGTGTTCATTTCATCGTCAGCGTAGAAATAAACTTTTATATTTTAATGTTTGCGCTTGTATTAATCTTAAAATTAGTCTTTTTTTCAGTAAATTTCGTCGCTATCCATTTTTTCTTGAATGTTCTAAGCACAAATTTTTTCCTCTGAATGCTTTGAAATGTTCTATAGCTGTTTGCTATTATGCTTGAATTTTTAAAACTAAATACAGATCAAAAGTTAAAGGTAGTTAACTGCAACAATATGAGCGAAAATTCTGAGAATTTCATAAAATTTAGAAAGTTTTTTTTCTCTTACTTTTATATTCAAATATATAAAATTCGAGGCAGCGTTTTATTTGTATATATAAAGCAAACTTGAATAAAAATATTGGGGGTTTTGAATTGATCTGGAATGCTCATGTTGTATTTTGAAAAGTTCTTCTAACACTTAAAACATCCCGGAAAATTCCTTATTTTTCTCAAAAAAAAAAAAAAAAAAAAAATTATTTAGTATTTTTTGTGTGATAAATATATACCATAATGCATATAGTGTGCCCTTGATTAGTATTTAAAGTGAAAAAAAAGGTAAAATAAAAAAATGAGTTGTATGTTCCTTGTCGCCTTAAGTGATTAAATTAAAAAAAAAAAAAAAAAATCCGCGTAAATTTAATTTCAAATGGCATGTTTCACAAAGAAACAAAAGGGTAGAAAAGAGAACGTAAAAAAGCTATAACTGCTTATCAAAATGGCTTTCTCAAAAACGAGAAATTTTCTGACACATTATCTGGCTCATTTATAAACGCAGAGGCAAAACTGGAAAGACTAGCTATTGAAGCAATTTGGAATCGAAATGAGTTTACTATTTTTTGACAAATAAATTACTTATCGAGCTATAAGCGATTTTTGTCTAGTGATGAAAAGTCTTTACCCTTTCTCGCGCTTCCGCGTCGGTAATTTGGTTTAAAAGCCGGCATTGACAGAATTTTTAAGAAAGGTCTTTTGCTTTTAACAAAAAGCGGAAAAGTCCTCCGGTTACACAGTTTCTGAATAAGAACACAGGGTAATTTCATGGTTTTCTGAACATAAATGAATTCAGAAATGTGTCAGAAAGTACCTTCCTTTTATGCGAGAGCACTGTTCAGCTATACTGCAGAATGTTTCTCAGAGAAAAGAGGGTGTATCTGACAATTATAGTTGTTATAGGGGGCAAACAAAAGAATTGGGATACATTAGAGTCTATAGCAGAAATTTATTTGAAGTGCATTTTGATTGTGTTTTTCTCGGACAAATTCAACGAAATTTATGTAATGTTAAGCATTGCATGAAAGTACAGAGTATTTCGAAAAACTGAAGTTGGATAAATGTAAATTATAAAAGTAGTTGGGAAGTGTTTAATAATCTATACAACCGGCATGATTTATCTTTATCATTTTGGTCACATGTGCTATCTGCAGGAATGAACCTCAGATGAAAAACCAGCAATAATATTTCTTTCTAACTATATAGTTTCTAACATAGTTTCCTACTATATCGTAGTAAGAAACAATGTTAGAAACTATATCGTAGTTTCTGACTATAACATTTATTCGAACCATAACTGTCTATAACATTTTAAAATGGAAGCAAAATGATTAAATTTTTTTTAAACTTTATAAATTTTCAATTTATACTTTTTTATGTATATATGAAGACGTGAGTTTCAAACCTCGCCCTGTCCAGATAATTTAATTTTGGGAAATCGCATAAAACCCGTTGGTTTTCATTGTAAACCAATATTTTACAATGGCAGACATACATGTTAAAACTATGGTTTTTTTCAGATTATAGTGTTTTTTTTTATGCAGGTTCACCTATAGAATAGATTCATAAAGAACACTCGATATTTTAAAGTTTGGATAAGGTGAGTTATGAAACTCACGTCCTCGTATATAATTACATAATTCTTGAGTTACATTTTAAATGTCTTTCACAGATTTCTAGATAAATAAGGCCTTCGCGGCAACAATAAAATCTATACGTAGAAGGGGACATATATGCAGAATATCCAACTCTCGACGAGCGTAAAAATGTTCTAGCAATGTATATGTGTCCCCTCGACTGTGACATCAAAATGACGTATGGGGGCATATATACAGGGGTCGGATATACAACCCGCTCGCCAAAAGTAAAAGTCCTAGCATTGGATATCTGCCCCCTTGATATGTGTCCCTTTCTGCTCTGACGTTAAAATGACGTATGGGGGCATATATACAGGGGTCGGTTGTCCAACTCTCTCGCCAAAAGTAAAAGTCCTAGCATTGGATATCTGCCCCCTTGATATGTGTCCCCTTTGCTATAACGTCAAAATGACGTATGGGGGCATATATACAGGGGTCGGATATACACCCTTCGACGAAAGGAAAATTCTGTAGGACTGGATATGTGTCCCCTTCAGCTGTGACGTCAAAATGACGTATGGGGGCATATATACAGGGGGTGGATATACAGCTCTTGAGAAAAATAAAATGCTCTGTATTGGATATGTGTCCCCTTCTGATATGGGGGCATATATACAGGGGTCGGATAACAATTCTCGAATAAAGTGAAATGGTGTAGCACTGGATATGTGTCCCCTTCTACTGCGACGTCAAAATGACGTATGGGGGCAAATATACAAGGGGTAAATATCAGGCACCTCCTGAATTTCCTCCGCAAAACATGCGATTTAAATGCAACAAAACTGATAGATACCCACCTAGCATTAAATAAATTGTGTAAATATTGAATAAAGACCTGTATGAAACAGTGAGTAGGTTGCACGAAAGTACTTGTTAAAGTGTTCCTTCTCTAGGCTTTTCTCTCTCTCGCCAAGACCACTAACAGAGTGAAGTGCCGTTTTAAATGTGATATGAATTTTTTATCCGATTCATTTTTCTAGATATTTTATCATAAGGTCATATTCTCAATTATCATTAGTAATAGATTTTTTATATATTAACTTATTCTGGTGAAATTTTGTAATCGGGTTCATATTGGCGTATGTTAGCTTGCATGATTTGCTGAATAAATATGTATAGATTTGTAAATTACTTCAAATGACACTTTGACAGCTCAAAAGTTATGCAGACGATATATTCAGATCTTGTGTCATACTTTATGTTGTAATCATTGCCGATTTCTTTTATTTAATACATGCTAAATACAGCTCAACTTGTGCAGAATATGTTTGAAAACAAAACAATACAGCGTATGTAGTGGCCAGCACACACTCATCATTTAAATCCGATCGAGCATATTTAAAACACACTCTAACGAAGCATTGCATGCCACTTTTGATGTATTCGGTACTTTGATACTATATTATATTTTGAGAAGAGAATTCCTTAAATGTTATCGACAACCTCATTGCATCCGTGGAAAACAGATATTGTAAAATATTAACTATTCCGGGGGAGCACACACCATATAAAGTATAGTCCATTCTTTTTAAACATCATATATCTGTCATTTAAAGTTACTCAAATTGGTGCGGAGCGTCTGATTATGCTCTTGACATCATTTTATACAGTTAAAATTCCGATACAAGTAAATTAGTGTTTCATTTTCTATTTTACTTTTAAGATATTGTGTACTTTCAAATTTATATCCATGCATGGCTGTCTTGAATGGTTTCATTTCCCATTTTTTTAAACAGTGTATACGAATTTATATATAAGATTTTGTAATTCTACAATTCGTTTATTTTCATCATTTAATTTTTTCGCAGTATATGGACAATTAAAGATAACATCTCATTTTCTTTGCTTCGACATGTTATTATTAAATCTATGTTCTCAGTAATATCGCTCAGACTAATCCCTCTGAGGGAAGTCCTAGTTATAAAAATGACGATACGTGTGAGTTACATATTGTATGTTTTTTGCGATTTCATTTTATCGCCAAACGATTTAGTTTTAAGCCAAAAAATGCATGAGCGTGCCATCGGTTTGAGCGACGTTCACAATACTGGTTATTTCTCAATAAACGACAGCATTTTCTGGAAATACCCAATTCTACTTATATATATATATATATAATTCAAATGGAAATTTCATTCCCGCTGCTTATAACTCGAGTTCTGCTGAACGTACTCTGTTAGATAGGTAATTTTTCGGGGAATTTTTTAGTACATAACACGTCGTTCTACGTTTCTTGGTATTGAATTATGGTTTAAAGATCTTTAATGAGATAAACCTGATAATGGAAAATTAGCTTCTTTAAATGATTCTGCCCAATGTATTTCGATGGAACTTGGACTGTTAATTAGATAATTTTCAGGGGCGTTTTCAGTATACAACATGCCCTTCTATATTGTTCAGCCATACCGTTTTTGGGAAAATTCTGTAGTCTGATGTACGCAATTATCACAATAGCCTTTTTAAAAATTAAAATAAACGGTTTTTGATAGAATTTGCATTATTAGTTTGACAATTTTTCAGAGATAGTTTTAGTATATAATATATTGTTCGACACTGTTTAGTCATAGAGCAATGGGTTAAATTCTGTAATTTTCCAATATAGCTGCGAGTTGGAAAAAATGGGCTTGGCGAGACAAGGAAAGTTTTCATCCATATTTTCTGTTCAGTAATTAGATAATTTATTTACTATAAAGAATACATTTATCTCTTTTTTAGATAAAAACAGAAGTAAATTGTATATAAATAACAAAAATATTAATATTCATAAATAAAAATTTATATAGGAATATATATATGAATACATATTTTAAAAAGCTTAAAGTTCATTTTATTTGTTTTTATAGCTGTTCATATCATTTGGCCACAAATCTCACTTTCTTAAGCCCGAATTGCGCCAAGCTTTTTAACTTCTAACAGTACCCATTGATCTTAAAATCAGGAAAATTGGAAAGTAGATGTAGTTTGTAGAGTATGCATAAATTAAGGAGATAAATTACGTTATCGAATCCATAGACAATTGGCATATTTGGTACCGATAAGTTACATAATTGAGTCTACTGACAATTGGCATATTTTACCTGGCGTGGTTTGGCGCATAATTAGCTTAGGAAAAGGTTTAAACTGATTCTGTGTTTTTAAAGCGGAGCTATTCTATAATCGAATTAACACAGAATTGGCGTGATTTGAAAGAAAACTTTTTGGCGACCTTTTCCTATTTTTACGTTATACCAACACCATACCAAATTGTATGCTATCGCGACATTTATTTCAATCCTAAATGTGCAAAATTTTTTGGTAATTTACAGTATAGGGATCTTGGCGAAACAGAGAAAATAGCCTTGGAGGAGAGAAAATTTGGAAACATATTTTCTGGTAACCTATTCACTGTTTCATTTCATATAAACAAGCATTTTTTATCTGTTTATACAATTTATTTAACATAAAGATGCAATTAATCTAATTTTAATTAGAAACAAAAGTAATTTGTATATAAAAAACATTTATAATATACATATATAAACAAACAAAAAATTTCATCAAGTTTGTTTTCTTAACTGTTTATATCAATTGGCAATAAATCTCACTTTCTGATGCACGAATAGCGTCAAGCTTTTAAAAAAAACGCCAAGGCGCCTGTAGTGGAAAAGAAAAGTACCAAATTTTATTGCAAACGATGTCAAACTTTGGGGCTTGATATTTATTGAACGGGAATTTCTTTTGGCTTTAATTATTATTTATTCGTAACACTGAAAAAAATTCTAATTTACTATTTTTTGAAGATGGAAGTATTTTTTATTATTAAGTAAAATTAAGTTATAACTTCATTTTTCGCTGAATAAAACATGGAAATGTTTACTGCAGTGCCAAGAGACACTTAAAATGTCATGCGCGTAGTTGGCGATTTAAAAAATATATATATATTATAATATCGGAACCCACAGCAAATTGGCTCATTTTAACGACAATGTTTTGGTACAAAATGAAATACATTTGTTGTAGACATAATAGTAAATCTCAATACTCGCCGATTGAAAAGTCTTTAAAATTATTCAGCAGAGACAACGAGAAATAACTTGCAGTTTCATAAATTTTAATAATCAATATTCTTATATATCTATCTATCTACTTCTGCTTCTACTATATATACTAGAGTAAAATTGAAATGGGAAATTCGTCCCGGTTGCATATAACTTGAGCTCACCTGAATGGATTTTGATCATAATGATAGATAATTTTCCAGGGAAGATTTTAGTATATAAAATATCGTTCTACGTTGCTTATACATACAATTATGTTTTAAAGTTATATAATCAGATGAACCCGATCATGAAAGATTAACCTTTTTTAAAAGATTCAGCCGAATGGATTACGATTGAATTTTCACTGTTAGTTAAATAATTTTTCAGATAGAGTTTTAGTATATACTATACCCTTCTGCATTGCTTAATAATAGAGGTGTGGTGGAAAGTTCTATAATCAGTTGAACCCGATTATGAAAGTTTAACATTTTTTAAAGTTCTACAGAACGGATTTTGATAGGAATTTCATTTTAGTTAGATATCTATTCAGACATGGTTTTAGTATTTTGCATATTGTTCTACGTTGCTTAGTCATAAAGTAATGGCGGAAAGTTCCATAATTATATGAAACCGATTATGAAAGATTAGATTTTTCAAAAAGTTCTCGATGGCGGATATTGATAATACTTTCTTTGTTGATAAGACAATGTTTGCGGAGGTTTTAGTTTATTGCGTATCATTCTACGTTGCTTAGTTACAGAATTATGGGGGAAAGTTCTATAATCAGATGGACCCCTTATGAAAGATCAACCTTTAAAAAAAGTTTTACTGGATGGATTTTGTCCGTTTGTTTGTTTGCATTATTACAAGTAGTTATATAATTTTTCAGGTTTTGTTTTATTATATTGCGTATTGTACTACCTTTCTTTACCAATCCTACTGTTATTGATCAACTAAAAGGGTTAAGACCTTAATAGCTGAAAATTTGTCTACACAGTAGAAAATATAATAGCACATTGGCGTTCTTATCGTTTTCAGCAGTGCGAAAGGACATTCCAGGTAAGGTTCCATATTGCTTTAAATCACAATGTCAAATTCAATGATACATTTTGTTTAATTCAAGGTTAATTTGGATAAACAGACCAGCGTAGCGGGCATAGCCTGCTAGTCTATCTATCTATTATATATATAAAATCCAAACGGAAATTTCGTTCCGAACGCCGAGATTTCGAGTTCTACCGCGTGGATTTTTACGGAACTTATACCGTTAGATAGGTATCGTTCCAGGGAAGGTTTTAAGCTATAACACATCATTCTACCTAGATTAGTTATAGAATGATTACGGAAAGTTCTATTATTTTGGACTTTGTTACTTCATATTTCCTTAAATATCTGGGCTCCTATTGGTCGTAGAGCTTAGTTCTCGCGCCAAAAGTAGCTCCGAAGTACCCAAGCAAACTTTTCCCCGCGATTATTTTGCCGTCTTCCGATTTCCTCTAACTCTATTAGGGGCCCGCGTAGAGCCCCTTTAAAATATTTTTCGTAGTAATTTCAGCAATTATCTTAAATTATTGGTTAAGACCGCCACCCTCCCGATTCATGTATCTACGGAAAGGTTGCATGAAGGAGTTTCGTTCAGATACGCTTTCGTTAAGAATAGAGTGCGCTCCCTGGTGGTGGAATGTGGAACTAACATAACGCGATATTGTTAAAATTAGGAAATCTAACAATGCGATCTGTTTTAAACTTTGAGATAGTTCATAACACATAATCTATTATCTATTCTATTATATATATATATAATGTATTCTCTATTCTATTATCTATTATATATATAAAATCCAAACGGAAATTTCGTTCCGAACGCCTAGATTTCAAGTCTACTGCATGGATTTTTACGGAACCTATACCGTTAGATAGGTATTGTTTCAGGGAAGGTTTTAAGCTATAACACATTATTCTACCTATATTAGTTTTAGAATTATGACGGAAAATTCTGTTATTTTGGGCGATAAGGTTACCATTTTATTTCTTGGCGAAATTCATCGTTGATAAAAAAAAAATTTAAACGGCTATTAAACCTTGAAAAATAAAAGAAAAACTTTTACTAATTTTATTTAAATGAAAAAAAAAAAGAAAAAAAGAAGAAGAAAATCCGTTTTAATGAGTGATAATATTAAAAAACGGAAACATTTAATTAAAACCTGAAAGAAATATTTGTAATGCTTAAAAATTAATTTAATAAGAAATATTACACTTGATACGCAATATTTGGCTCTTTATCGCTTGCGTTAGATATGGAAACGAATCTGAAAATTTGATTAGATGAAATTTTAACGACATTTTCTTTCTGTTCTGTTCTTTTCTTTTTTTTTATATCTAATTGTCCCATCACGTGACTTATAGAAGAAACAAGCAGATGTAATTGTGAGTCACATGTGTAATTACTATTTGTTTCTGTACAATTTTTTATTTTTCTTTTGTCGCCAAACAATGTGATTTTAAGCCAAAAATGCATACGCGTGACATTATCTTGAGGATGTTATCACAAATGGTGTTTTTTTAGGTGAAAGAGATCATTTTTTGAGTACATTTTCACATTCAATTGTAACTTATATAGATATCAGTTAATATTTTAAAAATGGAATCGAATACTTAAATTTCAGTGTGAATTTCTGCCACACATACATATTGTAAAATAATTTCATACTTTTTAAAATGTTTTTCGCCGTAATTCCGAAAGCATGTGATATTTATAAACTCGAACTCAGATCAACGAATATTGCCCATTTTATTTAAGCAAATATTATCTATTGTTTATTTCATTTTTTCTCAAGTCATATCGCCAATTTCATTTATAGGAAAATTCACAGATTCGAAATCTAGGAAATAAAGATAATTTTTAAGGAAATTTATGTTTTAATACGTTATTACTATCGAAAAATTCAACATTTTGAAAAAAACAATTACAAGTCTTTTGTAATTCGTCATTTCTTCTTCGTCTTTCTTCGTACTTTCTCCTCTGTTATGTAATATTTCAAATGATATTGGACTAATTTTCGATCATCGATTCACCGCAAAATGGCATATCTAATATAGTATATAAAATAAAGTCTGGATTAGGGGACTAATTAACGCACAGCGCAAACTACTGAACCTAAAATCTTGAAAATCGTGGTAAAAATACTTCTTATGACATAAACTTCTGCTAAGAAAGGATTTTCTAAAGTGTCACCCCTAATGGTTTTTGCACGGGGAGGGGAAAAAAATCGAATATCAAAATTATGCGTCAAATGATAGCATATTTTAATGTAGTTTTGTGTTCTGAATCGAATGCTACCAAATAAATTTTTTATAAGTCCAACAGTTCATGACATATTTCATATTTTTCTAATTTGGCGGTGTCTTTGGCATCTAAACCTCAAAATATCTATCATTACACCCGTTACTCTAGCAACGGCAAAATTCAAATCAACGCTTTTGGCAAAAAATAAAAACAGCTGTATGAGTTTGAAATAAAAATGCAAGCATCTTATTTAAAAAAAAAAATAGTGATTTTATGTAAAATAAAAGGAAAAACATTACTGAGAATTTAGCGTTATAAAACAAAAATGGAAAAGGTACTACTTAGCTATTCCGTCGACCAAAAATCTATCGTCAAACTATAAGATTAAATACCAATAATGGTTGATCGTAAATATGAAATTAACTTGAATTTAAAGAAGCTACACGTGTTTACGTCATCAAGTGATTTTAATTTCGACGTTTTATTTGTATTTTTATTAATGTTATACTAATTTATTTGTTATTTCGTTATTTAAACTAGAGATTATGTCAATTTATATAATTTGACGAATGGTTTGGGGATTTATATAATTTGGCGAAATTGGTCGACGGGATAACAAGTAGTACCAATGAAAATATTTAAGTATGAAAGCAATGTTTGTAACGAATTAAAAATTATTTTCATATATATAAACTCGGTTTATGGCGTCAGATGCCGTCATCCGAAGAATCTACAAGAGTTTTTTTCATTTTTTCCGGTCATAGGTTCCTCAATGAAAGAAATTGGAATTGGAATAATATTATGCGATTTATAAATTGCTCCTCGATAAGAAGAAAAAATGGGTACATTTATAACAACCGTGCGCACATCTCGCTGATAGCATTTTTAAGATTCCCAGTAGCAGTAGTTACATTTTGCGTATATAAATTAAAAATATTTTTTTGCTTTTAATTATGGCATTATTTCCTGTTATTGTTTATCTTTTCAGTTTTTTAAATGAAATTAGTATAAGGCATGCATTTTAAATGAAATGAGTGAAAGGTTTGTGTTTTAAATGAAAATAATAAAATAAGAATATGCTATGAAAACAATCTTTATTGATTTATTACCTGCGCCCGGCTGACATAAAAATATCACAGAAGCCACATATTCACTTTTCTTTGAGTAGTTGCTCACGAGAATTCAAGTTAACCTTCCGTAATCCGATACTTCACATATTGGTGTATTCGCTTTAATGTTGAAAGCATCGTTTATGTTTGAAGCGAAAACTTTACTATGAATTCCATTACACAAAATCGCATCATCATCATCTACTATATATTTACAACGGAAATTTGTATTTCATTCCGATTGTTTATAATACTTTCGTAAGATATACCACAATTAGTTAGGTAATAATTTTGGAAAGGTTTTAGTGTATACATATTGTTCAAGGGTACTTAGTTATAGAGCAACAGTAAAAGTTCAAAAATTAAGTGAACCTGATTATGAAAGTTTAGCCTTTTTAAAAAAATCTACAGAACATATTTTGTTACAAGTGGCCCTGTTGCATGACTTTTAGGAATAGTGTTAGTATATACGATTTCATTATATGTTGATTAGTTACAGAGGTATTAATTCCTGTTGTCATAACGGTCTCATTACCCGACCATAAGTGCGCTGTTTATAATCAACTAAAACAATTACTTCTTAATTGCTAAATTTTGTCCAACGCTTAAGATAACATTATATCGCAATGGCGTTCGCATCGTTTTCAGTAATGAGCAAGGTCAAGCTGAAGATCCATATTGTTTAAAATACAAGTTCAAATTCACCATTTAGTTTAATCCAAGGTTCATTTGGAAATATTGACCAGCGCAGCAGGCATAGCCTGCTAGTAGAGAGATAAAATCCAAACGGAAATTTCGTTCCGAACGCCTAGATTTCGAATTCTACTGCATGGATTTTGAAGAAACTTATACCGTTGAATAGGTATCGTTTCAGGGAAGGTTTTAAGCTATAACACATCATTCTACGTAGATTAGTTATAGAATTATTACGGAAAATTCTGTTATTTTGGACTTTGTTACTTCATATTTCCTTAAATATCTGGGCTCCTATTGGTCGTAGAGCTTAGATCTCGCGCCAAAAGTAGCTCCGAAGCACCCAAGCAAACTTTTCTCCGCGATTATTTTGCCGTCTTCCGATTTCCTCTAACTCTATTAGGGGCCCGCGTAGGGCCCCTTTAAAATATTTTTCGTAGTAATTTCAGCAATTATCTTAAATTATTGGTTAAGACCGCCACCCTCCCGATTCATGTATCTACGGAAAGGTTGCATGAAGGAGTTTCGTTCAGATACGCTTTCGTTAAGAATAGAGTGCGCTCCCTGGTGGTGGAATGTGGAACTAACATAACGCGATATTGTTAAAATTAGGAAATCTAACAATGCGATCTGTTTTAAACTTTGAGATAGTTCATAACACATAATCTATTATCTGTTCTATTATCTATTATCTATTATATATATAAAATTCAAACGGAAATTTCGTTCCGAACGCCTGGATTTCGAGTTCTACCGCATGGATTTTGACGGAACTTATACTGTTAGATATGTATCGTTTCAGGGAAGGTTTTAAGCTATAACACATCGTTCTACGTAGATTAGTTATAGAATTATGACGAAAAGATCTGTTATTTTGAACGATAAGGTTACCATTTTATTTCTTGGCGAAGTTTTTTGTTGTTGAAAAAATTGAAACGGCTATTACACCTAGAAAAATAAAAGACAAAAAACTGTTACTAATTTTATTTGAAATCTTTAAAAAAAGAAAAAAAATCCATTTTAATGAGTGATAATATTAAAAAACGAAAATATTTAATTTAAACATGAAAGAGAATGTTCGTAATACTTAAAAAATTATTCAGTTGAAATTTTGCAATTTAAATAATATTTGGCGATTTATCTTTTGCATCAGGTTAAGAAAAATGCATCTGAAAAATTGATAAAATGATATCAAGGAAGTTCCCCATAAGCGCATGCTCAGAAATATTTGAAAAAAACTATAGAATATTCTTCTCATAGGTATATATACCCATAAAAAAATCGGCAGAACCTCTATTTAGCATTCCTAAAAAAATAATGAAAATTTCATTTTTTGCGATTTAGCGCTGGTTGGCGACACGATAAAATTTTGAATAATACTATGATAAATATTCTTTAAGAAAAACTTTTTCAACTCTCGATACGAAGTTAGTTTAAGTAAGTTTAACGTAAATAAATACATATTTATAACTGCAGTTTTGTCATATACATTTATATATGCAATAATGAAATTTAACGATCGTATTTATGCCGTTTACAACGAAATTTAAATGGATTAAAATTGTTTCAAACTCAAATTAAGGTCCGATTCTGAGCATTGGCAATTTGACTTCGATATTGTTAGTGTCAGAGACAACAAGAGAGTTTTATTGCCATGGAAACAGCAACTTAATATCGAAATGTTTAATGATAGCATTCTTAATTAAAATACCCTTAAAACTTATCCAGCCGGTGACACCGTATAAAATTAAATAGCATAATACAAATAACACGCAATTTGCATATATTATATATACGCTTACAGCAAAAATAGTAAACTAATCCACAGTTTAAGTTTAAATTCATTGAGCATTAGACATTTAATTACTTATTTAACAAGGAATTTAAAAATGCATTTCAATCTCTTGCATTTGGCGAGAAAACGTATTGGTTCGCCAAAGAGCGTGGAGCGTTCGTCTTTTTACGCCAAATACTCGAAAAAATATTTTTTTCCAGATTTTCTACTGGGATTCTACCGCAATATTTTTACTGATCTTTTTTACATACATGAATCATTTTATTAGCATTTCCTTTTTCAAAATATTTTGAGCATGCGTTTCAAGGAGACCTTTCTTGTGAGTAATAATTTTTATTATTATTATTATTATTATGTATCTCTAGCAGATGCAATTATAAAAATGACGATATTATATAAATAGGAGTTAATATTATAAAAGTGGAATCAAATATTTAAATTTTAATGCAAACGTCCCCCCCCCCCCCACACACACACACATATTATAAATAATTTAATTTCAGATATTTAAAATATTTTTCGCGGACTTTACTACGGAAACATGCTATTTTGTTTTTCCCCAAACTTATGACTTTTATAACCTCGAACTCAGATCAACGAATATTGTCCACTCTTTTTTTTTTTTTTAACATATATCTCCAATTTCCCTTTTAGAAAAGTCTGCTGTTTCAAATGTTAAGTACTAAAGATTATTCTTAAGAAAATGTATGCAATTTTGCGTTATTAATACCACAAAAGAAAATATTTTACAATAAAAATTGCTTACTGAAATAAATTTTCGATTATCTTTTTAATTCGTCATCCATTTTTCCGGTTTTTTT
The DNA here is from genome assembly GCA_963932465.1 of Maratus speciosus. NCBI lineage: Eukaryota > Metazoa > Arthropoda > Arachnida > Araneae > Salticidae > Maratus > Maratus speciosus. Next base: position 274,688,822 of record OZ010792.1, on the reverse strand, counting down.
TAAGGTTTTTGATATTGGATTAATCTTCCGTAATCAGGTTACCCGCTAATTAGTGTATTTACTGAACTATTTGGATGTTTCTTTTATATTTGAAAGAGTCTCTGGACAGTGATCGCGATTGCAAAAGATTACATTTGTACTTAGCGATTAGTAAATTTATGTTTTTTCATTATGATGCAAACGGAGAACAGAAGATTTAGTATTATATATTTTTTAAGGGTAGTTATTTTACTATCACTAAAAAATAAATACTTGGAAAAAAATTTGAAAGTCCAATGGTGGCTGGTGGAACAGTATTTGTTGATTTATCATTTTAACCTAGATAACACATTTTAACCTAGAAAAAAAGCACCTGAAATGCAGATAAAATTGAAAATAGAAATCATTATAAAGCAAGTTCTGACGCACAATCCTATTCGCTAAACTGAGGAAAAAATTAACGATTTTAGGTTTATTTAGGCAGCAGACTGAAGAATAATGTAATTTTGAAAATAAAAAATGTATTTATTTCTCCGTGTTATTGTACTCTTTAGAGAAATGAAAAAAGGTCTTCGGTGCATCAAAATGATTATTTCGTTATATTATAGCTTGTTAGGTTATTAAGTTTTGTATAACTGACTTTATTTGTCATTTACAAAGAGTACTTTTGGCGAAAGATCTATAATTCAGCCGACAGCAATTTGACTTTATTTAATGGAATGTAGTTTGGCGCATAATTACGTATGTTTTACGTGTGTTAACTCTGGTAAATTTGTAACCATATAGTTTGCAAACACATCTAATGTTTGCCGTAAAACTTAGCTGTGCACCCGATTATGGAAGATTGGGAAGATTTTGATTGGATTAAAACAAGAGGTTTAGTTTTCTATCATAATCGGTTATCGAGGGTTTATTTTCAGTTTAACAGTTACATAATTACAAGTGGTATACATATAAAAAGGAAATGGTAATGAAAATGACATTATTTCAATTTTATTCAAACACTTTATTTTTAAAAATCCACTTTCATGTGATTCACATTTTTTTAATGAAAGTTAAAGACTTTTTGTGTGCAAACAATTTATTACTTTTTTTTTTTTACCGTATTTACTCTGCTGTAATCCGAAGATAGAAAACTGCAGTAGACCTGCTAGAAGACGTATATTACAAAATATAATGCAACGTAGAGAGAAATTGTATTTAAGCTACCAGAACCACACATAGCACCAAGCTGAGAAGCCCGGAGTTCAAAAACTATCAAACGAAAGTTAATAATCCGAACATAATTAATGTTCAGTGGTCACTCTCCGCAATCATTGTAATTATCTCTCATTTTAGTAGTGTGGTGACTAGAGAACATTTTAACATTTCTGATTATCAAAACGGCCGTATTGTCTTCCCAACCTCTACTTTAAATATATACTGTAAAAAGAGTTTCTTCTGAATAGCCCGAATTTTGCGTAACCCATAAGATAATATAATAGCTAAATAGCGTTCGCATAATATTCAACAAATGCGGAAAGATTTTCCCGGTGAAGGTCCATATTAATTTAAAATACAAGGTCAAATTCATAATTTTGTTTGATCAAGGATCATTTGTAAAATGGACCAGCGAAGCGGGTGTAGCCTGCTAGTTTTTTAAATAAAAATACTCATTTTGCATCATTCGCATTATTAGTCGAAAACTAACTCTCATTCTAAAAAGCTTTACTGGCTTCATACAGTTTTATTAAATTCATTTCTTATAATCACAGGATTTGGATGGAATTTTTCATTTCGGAATATTGGTTACTGCACACAGACTGCCCTTAAACAGAGCAGAAATGATAATCTTCTAAAAATAACATAAAAAAAATATGGACTTGCAGTTTCGACGCAAGTTGAGTGTTTCTTCCTTGTTGGTATACTAAAACGTTACTCATAAACAAATTAGAATTTTCAGTTGTCGAATTGTATATTTCGTTGCACAGACATCAACAATCACTAATTCAACTTAAGAATCATTCCATATAAGAATCACCCAGGCTGTGATTAAATGGTAAACAGATTCATGTGATTTGTTTTTCTCAGTGAGATGACCATTAGAAATAAATAAATCCAGAATATTAATGCCGTGGGACCATTAGTTTTCATTTAGTGGGGGGGGGGGGGGTCAAAGGTCAGAGCGCCGCTTGAAAAAATCAAATTATGTGTTTTGCATAGTATTTTTCATAGTATGTATTGAACTTATCCCTCAAAACAAATTACATGGTTGTATTATGTAAGGTTGGCCCTTTGCTATTCCAGAATAAAAATTATGGGATATATGTAATGCAGTGGGCTAAATGGCTGCAGAAATTGATTTTTTTTTCGAAATTTCACTATAGTTTTGACACATATAGCTCTTTGCATTAAAATGATCCCATCATTTTTAACTGCTGTATGCTTCCCTATGGTGAAATGAAACACAGAAAAGTAGGCCCACCATAGGCAGATTGTAATGCATTCCAAAATTTTATGCCAAATTTCCAAAAAAACATATTTTTGCATATCTTAAGTGAGATATACTAGACATTCATTAAAGTCAGAAGCCTCTACAATAATAATAGAAATGTAGAATAACTATTCACCTTTCAAAATCACCAAACAAAATCATGGGCACTAAAGCAGTTTTCATGGGGTAATGGAAATCACATTGTAATATAATTGGGAAATACGCTTCCACGATCATAGCCTCCAATCATTGCCAAGAATAAAAATACTTACAATTATTTCTGAAATGCATATATTTTTTATTCTAACACGAATTTCCACATGTATAACAATAAATATTTTTAATATGTTTTTGTTAGAGGCAGTGAAGATGTTTTAATTAAGTGAAAAGAAGCATGTAAACCAGATGATTATAAGCTACTTCAGTCTTGCTGCATACTGTCTGTTTGAAAGTAAGACTGTTTCTAAAAGTTATTTTAAACATGGATGAATAATCCTTATGCAAGCTATCAAACAAATGTGCTTGTGGGCCATATGCTGCTACAAAATCAAGTAGATTATTTCCAGTTTCTGAACTCTCCAGGCTTAACGATTTGACATGGTAATGAAAAAAAATGCACCTCCAGAAAATATTTCTGAAAAAGATCTCATAGAAAATCGAAATAGAACTACCCTAGAGATTGAGGATATGATTTGTGCAAATCACAGATACAAATTTGGAACATTTTGGACACCACCTCGCTATTGCGAACATCCTAATCATAAAATCAAGCGTAAGAAAGGGCATGGATTTGAGACCTTGTATATTTTTGAAATATGAAGCACTGTGCTCAGAATTTGGTTCGTTCGCAATTGGAGGAGTATTATGCAGGACGTTGGCAACAGCGAGGTGGTGCCCAAAATATTCCAAATTCGTATCTGTGCTTTGCACAAATCATATCCTCAAGTTCTAGAGTAGTTCCTCTTCGATTTTCTATGAGATCTTTTTCAGAAATATTTTCTGGAGGTACATTTTTTTTTCCAGTACCATGCCAAATCGTTTGGCCTAATAAGTTCAGAAACTGGAAATAATCCACTTGATCTTATAGCAGCGCACAAATACGTGCAAATACGGCACAAAAAATCCCAAATGATCATTTCGAGGATTCCGGGATTCCCAGTGAGGAAAAAAATCGAGAATTAAAATGGGTTCGATGAACCCCTCGGTTATATCCCCGAGTACTGGCTTATGGAATGATTGAAAAGGTGAAAACAAGAGTTTATATATCCTAAAGAAATGACATAATGAACCAGAACTAACTGAAAAAAGGAGTCACTGCGCAGGATCCCTCTATACCGGGGATCTGGGAATCCTTCAAACGATGGTATGGGATTTTATGTGCCGTGTTTTTGCGTATTTGTGCGTTAAATCGTTGTTAAAGATTTTAACTTTTGTATTAAAATTCGCATAAAGTGTTTGATTTATGCTTATATCATCATCTAGTTTACATGCTTCTTTTCACTTCATTAAAGCATCTTCACTGTCTGTAACAAAAACATATTAAAAATATTTATTGTTATATATGGGGAAATTCATGTTAGAATAAAAAAATATATGCATTTCAGAAATAATGATAAGCGTTTTTATTCTTGGCAATGATTGGAGGCCATGGTCGTGGTAGCGTATTTCCTAATTATATTACAATGCAATTTCCATTACCCAATGAAAACTGCTTTAGTGCCCATGATTCTATTTTGTGATTTTTAAAGGTGAATAATTATTCTACATTTCTATTATTATTGTAGAAGCTTCTGACTTTAATGCATGTCTTATATACCTCACTTAAAATAGGCAAAAATATGTTGTTTTTTTTTTTTTTTTTGTAAATTTGGCATAAAACTTAGGAATGCATTAAAGTCTGCCCATGGTGGGACCTACTTTTCTGTGTTTCATTTCATCATATAGAAGCATTCAGCTGTTAAAAATGATGGGATGATTTCAATGCAAAGAGCTAACATGCGTCAAAACTATAGTGAAATTTCGAAAAAAAAAAAAAATACAATTTTTGAAGCCTCCTAGCTCACCACATTACACATATCACATAATTTTTATTCTTGAATAGCAAAGTGCCAACCTTACATAATACAACCATGCAATTTGTTTTGTGGGATAACTTCAATGCATATTATGAGAAGTACTATGCAAAACATAAAAATTCAATTTTTAAGCGGCGCTCTGACCTCTGACCCCCCTCTCCCCCACCAAATGAATACCAATGGTCCCACGGCATTAATATTCTGGATTTATTTATTTCTAATGGTCATCTCTCTGAGGAAAAAAAATCACATGGATTGGTTTACCATTTAATCACAGACCCCCGATTTTGGATGATTCTTATATGGAATGACTCTTAATAAGAAACTATTTCTGATTGTTGCGTACAGGCCGATCGTAACCAGTGCAGAAATGAAAATATTTTGAAACAAAGAGAGGCAGGGATAAATTTTATAAAATGTTTTGAGTTTGCGGCAGCTGTGGCAAGAATAATAAATTGCAAAATACTGATTGTTTTCAACTATTTCTAAATAATATAAATTTAAAAGCAACGTTAAAAACGCCAGAATATGCAAACTTTGGGCAGACTAGTCTCGGTAGCCTTTAGCGTATCGTCCTCAGTGCAAAGGATAACGGAAACTTGCTCAATTATATAGGGGAGAAGCGGATTAAAGTGAGAAGTTCATTAACCAATAGAGAAACAGGAAAATACGGGTACCAGCCAATAGGGGAATAGTATAGGTAATTCCACCAAAAGTGTGAAAAATACTGGTATTCAAAATACTGGTGGGAAAAATACCGGTACAACCAGTACTTTCAAAATTTTGGTTGCATTACCTATGCTATTCTGCTGTTCGCTGGTACCCGTATTTTCCTTTTTCCCTAGTGGTTGATGAACTTCACACTTGAATCCGCTTCTACACTATATAATTGAGCAAGTTCCAGTTATTCTTTGTTCAGTTATATAGGGAGAAGCGGATTCAAGTGAGAAGTTCATTAGCCACCAGGTTCCATGTTCTTTGCACTGATGACTGTACGCTAAAGGCTACCAAAACTAGCGCGCTCAAAGTTTGCATATTCTGGCGTTTTTAGCGTTGCTTTTTAATTTATATTATTCTGCGACAACTAGCATCTTAATAATTATTTCTAAATAAGTTTTGTAAAGTTTTTTCTACTGTTATCGGAGTTTTTCTCGCTTTTTAACCACAGTTTACAGAAGAAACTGATAAAAAAATCTAAAAAGTTTGTTAAGAAAATTCGAAAAAAATATAATAAAAAGGCATTTATCGGTAAACTAACGCTAGTTTTTCGGTTAAAAACATTCTCTCAAGATTGTTGATCATTATTTCGCACGTTTTGTATAGATTGTTTAAAAATTGAGTGCTTGCACCAGATATTTTGCACAAAGGAATGACAAGAAGTGTATTTCAATCCATTTCCATCTGTAGCATAGGAGTTAATAATATTTTGCGAGTTTTTGTAACAATAACTTCCCACATATTTATACGAATATATATTCACTTCTGCTATAATTATGTGGAATTAAACATTCGTAAGCTATGTATTATTAATTATTCTTAGTGAGAACATCAAAACAACACACATGGTCGAGATTTTTAATGCAAAATTCGAAACTCTTCATCATTTTTAGAAATTTACATTTACATAATTTGGGTACTTTTATTAATGTAAACGTACAAAGTCTAAATTTACAAAATATTTTTTATGTTTTCTAACAGAATGTTAGTTTTCAGATACCCGCAAATATAAATAAAATTTATGAGTCTACACTATTCACACCAGGACATTTGGAAGTTAATATTAAACCAATGGAGACGTTCTTTGAAAAATTTTCTTTTGTATTTCATTATTTCTAAATAATTTTTATTGAATGGTATATCTGAGATCGCTGTCTAACGTTCTATATTTATACTTTTTCACTTTGTTGTTGTTTTTATTCTGAGGGCATTTTGATTTTTTCAACCAACCAATCAAATTTTTTTCAAGAATTAAAAGTGCCGAAATAAAATTGGAACAAAAATTTTAAAAAGTACAAAGATAGAACGTTAGACTTTCATTACAAATATCCACTGCAAAAGCAACCACTTAAAAATATTTAAATGGGAACGAGGAATTTGCAAAATACTTACGTTTGATTAATATTGGTTTGAAAGTTTTTCATGCTGGCTATATAATGCATAACCGTAGTCAACTTATTAAAAAAAATTAGAAACGCCAAAAGTAAGAAAAAAAGGAAAAACAAATTAAAACACTATTTCGCAAAATAATCAGTGTTTAATTCAGTCATTTTTTTCCGGGAGTGATTTCTATAGCTTGGGGCGACGCTGTACGACTCGGCCTGAGGGGAGGGGGCTTGCATTAGACGATTAATAAGCATAATATCTTAAATCTTCCAAGAGGAAGATTCGGTGTCCCGGGTGGGGGGAACCCTGAAATCAACGCTGAGAATAATGATTATTACTGTATAAAGATATAGAAATAGGGAAATTTTTATCTATACAAACCTTTCATAAACCACTCTTTCGCACAAATATAATCAACTTATATTTACTATTCATTTATCTCCTCTCTTGAAAGACAACATATCAACATTAGAATAAATCAGATGGAAGACGACATGCGATAAGTAGAGAAATAAAAAGTAAAACATAGCTTTCAGAAGATGTTGGGTATGCTTGATTTGGCAGTCTAACGTCGAATTATTAATGATTTTTCTTACACTGCTTTTTATGATAAAATGCATCTTGTAGGAACAGAAGAAAAGCTCTTTTTTTCCTTGCTTTCATTATTTCATGATTATATAAAATTGTGTTTTCGCTGTCATTGTACATATTCTCCAAATCAATTAATTGTTGAAAATCTTACAACAAGATTTATTTTTCAAAAGTTGCTATTTTTTTTTCAATATTTTAATTATATTATATTTAATGCTATAATTTTGAATTTAAATTTAAATTCAGCAGGAAAAGTTCTGAAAAAAATCTTTTCCGCAATTGTTATTAAAAAGGTAATACAGTTATTTTTTTTTAAAAACATATTAATAAATACTCAAAAACAAGTAGGTAAAATTCCTTTGTCCTTTGGAAAATGTATTTTTTAGAGAACAAATGTAACCTGTTTTGTGTAATTACATAAAAATTTGAAGATAGCCCGTCAGAATGACGTGTTCGGATTTTTATCTACTATTGAAATCAACAACTTTTGCTCTCATTGATGCAAATGAAACCGCACTGTTGTATGAACCAATATTTTCGTGAAAGTTCTTGTAATCAGGATTACACGGATCCATGAGCAAGTTCAACAAAAAATTTGGACATGACAAAATATTTCCCTCAGAATTTATAGGCTTCTCCAGTTTCACTCTTCTTTTACGGCAGCAACTTGTAAATTTTCCGTTATGCGGGCGTTCAGCTCTGAAATTTTTGGAACCACAGAACTGGCAAATAATGTTCATCGATCCGCAATAGTGTTCATTGTCTTCAACATTGACACGACTTTGAAGCTCTCGAGAACGATGGGCTTCTGCATTTCTTTCTCGTCTTCCTTGTTCAGTTTCAGCATTTGTCGCCCAATTCTATATCGGGACTCCTGGCTTTGCATCGTTAGCCATCTTGCTTGCCGTTCATTATTCCTTCGCCGTCTTCTTGCAATGGGACTTTCACCTTCGTTCATTGCATTTTTAAAAAATCTATAACCTTCAATTTCTTATAAATAAAAAAAAACTGTGAAACCCTATTCCTGTAAATACTATTCCTAACTGTAATGCTATTCCTAATAAATTTGTTAATTAACAGTAGAAAATAACACAAGTTATAATATTGAAAAATCAAATCTAAACTGTAAAGATCTTTCGGGATGCCAGTTGAAAGAACATATTTCTTAGGAATAACAATGAAGTCATTCTCAAGAGACATTCACGGCTGTGAAAAAAAAAGAAAGGAAAAAAAACAGCCCGAATATAAAATTTATAACGATATTGCATTTAATACACACCTTCGTTTGCCTTAAATTGGTATTTTAAAAGAAAGTTTTAATGTATAGAGTTAGTTTAGATAGCGATATTGCCAATTTGCTCCGTGGTCTATATTTTAATGAATCTCAAAGGAATGAATAGGAAGCATTCATAATTAAACATTGTTTTTGAAATCGCGAAATGATTGCAAAAAGCAGTAAAATGTTTTTAGTTTCGTTTGTTTTATATTGCCTTTGAGCAAATTATTGCATCCATGGTCGATATTTTAATGAATCTCAAAGGAATGAATCGCATACTTTTTATTATCGCTGATTGCTAGATTATACGATTTTCAACGCAAGATATGTCCAAAAACATGCGTATTTCGATGTAGCTCATCACTCAAGTTTTTTTTTTTTTTTTTTTTTTTTTTTTTTTTTTTTTCATAAACGTTCTAGAAAGATTAATCTTATGCAACTTTATTGAAAAAAATAAATCTCTGAAAATTAAAATAAAATGTCTGATTTTAATGGAAGATTAATGGGATCCGTATGAGTTCACTCCTGAAGTGTTATACACTTAGCGCTATTATATATACGAGTTGGAACCCGTCGAAATTCGACGAATTAAAATGTTTAGAATGGAACTGTTAGATCGAATTTATAATAAACCTACAAAAATAATTACAATAAAAAATTCATCTTGCACTGGTTATCTAACTCTTAAAACAAATTATGTTTTTAACCTAAAATTACCAAAATATTATTTCCAAAAACTTCAACTGCTTAAATTATTGGAAAATTAAACTGTATTAGAATACGTAATCAAGATGAGTAATTATGTTGAAGTTATTGATTCAGGCTTTTACATTTGTTTTTACGGGAAGAAAAATCAGTAAAAAGGATTTTGCTTTGTCACATCGGAAAATTTCCCCCCCATAAAATCTAAACTGTACGTTATTTTCACATTCTCAAAATTTACATACGCACCACTCAAATTCACAATTTAAAAGTATATTAACGCGCAATACATTATTAATGAATGTATTTCCAAACTTAAAGTCACGTTTGTCCAATACAACTTTTCATGTGAACATTCTCATAAAATTTAAGTTCTAATCTCAGTACCCGCGAAAATTTACCATTCAGAAATTTGCCTTTAGTTGCAATAGTATTGTTCATTTAGTATTGGTCAAATATTTAGTTTTGTCGAAGAACAGGATCGTTTTGTTTTAAATATGACATCATTTTTACTCGCTGAATCATTTTGTCTGGCGTCTCAAAATCAGTATGAGCGTAATGTAAAAATATTGAAATAACTTCTTCAATCTTTTGATTTATGATGAAGAATGCGTGTTTTTTTTTTAATGGCTGACGTCATTTTCTGTTCAAAAATTAGAAAAAAGTTACTTTTATTTGTAATCTGAAAATGGCATCAATAAGAATATAGCCAATAAAAATAAATAAACCATGACTATTTTCCCTTTACTTTTAATAGAAATGGAGTACTTCAGTTGCCACAATTATAAAATTGGTACTAACAACTATAAAAAAAATTAATATCTTAAAAATAAATTGAGATAGAGCTTTCAAACAAATTGCATTTAAAAGTACATTTTCTCCCCTATACGGCGGTGTAAAAATTAAAACTGTGCGATGTTTAGAAGTTTAAAAATTTGCAGTAGCGAAAATTGCAAAACCGAAATTTCATTTCAAATTTCAAAGTGTTGCCATTCGCAGAATGACGTATGCGTTACGCACAGATATGTTTGTCCTTTATAATATAGATACTAACTTAAAAGCTTCTTTGTATTCGCAGTATTTAAGATTTTCAATATGTGATAGTTTTACATTATTTTATTCAATTGTTTCATTACATATATATATGAAGGATATAGCACTTTTTATCAAATATTTTTTGTGCATTTGTGTAGACTGATTGTGTAAAACAAATACTCCATACTTATTTTCTGAAACCTTCTAATAGTTATTGCATATAGCATGATTAAGTTTTTTAATCATGCTTTTTTTTTTTTTTTTTTTTTTTTTTTTTTTTTTTTGCTTATTACTGAAATTAACTTGTTTCTAAATTCATGTTATGCGTTTAGATATTGAAAAATTCTATCACGTAACTTTTTTTTTTCGTTTACAAAATGCGTAGTCTGTGAACGTTATTACTTTTATAATAGTTCTTACATTAGATGAGTGAAGCATAGATGAAATAATGAAACAATGCTGCTGTTCTGATCTCATTGAAATTATTTCTTCGGACTACAGTCTATGCATTTTCTCCTTCTACTTCATAAGATTGTAAAAAAATCCCAAAGCTTAACTTCTGACAGGTATACATCTACTGAATAAAACAATTTACGGATAAAATATTGTATTTTCAGTTCCTTATTCTGCATTTCATCATATTTTCTTTTAAAATAATTTGATGGAATTCAATTTTGTTTTATTCAAAATTAATTATGGAGATGAAATATTTTGAGATTTCCAATATTTCTTTCAAAACACAATAGTACTATACTTTACTACAGTAGGATTCTTTTGTTAAATTAAATCCCTCAAACCTATAAATCTCACCGTATTACAATTTTTAACATATAAATCGTTCGTAATATATGTTATTGATCATTATGAAATACAATATGCAATTTTATTAATTAAATTTCAAGAGATTGGAGGTTTTAAACTTTTTAAAGTTTAGTTCGATACCTGCGTAATGCATTACTGGCAAATTTGTAATGCAAATTTACTTTAAAAAGTGATGTTATGAAATTATTTGTAGTTCAGAAACATTATCAAGAGAAGACTCTTTGGTCATACGTTTCAAAGTATTTAATGTTTATACAGTAGTACCTCTTTTATCTAAAACTCTTTTAACAGAAATTCTTGGTTAACCGAAAGCCATTTTGAAACCTTTTTTTATCACATTCCTTCTGTGCAAAATCCATTTCGAAAGCTTATTTTGAAAACTATCATATTCCTTGTGAGCAAGCGATCCCTTTCGAACTACGTGTACATATAAATATTTTCTATTAGAGTTCCTTCAAATTTAACTTGAGCTTCCGTAAGCTGCGGATTGGAACCAAGAAAACAAACAAATTAGCAATTCTGGAGCTTTTGAATGTTTTGCAAAAGGTTTGGCATGGCTGGAGAAGCAAAAAGATTGTGATAATGGTAAACTAATAATATTAAAAATCTCTGTGATAGAGCTTCAAAGAAAAGGCTATCGAAACTGTGACAAACAAAACATTTTTTTAAACCCTTGTGAAATATGTAAAAGATACTTAATTTCAAAATTAAAATTCAGGTAAATCATTCTTATTTCTATTTTGCTATTGCGTTATTTTTATTAAGTATTTGTTATCATAATAAGAAATATTGCTTATATTTCTCCTTAATCATAAAAATTGCAGCATTCTCGATTATCCTAAAATTTCTGTTTTCCGAAAGATGGTTGGTCCCAATTACTTCGAATAATCAGGGTACTTTCAAATCTGTACTTTAAAAAGATTGTACATATATTCGCTTAATTTAAAAAAATGACCCAGCTTTAAAATATATTACTATGGAATAAGAAAAGTTGTTATCACTATTGAAGTATTATCTGGGTATGATTCTTAGTTCTTAAATTTCAAACGATTTGATGTTTTACGCTTTTAAGAAATTATGTAACTATATGCTTAATGCTCGAAAAAAAGTTACGATCTTATTCATAGTCCTGTTATGATACATCAGAATATGTTAACAGTAAAGGAAAGTTACATGGGTTTGACCAGTATTAAATGCAGATATTTTTCTTCTCTGGGGAGGGGGGGGGTGTTGCAACTCCGAGAGGGACAATCTGAAGTTCCGGCGGGTGGGGAATGTATACATAATTGCCAAACAAAAATGTTAAATTTTTCTAGTATATTATGATGTGCAGTGGGCGGAATGTCCCCCGTGGGCCACTCCATGAATTTATCACTGGGTATGACTTTTCCAAAGTGATGGATTATATACACCATTATATCTCATAATGGAATTGAAAGCAAAAGTTTAGAAAAAGAAAAGTTGAAATCCACGTCTGCAGTAAAAAATAAAAAGTATCCTCTCAAAGCCGAGCACTGATTTAAGTTCATAACTTTAGCAATAAGCAGAGTCAATTATATCAAAATATATCTGTCTGTTTGCATTTCTTCACCCCTCCTCCTAGAATATCAATCGTCGGGGAATAAAATGATCACTAGTTATCCGCATGGATACAAGGATGTCATATAAGGTCTCAGAATTTTAAAAATTAAACTAGTTTTCGCTATATCTACCCTATATATGTAATGATAAAAATTTTCGCCCATTTATCTTAGTAAAACTATTCCAAATTCTTAACATTTTTCTTTTTTTACCTATCTTTAATAATATCTTAATATCTTTTGTCTTTTATTTCATGAATTTAAAACTCCGTATTCTTTTATTAGTCTAAAAACCTTAATCCATTCGCCTCATCTTATAAAACCCATTTAATTACTTTTTTCATTTTATTCTAAAAATAAATTCTTTTTCTTTCGAATGTTTTTAATATCATCTGTTCTTTGGTGTTCTATTCCCATCATTCCTTGCAAATCCCGCCAGTCATTGTTTGCCCAATAATTCTGACGCCGAAGCTAAAGAGATCGCATCGTCGTCACGCGTGCCTTTCCCCCTTCCCCCTGGAGCTAGTCCTATCGTATTCTGCTCTTATCGCGTCCTTCCTGCTACTTGTACGGGATTTGTCATTTATCAGGTACTGTATTCATACGCATGCAGTTTTCGCAAGCATATAACCCGTTGCATGGGCTAGGAGAGGTGGAATTTTACGATTATTGAGTTGCTTAATTAAACCACGCCACCTGGAGTGTTTTTTTCCTGAATCTTCGTCATTTGTTCTAATACGTAACATCTAGTGGTACATTTTACTACGTAGCAACTGCCCGCACACGGATCACCTATAACTAGTAGAATTTGGTGCATTATATGGTCTCGATTAATAAACGTTTTGATGCATCTATAGGCTTCCATTATTATGCTTAGACAGCCTGACCTTCCACTCTTCCATCACGATTGTACGACTGCAAAAAACCATGATTTCTTCATTGAGTACATAATGTGGGTATGCTGGTGCTTAAGATCTACATGTTTATATGATACGAATGAAATCGTTTCATATACATAAAATCCTAATGAAACGAATTTCTAAAACGGATATTATGAAACGACTGAATTGAAACGAATTTATGTAACAATTTTATGAAACGATTGAATAAACAACTTATTATGTTTCACGGCGATTTCTGCTAAAATATGGAATTCTTTGCAATGAAATTAAACACCAAAAATCCGTATTGATCCACAGATTTCAAAACTGGTATTAGAATTTTTAAATTTGAATTAGTTTTCGAAATGTGAATTTTTTTTCTAATTTTAAATACTTTTTCTAATGATGGCAACTCAAATTTTAATCATAACAGATTTTTTTTTTCATATTTTAGAATAGGTTATTATTTTAAACTAATTTGGCGACCAGTTTGGCCTCCCTTAAATGTATGCTAAGAAATGTATCATGTTACTTTTATTCATAATTCAATTTACTTGAACAACTTTGGCCAAATCGAAAGATTCTGATAGAGAAATCAAGAACTCGGTATTTTTATGCTAGCGAGACGCACGTGATAAATCGCCAAACATTTTTCCCGTCGCATTTTTTTATATTTCATTAATTTCATTTAAAATAAAATCCTTTTATTCATTTTATTCAAAATACAAAACTTTCATTTAAAACTGAAGGCTTTCAGTTCTTTCTTTTCTTCTTTTTTAAACAAATCGAAGAGAAAAATATTAGGCACAGATGTCATATACGCACCGGGGTACCTAATTGGCGCCAAAATGGCATTATTTTGACTGACATGGTAACTCGGCTATTGTTGTTTATTTAAAAATAAATGTTTATTTACTTTTATTTTTTTTAAATTATATAAATTATTTTGTTCTGTAGTTATCAATTATTTTTTTTTTGTTATTTCCGTTTAAAATAATAGAAAATAATTAAAAAAATACGGTACTACTTAGTTATTCCGTCGACCAATTTCGCCAAATTATACAAATTGACATAATTTTTTATTTTAAATAACGAAAGAACAAATAAATTACTATAACATTAATAAATATACAAATAAAACGTCGAAATAAAAATCACTTGATAACGTAAACACGTGTAACTTGCTTAAAGTCAAGTGAATGTGACATTTACGATCAACCATTATTGGCATTATTGGCATCTTATAGTTTGGCGATAGATTTTTCGTCGACGGGATAACTAAGTACACTGTAAAAAAAAAAAAAAAATCTGTCAAATTGACAGGAAAAAATGTCAATTTTGGCGCCAGTGGAAGACCGTTTAATTTACTGAAAGTTGCTGTGATTATTCATTAAAACAGTTTTTTCTGTAGAAAATACAGATTTTTTTCTGCAAAAATTACGAAATTCAGTTTCTTTTACAGAAAAAAACTGTTTATCTTCAAAACAGTTTTTCCTGTAAAAAATACAGTTCTATTCTGTAAAAATTACAGATTTTTTTTTATAGTGTAGTATCAAAAATACATATGTAAGTAGTATTAGAAAACGAGGTTTTCGCCAAATTTTCGTAAAAAAGAAAAAAAAAAATCACGCCAAATCTGTAATGCGTATATGACACCTGGCGAAATATTAAATAATGCAACAAACCATAACATTTAATTTCAACTTCAAATCAATGTTTTAATTTACCACTCGAAAAATAAGAAAAATGCTAACTGGCGAGATGAAAAAAAGGTATTGGCGAGATTTTCATCCTGCTAGCGTAACAGTACCAAAAATTCTTTGCGACTATGGCAACTATGTAGTTTTATCCGATTTTTTTTTTTTTTTTTTTTTTTTTTTTTTTTTTTTTTCTCAAAATGGAAAACTTTCGACACAGATGTCATATACGGCCCCATATTGGCGCGATTTTTTTCTGACGCTAATTTCATATATGCAACGAGTACTTAATTGGCGCCAAAGTATCGTTATTTTACTTGATATGGTAAGCCGGTTGTTGTTGTTTATGCTGTTGATGCTTTGCACAAATTGGCATCGGAAAAAAATCGCGCCAATATGGGGAATATATGACATCTGTGCCAAACTTTCATATGAAAGGCGAAGGGACCATACCGTATTTGTTTATGGCAGTTGATGACTTGAACTATTATAAAATAGATGAAATGATGGCGATAGAATAATATTTGGCGACTTATCAGCTGTGGCTGGCTAATATTAAAGTACCAAAATGGCACTTGAGTATAAAAAGCGTAGTGGTCCGCCCGGAACTGTTAATGATAATCACATGACTTAGGCCATTGTTATAGAGATTGTTTTAAAATACCGGGAGAGAATGACTCTGTATACTTAATTCATTTTATTTTAGCTTTTTTTTCAAATGTTTAAATGATTCTCTTTAATCAAAAAAGAAAATAACCATTGGATGTCTTAAGATCAACTGTTTCGGCCTTAAATTTTTGCAGTCAAAAGGAATTGGATGGAAATCCGTTTACAGGGAGATCTGCACAGCTTTTTTCAGTATAATTCAATCTTCTCTATTAATTTTAAAACCCATCAGATTAGCGTGTTATTAAATTCTGCGGTGTCTGAACGGAGGTTGGCGAGCGTAGCTTGCAAGGGGCAGAGCTCCCTAGTATATATATATATATATATATATATATATATATATACTTGTAATAATAATAATTTTTTGCCCCTTTATCTTAGTTAAACTATTCCAAATTCTTATCATATCTACCTTTATTTACCTGTCTTTAATAATATCTTAAATATCTTTTATCTTTTTATATCATGCCTTTAATCCAGCGATTCTTTTATTTATTATCTTAAAAACCTTAATTTGTTCATAACTATACTTCGTTTTAAAACCCACTAAATTAGGTTATATTTTTCATTTTATATTGAGACAAACACTTTTTTCTTTCGAATGTTTATTAAATATCATTTGTTCTTATTCGTTCCATATCATTTGTTCTTATTCGTTCCATATCCCATGATGCCTTGCAAGTTCACCGCCCTCATCCTGATTATGTTATAACACTAGCGCCGGTAAGTATTAAGTTCGGTTGCCTACGCCACCGTACCCCGCCCCCCGCTCCGGAGCTAATCCAATCGCTGGCACTGCATTCCATCTCCTTCCCCTTCCACTTAGCTGGATTGGCCTTGCTTTGAACGTCTGTATGCTTACGCGTTTGTTTTTACTACTATTTATACCGTTACATTCTCTTGGAGAGCAGATTTTGTAGGATTTGTGTTTGCTTAAATAACCCTTGCCACTTGGAGAGTGATTTGTCATTTGGTCTTGATATCGCTTCTGATCTTGTTTAACATCTTAACGCTATGTGAACATACTCGAAATTGAGACGATGTCATAACTAGTGGAGTTGGAGAAATTTACTTGTCAACAATAAAGTATTTTGATTTGATCTTACTCTTCCTTCATTATTTCTGGAAAACTCTTACGATTTCATTATATCCTGCCTTATCGCTGACCATGATGGAATGACTGCATTTTCATTATTATGGCTGGCGTTATACGAGGGATTTTCTACTGCCCAGTTTCGAAATGCAATAATCTCCAGTTATAGAGAGTCATCATTAATCCTTAAATGCGCGATTTTTTTATTTTGTTTTGGAAAAATTATATATGATTCTCTGAAAGGTTTATTACACAGGAAAAATAATGAAAAAAAATCAGAGGTACATTTGTCATATAATACGTCAATCTTTTCTTCCGTTGCACATCTGCAGTACAAGTAAAAACAACTGTTGTGTGGCTGTTTTACGGTAAAATATTGCAAATTAGTAAATATTTTAATAAGTATGCCTCCACGTACCTTCTTTTATATAATTATTTATTTTATAAAACAACCTTAAACCCTTTAATTCCCATGATAGAATACGTTCTAGAAATTACGTAGTTCAGAGAATCTGACTTTACATCAGAAAGTTTCAGTGGTTGATTTCGCTTTATTTAATTACGGAATGTCTGTTATTAAATAAAGCAATTATTGCTATTTTAATTTTCTGGTGTGGATTAGGTATACACGAATAAAAAAAATCTATTAAATTCAAAACAGTGTTGTTTGCATATATGCAAAGCTGCGCAATAAAGGGTTAATTTTCAGACATAATGTTACGACTAGCACGACATAAATTACGAGAATGTAATAATAACCCCAATGAATTTCGAATCCTGTTGACTTATTTCGACTTAAACATTCAAAATTTAGAGCTTCTAATGTTAAATTACATTTCCATACTTTTATTAATATCTCTTAAAATTAAAACCCTAACGTAATATTTTTGTATGTGGTTATAGTTCTAAACAACCCAAACATAAATACATTGAATTGGTAATTTTAGAAAAAAATTTAATATTAATTATGTATTATGAAAATAATATTCGAAAAAAGTATGATTTGCAATCTACAATTTTTTGATCGATTTATATTTATCAAGTCCTGCTTTATGCAAATTCTCAATTTCAAACATTTTTATAAGTAGTTTTCGAATTATGTTTAAAAAACGTCAAAATGATGGTATAAGAGGCTGTTTATGATGTGTAAAAAACATAATTAAAAAAATATATTTTTTACGCATTTTATTGAAACATTTGGGCTGGCAATAGTCGAAACCTATTAAGTGAGTGAAATAGTCCTATTCGTAAAAATAATACATTAATAAAAGTGACATAGACATTCTATAACATTTGAACAATCTAGTACCGAGCTTCAATCTGAGTACAGTCCCTAAAATATGCTTATTTTAAAATAATTAATTTCTCTGAAACTAATCCTGCGAATTTCGTGAAAATTTGTTTATAGGCTAATTGAAGGGTGTGTTATTTATTTATCTTGCCAAACTTGGGTATTGATATTGAAAAAAACAAAGTTGGGGTTTGTTTTTATATGTAGATGGCTTCCCTAAGCAAATTTTATATACATCTTTTAGAAGTAGTCTTTATTTCCAATCATTTGCTACCATTAACTTTCTTCTACAATGATTTGTTGCAGAGTTAGTATGAGATGTTTACTTTTATTTTTCCACGACTTTACGTTTTGTATTCACATAGTAAAAAGAATTGACATCATAAATAAAATTATGGATCATTGCTTTCCTGTCTTTCTTTATTGTTTACATTACTAAATATAGAAATCTACTAAATGTTACAGGAATATATAATAGCAATATTACAATCCTTTACTAGAATACAAGTCTCTAAATTTCTTCTAAATTATTAAAAGAAAAATTTCTTTTAATAAACATTTAATACCTTAATAAAGTAAACAAATAAACAGAAACAAGATATACCAACGTCACTTAACGTGATGCTACAAAAACTACATATTATCTTAATCGCAAAGCATTATTAATTCTTTTAAATATCTATTCGATTCTTTGCTGAGAAAAAAGCTGGTATTTATCCTTCTGACGAATCATCGTGCAAATAGTAATAAACTCTTGAGATTAGATTAATTAAAATATTAATTTAAAGATCATTCAATAATATGGATATAATTTACAGTTAAAAGATTCAAATGATTTTCAGAAAATATTTAAATATATGTAGGAATAAATAAGGAGAAAAAAAAACAACTTTGATAAAATTTAATCTTTAAGTCGAATTATGGTTATTATTTAATCAAACATTTTTGGAAACTTTTAAAAACATATTGCATACATAGATTTAATAAATAGTTGAAGTGCTTGTTTTCCCTTTTAACTTCTATTTGAAGTGCGTTCAAGAATTTCATCATATGTACTTTTCCTGTGGGATTTTTTCGTCTTCAGGATTTTAATGATTTTCACGTTTCAAGTTATATGAACGCTTCGGCAAACACAATGGAAAAATGTTTAATTTTATGCATTTGGAGTTTAAAATAAGTCTATTCACATTTGAAATTTTTGTTTATTTTCAAACTTTTAGTATTTTAGAAAATGTTAAAAAATTACAAGAAAATTCTTGATATTTATTTGAGTTCATTAAATCGTATCCTAAAGCAATTGTTGTCAATACTTAACCAGTTCTTTTAATAGAGAAAACTTTGGTTCTGGTTGAATGAAGAGAAGGGATCAGTTGCCTTTGAAATTTGATGATAACGTAGTATAAAACCAATTTGTGCTTGCTGGACCTTTTCTTTTGTTTTTGGAGTGAATAAATACAATCTTATTATGAATTAAATTTGTGTTCACTTATTTTTGGAAAAGGAGTTCTAGAACTCCTTTAGAATGCTTTAGATGAATTATATCTTTTATACGTTGTGTTGACGATGTAAAAAAAGTTACGCAGAATGCCAAAGATAATGAAGATGGAAATAAAATGGAAGTAGTCTCTACGGAGTCGAAGTTCGCATGATAATAAAAATATTTATCTATTGTTTTTACTCACACATGCTGCAGGGATTGCACAGGCAATCTTTTATATATTTTGTTCGCACCATTATTTAAAAGATATATATTTTGTAGTGTATTCTCTTGCAAATGTTGTCAAAGTATATATAAAATATTTCTGTTTTAGAAAAGTGGCACGAAATAGAATTAAAAAATAATCGCCTGTGGCAGCCCTGATACTGAAACCATACTGTCAGCATCAGAGTCCAACTGAGTAGAACTCCCGACCTATGAAGTTTAAAACTTCTGTGCTACACAAGTATTTTTTTTAATGTTACAACATACACACATATATATATAGATAGATAGATTTTTTATAATTGCTATATAGGCCACTGGCGTATGAAAATTTTTCATACATACATGTAAGCCACTCGCATATAAACAATTGACATACAGACATATGAGCAATAAACATATAGTTATATAGGCAATTAATATATAGAACACATAAACTATTCACTCATAAACAATTAACACATAAAACATATAAGCTATTGGCCTATGAGCAATTGACATATAGACATATAAGCCACTGACCAAAAAGCATTTGATAGATAGACAAATAAGTCAATAACATATAGATATATAAGCCAAAACAAATTCTATAATCAACATGCAGGCATTCAAGTCATAAAAAATTTAGAGAACTTGAACAAAAATATGAAATTATTCTAGACAAGAGTACAAGACAGAAATAAAAAGAAGCTAACTTGATACGGCCATGATACACTTGATATGGTCACCTGTGTGGTCATATCAGGAGCCGATCAGTTTTCAAGAAAATTGTTTAATTATGAACAACTCGCAAAATATACTCCATCAATGACAACACCAATCAAAACAGAATTAAAATTTGAACAGGGTATGCACCAACCTTACCGTAAATTACAAAAGAAAAAAAAATCTGAAATTGAAATTCTAAGGGGCTAGAAACTTTTGGTTTATTTAGGTAGATATAAAACTGCAATCCATCTAAATGTATCAATTTATTTATCAATAAACTCAATTCGCACAATAAGATATTTAATGTCTTTAAATAAATTAATAAGAGTAATATTCAAAACTTCACTTGTTTTACCGTAAATATCTAATTGACCCCTAAACAGGGTCATTTTTTTTGACACAATAAACTAAAAATAAGGAAATATACCACTTTTCCCATACTAAAATATCTGCCTTGTATAATCGAAAAATGTCTGTCAATTAATAAAGA
Organism: Maratus speciosus; assembly: GCA_963932465.1. Classification (NCBI taxonomy): domain Eukaryota; kingdom Metazoa; phylum Arthropoda; class Arachnida; order Araneae; family Salticidae; genus Maratus; species Maratus speciosus. The sequence continues at coordinate 274,667,658 of OZ010792.1, read as the reverse complement.
AAAAATTATAATTAAAAATTACTGGCATTCAAAAGCTTTTAGTAAAGACGTAAGCAAACTCTTTTTACGCGAGCGTTGCTCATCAAAAACTGTTAAATGGTTAATTACATATGCTGGGAAGTTCTAGGCAAGTATAAAATTTTTACCCTGTTACGGCCCTAAAGAGCACCCAAACACAATGGTGGAGTCAAACAGGTAAAACTCCCCATCCTTATCCTGATTTTATCGATTTTCAAGTAAATAATTAATGTTTAGGATCATATAAATTCCTAGTTGAGAGGGAAGAGTAATTAGGTGAAATTGCAAAATATAAAATACAATCAACAATTACTCTAAATAATAAATTAAATTAAACCAAAGCGCTGTGAAATTTTTTGAAGAACTCTCAACTTTTTGGAAAAGACTGCACTAGACCTTAAAATTATCAAAACTAGGAGGTTAAAATCATAACTGCAGCTTAACGCCTGCATATCTATGAGGTATATAAATAAATACATACTTCTCAACTCGATGCAAAAATTAATAAATCTACACTAGATAGACATAAATAATGAGGAGGAAGCTACTTTACATTTAACAGTTATTTTATTTTCAATATATACATGCATTAATGAAAAACAGATTATAGACATAGCAAAGGCTAAAAGCATTAAGTTTTGGTAGAAATTCTTTTATTGAACATATTACTTTAAGACAATTAACTCCTGAATGTAAACAGGCCTATTGTATTATCTTACAATACTAAACTTTGCACATATATATACAAAATTATAGAGGCTACCTTTGATCCATAGCTTAATGGCATTGTCATAAGATCTTTCAAAGTCTACCTCTCTGAGCGTGCACATGGGTCAGGATACAGTCTCAGTGAGATCACACACTGTATTATTTTTTATAGTTCTAGCACAATGGAATCATTTCACAATTTTTATCGTAAAATATATTTTTATGCCTATCACGACAAACTTCATTGTCTCAACTCACAAGCCTACTATTTGGCCAACTGGGCATCATTATATATATTTTTTACTCGTCAGGCTTTTCTTTAAGACGGCATCTCTCCGTAAGATCCTCCAGATGGAATAATATTAATTCCTTCACTTCTTTTTTTAGGATGGAATGGTACAAAGGGGACCATATGGACCGCCCTCCCTCTGACGCGGTCCGTCATTGGATCTCGGCAGGACTTGGGTTTCGCCCACCATTGCAAATTATTAGTTAATTCTGTATAATGCACATTGCTAAGGATTGGGTAGAGTTTCCCTATATCTTAGCCCTGTGTGCCCCAATTCCTGTAGTCAAGGCTGATATTTATGACCGACCTAAATTGGCCTCAATAAATAATTGTTTATCGTAAACGTTACCTTATTGTACAGTGAGTTTTATTTGCATACCTGCAATAAATTTGGGTCCCTGCAATAAATTTGGGTCCCTGCAATAAATTTGGTTTCCTAATACACTGCTTAAAAAATTAGGGGAGCAAGCAAAAACGTGAAGAGAACAGTGAAAACAGCAATGTATGGGCGTAAATTGGATAGTACACGTGTAGCAAAGCGCAATACATAAAAAAAGACGCAAAAAATGGTAAGGGAGCTTTTATTTTTTGAAAAGATGAAAAGAACAGGAAAAGATGGTTTAGGGCAACAATTTGGTTTCATGTAAATCATAAAAAAAAGTATTGTTTAGAAATTATGCAAGATTTTTACTATGGCATGTGGTCTCCTCGAACAGCTGAGACTGCTGCACATCTGTTTTTCATGGATGCGATGAGGTTATCGATAAAACTTTGGGGAATACTGTTCCACTGCTCAAGAATTGCAATCTCCAAGACCCGGACAGTAAAAGGAGGTCTCGGTCTTGCAGCAATGCCATCGTCTGAGTATGTCCCAAACATGCTCGATCGGATTTAGGTCAGGAGAGCATGCTGGTTATTCCATACGCTGTATTGTTTTAGCTTCAAGCATGTTTTCCACAAGGCGAACTGTATAAAGTCTGGCATTTTCATGCATGAAAAAAAAAAGAAATCACTAATTACTGCAACATAAAATACGACATGAGGTCTCGGTATCTCGTCTGTATAACTTCGGACCGTCAAAGTGCCATTTCGAATGATATGCAGACCCGTACGTCCACCTATGCTGACTATAGCAAAGAACATCAACCCACCTCGTCTGTAATGTGATCTTTCACGAACGAATGTGGGATTATTTTGAGTGCCTCTTTCTCTCCATGCCAAAACACATCAGATGTCACATCCAGACTGAATCGGGACTCGTCTGTAAACAGAATTTCACTCCAACAACTTTGCCCACAAACTCGATGTTCAGTACCCCACCTTCTTTGGGCCGCACAGTGACTTGAGGTCAAAGGAATACAGTCCATTGGCTTACGTGCATAGAGACCACCCTGATGAAGCCTATTTCGGACTGTTTGACTGGACACCCTTCATCCTCTGGCCAAGAACAACTGTGTTTGGAGCTGAGTAGCATTGCCCCTTCCGTCTCAACGGGCTGTTAACAGGATATATCGGTCATCAGTTTCTGTGTTTGCACATTTTCGACCTTGCACTTGTCGATGACTACTATTCATTGTGCCTTGGAATCGATTCCACAGCCTTTCATAGACACTTCTTGCGACGCTAACAGCGTCCACTACACTTCGTGTGTTTCCCCAAATTCAACTGTCTCGATAACATGCCAAGCCATGGATTGCAGTAAATCATGTTGTTGTGACATTTTCAAGCCACCTTTTCTCAAAACACAAGCTGAGCAATTGAATTTTACAACTGAGGCAGTGAAACAGACGTTTCTGCAAAATCCCGATTTCTGCACTTATCACCTTTTTCCAGTTTTCGACGTCATAAGCTTTAATTTGCGTGTGAAATTTTCTTTATCTGTTTTCTACAGCACTTTAAATTATGGATGTTTTATTTTACGTTACTTATCGGTGTAAATATTTGCGTAATTTCGTTAAAACCACGTGCTCCCCTAATTGTTTTAAGCAGTGTAGATATCTTCGTCTTCATAATACTTTTTTTTATTAAATAAAGCAAAAATGCCTATTATTAAGTACGGATATTCAACCTGTTTTTCCCCTTTGTTGAATTATACGCGATATTCGAGGGTTGATTTATAAGCGAATATATACGGTAATTACATGTTCTATTAAAAATAGCTATCGACTTTATTTCATGATAATTCAAAAGCTGGCAGGAGTACTGGAACGCTGTATAGGTCTGTCTTTGGTAATTTAGATGCTTTCATACGCCATAATTTCTCATAGTAACACTGAAGGCTAAAGTTTAAAAACCGAAAGATCGCAATCCGCTTCATGGGTCAAAAATACGAACTGTCTTCGTAACATCGAGCACGGATTTTCATTCATAATTTTAGTAATGATGATGTCTTCAACAGAATAACTGTGCTTTATGTGTAATTTGATGATATGAAAAAATATGTATTTTAATTCTGACCGTGACACTGTGGGTACTGTCTGCTGCGTTCTAAATTATTCAGCATTTACTAACTGTTGTTGAGATGCGAATGGCGGCCATTTACTGGACTTCACCTGAAGCTATTCCATTTTTCCAAACAGAAAAGCAGGTTAGTTGAAAATATCTACACTGTATATTCTGGTGCACAACGCGGACTTTTGATACATGAAAATTAATCGAAAACTACCGGTGCGTGTTATACGTAGTTTTTTTAAATAATAGAAATATGAAGTCTGAAAGTTTAAGTGCGCGTTATATAACGGAGCGCGTTACAGATCAAAATATAAGGTACGATATTTTCATTATTACTAATTAAATTTAATGTTTTGAAGTACGGCTCCCAGATATTTTACTGAATAAATTGATTGAAACTCTGGTTTCCCATTCCAAAAATGTTATCGTAGTACGTTCTGCTACACTTTAAAGTTTGTGATATGGGTTTGGAAAAAGATTAGTATATATAGCTTTCAGAACGTTTTGGCAATGAGTCTATACTTATTTTTTGTTTTCTACTAAATTCCAAGTATGAAGAAAATGTACTTTTTGATGAATAAAAGTTATTACACCTTAGTTTAAATTATCCCTTTATATACTGATTTATGAATTCATGAAAATTTTATCTTCTAAAGCATTTTACGTGAATTTTTGAAACTTTAATTTGGAATATTTTGGTGTAAATCGCCCAACATTTGGCGCTGTTATGCTGCATTTTTCACGACTTACACAATAGCCCCACACTGCGAAAAATAATTGTTGATTTTACAGTATAATACTGGCAGCTGGGGCGCCAGTATTATACTGTAAAATTAACAGTAATAAACCGTAAATAAATACAGTAGTATACCGTTTTATAAATGAAAATGCAGAAATATACCATTATATTACTACTTAGCGGTATATTACTGTTTATTTTACGGTTTATTATTGTTATTTAACGGTAAACTTGTTGATTTTACAGTATTATACTGGCACCCCAGCTGCCAGTATAATACTGTAAAATCAACAATTTATTTTTTTCAGTGCATCTCAAGAACTAATGCACGAATTTTCATCTAACTTCAGATTCTATTAGACGTTGACACAAGTTGTTACTGATTAAATTTTGGTGTTAATCGTTCAATAGGTGGCGCTGCTATGCTAGGTTTTTCACGATTTTTTCAATAGCTCTACCTCAAAAACTAATGTACATGTTATCATCAAACTTCAGATTCAGTTAGACGTTGACATAAAATGCTGCTGATTAAGTTTCCGTGTAAATCACCCAACAGGTGGCGCTACTATAATGAAGTTTGCACGATTTACGATTTTACCGATAGCCATATCCCAAGAACTAATGCAAGAATTTGGATGTTTTGATAATTCCTATGACGGGCACAGATTGCCATTTAATTTTAGCGCTGTGATAACGAATTTCGAAGCATTGACATGTTTGAGACAAAAAAAAAAGTTTTGGGATTGGAACAACCGACTATTGACTTAAATAAATGTTTTTTAGAAAATTATTTTGGTTATTCAGCTCACATACGCAGGGTGGTTCATAATGCCATGTCCAAACGACACTTGTGGATGTCTCAGGTCATGGGGAATAAGAATTACATAGGAACTGGGGGATGGAAACGCGATCCTGACGGTGCAATTGCATCGTGACCGTGACGCAAATAAAAGATAACAAACGGTGTAAAAATATCTTTATTTTACAAAAACCTTAATCGAAGTACAAAATACAAAGGAAAAATGTTACAACTTATAACATAACAAGTTTGTTCATAACAAGTTCATGATGTACATGATTTATTTTATAATTTTAATGAGAAAATTGCTATAAAAAGAGGAAAAGGGAATCTCATAAATTTGCTAAGGATATTAATTTTGTAATTCCTAATATATGGATTAATGATATGGAATTTAATTTTATTAAAACTTATAGTATTAAAAATGTTAAAATTGAGTTTTTTAAATTGAAGATTAAGAAAATTAAAAAATGTTTTGTTGCTTTCAAATTATAAAAATTACAGTTTAAGGATTTTCAATATATGATTTAATTAATTTTAAGTTATTGAGTAGAGGTAATTTTATTAAAAATGTAATTTATTTTAATATGAAATTTCAGCAGAAATCTTCTGATAATTTGCATTTAAATAAAATATGCAAAAATATTTACGACCTTTTTCCTGTTAATGATTGTATTATTTCAGCTGCATACAATTATCCTAAACCATTAAGTAATAAAATTTTTAATTATAGACAAACAGCTTTTTCAGATTTGAATACATCTTTAGTTTGTTCTTTTAATAATATAGAATATTAAGATTTTATTGATAGTTATCGTGGCCATAGAATTACAGGTAATCTTGATATAATTAAAAATAAAAACGTCAAATATTTAATGAATTTTGGTACAAAATTTAGAATTAATAGTAAAATTAGTTGTAGTAAACCACGAAATATGTCTAAAGATAAGGTTAATACTTTTATAAAAAAAAAACAAAGTTATAAGTTTAGTATGCCTTTCGAATGGAAATCTCAACTTTTGGGGCATTACAAAAGTTTTTTGAAAAATTATTTAAATTGGATATGAATATCAAATTTTAAATGATGAAGATGTAAACTTTATAAAAAAATTACATAATAGTTTTATTATTGTTCTTGTGGACAAAGCTGCCAGTAATTATGCAATAATATGTAGGAAATTTTATATGAAAAAAATAGAAAGTGAATTGGGTAATACTGATTTTTATGCAAAGGTATGCGAATATTGAAAACGATCCTATTGTTAAAAAAAATTTTGCATATAAGAAGAAATGTAAAAATATGTTTTCCTACAATTTTGATGTTTCTACTCATCACTGTTCGCCGTTTTTTTTTAACACTTAAGTTTCATAAGGATCACATTAGGTTCATTTGCAGTACTTCTAAAAGTGACAATAGAAATTTTAATATTGGTTTACAAAATTATTAAAAAAGCATTATGGTTTTTTAAAATGTAAATTTAAGAAGTATAGTTATTTTTGGTCGATTGATAATAGTATTAAAGTCTTGGACAAATTGCTTTTTACTCCTCAGAAAATACAGCTTTTCGCTTTTGAGAATCTATTTACCAATATACTTATTGATTGCCTTTATAATGTTTTAATTATTATTAATTTTGATTTATTTTGTTTACATGAAGAATTGAATATGAAAAGACAATTATTTTTAAGTTTATGTCATTTTTGTTTTTACAATAATTATAACTTTTAACAACAATACTTTCAATCAGATCTGTGGAATTGGGAGGGGGGCAAATTATTCTAGTACAGCTGCTAATTTATTTTTATTTTACTGTGAATATAAATATACAATACAATGTAATAAATCTTTAAGGGTCTTTAGGTATATTGATGATATTTTGATTTTCGACTTTAAGAATCTGTTTACCAATATACCTATCGATTGTCTTTATAATTTTTTAATTAACAATTTTGATTTCTTTTGTTAACATGAAGAATTGAATATGAATATAGAACTATTTTACTATGAACTTTTCTATGTTTAGGGATTTCTATGATATTTACTATAGTACAATTTTACTATGAATATAAAAATACAATACAATATAATAAATCTTTAAGGGTCTCTAGTAATATTGATGATATTTTGATTTTGAATTTTGATTTTATTAATGAATAATAAATCATATATACAAAATGTTTAAAGTTGAATAAGGCAAACGGAGATGATTACAATGCATATTTTTTAGATTTTAGCTTTTAACATTTTTGATAAGAAATAAATTTTAGATTTGTATGATAAAAGAAATAGTTTTCAATTCTTTACAAAAAGTATACCACATTGGTTTTCTAATTTGCATAAGATTTACATAAATATTATAATTAATCAATTAATTAGTTTTAATTAATATTTGTGGTAATGAAAGTAATTTTTATAAACAAATTTTTAAGTTTTTAGCTAATCGTTTTTACAATAGCAATTATCCTATGAATTTTTTGAAATATTATTTAAAGATTGTTTTGGAAAATAAATGGCAACACTGTGGTTTGGCGGGGTGACCAGCTTATGGTAGCATGCTTCCTGAATATTCTATAGGATGTGTTGGCCCTAAAGTCTTGTAAAAAGAACGGATTTAAATGGAAGTTTGAATGGATGAAGGCTTGCAGGCCAGGATTTGAATTTTTTTTAATTTGGATGCGGAGAGAGAATTAATGGTTTTCTGTTATTGCCAGGTGAAGGACATTATGTAGTATTTCTGTTTCATGTTTTTGTATTTGTCTTGTAGGCTTGTGCGGGCACTCGTTGTTCTGCATTCATACATGTTAAGATAATTTAATTTGTTTTAATAATATTTAAGTTGCATTTTTAAATTAACTTTTTAAAAGACATTTTTTAAAACTTTTTTGTTTTATAATTTAAATATGCTTTGTTTATACTACATTTTTTGTTTAAGTTTGGTTTTTTACCTTTAAAATTTTTAAATTTTACATCTAAAATGACAGTTTAGTTTTTTTCTGTTTTGAGAACAGGATGGACGTGTGTTCAGAAACCTGCACGTTTTTTACAGTGGGGGTGGAACTAGGTCCACCCACTGATAAAGAGCACACGGATTTTTACCTGTGATTTTTACCTGTGTAATTTAAATTTGAAGGTTTTGGGATTTTTTTAGTTAGATGTTAAAAATATTGTTGACGTACATCTTCTTTCCAAAATTATAGTATATTTGCATTTTTATTTATTGATGAAATACAGTTTGTTGCATTTAATATGAGCTGCTTTTATCTCCTGTTACAGTGTTGCCAGATTGGGACTTTTTTGTCCCCAGATTGTCCCGAGTCACCGCTTTTTTTAAATAGAAATATTCGGCCCATTTAAAAATAGATTAAAACGTCTGGAAAATTAGGCGAATTATACTATTTTAAAAAAAGTAGTGACAGTCAAATAATCTGAATTAAAAAAATCCCCAGTCTGGCAACACTGAACTGTTATGCAATAATCTTTCATTAAATATATTTAAGGAATATATATATATATATATATATATATATATACGTATTAAAATGGCTGAAGTGTCCGTTTTCCTTTTTAAGCCCCTTTGAACTGTGTTGAATAAAAGTAATCATGTGTACTTTCCCTTAGCCAAGTTTTTGTTCGAAGGATTTGATTGATTTTCAAGTTTCAAGTGATAAAAATCAATCAGCAAACACAATATCAAAATGTTTATTTTATCGACATTGAGATTACAGTCAGTCTAATCACATTACAATTTTTATTGATTTCCAAATTTCTGATATTTAGAAAAGGTTTAAAAAAATTAAAAGAAAATCTTCATATTCATTTGAGAGTTAAAAGTCATTAAATCGTGTTCTAGAGCAGTTATTAAGCGAAGTTTTTCAATTCTTTTTACGGAAAGATCTTAGCCATTAAAAAGAAGAGTGGTGTAAGAAAGATCTTCAAATGTACTCAAAAACTATAAATTTCTGGACGCATCACAATAATTTCCTATAGGGTAACATATCTTCGGGTGCTGCCTACAAGCTCGTTTCGTACTCGTAGAATTAAAAAATTCTAGCTGCGTGACAACCGTTGCATTGCTTTTGAATTGCATGAAATCATTAGATTCTTTTGGGGTTAAATGAAATTTAACTTTATTATAAATTTTGAATACAATTACAATAAATTCAATAATAAATTATAATTCAAATTTAAATTAAAAGTTTCTTTTTCAATAAAAATGCACATGGTTTATAATCTTGTTTGCTAAAAGCTTTTCATTCTTCGAGATTTGGATTCTAAGCTCGTAGAAATGATGACCCGTGTGTGAACTTATACAAAAATGACTAAGTTTTAATGAATGTATTCCAGAACATTTTATATTTATGAATTAAAATAAATGTTTACAGAAAAGTAATTTTTCTCGGTAAAACGTTTTGTTTTTAAAGCAGTTGTGAAAAGTTTTAATCGCTATCTTACGGAAATAATTGAGAATTTTTTTTTTTTTAAATAGGGAGCAATAATTCTCTAGTTAAATGCAAGGATATCAATGTATTTTGTTTCACTTGAATTATAACATACAGCAATATTTCTTCGTGGAAATTATTAAACCTAGATACCCTTCGTGCATTTCACTCAATTTTCAACATTACCTACACCATTCTGCCTTTAAACAGCTGAATTGTTATTCTACTTTAATAAAGTGGTGATTCAAATGCATTTTGATTTTCATGAGAGCTTAAAATAAAGTCAAATATTGCATGATGAACATTTTTATTTATTTTTGGAATGAATGAAATTATTATTATAATTAACAGTAATTAGAACTGATATCCTGTTCTAAATAAACTTTGTCTTCATTTAGTTATCGAAATTGAAGCATTATAATGAAGTCTTACATTTTTTGCTTAAGCTAAATGTGTTTCATTTGAGCGTATTTAATTACTTAATTTTTAATTAATTCTAAGTTTTGTTGTGCTTTTTCAGTTTAAATAAAATAAGTTATTGATCTTCTTTAAAAAATTAAAAGTTTCAAAATACGATTTTTTTAGCGCAAGAGAAAAATTTCATTCTATTATCATAAAATGTGTGTTACTCCTTTTCTTAGGATAATATCGATACAAAAATTTATCACTGAACCTATGTAATATGTTACAAAGAGATATTTTTAGTTTTATATCTTTTTTAATTGTCAAAAGTTCCTTATTTGAACTTATCGGACATGCCAATCCAAAACTTTCTTATGCATGTTAATACTTCAAAGTTCGCTAGCGCAGTGCCAAAATTAAATGGCAATTTATTCTCATCATCATGATTTTAAAGATATGAAATTCCGTGCACTAATTCTTGAGATATGACTATTGCTAAATACGTGTAAATCATGCAAAATGCAGCAGAGCAGCGACACCTGTTAGTAGTTTACACCAAAGCCTAATCGGCAAAAATTTATGTCAACGTCTAACGGAATCTGAAGTTTATGAAAATTCGTGCATTACTTTTTGAAGTGGAGCTATTGCAAAAATCGTGATCCAGTATAGCAGAGCCACTTATTGGGCGTTGGACACGAAAACCTAATCAGCAACAAATTGTGTCAACTGAATCTGAAATTAGATAAAAATTCGTGCATTAGTTCTTGAGATAGAGCTATTGCGGAAATCCTGAAAAATGCAGCATAACAGCGCCACCTGTTGGGCAAGTTACAACAAAACATAATCAGCATCAGTATTTATGAAGGTTTACTAGTCTGAAGTTTGATGAAAATTCGTGTATTAGTTCTTGAGATAGAACTATTGTAGAAATCCTGAAAAATACAGCATAAACGCGCCACCTGTTGGGTGAGTGACAACAAAACATAATCAGCATCAGCATTTATCAAGGTTTACCGGAATCTGAAGTTTGCTGAAAATTTTTGCATTAGTTCTGAAGATAGAGCTATTGCAAAAATTGTAAAAAATGCAGCATAGCAGTAACACCTGTTGCGCGATTTACATTAAAATGTAATCAGTATTAATTCATATACAGGACAAACTGAATCTGAAGTTTTATGAGAACCCACGCAATAGTCCTTAAAATAGAGCTATTTTAGAAATCGTGAAAAATGCAGCACAGCAGCGCCGCCTGTTGGGCGCTGCATACACCAAAAACCAATCGAAAACTACGCGATATACACCAAAAATCTAATCAGAGCCAGTTTATATCAAGGTCTAACTGAATCAAAAGTTCTATGAAATTCCGTGCATTCGTTCTTGAGATAGAGTGCACAAAAAGATTTTGTCATATACAGACAGACTCACAGACGGATTCACAGATAGGCATTTTCTAAAAGCTATCAAATCGTATTCAGGACCGTCTAAAACGTATAAATCCTTCGATAATTGGAAGTCAGAATTTTTCACGAATCCAATACTTTATTCTTGTAAAGATGAAGAAAGTAAATTTTCTAATTTGACTCAATATTAGTAGTAATGTTGTAAAATGGATTAAAATTAGTCCTTTATTCTTTAGGAATTTTCAATAACCGAAGAAATAGCAGTTATTATATATTCCGCTGAGAGCAATAAATTTGGGCTACCTAGTCTGTTTTATGGGCAAGATTCATGACCGCTCAGAGCAGACGGTTGAAGAGTTGAATATGCTTTAATTTTTATCACATGAAAAATGGTATTTTACATACATCGAAAAATATAGTAAGATATATATTTATAAAAATAAGATTTATTGATTTTTTACGAGAAGCATTTTATTGTGAATCGATCTTCCTAATTATACACTTGTGGCTGTTAGATAGGACAGTATAATGGAGCAAAATACACTGGCATCCAAAAGTTAAGGTACAGGGACTGAATGCTTTCGATTGCACACGTTTTGTCGAATATCTACAAAAATTATTGGCGAATTGTTCTTGAACTTCGGGGAAGGAAACAACATGTTTGATTTCATATTTCTTCGTGAAGATTTAATCAGGAGGTTAATTAGGGGGCTAATAATAAATTTAATAATAAAATAATATTTGCGATCACCTACGTAACAAGAAATACTGGAAATGGTTTGTCACTGTGTTAAATGACTATTTGGGTCTTGTTCAACGTTTATGTGCATTTGTGTAAGCATAGGACTCATATTCCTGAAGATGTTATTGTGGCTGTGAAAAATTCAAAAGTTTTTTGCTTATGGCATACAGAGTTCTCAACCAAATTTAACACAACTTTCCGAGAACTTGCCAAAGAATAGTAGCAACAGTATACTGCAATTAAAACAGAAATATATTGAATATTTGATGAGATATGCACATTTTTATGAGATAATTTTTAACTGCGCATGCGTGGAAGATTTCACAATTTTTGTTTCATAATTTGGTAGTCAGTATTTTGGGGCAAATTCTATAAAAAGTCCAGTCAAATGTTATGAAAACTTAGAAAGATATAGTGAGCTGATTGAAAAGGTGTAAGATTGAAAACCTTATAATAAAGCTATTTTTAGGAAGCAACTCACTATATCAACCCTATCTTTGTGAATTTTCGCGATATTTGACTGGACATTTTATATAAATTGCCCTAAATAGCTGACTACCAAATTATATAATAACAATTTTAGGATCTTTCACGCATGCGCAGTTGAAAATTATTTCCTAAAAATGCCCATATCTCATCAAATATTCAATATATTCATGTTTTAATTGCAGAATACTGTTGCTACAATTCTTTGGCAAGTTTTCGGAAAGTGTGTTAAATTTGGTTGAAAACTCTATATGTTATAAGCAAAAAACATTTGAATTTTTCACAGCCACGATAACATCTTCACGAATATGAGTCCTATGCTTACACAAATGCACACAAACGTTGAACAAGACCCAAATAGTCATTTAACACAGTGACAAACCATTTCTAGCATTTTCTGTTACATAGGTGATCGCAAATATTATTTTATTATTAAATTTATTATTAGCCCCCTAACTGTCCTCCCGACTAAATCTTCACCAAGAAATATGAAATCAAACATGTTCTTTTCATCCCAGACGTTCAAGAACAATTCGCCAATAATTTTGGTAGATATTCGACAAAACGTGTGAAATCGAAAGCATCCAGTCCCTATATCTTAACTTTTGGAGACCAGTGTATTTTATGACATTACGTGACGTCTAAAATTTAATTAACACTAAAACCTAAGTTCATCATATAGTTAGAAATGAGAGAAGCTAGTTGCATAAGTGCCGAAGTGTTCCAGAATTTATACCAAAAAGTAATGATAAAGAGAATGTATCATTTGATAAACTTAATAAACTCTATAATTGTGCAAACATGATTTTATACAACGAAGTTTTATCCGAAAAAACTCCCAAATGTACCCGTAGCTCTTCAGCTATCAAAACGTATGTCTTGGTTTTCCACAAATGAAACAACCGCGACATGCGGTTGCTAAATTGTCAACTTTATATTTAAGGAAATGTGAATGAAACCTTTCTAACCATAACTTACAGCAAGTAAATAACTGGCAAAACTAGATGTTTCAATAACTGCAGCATTTGATAATGTTTTCTTACGTAATTTGTAACTTAACAATGATACATTTTAAGAAATTGAACTAATATTTGGAAATCATTTTGGTTCATACATGTTTTGAATCCCAATGTATTATATGCTTTTTTACATCATAAACCTTTTGTTCATGATCCTTAATGCATATTCAAACAAATTTTACATTTTATCTGTTTGCTTCAATAAAATTAAAAATTAACTAATAAATATATTATTATCTCTCGCTATCACCGGAATCAGTGTTGATGAAATGGAATGCTAGGTATTCAGATAGCCTTGCCTAGCCACAAGGCTATTGCGCGAGCTATATAACTAGGCTATTGCGCTATATAACTGCAATATGAAACATAATAAACACAATCCTGATGATTTTCACGAAGATTTTAACTTAGAATGAAAAGAATGACATCAGTAATATAATATTAAAAAATTATTATAATATTAAATCATATAAAAGTTACCGTTATTTACTAGCATCAAAGTACATTGACATATAATAAACAAATTGTTACTAATAGGAGGATGGATCCATAAAAAAAGATTACAATGGTAATAAAAAAATATTTATTAACGATCAAACCGAAAATACAAAATGGAATTAAAAGGCATACTTGTCGATCACTTTATCACATAAACACCAAATATATTTAGGCATTTATCTGAACGGGTGGCCATCTTGTTTAACCAGGTTGGTAGAAATCACACCCCATCCCATTGAGCCATTTCTCGGCAGCTGTTTTGACATCACCGTCTGAAGAGAATCTTATTTCAGATAAGTGTTTCTTTAATTTCAGAAACAGGAAATAGTCACTTGTATTGGATGAACTCACGTAACTACAGCGCCTAGAATAAATAGTGTGGAAATCTGCTATCCAAACAGTGCTAAAAATTTGTATCCCTTAAATGGCAACAATGCTGAAATCCAAAGACCCGATCTGAGCGACACCTGCGGTACATTTTCAAATTTCAATCTAAACATCGTATTATTACAGCGTCTAGACCCAATCGTCTTGGAGTTTTAGAAAATATCCTGCAGATGTCGCTACGATCGACGCTTTGGATTTCAGCATCGTTTGATATTTAAGGGATCCAATATTTTAGCTTTTCTTTAAGTATTACTGGGATAGCTCATTTCCACACTATATTTTCTAGATGTTGTAACGTAATCTTGTCAGATTGGCACAACAGAGAACACTTTTCTAAACGTCTTGCTATTTCAAACTCTTTGACGCCTCCCCGTACTTACGAGTAGAATTGATGATTATGTGGAAAAGTGATTGACAAGTATGCAATTCCCTTTTGCATTTCTGGTCTATTGTTAATAAATAAATTCTGCTACCTTTGTAACCATTTTTTTGTATCCATCCTCGTACATTTATGCTATATTCCAAGGGGAAAAAAAGACCAGTTTTCCGTAGTTGAGTTGTATATCAGATGTTCGTGCAGCAATGGGATCTTACACTCAGATAAGCTATCGATTCTCAAGGGGCTGGTGTACAACAGAACAACGAAAAATAAGGATTAGGAGATTTTTTTCAGGTTCAAGAAGGGTTTCAATCCAAAAATAGTGAAACAAGTGTCCCCTTATTTTCGACGGAATATCCTAATTTACAATCAAATTTCAACAACACAAATGTCTGAAACGCCGCATTATTGCAAACATATTGTAAGAGTTACTGGCATTGATGGAAACCAATTGCTACATACGACCATTTCATTATTCAATTCGTACCGTTATTTCCAAATAATGTTCTTTGTGGTAAATTTCCCTTGCAGTTATTGCAGAGGCATATACCAAAAATTGTAGTTTGGAAAAATAATTCGAATATAATAAAAAAAAATATTCACCAGTGGTAGCCCTGTTGAAACTCATGATTATTTCAGACAATATAAAATCTAGAAACACGATAATTTCTTCAAAAAGGAAAGGATCGTATTTACTTACTACTAGAGGGAAAAATTCAAGACAATTGTCAAAAACTGCAGATTATCCATATTTATTATTGAAATATATTTTTGCATTTTTATTGAAATTTAATTACTGCATTACTGTGAGTCAGGAAGAGACAAGTACAGCAACTCTGCCACATAGCTGTGTACTCTTCTGCTATTACGTGTAGAATTTAAAATAAAATTATCATAATGCCCCGTTCACAGAGTTTTTTTTTAATTAATAAATTGAGCTTTTAGATATATTTTTATAATAATATAAATTTTATAACAGTGATTGATAATAATTCTAAAAAAAAGATTCTTTCCTGCTTAATCCTTCATTTTTTACTCTAATTTGATTCAAAAAATTAAGTTAAATGTATGGGATTTATAAAATAAAATTACATTTCGTATTTCCGTTGCGATTTTCAGAAAGCGCAGATCTTCATCTATCTGCGTAAGTTTAAAACACAATACAACTTTTTCATAATCTCAAATTTATTCACAAAACTAAAACATTCCAACAAAAACATTTTTCTACCTATTTACATAATAATTGTAAAATCCATTAAGTTTTGTTTCTTTAACTATTTGAATATACTTAAAATTCTTAAAAATAATTTTATTTTGCTGATTTAAATGTTATAAATTACTTAAACTTATTTTAATTCACCTAATTATTTATCTCATTTTTTAAATCATTACTGAAAAAATATTAAGAAAATATTTTTGACTAGCTGCATATTTGCCAAGCTCTTAATATTTTGAACTTAATTAAACTCAAAGTTATGCCCTTAATTAGTTTTTCCTACCTTTAAATCTTAATTTAAATTTATTAAGTGCAAGTTTTTAACTAGCTGCTTCTATTGAAAGCTATCTCAATTTTTTTCTAAAAAGTAAATTTTTTATTTAATTTTTTCATTATATGTATTATAAAGCAAAAATTGATTTATTGTAACACACTACAGTGATTCCATAATTTACAATCTATATTAATCCTATAAGCTATCGCATACTATCTAATTTCAGTGTCCACTGTGTTTTCATAAACCAAACACTATGAAACTATAGCTTAACATAAAAGCAACTAAGGTTATTTTTAACCCTTCACTGCACCACGTGCCACATCTGGCACATACCTAAAAACACTGTAATTCTTATTATGTGCCATGAATTTGGCCAATATGATCTCTATTCCTGATCAATAAAAGTGCAAAGAATGGAATAACACTTATTTTTTTATGTCAGATGGCTGCATTTGACAAAAAATTAGAATTTTTTCTTCGGAAACAAAAAAAATTTCGATCAAGCCATTAAGGTAAAATTTACTTTCATTATTTTTACTGAATACTTAAAAATATTAATATAAAAAAGTTGCAGAGTGTTAAGCAGATAAAATTAATTAATTTAAGTTCATTTAGTTGTAAAATATAGCAATATAATATTTTAAAATCCTAATTGTGTACATAGCATACACGCCATAAAATATCAAATTTTAGCTGAAATTTTTAAATTTAATTATTTTTTTTTACTACTTTTCCCATTATTAGACCGATATATAGATTTCAAATAATTTTTTTGATAAAAATAGAAAAAATCTTGCAGTGAAGGGTTAAAGTTAATTTTCTTTGACGACGTAATTACTTTTCTTTACGTTGTAAAGATAGAAACTTGACATCCTAACTGTAGGTATGTACAATCGGACCTAATTAAGACGCTCACTGTTAATACGCGATTCCACTAAAAAAAGCGAATTTTTTTCGGCCCCTTGACCATCGCTCATATAACTAAATATAAAATATTATGTTTAATACGTGAACCATTATTACGCATCCCTAATACTTTTCGAATTTAAACGTATTTCAAGAAAAAGGGAAACTTTCTTCTATTTACCAATATATTTCTTCGTTATTTCCTACTCATGCCGAGTTTTAGCAAATTGTTGTTAATATTGAAAATAGTCATAGAATCAAAAAGAAAGCACTATTTGCGTAAGATAAATGGACTTCCTCTGAATATCATGATAAAAAATAAAAAATAAAAAGTATTCAAAAAATCTATAAATATTTTAGAATCAATGTTATGTAACCTTCTAAAAAATCGAGATATAATCGATTAAGTAGTAGTTGCTTTCATGCCCAAGAGAATAAAGGTAAAATCTAAAAATATACGATGGAGTATAAAGCATATTGTTTGAATGGCATGATCGAGCTCAAGCCTTGAACCTATCTCTGAATGGCCAATAATGAAACAGAAAGCTTCACGGATGGCAAAGATCTTCGATAAAAAAGTAAATGTGGCTATTTGGACCTATTTAAAATTCTATATGGAATCGTATACAAGCAAGTTTCACGTAAGCAACACCAGTAAACAAAGAAAATGTACAGTGTTGGAAAACCAACGTCCTTCTGTAAATTGGCACAGTATATAATTGTTATCATATCTTTATTATGGTCAAATCTGCAATGTTCTTTAAAGTAGTCAATCTATACTAATATTATAAAGAAGTAAAGATTGTTTGTTTGTAGGATGCAATCTCTGGAACTACTGAACCGATTTTAAAACTAATGGCATCAAAAGGATAGTGTTAGTCCATGTTCGAACATAGGCTATATGATATGCCCATGCCACTACCCCAAAGACATGTAGGATCAAAAATCGATAAATACTTTTTCCTGTTACTGAAGGGCCTAGAAATATGAAATTTTGAATGGTAGTTACTTATAAGATGTAAAACATCTCCAAGAACCTTTCTTAAAAAATTCAAAATTTAAAAAGGGGTGAAAATGCGCAAAAAACGTTCGAAAGGGCGATTTCTAGGCAATCTCAGGAAATACCTAATCCATTTAAAACATAATAGTGTCAAAATGATGGTGTGACAGCACTTGTTCCAACATAGGCTATATTTTATGTTGGTGCCACTATCCCAAAGAGGTGCAGGATTAAAAAACGTTCTAAAAATTCGATTTTTGTGTTACTGAAGGACCTTGAAACAATAAATTTGGCATGGTGGTTACTTAATAGGTGCAAATGACCCTAAGAACATTTCTTTAAAAAATCGAAATTTAAAACGGGTGATAATGCGCAAAAAAGCTTTCTAAAGCACGTTCTAAATGGCGATTTCTATGCAATCTCGGGAAGTATCAAACCGATTTCAAAAGTAATGATATCAAAATGATGCTGTTAGTCCCTGTTCCAACATAGGCTATATGTTATATCCATGCCACTATCCCAAAAGGTGTGCAGGAGAAAACAATCGTTCTAAAAATGCGATTTTTGTGTTACTGAAGGACCCAGAAACATGAAATTTTGCTACTTACAAGATATAAATGAACTCTAAGAACATTTCCTAAAAATTCGAAATTTAAGAGGGGGTGAAAATGGGCGAAAAGCGTTCTAAATTGCAATTTCTACGCAATCTCAGGAAATATCAAATCGATTTCAAAAGTAATGTTTGCAAATTGATGGTGACAATCCTTGATCCCACATAGGCTATATTTTATGTTGTTGTCACTCCCACGTGGTGGTTGCATGAGCATAAAAATATTCTAAATCGCGTTTTTTGTAATATTAAGGGATCTAAAATTTTGGAATTCGGCATGGTTATTAGTTAAAAGATAAAAATGCTTCATAAGAACCATCGAATTTAAAAAGATGAAGGGAGTGAAAAGCGATCTAAAAACGTTCTAAATAACGATTTTTATGCAATCTTATGAAATACCAAACCGATTTCAAAAATAATGGTTGCAAATTGGTGGTGATAGAACCTGCTCAAATATGAGCTATATTTTATGTCGCTGCCACTACCACCAGAGGGTTGCAGGAGCAAAAAACGTTCTAAATTGCTATTTCTGGGATACTGAAGAGGCTAGAAACTTCAAATATGGCATGGTAGTTATTTATAAAAATTAACAAACCTCTAAACACTGTCGAAAATAAATTTGAAATTTAAAAGAGGTGAAGCGAAGGGGAGGGGCGAAAAGCATTCTACAGAAGTCCCAAATTACTATTTGTATGCAATCTCAGGAAATAATAAACCGAGTACAAAAGTAACGGCTGCGAATCAATGGTGACAGTCTCTCATCCTACACAGGCTATATTTTATGCCAATGCCACTACCATCTGGAGTTTGTAAGAACAACAAACGTCTAAACAAGCCTTTAAAAACTTTCTAAATTACGTTTTCTATGAAATATTAAGAAATTATAAACCGATTTCAAAATTGATGTTGCCAAATTAATTGTCACAGTCTCTGTTTCAACATAGGTATTTTATGTTAGTGCCATTACCACCAGCGAGGTGATAGACCATTAGACAAGAATCTGGGAATTTGACATGATGGTTAATTTTAAGATGTAAATGCGTACTAAGAACGGTTTCTAAAAAATTCAAAACTTCAAATGAATACTGAAATGAGTGTGTGAAATAAGCATAAAAGATTGAAAATACTTTCTAAATTATCCTTTATTTAGAATTAGTTTTAGTTCTTATTAATTTAAGTGTCATTTCGGCCTAATGCAGTGTAATAATGAAGTTTAGTCTAACTTTGACTTAATTAGTAATTTTTGAATTACTCCTAAAAGTATAATTTCTTCTAATAAAAGTTAGACACATAAGTATTAACTGGCATATTTCAACTATTATGCGAGCAAAGCCGCGGGTTTTGCAAGTCTAGTATAAAAAATGAAAATTTGTCTGTCTGTAATTCTATACGAATCCGTAGATTGGAAGCCAGAATTGTGAAATGTTACGTACATGTGTATTAAAACACGGCCGAGGCAACTAAAGTAATCCGGAATCGGAATAAGTTATAGTTAATTTTTAATGAATAAAAAACCACAAATTTAACAGCCATTTTCCAATGAAATTTAAACGTTTTTCGTTATAGCTGTTGCCAACAATTAAAAATCCACAATAAAAGTCTTACCACAACAATTACTTTACTATTGCAAGATTTCTACGTGAAAAATGGAAATAAATAGTTTGACGAATTAAAACAAGAGTGAATGTTACGTCATAATTTTCTGTTTTATGATTTCCATGTGAAAAATTTCAATTATTTAATTAATTTGACGAATTAAAAAATGGAATATTACGTCATATTAGAAAAATAATGACGTGGTGAATATATAACGTCATATATGTGTGAAAGAATGTATTGACGCATGATAAAAACTCGATTATGGAAATATTGGTGTATTATACATTTTAGGTAGATTTCGTATGAAATACTACCTATTAAATTCTCCCCTATGTTGGAATTTCTGAATTTTTTTTTTTTCAGATCTATACCGATCCTGATCCCTAGAACCCAAAACCACCTTCAGTAAAAAACTTTTTATATCTATCTATCTATCTATCTATCTATCTATCCATCTATATATATGTATATATATATATATATATATATATATATATCACTTTCTTCTGGACACGATAACTTCCACAATTCTGCACATATCTCTTCCAAACTGATACATAAAATGAAGGGGCATAAAATCTCGGTCAAGTTCGTTAATGGGCAAAATCGGACCAAGGGAGTGTAATCAGGGAAGGGTTTTGTGAAAAACATAAAACCCCCAAAACTTCTTAAATTATGTACATATCAAATCAGTTTAAAGTGTTTATTACTTCTAAAAATAGAGCAAAAAATTTATGTATCACAGATTTGTGATAAAATTAAAAATGGGCTCAAGGTGCGAAAAAATAGAGTTTTAGGGAGACAAAAATTCATAACTTCGTCAATTCTCAATATATCAAATCCAATTAATTTTATTATAAATTTCCTTAATATTATCTATAACTTTTATATTCACAAGTTTTTGATAGGACCAATTCGTACCGCAAAAAAAAATTAAAAACAAAAACAATATGGGGGGGGGGGGGTTGAAGAAGAAAAAAATCCATAACTCCGTCAATTCGTAAGATATAAAATCCTCATGAATTTATCATATATCTTCTTAATATTGTCTAAAACATTTATATAGACAAGTTCTTGATAGGACCTATTCTTACAGCAAAAACAAATTAAAAATGCATAGCGGTTGAAGAAAAAAAATCATCTTATTAAGGGTGTATTCAAATCCAAACTGCTTATTTTCTGACTAATTTTTAATTCACTTTTGCTCTCAAACGCATCCAATTGGCAGATTCTCTTATTCAGAACCTATATAATGTACCGTAATGATCGATTTTTTTAATAGAGGCAGAATATATTTCCAAAAAATGATGTCAAAGTGGGCATTTTGAATAGAATTTCCCGAAGCGATTGTATTAGAAACGAAAAATATTGCCCTACTGAAAAAATAATTGTTTATAAACGAAGTTTTAATTAATTTAACACAGGTCGCTTATAAATCTCTTCAAAAATCACGTCAGCAAGTTTAATATTTTTTCTTTTAAAAATGAATCTGAAAATGTGCCGTAAAATTTCGAGTTGTGGAGCATGGAAAAGTATTTTTTTTAATACCGCCTTAACATGATTCTGATGAAACCAGCTATTATATAAAAATGAAATAAAAAGTCGTCAAAAGCAGCCAGATAAAATTGTTAAAGTGGGTTTATCTCTAATCATGATTTAGTTTTTGTTGGTGAAATTAGTATACTTAACTTCGAAATCTACCTCCGCCTGTAGGCCGGGCCGGAAGGGATTTTCTTATATTGGATTTTCATTTGATTCATGTGTACAACACGTCGACTGTTTTTGTTGTTGTTGTTGTTGTTGTATGTTAAATTTTGAAATTGGTTTTTCAAAACAAACGTTCTAAAAATTTCGGCAACGCCGGGTACTTTAGCTAGTACGTAATAAAAGATTCACTGTGCAAAGGTATGATGATTTAGGAAAGTTCAGCAAAGAAAGATTGCTTGTCGAAAGAAATGCAGATGGCGCAGAAAAAATTAGCTCTTCGTGATTTGTAAATCATGAATCACCCAGATCTTTAAAAAAATGAAAAGTTTGCTCTGTGGATATTCAAACTAGAAGCAGACTTGGATAACTAATTATCTTCTCATCTCATAGATCCACAACTGCGAGCTACAAATGCAGGAAAAACCTAGGAAGTAATGTTGTCCTTGGAGAGCGGCCTAGCCTACCCGATTGTTTTTAAAAATACAATAATAGTGAGGTTTAATCCGAGGAATTATATGACCACCTCCTATCTCAATATTCAATTGCGGTGAGTCAGCGCATCGAGAAAAAACAGATATTCCTCGGAAGTTAATTCCTATCACCAAGGAGTCAGTACGAGAAACTTTGGAAGTTTATAAGACGTTATCAAAAAAGAAATCTGAGTTAATAACTTCAAGAACGAAGCAGATAAAGAGAAGGACGACGAATAACCTTTACCCCAGCCTATTCTGAGAGCTTCTGCTGTTCCAAATGTCTTCAGAGGATTGCTTGCATGCGTCATAAAAATTATTATGGTTAGGAGACGATTATATTTATTGTTAATGAAGTTTTTAATGTGTGTTATATCACATTAACTAATTAAATAAGCTGGTGTGATATGATAATAATAAAAGGATTCTTAAAAACACCATACAATTTTTTAAAAATATTATATCATTACTACCTTATATAATGTATGTTACAGCACGTCGATGGTAAGTACATCAATCGCAATAGATGACATTTTAGGAAAGTCGGAAGTTGAACGAAGATCGGGGCAAAAAAAAAGACTAAAACTGAACTCGTCAAGACTTATCAATGCGACCACAGTTGTAAGTTTTTTCACAAGTACTAAATATTTATTTTAATAACTGGATTGTTCTGCAAAAATTTAACATTTTTGATTTGTGTTAAAAAAAATTAGGCTAACACGAAAATTATTTTTGTCCTTTTATTTTTTGTTACAACGCATCAATAGACAATAAAATCATATTTTAATCTTTTTCAGATATTATTCCAATCGGTCCTATAAAAACAAACAATGGATTTAGCTTGAATACAGTTCAATTTTAATCTAAATATGCATAAACAGGACAATTTTTTACCGTAATATGAACGAAAGGTCTAAAGTTCAATTAGATGATTAGATGTGTAAATGAACTTAATTCTTGCAACATTATGCTAATCGAGTTTAATACGCGATCCCGCTTAATAGGCAACTTTTGTGTAGTTCCTTGAAATGCACCACAGACGCCACGAAAAATATAACAAAAAATATTAATTAAAAAATAAACTTTGTAAAACATATTGTACGCCATGCCAATAAATACTTCATACGGTGCCCTGTTATTACAGGAATGCCACGAGGTTCAAAAATAGGTCATTGGCTATGCATGATCTATATACATAGCATACCATGTTAACTATACACTTTATGTGGACGATACTAAAATAATGGCACGTAACCCTGGCATGGTTCAACTTCATTCACACCTTCAGCAACACATCACATAGGAGGATTTAAAACCTTTTTTGCTCATTGGAGGATTAAAGTTAACTTTCATAAAAATACTTCTGTCTTTTTTCATAGAAATGTTTTCTACCATCCCCTATCTATTTAAAGGGCGTATTACTGCACTTTGGCCTGTACCTAGACAAACTCTTACTTGGCTCAGGCGCATAGAATAAAGCACCCATAAATTTTACAAAGCTAAGAATAACCTTGCTCCCCTAATGTATAATGATGAGATGAGATGAGTAGGGCAAATAAACTGCTGTTATATAAAATGATACTTAACCCATTACTTCTCTACTGTGTTCCTCTCTGACGTTCTGGCGTAAATTCCGACACCCAAAAACTTCAGGTTGTCCAGAATAAAGTTCTAAGAGGTATCAAGAAATCCAGAAATTCGCAATTTGTGCCGAAACTGAACATAAAAGAATGAAATGTTGATCTCTCTTTTTCTTCCGAAATCAGCATCAAAAGTAGGGGAGACCGGGGCTAGTTGGCTATAGGGGTAAGTAAGCGCAGACCTCATAAATCGCCTGTTTGAAGATAGATTGCGCAACCAGTCACAGAGTACCTTTCTTCTTGCTTTTTACAATCCTCATTGTAGTTTTGCAGCGTTACCTAAGTGCAGTGGACATTTATTACGATTTTTCTGTTTTTTTGCACTCATAAGTAATTTTTTGTTGCTTCACTCTTTTTCTAATTCTTATCTTAATAATTGCGATTTAACTTGTGCAGTTTTTCTTAGTGTATGATAAACTGTACCTACCCCATTTGTGATTTACTTGGATTATTTATGTTTAGAAGGTTACGTGAAAAAAATTATTATGGGGCTAGTAGGCGCACTGAAGAAGGGCAAGTTGGCTCGGTATCTGGTGTCTGCTGCTAGCTTGAAAAACAGCAGTGGAACAACCGAGAAAAGTGGTTGCAATGCAAGATTTTGGGCACATGAGTCTTGTCCAAACGGAGACAATCGAACTTTTATTTGTGAAAACTGTAACTCTGATGATGATATCGAGTAGGATAGAAGTTACTCAATGTTAATGTTTTATTCATTATTTTTATGTCTGTATAATTTAGAATTTACATTGTACGGCGATAACGCCTTTGGTTAAACTTACTGGTAATAATGAAATTAATTTCTCTTAACTGCGTGTCTTATTTGAGTTTTATTTAAATTTTTATAAAGCGTGTGACAACTTACTCCACAGGTATAGGCAACTTGCCTCGTGACGGGGTAGGTTGGCGCACAATTTTCCTTTTACTTTAGACTTCCGCTAAACATAAACTACAAAAGCTACAAACTCAAACATCCGGGGTATTTATAGCCAAATGCCTGCTCTTTAAAAGTGCAGTTGAAGTTTGTTAAAAATGTTAAACAAAAAATTAATAAAAATTAATAACTAAAAACTGCGCCTACTAGTCCCGGTCGCCCCTACATAAGAAAAAATTATTTGCAGGCCTGTGTTATGTAACGTTCCTAATTTAGAAGTGCTGCACGTAGAGAAACAATCAAACACTAAAACAAATTAATTTAGTCGAGAACCCCTCCTCCCCCCCCCCAAAAAAAAAAAAAATCATCTTCTGAATGAATCTATACTTATTTCTGCGGTAAATGTCTGATATATTTGTTTGTGGTAAACGTTTGAAATATTTATGTTGTATATTAAGTTTAAAAAAAAACACTTTTTTATAAGCATTTAATGCTTATCTTAAAAATCATGCCTAAATTCATGATTACAGTTCATGTTGTTTAATAAAATTACGTTACATAGCGTCAAGTTTGCGCGAATCGTCATTATAGAAAATTCACATCTTTTATTTAAACTTGGTAGAATGCGCGAACTAGTGAATTTACCTTTTAAAAAATAATTTGTTCTCCATTTCTTTTTAAGATCTGGCAACAAGAAAGGAAAAGAAGTATTATTTAAACTATCTAGGATTTCTATAATAGATTACTGAAGTGTTTTCTGAGCGTATAATCATAACTTAATTAGTATTAATCTATTAAATGATAAAAGATTATGTTTAAAAATATAACACTCTTTATTTTTTATTTTTATTTTCTACATTTAGTGTTTAAAATATTTCGTTGTTGCAGTTTCACAGCTAACTGACCTATTTTATTTTCACGTTATTAACTCCATTGTTTTTGTAACTCGTAAATAATTGTTACGATTAAGATTATTTTGCGAATTATCACCTGCGGTTGGCTAACATAAAAATGGCTTAAAATTAATTTTAATTTAGTTCTAAAAATAATAAGATGTTATATTGTCAACGGAAACACATCTGTGTACATAATATTTTATCATTCTAACATATCGGAAAGGGAATGAAAAATCTATTGCAAAATTAAATTTTTATATACATAATCAACTTAAATTTATTAAAAGAGCATAAAATAGTACATGTTTATAATCATAGAAAAAAAGTGAAAATTAAAATATTCTCTAAAGTGTTGAACTGTTTATTGTTATTTATATTGCTATGAAATAGAGAAGACAGCAGTAAAAAAAAAAAAAAAAAAAAAAAAAAAAAAAAAAAAAAAAAAAAAAAACTTCGTAAAATAAATAAAACAGTTTATTCCATATTCACAGCGAATCTAAGATAATTTCATTTGAAAATGATGGGATAAAAGAATTTACTAAATTTCCTCTGGAAATGTATTGAGTACTTAGCTGTAATACGATTTGGGTCGTAAAAAAGGATTTTCCATAAAAAAGATTTAGCCCTAAAAAGATTTAGATGTAAATGGAAACAGAATTATTTTCACTAAAGGGTAATAAGCACATATTGAGCTTCTAATAATTATTTGTTTTGAAATCTTTTGTGTGATATGTTTCCTTTTCTTTATTACTTTACTTTATTTAAGGGATGTTCCTTTCGCTGTGTATAATAATTTTGAAAATTTAGTTTTATACTACTATTAAGTTATCGAGCAAATGTTTGACAAGACAATTATTTTAATTTTTAACAAATAATGATAATTCTATCTTTATCTGTAATATTTTTGCGGATTTTTCCTATGTTATATTAACTCTTTTATCAAATGTTTGACATGAATAGTCAAAAAAAATATATATATATATATAATATTTCTACTTTTATTTGCAAAAAATTCTGAAATTTTCAATGCGTCACGTTCCTTTTTGATTCAGATGTTTGACTCGAATATTTTTATTTAGCTACCTCTTACTTGTAAAAAAAAAATAGAAATATTATGTTGTTTTATGAATAGCAAATATGTGTCTTCTATTTTTCAGCTAAATACGTCATCGTAGTACTAAAAAATACATTCTCATTTTAAATTTTTGTTACAGAATTTTTCTTTAAATCAGTTTCAAGTTCATCGAAGAAAATTTTGAACGAAAATACACTGTGTGGCAATGAAAAATATTTCTTAAATTTAAGTTATTCGTAATTATTTATTTTAAGAATTTCTGAAAATATTTTTAACAGTTAATGCTCATGCTGATTTTCAACTGTAATGATTTTGAAATTTCAATGTATAATTTTACGTTTTCAGTGATATGTCTGAATAGCCTATTTTCGTAACAACACATTATTGCTTAAAAATAGAAATGTCATGTTGTATATAGATAGACTAGATAGTGCGATAGAATTTCATACATTTTTAATCAATAAGCCAACAAAATATGGGGAAAATACGTCATTATGTTATGTTTTGATTACGAAATTTTCCGACAACTTTATTTATAAATTCATTGAGAGAGAAACTGCATAAAAATGAGTATTTCCCTTCTCGGGATGGATTAGCCCCACCAGTGGCTGAGAGGTTCTGCTCTCGAAGCTGGTAGACGGAAGGTGCTGGGTTCGAACCCAATCGCGCCGGTCGGCCTAACCGTTTCGGAGTTTTCGTGTTCTTCTTTAAAACCTTGGATTTCCATGCGTAAATACGAGTTAGGTTCACTTAGAAAGACCCCACGGAGGGCACTCTCCCTCGGACCTATATCTCAAGAGTAGATAATCGGCCGTCAAAAATCAACCCTACCCTTCTCTGGATGATATAGGAAAATACATTTATAATTAAAAATTGTATAGAAATTCATATTTACGTCAAACGTTTATGGATAAAAAATATTAATACATTGCGCGATTTTATTAAAATATAACTTTTTAATAGAAAAATCAGTTACAGCAAAAGTAAAGGAACTTTTAAAAATATAGGATATCTTCTGTATTTTATCTCAAAATTTGAATTATAAATATAACTCAAAATGATTATTGAATATCTACGTGAACAATTAAAGAATGAAACTTTTACGAAGACTTTCGAATCACGTACATTTACATATTCCTCGGGGTACGTTAAAGATAATCAATTCTTTAATATCAAGTCGTATGAAAAGATTCAGTGTTTTGAAAGCCTTTAATTGGTTATTAGGAGTAAAATATTTCTAGTACGTAAGGGGAAAAGCTTTAAGAAGTTCAAATTAATTTTTAGAATACTTATAAGAAGCCTCTATTTAAATATTCCAAAGTATTCCGAAATATGCTTATTAGGAAAATTATTTTTAAGTAACTTTTATGACGTAATGTGCAGGAATTTAAAAAAAGTTTATCTTATGTAAAATGAATTTCATTAAAATGAATTATATTTATGATACATTTGATATAGATGTTAAATCAAATTTTCACATAAAAAATTACATATTACATCGAAATACTAAAAATAAAATAAAAATACATTCGTGAAAGTTGACATGAATTCTTGTCTTTTGATATTTGTAACTCCATCTACGGGTATTTAATTTTTTTTTTCAGAATAACACAAAATTATTTCTTAATGCAATTAGTGTACCATGATTATAAATATATCAATTAGAAATAGTATCATTATTGTGTAGGGTAAACAGGAGGAATTAGGGCAATCGGGGTGTTTGGATTCTAGTGTTTTATTTATTTTATTATAACGCTAGCTTTCCTTTTTAGGGCAAATGCAAATACCTGTACGTGTTAGCCTACGCGAATTATCTATTAATCTATTTTTTTTTTATCTTAAAACCTTGTGGGATAAAAAAAAAAAAAAAACTCGATTACCTGGAATGTTATTTTTGTTTCTTAAATTGCATAGAAAACATTTTCCGCCTAACCTTTAAAATAATGGAGATTTTTTTTTTTTTTTTACTTGGAAAAAATATTTAATTTTTATTCATAAAATAATGAATAATAGGGTATCCACGAACATGTAGCATGATTCTTCTTCGTTTCCATTATCTACAAAGAGGCGTTTTACGGGCTGCAAAATGTTAACGCCGAATATTCCCCATGTGGAGAATTGAATATGTAGAAGTTTCTGTTGTTATGTGTTTTATGATATCTAAAAGGTGTTTTTACGGGATAGGACTTACATTAAATCAGTATTTTAAAATTCGAAATCTGAAATCCACATGTGAGTAACACAGGTGGGAAATTTGGCCATGATTTATTTATATTTTGTCGACAAAAAATATATTTTTTAAAACTTCTGAATTAGAAAAGATTATTAAAAGCATTTACATTATTCAATCTATTTATATAAAATCCAAGTCTCTGTGTGTCCCTCACTATTCCGGTAGGACCGCCTCATTGAAATGAGTAATTGTTGAAAAATATTAATGCAGGGTTACCACAGTAGCGCCAAATGTTAGCCAACTTGGAGATAGCTGGCTAATTGTGCGAAATTCCCATTTAAAACCACTAATCTTTCATAATGGAGGTCACCGAAATTTAATTTAAACTCCACTCTTTTAAGATATTTTTTCGAAATCTATGGGTGATAATTTAAAGTACATCTTTACATCTTCCTCCCGATGCTACTAATAAAATAACCGCCAATAGACAACGGTGTACTGTGTGAGCTCCTAACTGCGCGATTTTAATGTGCTTCAGGTACTTTTCCAGTATAGGTGCCTTGGCGAAAAAGGAAATTTGGTAACATATTTTCCGGGAACCTATTCACTGCTTCATTTTATATACACACGCCTTTTTTGTCGATATTTATACGATTTATTTAACATAAAAAAGCCGTTTCTCTAATTTTATACAGAAACAGATGTAATTTGTAGATAAAAATATCAATAATATACATATAAAACAAACAAAAACGCTCATCAAATTTGTTTTCATAGCTGTTTATATGATTTTGACAACAAATCTCGATATTTTTCCGTTATACGGACACCATGCCAAAATGTATGCTAATGCGCCAATTATTTCAAAATGCTAAAAGATATTTGTAATTTTATGCCAGCAGTTTAATATGAGTTTTATTTTATTGCTTTATTTTATAGCAGTTATTTGTTCACTTATTTTAAGTATATATTTGTGATTTGATGAAATAGTTCGTAAAAGTCTGGAATTTTCAAATGTTATATTTTTTAAATGCTCACTTTAGTATCGACAATGGTTTTTCTTTTATTTTTCAAATGCTTCAATTCACGATATTGCGCCAACTATTACGCTTGGCGACAATGGTGTCCGCATAACGGAAAAGTACCCAAATCTCACTTTCTGATGCCCAAATTACACCAAGTTTTTTTAAAA
Organism: Maratus speciosus; assembly: GCA_963932465.1. Taxonomy (NCBI): domain Eukaryota; kingdom Metazoa; phylum Arthropoda; class Arachnida; order Araneae; family Salticidae; genus Maratus; species Maratus speciosus. Next base: position 274,637,269 of record OZ010792.1, on the reverse strand, counting down.
AATGCCAAAGCCCCTACAGTGGAAAAGTACCAAACTGTCTATTATTTTGCGCTATCCGTGTTATAGTTTGTACTATATGCAAGGGGAGTGGAGCGAAGAGTTTAAACATTAAATATTAAAGTTTCGGCACAGATGTCATATACGCCCCATATTGGCGCGATTTTTTTCTGACGCCAATGTCATATACACAACGGGTACTTAACTGGCGCCAAAGTGTCGTAATTTTGCTTGATATGGTAATCCGGATGTTGTTGTTTATGCTGTTGATGTTTTCGCCAAATTGGCGTCGGAAAAAAAATCGCGCCAATATATGATAACGTATATGACAACTGTGCCAAAGTTTCTATAAAGCAGTATAAGACTAAAAAATTAAGAATAAAATAAATGCAAAATAAGACTAAAGAAGAAAGAAAAATCATGCGTTAAGCATAGAATATGAAACACTTTCCAACACATCCTAAATGCTTTAACAAAACTTCGTTATTTAGGGAAATAAGGTAAATAAGATAACGTTACTTCTTAGATATCCCGTCGACCAATTTTGCCAAATTATATAAATCGCCAAATCAATAGTAAAACATTAATAAAAATACAAATAAAACGTCGAATTAATGGTTTTATTGGCCATTATTGGCATTTAATTAATTAATTAATGGCAACCATTATTGACAAATAATCTTACAATTTGGCGACAGTAATTTGGTGGACGGGATAACTAAGAAGTACCAAGATAACTAAGTAAACATTTTAGAAAACGCATAAAAAAATTAAAAATTGATTTCAGCAGTTACCGTCCATAGCCAATAGTACCGTTATTACATGCCACTATTTAGCTAAAATTTAATTTAAACTACTCTTAAAACTACTGAAATCACATTTCCAGAAATTATCATCCATAGACGGTTATGTATCCAATTCTTTGCGTGACCATGTATATCATTTTATCTATATTCTACAAACATTTCTTAGGAAACTAAATGCAGTTCAGCGTAAAAATGCATAACTCCTTTAAAAACCACCTTTAAGCAATTTACTCTCATAATCAGTAACCCTTACGAATTCTTTTGTGTAGCCCTGAATATGAACTGTAGCATTTATACACACAGTATAGTATGCATAAATGTAGTGAAACATAAAAGCGCATATCATAATTAAAAATGCATTTCTAGCAATCATTGCTTATGTTCAATACTTCGGAGAAAAGTTTCTTGGCGAGAAAGAAGTTTGCTAACGTATTTTCTGGCAACCTATTTACTGCTTCATACTCAAAAGCAATTTTTTCCATATGTATACAATTTGGCACAAATGTCATATACATTTGGCACAAATGTCATATTGGCGCGATTTTTTTCCGACGCCAATTTGGCGAAAACATCAACAGCATAAACAACATTCGGGTTACCATTACAAGCAAAATAACGACACTTTGGCGCCAGTTAAGTACCCGGTGCGTATATGACATGGGCGTCAAAAAAAAAAAATCGCGCCAATATGGACGTATATGACATCTGTGCCGACAATTTAGGTACAGATGTCATATTCGCCCCATATTGGCGCAATTTTTTTCGGTTGCCAATTTGGCGAAAACATCAACAGCATAAACAACATAATCCGGGTTACCACATCAAGCAAAATAACGACACTTTGTCGCAAGTTAAGTACCTGTTGCCTATATGATATTGGCGACAGAAAAAAATCGCGCCAATATGGGGCGAATATGACATCTGTTCCACAATTTAATATAAAAAAAAGCTATTTACCCATTTTTATAAAGAAACAGAAGTAATTTTTGAACAGATGTTATATACGCATGGGGGTTGGCGTGATTTTTCTATGACGCCAATTTGGCAGAAATCTCGCTTTCGAATACCAGTTACTTATATATTTTTCAATTATTTGCTATCATTTTGAAAAGGAAATAACTATAAATAAATAAAAGTTTGAATAATAACTATAGAACAAAGCAGTTTATATAATTAAAAAACAGAAAATAAAAGCAAATAAACAATTTACTAATAAATAAAAAACAATAGCCAGGTTACCATAGCAGGCAAAATAACACCATTTTGGCGCCAGTTAGGTTTCCCGGTTCATATCTGAAATCTGTGCCGTAATTTCTATATAAAAAAAATTATATATATTTAGAAACGATTTTTTTATGCATATAAGTGCATACATAAACAATGATAAAAGTTCATTAGATTTGTTTTCATAGCTGTTTATATATTTTCGCAACATATCTCACTTTCTGATGCCCGAATCGCGCCAAGCTTTTTTTAAAAATGCGCTATAATGGAAAAGTACTTAAATAAATAATTAACAGAAAAAACAAAGGAACAGATGTCATATTCGCCCCATATTGGCGCGATTTTTGGTACTTTTCGGTTAGCCGGGCGCCAGTGTTTTATATACATATTTATATACATACATATATGTAAATATACATATATATGCATATACATATATTGTATATAAACACATATAGATATATGTAAATATATATCTATAAATACATACATTTATGTATAGATATATATGTATATATGACACTGGCGCCCGGCTAACCGAAAAGTACCCGATTTTTTTCTGTCGCCAATATCATATAGGCAACATGTACTTAACTTGCGTCAAAGTGTCGTTATTTTGTTTGATGTGGTAACCCGAATTATGTTGTTTATGCTGTTGATGTTTTCGCCAAATTGGCAACCGAAAAAAATCGCGCCAATATGGGGCGAATATGACATCTGTACCAAAACAAATTATACAAACTAAAACATTTTATTTCGAGATCAAAGCATTGTTTTTAATCTCGATTAAAAATACATATATCCTTGGATAACTTCAATTGAAATTAGTTTCACAGCTTAATATCTCAATCCATAAACCTAAACAAACACAAGTGATTCATTCATCGTGAAACGTCAAAAATATTAAATCATTGAGGTAATCATTCACAAAGTAAGTTCTCCAACAATCAATGGGCAATATTCTAATGACGTCATAGTAGGTAAAATGGTGGCGGTATCGTTTGTTTATGGTTTGTAATCACAAAGATTTAATTTTGCAATGTCTCTTAGTTACATTATTTTATTGTCATATTTATGAGCTCAGAACAAAAGCCTATTTTTTCATTATTTAGTTATTAAAGACGGAAAAAAATCATAAATGCATGATCTGAAATTTTTGAATAATTTTCTTTCTTAATAATAAAAAATAACATCGAGAAGTATCAGTGGGTTTAAGTAAAATAAGTTTAACTGTTTAATTCTGTTGTAATATTTAAAATAACTGCATTTATTAGGTTTCAGTACTCAACATCAGGGCCCGATTAAACTTTGAAGTTAGAGGAATTACAATGTGATGTCAGTACCTTTCTTTTGGAGAAGCTTTTCTAAATTCCATATATACATGGAAAATCTTCAGTGTTAGAAATATTATTCCTAGGACTGACATAACACGAGAACGGCCTGCAATTTTACACAAGTTTTTGAAAGCTACTTTATATCAGAAATTTTACTAAAAACTGGTTACTTTTTTGTTATAGCGGCCCACACTATTAGGATTGTGACAAGTTGCAGCCAATTTCGCCAACGTCGTAACCAAGATCGTGAAGCACACACATATAATACCATATAATACAATTTCATGAAATCGTATACGATAATTTAATAGTTTTTAACCTTACTTCAAGTGTGTTATTTATTTATTTTTAAGGCTCAACAATCTAAATTGTCCAATATATGAATATAAAAAATATGTAAACAAAGATTGAATAGACATGACCGCAAAAAGCCTCAAATCTGCATAACACTTGGAACCAAACTGTGCAGATTAGTGGTCTTCTACTGTACACAGTTTTTCATAAATGTGTTTCGTTCTTAAAATGTGTTATTTTCATCTATCACTGCGGAACAAGCGAGAAAACTCATATTCTTGCACATGAGTTGTATATATCTTTATATCTAAATTTCCGTCATTTTTGACGGGCTACCTTTCTAGTATTTAATATTTAATAACTTCTACAATATTTTTTTTTTCGGAAATCCCCTTAGATTTTATAAATTTTGAGATCTTGTAACTTTTTTTTCTAATCACGTAAAAAAATCCAATTAGTTTTTTTGTTCTGAGTTGCTGCTTAGCTATTTTGTAACATGTAGCATAATCCCTGATTCATAATGCATTTTTGCAATTAAAATTTCCCCGAAAATGCAAAGATTTTAAAAAGAAAGAAAAATATATGTATACATATATATATATAAATGTCTGCGTGTCAACAAAATCGTGATTTAATACATTACATTTAATATCCACTCAAACATGTATTTTCTAAACATTACCATGCAATATTGTAGAGCTACAGATTTAACACCCTATTACCCATAAACGGATAATTGGGTGCTAAAAAGTATTTCATTTTTTAGCATATATTTTAATAATTTCAAGTTATTAAAATATAATAAACTTTGCAATTCCTGAAACTTATTGGTCTTTTAGGCGTATTACCGGAACTTAACTTAGATTGAATTCTGCTCACTTCAGAATCTGATGACATCCGCAGATTACTTACATCTCTTGCCACCGTTTTCATCGGCACCGGTATCTCCGTAGATTTTGTTAGGGTTAATGGGTTTTTAGTTAGGCATTTCCATTAGATTCGTTCATCTTAGTTATCGCACACGATTTGATCATGCAACATTTCGTCTAACATTGTTCTCTAATTGGAGTGTTTCGCCAAACTGAGTAACTTTGCTATGAAATTAACTAGTGATTTGCCAGCTCGTCATACATGACTATTGCATCGGTTTCTTTCCATTATTACTCATTGTGCCGGATCAAAGTGCAAATTTAACTGTATAATTATTTCTGCAAGCGCTTCTGTAGTTACCGCTGCCAGTAAAAGTAAATTACGTAGTAATGCATAAGTAGTTTGTCCGATAACTGTTAGAAGAGTAGATCTTCAGCAATTGGCATCAAATATCGTTTGCAACAAAAAATTGATCTAAACAATCTGTCTAGAGTTTCCAGGATTCAATTGTTGGATCAAACTCTTTAATTTCCCTAAAAGAATCCATCCTGAACCTTTTTTTCCAGTTTTACAGCTAGGAGCACGTACTTCACGCCTTCTGCGTGTTAGTCTTAATTCTGAGTGCGTTACCGACCACTTGCAATTACTACACCAAATTTTAGACTTAGGGGTCAGGTAACCTTTGAAGCGTCCAAAAATCGAATTTTTTTAAAATAGCTTATAATTAAATATGATTCTTTAAGAACATTTAAAAGCAAACCCCCATACAAAAATTCGCATTAGAAGAGAAGTTATGTCTAAAACACTTTGAGATTTTGCTATAGGATCAACGGATTTTTCAATCTTTAAAGCCAATTTTCTCAAAACAGCGATTTTGATCATTGCGCGCACGGTTTTTGAAAAACGGTTGCCCAGAATTTCACGAAATTTTTAGTGGATGTATTAAACGTACAGAAGCACAAAATGACCTATTATTATGTTTCTCAAGTAAGAAGTTTAGAATTCACGGCTACTTTTGTATAAAAAAAATCTCGATATTTCAAATCACTCTAAAAAAAAAAAAAAAATTCTCGGGATCTACAAGATTTATTTTTTTCACTGTAGGTCATTTTGAAAACACTTTATATCTGTACTCATTAAAAAGATCTTGGCTTGTTTCAGTCATTTAAATGGGAAAAATCATGCGCGCAATGGATGCAAGAATAATTCTTTCGTAAAAATTGTATTATGTTTAAAAATAAATTAAAAAAATCTATATATGTGTATACCTTTTCTGACAACTTTGATTGATAAAACAAATCGTTCCTAACATGTGTTTTGAATTTTATAATTAAAAGTTAATTAGTGAAAGAATGACTGCAATTCTTACAGAGGTCACTTTTCCATGTACTTTATTGGTTCAAAGGTTATCTGATCCCTTAGCCCGTTACGACTATGATCGACTTCTTAAGTCTATCAGAAATAGTTGTTGTTCACTGATAAAGCCTTCAAATCGTATCCTCTTAGCCGATGTTAAGTTTTTAGATATTTATTTAATTAAATGTGGCTGCCTGTAAGATGGCTGGCGATCAATAATAAAATTTATTTGTAAAGACTGCTTCCCTACATCGGCGCTAGCGCAAGACTACCGACTGCTGGGTATTTGCCGATCGCGCCAAGCTCGTATTTCATGCGCCATCTGTCGGGAATTTAAACAGTTAAAAACAGTAACTTTTTAAAACTATATATAAAAATCCCTTGAAACATCAAACTAATTTATTATTTGCTTAAAGTGATAAAAATACATTTAAAAGGCACAAAATACCTTTATTTATTCAGATTTGACATGCTTCATTGCTTTGACGGCCACAGTCTCAAGAATTAAAATAGTACAAATATTTTCGCAAAAAAAATTTAAACTGAAAACGGTAAACAAAAATCACGCGAACTCAAGCATAATGAAATTATCTGCAATATTAAAAATTGATATTTCTGAACGTGAATTACTTTAGATTATTATTTCATTATTCTGTAGAGCATCTCTTTCCAACATTTTATTTGCCATCCATTATCCGAGAATCAATAGAGATCTTCTTGCGCAGTGAGAATGTATGTAATGATTCAGCCTCCATGGGGCTTCCTAAAATTTGGAAAAAGATGCTCTACAGAATAATGAAACAATAATATAAAATAATTCACGTTCACAAATATCTATTTTTAATATTGCAGCTAATTTCATTATGCTTGAGTTCGCTTGATTTTTGATTACCAGTTTTCAATTTAAAATTTTTTTGCGAAAATATTTGTATCATTTTAATTCTTCAGAATGTTGCCGTCAGAGCAATGAAACATGTCGAATCCGAATAAATAAATGTATTTTGTACCTTTTAAATATATTTTTTATCACTTTAAGCAAAATTAGTTTAACAGTAACTTTTACAAAAACACCTTTTGGAAGTATTTCAAGCATTTCATTTTTTGATATTTCAAACATTTTTTTAATTAGAACTGTGCCTCTAAAGCTAATAGTTTAGAATTATCTATTGGACAAAGATAAGAGTAGACAACCTGCACATCGTAAAAGATTTTATAAATATCATCAATTAACAACATGTTTAATGATAAAATAGCAATGTAAAATCATGTGACCTATTCTAAGAAAAACGAGACGACTATTTTATTGAAAAAGGTGCAGTGTAGATATAAAAGCCATATAATACTGAAAAATTCAATGAGCTAAATCTTTTTTGTTTACCGATATCAACCCAAATTCGAAACGGGATTTTTTATACCTATGCAGACGACAAAACCACCAATGAATGAAGCTTTGTTACAACTTTACGAACTTTCCTTGTAAGGAGGTACTTTTTAGATGGAGCCTAAATCGAGCTAATTATACTTATAACATGTTTAAGGCACTACTGCACCATTTCTAGCGCATTTCTAGAGGCTTTCTAAAGCATTTCTTGGCTGTTTAAGCCAGAGTGAACACTGAAAGATGTGAGGAACAATAAAGGGGGAAAAACAGCTAATTCTAATTTGAAGCTAACATCCCTGAGATAATTCTTACAAACTTATGAATGAAAATACAGTTTCAGCTTAGAATCGGATACCCTGCGTTTTTAACTGAATAATGATGTTGCCTATTCAAAAACTGCTTCTATTGCCATCTTTAAAGTTTTTCCACCTTTTTAAAATTCCTTGTCGAAGTTTTGCAATAATGTAAATATATAAACTGTGCTCGATATTTCAGACCTTCTATGAATACAAGGTATCTCAAAAATGTTGATATAAAGTTTCAGAGGAGGTACAGTACATTGCAATAAACAATTTTGTAAAAATGTTTTCGGTTGAAATATATTTATTCAGTCAAAAATAAAAGGTCATCATTCTAATCCAAATCACGATTTTTCTTTATAGCTTTAACACTAGAAGGACCATGAGGGGTCAGTTTGAACCCTACCATATAAATATATTTCGGTTCAAACCAGAAATTTCTTTACAAGTTTAAAAGACACAAAGAACACGAAAATACAAAAAAAAATTTTTTCGAAGATCCCGGCACCTACATCGCACTTCCCCGGATACGGAGCAATCTAAGATGGATAACAAGGTGCATTTCAATAGGCAGCATTAAGAGCATAAAAAATGGGACGGGAGGCTACAACTTAGGTTATTGAGTTCAACTGAAAATGAAAATAAAATAAAATAAAATAAAAAATAAAACTTAGGACTGATAAAAGTTTAACTAAAAATCAGAAAAAAATTGTTAAATAATGAGTAAAAAATAAAATAATAATGCGTTGCCTAGCACCCCCCCAAACACCTGAAGTTCTCCCGGGTGCGCGCAGAAGTAAGCCTTGAAAAAGGCTCTTTGCAACACCATAACAGGTTCACAATGACTGAGAAGAAGTATTTCGGCGTTTGGCGAAAAATAAAAACTTTAAAATAAAAAAGTAAAAAAATAAAAAAATAAAAATGGCCGAAAATGGGGTAGACACAGGTGGTACAAAAAAGAAAAAAGTTAAACAAATAAATTAAAAAGTTTTAAATAAAAATACTTGTGTGAAACAATTTTATAAAATTTTGTAAAAAATTTCCAGCATTTCTAGTGTTAAGAATATTGAAGATATTTTAATGAAAATTTTTACAGGCTGATACCGCTTTGTGTAAACACGATAATATGAAAATGACTAGATGAATGTACTAATTTGATCAGTGACTCTGTATTTAAAGTAAGCAGAATTCTGGAAAAATCCGCTTCTACTATTTAGTACTGTTTGGATATAAATAGTGGTTACTTCTACAACTTCTTATGAATAACGTTATATTTTGTACAAAGGAACTAAGACAGTTGCAACTTTTCTCAAAATATCTTCTTTTTTTCTTTAAATTATAAGCAAAAATCCCTTTTCGAATTCCGCCCTGGTCCTGTATATTTGATTGAATAAATGGATTGTGAACCTACTTTCCTGTGCAAAAAGCGTTTGTTGTAGTGCACATTTCTTCCCTTCAAAATTGGTCCATATATTTTTGAGGCACCTTGTATTTTCGGAAACTATTTAAAAAATACATTTCCATGAACAGTCAAAAGCCTTTTTAAAAAAAGTGCCCGAAGTGCAGCCCATTTTCTAAAACATTTTGTTCTATTTCGTTCACTGAAATATTTTATCCGCGTTAGCGATTATTATATCCATAGTAAATCCATGTACTTTTATACTAAGCAAATAAATTTCAATAAATACTCTTAAAATACCTCGTCTGTTTATCGTATCCTTAATTCTAGTACGTAAAGAAATCGAAAAAGAAAGATTCATAAAAGCCAAAACATACACAAGGCACCTTTTTATATTTATTTCTTTTATTTATCAACTTTTTCCATTTGGATTTTTGGTGCAAGGCAAGTGCGGTTTTTCTTTTATTTGAGTGAGTTTATCGTTATTTCAAAAAATAGTTTCCTTCTGGGTTCTGGGATTTGGCAAGTTATGATAAATTATTCGTTCATGAAAAGATGACTGGCTACTCCATTGTTATATTATTTACTAGAATCATCTGGCATTGACGTATTGTCTTTGTTCGAATTATTTCGAGCTACTTGAAGATAAAGATAATAAAAAACAAATATTTTGTATACTTCCGTTTTAAACAAATCCGTTTCTACGAATTCATATGTGTTTGGTCTATATTTTGTATTCTTATCTTATTATATCACAAATATGTACATTGTGATAATATTTTTTTAGTTTATCACATAGAATGTATGGAAACAATTTTCTTTTTACTTTCTTCTTTCTTCAATAGAAGAAAGTATTGTAATCGGAATCTTTTCGACCTCCGGTTTTCAACGGATTTACACGTTTTAGGGGTCAGAGATCCCCAAAAACATGTTTATAGAAAGTATCTGTATGTCCGCCTGTCCGTCTTCTCCGTGTGCCCGTGTGCCTGTCGCCATTGTACCCTCAAAAAGTGTATGAAGTTATTCATAGAATTGAACAAAGTTTTTGGCTATGGCAAGCAGCTCTTTCCTTAATTTTGAAAAAATCCACCGGAAGGGGGCGCTTTAATAGCGATTTTTGTGCCATTTTGAATATTGTACCATCGAAAACTGCATGAAGTTATGCATAGAATAGAACCAATTTTTGTGTGTACTTTTTTGGCAATGGCAAGAAGCACCTCCCTGAATTTGGAAATATTCTGCCGAAAGGGGGCACTATAATAGCAATTTTCGTGTAATTTTCTTGATTTTTCGTAGTTCTACTGTACACCGGTGACTTGTTAATCGACGGAACTTCCCATCCTGATAAGCCAACTATTCGCGAACAGCTGATATACAATAAAATAACGAAAAACTATTGATTTAAGTAAACATCATGATCGAGATTAACTCGTTTTTACTCCGATTAATTGACTGAAGCAGAAATTTAAGATGGAAGTCAAAGTTTATATAGTATTGAACTCATAAAAATGAAATATTGACATTTGTAGCAACATTTGCAAATATTAAAATATATGAGATAGAAAAAAGTTTTGTGATTGTCACATCCAACTAGTTTTAAATTGTTTGAAAAAAATGTCCTAGTCTCTAAATAAGAAAAATAAAAGCAATAATTTTCTTTCTGAACACTTAATGTAAGGGAAGTAATGTAATCATGATTTGTATGTATGTGTATGAGGGAACACTTTAATTCCAAATTGTACTTCTAATTGAGCTCCTATTTGGCGAATATGTTATATAGACTGCTGTAGCAAGAACTGTATAGATTTTACCTAAAGTCGGCTGGTGGATTAGATATTTAATACATTTTCCAACCATTTTGTGACTAAATCACCAAGGTAATGTGATAGAATAGAAGTTATAAATATTACAACGATATAATCAAGCATTGGTAGGGCAGGGGCAACGTTTCTAATTTCAAAATGGTAGGACCGGCAGTCGTTCAAATCCGGTCAATTCTATTGGGGTTACTGGCTTAAGCACTTAAGTAGACCTTCCCACCTAGCTGAACCTGTGAAAATTTTATCATAGAATAGAAGTTATAAATATTACAACGATATAATCAAGCATTGGTAGGGCAGAGGCAACGTTTCTAATTTCAAAATGGTAGGACCGGCAGTTGTTAAAATCCGGTCAATTCTATTGGGGTTACTGGTGTAAGCACTTAAGTAGACCTTCCCACTTAGCTGAACCTGTGAAAATTTTATCATTCCCCTCGGGATTACATTAAGGCTGCTAGTCACGCAGCTTCCGATTTCCCCTCACTAATGCTAAGTCTATGGGCGTAGAATGTATTCGTATATTTAAAATATATTTTCAGAAAATTAATGTTTTTAAATCTTTTTTCTTTATAGTCTTTTTAAAAGACGTTTATTTTTTTTTCTTAGTTCACAAAATATTTTTAAAATCTAGGCTTAATTTAATATTTTATGCTTTAAAAGCTGACGAAATGCGAGTAAAATTTTAACACTTCACATAAAATTAAATATATATTTTAGAAATATTTTGAGAACTTAGAAAAAAAGAGACATTTTAAGAAGAATATACAGAAAAGAGAGGTTAAAAATATTAATTTCCCGGGGAGATATTTTAAATATACGAATGCATCAAACCCCCATAGACATAACATTAGTGAGGTAAATTCGGAAGCTGGGTGACTAGAAGCCTTAAGACTCAAAAGCACAAGCTGGGTTCCCAAGGTGGTCATCTTATCAAACACTTATCTGGGTGGGGCTTGTAGTGTTACAGCCCTTTGGTAGGCGTCCTTACCTGCCTGAACCTGTCAAAAAATGTTCTTCCTCCCTTTATTTCACTTAAACCCTAAAGCTTAGGCTGAGTTCCTGGAGTTGTCATACCCCAAAAATTTATTTAAAAAATCCCCCCCCCCCTTTTTTTAAATCTTTTGTACATATACATCAGTGTTCGTAAAATTGAATAGAATCACTTCAGATTTTATTTTATTGTTGTTTTCATTTAACTATTATAATATCACACACTGCAGTGTGCATTGGTGAATGGAGAAAAAATTCTTTAACAGCTTTAGGATAAAATGCCAAGACAAGTTATTCTATATGCAAAATGTAAATAATGTCTAAGTGTTACGTGTCAAAAAGACACGAGGAAAGCTGGAAATATATACAAAGCTTTTGGTTATAACAGCAAGCGTGCTTGGTTAGATATCAGCGCTTTTCTTTCCCAAGAAGCTTGATTGACTTGAAATTGATTTTGGCGAATTTTCAGCAATTATCACCTATAGTCGAAAATGTTTTCTTTTCTTTTGTGCAGTCTTGTATATGATCTATATATTTGTATACATACTACATAGTATGCTGAAATGTAGTGCAGTCAGGAAATGCATAGCGCAGATAAAAATTCTGCTTCAGCAACTTCCGTCAGTAAACGGAAACGTTCTCGAATTATTTTGTGGGGCCCTGTAGTATTTATACACACCAAGAAATGTTCAAAAAAGTGGTTATATTTAAAAACGCATACCATAGCCTAAAACGCACTTCCAGTAATTATCGCTTATAAACAGTAGTGAGCCTATTTTTTGTGTGATCCTGTAAATGAATGATAAGTGCTTTCACATTTCATTTTTAAGAAAGAACATGTCATAGTAAAACCTCAATAACATAGGACAATTACATTGCAATTCAAGTGTAAAATATAACAAAACGAAAATTAGAGCCACCCCAGATGACCAGGCGATACGCAGTCATAATTATTTTCAACTGTGTTGCAAAGGGACTTCAAAACGGTGTACTGAAATATCATTTCGCCGACTATTGTCTAATATCGAAGATCACTTTTATTTGATACGAGTATTTCGAGTTTTCTAATTTTCCACCAAAGACTGACTAGATTGATCATGTTTCCCATCAAAAATAACAAATTTCAAAAAACTTGTTTTTAATTATGTATTTTCTATTAACTTTGCAGTAATTTAATTTTTACTTGTAGAGTTTTAAAACTACTTTTTACCTCAAAGTTCACTTGCTTGTGTTTAGTGTCATTGAAAATAAAAACAATCTACACTGGTGTCCAAAATTCAGGACCAAGCACAAAATGCTAATTTTCAAGTACGCGAATACTCAAAAAGAAATAATATAATTCGAATAATTACGATCTCTATAGCACAGCTAGTCCATATAACATTCTCATTCACGTCACACATGGCCACATGTGTCACAGTCACTACGGTGAAGAAAAAATTGGAAATTCCATACATCTCATTATGACTCTCAAATGATCACTATATGTCACTCCACTGAGACGCCACTGTGACTGCTGCTTTGTGACGAGTCACTATGTGACTTTACAATGTGGTTACATTGTGACTCTCATGTGGCTGTCATCTGTAGACTCGATATCGAAGTCATCGTGAACGCTGTATTGTGATAAATTACCAAAGAATGTCATATTAAAGTCACCTGATGACTTTCAGGTGTCAGAAAGACTACTGTGAAGTCACCATTGTGATCTTTTGTGAAAAGTCACCATCAGACTATAATGTGATCTTATTTGGTGACTTATCATAATGCAACGTTCATGATCACTTTGAAATTGAGTCTAAAAATGACAGTCACATGAGAGTCACAATGTAACTGCATTGTAAAGTCACCTGGTGACAAGTCAAAACGCAGCAGTCACATTGACGTCCCTGCGGAGTCACATATAGTGATCATTTGAGACACATAATGAGACGTGTGGAATTTCCTATTTTTTGTTTCACCGTAGTGACTGTGACACTTGTGACCATGTGTGACATGAATGAGATGCTATAGAGACTAGCTTTGCTACAGGGATAGTAATTATATGAATTATATTATTTCCTTTTGAGTATTCGCTTACTTAAAAATTAGCATTTTGTGACTTGTCCTTAATTTTGGACACCAGTGTAACTATGTATACATGTTAGCAAGTTTTTATAATATAAAAGAGCTCTCATGTACATTTTTTAATCATAGAAATCAGAGTATATTTATGCGAGTTAGAGCACAGACAGACAGACGGCCAGACAAACCAAATTCACAAGCACTTTTGAACTATATTTAAAAGTGCTAAAAACGATCGGATTCTGTTACATTCGCTGAATAATATCATAAAGTTTTCAATACTTAGGAAGCCGAATATTTGATTCACTTATGAACATCAGCAGATTAACCCATTAAGGACCGCACCATCTTATACTTCACACAAATGATATTTAAAATATATATATACATACTAATGACTAATTAAAAAAGAAAAAAGCGATATTACAATTTTTTTTTTAATGTGAGATATGATATGTTGCGAAAATACAAACCAACTAATTACGTTATTGTCATATGAAAATCTTTGTAGCATTTACTAGGTAGCGGTACATTACATTTACTACACATAGTTATAGTTTGGCAGCTACACTATCTGTATTTTGAATTGCCTAATTTTATTTCATTCTTTATAGTGCATTTATAATCATAATCCAAAATTTAACAATAACAATTTTCGAAACATTTTGTACTACGTATTTCATTCAGATTTCTAATTTTTTAGAACTTGGATCAGTTATAATTTTTTTTTCGTAAAAATAAAAGTCATATATACAATATCAATAATAATAAGGAAAGAATTTTGTGTGTGAGTTTGTGAATGTGTCGATGGTTTTCTGAAGAGACCGCTGCACATAGAGCTACAAAATTTGGGGAAAAGGTACGTTTATATATGAAGTTTTGCACTCGAAGCCCAGTTTTTGACTTTTTGATTAGATTTTTTTTTAATTTAATTTTTTATGCGATTTTTAGCGCTTTTTTAAGTTTCGAGGCGATTTTTCCACATTAGTGAAAAGAATACGGTTTTTTTCTTTTAACTCCATATAGCAAATTTTATACCCTTTTCAAAAAAGTTTATTCGGAATTCGTGCAGCGATTTTTGAATTTTTATTCGAATTTTTTATGCTATTATTGAACAGCATTTCATGCATCTCCATGCATATAAGGATGTTACCGTAGGGTTCCACAGTTCTGTCGCCAACATAGGGATATATCGCCAAATTTGGCGACCAAAGTTAGTCGTTAGAAGTGACGCCAAGTTGACAATATATTTAATATTTCGCCAAATTCCCATAGATTTCCATTGTAAACCAATAGGTATTACTTGCTTACAGAAAATCAACATATTGAGATATTCTAATGCAACAAAAACTAATATTAACTTAAGGAATTATATTAATTATATTTAAGGGAATCCAAGTAAATTAAATTATGAATAAAAGTAACATGATACAATGCTTAGCATGCTTTCCTAAACATAAATTTTAAGAGAGCCCGCAGGTCAAAGGAATTAGGTTTGAAACTTTTATCCAATTATAATAAATTTTGACTTTCGTAATTTTTGAACATTTTGCGATTTTTAATTCGATTTTTACTTTTCTTCGCGATCTGCTGCAATTTTTCGACATTCCATTTTTGACCGATAATACTGAAGTAATTTCTGCCCTCATTTCAATAAAGTTTATTCGGATTTCGTAAAGCAATTTTCAAATTTTTCGGGAATTCTGCATGTGATTTTTAGTGTATTTTAGCGATTTCCGACCATTTTTCCACATTTGTGAAAGGAATCAACTTTCAATCTTCGAACACAATATATAATTTTTTTTCTCTTTTCGAAATTTGTGCAGCGATTTAAAAAATTTTCTCGAAATTTTGTTGTGATTTTCAGAGCTTTTTCGCAATTCGTGCTATTTTTTGACGTATCTCGGCAACGCCGGGCAAGTTAGCTAGTGTGATAATAAATTTGTTGAGAAGAAAATTCACAATAAGTTTAAAAGATCACAAGCAAAATTTTGCGAAAACGCAACGTCAGTTTTTAATGGGTTAATCCTTAAACTGCGGATCGAGACATATACTTCCCAGTGGACTTTTTGTTTTCTTTTTGTATCACTTTTTGAAAAATAATCTCTACCGTACACTTATACTGAAATATTTATAACCCTTTATGCCCTGACGGTACTTTAAAGTAGCACTTTGAAGTACCATTAAAAAACTTGTTATAAAATTCTAACTATAATACATCGGTTAGTAGTAATACAGTTTAGAATGAGTTATAGATACAGTACTTTATTTTGTTCAAAAAGCATTATTGGTTACACAAAACAAAAATATTTTTAAAAGGATGATTTCTTTTGCCTTTGTATCTTTTCAGCCGTTGTAAGGTTGAATGATTCGGTGGGGGGGGGGGGGGGGGAGTTTCAGCTCAGAAATATTTCTATATTGCTATTGTAAGAACATTATAATTGTACATTTCCTAATGCTACAAAATACTAAAAAAATATGATTTAAGTGGAGTTATAAATATTGCACAAAATCCCTATAAATTCAAATGTAATAAATTAATTTTAATTGGCAAAATCCTTCTAAAATTTATTAACTGATTATGTAAATCTTCTAATATAGTTTCAAAAATTCACAAAAAATGCTTTAGAAGATGAAATTTTCGTGAATTCATAATTCAGGATATAAAGGGTTAAAGGTATAAGGGTCTACTTAAAAAAAAAAAAAAAAAAAAAAAAAAAAAAAAAAAAAAAACATTTTTGTAAATTCTGGTACGATTAAATAAAAAATATATTCGCCAATACTAAGCCGTAATCAAACAGTCCAGAACACCCAGTAGGTACTTTCTATGGAGCACTATTCTAACTTTTCTCTGCCTTGTTATAGTAATTTAGTAGCTTAATATTTCAATTCATAGTATATATAATATTTTTTATTTGTTAACAAAAAATCGCAAGAGATAGACAACATTCCTTGTTCTGTGAATCGAAACGTATATACTAATATGCAGTGATTTCCGGAGCTAAAAATATTCCTATAAATGTCTAAAAGAATTAACGTCCCTGATAGACCGGAAAGCGGCAGCACAGACAATCACCTCATCGAGTTCACTGATGAAATTTCAGAATGACTTAAAACTCGATATATTAAATTCGATGCATATTAAAACGCGAATATTCGATGCATATTAAAACGCAATCGGTCTACAGAGTCATACCTTGGTCGAAAACACCCGAAAACCTTATTTTAGCGACTGACTCGTACGTTTACTATTGCGTTATCCTGCTCCCAGTCCTCCATGTTTTCATACTTCTGGTTGCAGGAAAACACAATTGTAAACCTACGAGTCGACCACTAAAATTATGTTTTCAGGTGTTTTCCACCAAGATAGGACTTGGCAGACGCGATTGCGTTTTAATATGAGTATCGAGTTTTAACTAATTCTGGAATTTCAGAAGTGAACTCGATGAGATGATTGTCTGTGCTGCCGGCTCCCGGTTTATGATATTTCTTTATTTTTCAGTTACCGCATTTACTAAACTGTAACAACCAGCAAACAAAACTGTAACAAACCAGCTTCGTTTCCGCAGTTCAAATCATGAACAAGAAAAATAAAAAAATAAAAATTGAACAGTGCTGAGCAGTGTGAAGGGTTGCTGTCTTATTAAATTATAATGGACTATCTATATGACTACGCTGACGTCATTTTGAGGGTGGCAATAACAGACGATTAAATTTAACGTTTACCGCAATTTTGTTTAACTTCTAAACGTTGTCGTCGTGCAATTTAACTTTTTACACCATCCAATGGAGAGAAAAATATAGTTTCAAACGCAACTTTTTTTTTTTTTTGGATCGCAATTTGTTTGAAAAATGTATCTCAATTTTCATTGTATTTAAAATAATTTCTAAGCATGATTTTTTTTATATCTATCTCTATCGCATGTAGACGATTGCGAAAGGTAAATAGCTCAGCATTTATTTCCTGTTTATATTCCATAATGAAATTAATCCATTCATAAATCAATAAATAAAACAATACCATATAAATAAAACACAAATTTAAGATATGTAATACCCAATCACTGTATACGTAAATACTTAATATACTTAAACCATATACCGCTGAAATGATCAGAATTTAAAACGGCTGATTGAAAATATTGAGCTGTGACGATTTCTTCGGTTGTTAATTTCTGAGGCGAGGACAATACAAAATTATCGCTTTTAATAAATTTCAAAACTTTATTTCAACGCATAATTGCTAGTTTTCATATAAATATGATTTTTTCATTCTGAAAATATATATTAAATATATATAAAAAAAAATTATAGTTTTCAATGAAAAAAAATGGTTTACTCGGACGCGCATTATCAAGCCATCCACGTAATCAGGTATAGAGAACAAGTGGGTAAGTGTGATCACAGATCGCACAGAAGGTTTCGTTTAATATTCCTTTCAAAACACTTTATCCTTTTGAAAAATCTGTTAGTTCCACATTTCACAAGCAGGGGGCGCACTTGATTCTAAACAAACCTGTATCCGAACGAAAATCCGTTTTACATACTATCCGTAGATATATTAGTCGAGGGATTGGGCCCATAGCACCCGAGATAAGTTGGCGCAACTGGCGGAAAAAAATGGAACTAAAATATGTAAGGTTATGGTGCATAATATGAAAGAATGGTCAAAGGGGTGTCGGCAAAAGTTGGAAAATTTGTCCCCGGGTTAAAAGAGCGGAGGTTAGAAAAATTGCTTAAAATACACAAGTTAGAGCCCAGAAGGGTAAATAATAAAAGACTTTTTGAAATTTTTATGATTTGTCGTGTGGTCTGAGGCATTCAGCTATACGTATGCAAAATTTCATGTCACTAACTTAATTAGAGGCTCTCTTAGAAAGAATTGTTCAAATACACATGTGGTAGCTCAAAGGGTTAAACGTAAGATTTTATGATTTGTCGCAAGGCCTCGGGTGTTCTGCAATAAGTATGCAAAATTTCAAATCTCCAATTTAATTAGGGGCTCAGTTAGAAAGAATGGCTTAAAATACACAAGCTGGAGTTGAAAAGGTTAAACATAAAACTTTTTCAAAATTTATTATTTGACGTGAGATCTGAGGTGTTCAGCTATAATTTCAAAATTTTATGATTTGTCATTTGATGTGGGGTGTTCAGCTATAAGTATGCAAAATTTCACGTCTCCAAACTAATTAGGAGCTCACTTAGAAATAATTGTTTAAAATACACATGCGGGAGCCCAAAGGGTTAAATGTACGACTTTTTCAAAATTTTATCATTTGTCGTAGGATGTGAGGTGTTTAGCTATAAGTATCCAAAATTTCATGTCTCCAACATAATTAGGGGCTCACTTAGAAAGAATTGTTTAAAATGCACATGTGGGACTCCAAAGGGTTAAATGCACGACTTTTTCAAAATTTTATGATTTGTCGTTGGATGTGGGGTGTTCAGCTATAAGTATGCAAAATTTCACGCCTCCAACCTAATTAGGGGATCACTTAGAAAGAATTTTTTAAAATACACATGTGGGAGCCCAAAGGGTTAAATGTACGACTTTTTCAAAATTTTATGATTTGTCGTTTGATGTGAGATGTTCAGCTATAAGTATGCAAAATTTCACGCCTCCAAACTAATTAAGAGCTCACTTAGAAAGAATTGTTTAAAATACACATGCGGAAGCCCAAAGGGTTAAATGTACGACTTTTTCAAAATTTTATGATTAGTCGTTTGATGTGAGGTGTTCAGCTATAAGTATGCAAAATTTCACGTCTCCAAACTAATTAGGAAGTCACTTAGAAATAATTGTTTAAAATACACTTGCGGGAGCCCAAAGGGTTAAATGTACGACCCTTTCAAAATTTTATCATTTGTCGTATGATGGGAGGTGTTCAGCTATAAGTACCCAAAATTTCATGTCTCCAACATAATTAGGGGCTCACTTAGAAAGAATTGTTTAAAATGCACATGTGTGACCCCAAAGGGTTAAACTTACGACATTTTCGAAATTTTATGATTTGTCATTTGATGTGAGGTGTTCAGCTATAAGTATGCAAAATTTCACGCCTCCAAACTAATTAGGAGCTCACTTAGAAAGAATTGTTTAAAATACACATGCGGAAGCCCAAAGGGTTAAATGTACGACCCTTTCAAAATTTTATCATTTGTCGTATGATGGGAGTTGTTCAGCTATAAGTACCCAAAATTTCATGTCTCCAACATAATTAGGAGTTCACTTAGAAAGAATTGTTTAAAATACACATGCGGGAGCCCAAAGGGTTAAATGTACGACTTTTTCAAAATTTTATGATTTGTCGTATGATGTGAGGTGTTCAGCTATAAGTACTCAAAATTTCATGTCTCTAACATGTATAGTTTCTGAGAACGGCCTCTGTGACGGACAGACGGACAGACAGACAGACAGAGAAACAGACAGAGGAGCGAGACGAATAGGGTTTCGTCAGATGAACGAAACCCTAAAAATAGAGCTCTGTTATAAGCCGAAGTTCTTTGTTCTATTCAAATCCCAGCCCCTTCCTTCGTAGCCTTGTAGCATTTTAACGGGAAGGAAATCATTATCTTTGTATTTTTTCTCATAGATCTCTTAATAAGGTTAATTGGGGTAACTGGACCCACGAGGTAACTGCGCCATAGGCTATTCTATAAAAAACCATTGATGTTTTTTAAGTTTTAGCTTTTGTGAACAACGCACCTTAATCTCTACTTCCTAAAACAACGTGTGTCAACTCAATTATAACTCTCACTTTGATGTGATAGGTTATCAAAAATTTACGTTTCTTTTTTTAAAAACAACGTCAATATGGTTGAACTACCTCGGCTTTTTATTAACCCTTCACTACACGATTTTTTCTATTTTTATAAAAAAAAAAAATTATTTGAAATCTGTATATCGGTCTAATAATGGTTAAAATAGTAAAAAAAAAAAATTAAATTTCAAATTTTCAGCTAAAATTTTATATTTTATGGCGTGTACCCTATGTACACAATTAGGGTTTTAAAATATTGTATTGCTATATTTTACAATTAAATTAGCTTAAATTAATTAATTTTATCTGCTTAACACTCTGAAAAAATTTTTATACTAATATTTTTAAATATTCAGTAAAAATAATGAAAGTAAATTTTACTTTAATAGCTTGATCGAAATCTTTTTTGCTTCCGAAGAACAAAGTCTAATTTTTTGTCACATGCAGCCATCTGACATGGACAAAGTAAGTGTTATTCCATTCTTTGGACTGTTCTTTATCAAAGATAGAGATCATATTGGCCAAATTCATGTCACATAATAAGAATTACAGTGTTTTTAGGTGTGTGCCAGATGTGGCACATAGTGCAGTGAAGGGTTAAAATACTGTAAGTACTTTTATTAAACAAACTTTTTTTAAAGATTAGGCATATAACTATATTAATATTATTAGGTATCTATACATATTTACTTCATGTTTCAAATGTAAGCCCGGTGTCCGAGTTACTCCATAATTTTTTCGAGAACGGGGTAACTGGGACATGTATCCGGGGTAACTGGACCATGCTGGATAACGTTACCCAAATAGTTATAAATAATTTTTTGAGTATCTCTTACTACGGGAAATACATTTCTCCACTGTTTTTTGCTCACAATAAAGAAAATTATAGAATACCTTTTTAAAATTACGTAATAAAATTAAAAAAAAGCATATTGGGTGGTATCAAACCAAATTTCTTCACCACTTTAGAGCGTTGATGCCGTTATGGCATCACATAATTTTAATTCCTAATTGCACATTGGCACCGAAATTTTATAATGAAACTTTCACCTGTATTAATACGCGAAAATATACTTTTACATGTTTACAAATAGATTCTCTTGTAAATACTGGTGTCAATAAATTATTTCAACCTTTTACAAATGCAAGTGCCTTGCCCCTGAAAGCGAGATAGCCAAGCCTTGAAGTTGTACGATACACAGGGGTCGCATTCTATGGGGAAACTTTTATTCTTCCTACCATTATTTTAGAAATATCTTCATCGCACTTTTCTTTAGAATATGTTAAATAAAATGGTCATGAAGGTAACTCATTGAGGCTTCTGGTAGGAACAATAAATTTTTCTCTATATAATGCGACCCGTGGATACAGATAAAGTACTTAAGTACTTACGTAGCCGTTTGTTCATAGATTTACCTTGCTATTTTTTCCTTAAAATACCCATGTGACTTTTATACATATTATCTATACATAAGTACTTACTTAATTTTTATGTTTGTCGTATTAGACTGAATCCATATCAACTCAGGCAGGGGGGGGGGGGGGGGTTACCTTCATAGTCTCAGAAGTTTTTGAATTGAACATATGTTAAAATTTAAGAAAAAGTAAGATACTTGTATATTTTCATTTTGCCCAAAAAAATTCCTGGCCCGAGATACAGGCCGCCAAAGATGACATCCCCGGCATCCTTTCTCATTCGCGATTTTCGATAAAAATTTTAAAGTGCTCTATCTCTAGAACGGTGCAAGATATTTTGTTGCGGTTTATTTTATTTTAAAGATAATATTCTTCTGTTTAAAATGATATACCCAATTTTGAAAAAATGTATTCAACTTTTCTTGTGGCAGCCTTTTGAAAAAAAAAAAAAATTTCAAAAAAAAATTTTTTTTGGAAATGCCAATTTTGAAAATTTTGATTTTTTTGCTGTTGATCAATACCATTGGGAACTACCTTCACTGTAAAGGAGAACTTCCACTTTTAAGTTTAACAAATTTTAGAAACGTTTAAAAAATTCAGAGAAGTTTACAGGAACAGTATATATACAGTTCCAGTAAAAGTCACTGAATTTTTGCTTATTTGTATCATATTTGTAAGGATAAGCCTACTATATATCCTAAACAAGTTAGAAATAGCAATATCAAATATGGCAAATGAGGTGCATGCGTACTATAACTAGTTTTATAAATATTCAGATCTTGGTGCAATAAGTTACACTCTTGGGCAAAAAGGGCATGAATACAAAATTTATTATGATTCTACATATTAAATTCAGTAATACGGAAGTAATATGAATTCATCTTAAAAGGACTTAATCGCCATGGCAACCTAGAAGTATTACCTATCATGGTATATCATTGAATCAATTACGTATTATAGGATTTTTAAATAGAATGAAGAAAACTTTTATTAATGTCTTTTATGTTTTAATTTGATTTTCATAGCATTTGAAGTGATACATACTTTATTTTCAATACCGAACATAGTAAATCAATCTCAATAACATATATCAATTACACAGCAATACAAATTATATTAATACAAGTTAGAGTTCAGACAGATGGGCAGACAAATAGAATCCATAAAGACTTTCAACTATGTTGGAAATTGTTAAAAGCACATAAATAGGTCGGAATTTGACTTTTAGAAATTTATGTCAATAGACGGAAGCATAGTTGAATACTTTCATACAGTGGCGTGGCGTCCGGTCATCGCTGGATGCGGCGATGACCAAGCAATATTTTAAAACTCTTAATAAGCTTTTAAAACTCTACGATCCAGTTTTAGCAGAACATTTGGAGTTCATGTATAAGTGAAGGTAAGATTTAAAGTTCCTTTTTTGAACATTCAACCATTGAATTTTAGAGTTAATAATTTTTCACCACAAACTTAAATAATTGCGATGACCACCGAAAATTTTCACGCCACGCCACTGCTTTCATACAACCTTGTATTTTACCTACTATCTTTATATACATGCCACTATTTAGCTAATATTTAATTAAGATTAAAACATCCTTAAAACCAGTGAAATCACACTTCCAGAGATTATCATCCATAGACGGCCATGTATATAATTCTTTGCGTGGACCTGTATATCATTTTATCTATATTCTCCAAACATATCTTAGTATAGTAAATGTAGTTCAGTGTAAAAATGCATAACTCATTTAAAAATCACCTTTAAGCTACTTTCATTCATACTCAGTAAACCTTTAAGATTTCTTTTGTGTAGCCCTGTATATGATCTACAGCATTTATGCACACAATGGAAAAATTTAGTTAAACTTAAAAACTCAAACACAACTAAAAATGCACTTCTAGAATTACCCTTACGATTTCTTTTGTGTAGCCCTGTATATGATCTACAGCCTTTATACACACAACGTAATATGGAAATATTTAATTAAGCTTAAAAACTCATATCGCAACTAAAAATGCACCTCTAGCAATCATTGCTAATGTACAGTATTTCCAATAATGTAAAGTATCCGAAATCTTTTGTGTGTCCCTGTAAACACTATGCACTTTCTATGACACAGGAAGTAATTTTTTGTAAACCTCTGCAATAAAGTATGTATCACTTCGAATGCTATGAAAATCAAATTAAAACATAAAAGACATTAATAAAAGTTTTCTTCATTCTATTTAAAAATCCTGTAATACATAATTGATTCAATGATATACCATCATAGATAATGATTCTAGGCTGCCATGGCGATTAAGTCCTTTTAAGGTGGATTCATATTACTTCCCTATTACTGAATTTAATATATGGAATTACAATAAATTTTGTATTCATGCCTTTTTGCCCAAGAGTGTAACACTTATTGCACCAAGATCTGAATATTTATAAAACTAGTTAATACTAGGCACGCACCTCATTTGCCACATTTGATATTGCAATTTCTAACTTGTAAGGAGAATATAGTAGGCTTATCCTTACAAATATGATACAAATAAGCAAAAATTCAGTGACTTTTACTGGAACTGTATATATGCAGTTCCTGTAAAATTCTCTGAATTTTTTAAATGTTTCTAAAATTTGTTAAACTCAAAAGTGGAAGTTCTCCTTTACAGTGAAGATAGTTCCCAATGGTATTGATCAACAGCAAAAAAATCAAAATTTTTAGGATTGGCATTTCCAAAAAAAAATTTTTTTTTTAATTTTTTTTTTTAAAAGGATGCCACAAGAAAAGTTGAATACATTTTTCAAAATTGGGTATATCATTTTAAACAGAAGAATATTATCTTTTAAATAAAAAAAAAACCACAACAAAATATCTTGCACCGTTCTAGAGATAGAGCACTTTAAAATTTTTATCGAAAATGGCGAATTGGAAATGGTTCCCGGGATGCTATCTTTGGCGGCCTGTATCTCGGGCCAGAAATTTTTTTGGGCAAAACCAAAATATACAAGTATCTTTTCTTTTATTGAATTTTAACATATGTTCAATTCAAAAACTTCTGAGACTATGAAAGTAAGATTTTTTCTTTGGCTACCTGAATTGACATGGATCATACCATTAATAAAACTAATATTTTCACTTTTAGTGCTTTTTTTTGACACATTGACAGCAAAGGTTTCCCTTACAACGCTCTTTAGTTGATATATAATTTACATGATCTACCTGGTTTAAATTTTTTTAAGTTGTTTACACTTTTTCAAACAGGACCTGATATCCGATATGAAAAAAAAATAAACGCGTGTGGAACATAGAACCTCCTGGTCTACTTACCCCATTTTTATAGAGCAACTGGATCCATGAGGAAAGAAAGATGAAATATGAATATTTTTAAATATTAAAATGTAATTTTGAGCATTTCTGTCTGATAGAGGGAACCTAGCTGAACACATTTACAGAAGTTTAGACTTTAATTCAAATAAACATTAGCTTTTTGAAGCTGAATTGTCAGAAGCTCCAGATTCACATTGTAAAATCATGGTTCAGTTGCCCCAAATAACCTTACTCACTGTTGAAAGTTTATCTCATTCTTCTAAAAACGAAATTATCAAGATGTAATGATGATTCAACTGTAATAAGATCACGTTTAAATTTTATGGAAAATATTAACAAACTAGTGGGAACGCTCGTCCTAGGACGGTGGGTAGAAATCGTAGTTTTCCTTTAAAATTTTAAATAATTGATAAAAATATTTATATACTATTATTCCGTAATCGAGCTATTTGGTTTAAAAATCATAAAAAGTCAGTAAATTTAAATACAGTTTTCAAACAATTTACATTTGAAAGTATACCTTCGCAATTCAACGGTGCAAAATTTAAAATTATGGAATATTGAGAAGTAATTAAGGGGTCTCAGGACTCTTAAAATTGGAAAAATAGAAAAAAAGACCATTTTCAACATATAATATCTTAAAATGCAATTGATTCTAAACAAAATTTTTTATTGGGATGAAAGATATAAGTACGTTCTTTCATTTCATGTATTTGAAAAATTACAAGATGCAGAATTAGAATTTACAGTGGGCTCCAAAATGTCAGACATTTGACGAGCGGAAAATCGGCATGACAGATTATGCGCACGATTACGAAATAAATTTTGCAAGTAGAAGGAAAATTTTGGGTCCTACTTATGCTTCACATTATAATAATTACTCTGAACCTAAATAAATTTGTATTTAAAGAATTTTTCTATTTTTAATACAAAGTTGTATTTAGTTAATGCAAAATTTAGAATTTTTCAACAGTATAATCACCTATAAAGAATATATTTCCGAACAATAAGAAGGAAATTATAGGTTCAGTTTATACAGACTAACATGAAACATATATTTTGAAAATTTCATGAAAAAAAAATTAGAAGTGTTTGAGATA
This sequence comes from Maratus speciosus, assembly GCA_963932465.1. Classification (NCBI taxonomy): domain Eukaryota; kingdom Metazoa; phylum Arthropoda; class Arachnida; order Araneae; family Salticidae; genus Maratus; species Maratus speciosus. Next base: position 274,610,838 of record OZ010792.1, on the reverse strand, counting down.
TCGTGCGCTTGCCCAAATACGTCATTTGGAGGGAATTGACTTCAAAGTTTCTGAAACGCAGCTTCAGCTATTGAGCGTGTATAATTCTAAAAGCCATAACTTCTGTTCTAATAGGAATTTCAAGGAAACATTTATACCAAAATGTTCAGAAAAGATAGCAATTTAATATCTAAAAAAATTAAAATTTTGAAAATTTTAAAGCTTTAAGAGTCCTAAAACCCGTAAAGTTTGAAAAAAAAAAAGGAAAATGGATTAATGATTCATCAAATTAATTTTTTCAACATAAATTAAACATACAAACTTGAAACAAACAAACTAAAGACAATGTTTATTACATTAATACTCAGAAAATAGAGAACTTTTATGTTAGCTTGGCGACGTGATAAATGGCCAAATATTGTTCCCATTGACATCATTCCTATTCTATTAATTTCACTTAAAATATAAACCTTTAACCCATTTACCCAATTACACTCGGATTGACATGTAATTGGTATACGTTACTCAGGCTTGCCGTGACATGTTTGGTATTGAAAATGAAGTGTGTAGCATCCATTTGTTCATTTACAGGAGCACTTATAAGAATTCCGTTACATTATGGTCTATAGCGAAAAATAATTTGGGATGTATTTTAATAGTGTTACACAATCTTAAACATAATTAAATTTATGTACATTATTTAGGTGCACTAGAAGATGGATATTATAGAATATGTTATGCTTAACGCTTATAGTACGCGTATAGGGGAACTCAAAAGTATTCCGTTATATTGTAATCTATGAAGAAAAATAGTTTGTGGCGTATTTTAGTGTTGTTACTCTGTCAGAAAGATAATAAAATTGATATGAATTTCTAAAGTGTCCTAAAACATACTTTATGTAGAATATGCGTTTTTAACAATCATTTACAGGGTCACACAAAAGAAATCTGTTATATAATGGCCTACGCGGAAAAACTTTTAGCAGCGTATTTTAATAATGTTAAACTATTTCAAACATGATGAAATTGATGTATAATTAATAAGGTTTACTGCTGTCGGTTGTTGTAGACTATGATGTCCATCGCATTTATCGTTCTTTAGCAGGGGCACATAAAAGATATCTGACACAATACTGTATCCGAAGTATTGTCTATTAGGGATGACTGCTGAAAGTGCGTTTTCATATATGGTATGAGTTTTAAGATTAACTAAATTTTGCACACTACGTGGCACAGTGGGGCAAGAAGCCTTCAAATCTGGCAAAAAATCGAAAAAATGAAATTCTAGTTTGAACTTCCGACATACGTCACTTTAATAGAGCAGATGTCAGTAAACATCTGCCTAGTATTAAAAAGTGTGCAAAGTTATCTTGGTCGTCACTAAAGTACGAAGTTAAACTTCATATCGCATGATGATAATAAATGAAAAAAAAAATCAATAATTTTGTTTCAACATTCGTTATTTAATTGCGCTTTAATAATTTAAAAATAATATTTTTTGGCTATGAAACCTTCAACTTCAGGTATCTAACAAAAATACAATAACTTTTACTTTTTTTTTAATATGATTTTTATAGACAAAGTGACACTTAGAATATATAGCAGTGAAATTTATAAAAAAAATTTAACAGTGTCTACAAACATTGAAGGTTTTAGTTATGAGTTAAAGGGGGTTAAGTGTCAACTACAATTTTTTCTACTAGGTTTGAGTTTTAGGATGGTAAATATGTCAGAAAAGTTTGCTCCTTTTTGCCCCTTTTTTAATTGTATGGTCCTTTTTATAGTTAATCATCCTCAATTTTTTGTTAGTGTACATACATAAACATGATTACAAATTGTTTTTTTTTTTTTAAGAGACGAACTTAAATACATTATATATTACCAGAAGAGAACTTCTGAATATTATGAAACGTTCGAAACAAAAAATCTTTTCAAAAGCAATATGATTTTTGGTAAAAGACCTCCAGAATAGGACAAACTGCGAACGCAGTAGTTCTATAGATTTAAAAAAGAAGCTAAAATATTTTAAATTTCAAGATAAATTCCGATGGGCAAAAGCCTGTGGAGACAAGGATAATGCAGTCGGTAAAGGAAAAGTTTTTTAGATTTAATAAGGAAAGGCTAGACAAATCGCTTTCATTTCCTCGATTTGAAAACAAACAGAAGCGGCATTGAAAAACAAACGTGGCCAGCCTCATATTCCGTTTGAAAGGTGTTCTGAACGATCAAAAAGATTAAGAGCAAAATGATTATGCGTTTCTTGTTCGACATCTTCTTTAGTGTACGCGACATATATGAGTTTAAGATCTGAAGGACACATTTAGGACTCAAACGTTTTAAAAGATATAACTGCAAGTCCAAAAAGAGTTATCAAATATCAAAATGCTTATACAAAAACTATAAAATCACAACAGCCTTTGTCAGGAGAAGATTCTCTGACTGTATTAATAGACACGAAATTATCTCGCGAACAGTTTAATGTCATTAGAAGTCCCCAGAAAAATGTCCCGCTTACAAAATTGTGCAAGAGGCAAAAAAAGAATGTTATCCTAAAAACATCGCAGTAACCGAAATTAGTGCATCAGTTTCATTACACACTCTTCTAGATCATACTTCAGAGCGCTTGTTACAAATACTAAAATCAGTTATCGATTAGCTTGAAAATGAATAATTAAAGCAGTTGTGCCTTATATCAAAGTGGGGTTTTGATGGGTCTTTGGGACATAGCTCATACAAACAATCTTTCTGTGACTCGGAAGCCAGCGATTCAGGCACATTTATTACGTCTCCAGTTCCACTTCGAATTATATCTGAAAAAAAAAGTTATACGAGTTTTTGCATTTTTAAGGCGGTATTATGGATGATTTGTAAATACTTAATTTGTAAGAAACTATCTTAATTTCTTGTTTTTAACTTATTTTTGTACAGAAAATATTTGAAAAAGCTTTCTAAATTAATTAACCCTTTAATGCGCAGCTTTGCATAGATGCAAACAACGGTGTTTTGAATTTAATAGATTTTTTTTTTTTAATTCGGATATACCTAATCCACACCAGAAAATTAAAATAGCAATATTTGCTTTAAATAATAAGAGACATTCCGTATTTAAATAAAGGGAAATTAACCATTGAAACTTTTCTGGTGTAAAGTCAGATTTTCTGAACTACGTAATTTCTAGAACGTATTCTATCATGGGAATTAAAGGGTTAAATGTTAAGTTTTATAAAATAAATAATTATATAAAATAAGGTATTTGGAGACATAGGTAATAAAATATTTACTAATTTGCAACATTGCTGATGTGCACCAGAGGACAAGATTGACGTATTATATGAAAAATGTATCTCTAATTTTTTTCATTATTTTTCCTGTGTAATAAAACCTTTCAGAGAATCATATATAATTTTTCGAAACAAAATAAAAAATCGCGCATTTAAGGGTTAATAAATTACTCTATAGCTTATGTAAAAGTTTTAAGTTTTACTACGTAAAAAATATACACTATGACGCAAAAGTTTAGACAATGAAGAAATTCTTACATACTTTGAAAAATATTTATTCAATTTTCAAATCACTGCTTGAAATTAATGTGCTGTACATATAAACAATATTTATAACAAAGAAAAGTGGAATTGTGCATATTGCAATAAATTAAATGGTAACAAAAATAAACTGCTGTCTCAAAAGTTTAGACACAAATTAAATAAAATCGAAATAAACAATTTTTAAAACCTGGTTGCGCATCCATGCTTATGTATTACGTCATATACACGAGATTGCATGGAAGAAACTAAATCTTGCATAGTTTGTGGATCGATATCGTACCATGCATTCTCAATAGATGTCTTAAGTTCCTTTTCAGAAGAGTATTGTCTAGCGTTGCTATAAACTTTGCGACACATGATGCTCCAAAGGTTTTCTATAGGGTTAAGATCTGGGCTACATGCTGGCCAGTCGAGAACTCTTATATTATGGGAATTAAACCAAGATTTTGAATGTTTTGCAGTGTGAATTGAAGCATTGTCTTGCTGAAATTCCCACTGAGGACCCCCTAGAAGCTCAGCAAATGGCAGTAGGTTTTCTTCTAATGTCTGTGTATAATGCTGTGAAGTTTGACGACCACTGGTGAAGGTCAGAGATACTTGTCCATTATAGCAAAAGGCTGCCCAAACCATCACCGAGCCCCCTCCTTGTCTGCGACTAAAAAAACGTCGAGGTTCCTTCCGCAAGTCATGCCAATACGATAAACAACCATCTGGACCATCCAGATTCCACTTTTTTTCATCGCTAAATATGACTGACTGCCATTTCTCTCCATATGACATATGCTTTCGAGCCCACATAAGTCTTTGTAACTTATGATATGGTTTCAGAGCTGGTTTCTTCTGCATTTTGCTATAAACGATTGTTCCTTTTTCCAAAATTCGTCTACGAATCGTATCCTTTGATACAGAGAGTCCCGATGAGCTTTGAACTCCACGTACGCTCATTTGTTGAGTACTCGCTAGTCTTTGTATCAGGCGATCCTCTCGTACATTTGTCACACGTGGCCTCCCAGACCGACATTTTGCTTTATATTCGGAACCACTCGATAAAACTCGATAAATAGATTTTTTTGACCTATTAATAATAGCAGAAATTTCAGAAACGCTCTTCCCTTCACCTTTCAACTGCCAAATCCTTGAAACCTCATTCACTTGAATTTCTTTAGCTCTCGGCATGTCGACTATGAAGCGCAATCGTTTGCAGAACTTAAGTACTCCAAATTTGTAACATCATCGATTCTAAATTTGCATATGCCAGCGAATATTCAAGGAAATTTAGAATAGTGTCTAAACTTTTGCGACAAGCACATTTGAATTTTTATGAAAAAAATTAGTATTATAGCAAATAAAACGACTGTCTTTTGTACATAGCATTTTAAATCAGTTTTTGAATATATTTACAGGTTTTTGTAATTCTGACGTCATAATTCTACATTTTAAAGCTGAATGACGTCATTGTCTAAACTTTTGCGTCATAGTGTAAAAGAATGCATGATGTGCTTTTTTTGTTCAATGTAAATTATATTTATTGCCAACTTTGGTGGCTTCCTGCCCCACTGTGCGTGGTGAGTACAAATTATATAGACCATATACAGGGCTACACAAAAGATTATGTAAGCTTTACTGAGAATGAGCGTGAATTTCTTAAAAGTGTTTTTTAACTTGAGTTATCTATTTTCCAGATCAACTACATTTAGTATACTAAGAGATGTTTGCGGCATATAAATAAAATAATATGCAAGGCTATGCAAAAAACTGGATTCATGGTATCTTTTCAAGTCTCACTAAAATCTGATGACTGTTTTAACCTTAATAACATTCGCGCAATTAAAATTTACAAAAATTCTTCAAGTAAATACGGTATCAGTCTCCTTATGCTCAGTGCAATGTTGATGATGCCATGGGGAAAGGGAGGATATTTGAATAAGGGAAACTACACATTGACCAACATTAAATCTCTATTTTTCTCTATACGTAAATTCGTGTATTGTTTGCTAATACGCATACGGGGCGGATTTTCGCTTTTTGCATCCGGCCCATCGGACCAATACAATCTTTCGTTCAATATATCCTGGTCCAATACAATATTGAATTACACTTTTATCGAAAAGTCCTTTTTTTTTCACGGGGCATAACTTATACCATTTGAATGTACAAATGAAAATGGAAACGTGCCTGTTCCTCATAATAAGAACATATTTATTTGCGTCGTAACATACATATTGTACCTATGGCTAAAGAAAAATTTAGCTTCTTGAAAATATAGATTCTCTGTAATAGGGAAATCAGTGGTCAATTTATTTAAATATACTTTACTAGCCTAAAATGCCAAACATACTAGCAATATTAGCGTATACTATGGATATCAGTTCTGAGTACCTTGTCTACATGCAGAAAAATTGCTTCACAAAAATTGACTGGTACCTTGTTAATATTTCAGAAGGTTTAAAAACTGTTCTTCAGGATTGTATATCTTCCGGTTATTTGATTTTATCTCTCATAGTAACTGTGTAAATAACTGCACATACTTTATTCATATATCTATTGCATGAGAAAATGTAATCCCTTAAACATTTATTACAAACAAAATAAAACCACAATAACCTACGATAACTCCTATTGCTAATCAAAAGAAAAAAATGTTTCTGCTTAAGCATTGCTTATGGAGACTAAATAATAATCGTTTAGTAATAAATAGTTTTGTGTAGTCTTGAAATCTTCTGGTTGCTTTAATTTATCTCCAAAATTAACTATATTGTTCTTCCGACTCTTGAGCTTTTCTTTCAGAGATCAACATCAGATATCGGAAGAAATATGTAATTTTTTATTCTGCTATCTAATACATAATATCCACATTTTTACTACTATAAATAAATATAGAGATTTATTATTTGCTGATATATTTTTCCATGAAAAAGTTAAATTATACATGCTGTGTATAAAACAAAGTAATAAAATAATAGTACTGATTATCATCAAAAGTTAATAGACAGGATTTTAGTTAAATTTATTCGTTTTTTCATCTTTTAAATGTAATATTCTTATTTATGTTCATTTTAGGTGTTTCAAAGTCTGTCTTATTAAAAAACGTTCCGAATAACAATTTTTTTTCGAAAAAAAAAATAGAAGTAAAGATTTTTTTAAATCAATGATATGATGATGAGGTGGATGATAATCATGATTTTTGTAGCAAAATACTTCATTGATTTTAAACATATGTAATGTAAGAATTATAATACAAATAACATCCTCTTTCCTGCATAATTTATATGTCTTTTTATAAGCAAAATTATATAAATATTAAGTTTTAATAAAGGAGTATATTAAAAATAAAAGAATGATAATTTTTATAATTTCAATATGTTAGTTTTGGAGGGAGGGGGTGTTTGTAACAATGATTTTTTTATAAGCAATGGATTCTATGCTTATCTTTAGGAACACTTACTAACAGTTTATATAGTATGTAAAAATAAAATAAATCTGCACGATCATATTATCTGATTCTAACAGTCGCAGATTAAAGCTCTTTTTACAAAAGTTTATTTCTTGTGATTTTGTACTGTGCTGTTGCAGTGAAATTTTCTTGAGGAGCGAATATATATTATTGATTCATAACAAATTTGAAAATTTCAGTATGAAACATTATATTTCTTAAATTCATTTAATTTGTCATGACCGTGTTTACCCCTAATAAAAAGTTGCATTTGTCTATCTTCAGAAACTCCCGAAATATCAGTTTATTTTGTGCGTTTAGGGACTATGTGAATACTGAGAAACGCATTTTGAAAACTGCGTCAACAAGGGGGAAAAAAGTGTTACAAAAATTATTTAAAAATAATTTTTAAGCGAGAGTAACAATACTCAATTGGAAATGATGAGTACACACAAAGTTTACTTGCTATATTTAGCGTGCATGACACTAAAGATATATCTTTTAAAAATCACCCTTTTATAAGCATTTAATCATTATAATTAACAAGCGGATATAATCTGGCTTCGCGGATTAAAGAATGTATGTGAAAACCTTTTTTTTAAATTGATAATTCTAATAGATATTTTACATTTAATTTATTTTTTTTAGAGTGTCCACTAACAATACCAAACATCATACTCATATGAAAAACATATAATGCGTTCAAATAAAGCTGTTAAATTTATTAACAGCGTTACTTTGGTATTGGTCAAAAATTAACAGCCGAAGAAATCGCCAAAGATCATTATTTACAATCAGCCTTTTTGATTCTGACCATTTCCGAAGTTTAACCCTCTAATGTCCATGGTAGCATTTCTGCCTACCATATGTTCAGCTTGAATTTTCAGCACGAAAATTTCATAAGTAATGTATATTTTAAGTCGTTACAGCAATAATTGCACCTTTACGTAATATTAATTATGAATTTTGAATGCAGATGGAGCACTAAATTAAAAAAAAAGTGTAAGCAACATGTCTAACAAAAAGGTCAAAATGGCATTTACAGTGGTAAGTTTTGCTCAATTTTTCAAATATTTTTTTTAAATAAAACTGAATGCATACGATATATCGGTATAAAAAAGAGTTACTGCACAAAAAGGTTCAATGCAAATTTGTTTTTTAATGGTAAAATGAGTTGTTAAAATCAAGGTAGCAGATCTGCTATCACGGGCAAGTGATCACGAGTCCATGGTAGCATTTTTGCTACCCTATTATTTTCAAAGGATATTTGAACTTCTTAATTTTAGATTTGTACTTAAGATACTTGTTTTAATTTAATTCCTATGCTCATGCTATTAAATAAATCCGAAATAAATTAGTTGAAATTTATAATTTTCATATGCTATAAAATGAAATTATTTTTGTTTATACATTTTTGAACAAAATATTGAAATTCCCTTACAATATGTAACTAGATAAAATTATCCGGAAAGTAAAGTATAAGTAAATCCGGAATTAATATTTTGAACTTCATATTTCTAATATATGTATAAGCATAGATTATAAGTATAAAACGTTTTTGTTGAGCCCGTATCACTCACGTGTATTATATTTAGTATATTTCTTCTGTGTGGTATATATTACACTAACTGATCCCGCACAGATAAACTGAGCTTCAGTTTACTAAATTTTGAATTAATTGCTGTGTTTATTGCGCGTTAAATTTTACTGTGCCTTTTGAATTTTTGGACTCGGAAAATAGAAAATCTTATAGGTTATCTTGATGGGTTTTTTTTTTTTTTTTTTTTTGCCTCCACAATATTTTAATACACCTGTATGTAAAATTTTACGATTCTAGCTTCTTGATTTTGTATATTTTTAGAAGGATAAACAGAACTACAAAGAATTTTATTTTTATATGCATTAGAAAAACAAACCACTCGTTGCCATCGGCAAAAATAACCTTTTTTGCAGCTGCATACGACGTTAGTACTATATATGTAATTGTACACAAAATCAAAAATTAAAATTAAGGTTTATTATTATTATTATTGAGTAAACTTGATTAAAGGGTGGAAAAAAATAAAATTATATGGAAAATTTGGATTTATACACTGTAAAAAATATATATATATAGTTCTACAGATGTAAAGTTACATGCTTACTAAAACTTTCATCTGTAACTCTACAAAAAAAGCTGCAAATCTACAAAACCAGTTTTTGGTAAAGCTACTGAAATCTGTAACTTTACAAATGAATCTCCTAAAATTACAGTAATCTTACTAAAATTTTATCTGTAACCCTGTTTGTAGTTACATGAAAAGTTCTAGGCATCCCAATTTCCTAAAAAAAATCTTAGTAACCTTACAGATTTTTTGATTTTGGGCGCAAAAGTGTGCATGTTACATGAATTTTCGTTGTTGCCGTTACATGAAAAGTTCTAGGAATCCCAGTTTCCTAGAAAAACTTTAGTAACTTTACAGATTTTTTTTACAGTGTAGAATTACAGAAATTGTTTTAGGTCATATCACATGTAAAATTATTATTTTCGCAAAATAAAATGCTTTTGAAATATGGTAAAATCCTTCATATTTCATCTTAATCTGCCCATTGTAACATACATTTTACCATATAGAAATCCTTTAAAATATAATATGATCTCCCTTTTTTCATGTTCTTACTTTATTTAACCCACAACACCATAATTAAGACAAAAAAATAATTTTTTCCATAGCAATTTCTTGTAGTGGGAATTACAGGATTTCTTCATCATTCAAGAAACTCTACAAAAGAAATAAAATAAAATAAAATAAAAAAATAAAATCGGCTATTTCATGATTCATATGCTTTCATTTGTTTGCAATATTAATAAAGATACTTAAAATTAAATATAGTTTATAATACCACCATGTTTTATCAGAAATCATTCATTTATGTTTTTTTCAAAATAGCACGTATTTTAATTACAATTTTTTTTCCGTTTATATAGGAAAGTGGCAACAAAAAGTTATAATTGCTATTTTCCCTTTAATTTTTACATAAATGGAGTACCTGAGTTGCCAAATTTAAACAAATGTCGCTAAAACTACAAAAAAATTGTTATCTCAAAAATAAATGGAGATGCACTTTTCAAACAAATTGCATTTAAAAGTACTTTTTTATTATCAATACAATGTTACAAACTAATTATTATTATTACATTGTTACAAACTAATATAATATGTTGTATATTAACAGTACAATGATACACCTGCTTTGTTTTACGGCTGGCTTATACAACGTAACGTTATTTTTGGAGACGACACAAAATAAGCTGGGAGAAAGAAATAGCATACCGGGACTAATATTTTTTTCCGAGTTACCTATAATTCCAGAAAGCGTTTCTTTTTATCATTAGAAGCTTCAGAAATCGATATATTTTCGAAATTAAAATAATCGTTTATAAAAATAAAGGGGTTTTTTTGCTGCCACTGATTTTTGGAAACGTTTCCGAGTAGGTCTTATGGCGTATTAACCCTTTGCCTTCGTATTAAGCTTATACATAGGTGTCATGCTAGTCGGAATTAATTTTCGTTGATCGAAGAGTAATACATAATATGCAAGATTATGAAAGAAAAACAAAATTTATTAATTCTTTTTTAAACTTTAGATATAGGTAACACAATAATATGTTTTAATTTTATGTCAAAATTATGTTTTACATATAATTTTTACTGAATTTTCAATTTATTTTCAGCAGTGAAATTACGCTTGAAATTATTGTATATTTATTACGTTAAAGTTATATATGTGTTCACCGATGCTAGGTTTATTTGTATCTCTTGATTTGCCGCAGGATTGTGGGCTCATGAAGACTGTTCCATCTTCTGCTGCAGTTGCAGCCTTACCAACATATATCAGCGAGAGATGTTAAGGTGGGTATCGTCCTCGTAGCTTAATTGGTAGCACACATGGAACGCTATTCCAAAGGTTCCAGGTTCAATTCCCGGCATGGGCATTTTCCGCTCTGTTTGTTCTACACTTAGTTAGCAATGTGAGAAATCACGTATTGAATATTGTATTTTATAATTTTCAGTCGTGGGGCATCTTTCAAAGAAGTCTTTAATCAGCAGCTCTTAATTTTTCTGTTTGAACATACAGAATAATCTTTACTCTTTACATCTTATATCTTATCTTTTTTAAACTACTTTCAATTTCACGGTACACTTCTTTCGGTAACTTTCTTTTTGCCATTTTAGAGTATTATTTAAAAAATATTTTAAGAAGAGAAAATGCCTAATGACACTTAAACACAATTTATAAAATACTAGTATATAACCCCCGTCAAAAAGGACGGAATGTGAATGATAAATCATAAAAAAAATATTTAAAAAAGTATTTTTCTGACTTAAAAAAATGATGCCTCATGCATTTTGTTAATGAAAAAGTATTATCTTTTGATTTTTGATGATTAGAACAAAGAAATTATATAAACTACAGTTTAGTCACCAGTGCTTAAACGCGATATCTCCAGCTACACATTCTATGACGAAAATGCTTGTTTAGGTTCCCTCTACATAAGAAATTTGCTGTTTAGAGTGACTTTTTTTTTCGCTACAAACTATGTTAAAATTCATAATTTTATCTGCAAGAAAATCTAAATATGTTGTACCGATAAGAAATATTCATTTTATTTGCAATGTCTTCAAATCTGATTAAATGCATTTAAAAAAGAGTACTATTACAACAGAAAGTTTCTTTATTTATATTAATTGCTTATAGATGAGGCCAAATGAATTAGCAAGAAACATAAGCTCCTGGTTTATTGGAATTAAAACGGCCTACAGCGGCGCTGCTCGCAGTCTTCGGTACAGAAAAAAATTGTCCCTTTAATTTCCCTTTAACTAATGCTAAAGTGCCATTGAAATAATTCTTTATTGTAAATGCATTTGAAAGTTTTAGATATTCGAATTCGGATCATTTTAACTTTGCCATATAACACAGAATACAAATGTCACCGGAAATCTAAAATTATGCAAAAGAATAATCCTTCTGAACAAATTAAAAATGCATGCAATCCAAAGTGCTTGCACAGCAATTTCCTGAAGCGAGAGTTATATATTTTCTCCCCCAGAGGGCGATTGATATCCGTTTTTGTAATTTAGAACTTGTTGTTGTTGTTGATTTGGCCCTTAAATTTAGAACTTAATTGGATAGTTTTTAAAGGTTTTAAACAGAGTTAAAATATTTAAAGTTTTTAATATACTTCTACAAATGTTTTAAGAACAGCGTCGACGTTAATCCGTATTTTTTTAATGAAGCGTTCAAACAGTCATTCATTTGTTTGTAAATTTGCTGGAATTTGAATTTGAATGACAACAGTATCGTTTGTTTAGATCTGATTTCTCGGATTTCTATGTTTATAATAGCTTAATTTTAATTTAGAACTTAATACATTATAAATGGATATGATACACATGTTTTATATAAAAATATGCTGAGCAGACATGATTTCAAGAAGAAGAAATTATCATTTAGATGTCATGTAAGCATATGTTTTTCATGAAGCCTAACATGACGTTTAGCTACGGTTGATTCGCAGACCAGAGTGGTTCGCACCAGCATGGTTACCTACACTTTGCTGCTCTCGGATTTCATTATAAGTAGATTATTTCGAATTCTACGTATCTCCGAAGCTTGTCGAGTTGATATAAGACCAGTGAGGTTTTTTGTTGTGGTGGCTGAGAGCAGACATGCGACTGGAACGGTAAAAAAGCTTTGATGGCTGAGAGAAGAAATACGATTGCAAAGAGTTAATGGGTTTTCTAAAAATGGAGTAACGTAGGATCCTAAAAACCAATATTCCGGGTTGAGAGAACTAGTTTATACACTCTAAAAGCTGCTCGGAACCGTTTCCGAAATCTGTGGCAGATTTAAGTGGTCTCGGGATCCTTAAAGCTTCATAATTTTCGAAATTTTAATTTTTTTAGATGTTACTAGGGGACTCAGCCCCCTACGAGCTACGCTCGTCAACCCCCGTTCAGACACCGCAGACTCTAACAGCACGCTAATTTGATCGCCTTTAAAAAGATTTCGGAAGATTGAATTATAATTTGAATCTGACAAGTATAATCTGACGTAATTTTCACCAAACTTTTCTTTCTCTTTTTAATATTCACGTCAAAATACTTTTGTTAGAAATGAAATATTATGATCATCTTAAAATGTCAAGTAAATGTCTCGCGCAATTTTTAAATTAAAACTGTTTTGCAATATTATTTTTTGTTCATTTTACGTAATAAGTGTAATATGACGTAAATTCTCCTATTTAGGACTTCTAACGCATGTTACTGAATTTATTATTTTACAATATTCTTTCTCATTTAAAATTCACGTGTAACTATAGTTTTTATGACGTAATTTTCAATGAGTTCCTGCTTTTTATATTTTTTGTTTATAATAGTCACGTGTAAAATAAATTTTTAATTTGAAGCAAACATTACTGTTTGCGCTGTTTATTATACAGTTGGCAACAGTTTAAATTAGTACAATTTTCTGAAATCTGTTGAAAATATCTCTCGAAATGCTGAAAATTTGAATTTAAAATAGAAATAAAACCTCGAAAAATTATTCAAATTAAAAAACTAACTGCAATCTGCACACCGGGAAATTCTGACGCATAAAATGATCTAAAAATGATTAAATTCCTATGTACAGTTTTTGCTCCTATAAAACTTTTTTAATGGAACGATTTTGTCCAACTTTGGCATTAAATATCTCTTAAAATAATTATTCGATTTGAAAACTGTCTGCATCAGCGTGTTTATCAAACATTTTTCTATAATTCTACCGATTTTCATATTTTTGTATGCAACAGGTTTTTTAATATTAACGAAGAAAGACCTCCGGTCACAAAAAATTCAAAACCGGCGGCGGCGGCGGTGACAGCGGTAGTTACTTTTTTTTAGAATAGAGAGATAATTGCTTCCCTTAAATTTTCATTAGAACAGAAGTTACAGCTTTTAGAATTATACCCGTTCAATAGCTGAAGCGGCATTTTCGAAACTTTAAAGTCGTTTTTCTCCAAATGACGTTTTTGAGCATAACACGCAGGATGTCTCAAAAACTTCTGAATATTTTTTCATGAATTTTTAAAAACATACGTTTTATGTTAATCTGTATAAACTGAACCTAAAATTTTCTTTTTATTGTTCAAAAAAATATTTTTTAATGTGATTATGATAGTGAAATTTTCAAAATTCTAATTAGCTAAATACAACATTGTATTAAATTATGAAAATGCTTTAAATACAAATTTATTTAGGTCCAAGGTAATTATTACAATCTGAAGTATAAGTAGGCACCAAAATTTTCATTCTAGTTGCAAAATTTTTTACTAATCGTGCGCATAAGCTGTTATACCAATTTTCAGCTCGTCAAATATCTGACAGTTTATACTTTATACAGAAAGAAAATAGTTATATCTTTCAATTGTGTCTTAAAATCAAATACATTTTAAGATAAGGTGTCCTGGGGTAATAACGCCACGTTAAGGTTCTACCAATTTTCGCACCTTAGTTTTAGATTTATTTTTTCAAACAAATATAGGATTTGATACAGCAACTTATTGACTATGCATACAAGAAAGAATATTTTAGAAGATATGTATTCATAAAATGTTATGGCGTGATTTCTTGACCAATGCTGTTTGGCGTTATTAGCCACCTATGTCGGTAATAACCCCATGCAAACAAAACTATAAAATAAGATGGAATAATTGCATGTAAATTGTCCAAATCTAAAGATACAAACTCTACAGCCCTAAAAATGACAAATTTCTCTTACTTACCATTAAATGCGATATCATGTACAGTAATAATTATTTGATTTTTTTTTCTTCTGACATGAATAAGGTTAACTAACTCTGCACTTAGGAAATACACATTTCTCTTTATCTTTTTTGGTTTTCAACAATGACAATAATGCTCTCTCGTGCATAAAATAAAAACTAAACCCTCTTCGGATGTAGTTCCAGCACTGAAAATAATCAACCAGAGTAATAACTCCAGTAGATGCCGTTATTACCCCGGTATACTTATTGCGCAATATATTTTAAACTACAAACTACGTCGCGAACACATTCAAAATATTCCACAATATTTTGAAAGTACATGAAATACACTACAAATTTATGCAATAAACAATTTCCTAATAAATCTATAGTCTTCATATCACAGAACTTACCTCGCAATTTTCGGGCGTTGAGTCTTACGTGCTTCTTTCATTGATAAGGTATACAAATCGAACAAATTAACTTTTAGCGGCTTTTTGTGATTCAGATGATTCAGAACCCTTGCAGAACCCGTAGGTGCCACCCCCCGAATTTCTTCATACTTACGCGTAATATTAGCACTTGGCGTTATTTCCCACCCTGGCGTTATTATCCCAGAACATTTTATTAAAAGTTGAAAATGGTATTTTTTTTTTCATTTTTTTTTTCAATTTTAAGAGTCCTGAGACCCCTTAAAAAACTATCTTTTTATATATGCTTCTTTAAATCTTGGAAATATATTGGTTTCTGGTGTTTCTAAAGAAAAAACTCTTTTTCAGAATCATTAGTAACTCGGAAGAGGTGATTGTATATTTTCATTCGTGCTTATATTTTTCATAGATTTAGAAACATCTGTCTTTTTCACAGTGAATATCCCCCCTTAGACATTTATTATAAACATAATAAAACAACGCAACGCTACGAGTTTTTCTTTACAACTAATCAGCAGAAAAGAAGAAAATTATTTAAGTTAAAACATTGTTTTGGGGAGACTACATCATAATATTCTGTCAATAATTCATACTTTTATGTAGTCAGAAAATATAGCGGTTACTACATTTATTTTATCTCCCAAAATATAACTTATTGTTCTTCTGATACTTTAGTTTTTCTTTCAGAGATCAAACCAGATAGCTGAAGAAAAATGAATTTTTTTATTCCGCTTTCCACTTTATAAATAAATTAATATGGATAGGGGTTTTTTTTATTTACTGATATTTTTTGTTTCATAAATGGGCTAAATCGCACATACAGTGTAACAGAAAATTTTACCTCGTAGTAAAAAATAACGCTAATTATTAGTCAAAACTGATAAACAATTCGGATTTTTTGGCTTCCAAAAGAAAAATGTAATTTTCCTGTTTCTTTTTATTATAAATGTTTCAAACCAATCTTATTGAACAACGTTTTGAGTAACTATTAATTTAGGAACAACAACGACAACGATATTTTTATAATAGACGACATAGTTATGACAATGATGATTATGAGTGATCTGGACTGAAATTCCAATGATTTTAAACATAAGGAATGTAAGACTTATAATGCAATTAACATTCTTTTTCATGTGTAACACATAATGTATATGTATTTTCATATGCAAAATGATAAAAAGCTTAATCTCTAATAAAAGAATTTATTAAAAATAAAGGATAAGAAGGATTACGATAGTAAGTGTGATGATAATAAAATCACAACAGCGACTGTAATCGCTTTATAATTATAAATAATTCAAGCATGTAAATCCCTTAAATTATAAAAGAAATTTTGTATTTAATAACTTTTATTACAAAACTAGCTGACCCGCCCGACGTTGCCCGGGTCCGTGATCATATTCTTAAAAGAACCTGAAATTTGAATTATTTTATATCTTTAACTCGTTTTCTCTGACCTGTCCGCTGACTGTGTGAAAAAAACAAAAAACTTATATTTAGCGGTAAAATGGTTCGAAATAACTTCAACGGGATAGGGGGGGGGGGGGGTGTGATATGTTTCCGTCGACTGCATAATTTTCGTTCTAAAGTATTGATATTTAACTGTAAAAAATCTCTTTTAGACTTTTTTTTTACATCGGAATCCTGGATGATTTTTTTTTCAAACTGATTATATCACCTTTAAATCCAAATATATATGAATCGAATCGATACTCGATCATTAATTGAAAGGTTAATATAAATTATTAAAATTTCAGAGCTATTGTAAGTATATTTTTTAATAAAAATATACGTAATGTTCATTCTGCGGCAAAAAAAAACCCTAAACGCTACTTAATTGTAACGTAACGGTAACCGAAGAGTAAGCTAATGTAACCTATCTCGAACGTAACCATAACTTAAATGTAACCTAAATATAACATCACCGTAACCTACCTGTAACTTAACCATTATCGTAACCTAATTGTATCCTAACCGCACACGCGCTGCAAAGTACTTTAGTTCCAATTTCCACCGCCAGGGGCACAATACGTTTTATACGAACATCCGACACGAGTCCTCGCTACCTGTGGCACCGTACAGCAGGCAACGCACGCTGTGCTCAGCTCAGCTCATGCTCAGGCTCATGCTCAGCACGCTCTGCAAAATATTTTGGTTCCATTTTCTACCGTCAGGGGCGCACTTTCTTCTGTTATTTAACGTATCCATATATTTATTACTCGAGGGGGTGGGCGACTGAAATAAGAATTTAAGAAATTTGCTGAAATTAGTATTTGGAAATAATGGTAACCACCTCTCAATTAAGGGCGCAGTATGATCTATAGGAACATCAGACACGGGTTGATCTCTGGTTGCGGCAACGTATAACAGGCGTGCAGCGTACACTCTGCAAAATATGTTAATTCCACTTTCCACCTACAGGGGGCGCACTCTGTTCTAACTAACATAGATCCGAACGAAACTCTGCTATTCAACCTATCCGTAGATATATTAGTCTAGTGGGTGGGGGACTAAAATAAGAAATTTAGAAATTTGATGAAATTACTTAATCGGGAACAATGATAATCACTACTCATAAATTAATAGCGCAATATGTTCTGTATGGACATCCAAAACGGGTTCCCGCTGCCTGCGGTACCGTATAGCAGGCCTGCGATAAATTCAAAAGATTCTGTATTTAAAAATCAAAAAACAGGAACGAAATAAATTCATTTAAAAAATGAAATCATATCCAAAAGATGAGGAGGATGGTGACAATCATGATATGGATACTTTATCGACTTTAAACTCAACAAATGTAAGAAATTTAAAACAAATAACATCCCCATATCATCTCTTATAACTTACATCTTTTCAAATGCAAAATGATAGAAAGCTTAATTTATCATAAAAAAAAAGTATTAAAAACAAAAGATTTTTTTTTTATGAATACCGGTTTGACAATGATGCAATGATCACAACAATGCCTGTAATTGTATTATATCCACACCCTTTAAATATGTAACTCTTTTTAATTTAAAAATAAATAACGCATTTTATTTTACTCTAACATAGCTATGTAACATTTAGTACAGTTTTAATTACTACTATGAAAAAAATCTTTTTTTTTTCTAAATTTTAAATATTGATTCTTTTGAAAAAGGATTCCATTCTGATTTTTGGAAGCATTTGCGAATTTCACATAACTTATTTCTGTCGTGCAGAACAAAATGTTTTATACATTTATTACAATTTCAAGAAAAACGCAAATGCTAGATTTTTGTTTTTTTAATAAGCATAGAAAACAAAATATTTATGCTTATATATTGTTTATATAAGACTTCATTAAATATTAGACACTTTCGTGTAATATAGAAATCTTCTGGCTAGTTCTTTCTATCTCCCAAAGTAACTGTGTTGTATGTCTGTGCTACTGACATTTGAACTTCTTTGCATCGGAAATCAGCAACAGATATCTAAAAAATATATTGACTTGTTCATTCTACCTTTTCTAAAATAAGCTGGCTATTTCCGCTATTAGTAGAAATAGATTTTTTTTATTTGCACGTAGTTTTCAAAGAAAGTTTTATACATTCAGGAAGTTTTGTAAAATAATATTTTGCATGGTTGTAAATAATGATAGATAACAATAATAATAACAATTATGTTTATAATAGAACAGAACATTATGATTTCATTGATAAGTTTGATTTTTATACTCTCATTGATTGGAAATATGAGGAATGTAAGAACGATGGAGGAAATACAACGATTCTTTGTGAATAATCCATAAAATGCTTTTCCAACATCCTAAGTGATAGAAAGTTTAATTCGTAAAAATATTAGCTAACCCGCCGGGCGTAACCCGGACCCATGCTAATAACTTTAAATACGCCAAAAATCAGTGTTGAATTTTTTAATGTCTATCCAAACTATCCTAATGTTGGGGGGGGGGGGGTGTGGCACACTGTCTTCGGCAGTGTACACCCTTGAATTTGTATGACATTATATTTTTAAGTGGGAATTTATCCAAAGGAATATAGAGTTATGTGTCACACTGCCCCCTTCGCAGAACACACCGGGCATGTTACTCACGCTCTTTTGATTTTATATTTTTAGACGAAAGACCGCCGTAGCTTGGGCCCATGATAATAACCTTAAATATTCCTTCTTTTGATTTTGAATATTTAAAGAGAAGAGCGGAGAAGACCACACCGGTGATAATGCTTCCCCTTCCGCTCCTTCTTTAAAGCTCAGAAAGAGGCTTTTCCACAATGCATGCGTAGGACCGGGAATGTTCCAAATAATAGTAACAAAAAAGGTTCTGGCAGAGAGTGAAAAGTGTGTTTCCGGAAATAATATGTTTGAATGGGTTAATATTAATATTTTTTTAACCAAAGACATTTTTAGATAAATGCACTGCAGTTAACGTCAGTCAATATGATATACATATATTTTTCGTATTTTTATATTCAGAACGTATGTAGACTTTTTAATATTGCAGAAATATCGCTGAAACTGCTCTCTGAAAAACATTTTTAAAGGTTAATATTAATAGGTTTTCTAATAGATTGCACCGTCACATAAAAGAAGGTGCACAAATTAAGTGGGTATTTTTTCGTCTACTTTGGAAAGTCGAACAGATGTGAGCTCGTAAATATGGACAAAAATACCCACCAAAAGACGATTTTTCGAAATGTCTTTTTCTCGAAGGATTAAAACTAATATTTCTTTTAACGAATTATGCCATTAAAAATTTTAAAATATTCTCTAAAGTATTGTATGATTTGTTTTTTCTGTATTTTAAATGGTTAACCTGGCGCCCGCTGTAAAATATGAAAAAAAAGAGACGCTTTCATCTATTCCGCTGTTCAATACCAGCCAGCTTCGGAAAGCCGACTCGCGCCATTTTGAGAAAAAAATCATATTTTTTATGACAGTTTGTTGTTTGTTTTTATTTAATATCTCGCATTGTTGTCAAAAAATGAAAAATCTGAGCCTCAAGTGTATCCTGCCTTTCATTATTCTCATCCAAATTTTCAGGCACCTACGTGCGTTAGATTTCGCTAGCCATCGCCGAGTCACACACGCACGCACACACATACACAGCAAGACAGAGAAAGAAACATTCTTTTATTAATAGAGATTTAAAATAAAACTAGTATGTTGTGGCCATCACAAAACTTTCTTCTATATAAATCACGTCAATTAAATCATTTAAATGGTACAGGAAATTACATTAATTTAGCACCAATTCATATCAAAGTGTATCTGAATTTGAAGTTTGATAAAAATTCGTGCCTTAGTTCTTGAGATAGCGCTAAAGCGGAAATTCTGAAAAATGTAGCTTAGCAGCGCCACCAGTTGAGTGATTTACACCAATACATAAACAGGAATAATTGATATCCAAGTATACATGGATCTGAAGTTCGTTGAAAATCTAAGCATTAGTTCTTTAGATAGAGCTATTGCGGAATTCACAAAAAAGCATTGCAGCACCACCTATTGAGCGATTTACACCAAACTGTATAAAATGTCAATTCATGTCAAGGACTAACTGATTCTAAAATTTCATGAAAATTCGTGCATTAGTTCTTGAGATACACCTATAGTGGAAATTCTGAAAAATATAGCATAGCAGCGCCACCTGTTGAGCGATTTACACCAAAATGTACAATATGTCAATTCATGTCAAGGATTAACTGATTCTGAAGTTTGGTGAAAATTATTGCATTAGTTCTTGAGATACAGCTATAATGGTAATTCTGAAAAGTGCAGCATAGCAGCGCCACCTGTTGAACGATTTGCACCAAAACACAAGCTGCACTAATTCATATCAAAGTATACATGAATCTGAAGTTTCATGAAAATCCAAGCATTAGTTGTTGAGATAGAGCTATTGCCGCAATCGTTAAAAATGCAGTATAGCAGCGCCACCAGTTGAGCGATTTACACCAAAATGTACAAAACTTCAATTCATGTCAAGGACTAACTGAATCTGAAGTTTGATGAAAATACGTGCATTATTTGTGGAGATTGAGCTGTTGCGGAAATCGTGAAAAAGGCTGCATAGAAGCGCCACCTGTTGAGTGATGTACACCAAAAACTAATCAGCACCAATTTATATCAGGGGGTAACTGAATATAATTTTTTATTAAAATGTCAATATTTCAAAATTCACTATCTCAGTGCCAAATTAAATGGCAATCTGTGTTCATCATGATAATTCTAAAAATATGAAATTCCGTCCATTAGTTCTTGAGGTATGACTGTCACTGAAATCTTGTAAATCCAGCAACATGCAGCATAGCAAAGCCACCTATACACTGTAAAAAAAATCACTGTAACTTTACAGCAAAAAATGCTGGCAATATGGGTGCCAGCAAATTTTGCGGTAAATTTACAGCAATTTTGTATATCACGGATAAACAGCAAATGTGTAAATTTACAGCATTTTTTCAGTTAATTTTACAGTAATTTTGTTTTTCAGATTTTACAACAAGTCTGTATTATATCAGCATTTTTTGCTGTTAATTTTACAGCACTCTAAACAAAATAACTGTAAATTTTTAGCTTTTTTTTTTTTTTTTTTTTTTTTTTTTTTTTTGTAGATATGTATTTGTATTTTTATACCCCCCCCCCCCTCCGTAATGTTTATTCACATTGATTTTCTCTTTTTTTATATTATGACCATCTTTTAAAGACAAATGGTACTAAGTATTATCTTTATGTCTACTTATATCATTGTTTTAATAGCATTCGTATATAATAAATTTTGTTATACATATGTAAGATACAAACTTCGCACGATAAAGTAAATGAAGAAATAAAATAAAAAAGACACCAAAAAAGCTATAAATAGAAAATTTTAAACTATTGTAACTCATTGTATAGAATATTCCATATGTGAATTTAAAATATACTGTGTATTATAACATACATTGAGGACATTCAAAATATCTAATTTCAGCTTCTAGTTGCGGATTATACTTATTATTGTTAGATAATGGACAAAAGCAAAATGCGATCTGCTGCGATAATAGTGAGCAAACTCTTGGATTTTTTTATGGATTAATAAAATAGTGTTATAAATTACACATAAATGGTTTGAACATTACATATAAAAAAATGAAAATAAATGCGCGTAAAAATCTAGGATCTATAAAATCTGAATATCTCTCACGGAAAATAAGATCATTGGTAGTAAAGTTGTCTTTGATAATTTGAAAAACTTTACATTAATAATACGTTAAATAATTTAAATATTTAAATAAGTACAGAAAGTGAGCTTAAAGCTTTTGGAGAATAATGAAAATTATACGAATTATATTATTAGTAATTATATTTACAATCCGATAAACTGGAATTTTAGAAAATATATAATAAGCAAAACAAAACATATTTAATAATATAATGGGGATTTTTTGTTATCTGGGACCGAGACACAAAAGTATAAATAATAACAAAGTCCTTTAAGAAAAAAATAATTAAAAAAAATCCGAATTAGAACAATTCTCTTTTGTTATAATTTAAGTGAAAATATTTAATATTTATACAAATGATTCAAAAGCTATTGTTGTTACTCAGCGTTTATATACATGTGGTCAAATACGAAATTTGTATCTTACATTATATAATAGAACTGGCTATCTAATAGTTATTAAATCAATGATACAAATAAACATAAAAATAAAACTTACTATGAATTTTTAAAATATATAGTATCCAGTTTCATGTTTGTGTATCCAAAAGCGCCATTTTGAATTGCAGTAATAAGCACTTATTCAGAAAGACGCTAACAATCGAACGAGGCTAACGCTAGTAATAACCTGCTTTGGTTGACGCTGCCTGTGAATATCTCGTTTGGAATGTTGTTTGGGCGGTTTTGGCGGCGTTAAAATAACAGCAGTTTACTGTAAATCAATACTGAAATTACAAAAATGCTGTATTCTCATGCTAGTGAAGCGATTCACAGCGAAATTGGCTGTGATTTTTCCCGTTTTTGCTTACAGTGTAGGATTATTTACACCAGAACCTAATTATCACCAACTTATGTCAACGTCTAACTGAATATGAAGTTTGAGGAAAATTCGTTCTTGAGATAGAGGTATTGCGCAAATTATGACAAATGCAGCATAGAAGCGCCACCTGTTGAGCGATTTGCAACAACACATAATCAGCAGCAGTATTAATCAAGTTATACTTAAATCTGAAGTTTGATGAAAATTCGTGCATTAGTTCTTAAGATAGAGCTATTGAGGAAATAGTTCAAAATGCAGCACAGCAGCGCCACCTATTGGGTGATTAACACTAACACGTAGTCAGCATCATTTCATATGAAGGACTAACTAAATCCGAAGTTTGATGAAAATGTGTGCATTAGTTCTTGAGATAGAGCTACTGCGAAAATAGTGTAAATCCTGCAAAATGCAGCATAGCAGCGCCACCTGTTGGGCGATTTACACCAAAACCTAAACAACATCTATTCATGTCAAGGACTAATGGAATCTGAAGTTTTGTAAAAATCCGTGCACTAGTTCTTGAGATAGAGCTTTTGCGGAAATCCTGCAAAATGCTGCATAGCAGCGCCACCTGTTGAGCGATTTACACCAAAAACTAATCAGCACCAATTTATATCAGGGTCTAACTGAATATCATTTTTTATTAAATTCCGTGCATTAGTTCTTGAGATAGAGCGCCCACAAAATTTGTGTCGCATACAGACAGACAGACGGACGGACAGACGGACAGACAGACGGACAGACAGACAGACAGACAGACAGACTCACAGACAGACATTTTGTAAAAACATGTTTTTTGGAATCTCTGACCCCTAAAACGTGTAAATCCGTCGAAAACTGAAATTCGAAAATTTTCACGAAACCAATACTTTCTTCTTGTAAAGATAGAAGAAAGTAAAAATATTTTTTTATGATGGTAGGTTTGGTGACTATGACAATAATTACACCGATGATCGTGATCGTAGTATATCAGTACGAGATTCGTTGATTTTAAACATGTAAATTGTTTAAATAATAAAAGCCAAAGTGAAACTTGCAATTATCTTAGGCATAATACAGCTTTTTGACTTTTGGTGTAGTTTTCAAGTATTGCAATAACAAAATATTTTCATTTTAGTATTAAGTATTTAAGAAGTACATGCAAATTATTCTGATACCATACCGGTTGTATAGAAAATAAATCCCCTGTACATATTATTACAAATGCAATAAAACCAAAAGATTCTACTCTGTTTTCTATTGTTAATCATCCTAAAACGGAACAATATTTGTGGAGCAAACATTCAAACCGTGTTTTCTCACAAAAAAATAAAAAATGAGTTATTGTTATTTTTATGAACTCTGTGTTAAATTGCACAGAAATAAATGGTATTTTTTACTAAAAAAAATTTTTCTCCGATTATAAATCAATTTTAAAACTTGACGTTTCAATCAAAGAGTGTTTCCTCCAAAGCCTGCATTCAATCAAGCAGTGATTTCTCCAGTCTGCCAATCACAGTTGTCACTTAATGTGTACTTTCGAAACCTACCATACATATCACAATTGAAACGGATTGTTTTAGAAAAAAATAAGAGAACTGTTAAAGTTAAAGGCTTCCAGAATTATAGATTTCAAGATCTAAATGAAGAATATGATGTAAATCTTCTTAAAAAGGGAGTTACTGTTGCCTTGTTCAAAGGGTTGTTTTAGAATATCTTCCTCTTAGCCACGCCATACCAGTTGAAAAGAACAGAGATGTTAAAAAACTTTTGAAGGTATAGTGAACAGTGGCAAAATCAACCTGATGATATATTCAAATGATACAACCACATTATCCATGATTGATAAGCCTGCAATAAAGAAGAGGGATATGTGTATAACTGTCTAGATGAAGATATTGGTTTTAAAATTTGAAGTGGATTTCTGGCAAACGAGTATTTATTTAGTAAATATTTAATGAATACTACTAGGTACCATAATCTGTCATTTTACTTTAACAATAATCAACTGAAATTCGGTATTTATTCAAATAAAATAATGCTATTGTATTATTTGTGAGTTAGAACTTATTTCATTCAAAAAGCATTTTATCCACTTGTCAAACAATCAAAACATGTTTCCTCCTCTGAGTTCGGTCAAAACGTGATTTCTCCAAATATTAAATGCATTTTATTAATTTGTTTTATGTTTAATATCTTAGGTATGCTTGCAATTCTTTCTAATAAACAGTAATAAAAATACACAATAAAAATGAGAATTAAATACAAGTTATTTTCTTATTTATCAGTTTTTTGTGTTTTTTGAAAATTTGTATCTGAAGGAGAAAGCATGGTTTGCATGTTTGCTCCACATTTATGCTTAAGCATTGTGTACGTAAACTACATTATATTCTGTCAATATTAGATACATTTGTGTAGCTTGGAAATGTTCTGATTTTTTTCATTTTATCTTCCTAAATAACTCCATTGTACTTTTTTACTCACACATGAACTTATTACTTCGGATATCAGCACTAGATGTCTGAAGAAATGGGTAAATTTTCAGTATATCTTCTTTTAAATAAGCAGTGTATTTCAAATATTATAAATAAATAGAAATAGGTTTTTTTTTTCCTTTCTTATTGTTGATCACAGCTACAGACTGCACATAATGTATTATATAGAGTACAATAAAAATGTGTTATGGTAAAAGAAAACGCAGAGCTGATCATTCACAGAAGATGGCAGCCAAGATCTAAATTATGTTTGTTTACATTCAAAAATATTTTATTTTATAGTTTAACCTAGAGATCTGCGCGGGCTGGCCAGTGGCCCGAAGCCCGAGCCCGGCCCGGCCCGGCCCGATTTTCATTCACAGAATTCGGGCCGGGCCGGGTCGGGCCTGGTCTCCACTCTTTTCGGGCCGAGCCGGGCCCGGGCCGTACTTTATTTCTGAAGGCTCGGGCCGGTCCGGGCCCGGGCTATACTTTTTCTGAAGGCTCGGGCCGGGACGGGCATAACTTATTTTTGGTTTCATTCCTAGTTTTCACGGCCCAAAATTTTCAGTCCTAGTTTTGACCCAGCCCGTATGAAAATCATTGTCTCAGCTTGGCCAAATCCATTGAAAGATCAGTTAAATTAGGCCTGGTCCAAAAACTTTTGCAAAAAATGCATACATTTTTAAATTACCATTATTCTACACTTAAATATTAAAATTTATTCTTTTTAAAGAATAGTAGATTTCTACGCTTATTAAAATTTAGCTAAATTAAAATATAGTAAAACGTGTGAAAAGGAACCTGCCTATGACGGAACCCCATATTTAAACTGAAAAACGTGTTGATCCATGCAAAATTAAAATACTAATACTTAAGAAAAGTCCCGGGCGCAGAATCGGCGCAACGCTGCGACGCACGTCGCAGACTCTTAAGAAGGTCTGCAGACTATTTTTCAACTATTAAAATTTAGAAAAAAAAAGTTTGCTAGAAATTATTTGCCATATGCCATAATAATATGATCCGCGCCACATGCGATTGACGATTCCCTTTAAAATATAAATGATTCACGGAGAAAATTCTAGACAAGCGATCGTGAACCATCTATTATTGAGCCAATCCTCGTAGGGGTGATTTCTTAAGAAATTAAAAAAAGAAATCGGTCATTAATCCGAAAATTTGAATGTAAATATCCCGAATTTCGACAAATGTTCGCCGAAAAAAAAATTGCGTCAGTCGTTTGCAGTTAAAATGGCAAATTTCGTCAAAGGATAGCGAAAAAAACGTGAATTTCGTCAATGGTTTGCTAAGAAAAAACGAAATTGTGTCATACGATCGTGAAAGAAACGTCAATTTCGTAAAAGGGCTGCGGAAAAATAGCAACTTTCGTGAAAGGATGGCGGAAAGATGAGACTTCCATCAAATGATCGCGGAAAAACGTGAATTTCATCAAAGGGCTAGAAAAAATACAACTTTTGTCAAAGGATTGCGGAAAAAACGCAAATTTCGTCAAAGGATCGCGCAAAGAAAGCGAATTTTATCGAGGGATCGCTAAAAGAATGAGAATTTCATCAAAAGATCGTAGAAAATAGGCGAATTTTTCGAATTTTCGTGTGAAAAAACGCAAATTTTGTCAAAAGATGACGAAAATTTTGTCACAAGATCGAAAAAAATACGCCGATTTCGTTAAAAGTCTGCGAAAAAAATAACAACTTTCCTCAAAAAATGGCGGAAAAACGCAAGTTTCGAGAAATGATTCAAAAAAAAAAAAAAACTTGAATTATGACAAATGTGAATTATGCGGAAAAAGCGCAAATTCTGTCAAAGAATTGCAGAAGGAACGTGAATTTTGTCGAAAGATCGCGGAAAACAGTGAATTTTGCGCAAAGATCGCGAAAAAACACGGATTTCGCTAAAATATAGCGAAAAAACACATATATCGTCAAAAGATCGCGGAGAAAACGCGATATTTTTTTCAAACGATTGCGGAAAAAACGTGAATTTCGTCAACAGATCGCGGAAAAAAAGCGAACATCGTCAAAAGATCGTGAAAAAGGGGAACATCGACGAAAGATCGCGAAAAAAACGGGAACATCGTCGAAAGATCGCGAAAAAAGCGAACATCGTCGAAATATCGCGGAAAAAACGCGAACATCGTCGAAAGATCGCTAAAATTGCGAACTACGTCGAAAGATAGCGATAAACGCGAACTACGTCGAAAGATCGCGAACATCGTCGAAAGATCGCGAAAAAAACGCTAACATCGTCAAAAGATCGCCAAAAAAACGCGAACATCGTCGAAAGATTGCAAAAAAACACGAAAATCGTCGAAAGATCGCGAAAAAACGAACATCGTCGAAAGGTCGCGAAAAAAACACGTATTTCGTCAAAAGAGCGCGAAAAAACGCTAACATCGTCGAAAGATCGCAAAAAAACGGGAACATCGAATGAACGCGAAAAAAACACGAACATCGTCGAAAGGGCGCGAAAAAAATGAGGTCATCGTCGAAATATCGCGATAAAAAAAGCCGTCATCATCGAAAGATCGCAAAAAAATGCACATTTCGTCAAAGGATCGGGGAAAAAAAGGTGAATTTCGTCAAACAATCGCGGAAAAATTTGCTGCAACATTAATGTTTTCACGAGATTTTTTACAGCTGAATGGCAGATTAAATATTAGCCACGTTTTGAGTGAAAGCATGTTAAATTTTGAATTGTACAACTAGCTAAGTTTGCTAGATAAAACACTGCAATAGAATTATTTATAATATTTGCATGAATTACTCAAATTTGATTCTCTCAGAATTTCATCTGCTCCAAAAATAGCTTTTATTGCTACAAAATTAGATTTTTGCTACTAGAAAAATGGATTTTATTACTAAAAAAATAGATTTTTGCTGCTTCAAAGTGGCTTTAGTGCACTATCATTCCTGTATTATCACATCTATATATAGTTTTTGATATTATCACATTGTATCAATCTTTTCAAAAAATTTTGAAATTGGTGTTCATGTGTTATTTTTACTGTTGTTAGAAAATTTGACAGATTTTTTGAAAGATTTTTCCGACAATGGTGTAAAAAATTTTGAGGACCAAAAATAAATTATTTTAAAAAGTACTTTCCTTTTACTTTTTTGTTAATCATAAATACTTGGTGTGTTTAAGTGCATGGGGGATTTGAAAGAGGGCGTTTGTCCTTAAGTTCTGCAGACTGTTTTTAAAGTTTCTACTTGTGTTGCAGACTGCAGAAAAAAATTCTGCTGCCGGGAGAAAAGTATATATGATACATTTACACTTGCTAAGAAGGGAACTTGTCTATAACGCATTTTTTTTTTTCTTTTCTATGCAATTCCGTCTTAGAAGATTTTACTGTATAGCATTTTTCAGATTTTTAGCATACATGGAATACATGTATGTTAATACATGGAATATGGGTTAACAATATTAATGATAACTGAAACATTTACATACAAGAAATAGAGATTCGTTAAAAAAATAAATATCGCAGCCTGCGGCACTTCTATAAAAATGAAGATTATAAACATGAGAAAAAAAGAGTTAAGATAAATATTTTTCGTCAGAGCTTCCTCGTGCGAGACAAATTTTTAACCAAATTGACGTAAAAAGCAATTTTTTGCATAAATGCATTCGGGCCGGGCCGGGCCGGTCTCGGCCGAACTTTTAACTTTTTTACCGGGCCAATATTATTTTTTCTACGGGCCGGGCCGGGCTCGGGCCGAACTTTTAATTTTGTTATCGGGCCGGGCCAAATTTTTTTTTCGATGAGTCGGGCCGGAAATTTCGGCCCGTGCAGACCTCTAGTTTAACCCTTTATGTACTGAATAATGAATTCATGAAAATTTTATGTACTAAAGCATTTTTCGTGAATTTTTGAAACTACATTAGATGATTTACATAATCATTTAATAAATTTTAGAAGGATTTAGAAGGATTAAATTTGAATTTATAGGGAATTTGTGCAATATTTATAACCCCACTCAAATCTTTTATTTTAAATATTTTTCTTAGTATTTTGTAGAATTAGGAAATGTACAAATATAATGTTCGTACAATAGGAAAATAGAAATATTTCCGAATTGAATAATTCCCCCCCCCCCATCCCCAATGCCAAGAAAGCTGAAAAGATGAAAAGATAAAAGAAATCATCCTTTTAAAAATATTTTTGTTTTGTGTAACCAATAATGCTTTTGGAACAAGATAAAGTAACGCATTTATAACTCATTCTAAACTGTATTAGTACTAATTGATGCATTAAATGAATTTTATAACAAGTTATTTTAATGGTACTTATAAGTACCGTCAGTAGATAAATGGTTATCTAGATAATAAAACCGATAGTACCCGGATTAAAGATACATCGTTGGAAATAAATACACCGGATATACTGTCCAGTGTACATAACATTGATGAAAATCGCTTTAATGGAAAATTATTTTACAGTTAGTAGATTTTATTATATTGCCCACCAACTACACCAAAATGGATATTTGGTTTTCCGGATTAGCATACAGTGTGCATGCCAGCGACCAATCTAGAAACATTTCGCTGTATATAGAAACCTTTGTGATCCTCATTACTTCAGTGTTTAAGTATGTGGTTCAATTTTTTATCTGTTAAATTCGTGTTTTATTTATTTATTGTTAGCCCCCGATATGCTATGTCTTTCTCCGAGCAAATAAAATGTCGTCTCCCAAAAATAACGTTCCGTTGTATAAACCACAACTTCTAAGCGTCTTACATTTTCAATTTTTATACCGTCGTATTGGAAAAAAAGGACTTTTTAATGCAATTTGTTTGAAAACTGCATCTCAATTTATTACTGAGACTTTTTTTTGTAGTTTTTAGCGACATTTGTTTCATTTTGGCAACTCAGATACTCCATTTCTGTATTTATTTATTGAACACATACATCTGACTTGTGTGTTTGACATCAGGGGCCCGCTTATAAGTCATCGTCCATATACAAGGTCGAGATAGCACAAGGAAATTTACAACACCAGAGAATTAACTACCGGAGCTCCACAAAAAGCGTGCAATGGAGCCAGCAGGAGTTGAACCGCAGCCCACCTACGCCCTCAAGTCCATTTCTGTAGAAAGTAAAGAAAAAATAGTTGAAAAATAGTAATTATATCTTTTTGTTGCCATTTTCCATAACTACTGAAAAAAAAAACATAATAGACCGGGAGCCGGCAACACAGACAATCACTTCATCGAGTTGACGGATGAAATTCTAGGATTAGTTAAATCTTGATTCGCATATTAAAAAGCAATCGGTCTGCCATGTCATATCTCGGTGGAAAACACCCGAAAACCCGATTTTAGCGGCTGACACGTAGGTTTACCATTATGTTTTTCTGCACCAAAATGTATGAAAACATGGAGGACTGGGAGCAAGGAAACACAATGGTAAATCTACGAGTCAGCCGCTAAAATCGGGTTTTCTTGTGCTTTCCAACAAGATATGACTTAGGAGACCGTTTGCGTTTTAATATGCGAATCAAGATTTAACTAATCCTAGAATTTCATCTGGGAACTCGATGAGGTGATTGTCTGTCCTGCCGGCTCCCGGTCTATAATTAAAATACGTGCTTTTTTTAAAAATATAAATGAATGATTTCTGATAAAACATGGAGCTATTATAAGCTATATTTAAATTTAATTATCTGTATTACGAACAGATAAAGGCATATGAATCATTAGACAGCCGGTTTTTTTTTTTTTTTTTTTTTTTTTTTTTTTTTTTTTTTTTTTTTTTGTCGAGTGACATTTGATTTTTTTTTTTTTTTTTTTTTTTTTGTTGCTGCTGTTTTTTTTTTTTTTGTGTGTGTGTGTATTATTCAGCTATAGTAACGTCATATGAATACTTTACTGTAGATATTGTTTAAGACTGGATTAAGACTGGATCGTAAATGAGGAATTCTTCAGAGGATGAAAATGGCTTCCACAAATCTAAAATGTGGATCACACCGAAATTTGTTGCCATTCACAGCCAAGTAATGGTACCGCTTCTTCACTGCTGTATTTACATTCATCACCTGAGTCTGAACTGTCATTAAATTTACTTTTTTCAGAATCGGTGTTGGTTTGACTAATATTACAACTGCCATCAGAAATGCTTACTTCTTTAGAACCCATAATCTACTCAAAAAAAGATACATCGAACATGTATCTTTTTATCAGCATGACTTATAAACAAAACCAAAATTATAATTTTCAAACAAAGGCTTCGAGCGGAAATGCCAGTTATCGTTAAAATATTCTCTATAATAAAAAAATATGCAAGCTTTTGCTACCATATACCTAGAGCACCGTCCTCAAGTAATCTTTTTTCATTTCTTCTATCTTTAAAAGAAGAAAGTATTGGATTCGTGAAAATTTCCGAATTCCAATTTTCGACGGATTTACACGTTTTAGGGATCAGAGATCCCGAAAAACATGTTTTTACAAAATGTCTGTCTGTGTATCTTTGACTAACATTACAATTGCCATCAAAAATGCCTACTTCTTTAGAACCCATAATCTACTCAAAAAAAGATACATCGAACATGACTTATAAACAAAACCAAAATGATATTTTCAAACAAAGGCTTCGAGCGGAAATGCCAGTTATCGTTAAAATATTCTCTATAACAAAAAATATGCAAGCTTTTGCTACCATATACCTAGAGCACCGTCCTCAAGTGATCTTTTTTCATTTCATCTATCTTTATAAGAAGAAAGTGTTGGATTTGTGAAAATTTCCGAATTCCAATTTTCGACGGATTTACACGTTTTAGGGATCAGAGATCCCGAAAAACATGTTTTTACAAAATGCCTGTCTGTGTATCTTTGACTCTGTCTGTACATGACACAAATTTTGTGGGCGCTCTATCTGAAGAACTAATAAACGGAATTTAATTGGTGTAAATCTCCCAACAGGTGACGCTGCTATGCTAGATTTTTCCTGATTTCCGCAATAGCTATATCACATGATCTAATGCACGGATTTTCATAAAACTTCAGATTTAGTTAGTCCTTGATATAATTTGGTGCTGATTACTTTTTGTGTAAGTCGCCATACAGATGGCGCTACTATGCTCCATTACCCATGATTATTGCAATAGCTCTATCTTAGGAACTAATGCAGGAATTTTCATCAAACTTCAGATTCAGCTATTCCTTGATATAAATTGGTCCTGATTAGTTTTTGATTCAAACCGCCCAACAGGCAGCGCTGCTATGCAGAATTTTTTACAATTTACGAAAAAGCTCTATCTCAAAAACGAATGCACGGATTTTGGTGTAATTCACCTAACCGATGGCGCTGTTGTGCTTCATTTTTCAGGAAGTATTAAAACATGTATGAGGTAGACGAAATTTTGGGATTGCCACATCCGACTAGTTACCCCCTGGATTGCCGAGTTACTGAGATTTCACTGTATTCTTCTCGAAATTCATTATAAAAAGACTATTAAATTTCTATGTGATTATAAAAACAAGTGAACACCTTATTCTAATATCTACTCCGAATAAAATGTTCATTACTCACATATTTCTTATAAGTGCAACAAACTGACAAAACGCGAAGAATCTTTTTATGGCGCATAATAGATAAGAAACATAATCGGTATACTTATGCATTGTTTAGAAAGACTGCCGTAATTGTCTGTCAATAAAGTACCTTCAGATACTTTTGTGTATGTTAGAAATCTTTTCGCAATTTCGTTAGACATATCTGTGCTGACACTTAAGCTTTTTCTTTGTTACAAGCACTGGATGTCAGTGCATTAGTATAAATATTAAATTTTTATTCTGTCTTGCTTTCAAATAAGCTGGTCTCTCACACTGTTGTTGATATATAGGTCTAGAAATATACTTCTCATCTTGCAATTAAAACATATAAACAGTACCTACAATTATACCTACTTAGACGAAAAACTGTGTAAAACAGTAATTGTTTCCGCTCGCGATAGTTTCCTCCTCAGAAGGTTTCACTGTTTAAAGAATTTAAGATAGCTTTGTTCATACAACTAAAATTAAAAACAAAAAGTTTTTTCTATTATTTTTTCATTTCTTAGAAGTATAGTAAAAACGAAAATGCTGATGTTAGATATTAAGTTTATCTTACTAAAGCAACTCAAGGCAAATAGTTTATTGAAACATAGAATTAATAATCACACTATTATATTTTTATGCTGTAGAGACCGTTTAATGTATATTTTATCACCTTTTAAAGTAAATTATACCACAATTTTAATACTTATATTTTATTTTATAGCTTAATTTTAATAAAAGATAATATGGACATCTGATAAAACGGTCATCTGAGAATCAAGAGGTGGGGTCAGCTAGTGAGTCGTCACAAAGTAACACTCATTGTGACTTCTATCTACTGTCACTAAATTATAATAATTTGAGAGAAATGATGAGAGAAAAGAAAAATGCCATATTTTATTTCATTGTAGCAGCTGGGATACTGTGTGTGACGTTAAAGAAATCGCACATCGGTTAATTGTGGCATAGGTATTATACTTATTTGCTGTAACTGATTTTCATATCACGTTCTTTTGAGTGTTCAAAAATTAGCATTTTGTGTTTGTTGCTTAACTTTTGTTCACTAGTATATATTCCTTACTCTAATATCTACTTCTTAGAAATAATCTTCACTTATATTTTTATTATAATCTCATTAAATTCACAAAATGCTACGAAAGTACTTACACGCTATCAAAAAGAAAAATAATATTTGTGCTAGTGCATTATTGAGATAAATTGCCGAAACTCTATCAATAAAGTACTTTTATGTACTTTTGCGTATGTTAGAATCCTTTTGCCCTTTTGTTATATTTTATGGAGCTATTGTTTGTTTGTTTTTTGTACTGATATTTGATTTTTTTCTTTTCGAGATAAGCACCAGATATCGGGCGAAATATTAAATTCTTATTCTGATTTTTTTTTTTTTTTTTTTAAGATAAGCTAGTCTTTTCTTCTCTTATTAGTGATAACCGGGAGAAAATTATTTTGTCGTTTCTGCGAATGTTTTAGTTTGTAATGAAAGCAAAAATGAATAATAACTGAAGATAATGAAACACATTCAAATTCATACTAGCAAGAACATAGGAAAAATGAGTTTTTGTTTTCAATTTTCCGTAAAGTTGTCCGTAAAGTCCAAAAAAAAACTAGTCGATGCGCCAATCCCAAAACTTTCTTCTATCTCATACATGTTAATAATTCAAAATTAGCTATCACAGTGCCAAAATTAAATGACAATCTATGCCCATCATGGTATACAGGTATACAGGTCATCAAAGGTATATAGATTCGTTGAATTAAATGCATTTAACAAGGAGATATAGGTATCGTATGGTTTAAATGAATAATTGAATTTCTAATAAGGATCTATTTACGAGAAAATGTAACAGAATATTAAGTTTGATTAAATTGCGTGTATTAGTTTTTGAGATATAGCTTTTGCGAAAATCGTGAAAAATTCAACATCGCAGCGCCACCTGTTGTACGATTTACACTTAAAACCAATCCGCACCAGTTTATATCAAGGTCAAAACCTAATCAGTAACAGCTTACGTCAACGTCTAACTGAATCTGAAGTCTGATGAAAATCCGTGCATTAGTTCTTAAGATAGAGCTATTGCGGAAATCACACAAAATATTTGTAAGCCTTCTTGTCAAATTGTCTTCTATTCAGTAATATGAGTATGTAAAAATATTTTTGTAAGAATTTTTATAGAATTAACCTATGATATATATATTTATTGTTACAAATGCAGTGCAACTTTCATCTTTTCCTGCTCCATGCTGAAATATTTAAAATTTGGGATGCAATTCTAGTATTTTTTAAAAAGGCATTTTTCAGTTCAAATTTCTGTATTTTAAATATTATTTTAAATTGTAGTTTACGTAATCTCTTTGTTGTAGCTATAAAAAGTCAAATGATAATGCCTATTTTAATTAATACTCGCGTATAAGTCGACCCCCTAACTTTCGAATGCAAATTCGGGAAAAAATCAAAAATCCGCGTATAAGTCGACCCCCTAACTTTTTACTTCAATTTTTCACAAAATCAAACCAAAGATTTCACTTGCCAATGCGAA
This sequence comes from Maratus speciosus, assembly GCA_963932465.1. Classification (NCBI taxonomy): domain Eukaryota; kingdom Metazoa; phylum Arthropoda; class Arachnida; order Araneae; family Salticidae; genus Maratus; species Maratus speciosus. The sequence continues at coordinate 274,575,093 of OZ010792.1, read as the reverse complement.
AAGGTAGTAAGTAAACAAAAACAAATCATTGAAATTTTTTTAAATGATAAATTATTATTATTTGTACATTTTGTGTATTATTTTTTTATAAACTAGGGGGCTCTGCCCCCTACGAGCTACGCTCGTCAACCCCCCGTTCAGACACCGCAGACTCTAACAGCACGCTAATTTGATCGCCTTTAAAAAGATTTTGGAAGACTGAATTATAATTTGATTCTGACAATTATAATCTGACGTAATTTTCGCCAAACATTTTTTTCTCTTTTTAATATTCACGTCAAAATACTTTTGTTAGAAATGAAATATTATGATCATCTTAAAATGTCAAGTAAATGTCTCGCGCAATTTTTAAATTAAAACTGTTTTGCAATATTATTTTTTGTTCATTTTACGTATTAAATTCTCCTATTTAGGACTTCTAACGCATGTTACTGAATTTATTATTTTACAACATTCTTTCTTATTTAAAATTCACGTGTAACTATAGTTTTTATGACGTAATTTTCAATGAGTTCCTGCTTTTTATATTTTTTGTTTATAATAGTCACGTGTAAAATAAATTTTTAATTTGAAGCAAACATTACTGTTTGCGCTGGTTATACACTTGGCAACAGTTTAAATTAATACAATTTTCTAAAATTTGTAAAAAATATCTCTCGAAATGCTGAAAATTTGAATTTAAAATAGAAATAAAACCTCGAAAAATTATTCAAATTAAAAAACTAACTGAAATCTGCACGCCGGGAAATTCTGACGCATAAAATGATTTAAAAATGATTAAATTCCTATGTACAGTTTTTGCTCCTATAAAACTTTTTTAATGGAACGATTTTGTCCAACTTTGGTATTAAATATATCTTAAAATAATTCTTCGATTTGAAAACTGTCTGCATCAGCGTGTTTATCAAACATTTTTCTATAACACTACCGATTTTCATATTTTTATATGCAACAGTTTTTTTAATAGTAACGAAGAAAGACCTCCGGTCACAAAAAATTCAAAACCGGCGGCGGCGGCGGTGACAGCGGTAGTTACTTTTTTTTAGAATAGAGAGATACACATAAAAAGCCATAATTTTGCAGTATTCGAAGTTTTTAGTTTTTCTTTTTTAACTGACTCGCGTATAAGTCGGCCCCCCAAATTTGCTTACCGAAAATTGTTAGAAATTCGTCGACTTATACGCGAGTATATACGGTAACAAAATTAAAAAATCATAAAATGATGCTGCTTTTTTTTTTTTTTTTTTTTTTTTTTTTTTTTTTTTTTTTTTTAATGTACAAATTTTATAATTAAATCTTACTCGAAAATGTGGCTATTTTGATAGAAATTTGTGTTTTTTGCTATGAACTTAAATTTAAAAAGAAAAAAACAAAACCTACATCTTTATCAACCGGCTCTTTCTCTTATTTTCATTGATATTTATTGTAATTATAGTACAATTTTTTGAGACTCAAAAAGAAAATAATAAAATACTCAATGGCAGTTGATGCTGCCATCTATAATCGAAAATTGAAACTGCATCTAATCGATCACGTGATCTGCAGGCTGGGAGCACTAGCGACACGAACCGAGTACTACTTTCGGGGTCAAATTCTGTGATAAAAAGCCTATCTTCGTTGTTCTCCTGTGCTTACAATTTTATTATACTTTAAATAAAAAGGTTTAAAGAGTTATATTTCTTGATATTTTTCTTAAGAAAGTAAACTTTTTACATAGTAAATTTTAACAAATCTTTCTATGTCTATGAAACAAATCATAACTCCCCCCCCCCCTTATTTTGTATATTGTAAATTTTACTTTTGATTTTGGATAGCGTGGCACAAAAGAATGCATTATATTCATATAATGCGTTCATATGTATTTATATTCATATAAATACATTACAGTGCATTGTATAGGTTCAGTGAGAATGATATTTTTAACATTTGTATTGGGAAATTAAAAGATTTGGTTAGATGTGTAAATATATTTAGCCTAACCGAAAAAAATTAAAATTGAATTTTAAACCAAATTGTTTAAGGCTACATTAAGGCGCCACTTCAATTTTGCTATCATATCTTTTAAAACGCATAGTTTGAATTTATGAAAGATGTGAATTATAAAGCATCAATGTATAAATTTTTATACATCCTTTTAAATTTAATATAATTCTTATACATGCAACTATAAATAAAACAAAAATAAAATGATCAAATAAATAATATAGCGTCACTTAAAATTTGATATCATTATTTTTGAGTCCCATATTTAAAATTCTTATAGTCATAAGATAAAGTGCTGCGTTTTTGTATTAATTTATTATACGGAAATCCTGTTTGTTGTTGATAGCAGGTAACGCAAGAAAATATGTTAAATGTAAAAATTCTATTCGAGTTTTGAATTAAAAACGGATTTTTACCTATTTTCTGTACACCTGGTAGTATGTTCTGAAACACGGGAAGTCCAGGTTGGACCTTCTTGTATTAATAAATCAGACCGATTAACGTAAGTTAGCAATTGTTTTCGAAATACTTATTAATAATTGCACCCTTTTGTAATAATCAAGGACATAATAGTGATAACGAAAATCGTGATCATGTCTGAGGACATGACGAGGGCAGAATCGGAGATCCATTCTATCAGTTACTGACCGGAAAGTCAGTAGAGTCGATCACAGAAGATCCCACAAACACACAGAGGAGCATTTGAGGCCAAAACTTGACCAAAAGTGCAAAAATTAAAATTTGTTCAACAATTGTAAAAAGCCTATTTTATAACAGCTGACTAACTGGCGTGTCGATCTATGTCTATTTCAGGAGCATTAGTCGTATCCGGCAGTTCCTAGCCTCAGTTGAAGGTAAGAGGTTTTTGTGAGAAGACGTGCTTTTTAGTTATGTTTCATATTTGTTATCGTGTTTTAATGTGTTTTTGTGGCTTCAGGAATTGTTGAACTAAATAGTTTTATTTTCAGTATAAGGAAAAAAAGTAGTTCTTTTTAAGCTTTCCTGTCTGTAATTTATTTCTATTCAAAGCTTTTTAAATGTGTGTCAGGATTTCTCGGACCATTTTTGAAGTACAGCCGTATTAATTATAGTTTTGAAAGACAATTTAAACAAGTTGGATGTGCTAATTCCAAAAGTTTCTTCAGCCAAAAAGCCAAAAGAATTACATAATGTAAAACCTTAAAGAGTATTCAAAATGTAGAGCAATACAGAGTAGAAAAATAGACATTTTATTCTAATGTCTACTTCTAAGAAAATTGTTGTCCTTGATATTATTACTGACGTAATAATACTGAAAGGAAAAACATAACGCCTTTATCTAGAACGAATAGGTAGTCATTTTCTAAATCCCTAGATTTCCGAGCTATGCGAATATGGTAAACAAAAAAATTGGATAGACGATATGATTTCTAGTCTATAGTTTTCTAGGTGATGAAACGATACATTATATTATGAATCGTTTGAATGGCGAGAAATTATCACTTGGTTTCAAAAATTAATTCATAAACTGCAATTATAGTTACGAAAATTCACTTCTTGTGTTTGCATTTATTTGCAGATATTTTTAAATAAGTTTGGCTACGGTAATATAGGAAAACGCCCTTGAATTTTAATAGGAACAGGGATGACAGGGATGGCCCCCCGCCCCTTTTCCGGGAACCTAGCTTTCGCTTTAGAGTAAAGTACAATCCCGGGGGGGGGGGGGAACTCAAATTCACTGCATATGGTAAGATACATTAACAATGACAGTCTTTATAATATTTTAAAACAGTTAATAACATGCAGAAAAATACATTCAGTTTGCTCTTTTTGACACTGAAACTCAGAAGAAGTGTCATCAGTACATACATTGACAGGAATTGTACTGTAGAACTCTCTAGCAAAGGGAACTAGAATTTATAAGGATTACTAGAAACTAACTTTTCTAGAGTCACAATTTATTTTCTGGATGCCAGTGACAGAATTTTTTTCAGTGACCCTCACAGAATGCTACAAGACTTTCTATCGCTCAGCAAATTTTATAATATTTTTATCATACTGTAGTACGTTGCAATCTGTAAAATTAAATATTAATATTTATTTTAATTAAAAATACGATTCAGCCAAAAAGATTTGCAAAATGCAAAATCTTTAACAATATTGAAAATGCAGAATAATACAGAGTAGAAAAGTCGACACTTTTTTCTAATATAGCTTCTTCGAAGGAAATTTTTGTCATTGATATAATTCTGTGCCTTGGGACAAAAAGGGCTAATGTCCATTTTTTTTCAAATGGCAGGAAACGCAATTTAAGTTTGACACATTACATTAACAGTAAATAAAATTCGCCTCGAGAAAATATTTTGTTTTCAATGATCTAATATTGGGAGGACTTTGGCCCTTTTAACAATTACTTTATATCGCTTCCTGAATTCATTCGTGCATTTAACTCAAATTTCTCGATTTTGGATATTGGCCCTTTTTGCTCCAAGGTACAGAATTATTACTCGCAATATCCTCGCAAAATGCTACGAAACTTTCTATCTCTCAACAACTTTTATAATATTTTTAACATATTGTAGTACGTTGCATTCTGTAAAATGAAATATTAATATTTTTAAATTAAAAAATACGATTCAGCCAAAAGACTTGCTAAATGTAAGATCTTTAAGAGTATTGAAAATTTAGAACAACTAGCCGTCCTTAGCGACTGGTTTGGTCTCCCTTAAAAATTACGTTTCGGAAAGTATAAGCATCGTATCATGTTGCTTTTATTCATAATTTAATTTACTTGGACTCCCTTAAATATAATTTATATAATTCCTTAAGCTAAAATTAGTTTTTGTTGCATTAAAATATCTCAATTTGTTAATTTTCTGTAAGCAAGTAAACTCTATGGCAGTCTATGGGAATTTGGCGAAATATTAGAGATATCGCCAAGCTGGCGTCACTTTTGATGACAAATTTTTATCACCAAATTAATCGCCAAGTTGGCGACAAACTTGGCGACATTTGGCGACAGAACAGGCTTCCCTATGGTAACCACCTTATAGGTATGGAGATACATTAAATGCTGTTCAATAACCAATAAGATGCGCTTCATCAAGGAATTCGGGCGTTGCCATTAAACAATCAACAAATAATCGCGATTTCTGTGCCGCGTACGATAGCGTAATACATATAATGATACTGAATTGAAAAGTAAACACTTTATTCTAATATCTACTACGAAGAAAATTTTTTTTTACGAAAAAATGTCTTAAATGTCAAGCTCAACAAACACGAGAACTGTTGAAGTGCTAATTCTAACACTAACAGTTCAAAGAAGTCGGAAACTGTACATCAAATGTGGCACATGAGATACTTTCGCCTTCTTTTCTTCGCTCTCTTGAAAAATTTTGTTTTTTGGACTTTCAGCGTTTTCCATTCTTAGTCCTGAATCATTGCTTCCGCAATAACCTCACAAAATGCTACAAAACTTTCTATCGCTCAACAAATTTTACAATATTTTTAACATGTTGTAGTACGTTGTACCCTGTAAAATTAAATATTAATATTTTTAATTAAAAGATACGATTCAGCCAAAAGACTTGCAAAATGTAAAGTATTTAATAATATTCAAAGTGTAGAACAAGACAGAGTAGAACTAGTCGTTGGGGGCCACCGTAATACTTACCCATCATGATATGCATAATATAAAATATGAAAATAAAACATGTATAAACTATTTGTAAAATGCATTGCAAATCCAAAATTGATTATCTTTTCGACCCATTTCGATAAATTATATAAATCGCAAAGGTACTCGCAAAATTATACATAGGCGACCAGTTTAGTCTCCCTTAAAATTTATGTTTAAGCATTGTATCCAGGGCTTAATTTGCGCCGGAGACCACCGGAGCCCAGCTCCGGTACTTCTCTTTTTTAATAAATATTTAAATACTGGTCGGAATTCACCGGAGCTCATAAATACAGGGCTCCGGAGCCCAATGCAATTTGTAGCTAATTATTTTTATGAAATAATGCATAGCTACGAACTATCCCTCTTTTGTGTTAACACTATTTCCGAATCACAATCCTTACCATATTTAATCGCAGAAATCTGCAATTAATTAACACTGAAACTAGGCAAAGCTTACTATTCGGAAGGAGTGATAACTAAAAAGTGGAATAGTTGACAGATAAGTATATGCTGATAGATATTTTTAAAATTTTCATTTTGCTAAAGAAAAAAAAATGCTTTAAATTTTGCAAATAATGTACGAAATATAAATATGCAGATTGGAGTGACACGGTTGGGGGGGGGGGGGGTTAGGGAAACGGTATAGTTGTAGTACCGGTACCACATAATATTAGGGCTCCGGTACTTTTTTTCGTAGAAATTAAGCCCTGATTGTATCATATGTTACTTTTATTCATAATTTAATTTACTTGAACCCCCTTAAATATAATTAATACAATTCCTTAAGCTCATATTAGTTTTTGATGCATTAAAATATCTCAATCTGTTGATTTTATGTAAGCAAGTAAATCCTATTGGTTTACAATGGATGTCTATGGTAATTTGGCAAAATATTAAAGATATCGCCAAGTTGGTGTCACTTTTGGCGACTTCTTTTGGCCGCCAAATGTAGTGATACATCGCCAAGTTGGCTACAAACTTGGCGGCATTTGGCGAAGGAACAGATATGTAGATTGGCATATTTTTTATTTTAAATAACGAAAGAACAAATAAATTAGTAAAAGATTAATAAAAATACAAATAAAACGTCGAGAAGAAATCACTTGATGTGGCAACAAACACATGTAAAGTGTTTAATGACAAGTGAATGTGACATTTACGATAAGCCATTATTGGCATTTAATCTTGTAGTTTGGCGATAGTTTTGGGATCGACGGGATAATCGAGTAGTACCGAATTGCGTAAAAGAAACATCCTTATAACTCGAAAAATTCTAATCATATTAACTAACAGTTTACTGCGTAGGATTAAGAGTCTCATTTCCAATTAAAATATATCTTTGAATTGAAATTTGAATTAAATACAGGGTCATGACAAATCGAAGAGTGTGAAAAAAATGATTATAAATATCTCGGCAACTAATTATCCAATCGATTTCCTTTTTCATGCAAAATTTCTGTTTTTTTATTGTCTTTTATGCTCACTCCTTCAAACAAACAATTTAGAAAATTTTTGTATATTTTTTATCAGAACGAATATTTCGAGAATCCGAAAAAAATAGTTCCGGATAATCGAGGTTACTTATGTATAATAGGCTTCTTCCCATTATTACTTCCTAAGTACACACCAAATTTCAAGTCTCTATCTCAATTTGTTCGGAAGATAGAGCGTTTACAGACACACACACAGAGACGGACGGCAAAAAAAAATTTTCTAAATATATGTTTTTTCGGAATCTCCAGTGTCTGAAACGTGTGAATCCGCAAAAAAAAAAAAAAAAAAAAAAAAAAAAAAAAAAAATCGATTTTTAAAACGATTACAAGACAGATTACAGTAAAAGTAGACACTTTATTCTAATATCTACTTAGAAGAAACTTTTTATCTCTGATATAATTATTATTCTTACAATAACTTCACAAAATGCTTCGAAACTTTCTATCGCTCAACAAATTTTATAATACTTTTAAGATATTGTAGTACGTTGAATTCTATGAAACTTTTACCTTGAATATTAATATTTTTTAAATTAAGAAATACGGTTCAGCGAAAAGAATTACAAAATGTAAGATCTTTAATAGCATTCAAAATGTAGAACAATACATCAGAGTATAAAAATAGGCACTTTATTCTAATATCTACTTCGAAGAAAGTTTTTGTCATTGGAATAATTATTACTGCCGCAATAACCTCACAAAATGCTACGAAACTTTCTATCGCTCGTGATAAGGAATGAAAATAATGTGTACGCTTATGCATTGTTTAGAAAAGACTGCCATAATTGTCAGTCAATAAATTGCCTTCGGATACTTTTGTGTATGTTAGAAATCTTTTGGCTGTTTTGTTATATTTTCAGAAGCTATTGCATTTTGTTCTGTGCTGACACTTGAGTTTCTTCTTCTCTTGGAGATAAGCACCAGATATCGGCAGAATTATCGAATTTTTATCCTGTTTTTCTTTCAAATAAGCTCGTCTTTTCCGCTGTTATTGGTATATAAGAAAAGAAACATTCTTTTTATCTTGCTGAAAATGTTTTATTTGATAATAAACGTAATGTTGAATATTATCCAAAGATAATATAGAACATTTATGATAGATTTATTGAGATCGTCAAAACAAATTGCAAAGTGTCTTTTTTTTTCGCTATCCTTTTTCATAAAAATGTTTGTTTTAATAAAATAAGATACAGGATTTGTGAATGATTACGCTGATCAATAAAATTTATCCTTTGCTCTTTCACAAAACCGAAATTAGTTGTGTCTCATTCAATATTTTGCGCTGATTCCGAATCTTGTTTTAAATTTTCTCCATCAGGTCTAGTTTTTTAGATATTTGCATATTTTGATTTATTCAAATTTTTGAATTTTCCTACAATTACTAAAAGCAAATTTAAACCATATAGCCTTATCAGAGTGGCTTTTTTGTTTTATGTTATGATTACTGTCTAATTTACCTTACAAAAATGTTGTTTCAGAGATTATTATGACATGTGACCATGAAATATTTTGCGCTGATTCCGAATCTTGTTTTAAATTTTCTACATCAGGTCTAGTTTTTTAGATATTTGCATATTTTGATTTATGCAAATTTTTGAATTTTTCTACAATTACTAAAAGCAAATTTAAACCATATAGCCTTATCAGAGTGGCTTTTTTGTTTTATGTTATGATTACTGTCTAGTTTACCTTACAAAAATGTTGTTTTAGAGATTATTATGACATGTGACCATTAAATATTGTGCCTAATTTGAATATATATTTATATTTTTCTAATAACGTATCTTGTCGTCCAAATATTTCTGCCACATAAGTACGCTAATATATTTTTAAACTAGTTTTGTGTGCTGATATCAAGTCTGGTTTTCTTCCATCAGTCAGGTCAGTTTTCTTCTATCACGTCTAGTTTTTTAAAAGAGTGGCATTTTATTTTTTCGTCAAGAAAGGCTAGAAATTGCTTTTTATACTACTTTGTGATGTATTTCAGCTAGTTAGGATATATTGTACAACTTTTTTCAATTGTTTTTTATTATACCCATTCTTTATTATGTCCCTGATAGGATTCTGATACTTTTTACCAATTTGACGATGAGTTATACACCCCTAAAAAGTCCTAAAACACCCCTAAATTTGTGTCAATACCATTCAAGAGCAGAAATTCATTTTACTCAAAAACTAGACGTGATATTCGGAAACACATTGTAGATTTGAAATCAGAATAACAATCAAGTCTAGAAAAACATTACGTTAATTCTGTGGCAACTACTTAAAAGTTGAAAGTGCTGTAAGCATTAACCTTTTAGTGCACAGCTTTGCATACATGCAAACAACAGTGTTTTGAATTTAATAGATATTTTTATTCGTATATACCTAATTCACACCAGAAAATGGAAATAGTTTTATTTGCTATAATTAATAACAGACATTCCGTATGTAAATAAATATAAATTAACCATTTAAATTTTCTGGTGTAAAGTCAGGTTCTCTGAACTACCTAATTTCTAGAACGCACTCTATTATGGGAATTAAACGATTAAAGGTTAAGTTTTATAAAATAAATAATTATATAAAATAAGGTCTTTGGAGACATGCTTATTAAAATATTTACTAATTTGCCACATTTTAGCGTAAAACAGCTACACGACAGTAGTTTTTACTTAGATTTCAGATGTGCAACAGAAGAACAGATTAACGTATTATATGAAAAATGTATCTCTGACTTTTTTTTCATTATTTTTTCTGTGTAATAAACCTTTCAGAGAATCATGTATAATTTTTTTGAAACAAAATAAAAAATCGAACATTTAAGGGTTAAACCATTGAAAAATATACAAATTACACAACAACTGACAGATGTTAAAAATATGCACATTGCGACATTTAACTGATGCGAATAATCCAATAGTCATTATCCAGCAAACTTAATTCAATCTGACGATTATTATACCTAAAATTTGCATAAAATGGCGTGAAAAACCTTAAATTTGCATAAATTTAAATATGCAAATTTCTTAATAACTACACTGTTAAAACTTTTGCAGCATTCTGGCAGGTCATTCGACCGTTTTTTGAAAAAACGGTTTCATAACCATAATTTAACTACATTCTGACCATAAATGGCCAATAATATGGTCAGAATAGTGTTAAATTCACGGTTGTGTAACCGTTTTCGGAAAAAACGGTCAAATGACCTGCCAGAATGCTGCAAATTTTTAACAGTGTAGACCACCTAGAGAAAAACGGAACGCATATTAGAAATCAGCACAACAAACTGATCTAGAATCAACTAATTTAAGTTCTATGAAAGAACCATTGTTGCCCAGTGTTATAGAAATGGAAACGGCAAAATTTAAATAAATCCTTTAAGGTTACCGGGAAAGCCCTATCTCCGCCATGTTAAATTCACCTTTTAAATTAGCATTTTTTGTAAGATTTCACTGCCTAAAATAAATAATTCTCAACAAATCATTAAATCCCAATGTTAAAGTATACAATGCAACATAATATAATTATTTAAAAATAAATCTGAGTTCTTAACTTTAATAAATGTTGAAAAAGGGAACATAAACATGAAAAATCCAAGTTTTGAGAAAAAGTCAATTAAAGATTTAAATGGTTATTAAGCTGTGAAGTACTCTTAGAAAGAATGAATAATTTCAACAGTTATTTTTTTATATATGTAAATATGTGTGACACACCGTTGGAAATATAAAAGTTTAAACTATTTAATCATATAAAAAAGTAAAAATCGATTTTTTGGTTGAATTTTGCTTTCCTGGTTCCCTTAAATAAAAAAAGAAGTACTAATATTAATTAAAATAATAAACTTTAAATGGAATTCTGGTGCATGTTCTGCTTGAACGTATATTTTGAATTTAACTTCACTTGATATTAATTTTTGTTGAAAATAAAGTGAAAATCAGTGATTTCGTTGGCAGATACCAGTTTAGAGCCGAATTGCGGTATCTTATGGTTAATCTTCCTGTTTATATTGCTGAAAATATTTTATATTATAATGAATGTTAAGCTGAATATTATAGAAAGATATAATAACACATTTAAAGTAGATTTCTTCATATCGACAAAAATAAAATTCAGGATGATTTTTTTCGCTATCCATTTTCATTAAAAACTTGTGCTTTAAAAAGTAAGATAGTGTGTTATTTGTGAATGATTATAGAAATGGAAATGAACGAAATTAAGGGGACAGTAGAGCTTAAAATCCTTTAAAATATTTTTTTTTTTTTTTTTTTTTTTTTTTGTAAATTTCAACTTAAATATTATTCAAGGGTACATTATATATATTATGGCATACGTTTATCACAAAAAAATAAAAAAAATAAAATTATTGTTGAGAAAAAAATGGAATTTTACGCGTCGTCTTAGAAATCTTCGAAATGCCCCATGCGTCTTCCATATCAATGAAAATCCCCAATATTTTTTATAAAAGTTTGGTTTATATATATAAATAAAATAGAGCATCGAATTTTATATATTTGAATTTAAAGGTAAAAAAAAAAAAAAAATTCAAAATTTCAAAATTTTTTCGAAAACATTTCAAAATTTTTCAAAAAAAAATTTTTTTTTAATCTTTAAATTCAAATATATAAAATTCGATGCTCTATTTTATTTCTATATATAAACCAAACTTTTATAAAAGATATTGGGGATTTTCATTGATATGGAATGCGCAGGGGCACTTCGAAGATTTCTAAGACGACGCGTAAAATTCCATTTTTTTCTCAAAAATAGAATTTTTTTTATTTTTTTTTTGTGATAAATGCATGCCATAATGCATATAATGTACCCTTGAATAACATTTAAGATAAAATTTACAAAAAATAAATAAAAAAATTTGAAAAAATTTGAAAATTTGAAAATTTTTCAAAAAAATTTCAAAAATTTCAATTTTTTTAACCTTTAAATTTAAATATGTAAAATTCGATGGTCTATTTTATTTCTATATATAAACCAAACTTTTGTTAAAAATATTGGGGATTTTCATTGATGTGGAAACGCATGGGGCGTTTCGAAGATTTCTAACACGACGCGTAAAATTCCAATTTTTTTCTCAAAAGTAATTTTTTTTTAATTTTTTTTTTTGTGATAAATGAATGCCATAATGTATATAATGTACCCTTAAATAATATTTAAGTTGAAATTTACAAAAAAAAAAATTAAGGATTTTTAAACTCCACCGTCCCCTAAAATAAATAATTTCAATAAACAAAGTAGTAACATTAATTAAAATAATAAATTTAAAATTCAATTCCGAGCATATTCTGATGCATACTGTATATTTTAAACGAATTTAACTTGATATCAATTTCTAATTGAACATAAAATGAATGCCGAGATACACGGAAAGACGTGATATACTGTCAACGAAATACACTGGCCTCCAAAAGTTAAGGTACAGGGACTGGATGCTTTCAATTGCACACGTTTTGTGGAATATCTACCAACATTATTGGTGAATTGTTCTTGAACTTCTAGGATGTAAAGAACATGTTTGATTTTATATTTCTCGATGAAGATTTATCGGGGGTACAATTAGGGGGCTAATAATAAATTTAGTAATAAAATAATATTTGCGATCACGTATGTAACAGAAAAGGCTAATAATGGATTGTCACTGTGGATGACTGTTTGGGTCCTGGTCAACGTTTGTATGCATTTGTGTAAGCATGACGCTCATATTCGTGAAGATGTTAACGTTTTTGTGAAAAATTCAAAACTTTTTGTTTATAGCATACAGAGTTTTCAACCAAATTTAACAGAACTTTCCAAAAACCTGACAAAGAACAGTAGCAACAATATACTGCAATTAAAACATGAATATATTGAATTTTGATGGGATATGGGCATTTGTATGAAATAATTTTTAACTGCGCATGCGTGGAAAATCCTATAATTTTTATTATATAATTTGGTAGTCAGCTATTTAGGGCAACTTATATAAAAAGTCCAGTCAAATATCGCGAAAACTCACAAAGATAGGGTCGATATAGTGAATTGCTTCCTAAAAATAGCTTTATTATAAGGGATTTTCCACAACTTTTCAATCAGCTCACTATATCTTTCTAAGTTTTCACAACATTTGACTGGAGTTTTTATAGAAGTTGCCCCAAAATACTGGCTACCAAATTATGAAATAAAAATTTTAAAATCTTCCGCGCATGCGCAGTTAAAAATTATCTCATAAAAATGCCCATATCTCATCAAATATTCAATATATTCATGTTTTAATTGCAGTATACTGTTGCTACTGTTCTTTGTCAGGTTTTTGGAAAGTTCTGTTAAATTTGGTTGAAAACTCTGTATGCTATAAACAAAAAGTTTTGAATTTTTTACAAAAACATTAACATCTTCACGAATATGAGCGCCATGCTTACACAAATGCATACAAACGTTGAACAGGACCCAAATAGTCATCCACAGTGACAATCCATTATTAGCCTTTTCTGTTGCATAGGTGATCGCAAATATTATTTTTTTATTATATTTATTATTAGCCCCCTAATTGTACCCCCCCCCCCGATAAATCTTCACCGAGAAATATAAAATCAAACATGTTCTTTATATCCTAGAAGTTCAAGAACAATTCGCCGATAATGCTGATATCAGTTTTTGCACAATTGCGATATTTTATGGTTAATCTTCGTTTTTGTCTTGCTCAAAATATTTCATATGATATTAAACGTGAAGCTGATTATTATAATAAGCTATTATACAACATTTTAAATAGATTTATTCATATCGTCAAAACAAACTGCAGAATGATTTTTTCGCTATTGATTTTCATTAAAAACGTTTACTTTAAAAAAGTGACATGTATGATTTGTGAATGATTATAGAAATGGAAATACCAAAAATGAAAGAAATCATTTCAATAAACAAAGTAGTAATATTAATTAAATTAATAAATTTAAAATTCTATTCTGATGCATAGTGTATATTTTAAAGAAATTAACTTGTTATCAATATATAATTGAACATAAAATGAAAATCTGTGATTTCATTGATAAATATCAGTTTAGAGCCGAATTGCAGTACCTTAAGGTTAATATTCCTGTTTATCCTACTGAAAATATTTTATATGATAAAACGTGAAGCTAAATATTATAGAAAGATATTATAACACGTTTGAAATAGATTTATTCATATCATCAAAGCAAACTGCAGTATGATTTTTTTGCTATCCATTTTCATTGAAAATGTTTACTTTAAAAATAAGATATATAATTTGTGAATGATTATAAAACTGGAAATGACAATAATGAAATAAATCATTTCAATAAACAAAGAAGGGTAGACCAGGGACATTTACGCAGTGCACTTTTTCCGAAACGCGTTATAACTGGTGCGCCACCAGTCATGACAGATTGATGCTGCTCCATATTGATGCTGCGTGTATTCTCACATGTTTTTGTGCGTCAGTCGAACTTCGGTCTAGCATGTGGAAAGCATAACCTGTTTTCTGTCAAGGTGAGTCAATTTTGTGTTGAACTTATTGAAACTTACTATGAACTAATAATATTTAGATAAGGATAGACAAATATATGAACATTAGCAGAATTTTATCCTTTTTTGCAAACTGTATTTGCATGAGATTTGGTTTGATTTGATTGAGATTTGATTATTAATTTTCGTTGCACGTTAAAAACAAATTTAAACATGGCGACGAGGCACCTTTACGCACAATTAAAAAAAAAGAAATTACGCAAAAATTTACTAGTTTCTATGGAAGCAGAACAAAAAGACAGAAAAGGAAAAAGTACGAAACCAAAAACTGAAAAAGGGAAAAAGTTGGTTAACTCTGGAAAAAAGAAAATAGTGAATGAATCTGATGACGAAGATGTAAACTGTGTGTGTATCTATTGTTTGAAATCATACAACCTATTCAAAAAAGGACAAGACTGGGTTCAATGTCTTAGATGCAAAATGTGGTCCCATGAAAAGTGTGAAAAAGGAAATACTTTATTTTTTGTTTGCAAAAACTGTAACAGTGATGATGAAGATGACTAACTAGTTTTTGTTTTTAATTAGCAATAAGCCCAATGTTTTCAGTTTAGCTTAGAAAATGTTCTTTAATTAATTATCTTTATTTTTTTATTTCAAACAATGTTTTAAGTTATAAATAAAACATTTCAATTTGATTAAATATTTATTTCACTTACTCCTTGGTATCACTTATAATATTCGTAAACGTGCCCCACTTGATGCCCTCTAAACATTGCCCCGTTCCCATTTCACTTGGGGACTTGGACCTAAAAAAATTTTTTTTTACGGTTTAAAACACAAATAATGCAACAACTGAATACACATATTTTGACTTTATTAACTGCTTTATAAAACCACAATGTCTAAAATTTCCTATGTTAAAACATAAAAATTAGAAAATTTATTGAAAAAAAAACCGCGCAAACGCTCCCGGTCTACCCTAATATTAATTAAAGTAAATTTAAAATTTAATTCCCAGCATATTCTGATGCAGTGTATATTTTTAAGAATTTAAGTTTACATCAGTTTGTGACTGAACATAAAATGGAAATCTGTGATTTCATTGATATATATCAGTTTATCGCTGAATTGCGGTATCTTATGGTTTATCTCCAATTAGGTCCATACTAAAATGGCTTATTTGCATAAATGTGTTTTTAACACTTTCCAACATAGTTGAAAAACTTTTATAACTTCGGTTCGTCTGTCTCTCTGCTGTCTTTCTGTGTTTCCTTTTCTAACATAGTACACTTTGATTTTCACACCAGTGTTGTAGATTTTTGTCTTAAATGTAGAAAGTTATATTTGGGCACCCACTTAATTAACTTAATTACAATAAACCCTCATAGCATGCATGGTCACGGTGACGTCGTTGTGACGTCACTGTAAGTCACTGTGGTCACATCACAACTGTGACCAAAATGCCACCACTCAGTGATGTTACATTGTGACTGAGATGTGAACTTCCTAGAAAACTTTAAAAAATTATGAAAATTCTTTAAAACATGTTATTTACTGTAAAATTATATTTTTCTAGCAATTAAAAAAATTGTGACGCCATTGTTATGTCATTGCATGTAATGTACGTCACGTCACATATGTGACAATAAAAACCACCATATTGTAAGTCGCAGTGCGACAAAAATATGAACTTTTAAAATCTTTGAAAATGAAAAGAAATATTTTAAACAGTCCCGAGTTACAGCGGCATAAGGAAGGAAAATATATTAGTGGATAGCAAATGGTAAATTCTGTCACGAAAGGGGGAGGGAAACATAATATATAAAGTACACGATACAATCATTAATAAACTAAATTTTCATGCTATATTTTATCAATTTGATATCTAAGACAGTGAAAGTATACTTTTTTCATGATTTCAATTTTATCTAGCATTACAATTTAATATAATAATCCTTCACTGATTGTTATTATTATAAAAGTGTTTCTCGGAAAAATGGTACGTGCTGGAGCAATTTGGATAACATATTTAGAATTAGGAGTATTAAACCTGTTCACTTTACATATTTAGTTTGCAGGGAGGAAATTTTTTCAATTTTTTTGCCAACCAGTGTTATTCGAATTATTTCTGTGGTTTCAAACTAAAAATTTTCTATTACAGTTAAGTCTGCAGCTTTTAATGAGTACGTAGAAAGAGTCTTCAGAGTTTAGTCATATATGTATTTTTTGCTTTATAATTTGCATTCAAGTCATATTTTTTCCGGTTAGTGTTTAACCATTTTAAGTAACTATTTTTTCAAAAATTCTACTTCTTTCAGACTTTTTAAATAAAATTAACATTTTCCGAAAATAAAAGAAATACAGAAAATTTATGCAAAACCTGTGATGTAATTAATTATTCGTATTTCAAATTTGTGTTTTAGAGGTATGACTATAAAAAAAAAAGATATTTTACAAATTGTTTTATTTTACAGAAAATTAATGTGAAAAGAATGACAGATTAACAAAGAATTTTCTTTTATCTTCGATAAACCTTTTTTATTTATTAGGAATATATTTTGTATTTATAACGTGTGAAACAAACTTTACTTAAAAAAGGGGGGTGGGGGTTCATTATTACCATTAAATTGATTTTTACGCATTTTAAAAATTTAAACAATGTTTTATCTAATAAACTCTAATTATGAATATTATTATTATTATTTACAAAAAAGAAACTTTACAATACAATTTAACTTGAAATATTTGGTACTGATAAGAAGAACGGGTAAAATACATTGGAAAATTCTTCAAATAGAAAATTTTAATTAAAGACACTCTCATTGCGCATTTTAGCTCCAAATCTGTTGTATACAAAAACAAATAAGCGGTAAAGAACATCTGCTGAATCGTCTGCGTGAGATATAACCACAGAAAAATAAATAAAAGAAGACGCGGGAAGTTACTTCACAGTTTAGAACATCACCACTTCTACAACAGTTTTTTTAAGATAAGATAATGACGGCCGCCTTTTTAGGATACACTGATATTATTAATGGAACATATAATGTAAGTCCTATTTAATTTAAATCTTTTATTCCTGATTTGTATATTATGAGTTAAATAGTTTTATGTTATATTAATAAGAGACTGATCTGGTATTGTTTTCAGAAACAAAATTTTCCTATTCGATAAGGTGAAGGAAAATATCTTAATCCATCGCTTGAGAAAAAAAAAAACAATAATAAAAAAGACGCTGCGCAGAGACTGATTCATGAGTACATTCATAGAGAAATTAATTATAACATTATTTTGCAGTTATTTGATATTGAAAATGTGTGAGACAATGATTTGGAGTTTTTTTTCGGCATTTTACTGTTTTATGATTACTAACACATATAGATTATATAGATATTCGATTATTATGATATAACGAAATTGTTTCAGATTAGAAATTAGCATTATCCTAGGAAAATGTACTTTTACATATTATAGTAGTGAAACTTTTGAAAGATTTTTTTTTAGTGCTAATAATATTTTAAATTATTTTTTAAAATCCTAAATCTTCATACCGGTGTTTTCAGATAAAACATTTGTCAAAATTATAGGAATTTCTTATAACATATGGAAAGATTTTTGAGATATTGTTAAATCTAATAATGCATTTAATTCATTTGTTGTAGTTTGTTGTTGTTTAATAGTACAACTATAAATACTAATTATTATTTTTAGTGTTTTTCAAATTCGTATATTTATTTTTATTTAATTGTATGTAAGCATTTTTTTTTTGTTTGTGATTTTAATCAAACATTTAGTTATAGACATATTGAATCGGTTATTAAATTTTCTTCTATTATAAACTCATTTTCTACGTTTATGATACACGTAATTATTGGCACTAAAAAGTAAAATATGATATTTAAGCATTGAAATTGTTTTTCATGCCTGATAGGAAGTTATAGATTAAACTGCTGTAGTATATATATTTTTAAAGCTCATATAATACAAAACACATAATATAGGACACAAAGTTAAAAAGTTCTTATGACTTCGGTTTGCCTCTCCGTCTGCCCGCGCTCTAACTCTCATAAATATACTCGGATTGCCCTGAAATTTTTGGATGTTATTGACGTTTACCATAGCACGGTCCCAATTTGTAATAAAGTTTGAAGCATGTTTAGTTCATTTACAGGGACAGCCAAAAGTATTCCGTTACATTACGGCCTATGGGAAAAAATCGTTTCAAATGATTTTTAATGATTTTACGCACGCTTTCAAACAGATTAAAATTAATATGCATTTATGAAACGCACTAAAATATGCATTCTGTTGACAATGCAATGCAAAGAATAGTTATTATTCATTTACAAGGCTAAAAAAGGAATTCCAATACATAATGATATATGGGTGGAAGGAATTGTTTGCGGCGTACTTTAATAATGTTAATCTATTTAATATATAATGAAACTGATATACGTCGCTGATGTTTGCATACTATAAATTATTTCATGTATAATACGAATAATACGTATATAGCATTTACAGGGACACACACACAATATTTCAGATACTATATTGTATCCGAAGTACGGTTCATTAGCGATGATTGCTGGAAATGTAATTTTAATTATGATATGCGCTTTTATGATTCACTATATTTATGCATAGTATATGGTGTATATAAATGCTATAATTCCTATACAGGGCTACACAAAAGTATTCGTAAGGGTTACTGGGTATGGGCGTAAATTGATTAAAGGTGGTTTTTAAATGAGTTATGCTTTCTTTCGCTGAATTGCATTTAATTTACTAAGAAATGTTTGTAGAATATAGATAAAATGATATACAGGGTCACGTAAAGAATACGATACATGGCCGTCTATAAATTATAATTTCTGGAAATGTGATTTCAGCAGTTTTAAGAGTGTCTTAGTTTGAATTAAATTTTAACTAAATAGTGGCGTGTAATAAAGATTCTAGGTAAACTACAGGGTTGTACAAAAGTATTCAAGTATGTTTCCATATATTAGTATAAATTGCTGAAAGAGAATTTCAACCTGTTAGGCGTTTTCTTGCTAAACAAAATTTTCCCATTCTATAGTAACACTGAAAAAAATGGGTACTCAAAATTGAGTAAAAAGTACTCAATTTTAAATGCGTCACATACTCAAAATAGCTCCGATCCAAATGTACTCAAAGTTGAGAAACACATTAACTCATTTTTTATTCCATGGTTGTGATCAAATATGAATCGTTATGTACTGCCCCCCCCCCCCCCAAAAAAAAACCCCTAAAAATTAAAGTAAAAATGTACTGACATTTATTTCCCGTTCAAAGTTATTAACAAGAAACGTTTAATTGATTATTTATTAAGAAAAATAGCAAAATTCTTAACAAGATACTCAAATCGAATATTTTTATGACAAAAGCATTATTTCCAAGGACTTTTAAATTATTTTAAAATGCTGTGCATAGCTTAATATTTACATTAATAAACATCATTTATGCCGCCATAAAGGAAATTAATCATTACAGGGTACAAAGTTATTCGTTTGTTTGAGTTTGATAACATGTGATGTTTCAAAATAGAGAAAGCATAGATTCATTTTTGATCCAAAACTATTCAATTCCATATGAGTACATCGGTTTACTCATTTTTGAGTACTTGATTTTTTTCAGTGTATCAACCTACAGATCAAATACAGTGCTGTTCAAAAGAATTGGAAAACATATTTGGCTATGGACAGTAACTGCTGAAATCAGTTTTTTAAATATTTTATGCGTTTTCTAAAATGTTTACTTAGTTATCTTATTTACGTTTTTTCCCTAAATTACGATATCTTGTTAAAGCATTCAGGAAGTATTGGAAAGTATTTTATAATCTAAGCTTAACGCATGATTTTTCTTACTTGTTTTTCCTATTTCCCAGATCAGTCTTTTCCTATAAAACATACCAAACCTATTTAGCTGATATTCACAAAATACAATATACACGAGAATTAAAAAAAAAAAAAAAATATGGCTTATCATGCCGTTCTATAAATAACACTTGTATTAATATCCGTTAGACTCCATATTCGTATTTAATAAAGCAATGACAAATCACAACACATTAAAAAACTTACACGTTCTAAATATCAAACTTGAACTCAATAGCAAGCTTAGAACTTAATAAAAAAATATGTCAGTTGATAAGCATTGTTTTTTAAGCGGAAAAATTAAATATGTTTTAGAAGAATGGGACTCCAAAATAGCGATACTTTGCTAAAAAGTACGGTAAAAAGATAAGATTTTATATTTACAATGGAAGTTTATTTTAAAATTCATCGCAGTATTAATACTTAGAAATTTTTCCAGAGAGAAATATTCGCCTTTTATACAATATTTCAAATAAAAATCAAATTTCAAATTAATTGCTTAAAAGGCGCAAAGACCAACATAGTGAAAAAGATTCCATACCGGGACACGAACCCGGGCCATCAGTATAGCATACTGACTTTCTACCGACTAAACCACATTGAACGACACTCAGCCTGTAAAATTTCTCACTATTACATGTTGTCAAGGCTACAAACGCAGCACAAGATGGAATATTTATCGTGAGCCACCGACATGGGGTAAACGCGAAACTTAATTAAATCCAGCATCGATTGAAACTATATTAATACTTGGAAATTTTTCAAGGGAGAAACGTTCGCCTTGCATACAATATTTAAAATTAAAATTGCCTTTTAAGCAATTAATTTGAAATTTGATTTTCATTTGTAATATTGTATGCAAGGCGAATGGTTCTCGCTGGAAAAATTTCCAAGTATTAATATAGTTTCAATCGATGCTGGATTTAATTAAGTTTCGTGTTTACCCCAGGTCGGTAGCTCACGATAAATATTCCATCTTGTGCTGCGTTTGTAGCCTTGTCAACATGTATACAGATTGTATGATATATCATATATATATATCAGCATGACACATATTTCACAAATTGGTCACAGTGCGACTTCAAAGCATTGTCGCTTTCGTCACAGGTTCGTCACAAAGTTAATGCCAAAATAGTCACAAATGTCACATTTTTCACAAATTTGTCACACCGTGACTTCACAGAGTGGTCACAATGTGACGTCACAAACGATCTCTAAAACGGCCATAGCGACTTCGCATTCTAGTCACTATGACGTCACATCGACGGTCATAAAATCACAGCGTGACTTCACAACGACGTCGTCGTGTCGTCACCCTGCCTTACGGAAATATTTCACAACAAAATATAAGCACGTAAAATTAATTCACCTATGAAAATCCTTCACGGGGAGAACCGCCACAGTTACGCCAGAGGTACTTTGAATATGATGCTGAAAAGAATTGTGATTGTATTAGGTAGATTTCGTATGAAATACTACCTATTGGCGTCGTTCCTATGTTGGAATTTCTGAAAACATTTTGCAGATCTACACCGATCATGACCCCTAGAGCCCAAAACCACCCTCAGTAAAAAACTTTATACATATCTATCTATCTATATATATATATATATATATATATCACTTTCTTCTGAACACGATAACTTCCACAATTCTGCACCAATCTCTTCCAAACTGATACATAAAATCAAGAGGCATAAAATCTCGGTCAAGTTCGTTAATGGGCAAAATCGGACCAAGGGGATGGAAATAGGGAGGGGTTTTGTGAAAACCGAAAAAACATCATGACTTCTTAAATTTTGTACATATCGAATCAGTTTAAAGTTTTTATTACTTCTAAAAATAGGGCAAAAATTTGTGTATCACAGATTTTTGATAAAGTTAAAAATGGGATCAAGGGGCGCAAAAAATAGAGTTTTTGGAAGAAAAAAATTCATAACTTCGTCAATTCTCATGATATCAAATCCAATTAATTTTATCATGAATTTCCTTAACATTATCTACAACTTTTATTTTCACAATTTTTTGATAGGACCAATTCGTACCGCAAAAAAAAATTAAAAACGAAAACAAAAAGGGCGTTTGAAGAAGAAAAAAATCCATAACTCCGTCAATTCAAAAGATATAAAATCCCCATGAATTTATCATATATCTTCTTAATATTGTCTACAACATCTATATAGACAAGTTTTGGATAGGACCAATTCTTACAGCAAAAACAAATTAAAAATACATAGCGGACGAAGAAAAAAATCATCTTAGTAAGGGTGTATTCAAATCCAAACTGCCTATTTTCTGACTCATTTTACAATTCATTTTTACTCTCAAAGGCTTCCAATTGGTACCTTTTCTTACTCAGAAACAATATAATGTACCGTAATGGTCAATTTTTTGATAGAGGCAGAATATATTTTAAAACATGCTGTCAAAGTGGGCCTTTTGAACCGAATTTCCCGAAGCGGATTGTGTTGGAAAAATCATCGTACTAAGGGAGTATTCAAATCCAAACTGCTTATTTTCTGACTCATTTTTAAATTCATTTTTGCTCTCAAACGCATCCAGCTGGTAGATTCGCTTATTCAGAAACTATATAATGTACCGTAATTATCGATTTTTTGACAGAGGCAGAATATATTTCAAAAAATGATGTCAAAGTGGGCATTTTGAACGGAATTTCCCGAAGAGATTGTGTTAGAAACGAATATTGTCTTACTGAGAAAATAATTGTTTATATAATTAATTGAACGAAAATTAAAAACACAGGTTGCTTATAAATCTCTTCAAAAATCACGTCAACAAGTTTTTACTCCTATTAAAAATGAATCTGGAACTATGCCAGAAAATTTCGAGTTGTTGATAATGGAAAAGTATGTTTTTGAATACCGCCCTAACATGATTCTGATAAAACCAGTTATTATATAAAAATGAAATAAAAACTCGTCTAAAGCGGCCAGATAAAATTGTTAAAGTGGGTTTATCTCTAATCATGATTTAGTTTTTGTTTGTGAAATTAGTATACTTAACTTCGAAATCTACCTCCGCCTGTAGGCCGGGCCGGAAGGGATTTTTTACTTATTATGTTTGGTGAGTTTTGTAGTAAAGACACGTCGGATGAAACAAAATCCTGTTTATTATGCGTATTTTTCCATCAAGTGAAGAATCTGCTTTAAATATATTAATAAATGTTTAGATATGTACGTATATTAATTTTGTATGGAGGGATAGAGCTAATCTATTTTGCTGCTATCCGTAACACAAGCTCCACACGCACTGATAAATGGGTGTGGATATGGTACATGTATTCACAAAAAATGTCAAGATCATCAATTTCTTTTCATACAATAAAAGCAAAAGTGTTTCAGTTCGTTTGTAGGGTTCAAAGTCAGATCCTATTAGAAAAGAACAGAGATTTTCTTTCTCCTTGATTTATGGTGTCACCTTGCGACACTAAGGCAAATTAGTTCTAGTTCTTGTTTTAAAATCGAAGAATTATGTCGTTCCTTTCCAATATTTTGAGTATTACTGTTGGGTATTCCCTGTCGAAAATAGAGAGCAGATTTTATAGTTCGTTTACAGCGACGCATAAAACAATTCCGTTGTAATATGATGTATGGAAAAATTTGCTTGCAGTATATTTCAATGGTCTTCATATATAATGAAAATTATATGAATTACTGAGATGTTCACTACAATATCTATTCTATTCAGCATAGCATTTTTTCTTCATTTACAGAGACATCCAAACAAACTCGACCACAACATTCTGGGGGGAGTGATGATAACTGAAATTGCGTTTTCATGTGAGTTTTTGATCTTAAATATATTATAGTACAGTACGTTGTGTGTTATAAAATATATAGAGTGTTCTAATTCATAGATAAATATTCTAAATTGTTTATTTAGATATTTTCTTTTAATGTATGAAAAGATGAAATTCCATTACAATAATCTGGAAAATTTGGAATGTGTTTCATAATCTAGACAGTTGGTTTTTCTTTCTTGATTAAATCCTTTAATTGATATTCACGTTCACTTTAAAGGAGGCTGTAGCCGTGACAGCAACGCTTGAAAATGGATCCAAATACGGATCCAACCGAATGTAAAAATTAAATAATACAATCACTTTTTTTTCGAATTTCAATAGTAAGAAAAATACAGAAAATGTCAAATAAAGATAGCAATCAGTTTCTGGCAGATGTTCAAAGGTGCACAACACATTTCTGACTGGGTGAAAGGTCAGGTAGTGACAGAAATAGGACTTTCTGGTTAATAAATGTAAAATTAGTATGTTAGGACTGACTGACTGACTGATAAGTCTCGATTTTTGGTACTCCGTGGCCCGGATAATACATTTCCATGTCCTTTTTCCGCATGAAACAAGAGAAAGGACCAAAAATCGAGCCTGTATTTAGCGACTATTGCTTACAACGCCATCTATTGTTTGTAATTCGAACTAAAATCGAAAATCACTGTAATAAAACTTTTGATCTTATGCATAAACCTCCTGCAAGAATTTTTTAAATATCTGTCACCGTTTGCAAGTTATTGAATTTTAAAATCAGTCAGTCCTTTTTAGGACACCCGGTATATCGTCGTCTGAGAGCAACTGTAAGACATCTAGTAATTATAAACTAGTCGACAATCTCAAACTTTCTTCTATCTCATACATATTAATACTTCCTGAAAAAATGCAGCATAGCAGCGCAACGGTTAGATGATTTACACTAACTGAATATAAATTTTTATTAAATTCCGTGCATTAGTTCTTGAGATAGAGCGACCGCAAAATTTGTGTCGCATACAGACACACACACAGGCAGACAGACTCATAGACAGACATTTTGTAAAAACATGTTTTTCGGGATCTCTGACCCCTAAAACGTGTAAATCCGTCGAAAACCGAAATTCGAAGATTTTCACTATTCCAATACTTTCTTCTTTTTAAGATAGAAGAAAGTAAAAAGGATATGTCTGACTTACTGGTATGAAAAACTGTGTTTTGGTCTAGTGAAAAAACTTCTGAATCACAAAGCTATGTTTAATACTATATCTCAGGTGTGTGTTATAAAAATATCCTACTGCTCGACTAGATGAAGACACAGCTTTTCATAGCAGTAAGTCAGTCGCCTCATTTTCAATTGTCACCAGATGACTTAGTGTTGTTCTAAGGCGACGATATATACTATTTCCATATCTGTTTAAGAAATAAAAAAAAATCTAATAAATATTGGAATAATTTAAAGAAAATTTTTTAGTGTATCATCAGTAAAGTTCTGGCATTATAATTGAATTGGAAGAATAAAAATTAATACATTTTTGTCTGCATTTTAGATAATACAAAACGTACATGACACTTTAACCTTCGATGTACCAAATTATGAATCAACAAATTGCTCCACCTGAATAATTATCTTCCTTAATATCTGAAAATATATTAGAAAAATTGCGTTATAATAATACGAAATTCAGATAAGGTTTTTTATTAAAACTGATTTAAAAATTGGTAGAAAAATTGTTTTTGTAAAATGTTTACAAGAATAGTTACATTAATTAACAAAAAAAATTTTCAAGAAAATATGACAATTCTTCAAAAAAAGCAATTTAAATAAATGTATTATTATCCTGTGTGGAAATGGAAAGGTTTATGTAGTTACAAATTTCTCATGTAAAAATTTTTAATAAGAAAGAAGGCGTAACTTATGTAATTGATTGAGAAAATTGCCACTTTATAAAATATTTATATTAAATTTTCTTTAATGGTACTTAAATGAACCGTGCGTGCATAAACGTTTAATATCCAACCTAACAACAATTTTCTCATGTAGTTTTTATAAACACGTACATGGGTGGAAAGTTATGTGGATATACATCTCTTTTTTTTCATAAGGACACCTATCTTAATTGCCGAAACGTCAGTGAAGGCTTACTGTGGAGACGCGAAATTTTTTGGTTTCCATCTGTTTGTTTGTTTGTTAGTTAGTTAGTTAGTCTGTCTGTCCCGCGATAACTGCCGTAAAAAGCATCCGATTAGCTTGAAATTAAGGATGTATATTGGTGAGCTCCCCGGATTTAGCTGTATAGTTTGGGGTTAAATTTGGTTCATTCTTTCGGAATATATAGAACATTTTATTTTGTGACATAATGCTTTTCTATGGGAAGTCAGACGATTTTCAAATTTTCATTTGTTGAAAGAAATCGCTCATATGAATAATAGATTTAAATGGTAAATTTTGGATGCTGAAGTTTTTAAATAAGAGTATTAAATTATTCCTTTTAGTTTGCAATTTTGTCAAAACATTTGTCAGAGCTTTTAAATTAAGTGTATAACTTATGATGGAATTTTATACATGTGTTCGAATAATATAAAACATTTTATTTTATGAATTTACTTATATTTCATTTTTTTTCTTTTAACCGTTGCGTAGCAACGATATCTCATCTAAAAATATCATAAATGTGAAAGTATGTATGGTTTTTTAAGTCAAATCAAAGTTAAAAGGAATGAATTAATGAATGCCTTTGTATAAATATTTGCATACAGATTGATTTAAACGCAGAAATGAAAATAGTATTTATATACTATATAGAATAATATTTTTATTTATGTATTCAACTATTTTGATTATAAATGAAAAAGTTCGTTATTTTCATACAGAATAAACTGACATTATTCTATTAAACTTTATAAACTTTATTGTTGCCAAAAAAAAAAAGGAATAACAATATCTCCCAAAGAGTTAATTTTAATTTGTAAGATTTTCACGTGCAAAAGGAAAATGGAATAAGCAAATTACAAATAATAAAAAAGATAAATAGGACGGGAATGAATACATATAAACATTTCACACCAAATACCACCTAAAGTAATTTTTGTAGTGGTATTTTCTCAACACTACGAAGAAAGATTCCTCGATTTACACGATTTTACTTGGCCTTCCTTTTCTCATTGGTTGCGATTTCATTTTCGCAATTGTGTATATTAATTGGCATAAAATTTTAAATTTTTATGACTGAGGTATATGTAAGGGCATACAAATAAGAAATTCCGTATTGTCTCCTATAAAATGTGATAAAGTGTTGGTTAACTATATATGTTTCTGTTAAGAGGAGCAGAGCTGCCAAGTATCCGGCGTTCTGGATACCAGTATTTTAATACAAAAAATGTTACTTTATTTAATTGAAACATTTGCGCGATTTAAAAGAATAACATTTTCTGTAAGATAATAGTGTTGTGCAAAAAGCCTGAGACTTGCCATGTCTGGTGGGGAGTGAAATGTTTTATTTAATGCATTTATCTTTATTTTAATGCTACGTGAACAACGTCCCGTGTAACAGCTTGTAGAGTGTAAAATAAATTTAATTATTAACATAATCCCTATTACGTAAAATGAAACAAAATGCCCGGCTAAGGGAAATAAAAGGTTAGTTAACCTTTCGTAATTTGACCTGAACACAGGTGTGCGTCAAGTTTCAACGGTGTTTGTAACATCACGATTTTAAATTAAATGTGGATACTATTAAAAGGCTATCACAAAAAATACTTAAAGGCACCAAATCACGTTTATCTATTTAGTCAATTGGAAGTGGACACGATGATGAATTATTAACCGTTAGGTTTAGAAATCCCCCTACTTTAGGGTGATTTTAGTAAGTTAATGCTATCGAGTACATTTTTAGATATTTAGATTAGATCTCAGATATAAATATTGCAGAATGGTAATCAAAATTATTTTTTGGAAATAAAAATTATAAAGGTATTAGATTTCTAAATTAGATGTCTCAGTTTACATTTCCAAAAGTTCTTTATCCATTAGATACAGGTGTTTGTGGTTAGCAGGCAAGTAAATACTGCTGAATGGATATTAGGATAACATAAAATGCTTGACCAAATTGTTGCTTATCCTTATAAATCGCTGTGTAAAAAGGAATCTAAGATATAGGATAATCATTAACTCAATCAATAGAAAATTACAAATGCAAAATAAATTACACAACGGGGGGTTCAGGGGGGCGTCCCCCTGAAGAAATTTGCTTTTATTATATAAAAATTACTAGAATAAGTAGCTCGTGAGAATTTCAGAATATCATTACATAACTAAGTGTTTAATTTAACGCTTCTAATGTCTGAAACCATCGAAATATTTTTTTTTCCTTTTATAAATGTTTGTGTAATTTAAAAAGTTTAAATTTTGTTTTTGTAGAAAGATTAATATTACGCAAAGTTTGCTAAAAACAATAAGTTGCAGAGATGACGTTGAGGCTCTTGATCTGCAGATTTACTAGTTATTTATTTGTCGATGTGGTGATAATAAAAACATTTCATTGTTAAAACAACAACAAAACTTTATGTTATTCATGTTTCCTATAGTAGGTCATGGCACAAAAATAGTATTCGTCAGATGACATAAAAAAAAACAGAAAAATGCAGAATTTATCAATCTCTAATAGAAAATATTGCAGCTAAAGGTACATAAAGACTGTTTATAATCATTTATTAATATTAAACAGAAACAGGTGAAATAAGATGTAAAAGATAGTATTGAAAATCATATAAATAAAACTTCAGTATCGGAAAAATTAATAGAAAATATTTTATAAAAAATATAATTTTCTTAAGTTTATTGAGCCCTTCTCAAGAATATCTTCCCTCAAGTAATTTAACTGTTCGCCTATGACGGATGGTTATAAAAGCCAAAATACTAAAGCATTATTTTCAGTGATTTTTGATACTGTGATAATTATCGGAGCAGCGATTTAACCCAACTTCATTTATTCACTTTATACAACCGCGATGGATTAACAAAATAAGTTTCAGTTCTGAAAAACTGATTTTAAATGCTATTTTGCATCACTTAAGTTAGAAAACGTATATGAGATTCAAATGAAAGAGAGGATTAAGATGTTTTTTATGTAATGTTTTAAAAATAAATAGCATGAATGAAAAAACAACCTCTATCGAATAATATCATAAAAAGATGTTTTGCTTGTTAAAAATGTAATGGCAAATATTAGTAAAAAGTAACAAATTCTATTATGTTTTATTATCTCTTATGTTATCTTTTAAATCATATTGATAAGATATACGATATAAGATATATCATGAGGTATCTTTTAGACTATCAATATGGACATATTCCCATTACACTTACTTATATCGCTTAGTTTAACTTATATATATTTTTTAAAGTGACGTTTTGTATGTATATTTTGAATAGCTTGTTTCCGAGATTTTAAAAAAGCAGCGTTATAAAACTTATTGAACCCAACGATTATCGAAGATTTATCAATTAAGAAAAATCAGCATTAGCGGTAGAGTTATCAACATTTCTTTCTTTCTTTAAAAGCATATTTGAATGTAATTTATATGTACTACAGTGCGTTAAGAAATTATAAAACCACTTTGATTTTGAAAATTATGAAGTAAATAAAGGTTGTAATTATAGTTTAAACACGTGAGATATCAAAATACAACATATTTATTAAAATTAGTTTGCAATAATTTTGAATAATGCAATAAATAAGTATGTTAACAAATATATAAGCAAGGATTAAAAAATACACTGTTAACTAATAATAAGACCACTTGTCTAAAAACAAAAATAATATGTAAATTTGTACGACATAGGTCCTCCATTTTTTCTTATAACCTCAAACCTCAAACACTCTGTTTTCATAGAAGTGACAGTAAAGAAGTTAAGTACAAATTAAGAAATATTGTGTCATTCTTTTACAATGGCTACTTCTAGTTCATTAGCAGATAAAAACTGTTTATTATTAGCATAAACTTTGTGAGTTAATATGTCCCAAAGATTAACATAGGGTTCAAGTCTAGATTTCGACTTGGCCATGACAAAACATGACTTTTTTCTTTTTAAAATCATTGCTGGGTGGATTTAGACAAATGGGAAGAAGCATTGTCCTGCTGAAACATCCGCTTACTAAGCAAAGGTCCAAACGATATCAAATGATCATATAACATAGCCTGATATTACGCAGGGTTCATACGTCCCGAAATTCAGATTAAATCGCATAATACATTATGACTAAAACCTTCCCAAACCATTACTGGTTCTCCACCCAATTGTCGACTGAAACATTGTTTCGGTTCCTTCCTCAAATCATGTCAATAGTGTTTATAACCATCCGGACCGCCAATATTAAAAAAATTTTCATCTGAAAATACTTCATTAACCTCTGTATTTGCAACAGTTTCATACATTTTGCTTTACTATTTGATTTCAGACGCTTCCAAACTGTTACGCGTGAGGTTCTTTTGCTGAAATGGTTCGAAATTTCCCGAATTGAAAGATTCCTTTTGAATTAATAATCAAAATATTTGTCGATAATCCTGTGCTGTCAAAATCCTTTTTTTCAGATCGTTTAATTTCATTTGAATCTTTTTTTCAAATTAATTCATTACGAATGGCAGTTTTAGAGCGCTTCATTAACCGAGCTATTTCTCGTTCAGATTTACCAGAACCTTTATAAAACCAAATTTTTCTTACTTCGGTACTGTTGTCTATACTGTTGCTACTATTCTTTGGCAAGTTTTCGGAAAGTTGTGTTAAATTTGGTTGAAAACTCTGTATGCTATAAACAAAAAACTTTTGAATTTGTCACAAAAACGTTAACATCTTCACGAATATGAGTGCTATGCTTACACAAATGCATACAAACGTTGAACAGGACCCAAATAGTCATCCACAGTGGCAAACCATTTCCAGCCTTTTCTGTTATATAGGTCATCGCAAATATTATTTTATTATTAAATTTATTATTAGCCCCCTAATTGTACCCCTCCCGATAAATCTTCACCGAGAAATATAAAATCAAACATGTTCTTTACATCCTAGAAGTTCAAGAACAATTCACCAATAATGTTGGTAGATATTCGACAAAACGTGTGCAATCGAAAGCATCCAGTCCAGGTACCTTAACTTTTGGAGGCCAGTGTATATCGTAAATAACACTATCTAAACCTGCACCTTTGTTTCTTGGGAAGACTTCCATGATATACAAACGCATACGTTTTATAATGATTCTGATGTGACGTATAAAATGCTAATTTACTCAGGTGGTCTTATAATTTCTTAACAGTCACCTTATTTACGTTTTAAAAAAATTAGAAGATTTTTATAAAATATAACTTGAATTTTAATGTAGCAATTATAACAGAAAATCTTCTACGTTCAATTTTAAATACACACGCTAAAAATTTGCATATTGTGTCTACTTCTTCAGAAGTGCACCAATTCGTTGGTAGTTTTATAATTTCTTAACGCGTAACTTATAAAAAAAAACTTTGAAAACTTATAAAAAGTAGTTACATACTTCCATGTACGTATATATTTCACATGAATCCATCCTATACATATCTTATAATAAGAAGAATAGATACAGTTACATCCATAAAACATACATACAATAAATTATACAGGGTGTCCGGTCTCAACGGTGTTCAATGGCTAATTCCTAAACCGTTAGTCATAGACATATAGTTCCAATTACAAAAATGTTTTAAATCAGGTAAAGAAATATTTTAAAAGCGATTTGGGTCAATAAAAACATTTCTTAAAAAATTATGAAATTTAAATTTTTATACGGTCCCTCGGTCCTATAAGTTACATTTAGTAAAATTTCCCTGTTACTCTGACAAGTAAGACAAAAAAAGTCCCATTCATATAACACTAAAATTGAACGAGTTATGAAACTTTAATAATGTATGACTTATGCCACTTTTTTGTTCTGAAAACAAATGAGTTCGGCTTGACTTTGAGGGGCCACTTACCAAACGCTTAAAGTATTCAAAGATCTTATTTCATGTGTATCCGCGCTTTGAAAAAAATCGTACAAGTATTACGATTAAGTTAACATTTATTAAGTTTCAGATTGGCTAAAATAACATATGTTTTATTTTGTCAGGATTTGAGACTGTTTCCTTTCCTTTATGATTTCTTTTATCAAAAATTGTGTTATTTTTATAAGTTTTTATCTTACTTCAACGACCGTATGTATGCTTTTCCAGTTCAAAATCTGTACTCGAATTTTAACTCATTTTTAAATATCCGATCGAAATTACATTTTACATACTGGCGCAAATCCAATAACAATTTAATATTATTATGATTTTCGGTGGTTACCATTTATATTTATTTTGCAGTATATAACAAAAAATTTCGGATAGATTACCGCCAAGAAGTTTAAGAAAAAGTTTAAGATTAGATAATACAAGACTGCGAGTGTCGGTTTTTTTTAACTGTTATGTATTTGTTAGCACTGAATTCGAAAATTACATTGATTTTTAACCACCATGTCACGATATTTCGCAAATCATAAACTGTCAAATTTAAAGAATAACAAAAATCGGATACTATAAAGTAGAGGAGATGGTTGTGTTTTTTAACTATTGATAATTGATTTTTACGTACTTTTTAGCACTGAATCTGAAAATGACCTTCATTTTTAACCATTACGTTAGAATTTTTTTGCAAGTCGTAAATGTGTAAGTTAAAAAATAGCGAAAATCTCATACTATAAAACATATGTAACACTTTTTTTGTTTTATTTTATTTTATTTTATTCAATAATTTATTCGATATTTTTGATTATCCTGGGATTCTTACAGCTAAATAGCTAAGTGGTCCGATGAGATTCAATTTTAACTTTGAACTTTTTAACTTTGAAATTTGCGAAATATCCAGATGTGATGGTTAAAAATGAAGGTCAATTTCAGTTTTAGCGGTACAGAATACACAAGAATAAATTATCAAAAGCTAAAAAACATGACATAACCCAAATTTTGCAGGCTAATAATATTTTTAAATGCGTATCATTTTGTAGAGAATTGAGGCTGTTAATTTAGCATCCTTTTATTTAACAAAAATTCTGTTTTTTCTTTCTTCTTAAATGTTTATTATAAATTGTATATTTTGCATTAATATGTCAGAATGATTAAAGGTTTCAAATTTATATTGCAATGTTAATTTTACTCTCAATCATTTTTTAATATATCTGACGAAATTATATTTCAACTAAATTTGTGAATGACCCCCAATTTGTAGCAAAAACTATGCTCCATCTTTAAACAGTTATTATTCGGTCAATTTTAATCGTAGAATAGCGGGACTTTTTTTGTCTTACTTGTCAGTGTAATGGGAAAATTATACTAACTATAACTTATAGGATCGGGGGAATGTATAAAAATTTAAATCTATACATCTATACTCATATTATAAAGAGGTAAAAATTGTTTATTTGTAGGAGGTAAGCTCTGGAGTTACCGAACCGATTTCAAAAGTAATGGTATCAAAACGATGGTGTTATTCCAACTTAGAACATAGGCTATATTTTATGTCGGTGCCACTACCCTAAAGGGGGTGCAGGAGCAAAAAACGTTCTAAAAATGCGATTTTTACGTTACTGAAGGGCCTAGAAATATGAAATTTGAAATATTAGCTACTTATTAGATATAAAGGATTTCTAAGGACAGCCCTTAAACATTTGGAAATTTAAAAGGGGTGAAAATGTGCGAAAAGCGTTCTAAAAAACGTTCTAAATGGCCGTTCCTACATAATCTCAGGAAATACCAAACCAAATTAAAAAATAATGGTGTCAAAATGACGGTGACAACCGTTGCTCCAACATAGGCTATGTTTTAAGTCGGTGCCACTACCCAAAAGGGGGTGCAGGAGCAAAAAACGTTCTAAAAATGCGATTTTTGCATTACTGAAGGGCCTAGAAATATGAAATTCGAAATATTAGCTACTTATTAGATATAAAGGATTTCTAAGAACAATTCTTAAACAATTCGAAATTTAAAAGGGGTGAAAATGCGCGAAAACCGTTCTAAAAACGTTCTACATGGTGGTTTCCACACAATCTCAGGAAATACCTAACCGATTTAAAAGATAAAGGCGTCAAAATGATGGTGACAACCCTTTCTCCAACATAGGCTATATTTTATGTCGGTGCCACTACCCCAAAGGGGGTGCAGGAGAAAAACGTTCTAAATTGTGGTTTTGGCGTTACGGAAGGGCCTAGAATCGTGAAATTTGGAATGGTAGTTAGTTATAAGATATCAATGATCTCTAAGGACATTTCCTAAAAAAATCGAAATTTAAAAGGGGGTCAAAATGCGCAAAAAGCGTTGTAAAAAACGTTTTAAATTGCGACTTCTATGCAATCTCAGGAAAATCAGGAATCTCAGAAAATCAATATTATTTTCTTCTTAGAATATAATAAATAATATATTTCGATCCTATATATCAAATCCAAAGCTGGATTTCGTATACCAATATTTAAATTTTGTGCTAAATTTAGTTATACGCGATAATTTTATAATTACGTGAAATATTTAAAAGCATTATCGTCCATATATAAGTTGTAAAGATGTGATATGCTCTTAGAAATGAAACGTTTATCAAATATCTATACTTCATCTATACACATCTATAGTAATATTATAAAGAGGTAAAAATTGTTTATTTGTAGGAGGTAAGCACTGGAACTACCGAACCGATTCCAAAAGTAATGATATCAAAATGATTGTGTGAATCCAACTTACAACATAGGCTATCTTATGTCTGTGCCACTGGCCGAAAGGGGGTGCAGGAGCAAAAAACGTTCTAAAAATGTGATTTTTGTGTTACTGTAGGGCCTAGAAACATGAAATTTGGATTGGTAGTTACTTATAAGATACTAATGACCTCTAAGGACATTTCTTTAAAAAATCGAAATTAAAAACTGGTAAAAATGCGCGAAAAGCGTTCTAAAAAACGTTCTAAATTGCGATTTTTACGCAATTTCAGGAAGTACCAAACTGATTTCAAAAATAATGGTGTCAAAATGATGGTAACAACCCTTGCTCCAATATAGGCTACATTTTATGTCGGTGCCACTACCCCTAAAGAGGGTGCAGGAGAGAAAAAACGTTCGAAATTGCGATTTTTGTGTTAGTGAAGGTCCCAGATACATGGAATTTGGCATGGCAGTTACCTATTAGATATAAATGATCTCTAAGAACATTTCTTAAAAAAATCGAAATTTAAAAAGGGGTGAAAATGCGCGAAAAGTATTCTAAAAAACGTTTTAAAATGCATTTTTTACGCAATCTCAAGAAGTATCAAACCGATTTAAAAAAAAAATGCTGTCAAAATGATGGTGACAACCCTTGCTCCAAGATAGGCTACATTTTATGTCGTTGCCATTACCCCCAAAGCGGTGCAGGAGCAAAAAATCGTTCGAAAATGAAATTTTTGTGTTACTGAAGGACCTAGAAACAGGAAATTTGGAATGGTAGTTACTTATAAGATATAAATGAACTCTAAGAACATTTCTTAAAAAATTCGAATTTTAAAAGGGGAGAAAATGCGAGACAAGGGTTCTGAAAAACGTTCTAAATGGAGATTTCTACGCAATCTCAGAAAGTATCCAACCGATTTCAAAAGTAATGGTTGGAAATTGATGATGACAGCCCTTGCTCCAATATAGGCTCTATTTCATGTCAGTGTCACTATCACCTACGGGTTGCAGAAGCAAAAAACGTTCTAAATTGTGATTTTTGTGATACTGAAGGGGCTAGCAAATTGAAATTTGGCATGGTAATTACTTATGAGATGTAAATGCTCTCTGAGAAGAGTTCCTTAAAAATTTTAAATTTAAATGGGTTTGAAAATAAACGAAAAGCGTTTTAAAACGTTGTTAATAACGATTTCTACGCAATCTCATGAAATATAAACCGATTTCAGAAGTAATGATTTCAAATTGATGGTGACAGTCCCCGCTCCAACATAGCCTATATTTTACGTTGTTGTCACTACCACCTGGGGGTTACAGGAGCAAAAATGTTCTAAATTGCGTTTTTTGTGTTAAAGAGATGTTAAGGTCTAACATTTTTAAATTTGGAATGGTAATTAGCTTCAAAGATGCAAATGCTTTCTAAGAATTGTCGAAAGAAAATTCCAAATTTAAAAGGATGAAGTGAGCGAAAAGCGTTCTGTAAGCGTTGGAAATTACGAATTTTATGCAATCGAATGAAATACGAAACCGATTTCAAATATAATGGTTGCAAACTGATGGTGATAGAACCTGCTCAAACATAAGCTATATTTTATGTCGGTGTCACAACCCCTAAAGCGTTGCAGGAGCAAAAAACTTTCTAAATTGCGATTTCTGCGGTACTGAAGAGGCTAGAAACTTTAAATATAGCACGGTAGTTACTTATAAAATAAAAATTTCCTCCAAGAACAGTCGTAAATAAATTCGAAATTAAAAATGGGTGAAGCGAAGGGAAGGAGCGAAAAGCATTCTAAAAGTGTCCTAAATTACGATTTCTATGGAATCGCAGGAAATAATAAAACGATTACAGAAGGTAATGGTTGCGAATCAAGAGTGATAGTCCCTGATCCTATACGGGCTATATTTTATGCCGGCGTCACTGCCACCTGTTTAGCAGGAACAACAAGAAAGCCTTTAAAAACATCTAAATTCCGTTTCCTATAGAATATTAGGAAATACCAACCGCTTTCAAGGTTATTGTTTTTGGCAAATTAATGGTGACAGTCTCTATTTCAACATTTTTCGAGACATTCAATTTCAACTCTGTTTCGGCATTTTATGTTGGTGCCACTAACACCAGAGAAGGGAGTAGACTGTTAGACAAGAAACTTGGAATTTGACATGATGGGCAATTTTAAGATATAAATGTGTTAAGATGGTTTCTACAATTTTTAAAACTTCAAATGAATACTGAAATGAGCGTATGAAATCAGCATAAAAGTATCAAAAAACTTTCTAAATTATCATTTATTTGGAATTAGTTTTAGTTCTTATTAATTAACATCTCATTTCTGTCCATTGTACTTTTATTGTGAAGTTTAGTCAAATTGTGGCTTAATTTGATATTTTTGATTTATTCCAAGAAGTGTTCTTCTAATAAACAAGTAATATAAAAATTTTGTTTTTAAAGTCAATTCCTACTTAGGTCATCAAAGAAAAATTTAATTACTTTAAGCTAATATTAGTTTTTGTTGCATTAAAGTATCTCAATTTGTTGATTTTCTGTAAGCAAGTAGGTTTACAATGGAAGTCTATGGGAATTTGGCGAAATATTAGAGATATCGCCAAGTTGGGGTAACTTTTGGTGACTCATTTTTGTCGCCAAATTTGGTGATATATCGCCAAGTTGGCGACACACTTAGCTGCATTTGGTGACAGAACAGGGTCCCCCAATGGCAACCCCCCTTATAGATATGAAGATGCATTAAATGCTTCAATAACCAATTGCCGCCATTTTGCCTCCCATATAAAACTAAAATTAATTAATTCAAATTTAATTAATGAATTAATATTTGAAAAATCTGTATTAACATCAATTGTCATCCAGTACAAGTTTAAAAAAATTTATTTCAACTTGATAGGATGAATAATAAGTATATTATTAACGATTGAAAATTTGAACAAGATATATAAATAAATAAATATAGGGAGAGTGTGAACTAATAGAAGGAATTGAACAAGTGATATAAAAATTTTGTTTTTAAAGTCATTTCCTACTTAGGTCATCAAAGAAAAATTTAATATAATCCCTTAAGCTAATATTAGTTTTTGTTGCATTAAAATATCCCAATTTGTTGATTTTCTATAAGCAAGTAGGTTTACAATGGAAGTCTATGGGAATTTAGCGAAACAGCACCAAAAACTGGCGATATGAAGCAATTAAAATAATAAAACTTTGTAAAAAATCACCATAAAATTAAAACAAAACACAGGACGCGTTTCGAGCTAAAAACATAACAGCTCGTCATCAGCTACAGTATACACGTGTCCGTAAACGAACAAGTTCAAAAATGAACTGAAGATAAAGAATGTTGCGAAGAATGCGACAGATGGCGCTACCTGATAGAGGGATATGCAAAAGGGAAATGTGTTGAAAAAAGATAGAAGAGAAAATGAAATGGAAAAAATGGAAATAAAAGAAAAATTAAAAATATAAATAAAAATAATAAATAAAGAACTATAAAAGAACAAGAAAAAAATCCAAATTATTATTATTTTTTTTTTTAAAATAAAAAGAAAAGAAACAAGAGAAAAGGGAAAAGAATTACAAAATTAATTTCCACGCTGGAGATAGGAAAGGAGATGATGGGAGATCATTGACAAGATTAGCAGAATTTTTAGAAATAAAATATACTTCATGAAAATCCAAGTGAGAGGGAGAGGCAGGGGAAGAAATAATTTTGGCCATGGAGAAATTGAAACAATGACTGGAAGACCAACAATGAGAAGCAATCGAAGATTTAGAGATTTCTTGATTTGCAATATATCTCTGATGCTCGCCTAATCTGAATTTTAAAGCTGTCTTCGTTTGACCAATATAACCTAAATTGCAAGAGCAAGGAATGAAATAAACACCCCACCGGTTCTCAGTAGGAACAGGATCTTTTAGAGAAGATAATTTAATTTTATTCATAGGTTTGAAGATAACTTTAAAGTTAAAACGAGAAAGTATTTTAGCAATTTTGAAACACAGAAGAGAATAAAAGGGCAGAACTATTATAGAATTAAAATTAGGAGGATTATTTGAATCAGAAAAAGGACGTTTAGGCTTATTAAATTTATACAAAGCTTTATCAATCAAAAAGGGATTATAACCACGAGCAAGGGCAAGAGATTTCAGATAATTAATTTCATTTTTCAGAGCAGAAGAGTCAGAACAAATGCGTAACGCCCTAAAAACAAAAGTATAAAAGGACGCCACTTTTTGTTGAGGAGGATGATTTGAAAAAGCATGAGGAGGAAGAGATACAGCGAAAGGTTTTCTATAAACGGAGGTAGAGAACCGATCTGGGTGTTTCGAAACCAAGACGTCAAGAAAAGGAAGAGAATTGTTCTCTTCGACTTCGAGAGTAAATTGAATACAAGGATCAACAGAATTAACAAGAGAAAGGAGATTAGGAAAATCCAGGTCAGAGGGAATTAAAATGAAATTATCATCAACATACCTAAACCAGAAAAGAAATTTATATAAACTGAAGAGTATTTCTTCAATAAAATGCATATAAATTATCACATAAAAGAAGAGATAGTGGATTACCCATGGCCAAACCCTCAGTTTGAGAATAGAAAGAATTATTAAACTGAAAAGCAGTTTACCTGACACAAATACTAACTAAATGCAGGATTTCATCAATCTCAATGGAAGAGTCATGAAATTCGCGCAACCTTCTTTCCAAACAATCAATTGCCCCTTGAACAGGCACGTTAGTGAAAAGGGATTTAACATCTAAGGAAACCATTATGTAATTGCAAGGAGAAAGGCGTTTAATTTTATCAACAAAGTCAAAAGAGTTTTTCACGGTATGAAAGTTAGTGGAAGATAAAGGAGCGAGTAACTTAGAAAGGAACTTGGCAAGTTTATAAGAAGCAGTACCAATATTGGAAAAGATAGGGCGAAAGGAAAGGGTAGGTTTATGGACCTTAGGAAGAGCATAGAAACGAGCAAAATTAGCGATAGTAGGGGTGACCAAACGTTTAGTGTTATCATTAAGAAAGACAGAATTTTTAATGACATGCTTGATGTCAGATAAATGCTTAGTAGAAGGATCCTTTTTTAATTTGGAATATGGACCAGAGTTTAACATAGATTCAACGTGGGAAATATAATCAGATTTATTGAGAAGAACTGTTTGACCGCCTTTATCAGCCTTAGTAATAAGAAGGTTAGGAACGGAATTAAGTTCACTGAGAGCAGATTTCTGAGAAGAAAGATTAGACTTATTAAAAGATTTATTAGAAGAAATGACATTAGCCAAAAGGTAGCGAAGAGAATCAAGTTGACCAGAAGAAATTTTACTGTTTTTGAAAGAATGTTGAATGGGAGCAATTAAGTTCGGAATAGATGGCTTAGAAAAGCACGAAAAATTCAAGCCAAGTGAGAGAACATCACGCTGAGAATCAGTAAGAGAGTGAGAAGATAAATTGACAACATAATTTTGCTCAAGAGGAGAAATACTAGGAGTAGAAGAATTAGAAGTCAGAAGTGAAGAAAACTTTTTATCCAAAATAGCATTGTGACACCTAGATTTGAAATCGACGTAAGCAAAAATCCGTTTCTCAAGGAAAGGGAAATAAATTACAGTTTTACTTAACTGTAAATGCAAAGAATATAATTCATATTCGATGCAAGAAAGAGAGTAACGAACATCTTGAATGATGGCTCTAAGAATAGCAAACTTACTCCTAGTTAAGGCATTTTGAACACGAATGGAAGAAGGAAGCTTGAAAATAATATTAATGAACTTAGGAATAACCCTTGAACGTTTACACCTTAAAAGAAAAAAGGCGGTCAAACAGTTCTTCTCAATAAATCTGATTATATTTCCCACGTTGAATCTATGTTAAACTCTGGTCCATATTCCAAATTAAAAAAGGATCCTTCTACTAAGCATTTATCTGACATCAAGCATGTCATTAAAAATTCTGTCTTTCTTAATGATAACACTAAACGTTTGGTCACCCCTACTATCGCTAATTGTGCTCGTTTCTATGCTCTTCCTAAGGTCCATAAACCTACCCTTTCCTTTCGCCCTATCGTTTCCAATATTGATACTGCTTCTTATAAACTTGCCAAGTTCCTTTCTAAGTTACTCGCTCCTTTATCTTCCACTAACTTTCATACCGTGAAAAACTCTTTTGACTTTGTTGATAAAATTAAACGCCTTTCTCCTTGCAATTACATAATGATTTCCTTAGATGTTAAATCCCTTTTCACTAACGTGCCTGTTCAAGGGCCAATTGATTTTTTGGAAAGAAGGTTGCGCGAATTTCGTTACTCTTCCATTGAGATTGATGAAATCCTGCATTTAGTTAGTATTTGTGTCAGGCAAACTGCTTTTCAGTTTAACAATTCTTTCTATTCTCAAACTGAGGGTCTGGCCATGGGTAATCCATTGTCTCCTCTTTTATGTGATATCTATATGCATTTTGTTGAAGAAAAACTCTTCAGTTTATATAAATTTCCTTTCTGGTTTAGGTATGTTGATGACACTTTCATTTTAATTCCATCTGACCTTGATCTTTCTAATCTCCTTTCTCTTGTTAATTCTGTTGATCCTTGTATTCAATTTACTCTCGAAGTCGAAGAGAACAATTCTCTTCCTTTCCTTGACGTCTTGGTTTCAAAACTCCCAGATCGGTTCTCTACCTCCGTTTATAGAAAACCTTTCGCTGTCTCCCTTCCTCCTCATGCCCTTTCAAATCATCTTCCTCAACAAAAAGTGGCGTCCTTTTATACTTTTGTTTTTAGGGCGTTACGCATTTGTTCTGACTCTTCTGCTCTGAATAATGAAATTAATTATCTGAAATCTCTTGCCCTTGCTCGTGGTTATAATCCCTCTTTGATTGATAAAGCTTTGTATAAATTTAATAAGCCTAAACGTCCTTTTTCTGATTCAAATAATCCTCCTAATTTTAATTCTATAATAGTTCTGCCCTTTTATTCTCTTCTGTGTTTCAAAATTGCTAAAATACTTTCTCGTTTTAACTTTAAAGTTATCTTCAAACCTATGAATAAAATTAAATTCTCTTCTCTAAAAGATCCTGTTCCTACTGAGAACCGGTGGGGTGTTTATTTCATTCCTTGCTCTTGCAATTTAGGTTATATTGGTCAAACGAAGAGAGCTTTAAAATTCAGATTAGGCGAGCATCAGAGATATATTGCAAATCAAGAAATCTCTAAATCTTCGATTGCTTCTCACTGTTGGTCTTCCAGTCATTGTTTCAATTTCTCCATGGCCAAAATTATTTCTTCCCCTGCCTCTCCCTCTCACTTGGATTTTCATGAAGCATATTTTATTTCTAAAAATTCTGCTAAATTGTCAATGATCTCCCATCATCTCCTTTCCTATCTCCAGCGTGGAAATTAATTTTGTAATTCTTTTCCCTTTTCTCTTGTTTCTTTTCTTTTTATTTTGTAAAAAAAAAAAAAAAATAATAATAATAATAATAATAATAATTTGGATTTTTTTCTTGTTCTTTTATAGTTCTTTATTTATTATTTTTATTTATATTTTTAATTTTTCTTTTATTTCCATTTTTTCCATTTCATTTTCTCTTCTATCTTTTTTCAACACATTTCCCTTTTGCATATCCCTCTATCAGGTAGCGCCATCTGTCGCATTCTTCGCAACATTCTTTATCTTCAGTTCATTTTTGAACTTGTTCGTTTACGGACACGTGTATACTGTAGCTGATGACGAGCTGTTATGTTTTTAGCTCGAAACGCGTCCTGTGTTTTGTTTTAATTTTATGGTGATTTTTTACAAAGTTTTATTATTTTAATTTCTATGGGAATTTGGCGAAATATTAGTGATATCGCCAAGTTGGCATAACCTTGGCGGTATTTGGCGATAGAACAGGGTCCCCCTATAGTAACCCACCCCCCTCCTTATAGATATGAAGATGCATTAAATGCTTCAATAACCAATGGCCGCCATTTTGTCTCCCATGTAAAACTAAAATTAATTAATTAATTAAAATTTAATTAATGAATTAATATTTGAAAAAAACTCTATTAACATCAATTGTTACCCACTACAAGTTTAAAAAAATTATTTCAACTTGATAGGATGAATAATAAGTATTTTATTAACGATTGAAAATTTGAACAAGATATATAAATAAATAAATATATATATATATAAATATAGGGAGAGTGTGAACTAATAGTATGAATTGGAAAATAGTCCTGCAAATATCACTTGGAATATTTCATCTATTACGTGAGCAAAGCCGCGGGGTTTGCTAGTTTCATATATTTTTTAAGAAATGTTTTTATTAACCCAAATCGCTTTTAAAATATTTCTTTACCTGATTTAAAACACTTTTGCAATTGGAACTATATGTCTATGACTAACGGTTTAGGAAATAGCCATTGGACACCGTTGAGATCGGACACCCTGTATAACATACTTACAATGCACGCAACTTAAAACATATACTGGGCTTAATATCTATCAAAAAAGTACCAGAGCTTTAATTTTCAGTAGTAATAAAAAATCATAGCACATTCCTCCCGTCCACTCCATCAGCATATTACATACATTACTTGCAAAATTTAAAGCAATTTAGTCCTCTGCAAGAGAAAAAAAATATTTTCTGACTATATTTGTATGCAATTATACATAATAAAATCTAATACATGAATCAAGCAAAAATATTAAAATCGGTAGTGAGGAATATTCAGAGAATTCTGCTCGCCATGGATTTCTTTATATCCTTAAGCAAAACACAGCACACAGTACTGTTCCGGTGGGTTTCGGTGTGCAGTATTTAAAAGCTCTTAAGGGTCCCGACTAATCCAATACATAAAAATGAAAATTCGTCTATCTGTCTGTAATTCTATACAAATCGACAATTTGGAATTCAGAATTGTGAAATGTTACGTACATGTGTATTAAAACACGGCCGAGGCAACTAAAGTAATCTCGAATGGAAATAATTTATAGTTAATTTTTAATTAATAAAAAACCACCATTTAAACAGCAATTTCCTGTCAAATTTAAATATTTTTCGTTATAGCAGTTGCCAACAATTAAAATTCACAATAACATTTTATCACAGCAATTATTTTTCTATTTCAAGATTTCCACTAGAAAATTGATAATGAAATAAATTGTTTTAACGAATTTTAAAAAAAGGAAAAATACGTCATATTGGAAATATAATGGACGTCAGCAGGTGAATATATAACGTCATATGAGTTTGAAAAAACCTATTGAAACATCATAAAAACCCGAATATGGAAATATTGGCATATTTTAACATTTTGAGGGTCTCTTAATTTGTTTTCGCCATTTTTAAATCTATTCCATATATATATATGCGTGTGTAAGCGTGTATATTAGAATTTCCACAAACGTTTAGATCCCTAGAGCTCCTTAGGTCCTTTACTGCTTTTTTTTATTGTTTGATTTATACTGTATGTTTAATTTTGAAATTGATTTTTCAAAACAAACATCCTTAAAATTCCGGGCAACGCCAGGTACTTTAGCTAGAATTTAAATATTTACTAAAAATAAAGAAGTACTGGAACTGCGCTCCTGTGAGCTTCAGAACATATTAAACACCTCGTGGCGCTAAAAAGTTTATCAGTAAGAAGGTTATACAAACAGGAACAAAAAACAGCGAGTAAACAAAAAACGACCATGTGTAAAAATGACAGATACGGCAATCCTCGTCGATGTTTAGAAATCATTGAGACACAAAACAAATGAGTCTACACTAGTCTAAATAGAAATATCTTCAAACGTGAGTGACAGGCTACATTGTATATATAAGCGTTTTGGTAGGAAATAATGCAAAGGATTGGATATGGGAAAAAAAGAAAAGATAAATTAGGTTTCATTTTTTCGGAAGAGCTGTTCCTCAGGACTCCTTAGCTTAGTATTTATGAGCTTCGGTGAATTCCGACAATATTTAAATATTCAATAAAAACAAACAA
The DNA here is from genome assembly GCA_963932465.1 of Maratus speciosus. NCBI lineage: Eukaryota > Metazoa > Arthropoda > Arachnida > Araneae > Salticidae > Maratus > Maratus speciosus. Next base: position 274,530,096 of record OZ010792.1, on the reverse strand, counting down.
GTAACGGAGCTGAAATCCAATAAGCACCGGCCAAATTAAGCATTCTAGTGTACCATACTATTCATACAATATGCAGGGTGTCCCAGGAGTATTGGGACAAGTTTTAAGGGGCTGTAGTTATATAACGTTATCAACTTTTTGGTAATTTTGCCCCCCCCCCCCCCCCCGGACGGAAATGATATCGTTATCAATGTCTAAAAATTCTTTTGATTTTTGGAGTGATATACAAATATGGTTACATTTATTTTTCGCATACGTTATTCACTCACAATGAAGAGAAGTCAATAAAATATCATTTTATGTATGAAATAACTTTATATCAAATTAAATAACACTTAAAAGAAATAGTTACTATTTAAAAGAATTTAATATTAGCCCTTTTTTTACATAATGCGTTCAACAGTAATAATGTCTTCTTGCACTTGACCCCTAACGGGGTGGGAGGGGGGGGGTGGCAAATAGAACTTTTTATCAACAAAAGAAACGGACAAAATTATTTCTCTTTTATTTACTAGTAAATACAAAGTATCACTTCAAACGTACTTCGCACATGGTTTCTCGAACAGCCGATTATATATGCATACATATATTTCAGAAGAATAGGAATGCCAAACGTTGGGGTATTACATATTTTGGAATTAAATAATTTTATAACTTTGTATTCTCATAAAAATAGGTAATAGACTAAAAAAAGATAACATGCAATTCTGATGTAAATACCAAGTTACAAAAAAATTTATGTAAATTTAGGTTGGATAAAAAATGATATCGATATCAAAAGATAAATCCCCCTCCCCCTATCGATATCTTACGATATCATGTGTCAGACCCCCTCTTCCCCCTAAAATGATAACGTTATGTGGGGCATTCTCACAATATTTTAACTATCATGTTCCTGAATAATAATTTTTTATTTAATACACTTTTTTGTGTTTTTTTTTTATTTCATATACTTGGGAACATCCCATTGCATGACTGCACAACAATATTAACGAGATAAATAAGTTTTTGACGATGTTGGGGGTCCAAACACATGGAAAACTCATCTACCGTCCCGTGTCCCTGATGCTGATTTTGAAGTTTGGAGCTGTCTGGATAAAATTGTTTCAATATAAATAATTCAATTTAATTTTTTTCTGAAACTGGAACTATAGTTTTATATAAATATGTAGCTAAAAAGTAACCTGCACACATTTTTAGGATTGATATTATTTTTTGAACTCTGTCCCTGGGTTTTAGATTTTTTACCATCCCTCTTCTAAAATTATACAGAAAATCACTTCAGATACAGCGACAGAATTTTTTTCAAGTTTTTGCTCATGCAGAAGTATGCTAGAGAAAGAATATCTAAAATTCTTTGACAGGAAATTTAATGCAGATTATAAATCAGCATTTAAATATCAATTTCAAGCACCGTGGCTTTATTGGTAGTCTTACCGTCCCCAAGGTTTATTCCTGCACTTTTCGAGGTAAATTTTTAAAAAAAATTTCATTTAATCCAAAGTTAACAACTGTTTCGAAAAATCAATGAACATTATGGCTATCACTTAGTTTTAACATGATTTTCCTAAAAATAGGTGGTAATTTTTCCATACCGTTCCATCCTTACCGTCCCTTTTTTTACCTTACCGTCCCTTCTTTAACACCCCTTTAAGACAATGTTATACAAAAATTCTGTATTAAAAGTACTACATTTGTATTATTTCTTATTTGAATGTCCTGTGGGTACTATGCAAATTCATTATAAGTAAAAATTTAGAAGAAAATAAAAAGTTATAGGGGTAAAATGGTAAGGGAAATTAAACTCGCAAGTTTAACCTAAACATCAGTTAAATAAAAAAATTTTCGCTGCCGACCATTTTTTCTTTATTTTGAATCATTAAGGCATTCGTCTATCAGATTAAAATGTTATTTTAGCACGTTTAATTTCGCCAGATTTTTTTCCCCAAAAGTGAAAAGATTGTGAGAATGCCCCATATATGAACAGCCCCTATGGGGAGGTAGGGGACATCACAAGGATTCAAGTTTACATAGCAACACACGGTTGGAAACGGCTTCGTTCGCCGTTAGGTGGTGGTGTTCACAAGACCCACGCTCTCCTGATTTAAGCAGCATAGATTTCTTTCTTTGGGGTGCGTTGAAAAGTGCTGCGTACGCAACGCCTGTGGATTCCGTAATGGATCTAGTTGCAAGAACGGCTGTGCTGCTGCGGATATCGAACAAAACACAGGTGTATTTGAGCAAGTCCGCCAATCCACGGTCCGACAGTAATGACACTGTCGGACCATGAATTGGTGGACGCATTGCTAGCAATGGTGAAAACTTTGAACATCTTTTGTGACATTTCTACATATCATCTACCACAGCACAAGTAATATATTTGACCAATAAATTATTCCAGATGGTCTCAATCTTGTGTCTCTTCGTTTCTTGCACCTGTCATACTATTTTCCCATGACGTTTCCAACAATGGGTTGCTATGCAAATCTGAATCCCTGTGATGTCCACTACCTCCCTTTAAAGTTTGTCCCCATAATCTTGGGACACGCTGTATATATATTACACTGTTAAAAACGAATCAAACTTTAAAGTCATGATAATGGTTACATAACCATATTGTGAAGTGTAGCTGACCATATTATTGTCCATATTATGGTCAAAATACAGATAAATTTGTCGTGCAGGATAAACCCTGACACGAACTTTCTATAATACGTTTTTGTGTGATATAAAATTCCAGATAATTTAATGTGATTTTGTGCGATTTAATTTCCCGATAACGTTACGTTATATGTTTTTGCAGAGCACGCTTTTTTCTACGCTAATTGTGGTTTCTGTGTACACGTATTGCTGCTCTTTGTCTCTCTCATTTCTTTTTGTCAGTTAAGTTAGAGTCTATCTCTCATGTCGGGTCGATTTTTATTTCACCCGCATGAAAAAAAATATCTGTTATTCAAATACATATTAAATCAAGAAAATTAAATATCATACCAAGTTTTATGAGAATTGAATTTATACTCTCCAAATGGAGATACATACTCATACTGAATTCCAGAATACAATTAATTAACACTATAGAAATATTGTGGAACGGCCGTAATGCTTTAACCCTTAAATGCATGATTTTTTATTTTGTTTCGAAAAAATTATATATGATTCTCATAAAGGTTTATTACACAGAAAAAATAATGAAAACAAGTCAGAGATACATTGTTCGTATAATACGTCAATGTGCAACTCTTATGTTGCACATCTCCAATACAAGTAAAAACTACTGTCATAAGTAAAATATTGCAAATTAGTAAATATTTTTATAAGTATGAATCAAAATACATTATTTTATATAAATCTTTATTTTGTAAAACTTAACCCTTAAATGCATGAATTATTCTTTTAGAATTGCGCTTTTTATTCTTAAATTAAGTATTAGACACCAGAAATTTTAAATAGAATTTTAACTTTATCTAGTAGCATATTTTTGTAATTTTTAAAGAATTAATATTTTTATATAAATATAGTGGTTGCTAAGAGTTAAATAAAAAGTGATGCAGATATACATCACTATGCATTTAAGTGTGCCAGACGGGTATATCTAATGAAGAAATGGGTAAGTGATTACATTACATTTTATTTAATATAGAAATAAAAATAGTTAAATGTAAATGAGATCTTCCGATAGGGAATAAACATTATATTAATTTTTGCATCAAAATTACTGTTACAGAGATGCCAAGTCTCCGGCTATTTACACACCACTATTATCATAGAGATAACTTTGTTTTTTTAAAGCGCCCAAATGTTCCAATTAAATCAAATAACATTTTCTGTATTAAAATACTGGTATCCAAAAAACCGGAGACTTGGCAGCTCTGCTGTTATGTAACCGTTTTTTATTAAAACGATCGAATAACTGTGCATTTTGCTGCAAATTTTTAGCAATGTATATTACAAAATACAAGAAATTTAACTGATTCGTAAAACTGAGGTATCCAACCCGGGCTTTCGTTGTACGAAACGTACGTGAAAACAATCTTTTTTTTAATTCAAAAAACTATATTTTTTGTAGATTTGCCACTAGCAACACCAAAAAGCATTTTTAAATAAAAAGTATCAATAATGTAATCAAATAAAATGTAGAAATTTATTAAAACCGATACTTTTGCATTATCGCATGCCACGACTTAATAGTCGAAGAAATCGCCAAACGTCGCTACTCACTGCAGCATTTTTTTATTCTTATAATTTTAGTCGTTTAAGCGCAAAGTTCGATTATATGTGTTAACCCTTTAGTGCGCAGTTTTGCATATATGCAAAAAACAGTGTTTTGAATTTAATAAAAAATTTTATTCGTATATACCAAACTCACACCAGAAAATTAAAATAGCAATATTTGCTTTAATTAATAACACACATTCCGTTTTTAAAAAAGTTAAATTAACAATTGAAACTTTCTGGTGTAAAGTCAGATTCTCTGAACTCCGTAATTTCTAGAACATATACTATCATGCGAATTAAAGTGTTAAAGTTAAGTTTTATAAGATAAACAATTATAAAAAATAAGGTATTTGGAGACATACTTATTAAAATATTTACTAATTTGCATTATTTTAGCGTAAAACAGCCACACGACAGTAGTTTTTACTTAAATTACAGATGTGCAACAGAAGAAAAGATTGACGTGTTACATAAAAAATGTATCTCCGATTTTTTTTTTCATTATTTTTCCTGTGTAATAAACCTTTCAGTGGATCATATATAATTTTTTCGAAAAAAATAAAAAATTACGCATTTAAGGGTTAAATTTGTGTTCCATATGTATCATTTTATTATTTCATTTACTTATCGATAAATTATTTATTTATAGGGAAGTAAACTTGTATTTCTTAACTCAGCGTATTTTGCATTACTTTGCTGTAATTTTTGGTAATTTTTGTGTAATTTTTGTTTAATTATAAAAATGTTGGTGTGAAATGCCTTTGTGTATAGGATGTGAATAATCCTTGCATTTTCCTACCAGTAAAGTTCCATCGCAATTTTCGTCTTATTTAATCACAGAATCACTGCAATTAAATAAAATGGAAGAATTCTATTTAAAATACTTGTTCTAAAAGACGAAAAATAGTGTACAAGACGCCCTTTTCCTCATTTTCATCAAGAATGGTTAGATGTATCTTGCTACAAAATGATGCAATGAAAGGTTTATAATTTTTGCTTTTTCATGAATGTGAACTATTTTCAACAACATTGATCCGACTTTATTTAAAATGCTTCAATCTATTTGCCCTAATTAACGAATTGATTTAGCTCACAGGCTATCAAAACCTAAGAGATAATGTGCCGCAGGTTCTGCATGTACGTACATTTGTATGTACGTAACGCGATAATTTTTGATAGGAATGTTCGATTAACTTAAAATTTTGGTTATAGGTTCATTCTGATAAGGCGCTTCCCTGATTAGTTTTGGAAGTTCATTGGTTTAGTATACAGGGGGGAACGGCGGCTAATTCCCCTTTAATTTAGATATATGGGCTTTTCCTGCACAATTATTCGATTTGCTTCAAATTTGGTATGCCGGTTTTTTCTGATAAGGAACTTCTCTGATGAAATTTGGAGGTTCATTGGTGAAGTATAAAGGGGTGGACGGGAGCTAGACCCCCCTTAATTTAGATAAATGGGATTTTCATGCAGAATTTAGCCGATTTGCTTCAAATTTGGTATACCGGTTCATTCTGATAAGACGCTTCCCTGATTAGATTTGGGACTTCATTGGTTAAGTATAAAGGAGAAAAATGGAGGATCTAATCCCCCCCCCCTTATTTAGCTAAATGGTGTTTTTTGTCCATTACTTTATTTTTCGAGGGGCATTATTCTCTGAAATAAGAGTATAATATACAATTAGTGTGAATAGCTTGTGAGCTCAATGCCATCAGTTAAACTGGGCACTTTCCTTTTTTTATTTAATTTTACATTATTATGGTATAAATTGTCTATTCTGTTTTTATAATGAAATATAAAAAAGTTTTGAGGAAACAAAGACTTCAATTCATAATTTAGGGCGTAGAGGGTTATGCAGTTTCGCTAAATTAGTAATTAATAATAATTAACAATCATCGAAAATATCTTAATCGATATACTTATATATATTTAATTATAAGTTTACACAGATCTGAAAAACAATAATTTCTGGAAATTGTTTTAATTTTGATGCCTGATTTCATGTCTGATTCATTTTTTTATGATGTAAGGTTTTTCCATAATGGGATTGTATATTTTGATTGAATATTTTGAAGAAAATATATAAAATAACGAAATTTAGACATTTTAATTTAATGTTTTTAATTCTTAAATCCAAACAAATTACATTTAAGATTCAAAATTATGAATTAAGAGCTAATTACTAATTAAGATTCGCAATATTCGCACCCCCTCTTTGTGAAAGAAAATTCTCCTAAAAGTAATAAAAAAATTACTTATACTGTCAACCAGGACTACTTTGGTCCTTGCGGGGTTACTTTGGTACATCCCATAAAAAAGGGTTTTATTCTTTATATTGAACAAACAATACAAGATAATTTGGAGTTTTTGCCCTTGAAAAATATTTGATACCCTACTATGGGGTATTTGAATAGTTTAAGGGTAATTTAATTTTTTAGTGGCAGCACTGAATGTGTTTGTAAACAACTGTTTTCGTGTACAGATTTTAACCCTCCAAACTTTCTATTGTGAAACAATCTTGATAAGAGCTACAAATAAAGTAACTGTCAAAATATTACCTTTAGTAACCTGTAACCCATGTGTGATCATAATTTTTCCTTTAACTTTTTATTTTGGCAGGAAATGTTTAAGTTTTCATAAAGCTAGCATGAAAACTAGTATTTCGGGGTTACTTTGAGACAGGCCTGTTTTGGTCCAAAAATAGCCCCAATTACTTAGAAATGCCTTTCATACAACCAAATCTCTTAAAACATGTTTTAAATAACTTTTTTTTCAAATGGTACTGTTGCAAAATATTACATTAATTGTTTTTGTTCCAGTTACTAAGTTTAACATGACGAAAACTTTTTCTCGTTTCTTTAATATTAACAATTGTTTTACTGTGTTTAAATGTTTAAAAAAAAAAAAAAATAAATAAATAAAAAAAAAATATATTGGGTTTGGAGCGTTCATTTATTAGCAAATGCTATTGCAAGGGGTTTCCATAAAAATGTATTCATTTACATATGAAATGTATTCATTTTATATGAAGCTAAGTGAATGGAACAAAAAAGTCCCCAGCAGGGGCTACTTTGGTCCAAAACTTTAAAAATAGTTAATAAATAAAAAAAATAGAAAATTTCCTCTTTAAAACCATACAGTTTGCTTCATTGTTTCATGTTAATTGTTTACTACTCCATTTCGACGTTGAAAAATCACATATAATATTTTTAAATACTGGAAATGTGAGTGGAACCGGGAAAAAGTGGCCCAAAGTACACGGTAGTTTTCAGATGAAGCATTTTTGGGATAGTCTGGAATAATGAAATAAAACTTTATATTGCTCTAACTGAATATAATCTATCAATTTTGATTTCGTAATCATATCGTCGCTACCATGTCAAAGTATCCAATGTGAAAAAATGCATTTTTCATATTGATTGCCATCTTGTTGTATTGTGCATGATACGTACTAATCAAAATCGTCACGTATCTAGCTTGCTTAGAAACTTAGATAATGACTGTTTAAAAGTATCCAATATACACTTTTTTCTAAAATTTATAATATCAAACTGTCCAATATGGCATATTCGATCCTTTGCCGCAAATGTTTAGATATTTTTCTTTTTCGAAGCATCCTTACCATGCCAAACTATCCAATATGAAAGTAATCTTTTTTATCAGGAAAACAAAAACTGTTTTACTTTTGGATTGAAATTTATCGCAACTAACACATGTTTTTTACGCTTATTATAGCATATGTTTTCTATTGTTAATGGAATGTAAGAATTTTTAGTTCATTTACAGGGACAGTCAAAAGAATCCCGTTACATTACACTCAATAGTGAAAATGAGCGGTATATTTTAATGGTGTTACGATATTTAAAACATAATAAAATTAATATAGATTTATCAAGTGTATTAAAACATGTTTTATGCAGAATATGGTGTGCAAGTCATTTATTATTATTCACAGGTTCATACAAATGAATTTTGTTGTATAATGGTTTATAGAAAAAAATGTTTGAAGCATGTTTTATTAATGTTAAAATATTCTAGACAAAGTGAAATTCACATCCGTAATCGATTTACATTACAAGTTGCTTTCTGTAATGACAGGTATGGTAGTTATCGTTAATTTACAGGGACACACAAAATAATTCGGTTACACTGCTGTCTATTAGCGATAGTTGTTTGAAGTGCGTTTTCAATTACAGCATGAGTTTTAACTATTTGAGTAATACGTGGTGCGTATAAATTCTATGTATCATATACAGGGCTATAAAAAAGAATTTGTAAGCATTACTTTGTACAGCGTGACTTTTTAGAAGAGGTTTTAATTGAGTTATGCAATTTCGGTCTTTTATTTCTTTTTACTATACTAAAATATGTTAGTAGAAATTCCTAATATACAGGGCTACGCAAGGAACTGAAAACATTGCCGGCTATGACTGGTAATTTTTGGATGTGTGTTTATAACATTTTTTTGCCTGAATTAAATTATACCATATTACGTAACATGTATAACAATCTGTAGATAATATAGAGGGCTATACAAGAAGTTCGAGTATATTTCTGTTTACTGGCGGAAATTGCTAAAGGTTGAAAGTGTAAATTACGTTACACGTTTTCTAATTAAACTAATCTGTTGCATACTATCTAGATTATATACACATCTATAGATCATTTACAGGGTTTCACAAACTGATTCGAGTACTTTATCTATCTATGGACTGTAATTGTTTTTTAGTGAATTCTTTGAGTGCATCCCAATAAACGAGGTATAGAATTTATATAGAACATGCAAAAAAATAGTTAAATTTAAAAGCGCGTACCGAAATTCAAAAAAGCACTTCCAGCAATTGTAGACAGTACTGTAAACCATTTCTTTTGTGTGTCATTGTAAATGAACGACAAATGCTATGAATGCATGCAATATCCTGTCATACTTTTCTTGTAATGAAATTCAGTGATTTATATCAGTTTCAATACATTTTAAATAGCGTAATGTCCATAATTCTCTCCAAACGATTTTTCCTTATATACCATAATGTGATGGAAATCTTTTGAGTGTCCCTGTAAATGAACTACTAATATTACACACGTCATATGTAATACCGAACATGCCATCGTAAGAACCATTAATGTTTTTCAATTGCAAGAAAATCGAGTACATTTACGTGAGTTAGAGCATGGACAGACAAACCAAATTCATAAACGCTTTTCAACCTTGTTGGAAAGTGTTAAAAAGCATAATAGGTTGAAAATTGACGTACAATAATTTATACCAATAGACGAGCATAACTGAATTCTTTTGTACAACTCTGCATATTACCTACAAATTTTTATACATTCTCCACAATAAGCTAAAAATTTAATGCAAGCTAAAAACCGCTTAAAACTACTAAAATGACACTTCCATAAATTATCACCCATAATTGTACATGTTTCTATTTTTTTGCTGTATATGATTTTACTTATATTCCACAAACATCTCATATACTAACTATAGTCCAGCTTTGAAATGCATAACACAATTAAAAACTATGTTTAAGCAGTTTAGAATCATACTTAGTAATGTTAACGAATTATTTTAGGTAGTCCTGTATACAGTCTATAGAATTTATACATACCACGTAGTATGCATATAGTTTTAAACGCATATCATAATATAAAACGCATTTCCAAAATTCTCGCTAATAGATTTCACTTTAACCAAAATTTTTTGTGTGTCCCAGTAAATGAAAGATAACTGTTGTACGCGTCACATTCTGACGTAGCCATGTTTCTGCGCGCATCGATAATGTATATAAATCGTATTATGTTTGAAATACTGTAACATAATTAAACTAAAACATAAAAATTTCTTTCCCCATTAAGCGTAAAGTAATGGGTTTCAATTGAATGTCCCTATAAATGCTGCACGCGCCGTTATCATTTCCAGACATGCCATAGTAAAGGTCAAAAACATAAATAAGTTACATAGCAATACGAGTATATTTACGAGAGTTAGAGCACGGTGAGACGACAGAAAATTAAACCAAAATTCATAAAACTTTTAACGATCAAGAAAGTCGTGAAAAAACGATTACCCCTTTATCACTCCCCACGTTCAGGAGAACATTTGCAATTATTGCAAGAGCCTATTATGAATGTCTTCCAAATTTTCTTCAAATCATTTGTTCCAACTTTTTTTATTGGGTGATTAAATAAATCGAAGATTTCTATTCGAAAATAGTGGCAGAAAACGGCCCATGAGTTTCTCAGAATAAATAACGCGAAGATTACTATTTATATTTACGGGTATGAAGTGCCTGTTGTTGCACACTCCATTATTTGAGATATCTTTGTTTTCTTATATTTTATAAAATTAACAGAATGCTTAAAAATAAGTTTTGTCTTTATTAATTTACTGTATATTCGCTATTAAAATTATTGAAGAAAATTCTTAAGAGTTTTATATTGAATATGTAAATACCAAAATTTTTACAAATTAAACTATTGAATACGACACATTTGCTACTATAAAAGGGCAAATCTCGGAAAAGCAAAAATTTCTTACAAGTCAAACTATCCAATATGGCATATTCGCTACTATGGAATGGCGAACCTGGGAATAGCACAAAATTTCTACAAGTCGAACTATCCAATGTGGCATATTGAATAGTTTGAGGCTGAAAAAGTTCAACGAAGCTGAAAACGTTCAAATAAGCATACTATATCAAACTATCCAATGTGATTTTTTGGCGAGTAAAATTATTCAATAGCATGCTTAAATAGGATATAAAATAGCCCCCCAAAAATATAATAATTGTTTACTGCTGCTTGGCGCTGATTTTGAATCCACATTTAAAATATTTTTTTTTTTTTTTTTTTTTTGCCCTCCTGAAAAGTGGTTGTTTTTACATTGGATAATTTGACATGGTACCGACGATATCTGAAGTGAACTTTCAGTTGCCTTCTGTATGTCTAAAAGTGCATATTTGGTTGGTTTTTTCGGTAACTTTTTATTTTCATCTGTTCCAAAGGTGTAGGTTATTATGACTAATTATTCTGCATAAACAAAATAACGGTGGCCAGTTAATTCAAAATTGATCAAAAAACTATTTTTATTTTTAAATATTATAGGAAAGCTTGTTTAGCAGAGAATTTTTTTGACACCTCATTTTTACTCATACGCCAATAATTATATCGCGAGATATTGCAAATTTTGTCAATACACACAGCCAATTACTCACACAAGTAAAAATGGCTTTTTTTTCTCCATGTTCATATTTTCTTCATTTTCATGTTTTAAAAATGTTAAGGCTTTTTTTTGTATTTGAGATAGAGATTTAAAATTTTTTGTACATGTTTTTTATTATATATGTGGTAAATCTGCGCATGGATTGCAAATGCCTTCAGGTTTTATTTTCTTTAAAAACAATAAAAGTACATTAAGATCTGTTAGATTTCGTCGTTTTACTCTATATATGTCCGTAAAAAAACTACAATAAAAGTAACATTATACATATCTAAAAATCCATGTGCAGTCTTGTGTAATACACATTTGAAAATCTAAAAAAAAATTGGGGCAAAAATATTATTATTTAAAAAAATAGTAATGATTTTTAAAAATTCAATTCTTTGTAAACTTTTTTAAAATTTTAATTAAATATGCAATATTTTTAACCATTTGGAAAAATGGTTATTGTTCTTGTCAGGGTAGGAAATGAAAAGCATATCTGAAGGTTTTTATTGGTTTAATCAGCATTTTATTCGTTTTGTGATTGGTCAATACAGTAATCTGTATTTCCCTTTAGTTTCAACAGAGATGGACAACAGAGTGTTTCCACTATGACAAAAAAGTAATAAAAACTACAAAAAAAATTAATAACTCAGAAACAAATTGAGATACAGCTTTTAAACAAATTGCATTTAAAAGTACATATTTTTCTCTACACGATGATGTAAAAAGTAATATTGTGGGATGTTTAGAAGTTTAAGAATGAAATTTCATTTAAAATGTGTCATCAGATTTCTTGTAAATCTGACGACGGAAAAGCCTTTTCCCGAACAGCCAATGAAATGCTTGGATAATACGCAAGTTTCAGGTGGATAATAACTAATGAAAATGAAAGAAAATGAATAACAGTTTCTGCCAAAGAGTTAATTTTAATTTGTAAGATTTTCACGTGCAAAAGAAAAATGGAATAAGCCAATTAAAAATAACAAAAAAAATTAAATAGGACAGGAATGGATACATATAAATATTGCACACCAAATACGAGTCGCAGGCGATTTCTGTCGCTTGGAATTTTTACGTGTAATAACACTATTATGGTGTTATTACACGAGGACTCAAAGACGCTTGGAATCCCAAGCGTCTAGCGACAACAGCCGCCTCACGGTCCGTCTTTTCCAAGAATTTCATTGGCTGATCCGGAAAAGGCTTTACTATTATCAGATTTCCAAGCATTTGATTGGCTGTTACTGGCGACTCGCCTCGTTTCGGGCGTCAAAGATGCTCCGACAGAAAAAAGACGCTCGCTCTCCAAGCGACTCCCCTGCAGCCATAGGAATAACATGGAGACGCCTGGAATCTGAAGCGTCTTTGACCCCTCGTGTAATAACATTATTAATAGTGTTAATGAGCGTCACAGATGAAATTTAAGCCGAATTGAATTGCTGCGGTAGTTGTCACTGTAATGGTGTTATTACACGAGGACTCAAAGGCGCTTGGAATCCCAGGCGTCTAGCGACAACAGCCGCCTCACGGTCCGTCTTTTCCAAGCATCTCATTGGCTGTTCCGGAAAAGGCTTTTCTATTATCAGATTTTCAAGCATTTGATTGGCTGTTACTGGCGACTCGCCTCGTTTCGGGCGTCAAAGATGCTCCGACAGAAAAAAGACGCTCGCTCTCCAAGCGACTCCCCTGCAGCCATAGGAATACATGGAGACGCCCGTAATCTGAAGCGTCTTTGACCCCTCGTGTAATAACACCATGAAATATTATTAAAAAATGTGCGGACATTGAAATTCTCTCAAACGGTTGCGTGGTGATGAAAAAATTGATTTATGCACCCTAAAAAATTGATTGATACAACTTTTATAAACTTCGTGGTTGAATTAAGAAGACTGTACCCGGCGAATTATCTTTCTGATTAAGTTGTGTTTATATACTGACACGGAAAAAATCGCCCTCGAAACAATGCCATTTGATTAGGTGTAGATGAAACAATCGATAAATGAAGATGTTAAATAAAACACTATATATTTGAGATAATAGGGATAAAACTTTTCTATCTACAGCTCATCACTTCCGCAGCATTAAAAAACGCAGATCTATCAGGGACTGGAAACATTCTTTAATACCTTTCAGCTTGTCTTATTAAAATTGTTACAGAAGTTGCGAATTATCTTTGGGATAAGTTGACTTTATGCATTTGACATGAAGAAATTGCACTGGAAACAATGCCATTTGATTAGGTGTAGATGAAACAATCGAATAATGAAGTTGTTAAATAAAATACCACATATTTGAGAAAATAGGCATTAAACTTTCTGTCTACAGCTCACCACTTGCATAGCATTAAAAACCTAGGTCTATCAGCGACTGGAAAAATTCATTAAAACCTTTCAGCGTGCTCTCTTAAAATTTTTGCACAGGTTGTTGTGTAACGTATTTTTGAAGACAGTAGTTAAAATATTAAAAACGCGATATTTTACATAACAGTAGAAAAAGACATGTTAGAAGACCAATTATACATGTCTGTTGTGAGAATTGCATTTTTATTTAGATGTCATTTATGAGAATAAAGGATGCAGGTTTCTGTTTATTTTCTAAAATAGCTCTTTGTCACATGAGTGTAGATACTCTTCTGACACATTCGCGGAACGCAAGGCTCATAACTTGTAAGAAAGACAGGTGTTTAGGAAAAGATCCTAAAAAACGTAATCTTTGAAACTATAAATAGCTAAATTTCTAAATTAGCCGTCTTTTATATTTTAATGTTAATGGTTCACACTGATTCTAGATGCTAGCTTCTACATGTAATTCTGAATGTTCGGTGTGGTTACTTCGTTAAAAACCACGTTTACCATTAAATTTGCGAATGGGCATCCTTTAGAACAGAAGTTCCCAAGCTGTGCTCCGCGGAGCCCTAAGGGCTCCGCGTGAACTTTCAACGGGCTCTTCCACGCTTTAGGAAAATAATGAAAATTTGAATTAAACCAAAACATTTTAAGCAGAGGATATCTTCAAAAATGTACACTGTTTCTTTTGTAATAAAAATATCTATTAATTGGTGTCTACGTTTAACTACACGAACTCTTTTAATAAATTAAGTTTTATTTTCAATAAAAAGGTTCCGGTGGAAACATTGATTTCTAACACTACTCTAATTTTACGTCTTCCGCTCACAAAATACGATAAATGAGTAACAAAATGTAGATTTAACCCTTTGCTTTGAAGTGGTGCGTGAGAGTCACCTCTGGAGTGCAAAAAGTTAATACAAGAAAGCGAAAAATAGCATTCTGAACGAAATATGGCAATTTGAATTTCTCAACTCCTCTCAGTGTGATATGGAGTTACGTTTTAACCAATAACTCCACATCTCATTTTCAATCAAGATTTTGCTGTGTGGAAAAGTTATAAATTCAGTGTCCAATACTCCCTCTCAAATAACATCCTTAAAAAAATAACGACATAGCTTGTGACGTAAAAGAAACACTTGACAACCACTTCAGGTGTATTAAATTTGCACTACAGTGAATAAATGTGCTGACTTCACTGGATTAGCAGTTTTATAAATATTTTTCCATTATACATACAAATACCATGTTCATACCAGGAGAGGTTAACATCTTAATTTATGATTTTGAAACAAATGAACCGGAATTAGGCATGCCTTCCCTATGCATTATTTCGGTGTTTGACAACTTTAACTTCACCTAAAATTAAGTGACTTAACCACACTTGTCTTAAAGAGGTTTCACAAAGCTATGTTCACAAAGCTGTTGTTTGAAGATCACACTGAGGGACAAAATTTTTTTGTAACACATAAGCACATGCATGCACCGATGATGTAAAAGCAATGATGGGTCACAACGCTGGAGTTATTGCAAAAATAAAAGAAATTGTAAAACACTGTAGCAGCATCTATTGTGATCTTTATAGATACATACTATCCCAGAGAAAATGTCTTCTGAACTTGTGGAAACGTTGAATGGTGCCATTAAAATAATAAACTACAATATAAAATCAAGAACACTTATATGCCAATTTTTTAAACTTATGTGTGAAGTTATTCAAATCTCTACCCGACACTCCTCCTGCATACTGAAATAAGATTATTATGTCGAGGAAGAGAGTTTACACGTTTGCTGAAACTATACGCAGTGGTGATATTAGAAGATCATAACTCACAATTGGCAAAACTTTTAAATATTGAAGACTGGGAATACAAATTGCATATTTGGCCGACATATTTAATATAATGGAACAAATGAAACTATCACTGCAATGAAAAAAAATGCCACAATTTTCAATGTTTTTTCCAAACGTGTCTTGTTTGGATACAAAATGAAATTTGTATTGTTTGAACTCTGAGGGAGAGGATGATAGCGATTACTTCCCTCTTGCCAAAAGAGAATGCAAACAATACTCAGTTTCAAAAGAAAATACGGAGGAATATCCAAGGGTATCCTAAATCTTTGAAACACTGGTTTAAACATTATTGACAAACAGCTCAATAGAACGCTTTGGACGACTTTATTTGCTTAGTGATGTGTTCAACATTAACAGAAAACTACTCGGTTTATACTCATTGAAACACGGGATGGTCGTTGATTAGGTATCTTATATCGCAAGTTAATACTAAATACTCCAATAACAGGTAATTTTAACGGTACCAAATTGAAATATTTTGATTAGAACCAGAAATTTCTTCACAAAATAAATGTAATAAGAATCACAAAGAAAAAAGTTAAATTTAAATAAATTAATTAAATAAAAATTATAAGAAATTTTTGTAAAAACTTGAATAAAATTCCCGGTATGTTTAGTATTAAAGAATTTTTTCACAATCAAAGTCCATCAGATTTTTGATGAAGTTGTAACCTTGTCTGAGAAAGCAAAATTTTTTGTGCTGATTTTCTCAAATGGGATATGTCTATTAATCACGATTTTCGATTTGCGTATCCACCAATACAAATTAAATACAGAATTAGACATTCGCCTGCAATTATCAACAACTGGACCAGAAATTCGACATTTGTGCAAACCAATTCTATCGCAGATTTTATAATAAATGCTTATGTGTTATTGTTCGTCACACTAACAACGTAAAATTTATTGTAAGGCGTTCTACGATTTCTTGATTTTGGAGGATTTTTAAGTATGTCTTGACAATATTATCTGTATTAATGGTAATTGAAAATAAATTCAGTTTTACGTTAAAAGTTTCAAAATATAATTTTACTCTTGGGACAAAGCACAATTGTTAGATTACTATCCGTTCCCTCTTACTGTGTTCCGTAGGAATGCACCTAAAGTTACCTTATAATATAGGATATGACATTCTTAAGGGGCTCCGCCATAGAAATTTATTTTAAAAAGGGCTCTGTGAGTCAAAAAGTTTGGGAACCACTGCTTTAGAAGTTTAATGAATCCCTGCGTTATTTGCGGCCTGAAAACAAAACAATATACAGAAAATATATTGTCATATACCGGGTGTCCCAAAAAGGACTGACTGATTTTAAAATTCAATAACTTGCAAACGGTGACAGATATTTAAAAAATTCTTGCAGGAGGGTTATGCATAAGGTCAAAAGTTTTATTACAGTGATTTTCGATTTTAATTCGAATTACAAACAATAGATGGCGCTGTAAGCAATAGTCGCTAAATACAGGCTCGATTTCTGGTCCTTTCTCTTGTTCCATGCTGAAAAAGGAGATGGAAATGTATTATCCGGGCCACGAAGTATCAAAAATCGAGCCTGAATTCAGCGTCTATTGATCGCAGCGCCATCTATTGTTTGTAATTCGAACTAAAATTGAAAATCACTGTAAAAAAACTTTTGACCTTATGCATAACCTTCCTGCAAGAATTTTTTAAATATCTGTCACCGTTTTCAAGTTATTGAATTTTAAAATCAGTCAGTCCTTTTTGGGACACCCGGTATATGTCTTACAAACTTTTAGTGGTACTATATAAAATATGGTTGAAATACCAGTATCTTAAATGTAGTCTGTCTCAATTTTATCCACGATGCATATTTGTTTGATAATTTGTACCACATATTCGAACAATTTACGAGAAACATTCGACTCCGTAAACAAAAAAAATCTCTCAGTACTCTGTTGCGATTTAAAATTAATTTTACATGAGTACCTTCTAGGTTATGATTCAAAAAAAGTTAACGTGGTACACAAAATATTAATACATTAGTCAAATCAAATGCTACTGCAATTTTTATTGCTAATAACGTTTTATCCAATAGAAGAGTTATAGAATGATACTTATAGCTGAAACTAATTTTACGTTGTCTGAGACTTTACAAAAATTACAAATACAATTTTACTTTGTCCATATCGTCATGACGTATTGCCTCAATACTGGAAAGTTTGCATTTTGCAATATTAATTCAAAAATGGGGAGAAATACTTTTGCTGTATAATTCCAAAATTCCTGCAATATTCGCATTTCGCTCAAAATATTTAATTCTTAATGTAATTTATAATATATATATATATATATATATATATATATATATATATAAGTATATTAACATAAGTTCAAGTAAGTTACATAGTCATATTAACTATGTGCTTCCCAACTGCGTATAGTATCAAATTTATGTAAAGTTAAAAATAAATGAAATATTAACACCCATTCAAAATTTAAAGCACTTAAAAATTTATAGCTAAACCTATAAATATAAAATCACAAAACTTATGCATTTTACCTAGATTTTTCCTTTATTTAAAGTAAAAACTGTGTAAAAGTTGACCACTTCTATGGCTTTCTCATACCATTCTCATCTTTGGTTATATTTATAAATAAGAACTTGATATATATTTCGAAATTTGATGTCGGAAATTATAGCGTAGGGCGTTCGTATCTCAAATAAAAAAAAATAGATTGTTAAACGATAAAATAGAGAATCGAAATAAAGGTACTTTTGAAATATATCTCGATAGCTTTATGTCAGACTGCCATTCTTTCGGTTTTCTGCGCCTTGAAGCATCTATTATCGTGACACGGAAAAACGAGATCTATTTTCATTTGATTTGTTGAAATTCATGGACTATTTTTTTAGATTACGATTCTTCTTTAATATTATGATTAAATATATAATAAAAATCTACTTTTTCAGACATTCCTCATTTCACATGGAACATTAACAGAGAAATAATGCAATGTTTTTGATAAGAAGATGGCGTTTCAAACGCTGAACATAGGGCATTCATATTTCGAATTTTTAAAAAAATAGATTGTTGAGCGACAAAATAGAGAATCAAAATAAAGGCACTTTTGAAATATATCTCAATAGCTTTATGTCAGATAGCCATTCTTTTGGTTTTCTGCCCCTTGAAGCATCTATTTTCTTGACACGGACAAACGGGGTTTCTATTTTTATTCACTTTCTTGAAATTCATAGATTTTTTTTTTTAGATTGCAATTCTTCTGTGATATGATGATTAAATATGTAATGAAAATCTACTTATTGAGACATTCTGCATTTTACATGGACCATTAACCCTTTATCGGTTAGTGTCTACAAAAAAGGACAACTAATTTTAAGAATACTGGAACCGAGAATGCTTATTTAAAATTTTTCTTTTATAAAGTTTTGGAAAATAAGCAAGTAATTATTTTCTAATAAATTCGTTTGTAAATTCCGGTGTCAGTCCATCATTTCTTCATTTTACAAACAGAATTACGGAGCGCCGGAAAGGGTTAACAGAGAAAGAATGCAATGTTTGTTTGCGTTTCAAACAATGTAAAACGCATTGAGAATTTTTTTGTATATGGTTACTTCTTTTTAAATATTTTTTGAACCAGTCATGGGTGAAGTAAGATTCACCTGGTTGTTAAAATAAAACTGTGTATAATGTGGCTGATCCTATTATTTTTCAAATAGAATATCTGAAAGTAAAAACTTAACTTGTTCGAGTCTGATGTACTATTAATAGTACTTGTCTTTTCATTCCGTATTATTTCGTCGTCACAAGTACTTTTGTTACTATTTACATGTAGTAATGGTAGAACATATCTATGCATGTCTTATTATTATTTCATTTATGTTTTGCATTTATTAATAACGAGTTAGAAACCGTCGAAATTCAACGAATTAAAATGTTTAGAATGAAACTGTTACATCGGATATATAATAAGCGTACAAAAATAATTACAATAAAAAATTCATCTTCCATTAACTCTCTTGTCTAACTCTTAAAACAAATAATGTTTTTAACCTAAAATTACCAAAATATTATTTCCATAAACTTCAACTGCTTAAATTACTGAAAAATTAAACTGTATTAGAATACGTAATCAAGATGAGTAATTATGTTGAAGTTATCGATTGAGGCTCTTACGTTTGTTTTTACGGAATGAAAAATCAATAAAAAGGATTTCGCTTTGTCACATCATAAAATTCCTCCCCCCCCCCCACCCCCACCCCACGCATAAAATCTAAACTGTACGTTATTTTCATTCTCAAAATTTACATACGCACCACTAAAATTCACAAAAAAAAGTGTTTTAACGCGTAATACATTATTAATGAATGCATTTCCAAACTTAAAGTCACGTTTGGTCCGAAACAACTTTTCATGTGAACACTCGCACAAACTTTAAGTTCTAATCTCAGTAGCCGCGAAAATTTACCATTCAGATATTTGCCTTTAGTTGCCACAGTATTGGCCATTTAGTATTGGTCAAATATTTAGTTTTATCAAAGAAAATGATCGTTTTGTTTTAAATATGACATCATTTTTCCTCACTGAATAATTTTGCCTAGAGCCTCAAACTCAATATCAGCGTAATGTAAAAATATTGAAATATCTTCTTCAATCTTTTGATTTATGAAGAAGAATGCGTGTTTTTTTACAATGTCTAACGTCATTTTCTATTCAAAAATTAGAAAAAAGTTACTTTTATTTGTAATGTGAAAATGGCATCAATAAGGATATAATCAATAAAAATAAATAAATCATGACTATTTTCCCTTTACTCTGAATAGAAATGGAGTAATCCAGTTGCCACAATTACAAAATTGGTACTAAAAACTATAAAAAAATTAATATCTCAAAAATAAATTGAGACAGAGCTTTCAAACAAATTGCATTTAAAATTACATTTTTTTCTGTAAACGATGGTGTAAAAATTGAAACTGTGCGATGTTTAGAAGTTTAAAAATTTGCATTAGCGAAAATTGCAATACCGAAATTTCATTTCAAATTTCAAAGTGTTGCCATTCGCAAAATGACGTATACGTTACGCACAGATATGTTTGTCCTTTATAATATAGATAATAATAAAAGTTTGCTTAATTGTCTCTACACTTTTAACGTTTCTTTTATTTTAAACATATATTTCACTCTTTAAATTTAAAATAAAAGTTACTTTTATGAACGAATCACGTGTGATAAAACGCAAAAAATATTAAAAATTTGTAATATCTGTTAAATCCTTTGGTAATACGATATTTTCCAAACGTCTCCAAAAACTCTTCCCTATACTACTGTCATGTGAATATGAATTGAATAGTACGCAAATTAACTACATTTTTATTTCAGACATTGGCATATTCGTTAAACTTCAGAAAATTTATTTCGATAGCTACTATTAAAATTATTAACGTAAAAGTAATTTTTTCTGAAAATTAAAAAAAACAATTGGACAAAAAAGAGTTAATATCGATTTCTTAATTTGATTTTAGAAAAAACAACATAGGGCATTCGTATCTTAACCCATTTATGCCTAGCGTCCCATTTTTGAGACTCTTCGAATTTATTTTTCTAATTTTTCTTCTTCTTTAGAACATAAAAATTAAATGAAGTAATTTTCTATAAATATCTTTATCTGTTATTGAGTGATGACAGCATAAGATTGAAATTTATTTGCTTAAATGAAAGCCCTTTTTTGGTGTTTATAGATTTTTCATTTTTCGAGATAGCGAAATGTAAAATGTAAGTTTATTTTTATTTTTTGTATCAAGGATCCAAACAATTAAGTCATATTCTTAGCTTGTAGAATTCTTTGAAATACGTATTTTTTTAAATTGCGAAATTATATGTTCAAGACTATTTTTTATGCATGTTTCTAACGTACAAAATATGGGGCGCAAGGCGCTAATGGGTACATATTTCTATGAGACATTTCGGGGGACTTTTTTACGTAAAGTCCTTTTCAAGCTGATTTTGAAATAGATTGTTTTTTAGCCTCAAATACGATTATTTTTAATTTATTATTAATAATCTACCGGGTGTCCTAAAAAGGACTGATTGATTTTAAAAATCAACAACTTGCAAACGGTGACAGATATTTAAAAAATTCTTGCAGGAGGGTTATGCATAACGTCAAAAGTTTTTTTTACAGTGATTTTCAATTTTAGTTCGAATTACAAACAATAGATGGCGCTGCTATGAATAGACGCTAAATTCAGGCTAATTTTTGGTACTTTCGCACCCACTCAATACATTTTCATCTCCTTTTTCAGCATGGAAGAAGAGATAGGAGCAAAAATCCACAGATTAACATCCAAGATCGGACATTCCCATAGAGCGTAATGGTAATGCGATTGCGATCGTAGCGCCCTTTGTGACAATGGGGAAGAAACTCCCCATCCTTGTAGTATGCTTATTATTGAGTATCTACCTTATTGTGACTTTCTTTTTTTAATGTTGAATGTTTACGTTTTCGATAGAATCTTACACCGATACATGAACATAGAATAGATATTTTATTTTATATATCTAATATTTATTCTATGTTCATGCACGGATATATGTTTTTTTTTTTTTTTTTTTTTTTTTTTTTACATGATTAGTGAACCGTTTTAAGTGCAACGAATACTAGGTAAAAATTTCGTCTTGAATGCTATATATCAAAAGCAATGGTGTAACATAAAAATATATGAAATGTTGAACTATGCAAGTCTCAGAAAATTTTATAATTATTCCCCTTTGGCAAGAAAATTTTTATAGCCTATGTTTTATAAATTTATGAAGTTTAACGTATTAAACAATCGTTACAATAATCTTTTAAAATTTATGCATTTTCACTTCCTTACAGATAAAATAAAAATATTGTTTTTAATGTAAATAACATACAACCAATTCAATAATGTTTATAATATTAACATATAAGAAATAATAATAATAATATTACAGATAGGGAAAAATTCCTTTCGACAAATTTTTAGAATTGTATAAATCTAAAAGTTAAAAATAAATAGAGGTACTGACATTACACTCAATAAAATTTTATTCGATATGAATAAATTGACACAATACCTGAATTTGATTTTTTACAATTTAATCTTATAAACTTACATATTTGCATTCTTAACAGAATTTTCTGGCGGCTTTCTTTTATATTATTAGTCTAATTATCATTTTGTAAGTTAAAAAAGAACAATACAAGTACCGTAAAAAAAAGCAGCTAAATAAATAAAGCAAGCATGAATAGAATATCGTCTGACACCTGTTTCGTTTCAGAACGAATAGATATTCAAACCATAGAGGATAAACATATTTCTTCAACATAGGTAAATTTTGGAGGTTTGTTAGTTCTTCCCCCTTGCCGCTAGTACTGTTGCCATTACAGATTTTGCCGTAAATGTCCTATCTTGGTCCTTAATCTATGCAAAAATCGAGCCTGAATTTAGCGTCTATTGATCGCAGCGCCGTCTATTGTTTGTAATTCGAACTAAAATCGAAAATCACTGTAAAAAGAACTTTTGACCTTATGCATAACCCTCCTGCAAGAATTTTTTAAATATCTGTCACCGTTTGCAAGTTATTGATTTTTAAAATCAGTCAGTCCTTTTTAGGACACCCGGTATATTATAAAGGACAAACATATCTGTGCGTAATGCATAGGTCATTTTTCGAATGGCAACACTTTGAAATTTTAAATACAATTTTGGTTTTGCAATTTTGTCTACTGCAAATTTTTAAACTTCTAACCATCGCACATTTTAAATTTTTACATCGTCATATAAGGGAAAAAATGCTCTTTTAAATGCAATTTGTTTGAAAGCTGTATCTCAATTTTAATTTTAAGATATTATTATTTTTTTTAACTTTTATTACATTTTTTGTAATCGTGGCAATTGTATTTCTGTTGAAGTACTCCATTTCTGTTGAAAGTAAAAGAAGGGGGAAGGAAAATAGTAGATTGCTGTATCTTTTTGTTGCCATTTTCCATAAAAACTGAAAAAAAAAATTAAAATTAAAGTACGTGCTATGTTAAGAATATCGTCTGTTATGAAACCCGGTGAATTTCGGCTTTATTTCGTTTTTATTTATCAATTAAATGATTTTTAGTTTTTGCAATTTAACTCTACAAACGATACAACACTTTCTCTTTACAAAAATGTATTCTAAAGAATATTTGTGCGACTTATTTTGTGAGCATTTACTTAATTCGTATAAAAAATCTGAAAGAACGCAATTTTATTAATCCGTGTGTAATAACATTTTCCGAATTTGAAAAAATATAAATGAATGACTTCTGATAAAACATGGAGCTATTATAAACAAAAAAATATGAAGTCATATAAATCATTAGATACCCGAGATTGTTTTGCCGAGCTTCTTAAATGACGTCATTGCTTTCTGCTGGGTTTGCGTATTACTCCGCGGTAATGATGTCATTTGCATACCGTTCTATAGATGTTGTTTAAGACGGGATCGTAAAAGTGGGATGCTGGTGCTTTAGCGGATACAATTAAATCATTTTATGTTAAGTAAAAAGCATGTATTTTAATTCTTAAACCTGAAATATGTTTTGTAGAAGTGAGTCATTTTCACCCCAGCTATTTTGAAATTCTTCACAGGTGAAAATGCTTTGTCTTTGAAAATAACGTAATAGAAATAACATACTGATAAAACACAGTGTTTTACAAACATTTAGAGTGACTTTATGGGAGAGCAGTGACAGACAGTGTGCATGCTCTTTGTCCGAAAAATAGCGATTTATAGTACAGAACTTGATGATTCTCTCTTGGATGAATTCGCTTTGCCAAGTTAGACAAGCAATCAAAGTAGATCTTGGCAATAATTCGAGGTTTAAAATATTACCAGGTTCCCTAAGTTTTTATCCAAAATTCTCTCTATTAATAAAATTTTATTGCTGTTTTTTTAAGACATGTTACTGTAATTTTATAAAAATAACAATTTGCTTAATTTAATTTTTCATAATTTTATATAATCTATATATTTAAAACATAAGAATGTTTTTTAGTCATCTGCCATGAGTTTTCTGCTGAACTAAATTTACTAATAAATTGTTTAACTGAAAGCTATTCATTTGTAGATGCGCCCGCACTAACTGTTTTTTTTTTATATCCCATTATTATATTTTAATTTTAAAAGTATTCTATGAAACTACTTCAAAATGATGGTAATGAGATAGCTTTCATTATTGCAGAGAAGATAAAAATAATAAGGTTTATTTATCTTTATTCATGTGATTATCTAATCTGTGATTTTTTTCCCTTCTGTATGTATACTAAGTTTCAGACCCTAGGTGAAATGCTTAAGTAAGTGAAAATGACGTCATATTTAAAAGAAAACAATGATTTTCTTAGATAAAACTATACTTTCTAACACAAATGCATAAAAAACGGCAATTTTTAAATCTCCGGTACTGAGATTAGAATCTCAAGTTACGAGTGCGACTGTTCACATGCAAAGATTTTGAAAATCGTGACTTCATGTTTTGAGTTAAAATATTTTTAAAATGATCAAATTAAAATACCATTTAAAAAAAAGGAGATTTCAGCTATGAGATCTTAATTTTTAAATTTATCTCTATCGAGCTTAAGAAAGATTAAACCGTTTGCCCTTAAAACAACATAAAGAGTTCATCTGTTTTTCGATTCCTACTATTAGTTCACCCTCTCCCTATATTTATTTATATATCTTGTTCAAATTTTCAATCGTTAATAAAATACTTATTATTCATCCTATCAAGTTGAAATAAATTTTTTTAAGCCTGTACTGGATGACAATTGATGTTAATACAGATTTTTCAAATATTAATTCATTAATTAAATTTTAATGAATTAATTTTAATTTTATATCGGAGACAAAATGGCGGCCATTGGTTATTGAACAGCATTTAATGCATCTTCATATCTATAAGGGGGTTACCATAGGGGGGACCCAGTTCTGACGCCAAATACCGCCAAATTTGTCTCCAACTTAGTGATATATCGCCAAAGTTGGCGACCAAAATGAGTCTCCAAAAGTGACGCCAACTTGGCGATATCTCTAATATTTTGGCAAATTCCCATAGACTTCCATTGTAAACCTACTTGCTTATAGAAAATCAACAAATTGATATATTTTAATGCAACAAAGACTAATATTAGCTTAATGGATTATATTAAAATTTTCTTTGATGACCTAAGTAGGAATTGATTTTTAAAACAAAATTTTTATATTACTTGTTACGACTAATATTCCGTAAACAAAAATAAAACTTCCTCTATGATTAAATAAATAAAATAATATAAATAAAACACAAATTTAACAGATAATTAATTTAACTACGCGCTTAAAACTCTGGAATTATGAGAAAATAAAAGGATGTCGTAAGCAGCAATATCTTGGGCTAATAAGTCTCAGCATTCGGCTAAAATAAATCGCTTTTGATAAATTGCAAAAGTTTATTTGATTGTTTAATTCAAATTTTTCATATGAAAAATGCTTTTTTTATTTTTAGTGGGCAATCTAAAAAATATATTGCATGTAAAAAAATATATATACATTACTTTTCAGTTTAAAAAAAATTGGTTTTCACCTATATTCTCTAACCCGGGAAGTCCGGGTACGATCCCCTAGTACTTATAATGTTATTAGTCTCTATAAAGAAATAAATTAATTTTTTAATAGTTCATAAAAATACTAATTATAGTAGTATACAACTTAAAAGTTTAATTTATATAAATTTAGACAAAACATAGTATTATGCATTCTTTCACATATGGATATTCCCATATTTAGTACGTTTACATTTTATCAAATAATACAAAAATGTTTTAGCGTAATTTTTTGTAGTATTTTTCCAGTTCATTTTGCAACATTTTAAAGTGATTTTAGCAACAAATTTGAGAAAACAAAAACTCAGGCATAAATGAGTTAAATAAGAAAATGTGAAATTGTTGGATGACAAAATAGAGAATGGAAATAAAGGCCCTTTTGAAATATATTTCAATAGCTTTATGTCAGGCTGTCTTTCTTTTTGGATTCTTTATCTTTGAGAGATATATTTTCTTGACATGGAAAAAACGTGGTTTCTGTTTTCAATGATTTCTTTGTTGAAATTCATTGATTATTTTTCCAGATGATCTTTCTTCTTTGACATTATTTTCAAATACACAATGATGAATTTCCTTATTTAAACTTCCAGCAAATTGCCTAGAACATTTAAAAAAAAAATGCAATTTTTCTCGGTTTTTAATGTGGTGATTTAGGTAATGTAGGGTGCATATAGTTCTACCATGATTTTTAAATAGGATGTTTTGCCTTAATTAATAACAAAAATATATATATACAAATTCTACGATCAACTCCAAAAAGTATTTTAAAAGATATTAGGCAAAGATTTGTCATATAAAATAATGGTTCGATTCTCTTTGTAAATTGTAAGTAGTACAGACAGTGATGAGCAAAGTGAATGATTTTGATATTCGGATGAATCATTTGGGCATGCACAAAAGTATAGCTGCCCATTTTTGAATTAGTTTTTATAAATTAAAACCAGAAATTTTGTGAAAACAAAAATATTTAAAAAAAAAGAATATACTGCTTTTAATTTAATTTATTTTATTTATTTATTTGTTTACAAAATTCTACTTCTAATGGATTAAAAAAGCATACACGAATGATTCACTCGAATATCAAAATTATATAATTATAATTAATTATAATTATATAATTTTAATTAATTAGATTTATATAATTCTAAAAATTTGTAAAAATGAATTTTTTTTCCCATCAGTAATTTTATTATTATTTCTTTTATGTTAACACTGTAAATATAACTGAAATGATTGTAAGTTATTTAAATTAAAAACTGTCTTTTTATTTTTCTCTATGATAAAGTGAAAATGTGTAAATGAAAAAAAGTTTTGTAACCATTGTTTTAATACGTCAAACTTCATAAATTAATAATTGGCTAAACAATGGCTAAAAAACATTGGCTAAAAAAATTATCTTCCAAATGGGAATATTTATGAAAATTTCTGGGACATGAAGAGTGCAATATTGCGCATATTTTATATTATACTATTCCTTTAGGTAGCTTTAAATCCAATTATATCGTATTTAAGCGATATATAACATTCAAGAAGAATTTTTTAGCTTGTTTTTCGTTGAACTTATATCATTCACTCTTCATGTACGCAAAAAGAAGAAAAAATCCTTTTAAGATTCTGTTGAAAACGTAAACATGCAACTTTAAAAAAAAGAAAAATCACAATAAAGTAGACGCTTAATAACAAAAATATTCCAAGGGTAAGAAGTTTCTTCCCCATAGTCACTAAAGATGTTGCGATCGTAATCGCATTACCATTACGCTCTATGGAAGTGTCCTGTCTTGTATGTTAATCTATGGTCTGCCCTTAAATAACCATGGCATCCGAAGAGATCGTTCTCATAGAATTTCGTAGAATTTCATTTTCCATTCATTTAATTTTCTCTTACATAAATTGTATCAAAATACTGCATTTATTTAATAGAGCGAGTTCCCTCAACTTGTGAAGAAGATGCCAATAAATCAAGTGACATTACTTTCTGTTATTACTGAACTTAGGAAAACAACAATGATTATTCAACCCTTGCTACCTTCAAGTACAATGGATGAACTGAAATTGCGCACGCTGGCTTAACAATTTCGGCACGTTGACATGGCTGCACGATAATTATTTTTCTCCTTCGACATGAATTTGTGTTCGTCGGAGGGAATCTCTTTAATTATTGGCGAGTTAATATTTTTGTATGGCATTCCACTGAAATCCACGACTTTATATATATATAGATAGATAGATAGATAAAGTGTGGCAATCTTTGCTCTACATTAAGTTGTAGCGTTCGTATTCAAAATATACATTACTATATTGTAATAAATCCGAGGGTGGTCACATTAGGCGGGTTCCACTGTATATTGAATTATTCCAGGGTTTATTTGATAATAGACGGTTTCGATGGTGGCCTGTTATTTCTCCCTCATGTCAGGGAAATCACTTATGAGTGGTGCATGAATATAACAGCATCCGAACTTAAACACATGTACGAAAATTCGATTTAAACATTATTATCATTGTGTTGATTGGGTTTTTAATTTATAGGTAAATGTTTAAAATGTTGTGTAATAGCAAATTTTGCGTATTTTGTATGACTAAATACTTCGGAGCATTTTAAGTATCATTTTTATAGAATAATTCAGAAGAACAAGAATAAACAAATATCCACAATTTAATAATAACGGTGTTAATAATTGCAATAATCATCACAATAACAATAACATTAATAAAATTAATAACTACATTTTTTTTTTTAAACTGGCTTAGTTCAAATCGTATAGATTCTAATATATGTTCGTTTAAGACGGTTTTAAACCAGCATTAATGTGTAATGCTTTTGCTGTTGAGAATGACAATCATTTAAAAAATAAAACATGAATTTAATTTTATAAAAATTAAACTTTTATCCATAATTATGAATATGACGATCACTTTCAAAAACTTTTCATTTCAGAGGCTCTGAAATTTTAAGTCAAAATTTTCAAAAGGGCTAAATTCTTCCACCTGTGAAAATGACGTCATTAAAAACATGAATTTTTTAATAAAAAAAATACAAAATTTTAATAGAAATGCATCAGAGCGATATTCGTTGCAAAGTGTATTTTTTCGAAATCTCAATTTAATCTACTTTATAATTACAATTTAATTTTTATTTTAAGAAATTTGGTGCAATTAATATTTTTTTCTAAACTAAAACAATAGTTCTGCCTTTGTTTTCGGTTAATATTCCATAATGAAATTAAAATTTCATCAATAAATAAATAAATAAATAAATAAATAAATAAGTAAATAAAATGATATGAATAAAACTCAAATTTAGCAGGCATGAAATCGAACTATGTGCTTAAGCTACTAAATTATTCAACATCAAAAAGCCTCCTAAGCTAAGTAAATTAATATTTTCTTCGCTATTAACCTCTGGCATTCGGCTAATACGAAAGTATCAAATACATTTCAAAATTATATTTGAATACAGAATTGATATTTTACATATAAAAATGATTTTTATGTTGGTAACCAAAAAGATTTATTAAATGTAAAATATCTATTAGTTTTTAACACTTTCCAAGATAGTTGAAAAGTGTTTATGAGTTCGGTTTATCTGACGATCTGTCCGTCTAGCCGTGTGTCTGTTTGAGCTTTAACTCGCGCAGTGTTCTTGCTGGCTTTTGTCCAACATTAGAGATTTGACGAATAAGAAATAAAAAACAGTAGCCAAATGAAAATAAATTTTAGCAAAATAGATTCTGCGTGAAACACTGAAAAATCTATCTTTAACCCCTTATTGTATCCATTTTTGGAATATATTCCAAAATAACCTAATTTTTTGTAATTACTCGAAAAATAGAAATTCAACTATCAAATACAGAAACTATTAAACATAAATACATTCTAAATGCCTCCTAAATATGTAAATGTTTCAGACATTCTTTTAGCAGTGTGAATAAAAGTTAAAAACAGCTATCTTCCATTTACCGTTGTGAAAACATTCACTAAAAATTGCTATGAGATTTCGACCGATAGAAAAAATTGACCGGCCAATGATACTTTACGAACAACTAATAAATAGTATGGGTAATTTCAATACCACATTCCAGCAAAACTTTTCAATATTTGGCACTTATTGCGAATAATTTTGTTTTTGTTGAGAGACGCCGACGCATAGATAGTGCTTAACTGACAAAACCTATCCCAATAATCCTTTTCGTGTTTTTGGCTGTTGCTAAACTGAATTGATATTGAGTCTGTATTTCTATAAATAGAGCAATGTAAATGGCACGTTGCGATTGAACATGTAAATCTACATCAATTGTTGAGAAACGCGGATAAGTCTCGAGTGTATTGGCACACACACAAGCAGGGCAGAAATTGAGCACTCGCAATTTGGCGAGTCTGATTGTTAGTTGTTGATAGCAAAATGAAACATTGTGTCACGATTTGGCGCAATGGCGAACGGCAGCGAGAACCCTGAATCGCGTAAATATAGTCAGATTGTTGTGTAATTGAGATGTGCTATAGAGATTTATGATATTTTGCTATAGAGATTAACGGGTATTATGGCGTGTTCAGTATTGAAAATGAAGCGTGTTGCACTCATGCTTCGTTTACAGGGACACTGAAAAGTATTCTGTTATGTTATTCTTTAAGGGGCAAAGCTTTTGAAAGTATTTTAATGTTACACTATTTCAAAAGTTTTGAAATTGATATATCACCCAGGTGCAAAACAAGATGCTTAATTTTGAATATGGTGTACAGGGACACACAAAGGTGTTCCGTTCCAGTTTGTCTGTCAGGGATAATTGGTTTTAATTACCAAAAATTTTGCATATTGCTTTGTGTGTATAATTTTTATAGATCATGCACAGGGCTTTACAAAAGAATACGAACACACTTCCGTTCTTTTGACGGAAATTGCTGAGACGGAATGTTAAACTTCAGTAAATTTTAGCATAATATGTTGTATTTTAAAACATAGAACTCAGAATGAGTTCAGAGTGGAATGACAAGTTCACCTTGCGTTAAAATAACCAAAATTAAAACTGTTTACTAAAAAGGTGCATAAAAATTTATTAAAATATTCCGTTACATAATGAACTGGTCTTTAAAACTTAAAAACCATTGATGTTAAAAATCATATGATAACAGAAAAGATATTTCCTGAGATCTTTCGATCGCAAACGCGATCATTTTCAAACGATACCTTCACTGGAATGTCGCATTCACTGAGCTATTTATACACTAGTATGGGACAAAGGATCAGTCTATTATTTGCCGGGGGTGTCCATGAAAATTGTTTCTTTCTGAGGCTGAAGTGTTAGATAATTTTAAAATATTAAACCAAATATGAGGTATGTCATAGGATAAAACATCGTTACATACACTATTTTCTTTACTTAAAATCTCCAATGATTTCCTAATTCGCAATGCATAATAATCTGATGTAGGTATAATAACTTTTGCGTTTTCGAAATCTATTTTTAAATTTTGGCGTTGATTTAATCTGGAAAGTGCTGTAGATGGTCGGTTAAACTTGATATCTCTCATGTGCTCCCCCAATCTTTCTTTAAATTTTCGAGTGGTCATACCTATGTAGCTTAATTCCCTCTGTTTTTCCGTTTGAAATGATATAGAATAAACCCCTGCAATTTCCTTATTAGGTATGGGATCAATTTTCCTTTGAATTAGAGATTTTAGTTTTGTAGGAGGTTTGGCTATTAAATTGATATCAAATTTCCTTAAGGCGTATTTTAATCTTTCATATAATCTTGATACGTAATCGAAGCTACAGATTGTAAGTTCTCTTATGTTTATTCTTTCTTTGTGATTTTTCTGTTGTACTTCATAAATTAATTTATTAATGTGCTGAGGGGAAAATCCGTTCTGTATTGCAATGTGTTTAATTGTATTTAATTCATTTTGTAGATACTTTTCACTGCAAATATCAAAGGCTCGTTTTACGTAAAATCTGTAAGCAGAAATTTTATATTTGAAAGGGGAGTTACCGTCATAAGAGATGGCGTTATTCGACGACAATGCTTCCTGTATACTCTTCTTTCTATTTTTCCCTCATCCATATTTCTTATTAGTTCTGTATCCAGGTATGGTAAAACCCCCTCATTTTCTACTTCTAAGGTGAATTTAATGTTCGTGTTTATTTCATTAACTTTCACTAAAAACTCATTTAAGGTTTCTATGCCATGATCCCAAACGGTAAACACAACGTCTACGTACCGGATCCATAGCATTGGTTTTAATTCAAAATTTTCCATTATTTGATTTTCTATAGGTCTAAGCTTCAGCTCCGCCATTAAACCTGAAATGGGCGATCCCATTGGGGCTCCCTCAGTTTGTCTGTAGAATTTATCGTTAAAAGTAAATACATTATTTTGCGTGACTAAATTGATTGCTGATTTTAGTGTAATCTGTGTGTTTTTACTAAAAGCTTGGATATTATCAATTGATTCTTCTATTATTTTCACAACCTCTTTAATGTCTATTGATGGATAAAGAGAAACTACATCTAGACTAGCAAGTATACTATTACGATTTATTGTAATATCTTTGATTTTCTGCACTAATGCTGTTGTAGAGTCAATTACATAATTCGAGTGCGGAATAATTGTTTTCAGAAATGGCACTAATGCTTTTTCAATTCCATAAGTGGGGGCTGAGCATTTAGACACTATGGGCCTAAGGGGGGAGTTCTCTTTGTGATCCTTTAGACGACCAATCAACCTAGGGGTTGAAGTTAACAAAGTAGAGCAGGCAAAATTAGTGTTTGCACAAATGGAGCACCTTGCATGACTGGCAGGATAAAAGGACACCTAATTTTGTTAGCAACTTCAAAAACTAATCCTAATATAGATGACTTAGTAAAAAAGGTACAAATTCAAAAGCCACATTAATATGTAAGTACTGACAGTTTGTTTAATATTTATTTAGAATTAAATGTTTCAAGTTATTCATTGTTATTTTATACATAATCTGGCAGAACATTTAAAACTATTTGCTAACAATAAAAGCTAAGTTTATACTTTTGTTTTATTTATGATATTATTTTTGTAATACCCACTACTCAGACTTACAGGGAAAAATGTGCTATTTGCGTGAAAATCACATAATCAGCCTATAAATAACATGATTTCGCTTTTTTATATTTTTTAGTATACTGGAAAAATTGGAAGTGGCACGCATAATTTTTTTTCTTCTGATAGTGACACTCTTCCCAAAAAGGTTGGCCACCCCTGCTCTAAAGGAATGGTTGCGATATGTCCAGCAAGGCCGAAGAAACAAGCAATCATTTTCTTGGAAGTGCTTCCTGAACGAACAACTTTCGTAGGTTTCGGTTCATCTGGAAACACCCAAACAGTGGGTTGTTGTTTAGTTTCCGGCTCATACGAATGTATCCAAGTTTCGTCACCTGTAAAGATATTGTATACGGATTTTGCAATTGCAAATTTCAATTTTTTTTTTTTTTTTTAGCATTTCCTTACACCACTTTGCACGAGCCTCTTTTTAAGCTTCCGTCAAATTGTGAGGAATCCATCTGGAACAAATCTTTTTAACAGCTAAATGTTCATGCAAAATCGAAAGTATTGCAGTCTGTGATATGCCAAGGGACGTTTCTATCTCACGATACGTGACATGCCGCTCTTCTTCAATCATCTTGCGCACAACACCGATGTTCTTTGGAATCACTACCGATTTTGGTCGTCTTTCACGAGATTCATCACTGACGGATGCACAACCACAACGAAATTCTACAAACTAATTGTAAACAAAAATTTCTTTTCTGATGGTGCTTCGTTACCTAAAGTTTCAGGAAGCAATACTAGCATCCTTGTCGAGTGAAGTCTTTCTTAAAATCATAAAAAATCATCCAACGGAAACCTTCACAAGTTATTTCCATTTTTTATCCTTACTTGTTTCTTTAGAACACTCACTGTAAACAAAATACGCAGACGATTTCTAAGATGTCACTGATTCCAAGAAAAAAAAATTCCAAGAAATTACAAGAAACAAATTTCAGTAGCACCTTCTATTGGTCGTTTGTAAAAACATAAAAAACAACCCTCATATTCTCAACGTGATAGAAAGGGTTTCATAATCTTCACGCATGATTTTTCTTTCTTGTTAATAAAAAAAATTGCTTTCACATATATTCTGTAACCCGGGAAGCCTTGTTTTGATCCCTTAATGAAATGTAAAATTGAATTTTATTTTTCTTCCTGAATGAAAAATCTCATGCAATGTAAATATAGCACACAGGTTTCTACTCAGCTAATTATAATTAAAACAATTGAAGTAATAAAAATCCAATATCAGAAATAAAGAATTTCTAAAAATGATCATTTTTTTTTTTTTAATTATTTTATAATTTTTTTATATATTTAATAGTTTTTGAACTGATGCTACAATTTTGATAATTATTATTATTTTATTTATTTATTTATTTTTAATTCATTTGATGATAGTTCTGCCGAAATTTCATCACAATCGGAAAATGGTATGTTTACATCTGTGTCTGTATTTCTGCATTTAACGTTCTAAATTTCTTAAAAATAGCCAAACACCGCAAAATTTGAATATGTTGTTACAGAGAATTTTTTTTTTTTTTTTTTTTTTTTTTTTGTTAGATAATAATGATAAAGTGTATAATTGTTGTTGTTTTTTATATATCCCAAAAATTTACATATCTCTGAGTCAAACATGAGTGATCCTTGCAACGGTGGGATTTAAAGTGTATGTTGATAACAATCAAGGGTTGTCACGAAAAACTCTCTGTTGCGCCAAATCAATCACGTTAAATTTTGAAAACTTTTAAGGAAATAAAAAAAGCAGGAAAATGAAATATGTTTTATTTCTCTTAAACTGCTTAAATTAATTAACCAATTTGCATTATTAGCGCATGCTTACCTGCGTCCATTTCGGTATTTTTTTTTCTATTATAAATCAGAAATTCCGAATCCATATCGACAAAAATAATTTCTACTTTATGTAATCACGAAGCATGTGTCATTAAATAAAGAAAACATTACTATTAAGAATTTCTGGTACGAATTCGGATTTTCTGAATAAAAAAGAAATTCATTAAACTATTATAAACTTCCTATGTAATATTATTTAGTATGAAAAAGATATGCCTTTGCGGATTTCAAATGTATCACAAGTAAAATATTATTTATCTTATACCAATATTTATTTTAGGTGTAGAAAAGCTATTCAGACGTTTATTATAAGCATGATAAAAATAATGTTACGAAAATTTCCCCCTTTTATCATCAAGTAGTAGGATAATGTTTACGCTTATACATTCTTTATTGTTATATTCTGCATTACTATCCCAGAAAAGCATCCCTTAAGATACTT
Source organism: Maratus speciosus (assembly GCA_963932465.1). NCBI lineage: Eukaryota > Metazoa > Arthropoda > Arachnida > Araneae > Salticidae > Maratus > Maratus speciosus. The sequence continues at coordinate 274,494,507 of OZ010792.1, read as the reverse complement.
TTATCTAGGTTAGATATCCTTTGGCAATTTCGTTACATCTTCTAAAACAACTACATTTCTTGTTTCTCTAACAGTTAAACTTCTCATTTCTGTAAGTATCATCATACGGAGAAATGTTAAATTTTATTCAATTTTTCTCTAAAATAAGTTGGTCATTTACTTTGTTATTGACTCAATAATGATAAAAATGTATCCTTGATATAGGTAGTTTTTTTCCTCCCAGTAGAAATAATGAATACTCGAAACATGGAAAAGAATTTTCTTTATTAGAGTTAAAAAACTATTGAAAGCATGTGCACAATAAATCGAATGAACATTTCGTACCCCGGCAAAGAAAAGTGACACAAGTCAAAAAATGGCAATTTTGTGGTTATGTCATTGAAAAATATCTATGAGGCGCCCCAGCGTGCACGAACTACGTCACATCTCTATCTCGCAATTTATCCATCTGAGGTCAGTTGTGTCAGTTTTATGTTAGACTAGTTGACTTGAGTTATGTTTTAGACTTTAAGTTGATTTTTCTCACATGTTGCATTTTTGAGTTACGTCACTTTTCTTGCCGTCGCGGCGTGCAATTTTTTTTACATTTTATTAACAAGTGAACGACAGTAGCTATTGAAGTTATTATTGGAGAATAATATGTGGTCAGGAATTTCATTGCTAATTTACGTTTTTTTCTTTTAATTCCAAATATCACCCATGCATGGAGATGGACTGAATATTTATTACCATTACAAATGATCCCCTTTAGAATTCATCGTAAGCATTATCAACATAAAAAGAATACTATAAAAGTTCTGGCCCGTTATCCACGGCTTTTATAAAGAAATCTCAAAGGCTGCGTTCAAAATACCACGAATTCTTTAGTCAATTTTACCAAGAGCAATTAGGCGTGTCTTTTAAACTTTTTCTTTTGCCCACCCCAACATGCTTAAGTCGGAAGTAATCTGGTCGTTCAAAACATATTGAACCACCAGATTCATACTTTGCAACTCTGTTTGGTACGCACGAGACAACCTAGTACTAAGGATCGACCGAAACAGACTTTTAAGGCCGATACCGAAATTCAGTGGTCTTCCTATTTCCGGCCAAAAACGAAAACGACCCAAAAAAATTTTAAAGTAATTAAATTGTATGTATTAAAGTAATTAATACATACATACATAAACATACATAATTATTAATTAATTATACATATTTATTAAGTATGCATAATTATTAATTAATTATGCGTATTTATTAAATATTCATAATTATTAATTAATTATACGTGTGACCCAAATTGGCTCTCTGTGCCTTAGACCCCAAAACTTTTTTATTTTCATATGAAATAAAACGTAATTAATCCATCAACTGCATAGAAAGGTATTTAATTCTATGAATTTAATTTTATTAAAAAATAATTTAGTTTTATGGATACACACCTCGATTTCTCTTTGACAATGATTTCTGTAAAGAATTATCTGTTATATTAGAACTTTATCAAAGGGTATTCGAAACACTTCTACGGTTTCAAACTGAAAATTCTGTTTACTGAAAACTGTTATGTCTGCAGCTTTTAATGACACATGAAAAAGATTGGTTATATATGCATTGCTTGCTTTATAATTTGCATTCACGTCTTGAGTCAGCCATGACTTATAATTATAAACAAAGAAGTTAATAATTTACATGTGTGTAAAATTTTTCAACCAAATGGCTGTGCAGTTTTTAAGACCAAAACATCACCTCAGTCCCAATTATTAGACACCGATTATGATGTTAACAGACACTTTCTTCCATAAAAGTTTATCCTATACATAAAATATACATCCTTCATCTCAAAACACAACAGCATTTAAATAACAAAACATGCAATCGAGTATATAATTGTATGTGATAGTTGGTAAATTAATTTTTAAAATAAAATTTTGGAATGAAATTGTCTGGTTTTCAGATATTGACCCATAAGAAAACGGTTTTAACAGTATATAGGAAAAGAATCAATAGGGAGTAAAGTTTACTTATTTTTAAGCCTTCATTTTCAACAGTGTGATTAGAAAATAATAGGTCTTTTGTGTCATCGTTTAAATTTCTTCCAAACAAAACTTAAAAATTATATTGAATTTTCATTATACATATAATACTTTTGAAAATTCTCTCAGAAAATTTCGGACGCATTTTTAATAATTTCAACTGCTGAAACTGGCTTAAAAAGTGTACAGCGAGAAAAAGTGTCCACGTTTGTGATCGAAACAGGGTCATTGAGATTACGCGCCAACGCTCTACCACTAAACTACTTGGAAGATACCAAAACCCAGCGTTTCTCATCCTTATCTGTTGTCTTATCTGTTACCTGTACGTCTTTTAAGCAAGTTCCAGAAGTTTAAATTATTAAAAAATTATATATATATATATATATATATATATAGTTTTATATATATATATATATATATAGAAAGAGAGAGAGAGAGAGAGAGTATCCCTATGGGGGGGGGGGGGGGTTGCAGTTCAATATCGGCCGACATGTCTCCTGATACATATCAAAATAAAAGTGAATTAAATAAAGACATAATCAGTTTCAGATATATAGACGATGTTTTAATTATTGGGCTAAATGGAATGTAGGCCAACCATGGTTTTAACTATTATCCGAAAAATTTAGAATTGAAACGATCCAATAATCTCAATAGTCAAAATATAAGTTATTTACGTATTGGATGTAAATATAAAAATAGAAAATAAAAATTTAATTATAACGGTATTTGATAAAAGAGAAGATTTTAAAACGATTGCAATGTTGCATTTTAAATCTAATGTCCATACATCGATCTTTAGAAATATTTTTATTAATGATTTAAACAGTTTAAAAGATTTACATCAGACAGAGGCATTTTGAAAGAGGATATGCTTGAATGGTACAGCATTGCTGTGAATACGGATTATCCTGTGAATCTGGTTAAAAATATGACGTATAACTATGTAAGAACATGCAAGACCAGAAGTGAACTGAAACCTTTATTCAAGGAATGCGGTTTACGGAAAGTGAAGTGAAAACAGATCGCTTTTGAAAATGATTGATTTGGGGCAGTCAGTTTGGTTTTGTTTAATCTGGTTTGAATCTTGTTTGTTTCGTTTTTCTGTATAGTCTCGACAGGCAAATTCTAGGGAATGTTACATGCGTAAAAACAGTTTTAACCCTGCATAGCGTGTTATAAGCCACTCAGCCTATCTCCATGTTTAGTCAGTTTGTTTCTCGTCTTCTTTCTTACTTCGGTCGATTTTGTTTAAGTTGGTTATGGTGTGTTTCTTTGAGTTCGTTTATTTCTTTTAAATATTTTATTATACCGTTTAGTTACTATTTTTACTTCGTTTAAAGTTTACATAATGTGATAATGTTTGAGATTATTTTAGGATTTTTTAACTATATACAGATAGATAGATACCGGGTGTCCTAAAAAGGACTGACTGATTTTAAAATTCAATAACTTGCAAACGGTGACAGATATTTAAAAAATTCTTGCAGGAGGGTTATGCATAAGGTCAAAAGTTTTTTACTGTTATTTATTATTTTAGTTCGAATTACGAACAATAGATGAGGCTGCGATCAATAGACGCTAAATTCAGGCTCGATTATTTGTACCTCGGGACCCACTCAGTACATTTTAACCTCCTTTTTTCACATGGAAGAAGAGAAAGGCCAAAAAAGTGAGCCTGTATTTAGCGCCTATTGCTTACAGTGCCATCTATTGTTTGTAATTCAAACTAAAATCAAAAATCACTGTAAAAAAACTTTTGACCTTAACATAAACCTTCTGCAATATTTTTTTAAAGATCTGTCACCGTTTGCAAGTTATTGAATTTTAAAATCAGTCAGTCCTTTTTAGGACACCCGATAGATAGATTTAAAAAATTGATGCCGGATTCATTTTCGTTTCGTGTTTGCACCAGAGTTAGTGGCTTACGAAAAATATACCATAGTGTGCTGCGGTTGCAGCCTTTCCAAAGCGTAAGAGTGAGAAACCTGGACTTTGGCATCTTCCTGGTAGCTTATTGGTAGAGCATTGGTACATAATGTCGATGCCCCTGGTTCGATCACAGGCATGGGCACTTTTTCACGCTCTTGACTGGACGCCATTTAAGCAAGGTTCAGCAGTTTAAAACAAATTTTCATTCAGACAGATCTAATAATATGATCTGTAGATTTTTCAAATTTAAGTTATCAACTTTGGTCGCTGTTATTTTATAGTTGTCCAATGTAATAATGATTGGTATAGTTAAAAATACAAAAATATTTGGGAAACCTTCGAAAAAGTTAAAAGTATTAAAAACTAGATTTTTAAATTAAATAATCAAAACACCCAGGATTAATATTTCTTTCTCATTTGCTAAAAGGTGTATACTAATAAGATGTAAAATAGGAGTTCCCTAAAGCCATAAATTATAAGTTAAAAGTAGTATACAATTGTCGACATGTTTCAGCACCACCGATGCCTTTCTCAAGACGAACTGAGAATACCTTACTGCCACGTGATGCTTTATTTATTGTTCTCGAGCGTCATACCTAGATCTCTCTCGTTACTATTCACATTATATTTATTTCTAATTTCATATCCCTAAAGCAATTAACGCCGTACTTTTGTTCAGTTAAAAGATTTTGAGTTATTGCATATATTGTCTTTGACACAGTAAAAATACACGACATGTAATGAGTAAAGTTTAAAAAGTCCTTCCGGCCAGTGCCGGGAGGAAGAGGTAGCTTTCATATTCCTTATTTTAAAAAAGCCAACTTATATTATTCAAACACACGAAGCTCAATTAGTGGAAACCGAATATAGGAGATTCAATACTAATTTTTATCAATACTAAATTATTATGAATGAGAATTTTGCGAAATTAGTCAGCTTTATCCAAACTGCTTTTATTTAAAGTAACTTATATTTGGCTGCCAAATTCAGCGATTTCTTAAAGTGCCTGCCATTTTAAGACAACATGGTGGATGAGGCTAACCAGTGAACTTGGTCGAAACCTTAGTAATTGCTGTGCACATGCTCACTCACATCGGAATCGGTTGATATATACGAGTGCTGTCGCAGTCCAAAAATCAGATTTTTCAAAATGTCACCCATATTAGAAATTAAAACTGCTATATGTCAGCCTATTTTTAAGATAAAGACAAACAAAAAATGCTCCTGAATCCTTATATCAGGGTCAAATACTTAAGAAAGAAACCTTTTTCAATTTCTAATTTTTTTGCACCTCACTTTAAATATAATTTTTTTTTTTAATTTAATGGCCACCATTTTGAAACAAGATGGCTGATGAAGCTGGCCAGCGAACTTATTCGAGACATTGATGTATACTATCCACATGCCTTCTTACATCGAAATAGGCGAATACGTGTGTTATCGCGTGACAAATACAAGATCGTTTCAAAATGTTAACCATGCTAGAAATTCAAAGTCCTATAATTCAACCATTTTTTAAGATATAAACAAAAGTACAAATTTTCAGAAGCAAAAACTGCTCCGAAATCTTTGTATCAAGGCCAAACACATAAAAAAAATCTTTATCATTTTCCAATTTTTTAATACCTCATTTTAAATTTTAAATTTAATTTTTTTTAAATGGCAACCCTTTTGAAACAAGATGGCGAATGAAGCTGGCCAACGAACTCGATCGAGATATTGGTATGTACTATGTACAGACCAAATTACATCCAAATCGGTTCATAAATACGCCTGTTATCGCGTGACAAAAATCAGGTCGTTTTAAAATGTCAGCCACAATAGGAATTCAAAATGCTATAACTCAGCCATTATTTTAGATATAGACGAAACAAAAACTGTTCCGAAATCTTTGTATTAAGTTCAAATACATACGAAAAAAATCTTTTTCATTTTTCAATTTTTTGGTATCTCATTTTAAATTTTAAATTTTTTAATTTTTTTAAATGGCCGCCATTTTGAAACAAGATGGCGGATGAAGCTGGCCAACGAACCCGGTCGAGATATTTGTATGTACTATGTACAAACCAAGGTACATGCAAATCGGTTCGTAAATACGCCTGTTATCACGTGACAAAAATCAGGACTTTTCAAAATGTCAGCCACGATAGAAATTCAAAATGCTATTACTCAGCCATTTTTAAAGATATAGACGAAACAAAAACTGCTCCCGAATCTTTGTATTAAGGTCAAACACATAAGAAAAAAATATTTTTTTCAATTTTTAAGTTTTTGGTACCACATTTCAAATTTAAATTTTTCTTAAAAATTTAAATGGCCGCCATTTTTAAACAAGGAGGAGGAAGCTGGCCAATGAACTCGGTCGAGACATTGGTATGTACTATGTATAAACGAAGTTACATCCAAATCGGTTCATAAATACGCCTTTTATCACGTGATAAAATTCAGGACGTTTCAAAATATCAGCCACGCTAGAAATTCAAAATGCTATAACTCAGCCATTTTTTAAGATATAACAAAAAACAAAAACTGCTCCGGAATCTTTGTATAAAGGTCAAATACATAAGAAAAAAATATTTTTACATTTTCAATTTTTTGGTATCACATTTCAAATTTAAAATTTTTTTAAAAATTTTAAATGGCCGGCATTTTGAAACAAAATGGCGGATGAAGCTGGCCAACGAACTGGGTCGAGACATTGGTATGTACTATGTGCACACCGAATTACATCCAAATCGGTTCATAAATACGAGAGTTACAGTGTGACAAAGGTCAGATATATATATATGTATATATATATATATATGGATATATATATGGATATATATATATATATATATATATATATATATCAATTTTGAACGGAGGGTGGTTTCGGTGTCTGGGGGTCATGATCGATGAAAATATACCAAAATTTTTTGAAATCGCTTTCCTCCGAACGGCTGCAATATGTAGCTTTTTGTAATGAAAGCTACCTAAAATACGCAATACCTAATGACCAATGTGTAATATGTCACAATATGTAATGACTCCACATCTGTTACCTTACCAACAGGGTTGGGTTGGGTTGATTTTTGACGGTTGATTATCTACACGAGGGATATAGGCCCGAGGGGGAGTGCCCTCCGTGGGGTCTTTCTAAGGGAACCTAATCCGTATTTTCGCATGGAAAATCCACGGTTCGAAGAAAACCACGAAAACTCCGAACGATTAGGCCGACGGGCGCGATTGGGTTTGAACACAGCACCTCCCGTCTACCAGCTTCGAGAGCAGAACCTCTCGGTTACTGGTGGGGCTACCTTACCAACAGAATGGCTGGAATTGTTTCAAGTATATTATAATAGAAAAAGACATTTTATGTATATATTTTATATAAACCTTAATTTAAGATTTAAAAAAAAATATTTTTATTTAAAACCATTATTGTTGGAGAACGAAAAACATGGTACAGCCCTTAGAAATTTATAGAACCGGATTAAGTGAATCTTGAAAATCTTGTGGAATAAATACGTTTTAATCTTATGGGATGAGACATACAGATGGGTGACAAAATAATACGAACACCCATGAAAAAGGCATTGTCCATTTCAAAGAAGCAGAACACGCATGTCACTTTGCACTCGATTCTGCCACCTAGGGGTTATGAAAGGTAAGATATCAGTCGCTCAACATCAGTCATAGGTGTTGCATGCGCTTACCATACGCTCAGTAAAACTCAATAATGACTGACCTGTCAGAGTTCGAAAAAGGAATGATTGTTGGAATGCGATGCGCTGGTTACTCCGTGACGGAAACAGCCAGTTATTTGGGGCGTGCAAGGAGTACTGTGTCTGCCGTTGTGGCAGCGGACGCGAAATGCGGTGTAAAGTGAGGTCTACAATGTCGTCTGAGTACAACAGTGGATTGAAAAGAAAACTTTCTGAGAGTGCTAAAAGAGAGTTGACCCGCATAGCGGTCCGAAAGCGCAGGCAATCTTTATCCCAGATAATGTCAGAGATAAATAGTCATCTCCAGAATCCCATTTTAGCAAGAACTGTCCAAAGGGAACTTCATGCTTCGAACATTTATGGAATAGTTGCAATTCGTAAGCCATTGGTGACACCAAGTCATGCTTTTCAGCGCCGCCAATGGTGTAAAACATACAAAAACTGGACTCTTAAACAGTAGCAACAAGTCATCTGGTCTAATGAATCAATATTCACCCCATTTCAGACAACTGGACGCGTATATGTGTGGAGAAGGTCCACAGAAGCATTTTCTTCTGACTGCCTCTTGCCGACTGTGAAGCATGGAGGTGGCTCCCTTATGGTACAGGGTGCGATATCTTGGCGTGGCCTTGGACCGCTTGTTACTCTGTATGAGAAGGTTACAGCTGCTCACTATGTCTATATTATGAGGAATCAGGTGCATCCTTTTATTCAGATTTTATTTCCAGGAGAATGCCCATTTTATCAAGACGACAACGTCCTATCCACACTGCTAAAATCGTCCAAAATGGTTTGAAGAGCATGAGGACGAAGTAGAACATCTTGCTTGGCCCTCTCAGTGTCCTGACTTTACATTATTGAACATTTGTGGGAATATTTGGAGTCAAAACTCCGTGCTCGATTTTCTCCACCACCTACGCTTTTGGAATTAGAGACTGCTCTCCAGGAAAAACGGCTTCATATCACTTTAAATGGTGTTAATGACCTCTATGAAACCACTCCGCGTCGCATGCAATCTGTAATTAAGTCAAACGGTGGTCCAACCCCTATTAATAAAGGTTTTCTCCTATTTCATAGGTGTTCGTATTATTTTGTCACCCATCTGTATTTTTATCAATCTAAAAAAGAAATTTTTTTATTTTCATATCTTTTTATAAATTGATTTAAAAAAAAAATGAAATTAATTTTAAAATATATATGAATTATCACCTATGAATGTTTTAATCCTCTAGTGCATACTGTTGCCAATTGGCAACAAATTAAATTTTCTCTCCTTATCGTTTATTTACCGTTGCCTCTTGATAACTTTATGCTTTACGTATTCATTTTAACCCTATAGTTAGGTTTAGTTCATTAAAAATACCATAGGGGATAATAGTTGTTTATCAGTTACAAATAAATAGGAACCTTTGTAGCCTTCCATTTTTCTAGCCATAGATGGATTTCTAACAAAATTAAAAAATATTTAAAATGCAAAATTTCATTTGAAAAAAATATTTTTCAAAAGAATATACTTTTAAAAGTTAATTTTAAATAATTTTCACTAAGTTTTTTTGCAACAAATATTGTATGCATGCGAATATACATTTGTTGCCGTTTGACACCACCATGAATTAAGTTCCGCTTTTATTTACATTTTTGGTATTCTGTTCAGTGAAATTATTGATTGTTTCATCTTGCTTTTTGTCTATTTTTTTCAAAAAATTTATTCTGATAAAGTCTCATCATGTTCAACATATATTTTAAAGCAAAGACACTTAAAAAACTATTAACAGAAGAAATATATATTGTATTGTCAAGTGAAAGGGGCATTTCTTAGAATGACGATTCACCTTTTGATCCAAACCTTCTTTTCAAAAACGGTGTAGACATTTATTATGAGACTGATTTTGGTTTACAAGCAGATAAATCAGTTAATGAAATTGACTAGAATGTTGATGCAAAAGTTGGGATAGTGAATAATGCATCTACATCAAAACCAAAGCAGTCAGGTGAAGGTAAACAGAAAAAAGTGATGGCTTTATGCTCTTCAGCCAGATCCTTCTTGGATAAAGATTAGTGGAGATGTTTCTCTGCCTGAAAGTGTTTTATCAATTAAAAATCCCTGCCGGACCGTCCTATAGGCGGAGGTAGATTTCGAAGTTAAGTATACTAATTTCACCAACAAAAACTAAATCATAATTAGAGATAAACCCACTTTAACAATTTTATCTGGCCGCTTTTGACGAGTTTTTATTACATTTTCATTTAATAGCTGGATTTATCAGAATCGTGTTAAGTCGGTATTCAAAAAAATACTTTGTCATGCTCATCAACTCGAAATTTTCTGGCATATTTTCAGATTCATTTTTCATAGAAAAAATATGAAACTTGCTGACGTGATTTTTGAAGAGATTTGTAAGCGGCCTGTGTTTTTAGTTTTCGTTCCATTAATTGAAACTTGATTTATAAACAATTATTTTCTCAGTAGGACCAAATTTTTCGTTTCTAACACAATCGCTTCGGGAAATTCTGCTCAAAATGTCTACTTTGACATCATTTTTTGAAAGATATTTTACCTCTATGAAAAAATCGATTACGGTACATTATATAGTTTCTGAATAAGAGAATCTACCAACTGGATGCGTTTGAGAGCAAAAATGAGTTTAAAAATGAGTAAGAAAATAAGCAGTTTTGATTTGTATACACCCTTAATAAGAGGATTTTTTCTTCTACCGTTATGTATTTTTAATTTGTTTTTTTCTGTAAGAATTGGTCTTATCAAAAACTTGTCTATATAAATGGTGTAGACAATATTAAGAAGATATATGATAAATTCATGGGGCAAAAACTTGTGAATATAAAAATTGTAGATAATATTAAGGAGATTTATATTAAAATTAATTGGATTTGATATCTTGAGAATTGACAAGTAATGAATTTTTTTCTCACAAAAACCCTATTTTTGGCTTCCCTTGAGCCCATTTTTAATTTTATCAAAAATCTGTGATACATAAATTTTTGTCTTTATTTTTAGAAGTAATAAAAACTTTAAACTGTACAAAAATTAAGAAGTTATGGGGTATTTTGGTATTCACAAAACCCCTCCCTATTTCTATCCTCTAGGTCCGATTTTGCCCATTAACGAACTTGGCCGAGATTTTATGCCCCTTGATTTTATGTATCAGTTTGGAAAAGATTTGTGCAGAATTGTGGAAGTTATCGTGTCCAGAAGAAAGTGATAGATAGATAGATAGATAGATAGATAGATAGATAGATAAAGTTTTTTACTGAGGGTGGTTTTGGGTTCTACGGGTCATGATCAGTGTAGATCTACAAAAAAATTTCAGAAATTCCAACATAGGGGAGAATGTAATAGGTAGTATTTCGTACGAAATCTACCTAAAAACACCATATAAATATTTTTTGTGTTTTTCCACCCAGTACGTTTCGAGCATATCTCTGAACAAACAAGCCTATATAGTGTTATAAAACATATTCGAAAGCCACTGAACTGTAAATCACGAATTGTATTTTGATAACTATTAAACATCAGTGAACCTAATGACACTTTTAAAATGAAAAGTAAATTCGGGCCTTGGAATAATAAGAGCCAGAATCCCATGCTGCCAAATGCTACCCGACAATTAATAGAAAAAAGACTAGAGAAGTATCGTAGAATACGCTTAATGCATAGTGTAGCCTTTTGACAACCATTTTAAAAAATCTAAAATACAGAAAAATATAAGAGTGATAATTTTTTCAGTATTTTTCCTTTAATGTATGCCCATTAAGGAATCAAATATATTTTTAAAAATGAAAAATAAATAATCATGCACTAGAGGGTTTACAGAAGTCGCTTTCTAGAAGGCTCCAATATCCAAATCTAAAATTAGATTTTTTTCCGCAAACTGATTATGAATTACTGTTATAAAATCTACACTGCACTGAAATCTATTTTGCATCTATTTAAAATGAATTTAACATTTGAATTTCCCCCACTTTACACCTTCATAATTCCTAAATTACTTGAATGAATTTCCATTTAGTATCCCAAAATAAAATTTACGGAATATACAAATTTGGTGCCAAAATTGCGTATTCGTATTAAAAATTTCAATGTTTGTTACGATTGCTATAAGTATGCGCCCTCGAAAGATAAATTTAAGTACAGCATTAATTAGTAAACGTTACTACTAATCGATTAGTATCAGTTACATATTTATGTATTGACTCCCACCAGAGGTAGTAAGCGAATACATTGTTTTCAAGACTGTACAATGCACATTGAATCAAAAGCATATATATTGATATTTTGCGTTGACAATTTTATCGAAAATTCATATCGGAAAAATATAACAGAAAAATAAGTATTATAAAATAAAAAATGAATTACAACACCACATACAGTGTGACCGTTTTTTCAAGCTAAATACAGGCTAGATTTAGCCTGACAACAGGCTAAAAATAAAATCGATTGTCCTGCTATCTATTGACGGTTTGTATAATTAAAAATGTAAAAAAACATGTTTTGAGAAACAAATTCGATATACGATCTTTAGGTTCACTCTAGCATGGTTCAATCAAAAACGATTAACGTAATATTTATTATTCATATACAGGGCTCCACAAAAAACATCGGGTCCATTACTTTCTAAAGGCGTAAATTGTTGGAAGTATCGTATTTGAATTATATTACCCTACACTGGCGAAATTGAAGTACTTTGTTCATATACATTATCGTATGTTTTTAACAAAAGATGTATACTTCATACATTTTGTTTGGGTTTCATATCTGACGAAACCTTATTCGTCTCACTTGTCTGTCTGTCTGGCTGTCTGTCACAGAGCCCGTTTTAAAAAACTATAAATGTTGGAGACTTGAAATTTTGCATACTTATAGCTAAACACCACGCATCAAACGCTAAAACATAAAATTTTGAAAAAGTCTAATATTTAACCCTCTGGGCGCTAACTTGTGTATTTTAAACAATTTTTTCTAACTCAGCCCCTAATTAAGTTGGAAACTCGAAAGCTCGCATGCTTATTGCTGAACACTTGCGATAACAAGACAAATCATAAAATTTTGAAAAAGTCATATTTAACCCTCCGGTCTCTAACTTCTGTATTTTAAGCAATTTTTTTAACTCAGCCCCTAATTAAGTTGGAGACATGAAATTTTGCATACTTATAGCTGAAGACGTGCGATCACACTACATATCATAAAATTTTGAAAAAGTCATGTTTAACCCTCCGGTCTCTAACTTGTGTATTTTAAGCAATTTTTCTAACACAGCTCCTAATTAAGTTGGAGACATGAAATTTTGCATACTTAAAGCTAAGGACGTAAAAGAAAACGTAAAACAAAAAAAAATAATTTTAAAATTTCAGTTATACAATCTTCCCACCAGGGGTACTATCAGTGAAAAAAAATTTCGTGTAAAATATTTTTGTAAAACATAAATTTCACCATGGCAGAAACGTATTCTGAAAATTTATTTTAATAAAAATATTTTATTTTAAAATAGTTGTTCTATTTCCCGCCAGGGGACACTGCATATATAAACACGTGATAAAATTGTGTTGAATCTGTGCGAACTTTAACTTTAATATAGCTATCATAAATTGAAAAATCAAAAAAATTAATTTTACTGAAATTTGGTTACCCCATTTCCTCCCATCTTATTCCTTTGTACGGCCTTGTACAATAACTTTAAATGCTATATACATCCTCTTCAAGAAAAAGTATTCTGCAGGAGACTGTAACAACATGATAAAATTACATTACCGTCAGCGTTCTACAAACCCCGCATTTAACATATATTCGTTTGATACTTACATGTTCTTTTGTATGACCTTGTAAAATAACTATAAATGCTATATGCACTATGTCGAAGAAAAACATGCTGTGGGAGACTGTAAGAACATCCTAAAATTGCATTACAATCGGCGATCTACGAAACCCGCATTTAACATACATTCGTATTCTTTTGTGCGGCCCTGTAAAGCAACTATAAATGTTATATGCACCATCTCTAAGAAAAATCATGCTGTAGATGATTGTAACAACATCATAAAATTATATTACAATCGGTGATCTACAAATCCCGCATTTAACATATATTCGTATTTCGTATTCTTTTGTAAGGCCCTGTATAATAACTATAAATGCTACATGCACCCACTTAAAAAAAACAGGCTGCGGGTGACTGTAACAACATGTTAAAATTACATAACCATCAACGATCTACCAATCCCGCATTTAACATATGTACGTATTCTTTTGTGCGGCCCTGTACAATAATTATAAATGCTATATATATATCCTCTTTAAGAAAAATCATTCTGTATGCTAATGTAAAAACATATTAAAATTACACTATCATCAGCGTTCTAGAAAACCTGCATTTAACATATATTCGCTTCATACATTCGTGTCCTTTTGTGCGGCCCTGTAAAATAACTCTAATTGCTGTATGCACCTTCTTGAAGGTAAAACATGCTGCGGTGACTGTAACAGTGCGCTAAAATTATATTACATCAACGATCTAAAAATCCCGCATATAACATATATTAGTATTCTACTGTACGGCCCTGTACAATAATTATAAATGCTATTTGCGCCCTCTTGATAAAAATAAAATAAAAAATATGCTGCGTGTGACTGTAACAACGTGCTAAAGTTTCATTACCATCAGTGATCTACAAACCCCGCATTTAAGATATATTCGTTTCATACAATCGTGTTCTTTTGTGGGACCCTGTAAAATAACTATTATAAATGCTAAATGCACCATCTTGAAGAAACAAGTTGGTTAAGTGTGATCACAGATCGCACAGATGGTTTCGTTTAATATTCCTTTCAAAACACTTTATCTTTTTGAAAAAAATATGTTAATTCCACATTTTGCAACCAGGGGCGCACTCTGTTCTAAATAAAACCTGTATCCGAAAGAAATTCCGTTTTACAACCTATCCGTAGACATATTATTCGAGGGGATCAGGCCCATAGCACTCGATATAGGTAGGCGTCACCTGGTGGTAAAAAGTGAAACTAAAATATGTAAGGCTATGGTGCACAATAAGAAAGAGTGGTCAAAGGGATGTAATAATATAAGACTTTTTGAATTTTTATGATATGTAGTGTGATCGCAAGTTTTCAGCTATAAGTATGCAAAATTTCATATCTCCAACTTCATTAGGGGCTGAGTTAGAAAAATTGCTTAAAATACACAAGTTAGAACCCAGAGGGTTAAATATTAGACTTTTTCAAAATTTTATTTTTTGTCGTTTGATGTGAGGTGTTCAGCTATAAGTATGCGAAATTCCAAGTCTGCAACATAATCAGGGGCTGAGTTAGAAAAATTGTTTAAAATACACAAGTTAGAGCCCAGAGGGTTAAATATTAGACCCTTTTTCAAAATTTTATGATTTTTCGTTTGATGTGTGGTGTTCAGCTATAAATATGCAAGCTTTCAAGTCTCCTACTTAACTAGGGCTGAGTTAGAAAAATTGTTTAAAATACACATGTTAGAGCCCAGAGGGTTAAATATTAGACCTTTTTCAAAATTTTATGATTTGTCGTTTGATGTGTGGTGTTCAGCTATAAGTATGCAAGCTTTCAAGTCTCCTACTTAACTAGGGGCTGAGTTAGAAAAATTGTTTAAAATACACATGTTAGAGCCCAGAGGGTTAAATATTAGACTTTTTCAAATTTTTATTATTTGCCATTTGATGTGTGGTGTTCAGCTATAAGTATGCAAAATTTCAAGTCTCCAACTTAATTAGGGGCTGAGTTAGAAAAATTGTTTAAAATACACAAGTTAGAGCCCAGAGGGTTAAATATTAGACCCTTTTTCAAAATTTTATGATTTGCCGTTTGATGTGTGGTGCTCAGCTATAAGTATGCAAGCTTTCAAGTCTCCTACTTAACTAGGGGCTGAGTTAGAAAAATTGTTTAAAATACACATGTTAGAGCCCAGAGGGTTAAATATTAGACCTTTTTCAAAATTTTATGATTTGTCGTTTGATGTGTGGTGTTCAGCTATAAGTATGCAAGCTTTCAAGTCTCCTACTTAACTAGGGGCTGAGTTAGAAAAATTGTTTAAAATACACATGTTAGAGCCCAGAGGGTTAAATATTAGACTTTTTCAAATTTTTATTATTTGTCATTTGATGTGTGGTGTTCAGCTATAAGTATGCAAAATTTCAAGTATCCACCATAATTAGTGGGTGAGTTAGAAAAATTGTTTAAAATACACAAGTTAGAGCCCAGAGGGTTAAATATTAGACCTTTTTCAAAATTTTATGATTTGTCGTTTGATGTGTGGTGTTCAGGTATAAGTATGCAAGCTTTCAAGTCTCCTAATTAACTAGGGGCTGAGTTAGAAAAATAGTTTAAAATACACATGTTAGAGCCCAGAGGGTTAAATATCAGACTTTTTCAAATTTTTATTATTTGCCATTTGATGTATTGTGTTCAGCTATAAGTATGCAAAATTGCAAGTCTCCGACATATATAGTTTCTGAGAACGGGCTCTGTGACAGACGGACAGACAGACAGAAAAAGGAGTGGGACAGGTAGGGTTTCGTCAGATGAACGAAACCCTGGAAACATGCTGCTGGTGTCTGCAACAACATCCTGAAATTACATTACCATCAGCGATCTACCAATCCCGAAGATAGTTTATATTCGTTTCATATTTTCTTATTCTTTTGTGCGGCCCTGTAAAATAACTGTCAATAATATATACAGTAAAACCTCTGAATAGCGGACACCTTGAGAGTGCAGAATTTGCCCTCTATTTGGAGGTGTCCACTACTGAGAGCAAAAAATGTACAGTTACTTAAGGGTTGGTAATAAAAAAATGTCCGCTAAATAGAGGTATCCGCTAATCGGGTGTGTCCGTATTGGACGTTTTACCAGTAAAACCTCTGAATAGCGAACACCTCGGGAGGGCAGAATTTGTTCTTTATTTGGAGGTGTCCGCTACTGAGAGTAAATAATGTACAGTTATTTAAGGGTTGGTAATCGAAAAAATGTCCGCTAAATAGAGGTGTCCACTAATCGGGTGTGTCCGTTATGGAGGTTTTACTGCATAATAATATCATCCTTTACAAGAAAATTGCATGCTGTAGGATAGACTGACAGACATCCAGAGAAAGATAACCTCCCGGAGCAATAAACACCCATGTCTTTTGTTTTAATCATCCGCAATCGTTTCTAAATTTCGTTATACGAGTATTAAAAAAATCTGTTAATTTCCAGTCGATAGACTGGAAATTAACAGCTTTTAGCCTGAGTTTTTAGCCGGATTTAGCCTGTTGTATCTCATACAACAGTCCAGATTTTATACAACAGGCTAAAAACGGTCACCGTGACCACATATTACAAACCACGTTAATTTTATCATATGCATTTAAGCAAGTTCGACAGACAACATATTTATATTATAATATAGTCAAATATCCGTATTATGTTATTAGGCAAAACTTCTAAAATTTATAAACGCAACATAGTGGAATGACGTACTAGATTTTTTAGGCATATCTATGACTCCTGTGACTTAAAATTTTAAAATGCAAATGAATCTCTCTATTCTAAAAAAAAGTAACTACCGCTGTCACCGCCGCCGCCGCCGCCGGTTTTGAATTTTTGGTGACCGGAGGTCTTTCTTCGTTAATATTAAAAAAACTGTTGCATACAAAAATATGAAAATCGGTAGTATTATAGAAAAATGTTTGATAAACACGCTGATGCAGACAGTTTTCAAATCGAAAAATTATTTTAAGAGATATTTAATGCCAAAGTTGGACAAAATCGTTCCATTAAAAAAGTTTTATAGGAGCAAAAACTGTACATAGGAATTTAATCATTTTTAGATCATTTTATGCGTCAGAATTTCCCGGTGTGCAGATTGCAGTTAGTTTTTTAATTTGAATAATTTTTCGAGGTTTTATTTCTATTTTAAATTCAAATTTTCAGCATTTCGAGAGATATTTTTTACAAATTTTAGAAAATTGTATTAATTTAAACTGTTGCCAACTGTATAAAAAGCGCAACCAATAATGTTTGCTTCAAATTAAAAATTTATTTTACACGTGACTATTATAAACAAAAAATATAAAAAGCAGGAACTCATTGCAAATTACGTCATAAAAACTATAGTTACACGTGAATTTTAAATGAGAAAGAATATTGTAAAATAATAAATTCAGTAACATGCGATAGAAGTCCTAAATAGGAGAATTTACGTCATATTACACTTATTACGTAAAATGAACAAAAAATAATATTGCAAAACAGTTTTAATTTAAAAATTGCGCGAGACATTTACGTGCTGTTAGAGTCTGCGGTGTCTGAACGGGGGTTGACGAGCGTAGCTCGTAGGGGGCAGAGCCCCCTAGTTGTATGAAAAATATTCATTAATTTCTTCTCTTATCCTTTAGTGAATTAAGAAATTACACTGAGTGCCAGTTGACGACGTACTGTAATGAGAGCGAATTCGTTTGAAGGAAAGAAAGAATGAAAGTCAAAAAATTTAAGTTAAATTCATTTTTAATGTTTTTTGCGTGATATGATAAAAACGTTATAAGTTTTGTTTTACGTAAATTAATTATTTTTATAGATTTACTCAAAATTTTTGATACAATCATTGTTGTATATTAATATATATTGCTCTTATAGAGATCTTTTATAGATCTTGATAATTTTGAAATAAATTTACAAGAAATTAAAAAAGTTTGTTTTGGAAGTATAATGTATCCACAGAAAACCCCTAAAAATCTGTGGCTTTTTATTATATTACAATAAAATCTTTCGTAAAATTTTAATGATTCAATCTTCTAGAATTCAAATATATAACTTTTAATACTGTAAAGAATATGTAAAAAATCTTTTTCATCCTTTTCGAGAACTTTTTAAGGTCTGTGAAACGGGATTGTCACAATTTAAAAAACGAATATAATGAGAATAAAATTCATTAAAAGTTTAAAAGTTTATTTTTTAATAGCAAAGTAGTTTATGTGTAAGATTTCAAACGAAGGAATGACAAGAAAAATATTTCCAGTATTATATTTTATTTTTTATTAAAAACTGTAAAATATACATTATAAATTCAGAATTCATACACCTATTGAAAAAGAATTGTGTGACATTGCGGTAGGCCTTTTTCTTAAACGTGAATATTGCGGTACAATAAAGTTTGAGGCGATACAATATACGAGGTTTATTTTTAAATTGAGATCAGTTACCAAATATCTTTTTAAGTCTCATGCGCGTGCAGTAAAGCGGATGCGCTCTGGCTATCCCTTGTGCTACATCAGACGCAAGTTGTAAACCTACGATGTCACTGTGTTACTTCAGAGTGAGGTATAAACATGTTCAAGTCGATTGATCATCCCGCCAAAATTGAAAAGCCATCAGTAATCCGATTTTCTCAGCAAGAAACGTCACATTAGCAGACATGTGAGGTGTATGGACGCAATGCAATGAGAGATAGCAAAGTGCGAGAGTAGGTGCGATCCTTCAATGAAGACAGAACGAAAGCTCAGAATGGTCATTTTGAGCTCCTTCCATACAGTCTTGACTATCACCTCTCTCCTGAAATCGTTTCTCGGTGACCAGCGATTCAACACCGACGAAGAAGTAGAAACGACGGTTAAGGCATATCTCACACTGAACAGACAAGCGTGCGACATGCGACAAGTTGTAGCGTTCAAACCATGAACATAGAATAGGGAAGGACTTCACACGAGCGTGTTAATTTTGAAGCGCGATTTTGGAATTAAATGACTTGATGGCAACAGCCGTGGAACAACCGTGCTAAAGTAACGCCACCTATAAACAAACAATCCGAAACTTTTACCAAAGGCGTCTCGTTGTGTAGCGAATATTTCATAAATTAAATTTTTAAAAATACTTTTCGTAATACCATCAAGAAATTCTAAACGTTTAGAAAATAATAATTCGGAAAAATAAAGTAATTGGTTCGTTGCGGGTTCGAAAATTAAAATGATTTAATTTTTTAAAACTTATATTGAAATTCGTTATTTTCAATATGTTGAATCTACTTTAGATTATATATATATCTTTAAATCATAAGTATTCTTCACGTTTATTATTAAGTGGTGCATATTTCCTTTGTTTTAAACGTTCTTCATTTTTATTTAATGATTATTATTAGACTTTCGCCTACAAATTCTTTTTCTAACAGCTACTAATTTTGAAAACTTTTATGACTTTCTGTATCTTTGGTAGAGTTTACGTTTTTTTTTTTCCCTCTATTTTTATATTCTTGTACGCTTTTGATGTTTAAAATTGATTTCCTTTAATGGAACACAGAAAAATATCATGCCTTGTATTTGATAAATTGAAATTATTATGTATTATTGCATTTTCCAACCATGATCCTTACTTTTTAGTTTTTCATAATTTTAAATATTGACTTTTTCAAAATTATCATCTCACAGTACATTAGACGAAAAAATAAAATATTTACTTCGATGAAATTTATACACAACATTGAAGTGCAGTAGAAGATGGTTACTACAGAATATGTTATGTGTAGCACTTTAAGTACATATACACGGGAACTCAAAAGGATTCAGTTATATTATGATATGTGGAGAAAATTTTTTGTGGCGTATTTTAAATATGTTACTTCAATACAAACAAAACAAAACACATGAATTTCTGAGGTGGCATTAATACATACAGTACTTTTCGGTTAGCCGGGCACCAGTGTTATATATACATATTTATAAACATACATATATGTAAATATACATATATATACACATACACATATTGTATATATATACACACATATATATGTATATATGCATACATTTATATACACATATATACAACACTGGCGCCCGGCTAACCGAAAAGTACCATACATACTTTATGTATGGCACATTTCAGTGCCGCCCTGTCACATAAGGTGCTACAGCCCTTTTTCCCAAGTGGAAACCAGGGTTCTTCAGGGTGATTTCATAGCTGAATGGCATGGGGTGGTGCACAGCAGATCTTCATAAGATGATCATTATGAAGATTGGCTGTGGGTGGTGTTACTTGACAAGACAGCAAAACATTAAACAAATAGGGCTGAGACGTTCATTGATTTTCTGAAATAAACATAGTGTTTTATTTACAATTTACACACCAGATTTAATGCTATGTGGCTAAATTCATGATTAAGATTATCAAGATGGAGTTAGTATAGTGTTTTTTAAAATGAAATAATTAAAGGAAAGTGGATTGCCAAATTTATCAAGATAGGATTGCAAATTGCAGGAAATTATCATCTATGACGTTCCGTTGAGGAGTTTTGTGATTCATTGTTTTTATTTTGCACATTTGAGCATGCTGTTATTATCGAATTTCAAAAATGAAAATGTTGTTGGTATTGCACTTGTGATTTTCATCTAGTACAGTCAGGATTTTTCTTATACCACAGATAAACTTGTCCCCTGCAGTATGATTTAATAGATGTTTTCTTTTAATTTGAAACTAAATCTACATCTGGGATGCTTTCTTAGCCATAACGTGACATTTGAAATAAGGATTTCTTTTTTCAACTGAAATTCAACAACTTTTAGTAAATGCATCATGCATGTATTGCTGCAATAAATAATTTTTGTTTACATGCATCTTTTTAAATTAATTTCATTATATCTGTTATTCATTGTGTATATTAAAGGACTAGTCTGTAATAATATATTTAAATAAATAAATAAATATTCTTATCTATTAGTTATAACATTTAAAATATATTAAAACCTCAAACTTGAAAGGTCAGTAAAAAACAAATAACAAAAAAAATATTTGCTTATTGCAGTTTTAATATCATTATATATATAATATCATATTCTGTCTTAGTCCTTGAAGAATATCAGGACAATAAATAACATTGAATAATTGAAAGTAAATCGTGTTTTTAATTGAGATATAATATCTTGGTTCCTATTTTTGATACATATATATGAAATAATTTTACAGTAAATTTTAAAATTACTATGTGTTCACAAGACAGAAAATACACAATAGCAACATAAATAATTACTTCGATTCTTAGAAATTTCAACATTCAAATAAGAATTCATTAAAAAATTAATTTTGTTTATAATAAAAGGAGGGTTAAAAACACCATAACTTTGAAAGCTGTATAATAAACAGTAGTTGTGAAAATATTTCTCTGTCATTTATTAAGACTTTCCTCAAATATAAAAGGGCTACTTTCTGAATTCATTTCTTTTCAGAAACACATAAGATTAGCAGGTGTTCTTATTCAGAAACTGTGTAATTGAAGGGTGTTATTCATTTTTTGATAAAGGCAATGCATTTTTGAGAAAGTACTGGTAAAGTAAGTGCTTTAAATCAAATTTCCAGAAGCGATTTCTCATTAAAGGGGAAAACCTGCAGTCACGTGACAAGAATCTTATACAGTAGACTCCCTCAAATCTGCACAGATTTTAGAATTTTGTGGATTTCTGGTCATTGATTTGTTTACATTTTTGAAACATTAATTTGATTGGTAGTTAAGCAAGGGAAATTATAATGAATGCTTACAATAAAGTGAAACATTAAAATAAGTAAAATATTAAAATAATTTATTAGTTTAAAAGTAAGTTATTAAAATAATTATGTAAAATAAAAATTTAGAAAATATTAAATTATTACGAATGAAATCGATTCAATTAGATTCCAAAAGTCCTATGCTGCCATCTAGTGATAGCAAGGAGAACAGTGTTAATGCTATTATCAGTATATATAGCTTATTGCGCTCACTGTAACTTTTTTCATTGTTATTTAGAGTCTTGAATGCTTTGTATGTTTAGAAATAAATTTGTCAATTAAAAAAAAAAAAAAAATTCCGCAAACAGTAATTTTAAAATAGCGTTCCAGTTCATGGATTTTTCCATTTCGAACCCTGGAATTTTTTTATATAGATATGCTAATTTATATCAAAATCAAATGTAATGTAAATTTATTATTATTTAGTAATAAATCAGCTGTAATAGCTAAACGAGAATGATTAACAAAAAATTTAGTAAAAAAACATTGCGGTAGTCGCTGATTTCGGCACCATCTTGAATTTTGTTCCTGCAACTTAACTGTAAATTTCATTGTTTACATATAAAAAAATACGCGGATTTTAGGGAGTCTACTGTATCTCGATAAGTATTTTATTTATCAAAAATGGAAAATGCTATTCGGTTCCAAATCCCTTCAATAATCAGGCCTGTCAATTTTATGCCTTTACAGTTAAAAATGTGTCAGAAAGCTTTGTGTTGTTGAGCAGCAAATTTGGGAGAAACCTTAAGGTATATTTTCAAAGATTCTGTTAAGAGAAGTTCATTATCGCAATTCTTTTTTTTTTTTTTTTTACAATACATGGTGCCCGCCCTGCACATCTTTTGAAAATGAAGTCCAGTTTCGACCCGGCTCGACTATATAGAAAAAAAAAATGAAAATCTGATATTTGCTTGGCACGAGTCTGCTGAAAAAATTAAGCTCGGTTTCAGACACCTTGTAATTGTCTGATGGCAATCTCTACGCTGGACATGTTACATTTCTGTATTGATGTTGTCAAACTAGAATCGGCTCATGATGCAAATCTATATTTATTCTCGTGAAAGTCATGTTCATTAAAAATAACCCATATTTTATCGACTTTGTTTAAATTTTTATATTGGGCTGATAGGCCCATTTAAATTTTTTATCGGCCTGGTCCATTGAAAAGATTTCCTAATTCTGCTGGCATGACCTGTTTGAAAATTTGCCTTTATTTTACCGAATCGGTTATGGGCCCGTGCAGACCTCTAATTTGCTCATCATTAAAACAGAGTCGTCATTGCCATTTCAAAACTTTCTTAGTATCAAATGAATTTTCAAATATTTGATACATACATACGAGTGTGAGCCCTAAACCTGCCCGTAAAGACTTTCTAGCAAATTTTGACTTTTATTATTTGCTAATTATTTTAATTTAAAATTTTGGCATAAAAAAGTACATCTACTTTTTCTGGGTTTTTTCTTTTTTTTTTAGAAAGCTTTACTAGCTATAATTAAAAAATATATTTATTTATTTTGCATCAAATTTTGTATTAGAATAAAACTTTTCTAAATACAAAAAAAAAAAAAAAAAGATAATATAGAAATATTCATGGTAGTAGTTAAATGAGAATCAAAAGTAAAATGAATGTGTATGTACAAAATATGTATACAATAGACGCTCGATTTTACAAACCTCTTTTTTATGAATTATTCGTTTTTACGAACTGATGTACTGGTCCCGACCAGCATCCCATCGAACTAATGTTACTCCCATTTACGAACTTTTGATTTTACGAACACATTATATGAGTCCCATCGAGTTCATAAAATCGAGCGTCTACTGTATTTGTAAGTGTATATGAAAAAAAAAAGATCTATGTTGTAACAATGGTTTAATAAAAATATCTAAACAGTGTGATAGTAAAAATAATTTTCTCCATGAAATTGTAGCTAAAAACATAACTAAGCAAGCAAGAATTTCAAAGTGCTGAGCTAAACGCAAGATTGTAAATAAATAAAAACAATGTTAGCGTTAGTTTAAATGCCTTTAGAACTTAATATAAGGTTTCTTGGTTTATCAATCAACATGCTGTCTTCCAAGTATTACAAAAGCATGAGTATTTGCAAATGTGTTGTTATGTTATGCAATTTCATTTGCATATAACTAAGATTACTGTATCTTATGGTGCATAATCCACTGATCAAACAAACATATTTAGAACAACAAATTTTATTTAAATATAACTTCTATCTGTGTTGTATATATTTGCTTTCATTTATTAAGTAAAATTTCTAATTCAATCCATGTTAACCACTTCACCGGCTGCCCTGAGATAAATCGGGGGTAAAAGCACTGTTTCCTCATACCTGTCGCCGGTGAAGTGGTTAATTTGATCTGAGGCATATTTTCTAGAAATTTCAGGACTTCACTTACTTATTTTAATATCAGAGTTACCCAGAATTAATAATTCCAACCAACTTTTGTTACCACAGAAATATAGGTACTTTCTTCATATAGCAATTCCTAAGGGTGAATCGTCAAGTATAATGGCACATTGTTGAATTCAGGAGGTGACCTCGGGGGCACTCCCACAAGAGCAATGAGATCCCCCCCCTTCACCCGGACCCATAGACATTCCTCTCAGAGAAAGTGTCTGAATTCAACACTGATGTGGCATATAACGCTGTATGTAGGAGATTGTCGAAACTTTAACTGTGACCTTGGCATAATTATAATAGTGGGGGCTGCTTTAACAAAATACCAAAATCTCTAATAAATGTATTTTAACGAAACATTAATAATGGGTATCTCTAATATGTTAAATAAGATACCTACTTTACATGCAAATTGTCTATGAACACTTATAATTAGAAAAAAAAAAAAAAAAAAAAAAAACTACTATCTTATTTAAATTATATTATTTTCGAGAAAAAGGAATTGATGCAGTTTTAGATAGTCAAGTATTATTACCACCATCATTATTCGTACTGCATTCATTTTAATTAAAATATAAACCTTTCTCTCATTTTATGTAAAACACACAACTTTTCTTTAAAATATATGCTTTCACTAACTTTATTTAAAATAAAAGAAAGAAATAGCACCACAAATGAGAATATAACACCTTCACATATGAAAACTAAAAGCTACTACTATTGGCGAGAGAAAAGAACATGCTAATGGCAAGATTTGTACCCGGCTAACATAAAAGTACCAGATTTTTATACAAGCCAATGAAAGCGAGGTGTGAGCAGTGCCCACACCACCCTGAATCTGTGATATCAGATATCATTACCAAAGCTCTGAAGATCGATAAAAATGAAAAAAAAATTGCAAAAGGCAATAAATAGTGTTGCTGCAGTTGTTATTATATACTAGAAATATAAATGCTGTTTCTCACTCTTTTATTTTGCCTGATGATAAAAGATTGGTCTCCTTTTTATAAAACTTTGAAACAGCTGGACACACTAAATTTATTTGAGCTGCTTGGTCTTTTCATTATGTTGGTTTTCACAAGTCATGTATTTACGGAAATATGATTTTTAATCATGTAAAGCAATGACATTGTTCTTTAATGAGTAATAAGAGGGGCACAGCCAGTATCTTCACAACACATACATGTATTGGCATCCGGCTAACAAAAAAGTACCAAAAATTCTTTTAATTATGGGATTAACAAAAATAATAAATGTAAACACAAGATGATATCTTTACTAGAAATTCTATAACTCATGAGAACACCATCACATGTGAACAACTTTCTTCTTCTGTTTTTTTTTTTTTTTTGAAAAAGTATATAGGGGAGACCGGGGGAATGCCGCCAACCCGGGTTATGCCGCTACCCCACCTAGTTTAAAAACTAAGGGCAGTTTGAGATAGTGAATGTGCCTGCACTATAGCGGCCAACAATATAAACAGTGCCTAAAGTGGGAGTGACTTTGCTGTATGTCGTTCGTTTGTTCTAGTGAAAAATGTAGTTTTCATCTAGTTGCTTGTTATTTTGGAGCTTCAAATGAGTAGAGATAAGCACCTTTTATTGTAAAATAAGGTATTTAAGATAATATGACCCGTAATTTACATGCATTCGCCGACATTTTGATGCAATGTGTTGAGCAAGTTCGGTTCTTCTTTCGGCTTTGCTTGGGGATTTCCGCCATATTGTCCTCTCGGGGTAATGCTGCCGCCATGCAAATTGGGTGAGAAATGGCCTCATTTTAATGTAGTGGAGCCGATTCAGTAGAGTGACTTTTGCAATATGAAGTAAATTGTAAGCTTAACCATTATTCTGCTCAATTACATTGCTTTCTATTTTCAGTAGGTTGTGTGTTTCCTAGTATCCATTTGATGCATTTTAGTGATGCAACGAATAGTGGTTTGGCCGAATAACCGAATATTCGGCCAAGTTACAGCCGAATATTCGGCCTATTCGGCGGCCGAATAATGAACTTATTTTTGCCTAAAAACAAAATATAGTATGCACTATATGCACAATTCTTGTATATTTCACAATTAAAATGTATTGTTTTCTTTTAAAAAATTATTTATATACAAATTTTTAATTTTTGAAAGCATTATTTTACTCTGAAAAAATATTCGGCTATGTTCGGCCTAAAAATTGCCTCAATAATATAATTCAGCCAAAAAAAAGAAATCCTTAGCAAAAGTTCCTCATCAGGTACTGTCTAGTTACATTTTAATAGATATTATGTGTGTTGTTGTTGAATTTTAAAATAATGACAAAATTTTAAAAGTACTAGGAAACATAAGTTTCAAGCTTTCAGATGAAATAAAATAAAAAACAAGAAATCTTAATATCTTAAGAAAAACCACTGATAGAAAGGATGAAAGGAATACCCTCTAAAATGGTGGAAAGAGATCATTGTAGACTATATAAAGCTCACAATTAACATTTTTTTTTTTTATCATTATTATTATTATTATTATTTTCTTTGCTGTCAGCATATAGAACTATTAAGAAGTGTATAGTGAATGTTTTTAGATTCAGTGGAAGGAAATATCTGTAAGGAAAAGCAAATTACACTCATTGCATTTAACAGTATCTGATGCTCTAACATACCAAAGATCAATAAACGATTTCATTGTTGTAGGTAAAAAAATCGTTTACACATTTTAATCATTCGCCATTAGCATGTTCAAGATTTACTGATATACAAATTAATGAGTTAAAAATTCCTAAGAAGAAATTAGTTCAACGTGTGTAGTTCAAACTACTTAAAAGGTGACAGAAACATATAAAAAATATTATTTAACGCAACCCTGAGATCTATGAGATATGTTTATGTCACCTTTTAAGTATTTATAATAAGCATGTTCATATGTTATAAAGTTTATTAATAACAAGGTGAAAATTTCCTTCACGACACTAGTGTTTAATACAGTGTTTTGACTCTATTGATTAATTTTAAATTTAACAGATTATGTTAGCTTATTACAGATATTTTTTGTACTTATTGATACAGCATAAATTTTTCTTAACCTGATTCCTAAATTAGCCTCTTATATAAAAATGGGTGGATAATATCCATTCGAGATATGAAAGTTAATGGAAAAAAAAAAGTGTTTGTTAATTTCAAATAAAATTTTTATTATACATGATGAATATAAATTGTCAAATTAAAAAGTTATACCCTGTAAATATAAAAACATTTATTACAGTATTAGTATTCGGCCAAGGCCGAATAATAGACTTGATATTCGGCAGAAGCCGAATATTCGGCAGACAGGCCGAATGGGCCGAGTATTCGGCTTCGGCCGAATATTCGTTGCATCTCTAATGCATTTACTCGGTCATTAAAGAGTGGCGGCATTACCCCGGTACAGTGGCAGAATTACCCCAGTGTCCTGCGTAATCCTGCCACTGTGCAGAGATTTAAAAAATATTTTTTTATGTATGCTTACTTTACAGTTATGATTACGGTTAAATCTATACAGATACTAAATATCATGATTCAGCTTTAGAATTTTTACTATTAAAAAATAAACATTTTTTCGAGGTGAAAAAATTTAAATTCCCTTAAGGTGTCGCCATTCCCCCGGTCTCCCTTATTTATATTTTAAATGCATTGAATTTA
The DNA here is from genome assembly GCA_963932465.1 of Maratus speciosus. NCBI lineage: Eukaryota > Metazoa > Arthropoda > Arachnida > Araneae > Salticidae > Maratus > Maratus speciosus. The sequence goes on along the minus strand of OZ010792.1, from coordinate 274,466,218 downwards.
TGGGAACATCCACTGTTACTCTTGTGACCATTCGTGCGTTTTTTTACAAATACTTGCAATTATTTTACTATATAATATAATTAAGATAAAAAGTGACATAACCAGTAAAATACTATTGTGCTTCACTCATTTAATATATATCTAATTTGTAACAAAAAGCATTTCCCTTGTCTATATAATCAATCAAAATTTTGTTACTCTTGTGACCAGAGTGTCACAAGAGCCATTTAATATATACATTTTTTTTTCTTTTTTTTATATAAATTAGATATATGTTTGTGTGTGGAACAGAGTGGTATTTAGCTGGTTATATAAATTTTTATCTTGCTTATATTTTGTAATAAAATAATTGGAATTATATATGAAAATTTGCTCTAATTATCACAAGAGTAACAAATGGATGTTCCCTTATCTTAAAGTAATGAAAGATTGAATAAATACAACTATACTTTGAATATATATGTAAACATAACTAATCAATATGCACTTATGTAGACAACATAAAATTAGAGCTAAGATTACTTACTTAAAACAAACTTTACTTTAAAAAAAGTATATATGAATAGTAAAAATTGAAGTATTTACTTCTTTAATATAAAATCAGTCTCAGAAGACTTAAAAGAGAAAAAAATCTCAAAGATTTTAATATAAGGAGACTAGTTTGATGCATAAAATTTGCTATTTAGTGATACAGTGAGTTAGAAAAGATAAAACTACAAAAATACTTTCTTGTAATATGCACACACATTGTACTTTATTTATTAAACAATGAAAATATTAAACTCATATGAATAACTTGAATTTAATTGCTACAAATAACTCTTACTAATTTTAGAATTCCTAACGAACAACACTTTTCGGATAAAGGTATAAACTAAAAATACACTAGATGAAAATTTTAAACTTTTTAATAGAGTTGTTATTCAAAAAATGTACAAGAAAAATAATTTTGCAAATCCCAAATGAACTTAATAATATTAATTTATTGTGAATGTAGATCCATTGGTGGCACATAAAATGTGTAGGATAAATGAAACCAGGGAAACAGCAAGAGTGGTGTAGATGACATCTAGGCCAACAGCAAGCTCAAAATACTATATTGTTGGTTGGGAAGATCATATTATCTACAAAACTAGCAAGCTACACTCAAAGACAGAATATCGAAATAAACTCCTGCCTCCAAGTGTAGCCAGCTGTCAAAAAAAATTCTGCACTATATCTTTCTTCCATCCTTCATAATCAGTCCATTGTCTTCCAAAAGTCAACTCATATCTTGAGTGATAACTGTAGTATGTTATACATTTTAAATTAATATTTTGATATTGAAGTTCATTTGAGATTAGGAAAGTTATATTTACTATACATTTTTAGATAACAACCATATTAAAACATTCTTTATTTTTCAGTAAATAATTTCATTTTATGCCAGTGTCTGAAAAGTTTCATCTATTAGAAACTCGTTAAGTATTCCAAAATAAAACAGAGTCATTGATAACTACTAATTTAAAATGTATTAGTAATCGTAATGAGTAGCATAATATTTCACTTATTAAAAAAAGTTATGAATAGCATTATGAATAATATTTATTTTTGCTGTAAAAACACTTTTAGTTTCATATATACATTGAGAGCTACTTGCCTAGAAATACATTTTCAATATTATATCAGTGCTATTGATTGAGAGCTACTTGCCTAGAAATACATTTTCAATATTATATCAGTGCTATTGATTTAAATCTGAGCTACATATTGAAATAACTTTAATTCAATCTGAGTAAAGTGTTTCTTCAACACAATTTATAATATTTCAGAAGAGATAAATTTATTACAAGAGAAGATAGATTTACATAAGATACTTTGTTTGTAGTAAATATGGAAAAGCAAAAATAATAGGAAGCAAATTTTTTCTACTAATACAAAGATATATTTAATAGGATTATTCAAAATGCATACATAAAATTACTTCATTTATATATTAAAAAATAAACTAGCATAGTAATTTCAAAATAATAATAATAAAATACTTGTATTAGAATATAATATTGCTGAAACAATAATATAGTATTACATAAATATCTATTTCAAAAAGTAACATTTTTGTTAATAATAACATTAAAGATGATCGCTTAGTTGGAATTTTAATGTTTCACAAAAAGAAATTTTTCAAAAAAATATTACTAGGAAACACACTAGTATTAACTTTTCAGATTAACAGCTATGGCGTAAGCAAAACAAAACAAGTGTGAATTTTCATTTTGTGGACCATTAAATAATCTCTCAAATTATTTCGGATATTCTTGAGATTTTATGTTTCTCACTTATTAAAATTAAAGATAAGAAAAATGAATCATGAAATCTGATAATGCAAATGATGGAAATATATATAAAAAGGTTACGTTACACACAAAAAAAATCACATAATGCATTTTCACAATGTTCTTATCAGCACAGTTCGTAATTTTAATTTCCCCGTGTTAATTATATGAATATAATAAAATTTTAAATCAAGGAAAATATATATTCTGGTATTAATTGTTAAAAAATAGAAGATTGAGAAAGATTTTATACACTTACGCTTGGCGGTGTAAACAATGAAATATTTCTTCCTTCAGTTTTAGCTTTTTTTTTTTGTTGCCCCTACATCCTGGAATCTACAATATGTGTTTCCACCCATTTCTAGTTTTAAAAAATATATATATACATATATTAATATTAAATTAAAATAACAATAAAATTCGTATGATTATCTTCGAGATTGTCAGTGCAACGATCAAGCCGACGATTTAGAAGGAGCAGACGAACTGTACAACCGTTCTACATAGGCGCCACCTATTTGAAACATTTTCCGCGGAACGGTTTTCTTCTTCCAAAGGCTATTTCGTGTGAAGTCCTTCCCTATTCTATGTTCATGGTTCAAACCGGTTACTTCTTTGTTAAAACCAGTTTGAACGCTGCAACTTGTCGCATGTCGCACGCTTGTCTGTTCGGTGTGGGATCTGATTAAGACTCCCGTTTCGTCAGACAAAGACACTCGCGGGTTAATGTTAAACCTACGGTAAGTTTCTTTTCAAAAAGGTCTTTTGTCTTTCGATATTTTACTTTTGCGCTGGATAACTTAGGTCGATCTCTACATTCGCGTCTTTTCTCCTTTTTAGATTTTGGTTGCTATGGTTTTTATGATGAAACTTTCACTTCCAGAACAGGTTCCTGAAGTGAAAATAACTTTATAAAAAAAAAGAGTGCAACCAAAATCGGGAAACTAAAAAAAGGCGAATGTAGATCTATCCTCAACCTCAGCAATCCAATGGGGAAAAAATATTTTAAATGTCAAAATGGAAACGAAATGTTAAAATAAAATACTTTCCGTGGGTTAAACACAACTCGCGAGTGTCTTCTCCGGTTGGGACGCACGGAAGCCTACGCGCAGTTTTCTTCACAGGCGACAGCATTCAACGAGGAAGTGTCACAAACCACTTGGAGCTTTAGACATGTAAACTAAGTATAAAAAATAGAAAAAGGTACGAATAATCTTGTAAAAAATAAACTTTCTTAATGTATTTAAACAGTTTTTAATCGGAAAAAACTTTTAAGGAAAGATTTTAAGAAATAACCTTACTTTCAAAATAACCATCTATAAAAAATTAAGTTATCCTTTCATAACAGCACAACAAGACCATTTAGCCAGCAAATGATCAAAAATAAACTTGCCACTGACGAGCATATTTTTAATTATTCATAATTGATATTTATTTAATTTTTCCTTTCATGAAATTATAAATTCAAAATGAGTACAATTTACATGCTTGGCGATATGTCTATTCAATTTTATTTAAATATATGATCTTAAAGACACAAAAACAAATTAATAATAATTCTATTTAATATTATTGCGGTGTTACCAGATGGTTCCAATGTGTAAATGTTCTATGCAAATTGACAAAATAGTTTACAATTTACTGTTCAAAGAAATTCTAGAATATAGAGTAGGTGCGGGGTAAAGATACGCACTTTCTATACATTTTGATTTTTAACGCACACATTGGACTAAACTTATGTAATGAGTGAATAAAATGTTAGATTAGAACCTTAGACAAATGCCACAATGAACCGACATTCTGTCAAATAATAATTCTGCGAGAAATAACAATTTTTAAAAAAGATTGCTCTGCGTATCTTTGCCTCATCGGTTGGGGTAAAAGTACGCAGTGGTGGGGCAAAAATACGCAGTGCGTATTTTTACCCCATTACTGTGGGTTTTTGCCTCATTTGAATAAATCGAATGAGTTATGCAAAAGCATTAGTAAATTTCACTAGTATTTATAGTTAAACTGAAAATTATAAGTTAAATCATGAAAAAAAAAAAACAGCAGTCTGTGAGATCGCAAATAGCAGTTAACCTCTGACTACTGTGACAAAATTGTTGCATAAATACTGTGAGCGGTCCCAAAGACCCCTTGATCGTAGAATGAATAAAAAAGTTGACTGATTCATAATATACTGTTTTTGCGCTAAACTTTATGTAAAGGCCTATTATAATAAAAATTCTCCTCATTTAGAAGTCTTTAGCGATACTACTAAATTTCTAAACAAATCAAAATTAAACTAACAACAATAGTTAAACTGAAAATAAGTATTACTTACAATAGATAAATGGAAACAATGGAAAAGACTAGAAAGGACTAGAAATTATTAAAGCAGTAGTCTTAACCTTATCAGGGCAGAATTATGTTTATCAAAACAACTTAATTTTAATTCCCAAACGCCACAATGGCATCAGAATTTTGCTAAAATATTTTCCATTTGATATGTATGTGAAATATAGCCTTTTCCTCATTTCCAAAAAAATTTGTTCGTAAATTCCTATCTCAGTCCTTCATTTCAACATTTCAGTATTGAAAGTACTTTGTCACTGAAAGGGTTAAAATATGCTAATGATACCTTAAGTGCTCATACGGCTGCAAAAGAACATAGCATTGATCTAAAAACTTTAGGAAGGTATGCAGACAAATTTCACCAGGATGAATACAGTGAGATGAAGCCAAACTATATGACAACTAGAGTTGTCAGGTCGAGTGTCACAAAAGGTAGGACAAGGAAACAAAAAAAGACGGGACAGTGACTCCTAAATTCGGACATAATGATACATGAAACCCTATGAAAACGGAAACTATCTCTAACGGAATACTTTCTTAAATGTTAAAATTTCATTTTCCCTGCTGTACAATTATACCTACTCAGACAAAATCCTGTTTAAAACAATTTTTTTTTTCCTCTGACTTGCGATTGCGTCTAAACAGATTTCTTAAAGCATGATATTTTCAAAAATATCTTTTTATAATAATTAAAGCATGCAGCATAAAGTTATTTTGCTTTTTTTAAACAGATTTTATGTCTCTTTACCAATATTTCAATATAAAACAAAGTTGGTCAAGCCTCCCATATACTCGGTCAACCCTCCCATATGTCGGGAGCTTGGACCAATTATTTTTTCATGATTAAAATCAATCATTTTTTTTATTTCTTATATATTACACTTATGTAGCAATTTTATTTTGATAACTGATTGTATAACGAATAAACTCATTATATAAAAGTTTATTCTACGTTCCATATTTAAAAAATAAAAAATCATTATGTAAAAAGTGGGTCAACCCACCCCAGTCTTCCCTAAACAGAAAAAATAACGACATGTAATTAAGTACTTTAATTTAGGAATAATTTCGATAAAAATGAAATTTTTAAATATCTTAACAATGTGTGTAAAACTTCATCATATTTATAGAAAAGAGGGAATCTGATTACAGAGAAAAAATTATAGTCTGCCTGTAACTTTTCCTAATTTCGCACATTTTTCTTTAAATACTCTGTATTTGAAAGAATAGAATCTCTTCAGAAAAAAAGAAATTCTTGAGATAATACATTCATTGCTAGATCAAAATGATAGATAAATGACTGTACCAGTTATATGTTAGACACTTTTAATTCACAATCAAATAAAAATTCTATATAATGATCCTTTTTCAATTCAGATACATTTAAATGTCACGAAATTTAAAAGTTAGCTGTAAACTGCACACTCTGTTATGCACAAGATTTCAGGACAAGAATATACTGTTAAAATCGTCACTTAAAAAACAAGATGTGCCGGTTTATTGAGTAATTTCTCGGTTTCTAATAACTTTTACTTCTGAATTTTAAATAACATACTTCTGTACTACACTACTCAACAAAAATCTAAAAACTCACGCTGTTTTCACAAAGTTAGTTGCATCTAACGAGTTTAATCTAACTGAAATTTACTTAGTTTGTCTGCAGCGCTTCAAAGGCATTAGAAGAATTTTCTTTATGCAAAACACCGTCAATGGCGTCATAATACGAAAGTTTTAGATTTCAAGAAAAACGACGGAAGACTAAGAATACAAAATTATGCTGTTTCAGTTGTACAATATCACGTTTGTTCGAAATATTTTTGGCGAAAGCTTTCGAGCAATGTCTCTACGCCATGATTTACCGGAAACAATTCAAACAATTGGTCAACTTGATAGGTGCTCATCACAAAGGCAAGTGAAAATTTATTCGTGTCTCTGAAAATGTAACTTGTCAACTTTAGAACCAATCCTAAACTATTAGAGATGTTCGTAGAAGGTCAGAAGGTCAGCTCAAGGTCGCTCACATGCAACAACATAATACGAAATACATACTGGCGCAAATCCGATAACAATCTAATATTAAACAAAAACATAATTTGAGGAACAAATTAAAAAAAACAAAATTTATTTCCTACATTGTTTAAGCCCGAGAAGGGACAGATATTAAGATTTTTCATTCAATTAGTTCTACATTTAATGTTACATTTTTGTAACAAATTAGTTAAGCCAATTGAAGATTAAAAAATAAAAATAAAATTCATACAATATGATACTTAAAACACCCTAAAAAATTAGATTCCGTTCAAATGAAATTGAAATAAATCTTAGACTTCTTCCGTTTTTAATTGAAAATATTTGTATTGCAGATTTTGCATTATGTTTACGACAATTGTGCATAAAATGATAAGATGCATGCAAAATACAAAACTTAAAAAAAGGTCTAAGATTTATTTCGATTTCACTTGAACGGAATCTAATTTTAATCTAATAACGTAAATGATTGAGAGGTTATTGTATCTTGTGTAATGTCGAAAATTTTGAAGAAATAAAGGCACACATCTGACCTTTGAAAACTGATCACACCCACTTTCAGCCCACACTTTCAGCCCATAGTTCAAGAAAAAATCTTAATTGTGAAACATGTATATAAGAGATGTCTAAAGCAAAAATATGTGAATAACACAGATTAAAAAATAAAAACAAAAATAGATGTTATAAATTCGATTAAGGTTTTAATTGATTGATATTTTAAATTTCTTAAAACAATAAAAATTAATTACAATACATTTTCTGACTTTTCGATATATAAAATGAGTTGGGTTGGGTTGATTTTTGACGGCAAATTACGTACTCCAGGGACATAGGCCCAGGGGGGAGTGCCCTTCGTGGGGGTCTTTCTAAGGGAACCTAACCCGTATTTACGCATGAAAATCTATGGTTCGAAGAAAACCACGAAAACTCCGAACGATTAGACCGACGGTCACAATTTGGTTCGAACCCAGCACCTCCCGTCAACTAGCTTCTAGAGCAGAAGCTCTCAGCCACAGGTGGGGCCGATATATAAAATAAACTATATTCAAATATTCTTCCATATAAATAATTATGTACCCTAAAGAACATTTAACATATTTCAGAACGGTAACTGTTATTTTTTTATCATTAGACATATCATAAAGATCGAAATAATCATAACAAAAAACATACTTCAATGGCAAATGATGCTATTTTATAATCCAACAATAAATATCCACAGCCACATATGTTCTCTGCACAATAATGTACCATAACTTCCCAAATTGCAAATACTATAAGGAAGCTATTTTCTTTTAAATAACGATATATGTACTCATAAAATTGAAACAGCAATTCTCTGTCGTCGGGAATATAAATAAAAATGGTTGATAGCTGAAGAAAGTTAAAATAAAATATTTTGTATTAATCAAACGAGCTATATTTTTTCATAAATTCTGTTTTATATTTATGTATCCTTTTTAGATCAAAATTTTTACATTTATTTATACGTTATAAATAACATACTCCATTCAAAAAGCAGGCTTATGAAACTACTCAAAATATATGGGGCTGCATACAGTACCCAGTATCTAATTTGCATATTAGATAATTATTCTAATGCGCAATTTTTCTTTTAATATTTTTTGTTAACATATTTTATCTAAAAAAGCAGATATTTAACATGGTGATGATGATTGATATACTACATATTATGCCTTTCTCAAGTGAAAACTTAATCAGACTTAAGATTACATTATGAAAATATCGCCTAATGTTGAAATTTTTTCAGGCAACACCGCTATGTTCCTAACCTTTTAATACTATATACGTCTTTCAGCACGTAGATGAAGTAATCATCTGTAACATGAATTAAATATACAGTGGTCATCAAAATTAAAGGATAATGACAGAAGTTAAACGTAACTGATACTTAATGAATTATTAATAGAAATTTGTACAAAAACATTAGTTAACGTAAATTATAATGTTTGGCAGTTGATTGTCCTTAAAATATTGAAATTAAAACCAAATTTATGGAAATTGAAAAATGATGGAAAAATCATCTCTTGTGGATTTTTTTTTCTTTAATATGGTGCATGGTCACCTCGGACAGATATACATACCTCACATCTTGATATTGTGGAATTTAACAAAGTGTTGATCAAGTCTTGCGGGAAGTGCACGCTGTTCTTCTAAAAGTGTACTTTTCAGCTCCTGGAGGGTCCGGGGAGGAATTTGGTGCGCTGAAAGTCGGCGCCATAAGGCATCCCACACATACTCAATCGGATTTAAGTCGGGTGAGTAAGGTGGCCAATCCATTAGAGTGATATCTTCTGTTTGCTGGTATTCCGATACCACATATGCTCAATTTTGGCCGAGAATTATCATCCATTAGAAAAACTCTGGGCCAACAGCACCCCTAAACAGTCTAACTTCGGGTTCCAATACCTCCTCTAAATATCTCTGATCGGTTTCAGAACTTCCTTGAAAGATACGCAGCTCGGGCGGCCATTTTGCATGATTCACCCCCCCCCCACACACACACACACACACACAACAAACTGCGGTCCTGAAAACGGGATATTTCACGTACAAGGGATGGCAAGTTGTGAGTTCCGTCCTCTTCAGATCAAAACACGTCTAGAATCAGTGTTCATACTATATATGGACTCATAAATAAACAATACTCGGACCCAGTCGTTTTGACTCCATTGAATATGATGACGGCACCAGTTTAAACAGGTCCCTTTGAAAGATGGAATGAGTGGGACAAAAACTATTGTTTTCTCGCATACAGTCCACGCTCGTTAATACTTCGTGCAGCAGTAGAACGGATCATTCGAGTTCCTGTGGCTGCCTGAAGGACAGAAACCGAATTTCTTGTAGTCGCTTCGCAGTTTCTTTGAGCCGACAATGACAAAAAATGGTCTTCGGATGCAGTTGTTGCTTTTGGTCGCCCTTGACCAGGCTGCCTATCAATGGATCCAGTGATTAAAAAACGACTCTAAGCTCTTTAAGACACTTTGAGCGATATTCAAATCTTGAGCGACTTCCATTTGTGTTTGACCTTCCTCTATTCTATCAATTATTCGCCACTTTCGGAATTCACTTAAATTATGCCTTTGTGCCATAACTAATGGATACTGATCACTCTCAGACACCACATTCAATTTAAACAATACTACAGACCACACTTCTAACATGCGTCCATTGCGCACCATATTGTCATTCACCAAATTTGCATGTTTCCGGGGCTAACATATACGTGTAAGTGCAATTTTGTGTTCAATTATTTAATTAACATAATAATTGCATCATTGGGTATTGGTTGCAATATGAACTTAATGAGCATATTTTTTCTCATTGTTCTTTAATTTTGATGACTAGTGTATAAAAGATGTCTACTGCAGAAAATTGTGAATAACATAGAAGAAAAGATGGAAGTCAAAATAGATATTGGAAATTATTGATAGGATTAACTATAAATTAGAAGACATTTTGTTTTGAGCTTATAATGACAAATTTATTCAAATGTCTGAAATATTTTTCTATTCGACCGGATAGTTATATTATCCATTTGAGAATTTAACGTGCTTCAGTATGGTAAATGTTATTCTTTATAAGGGCAATTTTCAGGACAATTGAAATGCCCCTAACAAATAAAATATATCAATGGGAAATAATGCTAGTTAGCAACACAACAATAAAGTTGTCAGACACAAGATTTCTTTGAAGAATATTTTACCATAACTTCCCATGTTACAAATCCCAGAAAAAAGTTAATCTCGAAAATAAATATAGAAGCTCTATATTTCAAGTTTAAATAACAAATTCACCTTAATAAACTAAACAATCAATATGAATATTAAATTGACAATATATATCTTTCCGCTGGCAGTGGTTTTCCCTGATGACGACTAATGTCTTAGTCGAAAGCGCTCGGATTTTAACATCGTCTGACTCCAATGATTTAACATTTATGTATGTTAGAACTTATTTAGTAAATATATATATTGTGAATTTAATATTCCTATTACTTATTAAGAGCCATTATTTTGAAAATCAGACAAAGGGCGATACTTGTATTTTTTGATTTCCTTGATATATATATATTTTTTTTTTTTTTTTTTTGAAGTAGATCATATTTAATGATCAATGTGCAATTTTGAAGCTCTGAAAAATTTTCCTGTTTCCTGCAGAAAATGTCGAAGTTCAAGATCATGAATCCCATTTTTCATGAAAATTGAAATGCCAGTATGTTTGGATTGCTATATCTCTGGAAAGCAACAACATCATAAAATTCTTTTATCATAAACTGTTAGTATAACACTACCTGCTTAGTAAAATTTACTTGGTTTCATGGGGCATTGTTAATTTTCATTGTTATGTTGCCACAAAATGCAACCAAAATGACGTTTTTGTCCATTTTTTGCACTTATTATCTTATTTAAGCAATAGTACCCCAAACTTTTTCTGATAGAATATGAAAGTTTACTATTAGGACAAGTAATATAGAACTAATAACAAGTTAAGTGATACAGAACTTTACCGGGATATCAATGCTGCTAGCAGATATAATCTGTTAAATATTCAAAAGTTTCAAAATTTGCAACTTTTGAATAAGTCTTATCTCAAAAAAGCATCACAGGTGAATAAAACAAAATATATCAGGTAGTAGTTGAATATATGTACAAAAACATGGGAACGAAAAAGAAGTGGGGGTGGGGTCTCTTAAAAATTTTCTGAAGAACAAAAATCACAAAAGTTACAAAAAGGCTGTACAAGGATCAAGCTTTTTCCCTAGAAGGAGAAAGAGTAAAGGGATGTTCAATTTCCTAATAGGTGAAAAACATAGGAAACGGAAAGAGAAACGGGGTATTTCGTTTTCTGATAGGGAAAAAAATCTAATATTGACACTGCCTTTTTGTAAATTTTGTCGTTTATTTTACTGAAAATAGTATGAGACCCCACTTCTTTTTCGTTTCCATGTTTTTGTACATATATGTTCAACTACTACCTGATATATTTTGTTTTATTCAACTGAGATGCTTTTTTTAGATAGGACTAATTCAAAAGTTGCAGATTTTGAAACTTTTGAATATTTAACAGATTATATCTGCTAACAGCATCGATATCCCGATAAAGTTCTATATTACTTAGCTTGTCCTAATAGTAAACTTTCATATTCTATAAGAAAAAATTTGGGATACTATTGCTTAAATAAGATAATAAGTGCAGAAAATGGAAAAAAAAAACGTCATTTAGATTGCATTTTGTGGCATCATAACAATGAAAACTAACAATGCCCCATGGAACCAAGTAAATTTTATTAAGCAGGTAGGGTTATACTAACAGTTTATGACAAAAGAATTTTGTTATGCTGTTGCTTTCCAGAGAGAGATATAGCAATCCAAACATACTCGCATTTTACTTTTCATGAAAAATTGGATTCATATTCTTGAACTTTGACATTTTCTACAGGAAACAGGAAATTTTTTCAGGGCTTCAAAATTGCACATTATTCATTAAATATGATCTACTTCAACATAAAAAAAAATATCAATCCAATTACGAAATACAACTATCAAAATATCACTTTTTTTTGTCTGAATTTCAAAATAATGGCTAAGTTAATCTCTGTTTTTTAAAAAAGATTACCTTATAACGTTAATACAAACTGTTTCATTTTTATTTTATTCATCCATCTATGCAATGTTTATTTATTTTCCTAACGAAAGATAACTAATTGTTTCTTTCCATCTTGTAAATAATTTTTTAAAAAATCCTGTTTTAATGGGATTTTTTTGGGTCATTCTATTCAAACTAAGTGAAATGTATGCAAATGGATAGTTTCACGCAAAAGAAAACCCTTTACATAAATTTACTTACAATTTTGAATAGCATGACACAAAAGATAAATCAATTTATTGAAATAAATACATTTCAATGCATAGTATAAATTCAATGAAAGTGATATATTCAACAGTAAATTGGAAAATTAAAAGTATTGTTTAGATGTGTAAATATATTTTAAACAAATAAAGATATTTTTAATTTAATTTTAAAACAAACCATTTAAAGCCGCATCATGGCGCCACTTAAATTTTATATCATATCTTTAAAAACTCGTAGCTTGAATTTATGAGAGACGTGGATGAAAATGCAACAGCGAATAAAGTTTTATACATCATTTCATATTGAACATAACTTATGCACATGCGATTATAAATAGAACAAAAATAAAATGATGAAATGAATAATACAAAGATATATTTTTTAATTGATAGCATAGCATCACTCAAAATTTGATCATTATTTTAAAGATTCTTAGAGCCTTCTAATTCTTAGATGAAGTGCTGCTTCACAAACTTTTAACCCATTAAAGGCTTTTGCATTGATCAACACATCTTAGATCAACGCTTTTGCTTACATTCACCAGCTTTCACCCATGGAGATATTTTAGTGTATGCTACAATCCCCATTCTTTCACGAATCTAAGGATATATGGGCTGTAGTACATTACGTAGCATCTATCCTGTAGTGGATACATACACAGTAAAAAAAAACCTGTAATTCTACAGATGTAAAGTTACCGAAATCTGTATGCTTACTAACATTTTATCTGTCCACTGTACATAAAAAAATTGTAAATCTACAAAACTAGTTTTTGTAAAGTGCAGAAATCTGTAGCTTTACAAAAGAATCTACTAAAATTACAGTAATCTTACTAAAATTTTATCTGTAACCCAGGTTGCAGTTACATAAAAAGTTCTAGGCATTCCAGTTTCCTAAAAAATTCTTAGTAACCTTGCAGATTTTTGGACTTACAGTGCAGAAGTGTATCTGTTACATGAATTTTTGATGTTGTCGTTACGTAAAATGTTCTAGGAATCCCTGTTTTCTAGAAAAATTTTACTAACTTTACAGATTTTTTTTTTTACAGCGTAGGACTGAAGGGGAATACACTATACATAAAAAACACCATTCAAAGAGTAGGATTATGAAATAACTCAATTGTCAGTTTCTCGTATCTAAATTACATATGAGATAGTTGTTTCAATGTGCAATTTAGAAGATGATATTATTTTAATAAAACGTTTTATTTGAAAAGAAAAAATATTAAATATTATGGTTAATATAGTTACACAAAAAAAATATCTTTAATATGAGGGCGTGAGTTTCAAAACTCGCCTTTTCCAAAAGAAAAAAAAATCCCATTTTCTTTGTCATGTATTACGTTAGTAAAGCTGCACCGAAAAGACACTACCATCTGCAACTAAACTAATTTTATAGTATAGTTTCTGACATTGCAAAATCTTCGTTTACTTTCAAAACTCGTCATATACTAGGGATTTGGGCACAAAACATCATTTATCAAAATTATCCCTGGATAAGGCGAGTTTTAAAACTCACGTCCTCATATCGAAAAACTTGAGGCAATATGTCTCTTTCCTTAAAACATCGAACCTGTCATTCAGACCAGTCATCAAGGAATAATATTTAACATGAAACAAATACATAAACTGATGTCTGGCGCACAAGTATACAAATAATATATAGATGAAAACATGGAAACCAAAAATTGATATTTTCAAATCGATCGATGTGCCAATTGATTAATCATTGAAATTAGTTGATAGCATTTATAATAAATTACAACATATTTTATTTTTTATGAATTTATAGTGAGAAATATGTTCAAATATCTTAAATTTTCTTACAATCATATTTATATTACCCATAGGAGAATTTAATATTTTTTAAGCGCGGCAAATATTATTTTTTATTCGGATAATTTTCAGAAAGATTGAAATACTCCTAGCAAAGTATATACATGAAATGCAAATAATTCTAATTAATAATCCAACAAATAAATGGTCAGGCACATATTTTCTATGAAAAATAATTTGCCTTAACTTGCCAAGTTACAAATGCCAGAAGGAAGTTGTTTTCTGTGAAATAACGATATACTTACTTATAAGAAAGAAACAGCAATTCTCTCTCGTGTGGAACATAAATAAAAATTGTAGCTAGATGAAAGAAGTGAAAATAAAATATTTTATACTAAGCTTGTGAGAAATATTTCTCAAAAATTCCTGTTTTATATCTATGATCAAAATTTTCACTTTTATTAATGCATTATAAGAAACAGATCTCATTCACAAAATTGATTTATGAAATTACGCAAAAAATAACAGATTGTATACAGTATTCAATATCAAATTAACCAATAATATAATTGTTCAGTTTTGCAATCGAAGGTTTAATTTTCGTTTTCTAAAATGTTTTATATGGAAAGAAATAGATAACATACTGGCAAATATTACTACATAACGAACTGTGTGTGGGTTTTTTTTGTTGTTGTTGTTTTGTTTTGTTTTTCAAGTAAAACCTGATTTTAGAGCAGATTATTTGAAAATATATAATAATAATGTCGAAAAACTTGTAGAAATACAGTTATGTTTCTAGTTTTCGAATGCTGCATCTTTCTTTCAGTCTGTGAATTAGGAATAATCTTTAATATAAGAGCAATAAATTATAATGTATTTTATGTGTTTTCGACTTATTATGGCGAATATATTCAAATATCTGAAACATTTTGCCATTCTAATCCATCGTTATAGTTTCTATGGAAAAAATGTACGGTAAATGTAATTCTTTATCTTCATAATTTTCAGAACGATTGAAATAATCCTTACAATGAAAATACGTCATTTACAAACGATGCTAATTAATAATCCAACAATGGAGTAGCTAAGCGCACATTTTCTTTAAAGTATAATTTACAATAACTTGCCAAGGTAAAAATGATAGAATGAAGCTATTTTCTATGAAAGAACGATATACTTATCCGTAGAAAAAAAAAACTAATCTCTCTCTCTCTTCGTAAATGTAAATGAAACTTATAGATAGTTGAAGGAGCATACCTTCTTTAAGGGTTTCAGGAATCTTAAAGCTTCAAAATTTTCGAAATTTAATTTTTTTAGATGTTAAACTCGTATCTATTCTGAACATTTTGATATAATTGTTTCGTTGAAATTACCATTAGAACTTTTAGAATTAGCTTTTAGAATTATACCCCGCTCAATAGCTGAAGCTGCGTTTACGAAACTTTGAAGTCATTTTTCACCAAATGACGTTGTTGGGCATAACGCGCAGGATACCTCAAAAACTCCTGAATATTTTTTTCCTGAAAATTTCAAAACATATGTTTCATCTTGATCTGTATAAACTTAACCTAAAATTTCTTTTTTATTGCTCACAAAAATATTTATTTTAGGTGATTATACTGTTGAAATTTTAAAATATTTGTACTATCTAAATACAACTTTGTATTAAAATGATAAAAATGCTTTAACTAAAAAAGAATTTCAGTTTCAGGGTAATTATTACATTCTAGTTTTTGATTCTAGTTCCAATATTTATTTTGTAATCCTGAGCGTAAGTTGTTTACCAATTTTTGCTCGTCAAATGTCTGACAGTTTGGAATCACCTTTAAATACTAATTCTGCATTCTGCAATTTTTTAAATACATTAAATGAAATAACATATTTATATCTTTCATCTGAATTAAAATAGTGTTTTAAAATTATGTAAATTTTAAGATATTAAATGTTGAAAATGGTCTTTTTTTTCTTCATTTTTTCCAAATTTAAGAGTCCTGAGACCCGTTAAAAAATAATTTATCGTAACTTGACTGGCAACAATGATGTAAGGAAACTATTTTCTGTGAAATAACAATATATTATACTTACTCATAGAAGAGAAAAAAATAATTATCTCTCCTTATAAATAAAAATTGTACATAGCTGAAGGAAATTGAAACACAATATTTTATATCAATCTTATCAGCTATATTTCTCAATTCTCTTTTATATTTAAAAAAGTTCTCTTTTTTTGTTAATATTTTCATTTCCATTAACACGTTAAAAATAATATCAGTCCATACATTTCAAGTATATCTTATGAAATTATTAAAACGATATTAGATTGTATTAATGTGTACATTATATTTTAGTATTCATTTCACAAAATGTTCTAACAGAAAAAAAAATATATTTAACATTGTGGTAGACAAATTAAACGTAAAACTATATCTTTGTTGAAGGAAAATTTATTTATGATTGATTTAATTGAACATATCTCTTAATGTACAAACTTTTAAGCCATATGTTTTCCTTACCTTCGATTACCACAACAGTGTCTTAGCCCTTGGTTCAAGAAATAACACTTGAGGTGATTTTTTTATAACGTAAGTGGTGAGTTGAAGTGTATGTAACCCCAAAATTTGATTTCTTGTGTCCTCTACAAAATTTAGCAAATTAAAATAAGGAAATTTCCTTTGAATTTTGCCTTATTTACTTGTATAAAAACGATTGAAACATTTCTGTAAGTTTACATACCTATGTAAGTGTACAGTCCATCTAGTCATATAAAATGGCAATATTTCAGAATTTAAATTTCTCTGGAGTGTAAAACACCCCACTCACCAGTTAAGAATTAATATAAAACAAATATATAATAGATGTCCATTGCAGAAATATGTATGTAAGATAGATAAGAAGATAGAAACCAAAATTGATGTTTTAAATTCAATGATATGTCGAGTGATCAATGTTTAAAATTAGTTGGCCTCATTAAAAATTAATTTTAATACATTTTAAGTACTTTAAATTTATAATCACAATTATATTCAACTAATGAAGAGAAATAATGTTTTGCATTATGTAAATACTATAGTCATAGCTCGGATGAATTAAACTAGGTCTGCAGTTCGCAGCCATGTCCAACAAATAAGAAAGAACTTAGTCAGCGAGGTACCGTCCAGATTGGTTAATAGGTTGAGCATTGGCACGGTCAGCCATGATATACAGATTTGAGACCAGGTCTGGACATTTTCCGCTTGTTTGAATAAACCTCAACTGCAGTACTCCACCCTTCAATATAGAATATATTCAACTATCCGAAATTTTCTTCTATTGAAATGTATAATATTTACTAACGAGTATTTAAAACACGTCAGTACAACATATGTTATTCTTTAATAGCATAATAATTTTCAGTAACGTCGAAATAATCTTAATAACAACGAAGGGAATGCATGAATGGCAAATGATGCTAGTTGATAACCAACAATAGCATAACCACAGCGACATATTTTCTTTCAAGAATATTTTACCATAACTTGTCAAGTCATAAACGTCAGAGGAAAACTATTTTATATGAAATAACAATATAATTACTCATAATAAAGTAACAATCCCTCTCCTCGGGAATATAAAAAATATATCGTTAGATGAAAGAAATGAAAATAAAATACGTTATATTATTTTCATGAGCTGCATTTTTAAGTAATTGTGTTTTATGTCTACATATGTTTAATAAAAAACAACATTTTATCTTCCAATTACAAAGTAAATATAACAGCCACCATTCGTAAACTATAAATTATGAAATGATTAAAACTATATTAGATTGTACAATATCCAGTATCTAATTTATACATTTGATTAAATTATTCCAATGTGCAAAAAATTTATTACTTATCATTTGATAGTGATTACTAGTTTAAGAGCGATTTAACCCTAGAGCTACCGGAAATTTTACTCAAGTTTTATAAAAGATATTCTACACCAGAATTGTTTATCTAAACTATTTAATTTATTTATTTAACTTATTGTGTGGTTTACCAATCCCAATAAACTTACTATTAACAATATAACTATTTCATGGTGTGACGAAGCTAAGTACCTGGGGTTTATCATTGACAAACGCCTAACCTTCAATAAACATCACCTTAATTTTGTAGTCTATTTCTCCTTGAACAGTATGTGAATAATTTTTGTTCTGAGAAAGTGATGTGAGGTAGAATTAAAAAATAGTCCTCTGTGGCAACTCTGATAATTATTTACGGCTATCCCGTATGGAAATTCCTCTGTAAAACTAATACGAACAAACTTTCTAAATTTCACAATAGACAACTCAGAATTATTTGTAATCGCTGTAGATACCTCGGTAATACTACCATTATAAATTATCTTAAAACCTATTCTCTAGTTAATCGTATTAAATATTTATGAAAAAAATTCCATAGCCAAATTTACAAAGTTCCTAATGATATTGTTTATGACCTCCCAGACTATGATGCTCTCAGCCCTTCAAAACGTAAAAGACCCCGCTATACTATTGTATTAGAAGAGCAGTCGCGCTTTTCGGCTAATACTTTTTTGTCTTGTCTTTTCTTTATTTTGTAATTTAAAAAGTCTCTTTATATTCATTTTACTACTTTACAAAACTTAAATGTATCCTTATATTTATAATGTATGGCAATGAAATGGAACTTTTTTTAAGGGGATAGGAAGCTTTTATTAACACCTTGCTTATTTACTTAATCCGGCTATGACAGGTAATTAACAGTGTAAACCATTTAACCGTCGTTAAACTAGATTCTAATTTACTCTTTTTGACTTTACCTATCATATTCATGATTACGTAAGTTATACTTAAACATATCTTCTTCTTTTCTTTTCTCTTCTCTCGTATTACCCATACAAAAAAATTTCAGCCTTTTCTTTTCCTCTACAAATGCACTTTTTTCCGATTTTATCTTTACTCTAACATTTTATTATTTTAGCGCAATATTGTGCTATGGTTAGACTTTATTTTCATGGCTCCTCTACGATGTGATATACATGTACTCATATACAGGGAGTGGATTAGCACTGTTGCTGGGTATCTCATCAAGAACATCACCTGTTCACCTGTCTGGTTCATATATGTAGTTTATTTTAAAGAAATTTCTGCTTCGAATAAAAATTTTAATGTGCCTGCCGGGTTCATTAAACCAGCCGGGTAGACGGGTGGTTAATTAAAAATAACCTGTTAATGTCGAAACACTTAAGACAACATGTTTCTTTCATTCGAATATCGCAACTGTCTTTCAGCCCATGGATATAGGGTCGAATATAATATTTAACATGAAACAAATATATAAAATATTTCTATTGTCGAAATGTGTAAATAATGTGGATGAAAACATGGAAATCATTATAAATTCAGTTACAGTAACCAGTATCGAATCTACATAGTATAGCATGAATATTTCAATATTCAGTTTACGTGGTAATATTCTTTCGATTAATAATTTTATTAGATTAATAAACAATATTTAACAGGCTGGTGAATATCGTTACACTAGAAATTATAGGTTTGTAAAGTGACACTAACACGTTAAAAATAACAGATCATATTCAAAAAGTAGACATAAAATTATTTAAAAGATATGAGATTGTACATTTTACCGTATTTTCTTTACATATGAGATAACTCTTTCAGTGTGTGATTTATATGATAATATGTAGATAAAATATCATATGTGAAAATAAAAAGATATTTAACATGCTGGTGAATAATGTTACACAAACTGACTTTTAATCAGGCGAAAACTGATTTCAGGGTGATTTAACTGAAAATATGTCTTAATTCCGAGAAACATTTTACAATAGAGCTACATTTCTTATCTCGAATACCACATCATCTTTCATTTTTTAACAAGCAGTCAGAATAATCTTTAACAAGCAGTCAGTAGTTCAACCTCTAGTTAAATTAAATTAATTAGTTTAATCTTTAGTTCAAGATATAATCTATTCTTACCAAGACTAGATTTTTCATACCTGATTATAAAAGGCATAAGTGCGATCTCCATACAAGATATAAAAACAGTAGAACTGCGCTAATTCGAACTAATTGGGAGCGGTGCCTGTTCGAATTACAAAACATTCGGACTACCCGAAATTCCGATAAAAATAGAAAAGAAAATGATACATGATCAAAAAGTACTCAATGTACAGTGAACTTCCTCTAATCTGGCATCCTAAGGTCCGGCATGCTGGATAATCCGGCACGACTTTTGGAAAACAATAGCATTCCTTGTTTCATCACTCCTGATGTTTATAATAAGCCAATGGAACTTCAGAATAAGGAATTACGTAACAACCCATTACAAACGGTTCAAAATCGCGAATGTATAAATAGCTCAGTCATTCCGTCGACAAGGGGAAAGAAAAAACATTTCTGTAGATAATTTGCGAAATAAAACTGTTGAAAGGAAAAAATAATTGTATCATTTGAATTAAACACTTATTGCATTTCAGAATTTTTTTTATCGTGACTGGCAAAAACACTAATATTAGAGTTTTTTTTAAGATGGCTTCTACGAGTATTCCTACAGTGCACGTTTTCATTTTATATTCGTGTACATATGTTGTACTTTTACATTATTGAGTACTGTTTTTTATTCTATTCAAGCTGTTTAAAGAATAAAAAGCATGCTTAACTGCTATTTTTTGTTTAATTTTAACTTCTACACGTTTTTCCCGACATTCATACTGTAATCAGAAAATGTCGTAAGTCAGTCTTTCCAGTCAATTTGTTCAAGTACAATTTTCTAAAATAAAATCGGTTCGGATTAACCGGAATTTCAGATTAGCGGGGCTCGAATTAGCAGGGTTCTACTACATATAATAGATGCCTTGTTCAGAAACATGTAAATTACATAGATTGAAAAGATGGAAGCCAAAATTAACAACAAACTTACACACATAACACATTTTATGTGCTTGGGAGTAATAATGACAAATACATTCAGCTATCTGAAATGTTCTCCTATTCAACTGCATGGTTATTATTAACTTATTTCAGTGCGGTAAGTGTTATTTTTTATTCTGATAATTTTCAGAAAGATTGAAATATTCCAGCAAAGAATATACGTCAAAGACAAATGATGCTAGTTAATAATACGACAAATAAGTAGCCATGCGCATATTTCCTTTAAAAAATAATTTACCACAACTTGCCAAATTGCAAATGTCAGAAGGAAGTTATTTTCTGTGAAATAACGATATCCTTACTCATAAGAAAGAAACAGTAATTCTCTCTCCTCGGAAAAATAAATAAAAATTGTAGATAGATGAGGGAAATGAAAATAAGACATTGTGCATTGAAATTCGGAGCTATATTTTATTATCTCAGTAATTTTTATATTTATATATAAAGGATATATTTTTATTAAAGGCTGTTAGATCCCCTAGTGTTTATAGTAACTATTGAGCGTTAAACTATCTTTAAAATGATCCGCGGATGATGAAAATGAAAATGACGTTAAGTTTATTTTCATTAATAAAGTTAAGATTTAAAAAAAAAAAAAAAAAAAAAAAAAAAAAAAAACGAAGGTGATTGTGTCAAAGTGTGAAAATTTCGCTGATTTTTCATTTTGTCATTACAAAGCTTAGAGCCCCAATTAATTACTTTATTTTAATTATTTTACATTTTTGTAAAAACTATAGATTAAGTAAAAGAAGTTTAATCTTTCTCTAATGTAAAACATTTAAAATGAATAAAAAATTTATGTAGGAAACTACCGTTCAAAATAATAATTGATTTTTTAATTAGATTAACTAATGTGTGGTTTATTTATTGCAGCAATTTTTTTTCTAGGTTTATTCTAATTTCATCTAAACAGGTCCTTATTAAACGCTTTTATTCCGTTAAATATCGATGCGTTGTGTCTTGTAGATATTATATAGTTGTTATTTTTTACCTTGCATTGTTTATATGATTGGTGCTTCATTAATAAAGACCAACTAAAATTTCTTAATACAGTTATCAGCATTTTAAGAAAATGAGTTGCTGCGAAGTATGCATATAACAAATAATTTTTACGTTCCCTTCAGCATATTTATTGATGTATTTCATAAAATACAAATTACTGTTTGCCAAATTTGTATTTTGCTTGTTCATCTACTTGATTTCTCTAATAACATATGTATATACACAGACGGATTCAAAATAACGCTGTAGATACAATTATGTTTTCTCGGATTAAGATTTCTTAAAATTGCCTAAATATTTTTTTTTCTGTCTTTTCTTTCGTACTCCATTTCGTTTCTTTAGTCGCATCAGATTAGGAAAAGAGGAGAAATACTTTGCCCTAATTTTTACCTTTGGAAATTTTAAATAAATTTTGGTACTTGTTAGTTATCCCGTCCACCAAATTACTGTCGCCAAATTGTAAGATTAAATGCCAATAATAGTTGATCGTAAATGTGACATTCACTTGACAACACGTGTTTACGTCATCAAATGATTTTTATTTCGACGTTGTATTTGTATTTTTACTTTCTTCTATCTTTACAAGAAGAAAGTATTGGTTTCATGAAAATTTTCGAATTCCAGTTTTCGACGGGTTTACACGTTTTATGAGTCAGAGATTCCAAAAAACATGTTTTTACAAAATGTCTGTCTGTGAGTCTGTCTGTCTGTCTGTCTGTCTGTCTGTCTGCCCGTCTGTCTGTCTGTCTGTCCGTCTGTCTGTCTGTCCGTCTGTCTGTCTGTATGTGACACAAATTTTGTGGGCGCTCTATCTCAAGAACTAATGCACGAAATTTCACAAAACTTCATATTTAGTTAGACCTTGATATAAACTGGAACTGATTAGTTTTGGGTGAAAATCGCCCAGCAGGTGGCGCTGCTATGCGGCATTTTTAACGATTTCTGCAATAGCTGTATCTCAAGAACTACTGCACGGATTTTCATAAAACTTCAGATTCAGTTAGTCCAGGATATAGTTTGGTGCTGATTACTTTTTTGTGAAAATCGCCCAACAGGTGGCGTTGGTATGCTGCATTGTTCATGATTATCGCAATAGCTCTAACTCAAGAAAAAATGCACGAATTTTCATCAAACTTCAGATTCCGTTAGTCCTTGATATAAATTAGTGCTGCTTAATATTTGGTGCAAATCGCCCAACAGGTGGCGCTGCTGTGCTGCATTTTTCACGATTTCCACAAGAGGTGTATCTCAAGAACTATTGCACGGATTTTCATCAAACTTCAGATTTAGTTAGTCCTTGACATGAATTGATGTATAAATTAGAGCTGTTTAAATTTTGGTGTAAATCGCTCAACAGGTGGCGCTGCTGTGCTGCATTTTTCACGATTTCCACAAGAGCTGTATCTCAAGAACTATTGCACGGATTTTCATCAAACTTCAGATTTAGTTAGTCCTTGACATGAATTGATGTATAAATTAGTGCTGTTTAATTTTTGGTGCAAATCGCTCAACAGGTGGCGCTGCTATGCTGTATTTTTGCGATTTCCACAATAGCTTTATCTCAAGAACTAATGCTTTGATTTTCAACAAACTTCAGATTCAGGTATATACCTTGATATCGTTTAGTGCTGTTTACTTTTGGTGTAAATCGCTCAACAGGTGGCGCTGCTATGCTACATTTTTTTCAGAATTTCCACTATAGCTCTATCTCAGGAACTAATGCACGAATTTTCATCAAACTTCAAATTCAGATATACTTTTATATGAATTGGTGCTAAATCGTTGTTATTTCTTGTACTATTTAAATGATTTAATTGATGTGATTTATATAGAAGAAAGTTTTGTGATGGCCACAACATACTAGTTATTAATGTTATACTAATTTATTTGTTTTTTCGTTATTTAAAATAAAAATTATGTCAATTTGTATAATTTGGCGAGTGGTTTGGCGATTTATATAATTTGGCGAAATTGGTCGACGGGATAACTAACAAGTACCTAAATTTTTATTGCTTTATGAAAATCGATTATAAAAAAATCTGCAAAGGACGAACAACTTTTACGCCCCGTTCAGTTTCGTTGAAGTGATTTAAAATGATGCAATGATGCAATGCAAATTTCTGTAAGTCGAGTTTGTATGACATTTGTTTATATGTTTTATTACACCCTTTTATCTAACTCAAACAGTTTTTTGCATGTAAAGATGGAATTTTGTAATCGACTTTTAACCCATTTCCTGATATGCAAAAAAATATGAAAATTACGTTACCAGGTATACTTCCGACTCCAACACAACATTTTAATAATTTTTTGTATGAACTCTATTATAAATTAATGCATTCATTTTAAGACATTTTTCATTTACCTCGCCAAAGGTGATAAATTTTCAAATATTCTCTGTAAATGGTACAATTGTATACGAGTTGTAACAACAATGCATTTAATGATGCTCTAATAAACCCTCGCCAATATGTGCCAAATGGAGCAAAACTACAACAATGAGCCATTTTAATTGTTAAAAGGTAGAAATTAAATTATAAATAAAATCTGAAGTGTATAATATTAAACAAGTAATATAAAAGTTTTGTTTTTAAAGTCAATTCTTACTTAGGTCATCAAAGAAAAATTATAACCCCTTAAGGTAATATTAGTTTTTGTTGCATTAAAATATCTCAATTTGTTGATTTTCTATAAGCAAGTAGGTTTACAGTGGAACTCTATGGGAATTTGGCGAAATATTAGAGATATCGCCAAGTTGGCGTCACTTTGGGCGACTCATTTTGGCCGCCAAATTTGGCGATATATTGCCAAGTTGGCGATAAACTTGGCGGTGTTTGGCGGCAGAACAGGGTGCCCCCTATGGTAACCCCCCTTATATGAAGATGCATTATATGCTTCAATAACCAATGGCCGCCATTTTGTCTCCTATGCAAAACTAAAATTAATTAATTAAAATTTAATTAATTAATTAATGTTTGAAAAAACTGTATTAACATCAATTGTCATCCAGTACAAGTTTGAGAAAATTTATTTTAACTTGATAGAATGAATAATGAGTATTTTATTAACGATTGAAAATATGAAAAAGATATATAAATAAATAAATAAATAAATATAGGGAGAGTGTGAACTAATAGTAGGAATTGAAAAAATAAGCTTTTATCAATTAATAGATTAATGGCAATTAATTTACGATTATAAGTTGAGAAATCAGTTTAGAAATTTTAAAATAAGTAATATTCCATTTTTTTCTTTTAATGGCAATTAATTTACGATTATGCGTTGAGAAATCAGTTTAGAAATTTAAAAATAAGCAATATTCCATTTTTTCTTTCATGTTGCCATAATATCTTAAATAAGAAAAAGAGCAAAAATTATATGTTTTTAATAAATTCATTTGCTTGCGCTTTCTACGAAGCGTAAAAAATAATGAAGTTTTCATAACTGACTTCGGTAGCCACATCACATTAATGTATTGTGACGGAAATTCTGAAGAAAAATATGAATTGCAATAATTAGGCGTGATTTTTAAGATGAACATTGAAACTTATAAAAGGAAGGTTTTTTTTTAACTATTTTTACTTTTATATTTATTTCTCTAAAAACGTATGCGTAAGTAGAGTATTTTATCCGCATTCATTATTTTATTTTATAGATAGCAATATAGAGACATTTGTATCTTTAAAGCGAAGGATGAGTAAAGAATGTTATAACTAGGACTTCCTTTAGAGGGATTAGTCTGAGCAATGTTAGTGAGAACATAGATTTAATAATAACTGGTGACAAGAATAGAAAATGAGATGCTATGTTTAGTTGAAAATATGTGGCCCTGTCTGAAAAATATTCAACCTTTGAACGAAAAAAAATGCATAACTTACCTGACACGATTGGTACCCTTATTCATTTAGGGAAAGGCCCCTTGTGCCTCCACATATTTAGCCCACCGTTCTTTCCACTGCAGAAAATACTTCTGGCAGGCTTTTTTTTTTTTTGGAATGGTGTTCAACTCCGCCGTCACATTCTACATATCTCATCTCTACTCTCAAATCGGGATCCTTTTAATGGTACCTTCAATTTCGGAAGCAACCAGAAGTAACAAGGAGTCATGTCTGAAGAGTAGGGAATTTGGCGAACACAGGAATTCCACATTTTGCCAAGAAAGTCTGAATCAAGTGCGATGAATGAGATGGAGAATTGGTGAATCTTACGAATTGTTTCGTTTTCAGGATCACCAAGCTTTGACAAAATTTGATGCAGTACCTTTTTTCAACCCTTTCAGTCATCTTGAAAGAAATCAAAATCCGATGCACACGTATAACAGCACCTCACTTGGTGTAAGCAGGCAATGACAGGCTCACTCGAGTTCGTGGAAAAGTCTGAGGCATGCGCATTAAGCTGTCTATTTCCAATGTGCACAGTGCGCCGTCTTCGAATCACTATTGGGCGCGGGAAAAATAAAAGACTGATACTTATCAAACAGACCTGCCACAACTTCAGATGATGAAAATGAGCAAATTGAATGGTAGAATTATAAAATACTATAATAATATAACATACACTGTATACATTATATATGTAATACACACTGTTTTTTAAAAATGACAAAGCAAACCTACAAGACAGCCGTGCATGGGTATAAAATCGGAAGTGCACAATAGATTAAAAATAATAGAGAAAATAAAACACTAAAATATCTTATATCGGAATTTTTATTTCTTTAAGTGATGTCAAAAACTTAAACAGACGTTCCTCGCCAATTTGACTACCTCTAAATGACAAAAAAATGACGTTTGAAGAGAATGAAGGACTTTTATATGAGGTGTGGCCCACTCGAATAGTTAATACTCCTGAATATTTGTTTTCGTGCATGCGATGAGGTTGTCGATAAGAGTTTAGGGAATTGTCTCTTAAAAATGTTATATATGTAAGTCCCGAACACGTCAACAGAGGTATGGAATGCGTCGTTCGCGTGTATTTCAGATATACTTGATGGGATTTAAATGATGAGTGCATGCTGGCCACTACATACGCTGTATTGTTTTGTTTTGAAATATATTCTCGACAAGGTGAGCTGTATTACGTGTTAGCATCATTAAATATCGGCATTGACTGCAGCGTAATTTATGGCACATCTGGAATATTTCGTCTGCATAACCATTGAACTGTGAAAATGTCATTTCGAGTAATTTACAAATCCGTACATATTTTTCCAACAAATCATGCAAGCTAAAATATTAACCCGAATAAAAAAAAAATACCCGAATAAGTTACTATATAGAAAATCGTATAATGGCAATTGAGAAAATGACCTTAGTGAAGCTGAAAAAAATTGCATACCAAATTAAAACAGACACTTACCTCTATCAGAGGCTTTGGCGAGAGAGAGAAAAGCCCAAAGAAGTAACATATTGACAAGTACTATCGTGCAAACTATTCGCTGTTTCCTACCAACATTTATTTAATGTTTAGACAACTTTTTCAATGCTAGATAAGTAGCTGCCCGTTTTGTTGGATTTAAGTTGCATGTTTGAGGGGGGGGGGGGGGGGATATAGTTTTATTAATTATTTAAAGTTTCTATACCTAACAATCCAAATGAATGGTAATTTAGAACGGTTTTCGTTCATTTCGTCTTTTTAAATTTTGTATTTTTTAGAAGCCATTCTTAGCCATTTTACCATTTACATCTTAAAAGTATCCCGTTCAAAAATTTCAACCCAATAAAAAGTTTTTAGGTCAGCAGTGGCACAGAAAAGAAAAATCGAGAAAGTTTTTTGTTCCTGCATCATTTTACATAGCGAAATTTTTAGAAATAGTTCTATTGCGAGAATTTACGTCTTAAAAGCACATTCATGCAAATTTCAATCTTTATATTCCTAATAATTCCATGTACTTCGTTATTTAGATCATCTTTTTAACTTTGTCCGTTTTATTTAGTCTTCTTAACTTTGATTTTTTAGAATTCGTTCTAATGCGTGCATTGCAGGTTGAATTCTTTCTATAACGAGCATTTAAATCTTATAAGTTACTACATGCCAAATTTTAAGTTTCTAAACCCAACAGTATCACTGAAATTGCAGATTAGATCATTTTTTTATGCTGCATACTTTTAATTTTTTTTTAACTGACCGGCATTTATGACTTAAAAGTAATAGGCATGTGAAATTTCAAAATGTCTTTCTCTAACAATTCCAAATAAATCGTGATTTAGAAACTTTCTAGAACGTTTTACGTTTATTTCTAACTTTAACCCTTAAATGCCTGATTTTTCAAAAATCATTGTAATAATGTTTTTCGGCTTTCATTTTTTAAATAAATCATGGGGAAAATACTTAAAAAAATCATATTTTGTTTTAAGTAGGGTTTACGACAAAAAACAGTTTGTTACTAATCGGCAATACTGGTCTTTAATTGTTAAAATAATTTTTCTTGATTAAATTCTATAACATTAAACACACAAGAATTTTAGGCACTATAATAAGAAATAAATTTTACTTGCTCACTGCAAAACAAAATATGGTATTTCGCAAGCTTCCAAACAACACAAAAAGAACAAATAGCAACAATTGAAAAAATAAATCTATCTTTATTGTTAAACAGCACAAGTATTGCCATCTATATGTTGAAAATCGATTTAATAATGTTTTCAGAATGTATTTTATTGGCAACATTAGGCATTATAGCTTCAATATTATTCTAATAGTATTTTAGAAGCCTAAATTGGGTATGTTTCCGAAAAGCAACACCCGGCATTTAAGGGTTAAAATTTCGAACCTTGAGAAAGCGTTCGTAACGAGTATTTACATCTTAAAAGTAACCACCGCACAAAATTTCAAATTTTTAGCCCAAACAGTATCGCAGAATTCGCAATTTTAGAACTTTTCTGCTCCTGCACCCATGGAGGTTGTTGTACCGACATAAAATACAGTCTTTGTTGGAGCAGATATGGTCACCAGCATTTTCAAACCATTATTTATTAAATCAGCTACGTAGTTTCAGAGATTACATTCCACAAACACACAAACGTTACTACTTTATAATATTAGAATACACGTAGATAAAGGAGCCGTTTAACTTTTATTATATAAAACCATAAATAGTTTTCTTAATACGTGTTAGCAGATGTATTTATTAAAATACTTACATAAACCAGTTTAATACTTCTTTAATTTTTTTTTTCATAGTCGTTTATATCATTCGGCAATTATTTGATTTATTTTGTTTATTTGATGCATAGCTGCATTTTCTTCAATTCAAAGAAATTTAAATCAAAACTAACCGCCCTTGGCGTCCAGTTTGGTCTCCCTTAAAATTTATGTTTGGGAAAGCATGCTAACAAGGAAGGTCTCCATACGGACATACTCAGAAACATCTGAAAAAATTACAGAATGTTCTTCTCATGTGGATACATATGTTTATCGAAACTTTTTTGGCGGAACCTCGATAGAGCATATGTAAAAAAATAATGAAAATCTCGTTTATTTGGCGATTTATTACTTGTTGGCGATGAAATAAAATTTTAAAATAATACGCTTTTATGTCGTATGCTCTTTAAGCAAAAAACGTTTTATGGTGAATTTGTTTAAATAAGTTTAATTTAAATAACTTTAGTTTTGTCATTTTTAGTTTGTTTTAACTATAGTTTTGTCATATATATTTATATGTATTCATAATCAAATTTAATTATATTTTACTATTTATAACAAAATTTAAATTATTTCAAGCTCAAAAAATAAGTCCCATTGAGTACTGTCGATTTGATTTTGTTGCTATGGAAACAGCGTCTTCTTCGATAAGGAAATATATAAAGGCAGAATTCTTCATGTGGATTTTATTTTTGAACGGCCGTTTAAATTTAAAAAGCTGGCTATAAATTAAAACAGATATTTGCATCTTGCAAAACATGGAAAATGCTTTTCGAGTGATAAAATTAAATAACTAAAGCAACCACTAACAACTATGTGTAATAAAAAAAATATATATATAATAAATTCTTTCATTGATTAAGTTAAAATCCATTAAATACCACACATTCTAAAAAACAATTGAGCAATTTTCAGAAGCATTAAAATCGTTTGCTTTTGGCGAGAAAAAATCCTGTTCGTCAAACCGCGTGTCGCTTTTGTATTTTCGCGCCAAATATTCGAAAGTATTTAATTTTTTTACAGACTTTCTACTGGAATTCCGTCGCTAAATTTAACTGATCTTTTATTACATACATAAGTAGTTTCACTAGCACTTTTTTCAACCTATTCTGAGTATGACCAGTAAGGAGACTTTTCTTGTAAGTATCGTATCATGTTACCTTTATTCATAATTTGATTTACTTGGACTCCCTTAAATATAATTAATAGAATCCCTCAAGCTAATATTTGTTTTTGTTGCATTAAAATATCTCAATTGGTTTATTTTCTGTAAGAAAGTAAACCCTATTGGTTTACAATGGAAGTCTATGGGAATTTGGCGAAATATTAGAGATATCTCCAAGCTGGCGTCACTGTTGACGATATATCGCCAAGCTGGCGTCACTTTTGACGATATATCGCCAAGTTGGTGACAAACTTGGCGGCCTTTGGTGACAAAACAGGTTCTACATATGGTAACCGCCCTTATAGGGATGGTGATGCACTAAATGCTGTTCAATAACCAATGATGTGCGTTTTATCAAGGCATTCGAGCGTTGCCATTAAACAATGAATAAATAATCGCAATTTCTGTGCCACGTACGATAGCGTAATATATATATAGATTTCATTTACTAAAACTATGCTAAAAAAAAGTCATGCATGATTGTCGCTGTCTGACTTCGGAGCATGTGTGCTTTTCCACCTACCGAACTGATCATGATTTTAGCAAATCCAGATTTTTATTATCCTATTTAGAACAATTCCTATTTATTTGAATTTTTCCTAAGAGTTGTTCTCTAAAAATTTCTGACATTTTAAGGTTGTCATGAAGTTTTTTTTGGTACTACTTATTTATCCCGTTGACCAATTTCGCCAAATTATATAAATCGCCAAACCACTCGCCAAATTATACAAATTGACATAATTTTTCATTTTAAATAAAGAAAGAATAGATAAATTAGTATAACATTAATAAAAATACAAATAAAACGTCGAAATATAAATCACTTGATGACGTAAACACGTGTAACTTGCTTAAAGTCAGGTGAATGTGACACTTATGATCAAATATTATTGGCATTTAATCTTATAGTTTGGCGATAGATTTTTGGCCGACGGGAAAACCAAGCAGTGCCGTTTTTTAAATATGTTGCTATCAAGTTGTTTGCGATCAAGATTTGACAGATTCCATCTAGTTTCATTTAAAATACTAATTAAAAAAAAAAAAAAAAAAAAAAAAAAAAAAAAAAAAACACTAGAAAACTAGAAAACAGGAATTCTGCTATTCTGCTTTTTCGGAGTTTAGTTTTGCCCCCGATGAAAAAGAAATATATGTATATATAAATAGTACAAAACATATTTCAATTTTAAGACTTACAACACACACTTTTATTTTGTGTAAAATGACGTCATTCGCATCCACTTAAGAATTCCATATTTACGATCAACTCTTAAACATCTACAGTAAAGCATGCATAGGATGTCACTATCTCAAAATAATACACAAATGCAGCAAAAAGATGCCGTCATTAAAGAAACTCTACAAAAAAAAGGCTATCTAATAATTCATAGGCCTTCATTTGTTTGTAACATTAATGTAGCCGATTTCAGTCGTGACATCAGTCATGACGTTTTGGTTGGAAACTGACTCCATACAAACGGTTGCTATGTTGTATTTTCTATTTTGTTTATGTGTTGCAGCTATATCTTACATCTATATCTCACATCTAAGTGTTTTAATACTTGATATGTACTGGTAACATTTCCCACGATTTATATTTAAAAAGAAATTACGTATGGCAACCGTTTGTTTGGAGTCTGTTTCCAACCAAAATGTCATGACTGAAAGCGTCTATACATACTTAAAATTAAATATAGTTTATAATAGATCTATGTTTTAAAAGAAATTATTCGTTTATATTTTTTCAAAATAGCACATATTTAATTACATTTTCTTTCGATGTTATGAGAAAATGGCAACAAAAAGATATAATTGCTATTTTTCAACTATTTTCTCTTTACTTTCCACATAAGTAAATAAGTCCTCACATAAGTAAATAAAGTCCTCATAGTATTACTTGAGTTGCCAAAATTAAACAAATGGTGCTAAAAACTACAAAAAAAATAATAATAATATTTCAAAAATAAATGGATGTGCGATGAAAATGGATCTGCGTTGAAAATGTGCGATGCTTAGAAATTAAAAAAATTGCTATAGAGTATTTCAGCGTAATGCTTTGTTTTACGGCTAACTTTTGTAAGGTAACGTTATTTTTTGGAGACGGCACAAAATAAGCTGGGAGAAAGAAATAGCATACCGTACCGGGTCCAAAAAAAAAAAGCAATTTAACAAATTACAACGACTATTTGGAAAATGATTTTTTCAAAGACTAAAATTTAAGACATAAAAAATCGCACGGAGTTGAACATACATTATGTACGCCATGAATTAAACATTAACATTCCTGGACGCATCATGAACAAATTTTAAAAGAAATTTCAGTTTTACAATTTTCGGTACTGTAATTTTTTAAACTTCTACGGAGCTGGTCATACATTACGTACGCCATGGATTAAACATTAATATTCCTGGACCAATTTTAAATGAAATTTCATTTTTAAACTTCTAAACATCCCACAATATTACTTTTTAAATCATCGTATAGAGAAAAAAATGCATTTTTAATTGCAATTTGTTTGAAAGTTGTATCTCAATTTGTTTCTGAGTTATTATTTGTTTTTGTAGTTTTTATTACTTTTTTGTCATAGTGGCAACAGAAGTATCCATCTCTGTTGAAAGTAAAGGGAAAATACAGATTACTCTTTAGACCAATCAGAAAACGAATCAAATGCGGGATTCAACTAATAAAACGCTTCAGATATGTTTTTGATTTTCTACCCTGACCGAGGACAATAACTCTTTTTCCAAATGGTTAAAAAGGAAGAAGAAATGATGCCATAATCGACTGTTTCTAATTTGCACCCTCGAAATATAAAAGTCTCTATTGGTGATTGAAAAATTATGCTACACAGATTATCGCAAAACATCAAATTCAAATATTTTGGCTTTTTTGTTCTTTTAAATAGAAAAAAAAAATCCATATTTATTTTCCTGTTTAAATAGGTTTTATTATTCTGTAATATTAGTGCGTGCATATTTTCTTTGCTCCATGTGCTGTAATCCGATTTTCTACGAAAACATCCAGCCAGTGAAAATGACGTACACTAAATTTCCTTGACTATGTAGATAAATTGTGCTTCTTTATCAGTTTTTTTTTTTTAATCTAATTTTTAAACGGTTTGGAACGTATTTTTGATAGTAGGTGCATTCAGTAGGTTACCCTCATAGGTACCTTCTGGTGCAATCAGAAACGAAATCTGACAAATATTTTTTGAGTTATGCTTGACGAAAGGTTTTTATTAGGCATTCTGTTAGTAGGCCAAGGCGTTAATATCCATCGTAGCTGTATGTGGCCGGAAAGTAGTATTGCGCTGTGTATTAGCCTTCGCTTCGCTCAGACACTAAAGTATAAAGTTAAAAAAACTTTTTGCAATATATTTGAGCAATTTTATGTTAATCCATTTTTCTAATGTTAAAAAACGTGATTTCTAACTTTAATCTTTTCTACGCTATAAGATTCTCACTTGAAAGCAATTTTGTGTTTTGGTATTACCTCGATATTGTCTAGAAATATCTTGATTATCGTGTCATTGTTGCGATACCGTCGTACCGATATCTATAGAATGATTCGAAATGCTTATATTAAGCATTTGTTAACTTATTAAAGAACTTGGCAAGAACTCGTTTTTAATAGTGATCTTAACCGCACATAGATTTTTCTTTTATCGATTCATAAACAATCGATTGTATTATTCTCTACTGTCGCTGTAAAAAAAATTAGCTTGCTATAAAATTTGTATATGATATCTTGGTAGTGTACAACGTGTTGTTAATTTAAATTTTCATTTTACAGTACAATTTTTAACCCCACCACCACCACCCAAATTACAAATTTTTTATTTATTGTTTTTTTTTTTTTTGAGGAAAAATTACTTTTTTTTTTTAAGTATATATTCAGTGACGCAAATGAAGGTTTATTAAAATTTAAATGTATAGGGCATTTACCTAAATCTAACGAATATAGTTGTGCTGCATACTATTAATATGACAATAGGATATGGAAGAATTTTTGAAGCCAGTTTAAAAATATCGAATTATAAAAAATATTAATTTGACATAATAGCTTTAAGTATTTTTTATATAATAAGGTATTTATTTCTACAAGCATTTATTTATTTCTACAAGCAAATATTTATTTCTACATTTTAACATTTAAAGAATGAAGCCCATACCTGGAATAAAAATCTGATCAACAGTGTATAGAGCATTCAGCATTTTTTTTTATTATTATTAAATGCAGAAAAATAAATGAAGTGATAATAGAAAATGTAAAAGCGCATACTATCATTATTACAAGTAAATAATAACAAATGTGATTGTAAAAGAAAATAGTCGTTAATGTAAAGACATGTCCTATTGTTAGATCGCCAGATGCGAAAAATTTAAGAATATACCATAAATTCGAATATACAGGAATCCCTCGCATTACTGTGCAGTAACCTTTTTTTGATATTCCCTCGATTAGTGCCGTTAAAATTTCGATTAGTGCGCAATCACGAAATGGGTGATGTTTTTTGAAGCCAGCTTAAAAATGTCGAATTACAAAAACATTAATTTGACGTAAGAACTTTCCGTTGTTTGTTTTTTTTTTTATATATAATAAACTATTATTTCTACAAATAGCACATAATTTTTAATTTTAAAGAATGAAGCTTGTATTAGAAATAAAATTCTGATCAACAGCGCATAGAGCTTTAACCGAACATTTTTTTATTGCTAAATGCGGAAGCATAAATGAAGTATCAATAATAAAAGTAAACGCCTATACTATCATTACTATAGGCAGTTAATAACAAAAATAACTGTGAAATAATAGTAAGTAAGCATATGTCCTATTGTTAGAAGATTGCCAGATTCGAAAGACTTAAGGACATGCATGTTGAGTGGAAACACCACTCAACACTTCGAACAATTTTATGCAACATTAATTGTAGTTTTATACATACTATTTTGTAGTATTTTTCATATTGTTTTTACATACCTGTACATTTTGTAGCATTATTCATATTATTTTTACATACTACTTTACACATGTACAAATATTTTAGTTATGTTTTCACAGCCCTTTGGTGAAAGGGACAAGTGTTGTAGAGAAGCAATTACCTTCGTTCCACCAATTTTAAAAATTACGTCGTGAGTCCAACTACCAGGACTCTCACAATAACGTTGACAGTTTTTGTCAAGTAAAACTTATAGGGCTTATTTATTGGGTCCATAATTCGGACCTCACAGATCGAGCTCGGGGTCCCAGCAGGAGCTACTTTCTGCTAGATGGAGGCTGAACTCGTTGGCGTCCAGGCGCTACCGCTTGCTCCAATGGGAGGCGAGCAGGACAGAAGAGATTTGAATATTGCTCGGAATTGGCCCCGGTGTTACTTAACATTATTCAGGGCCCTGCCTTCCTTTCTTTTAAAAAATAATAAGTTTTTTTATGGGGGAACTACGTGTGTCTCTCAGTGGTAGATGTAGATTAGTC
This sequence comes from Maratus speciosus, assembly GCA_963932465.1. Lineage (NCBI taxonomy): Eukaryota > Metazoa > Arthropoda > Arachnida > Araneae > Salticidae > Maratus > Maratus speciosus. The sequence goes on along the minus strand of OZ010792.1, from coordinate 274,430,166 downwards.
TTAGAATGAAGTAATAGATGTCGACTGACCTTAGAGTTAGCAGTACTTCTTGATTTGTCTGAGAGTCAGGTAGTTTTCTTCGACTTGTTGTACAGCCTAGATGATCTTAGAATTTTAGAGTATTGTACAGTACCAAAATTAGACTAAGTGCCTCTGGCAAAATAACCATAAAATAACAGATTGAATATTCTACAAATGTGGAGGAGCCGCCCTGATCATCACCTTGTCTGGTAATTAATAAGGTACTTAAAATATTATTTTATTGTTCCTTGATTGTTTTAATTGTAAATTGTACTGAAATGGTACTGCAGGAGGTGTATGCCCAGTTTAGCGTTAATAGTGTGAAGAGGTCAAAATTAAAATAATAAATGAATCATTAAATTTTGTAAAGGTTTGAAAAGCATTTTTACCGTTTCAGTCGTATGTTTGATTGCAGCCACCACAGTTTTTTTTTATCGTTCCAGTCGTATGTTTACTCTCAACCACAACAGCAAAGAACCATACTGATCTTATATTAAATCGGCAAGCTTCGGAGATAAGTATAATTCGAAATAATATTTTACAAATTGTGTTTAAGTGCAATTAGCCATTTTCGCTGCTCAAAATATTTAAAAAATAATTCTCTAAAATTGTAAATTAGTCGTTGGGGGCCACTGTAATACTTACCCATCGTGGATATGCATAATATACAATATGAAAATAAAACATGTGTAAACTATTTATAAAATGCATATCCGGGGATAACTAAGGTTACTAAAATTTAATAGACTTTGTCGCACTTTTACGTTCTAAGTACATACCAAATTTCAAGCCTCTATCTCAATTTGTTCGGTAAATAGAGTGTTTAAAATCGTGGCTTGATGACGTCATAAACTTTAAATCGAGGCTAACGAAAAAGACAGGCTACCGCGGTGCATCCCAAGTGCCTTTTTTTTACAGACCGCTAGAGTGACATGATGCTCTTTTCGTACACCTGCATTGGCACATTCGAACATCACGTGACTCCAGCGGTCTGTAAAAAATGATACGTCGAATGCAACGCGGTAGCCTGTCTTTTTCGTTAGCCTCGCTTTAAATGCTCTATTACTGAATTGTAAAAGAAACATCCTTATAACTCCAAAAATAATAATCATATTATCTAACAGTTTATTGCGTTGGATTAAGCGTCTCATTTCCAATTAAAATATATCTTTCAATTGAAATTTGAATGAAATACAGGGTCATGAAAAGTCAAAGAGTGTGGAAAATAGGATTGTAAATAGCTCAGCAAATAATTAATCGATCGACTTCATTCTTTATGCAAAATTTATGTTTTTTATTGTCAATTATCTTCACTCCTTAAAATAAACAATTTCGAAAAATTTTATGTACTTTTTATCAGAACGAATATTTTGAAAGTCCGAAAAAAATAGTTTCAGATAATCGAGGTTAATTAAATTCAATAGACCTCTTCTAATTCTAACATACTAAGTACACGCTAAATTTCAAGTCTTTATCTCAATTTGTTCGCAAGACAGAGTGTTTACAGACACACACACAGACGCACAGACAGACGGACGGGTTGGCAATTTTTTTTTCCTAAAAATATGTTTTTCGGAATCTCCAGTGTCTGAAACGTGTAAATTCGACAAAAAAATTTTCGATTTTTAAAACGATTACAATACGCATGATGGATAACTAAAAGAAAGTTGCCAAAAGAAGTGTACCGTGAAATTGAAAGTAGTTTAACGAAGATAAGATATAAATATGTAAAGTGATTGTTCTGTATGTTCAAACAGAAAAATTAAGGGCTGCCTATAGGAGACTCATTTGAAAGATACCACACGATGAAGAACTATAAAGTATAATTTTTACATAAAATTAAAACTATTGTGTTATATCTAAATTATTAAAAATAATTAATAAATTGTGTTTTTCCTTCATAATCTTGCATATTTTGTAACAGTTCGCTCAACGTAAATTAATTCCGACCAGTATGATACCTATGTATAAACTTAAAACGACAGCAAACAGTTAATACTGTAAAAATCTATTCAGAAACGTTTGCGAAAATCAGTGGCAGCAAAATAAACTTTTGCTTTTTAATAAATGTTTCTTTATATCTTAAAAATATATTGGATTCTCAGATTTCAAAAGAAAAAGAACTCGTAACCTCGGGTAACTCGGGAAAATTTATTGCATATTTTCGTATATTAAAAAGCAAATCTCTTTTTCATAGAGTGTATAGAATCTTGGGACACACATTCTGCTCCGAAACACGCTTTTAGATAAAATAATGGAAAGATTCTTGAAAGGACACTTTTAGGTAGATTTCGTATGAAATACTACCTATTGGCGTCGTTCCTATGTTGGAATTTCTGAAAAATTTTTGCAGATCAACACCGATCATGACCCCTAGAACCCAAAACCACCCTCAGTAAAAAACTTTATATATCTATCTATCTATCTATGTATCTATATATATATATATATATAATACCATTAATTAAACATAACCTACCACCGTCAATTATTATGAATTAAAGCTGTAAGTATTAAAAAAAATAATAATAATAATAATAATTATAAGAATTATTATGGAAGAAAAAAGAAAAAAGTGGACACCGACAAAAATTGAAAAGCTTATACATTGAATTACGTTATCAAGGGCACAGAATTCAATGATATAAGCAAAATGGTCGTTTTCTGTGGGAAAAATAAGCTAAAGCTAAAATTAATTTTCCCCTGTGCCCGAACAACCACTAAAATCAAGTGAATTGATTAAAAATGAAAGCAGAATAGAAACAAATAATATGAAATGGAAGAATCAATAAAACGTATTTAAATATTTATAGGATATAAAATATAAATAATAAACAACATACCGATTAATACTTCAGTATTTTACAAAAATCCATTATATATATATATATATATATATATATATCACTTTCTTCTGGACACGATAACTTCCGTAATTCTTCACCAATCTCTTCCAAACAGATACATAAAATCAAGGGGCATAAAATCTCGGTCAAGTTCGTTAATGGGCAAAATCGAGTCAAGGGGGTGGAAATAGGGAGGGGTTTTGTGAAAACCGAAAAAAACCCATAACTTCATAATTTTTATACATATCAAATCAGTTTAAAGTTTTTATTACTTCTAAAAATAGCACCAAAAATTTATGTATCACAGATTTTTGATAAAATTAAAAATGGGCTCAAGGGCGCAAAAAATAAGGTTTTTGGGAGAAAAAAATTCATAACTTCGTCACTTCTCAAGATATCAAATCCAATTAATTTTATTATATATCTCCTTAATATTATCTACAACTTTTATATTCACAAGTTTTTGATAGGACCAATTCGTACTGCAAAAAAAATTAAAAACGAAAACAAAAAAAGGGGGGTGAAGAAGAAAAATTTCCATAACTCCGTCAATTCACAAGATATAAAATCTCCATGAATTTATCACATATCTTCTTAATATTGTCTTCAATATTTATACAGACAAGTTTTTGCTAGGACCAATTCTTACAGCAAAAACAAAATAAAAATACATAGCGTTGAAGAAAAAAATCATCTTATTAAGAATGTATTCAAATCCAAATTGCTTATTTTTTAACTCATTTTTAAATTAATTTTTGCTCTCAAACGCGTCCAATTGATAGATTCTCTTCTTCAGATACTATATAATGTACCGTAATGATCGATTTTTTGATAGAGGCAGAATATATTTCAAAAAATGATGTCAAATTGGGCATTTTGAACAGAATTTCACGAAGCGATTGTGTTAGAAACGAAAAATATTGCCCTACTGAGAAAATAATTGTTTATTAATCAAGTTTCAATTAATTGAAAGAAAAATAAAAACACATGTCGCTTATAAATCTTTTCAAAAATCAAGTCAGCAAGTTTCGTATTTTTTCTATTAAAAATTAATCTGAAAATGTGCCAGAAAATTTCGAATTGTTGAGCATGGAAAAGTATTTTTTTTTTTTTTAATATCGCCTTAACATGATTCTGATAAAACCAGCTATTATATAAAAATGAAATAAAAACTCGTCAGAAGGGGTCAGATAAAACTGTTAAAGTGGATTTATCATGATTTAGTTTTAGTTAGTGCAATTAATATACTTAACTTCGAAATCTACCTCCGCCTGTAGGCCGGGCCGGCAGAGATTTTTTTCGATTATACGATATTTATGAATCGATTAGTTAGAATTAAACTCGCTTTTAATTATTACACGAAAGACTTCAATCTGAATTTAGCAAAGTATATTGAGAGTATTTTTGTAAGACAAATTTATTTTACATAATTTTAAGCAATTCCTATGACCACAATGAAGTAGCCCGAGGCACAAGTAGCTCATTTATAAGTTTGTTTTGTTTTACTGCATGTGTAGTTTGTGTTGTATCTCTCTATTCTAAAAAAAAGTAACTACCGCTGTCACCGCCGCCGCCGCCGCCGGTTTTGAATTTTTTGTGACCGGAGGTCTTTCTTCGTTAATATTAAAGAAACTGTTGCATACAAAAATATGAAAATCGGTAGTATTATAGAGAAATGTTTGATAAACACGCTGATGCAGACAGTTTTCAAATCGAAGAATTATTTTAAGAGATATTTAATGCCAAAGTTGGACAAAATCGTTCCATTAAAAAAGTTTTATAGGAGCAAAAACTGTACATAGGAATTTAATCATTTTTAGATCATTTTATGCGTCAGAATTTCCCGGGGTGCAGATTGCAGTTAGTTTTTTAATTTGAATAATTTTTCGAGGTTTTATTTCTATTCTAAATTCAAATTTTCAGCATTTCAAGAGATATTTTTTACAAATTTTAGAAAATTGTATTAATTTAAACTGTTGCCAACAGTATAAACAGCGCAAACAGTAATGTTTGCTTCAAATTAAAAATTTATTTTACACGTGACTATTATAAACAAAAAATATAAAAAGCAGGAACTCATTGAAAATTACGTCATAAAAACTATAGTTACACGTGAATTTTAAATGAGAAAGAATATTGTAAAATAATAAATTCAGCAACATGCGTTAGAAGTCCTAAATAGGAGAATTTACGTCATATTACACTTATTACGTAAAATGAACAAAAAATAATATTGCAAAACAATTTTAATTTAAAAATTGCGCGAGACATTTACTTGACATTTTGAGATGATCATAATATTTCATTTCTAACAAAAGTATTTTGACGTGAATATTAAAAAGAGAAAGAAAAGTTTGGTGAAAATTACGTCAGATTATAATTGTCAGATTCAAATTATAATTCAATCTTCCGAAATCTTTTTAAAGGCGATCAAATTAGCGTGCTGTTAGAGTCTGCGGTGTCTGTACGGGGGGTTGACGAGCGTAGCTCGTAGGGGGCAGAGCCCCCTAGTGAGGATAAAATGAGTTATGTCTTCTTCAACGTGGTCTGCTATCAAGTGATTGAATAATTAAGACATTAGTGATCAGTAGGGGAATGAATTGAAAGATGTGTCAGAAAGTAGCTTCTTTGGATTTGAGAACATGCAAAATAATAGGATCCAGTATAGAGATGACTTTCCGAATTTTCTAATTTTTCCACACAACAGGCAATCTATGTACACCAGGCTAAAATAAACAAATAAATGAATCATAAATAAATAATCTATACTCCTATTATAAAGAGGAAAAAATTGTTTATTTGTAGGAGGTAAGCTCTGGAACTACCGAACCAATTCCAAAAGTAATGGTATCAAAATGATGGTGTTAGTCCAACTTAGAACATAGGCTATATCTTATGTCTGTGGCACTACCCCAAAGGGGGTGCAGGAGCTAAAAACGTTCTAAAAATGCGATTTCAGAGTTACTGAAGGGCCAGAAATATGAAATTTCGAATATTAGTTACTTATAAGATATAAATGATGTCTAAGAACAGTTCTTAAACAATTCGAAATTTAAAAGGGGTGAAAATGCACAAAAAGCGTTCTAAAAAACGTTCTAAATGGTAGTTTCTACACAATATCAGGAAATATCAAACCGATTTAAAAAATATTGGTGTCAAAATGATGGTGACAACGCTTGCTCCAAGATAGGTTATGTTTTATGTCTGTGGCACTACCCCAAAGGGGGTGTAGTAGCAAAAAACGTTCTAAAAATGCGACTTATGTGTTACTGAAGGGCATAGAAATATGAAATTTTGAATATTAATTACTTATAAGATATAAATGATGTCTAGGAACAGTTCTTAATCAATTCAAATTTTAAAATGTGTGAAAATGCACAAAAAACGTTCTAAAAAACGTTCTAAATGGTAGTTTCTACACAATCTCAGGAAATACCAAACCGATTTAAAAAATATTGGTGTCAAAATGATGGTGATAACGCTTGCTCCAAGATAGGCTATGTTTTATGTCGGTTTCACTACCCCAGAAGGGGTGCAGGAGCAAAAAACGTTCTAAAAATGCGACTTATGTGTTACTGAATGGCCTAGAAATATGAAATTTGAAATATTAGCTAATTTTTAGATATAAAGGATTTCTAAGAACAGTTCTTAAACTATTCGAAATTTGAAAGGGGTGAAAATGCGCGAAAATCGTTCTAAAAAACGTTCTAAATGGTGGTTTCTACACAATCTCAAGAAATAAAAAACCGATTTAAAAAATAATGGTGTCAAAATGACGGTGACAACCCTTGCTCCAACATAGGCTATGTTTTATGTCTGTGCCACTACCCGAAAGGGGGTGCAAGAGCAAAAAACGTTCTAAAAATGCGATTTTTGCGTTACCGAAGGGCCTAGAAATATGAAATTTGAAATATTAGCTATTTATTAGATATAAAGGAATTCTAAGAACAGTTCTTAAACATTTCAAAATTTGAAAGGTGTGAAAATGCGCGAAAATCGTTCTAAAAAACGTTCTACATGGTGGTTTCTACACAATCTCAGGAAATACCAAACCGATCTGAAAAATAGTGGTATCAAAATGATGGTGGCAACCCTTGCTCCAACATAGGCTATGTTTTATTTCGGTGCCACTTCCCCAAAGGGGATGCAGGAGCAAAAAACGTTCTAAAAATGCGATTTTAGCGATACTGAAGGGGCTAGAAATATAAAATTTGGAATATTAGTTACTTATAAGATATAAATGATGTCTAAGAACAGTTCTTAAACAATTCGAAATTTAAAAGGGGTGAAAATGCACAAAAAGCGTTCTAAAAAACGTTCTAAATGGTAGTTTCTACACAATCTCAGGAAACACCAAACCGATTTAAAAAATATTGGTGTCAAAATGATGGTGACAACCCTTGCTCCAAGATAGGCTATGTTTTATGTCGGTGTCACTACCCCAAAGGGGGTGCAGGAGCAAAAAACGTTCTAAAAATGCGATTTATGTGTTAGTGAAGGGCCTAGAAATATGAAATTTGAAATATTAGCTACTTATTAGATATGAAGGATTTCTAAGAACAGTTCTTAAACTATTTGAAATTTGAAAGGGGTCAAAATGCGCGAAAATCGTTCTAAAAAACGTTCTAAATGGTGGTTTCTACACAATCTCAGGAAATACTAAACCGATCTGAAAAATAATGGTGTCAAAATGATGGTGACAACCCTTGCTCCAACATAGGCGATGTTTTATGTCGGTGCCACTACCCCATAGGGGGTGCAGAAGAAAAACGTTCTAAATTGCGGCTTTTGCGTTACGGAAGGGCCTAGAATCGTGAAATTTGGAATGGTAGTTAGTTATAAAATATCATTGATCTCTAAGGACATTTCCTAAAAAAATCGAAATTTAAAAGGGGGTCAAAATGCGCAAAAATCGTTGTAAAAAAACTTTCTAAATTGCGATTTCTATGCAGTCTCAGGAAGTACTGAACCGATTTCAAATATAATGGTGTAAAAATGATGGTGACAGATCTTGCTACAAGATAGGCTATATTTTATATCTGCTTCCACTACCCCAGGGGAGATGCAGGAGCAAAATGCGCGAAAAGCGTTCTATAAACGTTCTAAATGCCGATTTGTCGGCAATATCTCAGGAAGAATGAATCTGATTTCAAACGTAATAGTAGGAAATTGATGCTGACAGCCTCTGCTCTAACATAGATGCTATTTTATGTCGGTATCACTATCACTAAGACGTTGTAGGAGCAAAAAAGCGCCCTAAATTTCGATTTTTGTTATAGGTAGGGGCTTGCAACTTAAAATTAGGCAAGGTACATATTTATTAGATATAAATGATCTTTAAGAACAGTTTCGAAAAAATTGGAAATTTAAAAAGGGGTGAAAATGCGCGAAAAGCATCCTAAAAACGTTCTAAATTGCGATTTCTACTCAATCTAAGGAAATACCAAAGCTATATCAAAAGTAATGGTTGGAAATCAATGGTGACAGTCCCTGCTATAACATAGGTTATATTTTATGTTGCTGTCACTACCATCTGAGGGTTGCAAAAGCAAAACATGTTCTAATTCGCGTTTTTTGCACAACTGAGGGTCTAACACTTTGAAGTATGGCATGGTATTTACTTACAAAATGCAACTGCTTTCTAAGAACAGTCGAAAGAAAATTCCAAATAAAAAAAAATGAAGTGAGTGAAAAGCGTTATAAAAAACAACTTTTAAGCAAACTTATAAATTACCAAACCGATTAAAAAAATTAATGATGACAAATTGTTGACAGAACCTGCTCAAACATAAGCTATATTTTATGTCTGTTCCACTACCACCAGAGGGTTGCAGGAGCTAAAAACTTTTTAAATTGCTATTTCTGTAATACTGAAATGGCTAGAAACTTTAAATATGACACGGTAGTTTCATATAAAATATAAATGTCCTCGAAGGAACGTCAAAAATAAATTCGAATTAAAAAGGGGTGAAGCGAAGGGGAGGTGCGAAAAGCATTCTAAAAAAGTTCTAAATTACGATTCTATGCAATTTCAGGGAATATAAACCGATTTTAAAAGTAATAGTTGCGAATCAATGGTAACAGTCTCTGATCCTACACAGGCTATATTTTATGCCAGTGATTCTACCACCTGGGGTTCACAGGAACAACAAACGTTCTAAAAAAGTTCTTTAAAAGCTTTTTAAATCATATTTCTGTGGAATATTAGGAAATAACAAACCGATTTCAAAATTAATGTTGGCAAATTAATGGTGACATTTCCTGTTTCAACATAGCCCTTAATGTTGAGAGAGGTGTTAGGACTTGGAATTTGACATGATGGTTAATTTTAAGATGTAAGAAGAAGATGGTTTCTAAAAAATTTAAAATTTCAAATGAATACTGAAATGAGCGTATTAATTGAGCATAAAAGTTTCAAAATATTTTCTAAATTATCATTTATTTAGTTTTATTTCATTTTATTAATTTAAGTCTCATTTCTGCCTAATGCAGTGCAATAATGATGTTTAATCAAACTGTGTTTTAAATAGTAATTTTTGAATTATTCCTAAAAGTAATAAGTACCTTTTAATAAAAAAAACCTTTTAATAAAATAAAATATTACCTTTTAATAAAATAAAAATGTAGTTAGTACCTTTTAATAAAAATTAGACTTATAAATATCACTTGGCATATTTCAACAATTACGCGAGCAAAGCCGCGGGGTTTGCTAGTATATAAATAAATAAATTATAATAGATGTCACAATATTCATTTACCAAGAAATTAATTTTTAAATTAATTTTATTTGTACTACACGTCTGTGAAAATAAAAGACGATCACTCTATACTAACTTTATCGCAAATCATAATATATATGTTTTTTAATGGCACCAATGGTTTAACTGTAATTAAGTCTACTAATTAATGCAATACCTATATTTTGCTTATGAGGTTGTCTAGATATAGAAATTGTAAAAAACTCTAAAACATGCAATACTAATAACTAATTTTGAGACAATATTTAGATTAACAATTTCGCATGCAACGTTTACTGCAGTTCCAAAAACAACTTTCGATTTATTCTATTGAGCTGATTCAGATATCAGACCAGATGCTGAGATCGTCAACCCCTTAACCTACGATTTACGTCAACAGCTCCATGGTTTGGCAAATCCATAGCTACCAATAAAATTTAATAGAAATTTTCGGCTTGTTTAATCATGGAATTTCGACGATTAAATGAAACAATATTTGCTGTGAAATTTTAGTGATAAGATTAATTTACATTTGGCTCGATCATCGTACACGGGCTATACCCGTAGTTGTAGGTTAAGGGGTTAAAGGTTGGTTGGGAGAATTAAACCTCCAGATTCGTCCGGTATGGCTCATTTGCTAGAGCATTGGCAGCTTCAGCCAAGACATCCCTGCTTCGAATCCTGGCCCGGACTTTTTTCGCCAACTTGGTAATTTACAACTGTTATCATATTTGGATTTTTTCCGAAAAATCTCACCTTCGGATACCAAACAAGTCTTTCGCTCAAATAGTTTCAGAACTATCCAGGGTTAAAATTTGAAACTTCTAATGTTAAATTTATGTTTAATCGTTGCAAAGCAGATCGCAAGGCGGTAGTTTTTTTAAGTATACTTCAGAAACTACTTGATGGAATGATCTGTAATTTTGGATTAGAATATTTGCAGCTTCTAGAAACTGATTTCTATATAAAAATTTTATAAGTTAAAATTATTATATTTTTTCAAACAATGATTTTAAATGTAAAGGAAGTTCGAGTATTATGGTATGGTCGGACGATATGGAATATTGTTTCTCTATTGTCACATACATACGTGTTTCGCTATTGTCAGTTAATCCCTAACTATGCACCAGCATCGCGACGGTAGAAACACAAATACAATTACCTACACCAGGCATTAAGTAGAGAATAGGTTTGCTGGGAATCAGCTATTTCCCGCTCATCACTATTTAATAGTTGCATGCAAAGTCAACCTTTTTATCTGTTAACCCTTAACTGGAAACGTGCCGTCTGTGAGACGGTTGCGTTTACATATCTGTCCTTAATATTTTCTCTCTCCGACATTCAAAACGTATTTTTATGCTGTTATATTAAAAAAGTGGTCATGTTAATGCATTACTATTAAAGATTAAATGTTTAAGTTCACTATTTGGTAAATTATTAAGTGTTCTTTTGTGCACGGAATTTTCATGTTTCCGGTTAAGGGTTAACTGGCTATTGAAATCTCATAGCCCTTTCTAGTATATATTTTTAATACCGAAAACAATCAAGTTTTAATCATATACACTTAGATGATACAGACAGTTGCTTATCTGGGGTATTTTCAGAATGGAAATTATTTAAAAGTTTCTTGTCGCAGAACCGTGCATTTAAGTGATACCACAGATTTCATTCGAAGAAACGACCTACAACAGCTTTATCCTACAACATGCAGCATGCTACACTTCGCAGCAATCTTGCCACTATATTCAGTGGACTGTGAGGAAGGCTTCAATGTGATGACAGTAGCAAATGACCGAACAAAATTGAGAAATTGAATGTGTATAAGAAATGTCGAAGATGTCATTTACCTATAACCTATACGATTGCCCAGTAGGCAACCGTACAATTTTGAAACTGCCTTTGAAGAAAGAAAAACCTTGCTTCAATGAAAAACCGAATATTTTTATATTTTTTTTATGTGACATGTATTTTTTTTTTCAAACTTTATTAAATATATTATCTCAAAATCGGGAGTTAATTTGGGTTGAAAAGTTTTATTTCATAACATTTTAATGGGTTAAATCAGGACATTTTCAGTTAAATTGGAATATTAGGGTAGGGGAGTATACAGTGAGACAGCAGCCATTTTGACATATAGTTATAACTTTTTCTCTTAGCTGGAACACACACTAAACCACCTCATCTTATGCAAAACGTGATGTAGTTTCGGCACATCGATTACTTGTCCAACAAAATAGTAAGTAATTATTTATTTTACAGGGGTTAAAGTTACATAAACGTCCATTTTAGACTTGATTTATTTCATTATGGCATATATTTACTTAACCAAACCTATCTAATATCTAATGATATACTATGTCGACAAAACGACACAAGCATTCAAAGCTATGAAACTGATGATGAAACAGATATGGCATCCATTTTGTTACAACGCACAGAGGAGTATTTTCTGAAAAATGTGGACAAAATTATTTTATGAGCTGTATCAAGTTGAAATGTTGTAAAAAGCTATTTAGAGTCATTATATATAAAAAAAATTTTAAATATATATAATTTTTTTACGAATTTACAAAAAAATCTTTGCTTTTTAATAAGTAAACTACTATTTAAATCAGTTTAGAATAAACATTTGTGATATTTAATGAAATATTCCGGGTTTTTTAACATATTTATAACAAGTACTTTCTGTAACTTACTATTCTAATCATATTCATCTTCACCTGTTTCGTCTTCATCCTCATCTTCTTCAAATTTTGGATGTTGTCCGTATAGTGTTTTTAGTTGTTTGGCTAGAAAAAGGCCTTTTTTTCTTAAGCTTTGGCCTTGAACTACTTATAAAAGGATCAGAATTTAGTAAACGTCGGTTCAAAATATTTTTATTACATTGCTCGAGAGAAAATTTTCGGGAAAAAGTTTGCCTATATTGGCGGAGATGTTTGCTTCTAGCTTCAGCAGCCTCGTTCGAAAGTTGATCGATAGGCAAAACTGCATGTTTAATTACTGTGGCCCTATGTGCTAAAACTTTATGTACTGTTGGTAACACTGGGTGCTACCCATATAATTCGTCTTAAAGATTTGCAGTTTCTTCGGTGTAATTTGAAATTTTTTAACATCAATTCTATGTCCACTGGACAGTGCCTCTAAACGTAAAGGAACAAGAAAACTCTGAAATATATTAGCATCACTATCAGAAGTATTCTGAAATATCTGTTTAAATTGCGATCTGTTGGGAGCCATCGCAACACCATTTAGATATTTGTTCGAAATTGTGGTTTTCTTCTTCTGTATTATTTAGAATAACTTCTTCTAAATATTTACACAGTCTTAAAGAAGTCTGATCAAGAATATCTGTAGGCTAACTTCTACGCTTGTTTCTGTCACATTCATCGACTCCTCACTTATATAGCAAACCTTCTTCGCTTTCTTAATCAGAAAATAATTAGTAAATAGTCTTATTTGCACTATGAATAATTTCCATTTGCTTTCTCGCTAGATCAGCTTCTACAAAAATTGATAAGGCTTCTGATGGTGTATGCTTCTTAATAGTGGGGTTTTTTTGCTGAAGTTATAATTTTTCTGTATTTTTGTATCTCTTGTTGACTTAAAGTTTTATGAGTGTCGAGGCATCAATATTACCAGCAGCTCGTTGATTTGTACTAGCTGCATATGGTAATTGATCAAGCGGAACTTGCTCCCTTAAACCTCTTGTTTTTTGTCAATTGCTTCTGTCACACAGTTCGGCGAAATCTTTTGTTGGTCTACCTTTTTTGATATTGTACAGATAGTATATTCTACAGTTAATTTTATGGAACTGTTAAGCCAATGTTCATTTACCTTAAGAAAGTGCCATTTTTCCCTATAGGCAGCCTCCCTTTTTTTAAAAAATCCGATTTGAAATGGCTTAACGAACGTATTAATGATATTTGTTTATCTACTGGATATTTCATCATTTTTGTAACTTTACTTTCCATGAAACATAAATTTTCATCTGTTTTCGTATTAGAACAATCTTGTTTAAGGTCAAACAGCAACTTTCTTGAAAGATATTTTGCTATTATTGAAGTTTCTAAAAGAAAAATCAAGATTTTTCGTTTTCAAAATATCACCATCTTCTGATACCATTTTTTTATAAAACGGTAAAAAAAAAATTGGGGCAAGTTGGGGCAAGATTTTATTTTATGAATATAATAAGGAATATCTATATTGTATATTTCAACAAAAAGTTTTGCCCGACAAAGGGCGACAAGCATTCATAAATCACTAAAAATTTAAAAGAACAAGTAAAAATTACACTTATTTTTAAAGATAAAACAATATGGCTATTTTCATAATTATATTCTTTTATAACTAAAACTAAATACAGTAATTTAAGCTACATACCTCCCACTTCAATGTCCATAAAGGATTTTATTCAGATCTCCACTGTATGCAACAATAATTGCAATTAAATAATGCCCTTCTCACCACATCGCTGAGAAAAGAGAAATCTGCGATGCACGACAGCTGTGTTCAGACTGATAACGCGACGGGGAGTGTTACCGAACATACCTAAGATATTGTTTACCGGAAGCACTGACTAATAAGCTATACAAACACATAAAGTATTGCGGTTTTTCTACTATTGTTCAACTTTTTTTAGGAATACTCCACTGTGCAACGTAACGAAAGTACACAGTGAGACACACAGTTGTGGTACACAGTGAGACGTTCCTAATTGTGTATCTACTATGCGGTTCTCACGTAAAAAGAGTTATTTATTAATAAAAGAAGGTTTTTTTTCTCCCTCTCTCTCTATCTCTGTGTGTGTGTGTGGGGGGGGGGGGGGGGGTCGTGCGATGGTTAGTGAAATCCACTAAACGTAAGAGGCTGAAAGTTTGCATGAAGGTAGCGCAATGTCTGTCATTGTCCAACCGAGGCTCATATTTTAAAAAAAAATTTTAATCTAGAAATATTAATTAGAAGTCATAAACTGCAGAAAATTATTGATACAGTATAAAAATGTATGATTTATGAAAATATATATATTGTCTCACTGTGTACCACTTGTGGTACACAGTGAGACAATTTTTGACACTCCTTTATGCTGCTTCTGTGCTTTTATAAATTACTTTTTTAAAACCATTTATACATTAATGTGTAGCGTATTTGTGTAGCTTAAAGTTGTAGCAAAAAAATTTTCAAAAGAATAAAAATCGTTGTCATTTGTTAAGTAATAATAATTTTCTTCTTACTGTGTACTACCCTCCCCTATTCTTGATTAAACAACACATTTAGGATGTATTTATTTTTAATAGTTTTTTTTAGCGGATAGTTAAATTTAAGATGAATAAATGATCTATAAGCAGTTACAAAAAATTAGGATATTTTGGAACATATAGAAAAAAAAAGCTACATTAAGTGGTTAAAGATCAATTTTTCGGTTTTGACGATGAATCGATTTTGCTAGCCTTTTTTCAATTTGGCTGGAATTTTTTCAGATTAGCCAAACTGCTTAAGGTTGGTCAAAGGTCACTGAGAACCCGGCTTGAACCTGAAATAGTTAAAGTCAACCGAAACCAAACTGAGCCTGCAACGAAATACAGTAACGTCAATCGTAACTGCAATTCGGCTAAAATAGTGTTACACGACCCGGCTCTTATACGTAATCAATTATTAGATACGTGTATCTAAAGTCAGCTTCATTTTTATTAGTTTCTTCTATCTTTACAAGAAGAAAATATTGGATTCATGAAAATTTACGAATACCAGTTTTTGACGGATTTGCACGATTTAGGGGTCAAAGAATCCGAAAAACCTGTTTTTACAAAATGTCTGTCTGTGAGTCTGTCTATTTGTCTGTATGTGACACAAATTATGTGGGCGCCCCATCTCAAGAACTAATGAACGGAATTTAATAAAAATTTATATTTAGTTAGTCCCTGATATAAATTGGTGCTGATTAGTTTTCGGTGTAAATCGCTCAACAGGTGACGCTGCTATGCAGCATTATTCACGATTTCCGCAATAGCTCAGACTCCAGAACTAATAATGCACGGATTTTCATCAAACTTCAGACTGAATTAGTCCTTGACATGAATTGGTGTTTTATACATTTTGGTGTAAATCGCTCAACAGGTGGCGCTGCTATGCAGCATTTTCACGATTTCCTCAATAGCTAAATCTCCAGAACTAATGCACGGATTTTCATCAAACTTCAGAATCAGTTAGTCCTTGACATGTTTGTTAATCTTTTCTTTGAATAATTGCCGTTTTTCTGGTTTTTCCGGACCTGTTGGCTTGGCGGTGATTTCGTTTGATTGTGGAGGGGATTCTCCTCCGGAACATATAGCCTATGCCAAATTTGGTGGGCGCTCCGGTTGGGTGATTTAGTCCTTGACATGAACTGATGTTATATTCCTTTTGGAGTAAATCGCTCAACAGATGGCGCTACTGTGCTGTATTTTTGTGATTTCCGCAATAGCACTATCTCAAGAACTAATGCTTGGATTTTCAATGAATTTTAGATTCAGGTATACCTTGATATCAATTACTGCTGTTTATGTTTTGATGTAAATCGTTCAACAGGTGGCGCAGCTATGCTACATTTTTCAGGATTTTTGCTATAGCTCTATCTCAAAAACTAATGCACGAATTTTCATCAAACTTCAAATTCAGATATACTTTGTTTTGAATTGGTGCTAAATTGATGTATTTTCTTATACTGTTTAAATTGATTCAATTGACGTGATTTATAGAAGAAAGTTTTGTGATGGCCACAACATACTAGTTTTTCAATTTCTTCGATGAAGTGATACGTAAATTTAAGATGCTTGTTTAACACAACCAGTGAAACATCTGAAGTCACATAGTGAAGCATAGAAAATGTGAAAGTTTGTTAGGTAATTGGGTAAGGTTGTTAGGTAATTAAGGTTAATTGGGATAAAATAAAATAGGAAAATTCGTTATAGGTATATTTGCTTATTTCATTCATTTAATGTAAAATTTATTCCAAAATACAAAAAAAAAAAAAAAAAAAAAAAAAAAAAAAGCTACTTGCGCTCGAACATACTGAAACATTTTTACCGCGCCATTGAAACATTAAATGTATGTTTTTAATTCTGCACTTGAAAACTTACAGACATTTATATAATAATATTAAGTGATATACAGGTTGTCCACTGTCAACGGTGCCCAATGGCTAATTCCTAAACCGTTAGTCATAGACGTATAGTTCCAATTGCAAAAATGTTTTAAATGAGGCAAAGAAATATTTTAAAAGCGATTTGGGCTAATAAAAAGATTTCTTAAAAAATACGAAATTTAAATTTTTATACTGTAACCCGGTCCTATAAGATATATTTGGTAAAATTTTCCTATTACACTAACAATTAAGACAAAAAACGTCCCGTTCATGTAACACTAAATTTGACCGAGTTATGAAACTTTAAAAATGCATGACTTATACCACTTTTCTGCAGGTGAAACAAATGAGTTAGGCAAGGCTTTGAGGGGTCATATACCAAGTGCTTAAAGTTTTCGAAGAACTTATTTCATGCGTTTTGAAAAAAATCTTACAAGTATTACGATTGAGTTAACTTTTATTAAGCCTCAGATAGGCTAAAATAATTGTATTTTAACATATGTTTTATTTTGTAAGGATTTGGAGACTGTTTCTTTTCATAATTTCTTTTAACAAAAAATATGTTATTTTTATAAATTTTTATTTAACTTCAGCGACTGTATGCATGTTTTTCCAGTTCAAAATTTGTACTCGAACTTTAACTTACTTTCAAATATCCGATCGAGATTAAATTTTACATACTGACGTAAATTCGATGATAACATAATATTACTAGCAAACCCCGGGGCTTTGCTCGCTGTAGTTGAAATATGCCAAGTGATATTTGCATGACTATTTTTTATTGCAAGAACAGTTTTTGGATTAATTCAAAAATTACAAATAAAGCACAGTTTGACTAAACTTCATTATAAAAGTCCTTCCGGCCAGTGCGGGGAGGAAGAGGTAGCTTTCAAATTCCTTATTTTAAAAATGCCAACTTATATTATTCAAACACAAGAAGCTCAATTTAGTGAAAACCTAATATAGGGAATTCAATACTAATTTTTATCAATACTAAATCATTATGAATGAGAATTTCGTGAAATTAGTCAGCTTTATCCAAACTGCTTTTATTTAAAGTAACTTATATTTGGCTGAGATGTTGATGTATACTACCCACATGCCTTCTTACATGGAAATAGGCGAATACGTGTGTTATCGCGTGACAAATACAAGATCGTTTCAAAATGTTAGCCATACTAGAAATTCAAAGTGCTATAATCCAACCATTTTTTAAGATATAAACAAAAGAACAAATTTTCAGAAAAAAAAATCTGCTCCGGAATCTTTGTATCAACGCCAAACACATAAAAAAATCTTTTTCATTTTCCAATTTTTTAATACCGCATTTTAAATTTTAAATTCATTTTTTTTAAATGGCAACCCTTTTGAAAAAAGATGGCGAATGAAGCTGGCCAACGAACTCAGTCGAGACATTGGTATGTACTATGTACAGACCAAGTAACATCCAAATCGGTTAATAAATACGCTTGTTATCGCGTGACAAAAATCAGGTCGTTTTAAAATGTCAGCCAGAATAGAAATTCAAAATGCTATAACTCAGCCATTTTTTAAAATATGGACGAAACAGAAACTGTTCCGGAATCTTTGTATTAAGGTCAAACACATACGAAAAAAATCTTTTTCATTTTCCAATTTTTTGGTATCTCATTTTAAATTTTAATTTTTTAATTTTTTTTTAAATGGCCGCCATTTTGAAACAAGATGGCGGATGAAACTGGCCAACGAACTCGGTCGAGATATTTGTATGTACTATGTACACACCAAGGTACATCCAAATCGATTCATAAATACGCCTGTTATCACGTGACAAATATCAGGACCTTTCAAAATATCAGTCACGCTAGAAATTCAAAATGCTATAACTCAGCCATTTTTTAAGATATAGACGAAACAAAATCTGCTCCCGAATCTTTGTATCAAGGTCAAATACATAAGAAAAAAATATTTTTTCAATTTTCAATTTTTTGGTACCACATTTCAAATTTAAATTTTTCTTAAAAATTTAAATGGCTGCCATTTTTAAACAAGATGGCGGATGAAGCTGGCAAACGAACTCGGTCGAGACATTGATATGTACTATGTACAAACGAAGTTACATCCAAATCGGTTCATAAATACGCCTTTTATCGCGTGACAAAATTCAGGACGTTTCAAAATGTCAGCCACGCTAGAAATTCAAAATGCTATAACTCAGCCATTTTTTAAGATATAGACGAAACAAAAACTGCTCCGGAATCTTTGTATAAAGGTCCAATACATAAGAAAAAAATATTTTTCCATTTTCAATTCTTTGGTACCACATTTCAAATTTAAATTTTTTTAAAAATTTTTAAATGGCCGCCATTTTGAAACAAAATGGCGGATGAAGCTGGCCAACGAACTCGGTCGAGACATTGGTATGTACTATGTACATACTGAATTACATCCAAATCGGTTCATAAATTCGAGAGTTACAGTATGACAAAAGTCAGATACATATATATATATATATATATATATATATATATATCAACTTTTGAACGGAGGGTGGTTTCGGGGTCTGGGGGTCATGATCGATGAAAATATACCAAAATTTTTTGAAATCGCTTTCCTCCGAACGGCTGCAATAGGTAGCTTTTTGTAATGAAAGCTACCTAAAAGTGCAATAGACAGAAATGAGATTTTAATTAATAAGAAGAACTAAAACTAATTCCAAATAAATGATAATTGAGAAAGTATTTTTAGACTTTTATGCTCATTTCAGTATTCATTTGAAGTTTTGAATGTTTTAGAGACCATCTTAACACATTTACATCTTAAAATTAACCATCATGTCAAATTCCAAGCTCCTTGTCTGACAGTCTACGACCTCTCTGATGTTAGTGGCACCAACATAAAATGCCAAAACAGAGCTGAAATAGAATGTCCCGAAAAGTGTTGTAACAGAGACTGTCACCATTAATTTGTTAACATGAACCTTGAAATCGGTTGGTATTTCCTAATATTCTATAGAAAACGGAATTTAGATATTTTTAAAGGCTTTCTTGTTGTTCCTGCCAACCAGGTGGTAGTGACACCGGCATAAAATATAGCCCGTATAGAGTCAGGGAATATCACTCTTGATTCGCAACCAATAACTTCTGTAATCGCTTTGTTATTTCCTGAGTATCCATAGAAATCGTAATTTAGGAATCTTTTAGAATGCTTTTCGCTCCTTCCATTCGCTTCACCCCTTTTTAATTTCGAATTTATTTTCGACTGTTCTTAGAGGACATTTATATTTTGTAACTACCGTGCTACATTTAAAGTTTCTAGTCTCTTCAGTACCGCAGAACTCGCAATTTAGAAAGTTTTTTGATCTTGCAACCCTCTAGGGCTTCTGGCACCGACATGAAATATAGGTTATGTTTGAGCAGGTTTTATCACCATCAATTTCCAACCATTATGTTTGAAATCGGTTTCGTATTTCATACGACTGCATAAAAATCGTAATTTAGAACGCTTGTAGAACGCTTTTCGCTCACTTCATACTTTTAAATTTGGAATTTTCTTTCGAAAATTCTTAGAAAGCATTTGCATCTTTGAAGTAATTATCATTCTAAATTTTAAATGTTAGACACCCTCTTTAACACAAAAAACGCAATTTAGAACATTTTTTGCTCCAGTAACCCCCAGGTGGTAGTGACAACAACGTAAAATATAGGCTATGTTGGAGTGGGGACTGTCACCATCAATTTGAAATCATTACTTCTGAAATCGGTTTATATTTCATGAGATTGCGTAGAAATCGCTATTTAGAACGTTTTAGAGTGCTTTTCGTTTATTTTCACCCCATTTAAATTACAAATTTTTAAGAAACTCTTCTCAGAGAGCATTTACATCTCATAAATAATTACCATGACAAATTTCAAGTTGCTAGCCCCTTCAGTACCACAAAAATCACAATTTAGAACGTTTTTCAATATGCAACCGCAAGTTGGTAGTGACGTCGACATGAAGTAGATCCCATATTGGAACATGGACTGTCATCATTAATTTCCAACCATTACTTTTAAAATTGGTTTCGTACTTTCTGAGATTGCGTAGAAATCGCCACACTGTTAAAAAAAAAAAAATAAATAATAAAAAAACGGACTAAAAAACGGAAATACTACTGGCAATCTAGACGCCAGTACTATTTCCGTTTTTTTACGGGAATTTTTACCCATAAATTAAAGAAAAGTTTTCGTTTTTCAGATTAGAAACGGAAATTTTTCTGTAATTTATGGGTAAAAATTCCCATAAAAAAACGGAAATAGTACTGGCGTCTAGATTACCAGTAGTATTTCCGTTTTTTAGTCCGTTTTTTTACAGTGCATTTAGAACGTTTTTAGAACACTTTTTGCACATTTTCTCCCCTTTTAAATTTCGAATTTTTTAAGAAATGCTCTTAGAGATCATTTATATCTTATAAGTAACTACTAATCCAAGTTTCATTTTTCTAGGCCTTTCAGTAACACAATTTCGAAATTTTTTTGCTCTGCATCCCCTTTAGGGGTAGTGGCACCGACATAAAATGTAGCCTATGTTGGAGCAAGGGTTATCACCATTATTTTGACACTATTATTTTTTAAATCATTTTGGTACTTCTTGGGACTGCGTAAAAATCGCCATTTAGAACGTTCTTTAGAACGCCCTTTTGCGCATATTCACCCCTTTTTAATTTCGATTTTTTTTTTAAGAAATGTCCTTAGAGATCATTTATATCTAATAAGTAACTACCATGCCAAATTCCATGTATCTGGGTCTTTCAGTAACACAAAAATCGCAATTTCGAACGTTTTCTTGCTCCTGCACCCCATTTAGGGGTAGTGGCACCGACATAAAATGTAGCCTATGTTGGAGCAAGGGTTGTCGCCATCATTTTGATACCATTATTTTTTAAATCGGTTTGATGCTTCTTGAGATTGCGTAAAAATCACCATTTAGAATGTTTTTTAGAACGCTTTTTGCGCATTTACAGTTCTTTTAAATTTCGAATTTTTTAAGAAAAGTTCTTAGAGATCATTTATATCTAATAAGTAACTACCATGCCAAATTCCATGTATCTGGGCCCTTTAGTAACACAAAAATCGCAATTTCGAACTTTTTTTGCTCCTGCACCCCCCTTTAGTGGTAGTAGCACTGACATAAAATGTAGCCTATGTTGGAGCAAGTGTTGTCACCATCATTTTGACAACATTATTTTTTTAATTAGTTTGGTACTTCCTGAAATTGCTTAAAAATCGCCATTTAGAACGTTTTTTAGAACGCTTTTCGCGCATTTTCACCCCTTTATAATTTCGATTTTTTTAAGAAATGTCCTTAGAGATCATTAGTATCTTATAAGCAACTACCATTCCAAATTTCATGTTTCCCTGCCCTACAGTAACACAAAAATCGTATTTTTAGAACTTTTTTGCTCCTGCACCCCCTTTCGGCCAGTGGCACAGACATAAGATATAGCCTATGTTCTAAGTTGGACTAACACAATCATTTTGATACCATTACATTTGGAATCGGCTCGGTAGTTCCAGAGCTTACCTCCTACAAATAAACAATTTTTACCTCTTTATAATATTAGTATAGAACCTCTTTGTAATATTAGTATAGATAGATAGATTATAGTTTTCGGTGGTTACCATTTATACTTATTTTACAGGTTAACACAAAAAAAAATCGGATAGATTTCCGCCAAGAAGTTGAAGAAAAAGTTGTAGATTAGATAACACAAGACTGCGACTGTTGTGTTTTTTAACTTTTATGTATTTTTTTAGCACTGAATCCGAAAATTACCTTAAATTTTAACCATCATGTCAGGATTTTTCGCAAATCATAAACTGTCAAGGTTAAAAAAATAACAAAAATCGGATACTATAAAGTAGAGTATATGGATCTGTTTTTTTAACTTTTGATAATTGCTTTTATGTACTTTTTAGCACTGAATCTGAAAATGACCTTCATTTTTAACCATCACGTTAGAAATTTTTGGAAATCGTAAATATCAAAGCTGAAATATAGCGAAAATCTAGTACTATAAAACAGACGTAAAACTTTTTTAATTTAATTTAATTTAATTCAATAATTTATTCAATTTCTTGGCTTATACTGGGATTTTTACAACTAAGCTGCTGAGGGGTCCGAGGAAATGGGGGAGGGGGTTCAATTTAACTTTGAATTTTTTCACTTTGAAGTTTACAATTTGCGAAAAATTCTGACGTGATGGTTAAAATGGAAGGTCATTTTTGGATTCGGCGGTAAAAAATACATAAAAATCAATTTTCAAAAGATAAAAACCCAACAATCCCATCCATTTTATAGTTTAAAAGTTTCGCTATTTTTTGTTTGTTTAACTTTAAAATTTACGATTTGCAAAAATTCTTTATGTGATGGTAAAAAATGAAGGTCAATTTCGGATTCAGCGGTACAGAATACATAAGAATCAATTATCAAAATCTAAATAAAAAGAAAAGTGCCCAGTTAAACTGATGGCATTGAGCTCACAGGCTATTCACAATAATTGTATATTACAGTATAACTTCAAAAATCCGGCATCATCGGGACCAAGCCTATGCCGGATTTTGAAAATTCCGGAGTAGTAACTAGGAATATCAAAAATAGTACTATATTCTTAATTGTGCCTTTAGTCATAATTTAATTCATTAATAAGTAAGAAAAAGAAGTATGTAAGAAAGTAATTATGTAAGTAGTTACGTAAGAAAAAGAGAAAATTAAATATAAAAATGAACTTACATTAATTGATATTTTCAACGTTACACAATAATAATAATAATAATAATAATAATAAAGAGTGAAATTATTTCTTCTCGAGTAATTTTGGAATCATCGATGTCGATTTTGTTTGCTTCAAATTTTTTGGTCATTTTTTAACAAGTTTTTCTTTTGTTTTATAAAAATTCAGAATCTCTCTTTCGGAAATACAGTCTTGTTCCCTAAAGCAGATATTAATTATCCAGTCAAATTTATTAATTTCTCTAGTGACACCTTTTCTTTTGCCTATTGTTACTCCTCGTTTTCGGAGCTTCTACTAGCGTTATCTACGGTTCTATTTAGCACAGTGTCAGAAGACTCCAAACAACTTGTGTACTAGTCTCCACGCCGTTACTGAGCAACGGTGCAGCTCCCAGAAAATTTGTTCAGAAAATAATTGCCTCTGACAAATGAAAAAAAATGACAATTATTATTATTTCTTTCATTTTTACTTTCGATTTTGAAGTTTTTAATTCATAAACAATTGCAATTTTCTTCTACGATAACTTAATTGTGTAAAACAAAAAAGAAGGGGAAAAGATGGTTTTGATGCCGGATTTTTGAAATCACACTGTATACTCTTATTTCAAAGAATAATGCCCACAAAAAATAAAAGAAAGAGGATTAGCCCCCTTTCCCCCCACTTTAAATTTAACCAATGAACCGACTAATTTTGCATGAAAAACCCATTTATCCAAAATAAGTGGGGGGCGGTCTAGCCCTCCTTTTCCCCCTTTATACTTAACTAATGAACCTTCAAATCTAATCAAGGCAACTTCTTAACATAATAAACCTGTATACCAAATTTGGAGCAAATCGAATAATTCTGCATGAGAAAACATTTCACTAAATTAGGGGGGGGGGAGCTAGCCCACCTTTCCCCCTTTATACTTAACTAACGAACCTCCAAATCTAATTAGGAAAGCTCCTTATCAGAATGAACATAGAAAAAATAATTAAAGCAAATTAGATAAATCTGCATGAAAATCCATTTATCTAAATTAAAGGGATGGGTCTTGCCCCCCTTTCCTCCTTTTATACTTAACCAATGAACCTCCAAATCTAATAAAGGAAGCATCATATCGGAATAAACCGACAAATCAAATTTGAAGCAAATCGATTAATTCTGCATGAAAAATCCATTTATCTAAATTAAGGTTTGGTCTAGCCCCAGCCCCCACCCCTTTAAACTTAACGAATAAACCTCCAAAATTAATCAAGGCAGCTCCTTAACATAATAAACCGGTATACCAAATATAGACGAAATTGAATAACTCTGCATGAAAAACCCATTTACCTAAATTAAGTGGGGGTCTAGCCCCCCTTTCCCCCCCTCTTTATACTTAACTAATGAACCTTCAAATCTAATCAAGGCAATTTCTTAACATAATAAACCGGTATACCAAACTTGGAGCAAATTGAATAACTCTGCATGGAAAACCCAGCCTCCTCCCCCCCTTTATACTTAACTAATGAACCTCCAAATCTAATCAAGGTAGCTTCTCAACATAATAAATAGGTATACCAAATTTGGAGCAAATCTAATAACTCTGCTTGGAAAACCCCTTTATCTAAATAAAGGGGGGGTCTACCCCCCCTTTTATACTTAACTAATGAACCTCCAAATCTAATCAAGGCAGCTTCTTAACATAATAAACCTGTATACCAAATTTGGAGAAAATCGAATAAATCTGCATGAAAAACCCATTTATCTAAATTAAGGAGGGGGAGGGCTAACCCCCCCCCCTTTATACTTAACTAATGAACCTCCAAATCTAATCAAGGAAGCTCCTTAACATAATAAACCGATATACCAAATTTGTAGCAAATTGAATAATCTGCATGAAAAACCCATTTATCTAAATTAAGGGAGGGAGAAATAGCCCCCCTTTCCCCCCTTTATACTTAACCAATGAACCCCCAAAACTAATCAGGGGAGCGCCATATCAGAATTAATCTAGAAAACAAATTTGAAGCAAATCGGATGTTTCTATCAAGAGTTATCGCGTTACGTACATACATACATACGTACGTAGGTACGTACATACATACAGAACCGGCGGGCACATTAGCTCTCAGGCTTTGATAGCCTGTGAGCTAAAAACATGATATAGCCCAGCATTTGCAGGCTAGTGTAATCTAATAACATTTAAAAATATGCATAATTTTATAAGGAATTGAGGCTGTTAAATTTTATCATTTTTTTTAACAAAAATTCTGGGATGTTTTTTTTTTCCTATACGTTTATTACAAATTGTATATTTTGCATTAATATGTCAGAATGGTTAAAGATTTCAAATTTATATTCTAATATTAATTTTACTGTCAACCATTTTTTAAATACGCTATATGGCCAAAGGTGACCGGTCACTTGCGACTTTAGACGTTTTGTTAAATATCTAGAAAAATACATGAGGAATTAATCTGAAACTGCAGGTGTGTAAACAGTATGGTATAGGTCATATATTTCCACGAAGATTTTTTTCCCGAAACCCCATAGAGGACTGTCCACTAATTGAAAAAGAACGAATATCTTTTGGATAACCCTGTGAAAACTAAGGTAGCAAAAGCGTTCAAACCTGAGTTTATTAATAAGTGGCTTATTGCAATATACTGTGTTCATATTTATGAGGATAACATGTATGCTCGTAGAGAAATTAAGGTTTTTATAAAAACAGTCCCAAATTTCGCCAAGATTTTTGCTTATAATTTGCAGAGTTCTTAATATAAAAAAAAGTTCTTTTCAGAAAATATGACGAACAACATTGTACACAATACTCTGCAATCAAAATTAAAAAATAATAAAAATTGGACTAAAAAAATGAGCAGGTTTACTATAAAATGTTTCACTGGACATGCGCGAATGCAATCAAAATATAATATGCATAATGTGTTAGCTAAATGATAGAGCATCTTTTGTAAAAGTCTCAAAAACATAGTTTGTAAAGTCTGATAATAATCGTTTATAGAATAATCTCAAAATCCGTTGTTCCCAAAATGAAGCAAAAAGAGGGGGGTTGTATCCATATATGCATTGATTAGTGCCAATATAGCATACACAATATGCACGTACTACTGTATTTGGATACAGGCCCTCATCTTTATGCTTCCTTTTAGGAATAACGGATTTTGAGCTTATTCTATAAACCATTATTATCACACTTTTCAAACTATGTTTTTGAGACTTTAACAAAAGTTGCTCTATACATTTAGCTAACACATTATGCAAATTACATTTTGATTACGTTCGAGCATGCGCAGTGAATCATTATGTAGTAAACCTGCTCATTTTTCATACAATTTTTATTATTTTTGCATTCTGATTGCAGGGTGTTGTGTACAATGTTGTTTGTCATATATTCTGAAAAGAAGTTTTTTTTATATTAAGAACTCTGCAAATTATCAGGAAAAAACTTGGCGAAATTTGGGACTGCTTTTATAAAAACCTCAATTTCTCTACTAGTATACATAATATCCTCATAAAAATGAACACAGTATATTAAAATAAGCCACTTATTAATAATCTCGAGTTTGAACGCATTTGCTACATTAGTTTTTACAGGGTTATCCAAAAGATATTCGTTCTTTTTCAATTTGTTGACGGTCCCCTATGGGGTTTTGGGAAAAAATCTTCGCAGAACTATATGTCTTATACTATACTGTTTACACTCCTGCAGTTTCAGGTTAATTCTTCATGTATTTTTCTAGATATTTAACAAAACGTCTAAAATTGCAAGTGACCGGTCACCTTTGGCCATATAGTGTATATCTGACGAAATTATATTTCTACTAAACTTGTGAATGACCCCTAATTTGCAGCAAAAAATATGCTGCAACTTTAAACAGCTATTATTCGGTCAATTTTAATCATAGAATAACGGGACTTTTTCTGTCTTACTTGTCAGTGTAAGAGAAAAATTTTACTAAATATAACTTATAGGACCGGTAGACCGTACAAAAATTTAAATTTCGTAATTCTTTAACAAATGTTTTTACAGATCGCTTTTAAAATATTTCTTTACCTCATTTAAGACATTTTTGTAATTGGAACTATATATCTATGAGTAACTGTTTAGGAATTAGTCATTGGACACCGTTGAGAGTGGGCACCCTGTATGTTAATTGTTTTTTTTTTTTTTTAGATAAAGCGGGTTACTGTGAGTTTAATGGTATAAAAACTTAGCAAAGAATAATCGAGATAGGGTAGTTTTTACTTTTAAATATTGAATAGTAATTTGCACACTCACGAAAAGTTAAGTCTCTTTCCGATCTTTAAAAATCGAAATAAATTCTAATATACAGCTTATGAATTTAGTGATATTTTTAAAAATGTAGATTATTTTCTATTAACCCCTCCCTTCCCCCCCCCCCCTCCCCAGAAAGAATATATTCCAAAATCCATTGAGATAGCTACAGAATGTTGTGCAACGATATCCACCACCGTGCTAAATATCTTTAATATAGTTCTAACTTTTCTTCCGAACATTTTATCAAAAGATATTATTTAAGAAATTCACATTGGAATAATTATTCATACAAAATTATTATTGGATACTGCACAATCTTACATCGTTTCAATAATTTCAAAAGCTGAACTTTTTTTTAAATAATGTTTGTTATTTACAGCATCTTAATGGAAGCGAAAATCTGACAATTATTTATAAATCATTTTTAATGATTTTTTTATTCATAATGTAAATATATGTTTTAATATGAATGTTTTCACCTTAGTATTGCTTTGCATTTTTTTATTATATCGAATTGATGATTTACCCAAACTTCATTTCTATTATTTCAATTCATTTGTAACATTTTATCGGGCAATGTAAGATAAATAACGTTGCTCAGACGGAATTATCTTACACAAAAGCCATTCTGACTTCCTTATATTACGGATTATTGCTCTTGATAACGTATTTCATAATGTAAGGTTCATTTTTAGGTGCGTTCGTAATTATATAAATACGTAGCACCTATTGGGCCTATATCCCTCGTGCAGATAATTGGCCGTCAAAAATGAACCCAACCCGTAGCACCTATGGTCGTCGTTTGGTCCGTCTGTCCAGTGGCGTATCCAGGATTTCGTTTCGGGGGAGGTCCAAATTTTTTCCTTCAGGTTATACATAGTAAAACTTGTCAAGATGAAATCGCAAATATAGGTGAAAAATTCCGTTTTACACAGGTTTATGTGTTTGCAGGTGTAATTGTATCGTCTGTCTGTCCATCCGCATATAACAGAACAAAAACTACCAAACGGATGATCTGAAATTTTAAATATATAGTTGTTGCAAAATTTTGCCGAGTCGTTTCAAATTTTATGAAAATCGGATGTATAGTTTAATTACAGGGACAGTCAAAATTTTTTTGGTCACATTACGTGCAATGGGGGAAAATTATTTAAGTGCATTTTAATGATGTTACAGCTTTCCGAACATAATGAAATTGATGTGCACTTCTGAAGTGCACTAAAATATACATCCAGTAAAATATGCGCTACGAAAAATATTTATAAAACTAGTTATAGAACGAACGCACCTCATTTGCCACGTTTGGAGAGCAATTTCTAAAATGTCTCTTATTGGATTGCACAATCACTGACTTTCCAGCTTACGGATCATGTGTGAAAACCAGTCTTTTTTTCTAACTCTAATAGTTTTAACAATACCAAAAAGCATTTTAATCAAAAATGTCATTAATGTATTTAAAATAACATTTCGAATTTTATTAAGAGCTATACTTTCGTATTACCCTCATGCCAAAAGTTAATAACGGAAGAAATCGCCAAATATACTTACTGCATTCTTTTTTATTCTGATAATTTCAGCGATTTAAAGTGCATAGTTCGATATTGTTTGTAAAGTTTTGTTTTATTCATATTATATTAGTATTTTTATTTTTTATTGAATAAGTTTTAATTTCCCTTTGAAATATTAGCCAGAAAGCAATGCTGAATTATTTACATGGTTTTAAGTGCAAACGGATTAATCTTCCGTAATCGGGCTGCACACGATAGAGATAGATTTTAAAATAATTCATGCTTCAAAATTATTTTTAAAACCATAAACAATTAGTAAACTGAGATACAGTTTTCAAACAAATTATTTTTTAAAGTACTTTTTTTTTCCCATTCGACGATGTAAAAATTGAAAATATCAGTAGTGGACAAGTGGGCATTTTTTAAAATTTTTAGGTTTTATAAATTTGTGTGCTTATAGAATATATTAATTTTCACTTAAATACAAATGTTTATATATCAAATCCAAGAAAATTTAATGTAGAATTTAATTTAAAAAAAAAACAGAATTAAAATATCTGTATTACAAAAAAAGTTATATTTACTTTAGTCTAAAATACAAACACAATTAGTCATGAATGCTGAAGTGTATTTTAATAAAAGCTTCCTAGCCAAACGCAATGACTGTTTTGACAGATCCAATCAAATTTCAGTAACAAAGCTGTAGTATGTTTTGATTTGTAAAAGCGGTATTTTGCTGGGATGAATTTTGGGTGAATACTAGTGTAACTAAATAGAATAATGTTTTTTGGAAAATATTTCAATTTTTTTTCTTAATGCAAATAATTTAAAACAATGTGATTAACAACAAGAACTGTTTGGACATCAACAAAAAGAAGCAGAATTATCATATTGCGAGAAAATAGTCTCTCTTTTGCTGAAATTGCAAGACAGTTTGGTGGATCAGTCACTTCATCTGGCATACGAAAGTTGTGCTTACGTTATGAAGAAACTAAGTCAGTGATAAATAAGGCAGGATCAGGCCGAAAAAAATGCACAAGTGCTTCTGACAATAGAAAGGTAAAAAGGATATGCCTCAAAGATAGCAGAATTTCATCAGATGTTGTTAAATGTAAAATGAATGCAATGGGTATTTCAGTTAGGTCAAGAACAATAAGGAGAAGATTAGCAAGTTTTGGACTGAAGGGTAGAATTCTGAGGGAAAAAAAATTTAAATCTTCAGTAACACAAGAAACGAGTTCAATGGACAAAAAACACATTAATTGGTCAGAAATCAGTGGAAGCAAATATTCTGGAGCGATGAGAGTAAAATATAGTAGCTTTTTGGTAGTGATGGACGAAAACATGTGAAACGTTGAGTAGGGGAAGAGCTGCATCCTGATTGCATTTAAGCAATCACAAAGATCCCGACAAAAGTCATAATTTGGGCCTGGTATGTCTGTGGATGGTGTGGGTCGCATTCAAGTGATTGATAACATTCTGGCAAAAAAATACATCAAAACACTCCTGGAACCAAAATTGATACCTTCCATCAGGGATCTCTTCGCCAATAAAGCACCATTTATCCTTCAGCAGGATTCAGCTCCATGTCATACAGCAAAAATATACATAGAAGGGTTTAAAAATAAAAGTATACAACTATTACCCTGGCCAGAAAACAGCCCTGATCTGAATCCTATAGAAAATTTTTGACGGTGTTTGAAAATCCTTGTACAAAAAAAGCGTCTATCTAATAAAAGGAAATTATTGAAGCTATAATAGATTCTTGGCATCATGTGATTAAAAAAGATGAACTCCAAACACTAGTTCTCTCAATGAAAGACGCTGTGGAGCTGTAATAAAAAACAAGGGTTATCCTACTAAATATTGAATGTGTTAGTGTAACTTTAAAATACAATGAAATCTAAGATAGATCTTATTTTTTGTAAGCGTAACTTTTTTTGTAATGCAGATATTTTAATTGTGTGTGTTTTTTTTTTTTTTTTTTTATTCTACATTAAATGTCCTTGAATTTGATATACAAACATTTGTATTTAAGTAAAATTTATTATATTCTTCAAACACACAAAGTTATAAAACATAAAAATTTCAAAAAAAGTCCACAATTTTGGCCACCACTCTACGATGTTTAGAAATTTTAAAAATTGCAGTAAAGGCGAAATTTATTGGTCAGGTTTATTATCGTCAATACGACGTCAGCGTCAATGTTTTCGCTTTATAAAATAGATTTTTAAATTATGTAGAACCTCGCATACTCGCTTATGGGGACATGATTTTTTAATCCGCTGGATTGGCGATCGAGATTCCAGTGTCATTTTTCAACATATAATATAAAAAAGACTATTAAATTAAAGGTCGCTATGAGTGTAAAGAATTTAAAACAATATGTATAAAAGACATTTTACTCTAAAACATACTCTGAATAAAGTATTCTTTACTTATATTTCTTATAAGTGCAACAAATTGACAACGCGCTTAGAAGCTTTTATGTCTCGTAATAGGGATAAAACATAATTGGTCTGCTTATCAACTAAACTGCTATTTTATGCTGTTCCGCGTATATCGGAAAATAAATATACTTCTCATCTTGCTGAGAATGTTTTAGTTTATAATAAATGTAAAACTGGACATTGAAAAAAAGATAACCTATAGAAAGGAAAATAGAACCTGCCTATAACGCAATTCTGCCATTATGAATGAATAAAAATGCTGGGGTAACGTCAAAATGAATATCTTTCAATTATGTTGTGTGTCCGAAAATTCCTGGGCGCATTTTAGAATTCAATATAAAATCAAGTAATTGTCATAGAGGAGTTGAGTTTGGACTAAAATGCTTCTGACGATGAAAAGTTTTCTTCGAGCGAATAAAAATAATTAGTTCCAATTTTCGATCAACATACTTGTCTGTACGTTTGTTTTTAAACATGATATTTTTTCTGATTTTCAAATTAATTTTGACCCTGTGACATAGAAATGGCGACTCTCAGCGCTGGGTGTGTCATTTCTGTGTAACAGTGTCAAAACTTAATCTTAAAATCAGAAAAAACGCATGTTTGAAAGCAAGCATACAAGTGGCGCCACCTATGATAGAAATTTGGAACTGATTATTTTCATTCGCTTAAGACTTTACTTTACGCTTTAACTTTTCATCCTAAGAAGCATTTTAGTCGAAACCGCACTCCTGTACGACAATTACTTGATTTTATATTGCATTTTAAAATGTGTCCAGGAATTTTCGGACACTCTGTACTTACTTAGACGGAAAATAGTCCATAACGGTAACTTTTTGGTAAATGATCGGCTAGAAAGAGCTTTCAGTTGTCAGCAAAGTCTTTATGTATAATCTCTTTGGCTGCCACCCAATTTCACAAGAGAGAAAAAGAGAGAAATTCTTGTGTCTTCTCTCATTTATTAAGCAAGTCATGGACATCGCGAAATGATCCCAGGAAATCATCTGTTTGTACTTTCATGAATTTACATGATCTCTTCACAGTCTTTCTGTACCTGGTGAACTTTCGATCAATCCCGTAATGCTCAAATAGTTACTTGGTTGCAAATAATCCTTACTGTTACTTTTAATAACCCTTTAAGCCCTGACCCGCACAATTGTGTGGGTGATAATAAAGTAAAACAGAATGACTATTTCCTGTTTTTGTGAGATTTAAAACCGAATCTGCACATTTATATGAGTTAATTGGCTTCAGATGTTTTGATAAGACACAACTAGGGGGCACCAACTAAAATACAGGGTTAGATTTCCTGCTTTTAAAAAGACTGTATCATCTGACAGCAATAGACAAAAAGTATGAGTTGTCGTAATTTCTTTTAAATATGATTTTTAATGTTTGCTTAGATTTAATTTTTCTTTTCATATACTTTATTCATGATTTTAATTGATTTTGTCTTTGATAAATTTAATTAGTCTTTACAAATGTTGAAAAACAAATGACCCGCACAATTGTGCGGGACCGGGTTTTACCGTTTCCAAAATGGGTACAATTCCTAATACATAAAATTTTTATTTTTAAATGAATTTTTTGAAACTTATGTTTTTAGCAATTTATTTTTTATTAATTACATTTTTAAACTGGATTAATTTTAAATAGGTTTGTACTATTCATGATTTCTATTTAAAATTGATAGCATTAGATATATAATATGCACATGTAACGAACTGTATGTTTTTGCTCTGAGTTATAGATGTCATATATGATTTATAAGTTTTATATCAGTTATATGCATATCGCGAGATAGATTTTTAAGTTTGATAAATTCATTCCATTTTGTCGACACAGCAAGTAAGCCACCAGGAATAAATAATAAATTATGGAAAGTTCAGCAAATGCTCGACAGATTCCGTAGTGTCTGCTTGAATTTACCAGTAAATCAGGGAAGATTTTCCATAGATGAGCAGACGATTCCTTTTTTTTAGGACGTGCTTCAGTAAATCAGTATATAAAAAACAAACCACACTCTGTTGTAAAAGTATCACCTAGGATAGTTTTAAATTTTGTAGTTTACCAGTGGGAAAGTACAGACCTAGTCCACAAGGATCTGGGCTTAGGACCTGCTGTAGTCCTTACTGGTTCAGACCTAGTTTTATGTACTTCGATCGGTATTTCAACAAAACACCGCTGCTAGAAAAACTAAAAAAAAAGAAATTTGAAGGATCAGGCACAATCCAAACGGAGTGAAGGGCATACCATTTGTCAACGGCTCTTAGGAGGGGTGCGAGCATTGAGCACATCTCAGAAAATGAAATTGTAATGGTCTGTCCAAAAACAAAAATTGTTTCACACATTTTCATTGCGGCTGATGAAAATTATCTCAATAAACAACAACTGTTTTTGCTTAAACTTTTATATTTAGATATTTGCAGACATAATCCCAAACTACACAATTGTGTAGATTTAGCCTAAAAACGACTGCATTAAGCCCGAACCCGCACAATTGTGCGGGTCTTCCCTTGGCATAACCTGAAATGGGGTATTTTTTTTTATTTTTTTTTAATCAAATTCGGTCCTATCGATAAGGAGAAAGCACCCAAACTTTCAATTTCGACCAAAACATCTCCCGGTCTTAAAGGGATATTGCACCAGATCTCGTTCAGTGCGAAGAAAACTTCTTTTCAGCGTTAATAACGATATAACTTTAAATATAAAATTTTACATATTGTATAGATGTTTATGCTTGCTTGAAAACGTCTCAATCGGTGTGTGTGTGTGTGGGGGGGGGGTTATGTAAAGGAAAAAGAAGTTTTTTGGTAAAGGATATACGTAGATGCGAAAATCAGTTTTAATTTCAATGGTGTTTTTGCAGGTTCGGGAAATTAGCGAGGGACATCTTTGACACTCGCGTTTGAGTTTAGTAAGACTCGTTGGTGTAGTTAATTAGGTGCACGTCGGTTTCTTCGAATTTGAATGTTTAAAAAAATATATTTCTATACACTAATGGAGGTTTTCTTTTCATTCTGACTACAGAATTTGTTCTTGTGCCACGTGTCTTTGCTTTATTTTAATTTTATTACTTTTTTATTAATGCATTTTTAGGACATGATAATCCGATTTTTTTTGTGCGTGTGTGTGTGATTTTATTTTCCTGAAAAAAGGGGGGAAATCATTGCACTTTTTGTGCGGACACTTAATTTTAATACAATTGTAATTAATTTGAAAACGTATTGAAAGTTCATTTAGATGAAGGGCATTTGATTGAACATCTATAAATAATATTCATTTTCTTGTGGAAGAAAGGGATTCTTTTTATAGATGATTTGATAGTTATTGAAGAAATGATGCCCGCGATCAAGTTTAATTTTCCTAGAAAGCAGGTTAATAAAAATGTTTTATTTTCATACATGGTGTCTCTTCTTATGTGTTTTCATGAGCAATAGCTAATTCCTAAACCATTCGATTTAGATGTATAGATCCAGTTGCAAAAATATCTCATATGTTGTCCGTCATCTCATGAAAGTTGATTTACGTTTAAATATTTACGAAATTATAAAAATGTATTCGATGCCTATAACTTGTTTTTAAAAAAATTCTCAGTGTTCTAAGAATTAAAGCAGTTAAAATTCATTCTTCTATGTCCAAACCTACACGAGTATACTTAGAATTTCCTGAGTCTTTGACGCTTTACATCACTAAAAATTGAAAAACGTGTTTTTAATGCCAGAAAACGCTGAACAAACTTGAAATTAAAAGTATCATAATTAGCTAAGTTTTTGTGGTAAAAAAAAAAAAATAAATAAATAAATAAATTTGCAATGTAAACAGATTTTACGTGTGTGGATTCATCTCAGCAGAAAAAAGTCTATACTCACCTTCAAAAATTATTTCAAGCATTCTTTTTAAATGTCATTTAATTAAAAAGTCAGTTCACAGCATGCATAGTGACTGGTTATACGTTGCAAAAATAACAGGTTATTGAATCAAATTCCAGTGTTACTGTGTAACGATGCAACCTATTAACAAAAAGTAACTCTTTTTCTCATATTTAGAACGCACTTAATTTTTCAATACAGTTACAATAAGCCTATTTATAGTTACATTTCGTTTATCAGTTCAATATTTATTTATTTTTTCGTGCTTCTTTTTTTATTCAAATTTTATTTATTTTTGTTTTTCTACTAAAAGAACTTGTTTGTATTCAATTTATTTATTTATTTTTCTAATAAAAGAACTCGTTCGTATTCAATATATTTATTTATTTTTCTACTAAAAGAACTCGTTCGTTTTTAATATATTTGTATATTTTTTAATTATTTTGTTATTTTAAAGAAATTCCTAAAAAACTCAAAGGAAAATTTTTTGAGAACGTGTAACTGAATTCAAAATCTTCTTGTTAAGTTTTAATATTTTCTGATTTTTTATAAAATCATCTTTATCAAATATTTTAAAAAATATTCTGTAATTATATATATGAAGTAGCTCTGAAAAAGTATAAAAATTATCATTTTCAATGGGGTCTTTTTTTTTCGAACATTCAGTATCCTTATTTAATAAAATCTTTAAATATTCCTCTGTCATTCAAAAAAAATATGAAACTTAGCAAATCAAACAATTGAAAAGACGAAGAAAAACTTATTTTATGTATATTATTTATAATTTTATTGTTCTAATTTTCTTAAAACAAGAAGAATCAAAGATAATATCCTTTAATTAATCTTTAAAAAAATTCCACTATTTTTTTCATTCATAGCATTTCTGTAGCCACTTCTTATCTCTTCCAAAAGTAATTAGCTCTATAAAAAAGATTTTATTGAGCTCTGCACTCAATAAAAACATTTTATTTGATAGGTTTAATCAATATTAATTAGTGTTACAAGCAGGTTGTTAGATGAATTTTTATCTATTAAATTGGATTAAGTGTTTACTGCAGGATTTTTTCTATTACGAAAAAAAAATAACTTGATACTTTTTGAGTGGCGTAAAGCAGAAAATTATTTTTTTAAATATTAATTCATTTTTTAAGTCGTATATTAAGTCTTATCACGCGTGATATATGTAGCATAAAACAAAGTATTTTAACAGACACGGTACAAAGCTCTCTGAATTAATTTTAGAATTGGAAAATATGCTAAAAGTTTTGGTTGAAGCTAGTATTAATGTGGGATTAAAAATAAATTTGGAAAAGACTAAGGTGATATTCAATTCAATTGCATCAAAAAAGAAAACCGTCTACAACAACACTGATATTAAAGCAGTGCAAAGTTATGTGTTCCTTGGACAGGAAACATCATCGGATAATAGTATCATGAATGAAATCAATAAAAGAATAAGAAATAGATGGAGTGCTTTTGGGAAGAACAATATTATTCCGAAGAGTAACATGCCACTTTGTTTGAAAAGAAAGGTGTTTAACCAATGTGTTTTGCTTATACTAACTTATGGAGTAGAAACATGGACGCTTACAAAACGGACGATACGAAGATTGCAAACAACGAAGTATCGAAAGATGTGTGCTAGGTATAACTAGAGGAGACAAAAAGAGAATAACCTGGATAAGAAGTCAGACGAAAGTTTTTGACATCATTGAAAGAATCAAATGGCTAAAATGGAAATGGGCTAAGCACATTGCAAGAAGACAAGACATTAGATGGAGCACAAACACCCACAGTGTTATCCCATAGATGTAAAACGGACAAGAAGACGAGCTCAAGTAAGATGGAGTAATGAAATCAGAAAAGTGGCTGGTGTTTATTGGATGGCTAAAACACTAGACAGGATACATTGGAAAAATCTGGGGGAGACCTACATGCAGCAGTGGACTGAAAACGGTTGATGATGATGATGATAATAATATCTTAACAAACTACATTAAAGCCTGTGAAAACAGATCCTGTCTATGACGAAATTCCGTCATAAACGGTAAAAGTCTATGGTTCAAACAGAAGTTTCACAATACACTTACACTTGCTAAGACGTAAACCTGTCAAATACTAAATGTTTTTCCCGCCTCTAACTTTTCGGGTTCCGCAAGCTTCGCTGTACAATTTTTACTTTCTTCTATCTATAATAGAGGAAAATATTATAAAAGATATATTCTTTACTTCCATATAGCTTCTGGATGTTCACAGATTTACACGGTTTAGGATTCCGAGATACCAAAATATACGTTTTTCTAAAATTTCTGTCTGTCCATGTGTCCAAGTGTCTGTATGCCAGTTTGTCCTTTTTGTATCATCGGAAAGTGTACGAAGCTATCTTAACCAAACTTTACATAGTAGTATATTATTTTGACTATGGCTGTCCGATCCCAATTGAAATTGGCGATTTTTCCATGGAAGGGGGCGCTGTGATAGATATTTTTGTGAAATTTTTCTTTTGTGTCATCGAAAAGTGTATGAGTGTATGAATTTATGAATAAAATTGAACCAATGTGTATACATATGCTTTTGACATTGGCTGAAAGGTCGCAGTTGAAATTGGGGAAATTCCCAGGAAGGAGGTGCTGTGATAGTGATTTTTGTGCTTTTGTGTGTGTGTGTGTGTCATCGGAAAGTGTATGCGTGTATGAATTTATGAATCGAATAGAACCAAAGTTGATACATTAACAGTTACACAGAAAAATTTTATGTAATGAAGTTTATTGAACACAGCTACACAGTTAAAAAGAGATGAAAATGAGCGAAAAGCGTTCTAAAAATATTCTAGTTTAAGATTTCTTGAGAGAATCGTTAAAGATAGAAACTTGAAATGGTAGATACTTATAAGATGTAAATGATCTCTAAGAACAGTCATTAAAAATTTCGAAATTTAAAAGGGTGAAATGAGCTAAAAGTCTTCTAACAATTTTCTCATTACTACTTCTATGAAATCTCAGGAAATATTTAAAGGTTTTCAAAAGTAATTGTGGCAAATTTATGGTGATAGTCCCTGCTCTATCATAGGCTATATTCTATGTCGTAACCAAACGAGGGGCACAGTAGCGAAAAACGCTCTAAAATTGCAATTTTTCTGATACCGAAGGGTCTTGAAACTTAAAGTTTTACATGGTAATCACTTATAAGAAATAAATGCTCTTTAAAAACAGTTTCTAAAAAATTCCAAATTTAAAAGAGGAAATGAGGAAAAAAGTTTTAAAAAATTTCTACATTTCGATTTCTATAGAACTGCTAAAGATAGAAACTTGAAATGTGGCAAAGTAGCCACTTATAACATGTAAATACTCTCTAAGAAAAGTTTCTAAAAGATTCTAAATTTAAAACATTTTCATGTGATTAAAATGTACTAACAAGTGCCTGTAGTGGACAAAATCCTTAGTTGGACGCTTCATATTTAAAAATATGGCTGACAATACATGCAGTGCTGTTGACTGAATAAAATCTTGCTGTATCATCATATTGCCAAGAAAACAAAATAAATCCATTGAAGTTTTCTCTTCATAATTTACATAATTACTTTCTTCTATCTTCAATAGAAGAAGAAAGAATAGTAAGATAAGAAGAAAGTATTGTAATAGAAAAAAATTTCGACTTCATGTTTTCGACGGATTTACACGTTTTAGCGGTCAAAGATCACAAAAAACATGTCTATACAAAATGTCTGTCTGTCCATGTGTCCGTGTGTCACCATTGTATCGTCGAAAAGTGTATGAAGTTATGCATAGAACTGAATCAATTTTTTTTTTACGTTTTTGGCTATGGCAAGCAGCTCCTACCTTAATTTGGAAAAAATCCGCCGGGAAGGGGTGCTGTAATAGCAATTTTTGCGTTTTTTTCTATATTGTACCATCGAAAAGTATATAAAGTTATGCATAAAATTGAACCAAATGCTTTGTGTATGTTTTTGCTTAGGTCAAGAAGGTCCTCCCTGAATTTGGAAAAATTCCGCCGGAAGAGAGCGCTGCAATAACGATTTTTGTGCCATTTTCAATATTGTACGAAAATTTACGTTCGAAATTTACGAAAATTGTATTAAGTTATGCACAGATTTGAACCAATTTTTTTGTGTATGCTTTTGGCCATGGCAAGAAAATCCTCCCGGAATTTGGAAATATTCCGTCGAAAGGGCGCACTACAATAGCGGATTTTGTGTAATTTTCGCGATATTTCGTAGTTCTATTGTACACCGACAGTTCATGAAGCGACGGGAACTTCGCATCCTGATAAGCCGGCTATTCGCGAACAGTGGATATACAGCAGACTAATAGAAAACTACTGATTTTAATAAATATCATGATTGAAATTAACTCGTTTTTACTCCGATTAAATGACTGAAGCAGAAATTTAAGATGAAATTCAAAGTTGATATAGTATTGAACTAATAAAATGAAATTTTGACATTTGTAACAACATTTTGAAATATTAAGATATATGAGATAGAAGAAAGCTTTGGGATTGGCACATCCAACTAGTTTTTAAAGATATGTGCGAAAAGAAACGCTCTTAGTTCATGGACAAATAAGGTATCTGCCTACGTTCGGATCGCTCTTTGAAAAAAATGCACAATATTGAATAAATGCACATATTTTTGTTGAGTTGTAATACAGAACCATTTGCCATTTTTTAGCGAAATTTCATGCTTACGTCAGACAGCGTACGTTCAATTCAACTAAATATATTTCAATTTCCTTTGTACTACATACTACTATTACACTTACCTGTGCACTGAACTAAGAGTTGTACAATATTTTTTAAATTAACTGAAATATTCCAAAATATGGCCAAAAATACATATTTTTTTAATAAAAATTAACATTTTTCCTTCTTCTATCTTAGAAGAAAGCATCCGATTCGTGAAAAATTTCGACTTCCGGTTTTCGATGGATTTAAACGTTTTAGAAGGTTCTGAATACGATTTGATGGTTTTTAGAAAATGTTTGTCTGCGAGTCCGTCTGCATGTGATAAACATTTTCTGGGCACTCTATCTCAAGAATTAATGGACGGAATTTTACAAAACTTTAGATTTAGTTAGACCTTGATATGAACTGGTCGTGATTAGTTTTTTGGTGTATATCGCCCAATAGGCGGCGTTTCTATACTGCATTTTTCATGATTCCCGCAATAGCTCTATCTCAAGAACTAATGCAAGGATTTTCAAGAAACTTCAGATTCAGTTAGTCCTTGATATGAATTGGTACTGATTATGTTTTGGTGTAAATCGCCGGACAGGTGGTGCTGATATGCAGCATTTTTCACGATTTCCGCAATAGCTCTATCGTATGAACTAATACACGAATTTTCATCTAACTTCAGATTCAGTTAGACCTTGATGCAAGTTGTTACTAGTTAGAGTTTCATATCAATCGCCCAACAGGTGACGCTGCTATGCTGCAATTGCATGATTTACATGATTTTATCGATAGCCATATCTCAAGAACTAAATGCACGGAATTTCATAACTTCAGAATCCACATGATGGGCATAGATAGCCATTTCATTTTGGCACTGTGCTAGCGAATTTTCAAGTATTAACATGTATTAGATAGAAGAAAGTTTTGGGATTGGCATTTCCGGCTAGTTTTATATTCGAGTACTCATCAAATGATTACATTACTACACACAGCTTAGATTCTAGTTCAGAACATAATGAGTAATATGAAAAGCATTTTGAAAAAATTTCGCTGAAATATGTTTAAAAAATTTTATGTAATGAAGTTTATTGAACATGGAAATAACTGAAAAATTGATTCTTCAGAAATCGTATTAAAGATTTCCTTTATATATTTCAGATACGTACAAAATTATTTACAATTGTCAATAAGAAATTATCAGTGTTTTTTATGTAAAAAAATTAAGAAAATTATGCATTGAAACATTGTTTGCATTTCTCCTGGTCTTCTTACGCCTAATTCCGGTATTTGTCTCGTTACTCCCTGTTTAATTAATTGGTCATAACACCTCTTCTAGTAATCATAGGAATAAAATTAAAACAGGTTTGGAATCTTAAAAGATTGCCCTTTCAAATAAATAATAAAAAGATCGAAAAATTTCATGAAAACGTCATTTTTAATGTAAACGGATAGTTTAATTTACACCCTTTATATACAGAGTGTCTACAAATTAGTTGGGCAATTTCGTAAGTTAATACCTTCCGAAATATTAAAGGAAATTAACTAGTTGAAAGTCAGACTAGTAGTAATATTGCCGAAGTTTATTCATAGATGGCATTAGGTGTCATAACTGACGCTATCTCTTAGCGAGCGGCAATCATTCTTGTTCGGCATTGCGATAATGGAGAGACGTACAACAGAGCTGAAAAAGCGAAATGATGTCTTTGGTTTCATGAAACTCATTCTGCTGTGCAAGTACAACGAACATTTGTGATAATGGTACACTTGAACTGTTTTTCTATCTTACAATAATATGTACCTTAATTTTTCTTCCTGTCAATATTTCATTCAATAAATCTACAAATTAGCTACAAAAAGGGTCTACAAATTAGTTGGGCAATTTCGTAAGTTAATACCTTCCAAAATATTAAAGGAAATTAACTAGATGAAAGTCAGACTAGTTGTAATATTGTCGAAGTTTGTTCATAGATGGCATTAGGTGTCCTAAATGACGCTATCGCTTAGCGAGCGGCAATCATTCTTGTTCGGCATTACGATAATGGAGAGACGTACAACAGAGCTGAAAAAGCGAAATGCTGTCTTTGGTTTCATGAAACTCATTCTACTGTGCAAGTACGGCGAACATTTGTGATAATGGTACACTTGAACTGTTTTTCTATCTTACAATAATATGTACTTTAATTTTTCTTCCTGTCAATTTCATTCAATAAATCTACAAATTAGCTACAAAAAGTGTCTACAAATTAGTTGGGCAATTTCGTAAGTTAAGACCTTTCAAAATATTAAAGGAAATTAACTAATTGAAAGTCAGACTAGTAGTAATATTGCCGAAGTTTGTTCATAGATGGCATTAGGTGTCATAAATGACGCTATCGCTTAGCGAGCGGCAATCATTCTTGTTCGGCATTACGATAATGGAGAGACGTACAACAGAGCTGAAAAAGCGAAATGCTGTCTTTGGTTTCATGAAACTCATTCTACTGTGCACGTACGACGAACATTTGTGATAATAGTACACTTGAACTGTTTTTCTATTTTACAACAATATGTTCTTTAATTTTTCTTCCTGTCAATTTCATTCAATAAATCATTCTTTTTGTCCAAATAATTTGTAGACACCCTGTATTAAGAATAGTAATAATTTTAAAATAACATTTAATTTTAATTAACACTATTTCTACTGATGTCATGTTACATCTTGTAAAATTTTCATTTATAGTTAATTCATTTGTAATTTTTTAATTAAAACAATCACAATTTTTAAAACTATTTTAAATGC
Source organism: Maratus speciosus (assembly GCA_963932465.1). Classification (NCBI taxonomy): domain Eukaryota; kingdom Metazoa; phylum Arthropoda; class Arachnida; order Araneae; family Salticidae; genus Maratus; species Maratus speciosus. The sequence goes on along the minus strand of OZ010792.1, from coordinate 274,387,120 downwards.
TTCATTTGTGATTGTTTTTAGTTAAAATTACAAATTAATAAACAAAAAACACAATTAAATTTTAAAAGATATCATCTGACACCGGTAAAAATAACGTTAGTGTATCTAAGGTGATACTTCGGAAACAATCCCAAATATTTTTGAGAAGATCTGACAAAAGATAACTGAGTTAGGGTATGATTTGGAATCTTTCGAACACAGTTATTAGCACTAAACTCAATTATTAGCACGAAATCTAATCTGCCGCTAAAAAAAGAGACTGTGGGCTTCTATACATTTATTTAAGTGTACACATTCATTAAACTGTCTTCTCAAGGAATTGTCGAGCGTACCTAATTCTTATTAATCGATACAATTGTTTCTCGTGATGAATGAAGTCAGGGTTTAATTGCACTTGCACTTTACTCAAATTTTATATAAAGCCAATTACTCTTATTTGAATCTTTTTATTTCGAATTCGAATGAATGAGTCTTTTGGTATAATGAAACTCTCATTATAAGTTAAAAATATCTTATTTCTTTAATTTTAAATTGTATAATAATTAATTTACTGCGAACACCCAAAACAAAAAAAGCAACGCTATATAAAGCAAAACTTTTTACAAATATTTCTAGACTTCTGGACGCAAAATGGATACAAAATGAAAAAAATATAATAACGAAGTGCGTAAACTCTTTAGAATCTTAAATGAGGGTGGCACCACTATTTCAGATTAGAAATTTTCCATTTAATATTTTAATCGCAGAGTGTGTAGAATTTTTCTGTGATTAAATAATGCGAAAAATTCTATTCCAAAATTATGGTAGAGTAAAACTGTGCACGTCCTGCAGTATATAATTGTTGCAAATTGTTGAAAATACTCATTCCTTAAGAAAAATTATTTTGCAACGAAAGAATTGTTTTTCTGGATAAATGAAATCAAAGTTTGGTTGCATCAATGCTTCAACCTAACAGATTTTTCAATCAGAAATTCTGACAGCTACCAGAAAATTTGGAATAATAACTTTTTGTTAATTTATTCGAAAAATGTCTATGAATATATCGAGCAAAAATAACTTTTTAAACTTTATGCTGAGAATTCAGAATTTCTGGACAACAAAAAAATTGTCAAATTTGGAAACAGTGGGTTGCATTTGAATTTTACTTAAATATCTTTATAAAAGCAATTATTGTAATTTGAACCATTTCCTGGCACAGATATCATATACGCACCATGTTGGCGTGATTTTTTTTTCTAACGCTAATTTGACGAAAACTTCGTTTTCGAATACCAGTTACATATATATTTCTAAAAAGGGAAGACGAATAAATTAAAAAGGTTTAACTAATAACTATAGAACAAAACAGTTTTTATAATTAAAAAAAGAAAATAAAAGTAAATAAACAATTTATTAATAAATAAACAACATCATCGAGGTTACCATATCAAGCAAAGTAACGACACTTTGGTGTCAGTTAAGTACCCCGGTGCGTATATGACATTGGCATCAGAAAAAAATCGCGCCGATGGGGAGCGTATATCACATCTGTACCCATTTCGTTTAGTTCTCGAATGAATCAAAATCTTTTAATACAATGCAAATCTTACTATACGTTAAAATTAGAATATGCATCATTCTATTATACAGATTTATTAAACGTGAAACGCGCACATCCGACTAATTTACATTATTAACGCGTATCTAAATACAACAAAACTAGCATACAGTTATTTCAATGACTCAAAATTCCCGCTTTTCAATGTAAAATAATGGAAACAAAGTTCAAAATGTGTCGCAATTGTTGAAAATATTTAATTTTTAATTTAAAAGAAGTGTTTCTATAATTCATTGATTATGTATCATGGATCGGGATTAATTGTATTCGAATATTACTAGAAGCTTTATATAAAAGGAATTGAGTTCAAGGGTTCTGGATCCCTGTTCTAAAATGTAAAATAAAGATTAAAAGTAAAAAATCGTTGCAATTGTTGAAGATATATAATTACTATTAATCGAAATAATTTTTATTATTAGTCAATGCTTATGGATTAGTGAAACCAGGGGTTGATTGTATTTGAACTAAAATTTTTATATAAAAGGAATAGTAGTTAAAGCTTTTTGATCCCCATTCCTGAATGTAAAGTAAAGAAAAAAGGAGCAGAAAATTTTTGCAATTATTGAAGATATATAATTAATTTTAATCAAAGGATTGCTTCTACCGATCAATGATTATGGATCAACGAATAAGGAATGACTGCATTTGAATTATTTTAATAGCTTTATATAAAATGCAATTGAGTTCAAAGCTTCTTGATCCCCGTTCCTCAATGTAAAATAAAGAACAAAAAAAGATAGAAGATTGTTGAAAATTGTTGCAAATGTTGAAGATAGGTAATTATTTCTATGAATCAATGAAATCAGGGCTTAATTGCATTTGAATTTTACTAAATACTTTATATAAAAGTGTTTTACAAAAATTCTCAGCTGTATATATCTATTATAAGAATTTATTAACCATAAATAATCAATGCAAAAAATGTAGATAAATACAAAACAAAACTAGCATACATTTATTTCCATGCTTCTGAAGCCCCGTCCTTCAATGCAAACTGAAGAAAAAATAACATACAATAGTAAGAAAAATAGTTGTGAATTGTTGCAGTTGTTGAAAATGTTTAATTCTTTTTTAATCGAAAGAAGTAGAACTTGATTGCCTACTCGGTCCTTTTCTTGAAAAGTCGGTCGTGTTTTGTAAGAAAAATCTTCATTTCAGATTTTTCTCGAAAATTCCTTAGACACCTACTCGGGGCATAATTTTTATTGCAAATGTTGTAAAAACCTATCACGGATTTTTTTTCTTAAGAAAGACTGGTATTTAAAAAACGGACCAGTGTAAAACTTGGATTTGAGTTTTAATGAAATCTTTATATAAAAGCAATTACTATGCACATAGGCGTAGAGTTATATGGGCCCATGGGGCTCCTCACCCCCCACCCCAATAATTTTTTCAGATGTGCTATATTTTTTTACACCAACTGTCATAGACAAAAACTCAGATTTTGGAATTTCATATAAATTACAAAAGTTTTTAGCGTATAATATTTTCGATGTACAATTGTTCTTTCTCTAAATTCGCTGTTTACTTTTATTCTTTGTAAATAAGTAAAACAATTGGACAAGTTTAGTGTGGCGTATGGGAAAAAACTAAGCATTCTCCATTGTGGGTTTTTCTTTCTTTTTTGGATTCTAAGCGAACACACTTTCTTGGCTATCTTTCTTTTTCTGATTCGACGTCATACAGATAGGGCAATAAATTCACGTTTTTAACAGACAACAAATGATGTCCGATATGATCTAATTAGAGCACAGATAAGATGGCTTGCCGTTTTCCGAACCTACAAAGAAAGTGGCTCCAATTTGCGAGCTTTGAAGAACTCGGGAGGGAGGGAGGAGAGGAGTTAAGTTTTGTTGCAAATGACCAAGCCAGAAGACAGAAGAATCACCAGTGTTCCCAAAGCATAGAATATAAAGTGAGAAGTTTTTTGTCTCTAAATCATGCATAAAGCTCATATTTATTAAAATTGTCCAAATCTATCATGCGGTCTCTCTGCAGTAAAGGATGATTCACCAGGAACTGGTAACAATAAACAGTACGAGTACATGTTTGATTGCCCTTATTCAGGCAGAGCAAGAAAACCGATCTCAGGCCAATTTTCTTTCGTTAATATCAGGCTGAGTAGGGACCGGGTCTAAATTTTTTCCGTAAACTCGGGCACCGCCTAAACTTCATTTTTTCCCGTGCCTTTTCGGATTGACATATGATTCGATTTTCGTGATATTTTCAAACTTTTCGATTTTCATATAAAAGTATCTATCATATAAATGTGAGTAAGATGTGCATTCATGGCAAAAACAGCAGTGCCGCTTTTTCGTGCGCGACCTTGTAGTATTTATAATATATGTATTTACACACTAACTAGCTGACATGCCCGGTGTCATCCGGTCCGAAGAAAATTAGTACGAATCACGAAAATACTCAAAAATTGGTAATAAAAAATCGCGAAGAATTAAAGAAAAAAGCTGCACGAATGCCAAATAAATTCAAATGAAAAGAAAACAAATTTTACTATTTTGGGATAGATGATAACTGGATTCCTTTTAATAATTTGGAAAAATTATAGCGAATCGTGAAAAAACTGCTATATACTGCCTAAAAATTGCTATAAACGCAAAAATCGCAGATGACAAAATTTATTATTACGGGCTTAAAGATTAAAAAAGGATTCCTAATACGAATGTAGAAAAATCACCGCGAAACGCGAAAAATCTCTAAACAATGCATAAAAAGTTTAAAAAATCGCTGTACGAATTTCGAATAAACTTTATTGAAAATATACAACATTTATCATATTGGGCTTAAAGTTTTCGCATTAAAAATTGGAAAATTTCGGAGGAAAAAATTTACTGTTTAAGGCTAAAAGTTTGAAACTGAATTCCTTTTATTAATAGAAAAAAATCGCTGCGAAACACGAAATAGCGCTAAAAATCGCATGCAAACATTTGCGAAAATTTTGAAAATCGCTGCACGAATTCCGAATAAACTTTTTCGGAAAGAGGGCAAAAATTACTGTATTGCTAAAAGATTGAAATCAGATTTATTTTAATGTAAAAAAAACGCGTCGAGCCGTGAAAAAACATTAAAAATTGCATTAAAAATTATATTGAAAAAGCCTAATCAAAAAATCCCTGCCGGTCCGGCCTACAGCCGGAGGCAGATTTAGAAGTTAAGTATACTAATTTTACAAACAAAAACCAAATCATGATTAGAGATAAACCCACTTTAACAATTTTATCTGGCCGCTTTTGACGAGTTTTTATTTCATTTTTATATTAACTGGTTTTATCAGAATCATGTTAGGGCGGTATTCAAAAAAATACTTTTCCATGCTCAACAACTCGAAATTTTCTGGCATAACTCCAGATTCATTTTTAATAGGAAAAATATGAAACTTGTTGACTTGATTTTCGAAGAGATTTTTAAGCGACCTGTGTTTTTAATTTTCGTTCTATTAATTAAAACTTGATGTATAAACAATTATTTTCTCAGTAAGACAATATTTTTCGTTTCTAACACAATCGCTTCGGGAAATTCCGTTCAAAATGCCCACTTTGACATCATTTTTTGAAATATATTCTGCCTCTGTCAAAAAATCGATCATTACGGTACATTATATAGTGTCTGAATAAGCGAATCTACCAATTGGATGCGTTTGAGAGAAAAAATGAATTTAAAAATGAGAAAATAATCAGTTTGGATTTGAATACTCCCTTAATACGATGATTTTTCCAACACAATCCGCTTCGGGAAATTCGGTTCAAAAGGTCCACTTTGACAGCATGTTTTAAAATATATTCTGCCTCTATCAAAACATTAACCATTACGGTACATTATATAGTTTCTGAGTAAGAAAAGCTACCAATTAGAAGCCATTGAGAGGTAAAATGAATTGTAAAATAAGCAGTTTGGAATTGAATACATCCTTACTAAGATGAGTTTTTTCTTCAACCGCTATGAATTTTTAATTTGTTTTTGCTGTAAGAATTGGTCCTATCCAAAACTTGTCTATATAGATGTTGTAGGCAATATTAAGAAGATATATGATAACTTCATGGGGATTTTATATCTTTTGAATTGAGGGAGTTACGAATTTTTTTCTTCTTCAAACGCCCTTTTTGTTTTCGTTTTTTTTTTTGCGGTACGAATTGGTCCTATCAAAAAGTTGTGAATATAAAAGTTGTAGATAATGTTAAGGAGATTCATGATAAAATTAATTGGATTTGATAGCTTGAGAATTGACGAAGTTATGATTTTTTTTCTCCCAAAAACCTTATTTTTGCGCCCCTTGAGCCCATTTTTAACTTTATCAAAAATCTGTGATATATAAATTTTTGGCCCTATTTTTAGAAGTAATAAAAACTTTAAACTGATTTGATATGTACAAAAATTAAGAAGTTATGGGGAGTTTTCGGTTTTCACAAAACCCCTCCCTATTTCCATCCCCTTGGTCCGATTTCGCCCATTAACGAACTTGACCGAGATTTTATGCCCCTTGATTTTATGTATCAGTTTGGAAGAGATTGGTGCAGAATTGTGGAAATTATCGTGTCCAGAAGAAAGTGATATATATACATAGATAGATACATACATAGATAGATAGATAGATAGATAGATAGATAGATAGATAAAGTTTTTTACTGAGGGTGGTTTTGGGCTCTAGGGGTCATGATCGGTGTAGATCTTCAAAAATTTTTCAGAAATTCCAACATAGGAACGACGCCAATAGGTAGTATTTCATACGAAATCTACCTAAAAGTCCGAAAATGGGCTTTGAGGTGCATAACTAAATACATAAAGGTACCCTCATACGAAATTTTGTAGCTCTGCGTGCAGCGCTTTTTTTTTTTTTTTTTTTTTTTTTTTTTTTTTTTTTTTCAGAACATAGCCGATAGAAAGACAAACTTCTTTCCTTATTATTACGAGGCGGAACCCGTCGAATTTCGACGAAAGAAAATGTTTACAAAGGAACTGATGCATCAAATTTATAATACATCGCCAACAATAATTACAATAAAAAATCCATCTTACACTTGTTAGTTTAACTCTCCAAAAACATATTTTAACCTAAGATTAACAAAATACTTTTTTCATAAACTTCAACTGTTAAAATTATTGGAAAATTAAATTTTATTCATATACGTAATCAGTAACATATAATCAAGATAAATAATTTTGATTAAGTTATCAATTGATGCTTGGTATTACGGAATGAAAAATCAGCAAAAATAATTTCACCTTGACATAATCATAGAATCCCCCCCCCCCCTTTAAATCTAAACCGAATCAAGTCATTTTCCACGTTTCACATCCATGTTAACCATTCAAAAACATTTTAACCCGCAATATTTCGCGATTAATAAAGATATTTTCAAGCTCGAAGTCGCGTTTGTGAACTATTACAACTTTCCATGTTAAAATTCCCACTCGTGATTTGAGGTCTTAGTATAATCTCTGTACCTGCGCGTAAAAATTCCAGAAATTTATATCTTTTAGACGTATTCAAGGGGAAATATCTCGTTTTATCAAATAAAATTACCGTTTTATTTTAACTATGACGTCCTTTTCAGTCGCTGAAATATTGCCCATTGTCTCAAACTCAATACCAGCGAAATGAAAAAATAGTGAAATATAACAGCATCATCAGGGAAATTGTATCTTTTTTAAAGTGTAACGTCATTTTCTGTTTAAAATTTTAAAAAAGATATTTTTAATTGTAATGAGAAAATGGCATCAGTAAGAATAAAATCAATAAAGATAACTAAACAACTTTTAATAGAAATGAAGTACTTCAGTTGCCACGATTAGAAAATTGGTATAAAAAACTATAAAAATAATTAATATCTCAAAAATAAATTGAGATACAGCTTTCAAACAAATTGCTTTTTAAAAGTGCATTTTTTTCTGCATACGACGTTGTAAGCATTTAAAATGTAGGATGTTTAGAAGTTTAAAAATTTGCAGTAGCGAAAATTGCAAAACCGAAATTTCATTTCAAATTTCAAAGTGTTGCCATTCGCAGAATGACGTATGCGTTACGCACAGATATGTTTGTCCTTTATAATATAGATAGACTAGCTGACTCCCAACGAAGATTGGGCCAATGATAATGACCGTAAATAAACCACAAATTTGTATGATTTTATACCTTTAATCCTGTTTTGTCCGAATTTATAGTTTTAAATGAAAAAAATTGCAAAAAATATTGACTTTTAAGGGTAAAAGTGCTAGTAAGAAGTCATTTTCTGTTTTTCACGTAGGGTCGTTTCATAATTTTTTTTAAATAGTTTTTTTTTTTTTTTTTTTGTCGGAACTCTTTAAAATTTTTATCGTTATAAATATAACCGTTTTACAGCCCGTGTGAAAAATTTCGTGAAAAAAATATTGATATCTACTCCTAAAAGAAATATGTTTTCTTCTTCCTTTCACTTTCTTCTAGCTTTGCAAGAAGAAAGTATTGTATTCGTGAAAATTTTCGAATTTCGGTTTTCGACGATTTACACTTTTTAGGGGTCAGAGATCCCGAAAAACATGTTTTACAAAATGTGTATCTGTGAGTCTGTCTTTATGTGACACAAATTTTGTGGGCGCGCTAACTCAAGAACTAATGCACGGAATTTAATAAAACTTTAGATTCAGTCAGTACCTGATGTTCCCTGATTAGTGCTGATTAGTTTTTGGTGTAAATCGCCCTATATCTCAAGAACTAATGCACGGATTTTCTTAAAACTACAGATTCTGTTTGTCCTTGATATTATTTGGTGTTGATTATTTTTGGTGTAAATTGCTCAATAGGTGGAGCTGCTATGATGCATTATTAACGATTTCCGCAATATATCTCAAGAACTAATGATCAGATTTTCATCAGACTTTAGAGTTAACTATATCGTGATAGAATTTCGGGCTGCTTACGTTTTCGTGTAAATCGCCCAACAGGTGGCGATGCTATGCTGCATTTTTCACGATTTTCGCAATAGTTCTATCTCAAGAACTAATGCACATATTTTCATCAAACTTCAGATTAGATTAGTCCGTGAGTATAAGTTGGTGCTGATTACTTTTTGGTGTAAATTGGCCAACAGATGGCGCAGCGATACAGAATTTTTGCGCGATTTTCGTAATAGCTCTATCTTAAAAACTAAAGCACGAATTTTCATCAAACTTCAAATTCAGTTAGATTTTGATATATGTTGTTCTTTATTATGTTTTGGTGTAAATCACGCAATAGGTGGCGCTGCTATGCTGCATTTTTCACGATTTCTGCAATTGTTCTATCTGAAAAATTAATGTACAGAATTTAATCAAACTACATATTCTGATACACTTTCACATAAACAGATCTTTTTTAGTCTTGGGTTTATACAGCGCAACAGGCGTCGCTTTTATGCACTTTGAGCTCAGAATTTTTGTTGCAGACATCTAAGAGAGGGTGGATGCCGAAATTCAATTATTTGTTTGAAAGATCTCCTTTTAAAATGCACACAATTTAATGAACCTATATCTTTAGAATCCCCATGATGGAGATGAGCATAGATTGACAATTAATTTTGGAACTGTGATAACAAATTTCGAAGTATTAACATGTATGAGATAGACGAAAGTTTTGGGATTGGCAAATCCGACTATAATTACTTTCTTCTATCTTTACAAGAAGAAAGAATTGGATTCATGAAAATTATCGAATTTGTGTCCTCGACGGATTTACACGTTTTAGGGGTCGGAGATTCCGAAAAACATGTTTTTACAAAATGTCTGTCTGTGAGTCTGTCTGTCTATCTGTATGTGACACAAATTTTGAGGGCGCCCTATCTTAAGAACTAATGCACGGAATTTAATAAACATTTATATTCAGTGAGTCCCTGATATAAATGGATGCTGATTAGTTTTTGGTGTAAATCACTCGATAGCTGGCGCTGCTATGCAGCATTTTTCACGATTTTCACAATAGCTCAATCTCCAGAACTAATCCTTGGATTTTCAACAAACTTCAGATCCAGGTATACCTTGATATGAATTAGTTCTGTTGATGTTTCGGTGCAAATCGCTCAACAGGTGGCGCTGCTATGCTGCATTTTTCAAAAATTCCAATATAGCTCTATCTCAAGAACTAATGCACGAATTTTTATCAAACTTCAGATTCAGGTATACCTTGATATCAATTAGCGCTATTTATGTGATTTATATAGAAGAAAGTTTTATGATGGCCACAACATACTAGTTACTTTCTTCTATCTTTACAAGAAGAAAGTATTGGATTCATGAAAATTTTCGAATTCTGGTTTTTGACGGATTTACACGTTTTAGGGGTCACAGATCCCGAAAAAATTGTTTTTACAAAATGTCTGTCTGTGAGTCTGTCTGTCTGCCTGTGTGTGACACAAATTTTGTGGGCGCACTATCTCAAGAACTGATGCACGGAATTTAATGAAAATTTATATTCAGTTAGTCCCCTATATAAATTGGGGCTGATTAGTTTTTGTTGCAAATCGCTCAACAGGTGGCGCTGCTATGCTGCATTTTTAACGATTTCCGCAATGGCTCTATCTCAAGAACTAATGCACGGAGTTTTATGAAACTTCAGATTCAGTTATTCCTTCATATGAATTGGTGTTTACTATGATTTGGTGTATATCGCCCGACAGGTGACGCTGCTATACAGCATTTTTCACGATTTCCGCAAGGGCTCTATTTCAAGAACTAATCCATGGCTTTTCATCAAACTTTAAATTCAGTTAGTCCTTGATATCTGTTGGCACTGACTACGTTTTGGTGTAAATCGCCCAACAGGTGGCGCAGCTATCCTGTATTTTTTACGATTTCCGCAATGGCCCTATCTCAAGAACTAATGCGCAGATTTTTATGAAACTTCAGATTCAGTTAGTCCTTGATATGAGTTGGCACTGACCACGTTTTGGTGTAAATCGCCCAAAAGATGACGCTGCTATGCTGTATTTTTCCTGATTCCCGAAATAGTTTTATCTCAAGAAGTAAGGCACAGATTTTAATCAAACTTCAGATTCAGTTACCAAGTTGACTTAAGTTGTTGCTTATGAGGTTTTGGTATATATCGCCCAACAAGTGGTGCTGCTATGAAGAATTTTTTAACGATTTCCGCAATATCTCTACTCAAAAAATAATGCACGGATTTTCACAAAATTTCAGATTCAGTTAGAAGTTGACATAAGTTGTTGCTGATTATATTTCGGTGTAAATCATCTAACCGGTGGCGCTGCTATGCTGTATTTTTCAGGAAGTATTAACATGTATGAGACAGAACAAAGTTTTGGGATTGCCACATCCGACTAGTTTTTCTTGTTTTCGTGTCGGGTTCTTTAACGAAACAAAAAAAAAATAATTTTCGTCGTCTAAACTGTCCGATATTTTAATATGTTATAAATATAATTGTATCCGAGTACTCTATAGAATTTCATGAAAAATATGCATATTTATTAGTTAAAACGTTAGCCGAAGCCAAGCGAAACCGCGCCGAAACACCCCATTTTTACTTTCTTCTACCTTTACAAGAAGAAAGTTTTGGATTCGTGAAAATTTTCGACTTCCGGATTTCTATGGATTTACACGTTTTAGGGATCAAAGATTCCGATAAACATTTTTTTACAAAATGTCTGTCTGTGAGTCTGTCTGTCTGTCAGTCTGTATGTGAAACAAATTTTGTGGTCGCTCTACCTCAGGAACTAATGCACGGAATTTAATAAAAGTTTGTATTCAGTTAGTCCCTGATATAAATTGAAGCTGATTAGTTTTTGGTGTAAATCGCTTAACAGGTGGCGCTACTATGCAGCATTTTTCAGGATTTCCGCAATAGCTCAATCTCCAGAACTAATGCACGGATTTTCATCAAAATTCAGATTCAGTTAGTCTTTGACATAAATCGGTGTTTTATACATTTTGGTGTAAATCGCTCAACAGTTGGCTCTGCTATTCTGCATTTTTTGCAATTTCCGCAACTACTCTATCTCAAGAACTAATGCTTTGATTTTCAACAAACTTCAAATTCAGGCATGCCTTGATATGAATAGTGCTGTTTATGTTTTGGTGCAATTTGCTCAACAGTGCTGCATTTTTCAGAATTTGCACTATAGTTCTATCTCAAGAACTAATGCATGATTTTCATCAAACTTCAGATTCAGGTATACCTTGATATCAATTAGTGCTGTTTATGTGATTTATATAGAAGAAAGTTTTCTGATGGCCACAACATAGTAGTTTAACTTTTAAGTCGAAATTTTCTCAGATTTTTTTTTTTTTTTTTTTTTTTTAATTTCTACTCGTTCGAACGTTACGAAATTTTTGTAATAGCTGTAAAATCCAGTCTGTCGAAATGCTCTAAAAAGATTGTGGAAAATAGGTAGTCTCGTCACGGTGAGGCGCAAATTTTTTTAAAGAATTAAAATTAGTCGTTTAGAAAACTGATTGCAACGGCGATGAAAAGATCTTAGCTTTAAATACATATTCTTTTGTGAATCGGTACCTCTAATATTGAGCCCTGAGTAACCGTTGGGGAAAAGGAGAAAAAGCCAACTGAGAAATCTGTTTTTGAAAAAAAATTTCAAATAGTTAAGAGCATATTTTTTTAACTGATTGCGGCGTTTGAGACGTTAAAGTACGAACTACAAGAATATGTCATCCGTTTTATCGTATTTTAAACGGCACGGCTGATATCCATTAAAACAAAACGACAAAAAAAAAGTATTTAGTTCTCTCTTCCTTTCCGCTCGAAAAGCAGGTTATGGTCATGCGCAAGCGCGCCTCCGCCAATTTGAAAAAAAATCGCTTTTTTGATGAGTTTTTAAGTAATATTCCATCCAATTATCAAAAAATTAAAAATCTGAGCTTCAGGGGCATCGACCTGCATTGGACTACATTGTTAAAAATCTCCAAATTTTGCTTCATAGTCACTCCATCGCTTTTATAGAATAACTCTATTCTGACCAATGAGAATGTTCCATTAGTATAGTGAAATAATCATTTACTATAATAGCGGTGGAGTGACTATGCAGCAAACGCTACAGATTTTTAACAGCGTATTCTTATAGACTTTTGCGAGCAGTAGATTTTCCTTGCCATCTCCATTAAACACACTCAAACAGCGATCTTGTCTTTTATTAGTATAGATATATAGATATTTATGTTATATGTAAAGTAAAAGCTGTCAAAACGGAACCTGTCTATGGTAGAATCCTATCTTAAATAGAAACTTTTCATGCTCCAGAAGAAAAAATTGCCACATAATTTTACTTTATCAGCCAGAAACCTATCTTAAACAGAATATTGATTCGGTCGCTTGCGATTGCTTTTACAAAGGTTTTTCTGTATGGATATAAGGTTATCCTGTGTAAACGGAACCCGTCTATAACGAAATCCTGTCCAATGGCAAACATTTCATAATTCCAACGAAAGGAACACTTTGAATGCTTACCTGCTAAGGTAGACGAAAACCTGTATAAAACGGAAACTTTCAGCGGTTATTTGTAATTTTGTCTTAGCAGTTTTTACTGTTTTTGCATTCATTACTTAGTAAATTAATTCCTTATTCCAGAGGGTGTAGACCCCACCCGCGTTGCCTGCGCCGTTATCTGAGCCCCTCCAATCATTTTGAAAACTCTTCGCCTATGACTATGCACTGAATTTTTTTAGATGGATCTCGTATGAATGAAAGTATTTTGAAGCAGTGTAAATCTTAGTTCTAACAAGGAAACCACTTTTGGTGTTTCTCGCACCTAGCATTGAGACCTGGTATTTTTAAAGCCCTATGTTACGAAGTTTCAGAATCCAAAAAAAAATTCTGTTAAAATAATATTTCTTGATTTTACAGTAGTATAACTTTCTGAAGATGCAATTTTCGAGACCACTTATCGGACTATTAACATCGAATTTTTTTAAAGAAAAGCATTTAAAAATAAAAATTTCGTAATAATAAGTATAAAATATTGAAACATTTTAAAAATTCCTTCAAGAACCCACGATTTTGATTTTAAAAAATTGCAACATTATATTCCCATTTTTGGCGGGGGAAAAGTTGGCGATTTTTTTCATAATTAGAGCTTCCGGCAACCGTAGCCAAATGTCATAGCTGTTTGTCTTGTGTAAGGAGTGGTTTGGACTTCAGGAGAAATTGTAATGTCCGACCTAACTAACCACAGTAATTTTTCTAAATTGTGAAAAAATATTAATTAACTTTATGATTACCTTTACCAATGGACCATTTAATGCAGCAAAATTTCATTTTAAACATTCGAAATTTTATTCCATTCGATTTCAAAAGAAAATATTTGCTTATCTTGTATTTCACTAAAAATAATTTTCAATGATCTTGTAAACTTTTATATAAATATATTTACTATTTATATATTTATCGTCTGCATCGAAAAAAGAAAGAAAAAACTTAATTCTTGTTTCTTATGCTATCAATTATCAAACAAATCGCAATCTCGTATAATCCTAATATGTATTGTAGCTCCCGGAATAAAGCGGGCGGTAAAATTGTAGCGCCATATTTGGCAACTTAACTCATTTTTCACATGAAATAAATAAATAAAAATGTAATAATAAAAAATTAAAAGTACAAAAAAGTATATAAAATATGATTTTAACAGAGAAACTTTATTGGTTCTCTTTTATTATAAAATGCACCAGGTTTCGATGCTAGGTGCGAGTAACACCAAAAGTGGTTCTCTTGTAAGTATTATAAAGATTTATTATGAAACACTCAACTTAAAACTTAAAAGTGTGTAGTATATAAATATAATAAAACTAGCATACAGTTATTTCAAGACTTCTGAACATGGATAAACCAATTATTTCAGTGCAAAATGACGATTTAAAAACGTAGAAAATTGTTTCAAATTTTTTCAATTTTAGAAAATATTTATTTGTTTAATCGGAAGAATTGTATCTCTTTAATCAATGAAGTATTTAAATTGGACTAAAAATTTTATATAAAAGCAATTACTGTAAGCTGAACGTTTTCATTGGGTTGTTAAATGAAAAAAAAAATCATTTGGCATTTGGTGTAATAAAAATAAAATTTATTATGAGCTAAAATATTCCATGTTGCATAATTCTAAATATTATAATAATATACCAAACGTTAAACACTCAACGGACAAAACCATAGATAACTAAAGTGAAACTCGGATTCAGTTACATCAGGTCTCTCGTTCTTTAATGCAAATTGAAAAAAAAATATAGTAAAAAATTATAATAAAACACACATACACACATAAATAACGCCTGCATTAAACAGTTAAAGGTATATATAAATATGTATCCTGTATGTATACATATGTATATGTATGTCTGTATAATATTTATTATACCTTTAATAGTAGAAAATTGTTGAAATTGTTGAAAATACTCATTTGTTTAACCGGAAGAATTGTTTCTCTGAAACCAATGAAGTCAGAGTTTGAATCCATTTAAACTGAAAATTTATATAAAAGCAATTACTGTACACTGAACATTTTCATTTGATTGTTAAATGAATAAAAATCATTTGGTGTATTTAAAATTTTATTATGAGCTAAAATATATTACGTTGCTTAATTCTGAATATTATAATGGTATGTAAAACACGGAGAACTCAATGCACAAATATTATAGATAACTACAATGAACTGCTATACAATTACATGAAAACTTCTGGACCCTTGTTTTTTAATGCAAATTGAAGAAAACATAGTAGACATTTTTCTTTTTAATTTGTTGCAAATGATCAAAATACTTATTTGTTTAATCAGAAGAATTGTTTCTCTGAAACCAATGAAATCAGAGTTTGATTCAATTTGAATTGAACTATAAACTTTATATAAAAGCAATTACTTTACACTGAACCTTTACATTTGGTTGTTAAATGAATAAAAATCCTTTTTTCTAATAAAAATTTTATTATGAGCTAAAATATTTTATGTTGCTTAATTCTGATTATTTTAATGACTTATAAAACGTGAAACGCCCAACTTACAAATATCATAGATAACTACAATGAAACTAGCAAAAAATTACCTAAAAAGCTTCTGAACTCTAGGTTTATAACACAAATTGAAGAAAACATAGTGGAAAATTATTGAAATTTGTCGCAATTGTTCAAAATACTTATTTGTTTAATCGGAAGAATTGTTCCTCTGAAACCAACGAAGTCAGGTTTTGATGCCATTTAAATTTAACTGAAAACTTATTACAAAAGCATTTTTATGCTGAACTGTTGAACTTTTTTCATTTGGTCGTTAAATTAATAAAAATAATTCGCTGTAATAAAAATTTTATTATGTGTTAAAACATCCATGTTGCATAATTCTGAATATTATAATGATATATAAAATAAGAAACACCCAACGCATACAAAATTCATGTATAACTATAGAGAAACTAACATACAATTACATCAACTTCTCGTTCTTAAATGCAAATTGGAGAAAACTTAGTAGAAAATTGTTGCAATTGTTCAAAATACCCAATTCTTTTTAATCGAAAGATTTTTTTTTCTCTAAATCAGTGAAGTCGGGATTTAATTGTATGAAAATTTTACTGAAAGCTTTATTTAAATACAATTAATCTACACTAAACCTTTTTGTTATTTTCTCAAGTAAATGAAAATCGTTTAACACAATCAGAATTTTATTACATGTTAAAAATGTCTAAATTATATAATCAAAAGTTGCATAAAAAGTCAAATGTTGTACTTAATTTTAAATTGTATAATATGTATATAGTAGTTTCTAAACACCCATCCTCTCAATTTCCTTTCATCAGTAAAAAGTGAAAAATCAAATGCAGCATTTCCTTATTATGAATATCAACGAAACAAAAGAAAAAACATAGAAATGGGTACGGCATTTCTGGCTTCCTAGCTTTTATAACATTACATTCGTTCTATGCTTGGCGGTCTGGTCTTTAACACGAAAATGATGATTGAAAATGGGCTATTGGCAATTATAGTTATGCACTGGATTTAAAAATTTTACAAATATACCTATAAAACACGAAGTTCTTCTTCTTTATGAAATTTAATTAAAATAAAAATGTTTTCTAACTTTCAAAGTAATGACAAAAATTAAAAAAAATAAATAGCTCAGATGCACCCACATGTAGCATTAGCAGACATTTTTCGTTAAAAAATTTCAACGTGCAATCAAAAAAAAAAAAAAAAAAACTACTTTCTCAACACCTAAAAAAAAACATCCATCCCTACAACTGAAACCTTAAAATGAAAGCTCCGTCACATCTTTACCACCCGCGATTCTAACTAACATACAGCATTGGAATAAAAATGCTTCCTTCGTTCTTGCAAGCTTAAGGGGACAGTTTACCTTTTCAACAATTTTCTTGTTATTAAAAATACGGTTCAAATGGTGAATTCACTGCATTTCAATGTTCAACTAAAAGTACATTTTGAAACAAAAAATGAACTGCATATTTAATTAATTTTTTTTTTTAAGTTTAAAAAAAATTGGAATTTTTTAAAATCCATACTACTTTTTGAAATATTAATATTTTTGCCCAATTTTTTTAAAGATTTCGAAATGTGTATTTTGCAAGACTGAGCATGCATTTTTATATACGTCTTATATTACATTTAAAATAACTTTTTCACTGATATATGTACTGTAAAATGATTAAATCTAACACATCTTCATATACTTTTATTTAAAAAAGCACGACAAAAAACCTGAACGCTAATTCCATGCGCAGATTTATCACATATATAATAAAAAACATGTACAAAAAAGTTTAAATCTCTATCTCAAATACAAAAAAAGCCTTGGCATTTTTAAAACGTGAAAGTGAAGAAAATATGAACATGGAGAAAAACCCATGTAAAGTTTTCATTTGTGTGGGGTATTGCGCTGGGTGTATTTAAAACAATTACAATATTTCATGATATAATTGCTGTATGGGTAAAAATAAGATGTCAAAATATTCACAATTAAACAGGCTTTCGTTCAATCTTTAACAAAAAAACACTTTTTTCATCAATTTTGAGGTAAACTGCCCCCTTAAAATGATCCCTGATTTCAACATTACCAACTTAGATAAACAGCACTTTCAAAGCGATAATATCTTTTCATAATATACAGTGTGGTTATAATTAAACTTCTCCTATAAACAGCATCCTACAGCGCAAACGGGTGAACGGAATGCAATGAAATTTAGTACATAGACTATACACGAAATGAGCTAACAAAATTTTGAAAAAAAAAATTAGTTCCAAAATGTCCAGAATTCAGAGGGCGCCTTTACTGGAAAAACATTAAATTTAACACAATAAACGGCCAAAACAGAATCCAGAAACAATATTACCATTTACTGACTATTTTCTGAACACCTTATCATCGAACCACATTAAGTATAGGTAAGGAAAAAATAACAGTACGCTGTTTGAGAAAATAAAGTTCAATTTGCAGAAACAAGAACAGATTAGGACGAAATTGCACAAGAGGAGCAGTTGTTAATCGTGTCCAGGACGATGTAGGGAAAGATGCTCCATGTGACCACCCTCATTCACATGCAAAATTTCAAGTCGATGGACAGAGTGTTCAGCAGCAGATCGTAACTGATTTTTTGTGATGCTTTACGGACAGTGCTGTAAGACTGTCTGTCGAGAAACTGCACGTGCGCTACTGCCCTAAAACTCTGATATCTGTGACTGTGTGGCAACAGCTGTCTTGACGGCATCAGCAAGTACCAGTGTGACAGGTTTACGGACTCTTTCAGGTTGAACTTCTAATTTCCAGCCACTTCAAATCTCTTAGCCATAGCCCGCATACCTTTAATAGACATTGGTCCACACCGTAAGTTCTTGTACGACGAAATTCACGAACTGCAGCAGAAGCATACCCCCTGTTCTCGTAAAACAGCTTCACCAATAACGCACGTTCAACTAAAGATACCGTCATCATTACAGCCGGACACATCGACATAAAACATGACAACGTCTGCAAACATTTTTTACCCTAACCCGTTTTGTATAAAGCTTCCTCTTCTTCGCTAGCAATCAAATCTAGACATTTTCCCCCTAGAACTGACAGCTTTTCCCGGTTTTACATTTTATTACTCATAATTCTTTTTCTGGATTGTTAATATTGTTTCTGTATTCCGTTTTGGTCGTTTATTGTGTTAAATTTAACGTTTTCCCGAAAAGGTGCCCTCTGATAAACATTTTGAAAGTTTATTTTATTTTATTTTATTTATTTATTTATTTATTTATTTTTAATTTCGTGAGCACATCTCGTGTATAGTCTATATACCAAATTTCATTGCATTCCGTTCACCCGTTTGCGCTGTAGAATGCTGTTTATAGGGGAAGTTTAATTATAACCACCCCGTATAACTCATGCATAGCTATACGTTGCAAGCAACTGTAATCTGTTGACAAGTGATATACGTAATATATAACAAATTATCTCCTTGTAATAATATACTACTTTTAATTGCTAAAAGGTGTAAATTAAAACTTTGAAAACAATAAAAATAGGTTTATTCAGCTGTTTACATGTTTCGACTCTACCCGAGTCATTTTCAAAAGAAAAAAAAAATGTTTTGAAAATGACTCCGACAGAGTCGAAAAACGTAAGCAGTTGAATAAACCAATTTTTATTGCTTTAAAGTTTTAATTTAAAACTTTTAGCAAATAAAATTAATGATATACTTTTTTTTAATCATCGAAATCAAAAGAACAACACATCTCATGTTAGAGAGAACATAATATCGAACTATTAATAGTTAATATAGAACATAATATTGCATAAGAATACCGCAAGTGATATATAAATTTTATTCTAATCATCAGAAACAGTCAGGTAGAAATTTTCAGCGTCCATCGGTCTCGGTCTTAAGTCTTGGGAAGAATCTATTCGTGAATAGGGTTGATCTATTGGTGTGGGCTGTATAATGAAAATGATTGACTGCTGGTTTCTTTTCTCATTCATAGGAGAGGGTTCTGTTTTAGTTATTCCGCTGGATTTTAAAAGAGGATTTTATTGCCTGTTTTGTGATAGTAGAGTTAATGTTTTCCCTTTTCCTTTCACGGTTATTGTGAAATAAAAAAAAAAGATTTTGCAAGAAATTTTTATCGTAACATAAAGTTTGTATTTCTAAAATATTTTTGCAATTTGTTTTGCCCTTTTTTGTAATGTTTATGAGATAAATGGTTAAGTCATTCAAAATTAACGGGAAGTTTTTGAGAATCTCTTACTTAATAACAAACTTTAAAGCAATAGCAGAGTTAGTTTTTTTTTTTTACTCTCATGGTGAATAATGCTCGCCTCTAGTTTTGGAAAATATCCGTTAATGATACAAACGCGATCATTAGAGCCTGGATTATATGCAGTTGCATAATTGTTTTGCATTCTTGTTCTATATTTATTATAAATTCATATAAATGCATTAAGAGTGTAATAAAAAACCAATAAATTTCACATTTCTGTTTTATATATATATGTGTGTACGTTGTTTGACCTTTTATAGTTTTCCCTATTCTGTTTATTATTTCTTGTTATAGTTTTCACAGTTTGGTACAGTTTATTTTTGTTTATCTTTGTTATATATTATTCGTTCATGCTATTTTTTAGATTTTATGGTTTTGTTTAAAGTGTTAGTTTTATTCATTAGTTTCCATTTTGTTCAGTTTTATAAAAAATTGTATTAAGTGTGAATATACATTTATAATTATGAAATTTACAAAAAATAGAATTTTAGATACCGGCAAGAAATGGAATTCGTTAGAGGACCATTGTGCTTGGTCGGTTCCTGATAGCATGGTAGGGAACGGATCGTTAGAAAGTAACCATGATTTACAAGTGGATTTGGTTGGCTACGGGAGTAAAGGAGTTGATGATAGCTTTTTCAAAAAGAGTATGCAAGGTTTAGTTTTTGAGAAAAATAAAAAAATGTATAAAAATTATAAAAATTGTGGAAAAAATTATGGAAAAAATTGTGAGTTTGATATTTTTTTTGGAAAGAGGGGAAGTTGATGGTGTACGGAAAAGGAAATCGATCAGGTATAATACCAGATATATTTATAATAGTCATTTAATTAATGTGAATTACGATGGTGGTGGAGGTAGAGATAACGATGTAAAATATAAAACTAGAACGTTCTATAATTCAAACTTAAAAAGGGAGATGATTTTCAATAATCTCAAATTAAGAAAATGTAGTGATAAACGTTGTAAAGTATGCCCGAGTGTGGGCTCAGAGTATAACACTATCGAGGACATTAAGTATTTAAAAGTATGTAAGGTTTACAACAGTGTTTATAAACTTAGCTGCAAGATATGTGGAATGTCTTATATTGATAAAACTGCTGACCCGATTAATAAGCGTTTCAATAACCATAAGTCTGATATCAGACATTGCAAAACTAATAAAGAAGAACAAGAGATCGAAATTAGACATTTCAACAGGCATGGTATTGAAAATATGGAATTAACGATTTTAAAGATTGCCCCTAACAAAAAAGAAAGATTGATATGTGAAAGTGACATGATGATTAAATGTGGCACGGTTTACCCATATGGGTTAAATGTTATGTTCAATGGAACTAACATTATGAAAAAATTAAGAAACAGTTTATTAGATGTTTCAATATACGAACGTATTGAACATCCCATGAATTATATATTCAATAAGGAGATGGACCACAAGATAATAGCAAAGGAATATGACAATATCAATGAAATTAAAAGCTCAATTCTTAAGAGTGATTTCGTTGGAATAGTAAGAAATATAAAATTTATTACATTTAACGTGAAAAAACGTTTTATAGGTGATTTGTTAAACTTATTGTATTCACATAAGATTAACTATAATATAGATTTGGCTTTGGACATTTTGAGGTATAGAATTAGTTCACAGCATTTGAAGGAAAATCTGGGGAGAAGTAACAACAACAACAACAAAATAGTTAATAGAATGTATTTTGTAATGGATTACATAGAAATTAAAAAACATGGTATAAATATGAGCAAGGTATTAAATAAATACAATGATTTGTTTCCAGATAAGAACATGGAAATTGTCAAGGTTTATAGATACGATAAACCTTTAGGTCGTATGGTTTTTAACTATAATAATTTTTCAAAAGAAATTGGTAGAAACAACGATAATAATTTATGTCATTGTCATGATCCGGGTTATCGTGATTATGTGGATGTGGATCACGGTCATGTATTGACCGGTAATTTAGACATTGTCAAAGATAGAACATTGAGAGATTATATGCGGTTTGGTACAAAATTTCGTTTAAAAAGATTAAACACGAAGGATTTTATAAAAAAACGATTAAAAATCAACGTGGATATGTTTATACATAAACTAATGAACAAATTTTGCTTACCAGAAATAACTTTTCTGGAATGGAAACACAATATATTAAAGGATTTGAGTTCAATTTACTGTGGTAAAACAGGGGGGATTTCGTTGGAAGAATATAAAGCATTAAAAGATTCTATTAAGGATTTACAGAGTAATTTCGTTATAACATATATTGATAAGGCAAATACAAATTTTGCTATTATTTGTAAAGAGCTATACTGTAATCAATTAAGACAATGTTATAACAATACACATAATTATAGGTTGTTAAATACCAGTGTAAAAGAAACAGAAAGTAGAATTGTTGCTTTTTATAAAAGGTTAAAATACACACAACGTAGTAAGGAATTGCCTTATATGGTTTTGATTCCTAAATTTCATAAGGACCCCATCGCCTTTCGTACAATTACATGTGGTTTTGGCACTTATTTGGAAGTAGCTAATAAAAAGTTTTTGGATATTTTGCAGAGTTTATTTGAAGCGGCATTAAAACAAAATTACACATGTATTATAAAAAATAGTTTTGAGTTACTTAATAGATTGAAAGGTTTGAATAATATTAAAGGTCTATATGTTTATGATTTTGAGGATTTATATAACAGTATTGATTTAAATGATCTTAAAAATAAAATATTTGAATTTTTTAAGAGGTACAATATTTTGGGTAAAAATTTGGATCATTTGACAAATTTATTTAATTTCGTAGTTAATGAAAATTATTTATTCGATGGTAAGCATGTGTTCCAGCAGATAAGGGGTATACCTATGGGGGGTAGTTGCAGTTCGGTACTTGCAGATATTTATTTATTTTTATACGAGGTTAAAGAGACAACGGATAAGGATTTTTTAAGTTTCAGATATATTGATGATGTATTGTTGGTAAGGATTAACGATTCCAATAGCGATTTAAATTTAGACTATTATCCCCAAGGTTTGACATTAAAAAAAACTTCATATGACGAAAAGCATGTAAATTATTTGGATCTCACTATCGACATTGAGAGGGGTGGATTACGGACTTGTATTTATGATAAGAGAAAGGATTACAACTTTGAAACTATTAAGATATTAAATTTTAATTCCAATGTACATATTTCAATTTTCCGAAATATCATTATCAATAGTTTAATAAGGATAGTAAAGTTAAATTCTAATCATAATAGTATAATAAATCACATTATAAATCTCTATCAAGATGCAATGGTTCAGAATTTTCCTATTAGTTTGTTAAATAGTTTGGCAAACAATTTCGTCAAGGATAAAGATTACCGCGATGCTTTACTTTTGGCGATTAAAAACATCGCCAAATAATCGTAGGCTTTATAAGGAGCTCTGTCTGGATGTGTCGTTCTTTTTGAATTGGGTTGCTGCTTTGGATGGACAGTTTTAAAGTGTCCTTTTCGAATTCGGTTACTGCTTTGGATGGCCAGTTTTAAAGTTTTCTTTGGCCAGTATGGTCTCGACAGATATGGAGGAAGTTTCATGAGTAATTGCCGGTATAACCCAGCATGCAAGTCTTTAGCCTTGCAATCTGTCTCCATTGAATGTTTTCTTTTCGTTCATGGTTTTGTTAGTAAGTTTTTTCCATGGTTATTTTGTTAATTTTCTCTGTAGTTCAGTAGTTTTGGGATTGGATGTGTAGTGTGTGTTTTTTGGTATTATATATATATATATATATATATATATATATATATATAACCCAACATGCATGTCTTTAGCCTTGCAGTCTGTCTCCATTGGACGTTTTCTTTTTGTTCATGGCTTTGTTAGTAAGAATTTTCCATGGTTATTTTGTTAATTTTTCTCTGTAGTTAAGGAGTTTTGAGATTGGATGTATGGTATGTGTTTTGGTATTTTATATATATACAGGGCGTCCGGTCTCAACGGTGTCCAATGGCTAATTTCTAAACCGTTAGTCATAGACATATAGTTCTAATTTCAAAAATGTTTTAAATCATTTAAAGAAACATTTTAAAAGCGATTTGGGTCGATAAAAACATTTCTTAAAAAATTACACAATTTAAATTTTTATACGGTCCCCCGGTCCTATAAGTTATATTTAGTAAAATTTTCCTTTTACACTGACAAGTATTACACAAAAAGTCCCGTTATTCTATGATTAAAACTGACCGAGTAATAGCTGTTTAAAGTTGGAGCATATTTTTTGCTGCAAATTGGGGGTCATTCAAAAATTTAGTTAAAATATAATTTCTTCAGATAAATTGAAAAATGGTTGAGAGTAAAATTAACATTGCAATATAAATTTGAAATCTGTAATCATTCTGACATATTAATGCAAAATATACCATTTGTAATAAACATTTAAGAAGAAAGAAAAAACAGAATTTTTGTTAAATAAAATTATGTTAAATTAACAGCCTCAATTCTTTACAAAATGATACGTATTTTAAAATACACTGCTCAAAACAATTAAAGGATATTTGAAGTTTTATATAAAATAAAGATATAAACGAATTTTTTTTTGCCGAAAATAGAAGAAGAGAATCACAAATGCAAATTTTTCTGGTTTTCAAACTGTGGACTATGCAAATTTTGAGTTCGACGTCAATAACGTCGCTTCAGCGGCAGCGAATGAAATTTGACTTTCAACTGGATAAAAGAGAATGAAGACAAGGATGATCGGAATTCAGTGATTGCTTTGTTTCGATGAGTACGATGTCTCAGCGAAGTCATTTGACAGATTCAGAAGCTTTGAGAATTGTTGGTAGGTTAGAAGGGGGCCAAACTCAAGCCGAAGTAGCCATTGGAGTGTCACAAAGTGTCATTTCCAGGATCTGGAACCGTTTTTTGGAGAGTGGATGTGCAGGCCGAAGACCAGGGCAAGGTCATAGACGGGCAACAACGCCCAATGAAGATCGGTATTTAGCGTTAACAGCTCGGAGACACCGACCCATGAACGCTACACTTCTCCAACAACACCTTCGCTCGGCTACAGGCACCACGATTTCAACTCAGACTGTCCGAAACCGGCTCCATGCTGTAGGTCTGTATGCTCGCCGACCGATGGTATGTGTTAGATTAACATCAAGGCATCGTTGCGACCGCAGGGAGTGGGCAACCGAGCATGTCAACTGGAGGAGAAATGAATGGAGCAATATTCTGTTTTCTGACGAGTCCCGTTTTTCTGTGCATCCGGATAATAGGCGTACTTTCATCTGGAGGGACCGTGGCAGTAGGAATAATCCTGCGTTCGTGCACGAAAGTGTCAGATTTGGCGGTGGAGGAGTGTTGGTGCATGGTGGCATCTCCATTGACGAGCGCACTGACCTCTACATCATTCGAGATGGAGCTCTGACTGGTCGCCGATATAGGGATGAGATCCTCAGACCTATTGTAGTCCCTTACGCTGCAGCAATCGGAGATAACTTCATTTTAATGGACGATAACTGCAGGCCACATCGTGCAAACCTGGTGGAGGATTTCCTTTTCGAGGAAGGAATCGTTCGAATGGAATGGCCAGCGTGTTCTCCAGACATGAATCCAATCGAGCAAGTTTGGGACGATCTAGGAAGACGAGTTTCTGGCCGCCAACAACCCCCCACAAACTCTCCAAGAACTGGAAAGAGCTCTTCTGGAAGAGTGGGGCAGAATACCCCAACTCGTCATTAATAGCCTCATTGAGTGAGTCCATACCTCAAAGGTGTTCAACGTTGCTCGCCGCCCGTGGAAACCATACCCTCTACTGAAAATGATTTTCTTTGAAGAAAACACCTCTTCTTATTCTTTTTTTCTCATATGCACAAATTGTGTTTTTTTCCTTTAGTACACAAATGCGCAATAAAATGCATTTTTTTCTGCCAAACATGTGTAATTTATTCTCATATAACCTACTATGTCTGTCGACCATGTATCAATCAGCTAAACAGTTTACCAGATACAAAATCCACCTAAAACTGCAATATCCTTTAATTGTTTTGAGCAGTGTATTATAAGATTGCACTAGCCTGCAAAAGTTGGGTTATGTCATATTTTTTAGCTTTTGATAATTGATTCTTATGTATTCTGTACCGCTGAATCTGAAATGGACTTTCATTTTTAACCATCACAACAGGACTTTTCGCAAATTGCGAATTTCAAAGTTAAACAGTTCAAAATTGAAATTGAATCTCCTCCCTCATCTCATCGGACCACTCAGCTGTTTAGCTGTAGATATCCCAGGATAAGCAAAAATATTGAATAAATTATTGAATAAAATAAAATAAAACAAAAAAAGTTTTACATGCTTTGTAGTATGAGATTTTCGCTATATTTTAGCTTACACATTTACGATTTGCCAAAAACTTCTAACGTGATGGTTAAAAATGAAGGTCATTTTCAGAGTGAGTGCTAAAAAGTACGTAAAAATCAATTATCAAAAGTTAAAAAACACATCCATCTCCTCTAATTTGTTGTATCCGATTTTTCTTATTCTTTAAATTTGACAATTTATGGTTTGCGAAATATTCTGACATGATGGTTAAAAATTAAGGTAATTTTCGGATTCAGTGCTAAAAAATACATAAAAGTTAAAAACCTAACAATCGCAGTCTTTATTATCTAATCTAAAACTTTTTCTTAAACTTCTTAGCGGAAATCTATCCGAAATTTCTGGTGTTATCCTGTAAAATACGTATAAATGGTAACCACCGAAAATCATAATAATATTAGGTTGTTATCGGATTTGCGCCAGTATGTAAAATGTAAACTCGATCGGATACTTTAAAGTGAGTTAAAGTTCGAGTACAAATTTTGAACTGGAAAAACATACATACGATCCTTGAGGTAACATAAAAACTTATAAAAATAACATAATTTTTGTTAAAAGAAATTATAAAAGAAACAGTCTCAAATCCTGACAAAATAAAACATATGTTATTTTAGCAAATCTGAAACTTAATAAACGTTAACTTATTTGTAATACTTGTACGATTTTTTTCAAAGCATATACACATGAAATAAGATCTTCGAATACTAAGCACTTGATATGTGACCCCTCAAGGCCAAGCCGAACTCGTTTGTTTTCAGAGCAGAAAAGTGGAATAAGTCATGCACTTTTAAAGTTTCATAATTCGCACAATTTTAGTGTTATATGAATGGGACTTTTTTTTGTCTTGCTTGTCAGTGTAATAGGAAAATTTTACTAAACATAACTTATAGGACCGGTGGACCATATAAAAATTCAAATTTCGTAATTTTTTAAGAAATGTTTTTATTGACCCAAATCGCTTTTAAAATATTTCTTTAGCTGATTTAAAACATTTTTGTAATTGGAACTATATGTCTGTGACTAATGGTTTAGGAATTAGCCATTGGACACCGTTGAGACCGGACACCCTGTATATATATACCGGGTGTCCTAAAAAGAACTGACTGATTTTAAAATTCATTAACTTGCAAACGGTGACAGATATTTAAAAACTTCTTGCAGGAGGTTTATGCATAAGGTCAAAAGTTTTATTACAGTGATTTTCGATTTCAGTTCGAATTATAAACAATAGATGGTGCTGTAAGCAATAGTCGCTAAATACAGGCTCGATTTTTTGTCCTTTATCTTGTTCCATGCGGAAAAAGGAGATGGAAATGTATTATCCGGGCCACGAAGTACCAAAAATCGAGCCTGAATTTAGCGTCTATTGATCGCAGCGCATTCTATTGTTTGTAATTCGAACTAAAATCGAAAATCACTGTAAAAAAACTTTTGACCTTATGCATAACCCTCCTGCAAGATTTTTTGAAATATCTGTCACCCTTTACAAGTTATTAAATTTTAAAATCAGTCAGTCCTTTTTAGGAAACCCGGTATATATATATATATATACATATTCTATATACATAATTCAAACCTGAATTAAGAAACACCATTAAAACATTAAAATTAATAATAAGCCTTTCATCGGAGGAAGTATTTATACTACCCCAAAGCAGATGGTAGATGGGTCGTTTTATAAAAAGAGTTTCTTTTCCTGTGCATGGATGTTCATTGTTGATGGAATATTTTGTTTATGATTTAGAGATTTTATATAATAGAATATATTTAAAATATATGTTGGAACATTCGTGACTTGTGATTTTTTTTAATTTGTTATTTAAATTAACATACTTGTGCACCACTCTTACATATTACAGCTAATTTATTCTATTAGCATTTTTCAGTTATTTAGTCAATAGGGTATTCAAAAATGCATTTTTTATGTGAATTAAATTTATCATGAAAAACTGTTTTTTTTTTTGTTGTTGTTGTTTTTTTGTTTTTTCCAAAAATTATGTTTGAATTAATTTAACGATTCGTTTTTGCAACGTACGTTAAGGGATAATTCTATGATATGATTTCCAAAATATAGTAGCATTCGTCACCTAAAAAAAATATTCAGAAGCAGGGGGCATTCCTTTTAAATTTTAATTGTTCAGCCTTGAATATTCTCGTTTGTCATAATTTTGAGCTATTCTGACTGTGAGATTATAATAAAGCTCATTGGTCATGAACATTAACTATGCGCTTTCTGGATTTAATAGATACATCGTTTAATTGATAAAAATAAGTTTTTGTAAGTTTTAAGTAAGTTTTAAGTAAGTTTAATAAGTTGAATTTGCATCCTCCGTTACAATATTATTAAGGAAATTATCCCCTAAATCTTTAGAAAATAAATTAAGCACCAAGTAATGAGAATACTACATGATCAACTGTATAAAATTTAAAAGAATTAAAAGATGAACTAAAAATAGTAGTTTAAAATGTTTTAGTAGACATTTTTTCTACACACAGAAAATAACATTGCCCGTACAGTGACCAAACTACATAACTAAAATACTCTGGTGAAGAATGAATTTTATATGCCCAAACATAAATGTGAGTAAGAGATACAAGGGCTTAAGATGGATTTATGTAAGGTTCTATCCAGAATACTGAGTTGATTTCGTACACGGTAGACTAAAAATTGTACGATGATCTATGAATGTCGTAATATATACCATTCGTTGCGCTTTTTTGTATTGAGAAAGCTAATGGAACTTCGTACCGGAAAATATTTAACAGAAATTGTTTAGTAATAAAAACAAATCATATTAAAAAGGCTACTTTAGGATCTTTTTTTGTTCAAGCTACCTAACCGTGTCTTTGATACGGCTAGAGAACTTAAAATATTAAAACAGAATTTCATGACAATCTTAATCGTTAAGTACCGTCATTAATTGGGATAGAATGGTCTGATAAAGTGATTTACTCTCAGCAAAATTTTGTAAATGCTACATGTGTAGGAATACTGTTTTTCTACCTTAAAAAATCATTAACGATTGTCGGACAGAAAGTTATATGTTAATTTCAAAAATATATCTTGACATATTGTAAAGAAAATTACCCCTGATGGATTATGCTTGTGTATATGTATTATCATTTATTACTACTATGCATTGGCTTTATCTTAAACATTTATACGCACTAAAAATATCTCACAAGCTACGAAAATGAACTTGGCATTTTATCTGTACATATTCAGTGTACGGATTTTAAACAGCAGAAATGCTTAGTTTCATGCATATTTTACGATTTTTATAATGCTAGTTATAGTTATAATAATTAAAACTAGTTGTAATTATTAATTTAAAACATAAGTAAATGTTTCTCGATAAAACATTTCTTTAATTGTTGACTAATTTTAACAAATACTTTGCACTTGTTTGTTACGCTTAAATCGAAAGTCACTTTCCTTGGCATTCAAAATTAGCAAAAAAATGAAACAATCTGAAGCTACTCGTTTACTTTTAAGCACAATTACAATACAAACTAGTATGTTGTGACCATCAGTAAACGCTCTTATATATAAATCACGTCAATTAAAGCATTTAAATAATACAAGAAATTACGTCAATTTAGTACCAATTCATATCAAATGATATCTGAATTTAAAGTTTGATGAAAATTCGTACATTAGTTCTTGAGATAGAGCGATAGCAGAAATTGTGAAAAGTGTAGCATAGCAGTGCCCCCTATTAAGCGATTTGCACCAAAACATAAACAGCACTAATTGATATCAAGGTATACCTGAATCTGAAGTTTGATTAAAATTCGCACATGAGTTATTGAGATAGAGCTATAGTGAAAATTCTGAAAAAGGCAACATAGCAGAGCACCCGTTGAGCGATTTGCATCAAAACATAAACAGCACTAATTGATATCAAGGTATACCTGAATTTGAAGTTCGTTGAAAATCCAAGCATTAGTTCTTGAGATAGAGCTATTGCGGAAATCGCAAAAAATGCAGCATAGCAGCGCCACCTGTTGAGCGATTTACACCAAAATGTACAAAATGTCAATTCCTGTTAGAGTCATTCCATGTCAATTCAACCAGACCTTGTAACCCGACCCCCAGGGATTTGGATGAAACTCGGTGTATATACTAATTCTATCATGATATGAATACATCAGAAATTTTTCCTTCCTAGACCTCATAGTTTGTGAGATATGGGGGGTCCAATTTTTGGATTTTTCTCAAATCGCACATTTCTGAGTCTGTATTTTTAGACTGCAGTTCCATTTTCAAAAAATTGTTTCTCTGGATCTAAAATGCGAATCATCTTAAAAATACCACCGTAAGTACATAAAAAGATGCAGATTTTAATAAAAAAATATTTAAAAAATTAATTTTAAATATTTAGGGTCAAAAACTTAAACCAAAGTTAAAGTTATGTTTATTTTTCCAAATTTTTGTGACTTTACGAAAAAGGCTCTACACAAAAAGGCAAATAAAATTTTCAATTTCTTTTTGTTTTAAATAAAAGTTAACCCTTTGGGCTTTCTATTTATGAAATAAAAATGATGTCTTTCGCATGGCTTATGCAAAAATTTTGACTTATTTTGGGATGCTGTACCTATCAAGAGACAGAAATCTTTAACTTTGCTTACGGTACCTAAATAATTGCTGCACATTTTAAATTTATATTTATTAATCAATTTGATTTATTTTCTAAAATGAAACCTTAAAATCAGACTGATTTATTTATTTTTATAACAGTAGAAAATTTGTATAGTATTGATACTTATCACACATTATCTGAAATTGTGTTGTTCTCAATCTTATCGCATATGTTTGTCACATAAATGTACATCTATCATTGGATTCAGTGGTATAGTATTTCTATATATACTTTCACAATGGTAGTATCTAAAGAATATGCACAATATTTAATGAGGGGGGGGGGGATATTGAAATCATTGATTTTTTTCTCATTTTACTCAGAAAAAGCAAAAGCAAAAACTTTACTTTGTAAATAAAATAAAAGAAGCACTTATATTAAATAAATTCAACAAGTCATAAGAACCACAGTAATTATTTAGGTACCACAGTTTAAATTAGACATATTAGAGATTTTTTTTTTCTTGAATGGTGCAATTTCCTAAAACAGGGCAAAATTTTACATAAGCTAGGAGAAAGACTTCATTTTTATTAAAATTGAAATAATCATTAATTAAATCTAATACATTAATTAAAATTGCTTATAAATATTTTTAAAATTTAGATCGTTGTAATTTTTTTATGTAACAAATAAAGAATTTGTTAAATTATATGCAAATTTTTAAAGCTAAAAAATCAGATTAAACATTATATTTAAAAGATTGAAATTCAAAAATATAATTGAGCTAAATATAAATATAGAAATAAATGACGTACTTTGCAGTATCACTTAGACTTATTTTTCGACATTCTTTCTTTGTGCAATTTAAAATTTATATTTATTATGCATAAGCAACTTTGAGAACCTTCTAATATATATTTCAATTTTCCTATCTTACTGCAGCTCCAAACTTAATAACCTAACAAGATATTGGTATATTAGGAAGATCTTTGTGATTTAGAATCTAAAATGTCTTTGTATTTCAAAATCGGTGGCTATCCCCCCTCCTTCCTCCTCCTCCAGAAAAAAATTTTAAATATCTTAAGGGGAAATTCTCTTCATTTTGGTAAAGGTTTATGAAAATTTGTTAATTTTATAATGCCAGAGCACCCATCACTAAAGTCAAAGGCTTTCTTTACATCAGGGAATATCTATTTTACAATTGCTATCACTTCCTTCTGTGTTAAACATACAAGAGGGCCATCACGTTGCATATCATAAGATAAAATGTGTATATTGCTTGCTGATAATCTAATATTGAGAGATTGAGTGTACATAACAGTTGGATCAAGAGTGCGGCTTCTTTGGTCCAATGGTAACTTTAAACCTTACCTTGAATAAAAAAAGTAAAATTTTTGCTGAAATTCAACAAAACTATAGCTTTTTGAGGGTCAAAGTTTGATTTAGTATCTTTTAAGATATTAAATTTCGTTATAAAAGAGTGGAATAACATTTTCCAAATATTTTACTTAGCTTGTCACAAATTTATTTAAAGGAACAGTGCTGCTAATACTGGATTGAATACCTAGAATTATAATCCTCAATTTTTTTGGAAATTCCCGTTTAAAAAGAGAATACAACTCATGTAGATATACATAATATCAACCGCTTTTGTGCATAATACATTCTTAGCAATGCTAACTACATTTTCTTAACAGCCATGATTCTTCAATATTCATTACAATTATAAAACTTTTCAATTAGTTCAATCGTTTCTCAGAAGTTGTCATGACGGCCTTGCAGCATAATTAGTTACTTCAAATTCATCTATTATTTTCTTTTGCAGCACAAGGAAAAATAGATCACCCTTCTATTATGAGAAACAGCAGACTAATAATAATTTGATTAAGAGATTCGAAAACACCTGCCTTTACTAAAAAAAATTATCCTGCCTTTGTCAGAATTTGTTTATACAAGGCAGATGTAGAAATATGTTTTATCCTGTAGAAATGAACTAGGCTTTGTTAAATATAAGGTATTTAAACTATAAAAAACATATTTAAAATGATTAAAATTATCCAAGATAATAAGATAGAAAGTTAAAAAAAAAAAAGAAGTTAAATACAAATAAAGTATTTTAATTCAAACACACATACACACACAGAAAAAAACGTATTGAAAATATGATTGGTAAAAAGTCATTATTGCATTTTCTTATTCTATACCACAAAAGAAATTTTGTTTACAGTTATACAGTAAAAAGAAAATTAAGGATTGTTTAAATTTAAAAAAATACTTGTAATAAAAGAAAATATATGAATGAATAAATAATTAAAACATTAGGATTATGCACAAAATTTAATGGAGGGAGGATAGACTGCAGTCACAGACTTTTCCCCCCTTTTTACTCAGAAGAAAAAAAAGTAAAGCAAAAACTTTACTTTGCAAAATAAAGGAAGAAAGAAACATTGAATAA
The DNA here is from genome assembly GCA_963932465.1 of Maratus speciosus. Taxonomy (NCBI): domain Eukaryota; kingdom Metazoa; phylum Arthropoda; class Arachnida; order Araneae; family Salticidae; genus Maratus; species Maratus speciosus. The sequence goes on along the minus strand of OZ010792.1, from coordinate 274,353,884 downwards.
TATATTCAACAAGTCATGGCAATCAGAGTAGTTATTTAGGAACCACAGCTTTTAGGCAGATTTTTTTTTCTTTATTGCTGCAGTTTCTCAAAACAGGGAAAAATTTGCATAAGTCATGAGAAAGACATCATTTTTTATTTCATAACTAGAAAGCCCAAAGTGTAAATTGTTATTTAAAACGAAAAGAAATTGGAAATTTACAACAATCTAAATTTTTAAAATATTTATAAGCAATTTTAATTAATGTATTAGATTTAATTAATGATTATTTCAATTTTAATAAAAATGAAGTCTTTCTCCTAGCTTATGTAAAATTTTGCCCTGTTTTAGGAAACTGCACCATTCAAGAAAAAAAAAAATATCTCTAATATGTCTAATTTAAACTGTGGTACCTAAATAATTTCTGTGGTTCTTATGACTTGTTGAATTTATTTAATATAAGTGCTTCTTTTATTTTATTTACAAAGTAAAGTTTTTGCTTTTATTTTTTCTGAGTAAAATGAGAAAAAAAATCAATGATTTCAATATCCACCCCCCCCCCTTCATTAAATATTGTACATATTCTTTACATACTACCATTGTGAAAGTATATATAGAAATACTATATCACTGAATCCAGTGATAGATGTACATTTATGTGACAAACATATGAGATAAGTTTGAGAACAACACAATTTCAGATAACGTGTGATAAGTACCAATACTATACAAATTTTCTACTGTTATAAAAATAAATAAATCAGTCTGATTTTAAGGTTTCATTTTAGAAAATAAATCAAATTGATTAATAAATATAAATTTAAAATGTGCAGCAATTATTTAGATATCGTAAGCAAAGTTAAAGTTTTCTGTCTCTTGATAGATACAGCATCCCAAAATAAGTCAAAATTTTTTCATAAGCCATGCGAAAGACATCATTTTTATTTCATAAATAGAAAGCCCAAAGAGTTAACTTTTATTTAAAACAAAGAGAAATTGGAAATTTTACTTGCCTTTTTGTGTAGAGCCTTTTTCGTAAAGTCACAAAAATTTGGAAAAATAAACATAACTTTCAACTTTGGTTTAAGTTTTTGACCCTAAATATTTAAAATTAATTTTTTAAATATTTTCTTAATAAAATCTGCATCTTTTTATGTACTTACGGTGGTCTTTTTAAGATGATTCGCATTTTAGATCCAGAGAAATAATTTTTTTAAAATGGAACTGCAGTCTAAAAATACAGACTCAGAAATGTGCGATTTGAGAAAAATCCAAAAATTGGAAACCCCATATCTCACAAACTATGAGGTCTAGGAAGGAAAAATTTCTGATGTATTCATATCATGATAGAATTAGTATATACACCGTGTTTCATCTAAATACCTGGGGGTCGGGTTACAAACCTTAAAAAATTTGGTTGAATTGACATGGAATGACTCGTTAAGGAGTAATTGAATCTGAAGTTTGATAAAAATCCGTGCACTAGTTCTGGAGATTGAGCTATTGTGGAAATCGTGAAAAATGCTGTACAGCAGCGCTACCTGTTGAGCGATTGAAACCAAGAACTAATCAGCACCAATTTATATCAGTGACTAACTGAATATTAATTTTTATTAAATTTCGTTCATTAGTTCTTGAGATAAAGCGCCCACAAAATTTGTGTCACACACAGGCAGACAGACTCACAGAGTCACAGACTTACAAACAGACATTTTGTAAAAACATGTTTTTCGGGTTCTCTGACCCCTAAAATGTGTAAATCCGTCGAAAACCGAAATTCGAAAATTTTCATGAACACAATACTTTCTTCTTGCAAAGATAGAAAAAAGTAAAAGTTACATTTTTGCTTTATACACTGGATATAAAATTAGAAAAATAATAGAGTTCAAGATGCAAATGTAAGAGTTCAGATTCTGCATTAAACGAATGAGAAAAAAAAAATTCCAACATAATTGGAAAGTGTTTATGAATTCGGTTTGTGTGTCCGTCTGTCTGCCCACGCTCTAACTCGCGTAAATATACTTGGATTTTCATGGTAATGATGGTTACCATAGCATGTTCGGTGTTGAATATGAAGTGTATAGTATTAATAGTTCATTTACAGGGACACTCGAAAGAATTCCGTTACATTATGTCGCTAGGGAAAAATAGTTTACAGTGTATTTGAATGACGATACGCTATAACAAATGCATTGAAACTGATACAAGTCACTGAATTTTACTACAAGATGATTACTATAGAACAGGACATTCATAGCACTTATCATTCATTTACAGGGGTACACAAAAAATATTTGTTACAGTACTGTCTTTGAGCAATAATTTCTGAAAGTGCATTTTCAATTTCGGAGTGCGCTTTTAAATTTAACTAATTTTTTTACGTTAATCGCTTTGTATAAATTCTATACCTCGTACACAGGGCTGCACAAAAAAATTCACGTACTATTCTCCTTATTAGCCTTGAAGACGTGTAGTTTATAGATACAAATCTTTATATCATATACAGAAATCCTCTATCGCCTCTCATTGCTGGGGGGAGGGACATAATTTTAATTTTCACTCAGCTACCATTATCAAGAAATGCATTACTCCTCTGGATTTAGACTTTTTTGAGGCTCTTCATATCCATAAATTTAAAGACTCCTTGGTTAATGATTTATCTAGTACACCATACATCTCAACTTTCTGGGTGGATTTGTTGTGTCACGACACTTCACTTCCGCATTAATTTTATTGGCTGTTAGAACTTGATGGTCTTTTGGTATTTTGTTTTGACATTTGAGTTTTCACCGTTCATGTAGTTGGGGGGATATTGTTTTTTAAAGTTTTTTTACACTGAGGATGTGAGTCCTAGTACTCACGAAACGTATACGTATGATCAAATCAACTTATTTTATTGTGTTTAAACGTTGTTTTTAAATAATTTATATTTCCGCACAAGTTCTGTATTTACGATATACAGGGCTTCTCAAAGAATTCGAATAATTTTCCGGCCGTAGATGGAAATTACTCAAAGTGGGTTTTCAAATGTGTTATGCGTTTCCAAATGGTTCAATTAGACATTCTGTTTCAACTTATTAAACGACGAAGTTTTTTTACATTATTCTGAATGTGTTGGAAATTTTACATCTGTAAAATTCCTATAACTACTCGTCAGAATAACTTCCTGTTTCGTATACGAAGGTAAATTTCCCGAAGAATCCAAATATGATGTCGAAATTAGGTGTTGAGTTTTTTTAATTTTGTTACAATTTCAATAGGTAGAAAACACTCAACTCATAATTTAAGTATAGGATTAGATTAGTTAGTAAAGGTTATTACTAATCAGTTAGTACCAGTCAATTTTTTATTCGATAATTTGCACAGAGTTAGGGATATTCCTTTCACCTAGTCTCTACAATTTAGAAATATCTTCTCCAAATACTTTCAAGAATAAAAGTTGCGCACTTCAAATTTAAGCAACTATATATTTATCACCAATATCTGGAATTTTTGTGTGCCTTATCTCGGGGTAAAGGTTCTCGCTACAAACCAAAAGGTGACACATTTCAGACTTGAATACTTATAGTGGGTTATTTTTAAATTTTAATTGAGATACCTGTCTATTAAACCGTCGTATGCAAAACATGACCATACGGACAGTGATGTGTTATTGCATGTATTTGCTGGTTTACATTTTTATGGTATACACAAAAGAAGAGTATGCGTACTTTTCAAAATTGAGATTTTGCATATATTTCGAGAAATTGAGAAATCTGTTATGGAAACTAGGCAATTTCTAGGCTATTCGGTCCAACTTCAGAGCAATTCACCCTTTTTTTTCTGAAAGCGCGGGCAACTGACCTATACCCTCTTTTTAAATTCCATTGCCGTTAATATTGCTCATTTTGATTTGCACTAGACGACCTTGTATAAAACTTCATTACGTGTCCCTGTAAAAAAAAAAAAAAAAACACGATATGACGACTACTTAAAAAGAATAAAAATGTATCTTAACAACCTATTCCAACTTCGTAATAACTGGCCAAGGTTTACGAATGTTAGAACTAATAAGTCAAACATAAACAGGAAAACAGGCAGACAGCTATAACAGTTTTGGATCCCGATGAAATTTAATATGGAATCTCCAGAAAAACAGTCATTTCCAAAAAAAAAAAAAAAAAATCTATGATAATCAAAGCCCTCTTTCAAAAGTTGCGTTTAGACATGGACATGAGAAATATAAATATATACAGGTTGTTGCCGAATTCGAGAGACAGATTCAGAGAGGAAAATTTCAAGAGGAAAAGTCAAGTTTTTCATCAAGAGTATGAAAAATTGCCATAGAACATGGGGTTGCAAACCACTTATTTAGTCACAAATACAGGATGTTTCATCCAAACTACACCTGGGTTGACGGTCGTAATTTCGAGAAAAATAAAAACAGTGGAATGAAAATGCAATGCAACGATATGTACCTTATTTTGTGTCAAATGCGATAACATCACGAAAAGTTCTGGAAAAACAGAGTGCTCAAGCAATCGATGACGCCGTGTGAACTATTAATCGAAGCCCAAAATGTGGAGCGTCAAGTGCATACTTCTGACCCGTATAATAAAAACTTCTACCTTTTTACTTTCTTCTATCTTTACAAGAAGAAAGTATTGGATTCGTGAAAAATATCCACTTCCGGTTTTCGACGGATATACACGTTTTAGGGGTCAGAGATTCCAAAAGACATGTTTTTACAAAATGTTTGTATGTGAGTCTGTCTTCTGTCTGTCTATATGTATGTGAGGCAAATTTTGTGGGCGCTCTATCTCAAGAACTAATGCACGGAATTTAATAAAAATTTATATTCAGGTAGTGCCTAATATAAATTGGTACTGATTAATTTCTGGTGTAAATCGCCTAACAGGTGGCGCTGCTATGCTGCATTTTTCGCGATTTCTGCAATAGCTCTATCTAAAAAACTGAAAGGATTTTCATCAAACTTCGGATTCAGTTAGTCCTTGATATGACTCGGTGCTGATTACATGTTGGTGTAAATCTCCCAACAGGTGACGCTGCTGTGTTGTATTTTCCACGATTCCCGTAATAACTCTATCGCTAGAACTAATGCACGAATTTTCATCTAACTTCAGATTTAGTTATACGTTGACACAAATTGTTTCTGATTAGATTTTGGTGTTAATTGCCCAATAGGTGGCGCTGCTTGCTGGAATTTTCCCGATTCTCGCAATAGCTCTCACTGTAAAAAAAAAAAAAAAAAAAAAAAAAAAAAAAAAAAAAAACGGACTAAAATACGGAAATACTACTAACAATCTAGACGCCAGTACTATTTCCGTATTTTAGCGAAACTTTTTACCGGTAAATTACAGAAAAATTTCCGGGTTTTTTTAATTTAACGGAAATTTTTCTGTAATTCACCGGGGAAAAGTTCCGTTAAAATACGCAAATAGTACTGGCGTCTCGATTGCCAGTAGTATTTCCGTATTTTAGCCCGTTTCTTTTTACAGTGTATCTAAAAAACTAACTTACGTATTTTCCCCCAAACTTCAGATTCAGTTAGACATTGACATAAGTTGTTGCTGACTAGGTTTTGATGTAAATCACCCAATAGGCGGCGCTGCTACGCTACATTTTGTTGGATTTACACGATTTCAGCGATATAGTTATATCTCAAGAACTAATGCACAGAATTTTATATCTTTAGAGTCCAAATGATGGGCATAGATTGCCACTTAGTTTTCGCAGTGTAATAGAGAATTTTGAAGTATTAACATGCATGAGATAGAAGAAAGGTTTGGGATTGGTACATCCGACTAGTTACTTTTTTTTATCACATTTACAACAAAGGCGCGATCGTCTATTAAAAGTTTTATTATAATATACTTCAGTTTTCTGAAAGTTGTTACTGACAACCCAAATTGAGTTAAGGTAAAACACCCTGTATTTTTGATTAAATGCGTATTTTGCGACCCTATGGTCTACAGTAATTTTTCATTCTCTTGATGCTTGCTGTCACCCCTGAGAATTTGTCGTTCGAATCCGGCAGCACTAGAGTTGCCAGATTGTACATTTTTCCAGTAAGTTGTACGTTTTTTAGTGCTTTTTAGGCCTTTCGTTCGGTGTACGTTTAAATGTGCTCCGTACGACAATTTCTTCCGTTTTCTACCACATCTTACTTTTTGATAATGTCAAAAAAAAATCTTTTTAAGTTCTGCTTCAAAATTTCACCTTTTGCCAAAATAAGTTATACAAATGCGCAGGGGTGTAAAAATCTAGGCGCCAGCGGGCAGTGTCTCACCACTAAATTTTATTCGTTAATTTTCATCTAATATTTCATCTAAATTTTTTGTAAGAATCCTAAGAAAATTTAACGGAAGTAAACTAATAAAATTTAGTGGTGAGAAACTGCCTGCTGGCGCCTAGATTTTTACACCCTTGCACATCGCATCAAATGTAAAAATGGCTTGTTTCCGATCAAAAATACAAAAATCTTGGTTGAGTTGTGTAATATTAACTGCGCATTCGCTATAGCATTAGATCATCTGAACTTGGCCTTATTATAGACTATAAGTATCTACATTATAAAAATTTTACTTTAGTATATGGGGCATTCTCACAATCATTTGACTTTCATATCCCTGAATAATAATTTTTATATTAATACACTCTTTGTGTTTTTTTTTGTGTGTGTGTTTTTTTTTTTGTTTGTTTCATATACTTGGGAACATCCCATTACATGATTGCACAACAATATTAACGAGATAAATAAGTTTTGGACGATGTTAGGGGTCCAAACACCTGGAAAACTTCTATACCGTCCCGTGTCCCTGATGCTGATTTTTAAGTTTGGAGCTGTCTGGATAAAATTGTTTCAATAAAAATAATCCGATGTAATTTTCTTCTGAAACTGGAACTATTGTTTTATATAAATAAGTAGCTAAAAATTAGCCTGCACACATTTTTAGGGTTGTTATTACTTTTTAAACTCCGTCCCTAGGTTTTAGATTTTTTACCATCCCTCTTCTAAAATTATTAAAAAAATCATTTCAGATGCAGCCACAGAATTTTTTTCAAGTTTTTTCTCATGCAGAAGTATGCTAGAGAAATAATGTCTAAAATTCTTTGGCAGGAAATTTACTGTAGAATTTAAATCAGCATTTAATTATCAATTTCAAGCATCGTGGCTTTATTTGTAGTCTCACCGTCCCCAGGGATTATTCCTGCACTTTTCGAGGTAAATTAAAAAAAATAATAATTTAATCCAATGTTAACAATTGTTTCTAAAAATCAATTAACATTGTGGCTATCACTTAGTCTTAACATGATTTTCCTAAAAATAGGTGGTAATTTTCCTTACCGTTCCATCCTTACCATCCCTTTTTTTTTACCATTTCGTCCCTTTTTTCCAATACCATCCCCCTTTTTTACCTTACCGTCCCTTCTTTAACACCCCTTTAAGAAAATGTTATACAAAAATTCTGTATTAAAAGTACTACATTGTTATTATTTCTTATTTGAGTTGGGTTGGGTTGATTTTTGACGGCCAATTATCTACACGAGGGATATAGGCCCGGGGGGAGTGCCCTCCGTGGGGGTCTTTCTAAGGGAACCTAATCCGTATTAACGCATGGAAGATCCACGGCTCGAAGAAAACCACGAAAACTCCGAACGATTAGGCCGACGGGCGCGATTGGGATTGAACCCAGCACCTCCCGTCTACCAGCTTCGAGAGCAGAACCTCTCGGCCACTGGTGGGGCTATTTCTTATTTGAATGCCCTGTGGGTCTATGCAAATTCATTATAAGTAAAAATTTAGAAGAAAATAAAAAGTTATAGTGGTAAAATGGTAAGGAAAATTAAACTCGCAAGTTTAACTTTAACCTCAATTAAATAAAAAATTTTTCGCTGCTGACCATTTTTTCTTTATTTTGAACCATTAAGGCATTCGTCTATCAGATTAAAATGTTATTTTAGCAAGTTTAATTTTGTCAGATTTTTTTTCCCAAAAGTCAAAAGATTGTGAGAATGTTCCATATCTGTATCTTAAGTTTTTATATTTTGTTTTATTTATTATCTCCCTTTATGCTTAATCCCTTAATCGTCTCTCCCGATGCATCCACGGGGAAATTACCCATAAATATATCGGGCGAGACGATTAAGGGGTTAAATACAACCTTTTGTTTTCGTAGAGTGTCCTTTGCTAAAATCTTCATGATCATCATAGAGCTGTAGGATGTTTTAATTTATTTTTGTTCTTACAATTCACTTAATTTTTCATTCATAATAGGATGACTACAAAATAATTTAAACAGTGTTAATAGAATAATGTAATGCAAATACATTTGGAGAGTGGAGAATAATGATTAAATAGATTAATTAATAATAATCTCCTTTTAAACAAATTCCTTACCGAAAACATTACTGATATATTCAACATGGTATAGTATGCTAGATTAATATGGGAAAGTGTCTAAAATCCATCTAATATGGTTTAGTATGATAGGAAAAAGGGTGATAGCGCGATAAAGCCTAAACTAACTAGCGTCAATCAAAATCTTTCGTTTTTTTTCTCAGATAAATCTGGCAACCCTAAGCAACACCCTGTGTAAATGATTTATTTCCTTTAACCTCTTCTATTGGATATCGGTTAAAAGTGAATTTATTTCTTGTGTGTTTAATTCGGTTCTCAAATTCCAAATGGTTCCTTCCTGGCACATTTTTTTTATTTAATTTTGTCCTCAAACGCATGAGTTTCACAGGTACTGTTATTTAGAAACTATGTGATCGAACATTTTTTTTCTATTTTTCGGCAAAAGCAGAAAATTGTTCAAAAAATACCGTCAAACTCGTCTTTTGCAACAATTCGAGAGCGCTTTAGAGGGGGAAAATGCTGTGATGGGACAACAATCGCTTGAAATACAAGATGTAATTTTCGCCATTTGCACCATTAGCACAAATATGCGTCTTTTATAGAAGTTTCTTTTTTATTCAGAAATCATGAATCCAAACTGGAGCTTCCAAAAGAAGAATTTTTCTTTTATATAATCATGAAATGTCTGTCATAAATAAAATAAAAATTATTTTACAGAATTTCTGGCATAAAATCGGAATTTCTGAATAAAAGTAAAATTCCTGAAGTGCCCGCTTCAGAAGCAAATGTGCTAATTTTACGAAAAATGAATAAAAGCTGTTACAATTACAAATCATTTGAATAATCATGCCTACAAGGGTTAATACTTTTGCGTTTAAAAGTGAGACAAAAACTTTCGCATTCTTAAGCGTGGAAAAATATTTGTTTTCAAAAACCGCCTTAAATACATATTTGAAAAAATATCGTAGCTGGCTGTAGATAAGAAGATAAACCCTGTATAATTCGACTAAAAAAAATAAATAAAAATAAATATTATTACATGTTTCATTAATAAAACAAAAGCGAGAAATCTAAAAAGAGTTTTAAAAAGTTAAATTGCTCTTATATGATTTCGGATTCGAGTTCACGTGAGAAAAAAAAAGAAAAAAATATTCACGTTACAAAAAACATTTCTCATATTAACAATTTCAAAAATTTGAAATTAAATTGGTTTTTATCTAAATCTTATTACAGCAAAATCTCGTTACAATAAATCTCTGGGGAGCACTGATTAAATTCGCTATACTCCAAAAATACGTTAAAGTGAATATTTTTGTAATGAAATAGGAAAATAGGATTTTTTTTAATAATACAGATAATATTCGTTAAACTGGAAAATTCATTAAAGTGATATTCGTCGTAACGCGATTTTACTATACATCCGAATCAAATGTTTCTCTTTATCAAAGAAATAAAATAAAAGAATTATTATAAAGAGAGCAAAAGGGAAAAAAAACTTTTTTTTTTTAAATGTAGAAGACAGCTGCCTTATTGGCAAATGTTATTTACGCGCCCAAATACCTAAGATCAATAAAGACTTTAAAAAATTCCAATTTAAAATACATTTATCTTGACAACCACTTGCGCTGAAATAAAATGTGTAGCTAATGCCTATTCTTAATGTTTTCAGCTGAAAAGTTGTTTGCAAGAGTTTTTTTACGCACTTACAAATTGTAATAACTGCAGCCTTTTTTCGTGATCAGAATTCCTTAACTTCCTGCACTAGAATGCAAAATATTTGTTCTGAATTTTAAAAAAATTTCATTGTAAGGTATTTCCAAGGAACATATGATGTATCATAAAGGAAATCATACATTTTATTAAAATTTGTAATTCCTTTTTCATGGGTTAGTTACCATTAATTATAATTTTCATTCATCTATAACTATAACTATAAATTTAAGCTGAAAAATGTTTCGTAATCCGAATTCCTTAGAGTTTATGATCTGCAGATTGTTATACACATCCCATATTAAACAATTTTTTAATTCAGCTAGAAAACGCATAACACAACTAAAATCATATGACTCAATGAAGGAGTTGAAACATGTCAATATAGGTTTTTAATATATTTTTTATGTGTTTTTCGTAACGTCTTTTAAGAAAATAAATATTTTAATATATGTTTTTAATTTCCCGTTTGAAATATATATTGTGATAAAAAAACATACAAATTACCTTCTGAAAACGACAGTGTATCTGAATTTTGCGTATCCCTGAATATGAATCCCTGCATCCCTGCATATGAACTCATATATATTCTGCAAACATGTCTTAGTATACTAAATAGAGTTCAGTTTCATTTACACATAAATATTTTTCCTTTTCTTTATTTGTCTATTATTTATATAACACTAACATTAAGTGCTTGAAAAATTTAATTTGCAATAACAAAATTTCACCATAACATCTTTTTTTATAGAGTAAATTAATCCTAGTAGGATAAAATGCGAAAAACACGAATTAAATAAGACCATTATCTTCCAAGATTAATCAAATAACGTTCTTCGCAAATCCAATTAATTGCGCTTTGGGAGAAAAGACAAACTGATTTTTATACCTTAGCCTCCAAAGTGTTTTCTAAACGAGACTTATAAACCGATGATTATTCTTTAATCGCCGGTAATTGTTTTAGATCTCTGTTTTTCCGTAAAGGAATTATGATTCTGACTAAAGCAGATTAACTTCACTGAGTTGAGTCAAAATTAATCACTGTTTAATCTAAAGAGAAAATAAGCATGTTTGACATAAGCTTATTTAGAAGAGGAGTTGATAGTTTTACTCGAAATATGTAGAATTTACTGATGCATTACAAAGAGAACACAAGCTAGACAAAAATATTATATAGCGTCTTAATTATGGCAGTTAATTTTTCAGATAATAATGCAGCCATGTTAGCAAATGAATACATGTTATATCTTTTTTTCTTTCTGGGGATGTCTTCTTGTACTTATGAATCCACTAATTCTTTTCTCTGATTCAAATCCAAGTTTTAATTCGATTTTAAAATGCATCATAAAAGTACTTTACTGTATTTAATACAAGGTATGATGGTAAGTATTCTAAAAATTACTTTGACGGGGGATGTTGGTGTAATTGTCGTTAAATTAAGATAATTTAGTGCGTTTTTGTAAAAATAATTCGTAACACAATTTTCAACACAAATCCCCGTTAGATTAGACAAACTGTAAATAATGAATTTCATAAAGATAAAATTAATCTGAGTATTAAGGGGGCTGGTCACTCAGCTTCTGATTTCCCCTCACTAATGTAAATTCTTTGGGCATTTGATGCATTCGTCTATTTAAACTATCTCCTCAGGAAATTAATATTTTGAACTTCTATTTCTTGTGTACACTTCCTAAAAGATGTCTCTTGTTTTCTTAGTTCTCAAAATATTTCTAAAGTATAGACTTAATTTTATATGAAATGTTAAAATCTTCTCGCAGTTCACCCGCTTTTAACACATAAAATATTAAATTCAGCATAGATTTTAAAAATATTTTGAAAACTAATAAAAAAAGAAACATCCTTTAAGAAGAGAACGCAGAAAAAAAGATGTTAAGAATATGAATTTCCCGAGAAGATATTTTAAATATAAACGAATGCATCAAAAGTCCATAGACTTAACATTACGGAGGAGAATTCCGAAGCTGAGTGACAAGCCCCAGTTCAAAAAATGAAAATTATTTGTAAACTTCTCACAGCATTCTTCTGACTGGCGATCACTACTGCTGAATAACTGTTGCTCGGAAACAAACAAACAAGTTTTTATTTTTTTATTTTTTATTTAATGTATAAATCGTATAAAACATTTATTTTCACAAAAATATTTTTTTATTTTAATATCCATGTTTTTATTTACTTTATTGTTATATAAATAAACAGGGTTGTGCAAAAGAACTTTTATACAGTGTGTCCACGTACAACCTGACCGACCTTTATTTTCGCAACCGTTGGTCTTAGATGCATGCTTCCAATTACAACAAGTTGGAAATTGTTCGTCAAACGTGGCAAATGAGGTGCGTTCGTACTATAACTATTTTTATAATTATTTTTTGCACCCCATATTGTACTGAATGCATATTGTTTTGCACTTCACAAGTGAATAGTCTGTAACATCATTAAAATGCACTTGCAATATTTTTTTCCCATTCCCCGTAATGTAACGCAAAACTTTTGATTGTCCCTGTAATTAAACTATACATCCGATTTTCATGAAATCCGAAATGGCTCCACAAAATTTTGCAAGAATTATATATTTAAAATTTCAGACCATTCGGAAGCCTGTAACATCATTAAAATGCACTTGCAATAATTTTTCCCATTGGCCGTAATGTAAAGAAAAAATTTGATTGTCCCTGTAATTAAACTATACATCCGATTTTCATAAAATTTGAATTGGCGCGACAAAATTTTGCAACAATCATATATTTAAAATTTCAAACCATTCGATTGGGTAGTTTTTGTTCTGTTATATGCGGACGGACAGACGAACGGACAGACAGACGGGCTGAACGACGACTATAGGTGCTACGTATTTATATAATTACGAACGCACCTAAAAATGGTCAAAATTAGGTGCAGGGTTAAGATAAAAAAGTTTGAAGCGAAAAAACAATTTACTGAAGAATTACAGAATCTAAATTTTTATACGGTCCCCCGGTCCTATAAGTTATATTTAGTAATTTTTTCCTGTTACACTGACAAGTGAGGCAAAAAAAGTCCCGTTATTCTACGATTAAAATTGACCGAGTAATAGCTGTTTAAAGTTGGAGTATATTTTTTGCTGCATATTAGGGGTCATTCACAAATTTAGTAGAAATATAATTTCGTCAGATATATTAAAGAAATGGTTGAGAGTAAAATTAGCATTGCAATATAAATTTGAAATCTTTAATCATTCTGACGTATTACTGCAAAATGTACAAGTTGTACTGAACATTATAAGAGGATAAAAATAGCAGATTTTTTGTTAAATTAAAGGATGAAAAACAACAGCCTCAATTCTTTACAAAATGATACATATTTTTAAATGTTGTTAGATTACACTGTCTTTAAAATTTTGGGGTTGTGGCATTTTTTTAGATTTTGAAAATTGTTTCTTGTGTATTTTATAGCACTGAATCCGAAAATGACCTTCATTTTAAACCATCACGTCAGGAATTTTCTCAAATCGCAAATTTCAAAGTTAAAAAGCTAAAAGTTAAAATTGATCCACCCTCCCCTCCCAGCCTCATCGGACCCCCGAGCTGTTTAGCTGTAAGAAACCCAGTATAAGCCAAAAAATCTAATAAATTATTGAATTAAATAAAATTAAACTGAATAAAAAAGTCTTACATCTATTTTATAGTATCAGATTTTTCGCTATTTGTTAACCTTGAAATTTACGATTTGCGAAAAATCTTGACATGATGGTTAAAAGTGAAGGTAATTTTTTGATTCAGTGTTAAAAAATACATAAAATGTAATTATAAAAGTTAAAAAACACAACCATCGCAGGTTTATGTTATCTAATATAAAACAGTTTCTTAAACTTCTTGACGATAATCTATCCGAATATTTTTTGTGTTATCCTCCAATATAAGTATGTATAAGATGGTAAGAGTCGAAAATCATAATAATATTGCATTGCCATTGGATTTAAGTCAGTATGTAAAATTTAACTTCGATCGGACATTTGAAAGTAAGTTAAAGTTAAATTTTAAACTGGAAAGACGATCATTGAAAGTTAAATAAAACCTTATTAAATTAACGTGATTTTAGTTAAAAGAAATTATAGCCTCAAATCCTTACAAAATAAAACACATGTTAAAATACAATTATTTTAACTAATCTTAACTAATAAAATTTAACTCAATCGTAATAGTTGTACGATTTCTTTCAAAGCGCAGATTTCTTGAAATAGGTTTAAGTACTTTATACACGACCCCTGAAAGCATGGTCGAAATCATCTGTTTTGATATGCAAAAAAGTGGTATAAGTCATGCATTTCAAAGTTTCATAACTCGGTCAATTTTAATGTTAGATGAATGGGACTTTTTTTTTGCTTTACTTGTTAGTGCCACAGTAAATTTTTACTAACTATCACTTATATGACCGGGGGACCGTATAAAAATTTAAATTTCGCAATTTTTTAATAAATGTTTTTCTTGAACCAAATCGCTTTAAAAATAATTCTTTACCTTATTTAAACCATTTTTGTAATTGGAAGTATGCATCTAGGACCAACGGTTGCGAAAATAAAGGTCGGTCAGGTTATACGTGGACACACTGTATATTGGCGTCTATGGAGACCCATTGGCGAAAGTGTGTTTGTAGTTGTGTTATACGTTTTTCAACTGATTATAACTGATTATTAAGAAGATATATGATTCATTTGGATTTTATATCTTATGAATTGACGGAGTTATGGAAATTTTTCTTCTTCAACCCCCTTTTTAGGTAGATCTCGTATGAAATACTACCTATTGGGATCGTTCCTATGTTGGAATTTCTGAAAAAATTTTGCAGATCTACACCGATCATGACCCATAGTACCCAAAACCACCCTCAGAAAAAACTATATATATATATATATATATCACTTTCTTCTGGACACGATAACTTTCGTAATTCTTCACCAATCTCTTCCAAACTGATACATAAAATCAACGGGCATAAAATCTCTGTCAAGTTCGTTAATGGGCAAAATCGGACCAAGGGGATGGAAATAGGGAGGGGTTTTGTGAAAACAGAAAACTCCCCATAACTTCTTAATTTTTGTACATATCAAATCAGTTTAAAGTTTTTATTACTTCTAAAAATAGGGCCAAAAGTTTATGTATCACAGATTTTTGATAAAGTTAAAAATGAGCTCAAGGTGCGCAAAAAATAGGGTTTTTGGGAGAAAAAAATTCATAACTTCGTCAATTCTCAAGATATCAAATGCAATTAATTTTATTATAAATCTCCTTAAAATTATCTACAACTTTTATATTCACAAGTTTTTGGTAGGATCAATTCTTACCGTAAAAAAAATTAAAAACGAAAAAAAAAGGGGGTTTGAAGAAGAAAAAAATTCATAACTCCGTCAATTCAAAAGATATAAAATCCCCATGAATTTATCATATATCTTCTTAATATTGTCTACAACATCTATATAGACAAGATTTGGATAGGACCAATTCTTACAGCAAAAACAAATTAAAAATACATAGCGGTTGAAGAAAAAAAATCACCTTAGTAATGGTGTATTCAAATCCAAACTGCTTATTTTCTGACTTATTTTACAATTCATTTTTGCTCTCAAAGGCTTCCAATTGGTACGTTTTCTTACTCAGAAACAATATAATGTACCGTAATGGTCGGTTTTTTGAGAGAGAGAGAATATATTTTTAAAAATGCTGTTAAAAAGGGCATTTTGAACCGAATTTACCGAAGCGGATTGTGTTGGAAAAATCATTCTATGCACTCAAATCCAAACTGCTTATTTTCAGATTGATTTTTAAATTTATTTTTTCTTTCAAACGCATTTAATTGGTAGATTCGCTTATTCAGAAACTATATAATGTACCGTAATGATCGATTTTGATAGATGCAGAATATATTTCAAAAAATGATGTCAAAGTGGGCATTTTGAACGGAATTTTCCGAAGCGATTGTGCTAGAAACGAAAAATATTGTCCTTTTAAGAAAATAATTGTTTATGTATCAAGTTTTAATTAATTGAACAAAAAATAGAAACACAGGTCGCTTATAAATCTCTTCAAAAATCACGTCAGCAAGTTTCATAATTTTTTTTTTTTTTTTTTTTTTTTTCTTTTATGAATCTGGAATTATGCCAGAAAATTTCGAGTTGTTGAGCATGGAAAAGTATTTTTTTGCATACCGCCCTAACATGATTCTGATAAAACCTGCTATTATATAAAAATGAAATCAAAACTCGTGAATAGCGGCCAGATAAAATTGTTAAAGTGGATTTATCTCTAAACATGATTTAGTTTTTGTTTGTGAAATTAGTATATGTGACTTCGAAATCTACCTATGCCTGTAGGCCGGGCCGGCAGTGATTTTTATGTTTTTATTTTTAATTTTTTGTTTTTGTTTTTGTTTTTTTTTTTTTTTTTTTTTTTTTTTGGTACGAATTGGTTCTATCAAAAACTTGTGAATATAAAAGTTATAGATAATATTAAGGAGATGTATAATAAAATTAATTGGATTTGATATCTTGAGAACTGATGAATTTAGAAATTTATTTCTCCCAGAAACCCTATTTTTCGCGCCCCTTGAGCCCATTTTTAATTTTATTAAAAATCTGTGATACATAAATTTTTTGCCCTATTTTTAGACGTAATAAAAACTTTAAACTGATTTGATATGTACAAAAGTTAAGAAGTTGTGGGGTTTTTTCGGTTTTCACAAAACCCCTCCCTATTTCCATCCCCTTGGTCCGATTTTGCCCATTAACGAACTTTACCGAGATTTTATGTCCCTTGATTTTGTGTATCAGTTTGGAAGAGATTTGTGCAGAATTGTGGAAGTTATCGTGTCCAGAAGAAAGTGATATATATATATATAGAGAGAGAGAGAGAGAGAGAGAGAGAGATAGATAAAGTTTTTTATTGAAGGTGGTTTTGTGTTCTAGGGGTCATGATCGGTGTAGCAAAAATTTTTCTGAAATTCCAACATAGGAACGACGCCAATAGGTAGTATTTCATACGAAATCTACCTAAAAGAAGAAACGGCATTTGTATATGTAACGGACGTAACTTTTATTGTATAACTGACGTAATATTATACTTTACAATGACAATAGTGGTACTTAACTTAGTTTGTGAACAGTAATTTACAGTGCCTTCACATTAGGATTTTTTTATAAAACATACAAATATCAAGCTTTCTAATCATCGGCTTAAATTAAATATATTATTGATTTTATTTTTCCCCAAAAAAGAGATTTTCTGCGGCATTGCCCTTGTAAAAAGAATTTTTGTATAAACTAAAGGTGTAATTATCAAAGAAGGTAAAAAGAAAGTTAACTTTGACCAGAAAAAGCAAAATGGGATTTAAAACTAAATTGCTCCCCCTTAATGAAATGAGCTGCATTCTTACTTTTTTTCTCTTTCAATTATTTATCCCAATAGACTTCTCTAAAAAACTACTTTAGTTGCGTTGACTGAAGCCTTATCTGTACTTAATTTCAAAATTTATAAATAAAATAAGACAAACTAGATTTTTACAGAGTTTTTTCAAATTATAAGCAGTTTTAGATGTAAATTTCCAACTGGGCGAAAAATGTCCGGACCAGGATTCGAACCCGGGACCTCCCTGGCTGAAGCCGCCAGTGCTCTGCCATCTGAGCTATCCCGGACGATTCTGGTCGAACTTTTTCACCCAGCTAACCTTGATGATTACAGCATCTGGTCTGAAACCTGGTTCAGCTCAACAGAATAAATCTCAGGTAATGGAACTCCAGAAATCGCTGGATACGAAATTACACTAGATTAATATTAACACAATTATTCTAATTGGTAAACAAATCATATTAGATGTAAATTTCCAACTGGGCGAAAAATGTCCGGACCAGGATTCGAACCCGGGACCTCCCTGGCTGAAGCCGCCAGTGCTCTGCCATCTGAGCTATCCCGGACGATTCTGGTCGAACTTTTTCACCCAGCTAACCTTGATGATTACAGCATCTGGTCTGAAACCTGGTTCAGCTCAACAGAATAAATCTCAGGTAATGGAACTCCAGAAATCGCTGGATACGAAATTACACTAGATTAATATTAACACAATTATTCTAAATGGTAAACAAATCATATTAGATGTAAATTTCCAACTGGGCGAAAATAGCGGATAGGAATCTGGGATAGCTCAGATGGCAGAGCACTGGCGGCTTCAGCCAGGGAGGTCCCGGGTTCGAATCCTGGTCCGGACATTTTTCGCCCAGTTGGAAATTTACATCTAATATGATTTGTTTACCAATTAGAATAATTGTGTTAATATTAATCTAGTATAAGCAGTTTATTCTTAATCAAGTTTTATTAACGAAATCTTCAAAGCAGGTTAATTTTGATAGAAGGGAACTTAGAAAACGAAAATAAGATTTGAAACTAAATTGCTTTTGCATACTCAATTTAGGTGCATTCTTACATTGTTCTCTTTCAGAAATTTATTCCAGTAAACTTCGCTAAAATAACATGTTAGGTGCTTCAAATGTACAATAATCTCTATTTAATTCCAGAATTGTTTGAATAAAGTAATAAAAAATAGATTTATAGGAGAATTTTTTTCAAATAATGAGCACTTCTTAATCAAATACGCTGATTCTTAATCAAATAAACTATATGTGCTGAAATTAATGCAGAGATTTTTATTCAACAAATATATTATTCATAGTTTTTTATTTTACATGTTGGTTTCCTATGTCCATATCTTGTTCATCTTTAGAATTTTACCATTGGTTCATATATTTGTGATTTCATCTTTAGCTCTGCTCCCTGCAAGCTACGCTCGCCAACACCCGTTCAGACACTGGAGAATCTAAAAGCACGCTAATCTGATCGGTTTTAAAAAGATTAGAGAAGATTGAATTATACTGAAAAAACCTGTAGCGATCTCCCTGTAAACGGGTTTCCATTCAATTCCCTTTTATTGTAAAAATTTAAGGCAGAATCAGTTGCTGTTCAAACATCCAGTGGTTGTTTTCGTGTTTCATTAAAGAAGATCAGTTAAACATTTGAAAAGAAGCTAAAATAAAATGAATTAAGTAAACAGAGTCTTTGTCTCCCGGTATTTTTTAACAGCGTTTTAAAACGATTGACATAATACAATTTACTACAATTACTAAAATTTTCTACTTTAACCAATTCAAGGGCGGTGGTTCATTTTTGGACCACTTAATTTTAATTCTTAAATGCCACATTGGCACCAGAATATTGGGATGAAAATTTTCCTTTTGTCAAGTAAGTGAACAAAAGCATTTTTGTATTTCGAAATTTGTTTGTAAATTCTGGTGCCATTCACTGATTTCAACATTTTAAGAATAGAAGTACCTTGCCCTTGAAAGGGTTAAACGCATATTAATGTATTTATTATTTTAAAGTTTCCTTTCTCTTTTAATATTCACGTGTAAATACAATTTTCAATATTTTCCTGCTTTTACCACATACTCATTTAATAGTAATTTTAAAGTTGTTTTTCTGCTTTTAATAATCACGTTTAAATAAATTTTTAATCGTTAAGAAATATTATTCTTTGCGCTGTTTTTAGAATTGAAAACAATCTCTATAATAATAGCCTAAGTCATGTGACTATCATCAACAGTTTCTGGCTGATCCCTTCGCTTTTTATATTCCGGGCGGCCATTTTGATGCTTTAATGTTAGCCAGCCACAGGTGTGATAAGTCGCCAGATATTATTCTATCGCCATTATTTCATTTATATTATAATAGTGCAAGTCATGTAACTGCCATAAACAACGGGCTGATCCCTTCGCTTTTCATAAGAAAGGTTTCCATTTTGATTAAATAATCAAAATTATTTTTTCGAATGAAACTACATAAAAGTTGCCATGATCGCAAAAAATTCCTGGTACTTTTATGTTAGCCGGGTGCAAATCTCGCCAACAGCTTTTTTTTTAACTCGCCAACAGCTTTTTTTTAACTCGCCAGTTAGCATTTTTTTTCGAGTGGTAAATTAAAACGGTGCTACTTGGTTATCCTAGGCTACTGGAGATACTAGTAAACTGTAGAGGCTCTAGGTTATCCCATCGACCAAATATCTGTCGCCAAACTATAAGATTAAGAATCAATAATGGTTGATCGTAAATATCACATTCACTTGACTTTAAGGAAGTTACACGTGTTTACGCCATCAAGTGATTTTTATTTCGACGTGTTTTTTTTTTGTTGTTGTTGTTGTTGTTGTTTTTATTAATGTTATACTTATTTATTTGTTCTTTCATTATTTAAAATAAAAAATGATGTCAATTTGTATAATTTGGCTATTTATATAATTTGGCGAAATTGGTCGATGGCAGAAGTAGTACCATTAAAACATTGCTTTGAAGTGGAAATTAAATGTCATCATTTGTTGCATTATCATATACGCACCGGATTTGGCGTGATTTTTTTTACGACAGTTTGGCGGAAACCTCGTTTTCGAATACCAGTTATATATGTATTTTCAAATTCTTTTCTGTTATTTTTAAAATGAAATAACAATAAATAAATAAAATGTTAATTAATAACTATAGAACAAAATAATTTATAACATTTTTTGTAAATAAAAAGAAAATAAATTCAAATAAACATTTATTAACAAATAAGCAACAATAGCCTGGTTACCATGTCAGGCAAAATAACGCCATTTTGGCGCCAATTAGGCACCCCGTTGCGTATATTACATATGTGCCTAATATTTTTCTTTTCGTTTCGTTTAAAAAAAAGAAAGAAGTGAAAGCCATTTATTTTAAATGTTTCAGTTTTAAATGAAAGTTTTGTATTAAATAAAATGATAATGAAATACAAATTGAATTATGAATAAAAGTAACATGATGCATTTCTTAGCATGCATTTAAGGGAGGCAAGCTGGCCGCCAAATTAGTTTAAAATGATAACCTTTTCTAAAATATGAAAAAAAATATCTGTTATGATTAAAATTTGAGATGCCATCATTAGAGAAAAGTTTTTAAAATTAGAAAAAAAATAATATTTCGAAATTAATTCGAATTTAAAAATTCTAATACCAGTTTTGAGATCTGCGGATCAATACGGATTTTCGGTGTTAATTACATCACAAAATGTTCCACATTTTAGGAGAAATCGCCATGAAACATAATCAGTTGTTTATTCAGTCGTTTCAAAGAATCGTTTCATAAATTCGTTTCATATATCCATTTCATAAATTCGTTTCATTAGGATTTTATATATATAGGGTAGATATATATATATATATATATATATATATATATATATATATAACCATTATATAATTACAATTCATCTTCCATTTCCAATTACTAAAATTATAATCTAAGCAGGTTATTTTTGTACTGAAAAAGCAAAATAGGATTTAAAATATAACTTTTTCTCTAATGAATTTAGCTGCATTTATACATTTCTTACTTTAAAAAAATTATCCTGGCAGACTTCTCTCAAAAATATTTATAGTTACATAATCTCTATTTAATTACATAATTTTATAAATAAACAAAATATATTTTTATCGAGTCTTTTCCCAAATAACACTAGCATGCAAAATTTGGGTTGTGTTATGTTTTTTAGCTTTTCATAACTGATTCTTATGTATTTTCTAGAGATGAATCCGAAAATACGCTTAATTTTTTACCATCTAAGGATTTTTTGCAAATCGCAAATTTCAAAGTTAAAAAGTCAATAAATGACGTTAATGTGATACTATAAAATAAATGTGATTGTTGTGTTTTTTAACTTTTGATAATTGATTTTTATGAATTTTTTACCGCTGAATCTGAAAAATCATCTTCATTTTGAAGCTTTAAGTCAGGGTTTTCCCCAAATTGTAAATTTCAAAGTTAAAAAATTCAAAGTTAAAATTGGACCCTCAACTCCTCCCCCCCCCCCTTACATTTACACCTGATCAAACCACTGAGCTGTTTAGCTGTAATAATCCCCAGTGCAAGCCAAAAAATTGAATAAATTATTGAATGAAATTAAATTAAATTGAATAAAAATGTTTTACATCTGCTTTGTAATATCAGATTTTTGCTATTTTTTAGCTTTGAAATTTACGATTTGCAAAACATCCTGACATGATGGTCAAACATGAAGGTCATTTTCTAATTCAGCACTCAAAAAATACATAAAAATCAATTATCAATAGTTATAAAACACAACCATCTCATCTATATTTTAGTATCATATTTTCGCTATTTTTTTACTTTTTACCTTTGAAATTAAAATTTTTCCGAAAAATCCTGACGTGATAATTAGAAATAAAAATCATTTTCGGATTTAGCAGCTAAAAAATACATAGAATTCAGTTATTAAGAATAAAAAGCACAACGATCGCAGCTTTGTATAATGAGGAGTTAATCATACACAATTTTCATACAATAGATAACAAGTAGGTAAGTGTGATCACAGATCGCACAGAGGGTTTCGTTTAATATTCCTTTCAAGACACTTTATCTTTTGCGAAATCTGTTAGTTCCACATTTCGCAACCAGGGGGCGCACTCTATTCTACACAAACCTCTATCCGAACGAGACTCCGTTTTACAACCAATCCGTTGGTATATTAGTCGAGAGGATCGGGTCTATAGCACCCTAGATAGGTAGACACCCCCTAGCGGTAAAAAGTGGAATTGAAATATGTAAGGCTATGTGCATACTATGAAAGAGTGGTCAAAGTGGTTTTGGCAAAAGTTAGAAAAGTACCCACCGGATGCAATGGGGGGAGCTTAGAAAAATTGCACAAGTTAGAGCCCGGTGGGTAAATAATATGACTTTTTGAAATTTTTATGATTTTTCGTATGATCGCAAGTGTTCTGCTATACGTATGCAAAATTTCAAGTCTTCAACTTAAATAGGGACTCAGTTAGAAAAAAAAAAAAAAAAAAAAGCTTAAAATACACAAGTTAGAGCCCAGAGGTTTAAATATAAAACTTTTTCAGAATTTTATGATTTGTCTTTTGATGTGAGGTGTTCAGCTATAAGTATGTAAAATTTTAAGCCTTCAACTTAATTAGGGAGTCAGTTAGAACAAAAAGATTAAAATACACAAGTTGGAGCCCAGAGGGTTAAATATAAGACGTTTTCAAAATTTTAGGATTTGTCGCTTGTTGTGAGGTGTTCAGCTATAAGTATGCAAAATTTTAAGCCTTCAACTTAATTAGGGAGTCAGTTAGAGCAAAAAGATTAAAATACACAAGTTGGAGCCCAGAGGGTTAAATATAAGACGTTTTCAAAATTTTAGGATTTGTCGTTTGTTGTGCGGTGTTCAGCTATAAGTATGCAAAATTTTAAGCCTTCAACTTAATTAGGGAGTCAGTTAGAGCAAAAAGATTAAAATACACAAGTTGGAGCCCAGAGGGTTAAATATAAGACGTTTTCAAAATTTTAGGATTTGTCGTTTGTTGTGAGGTGTTCAGCTATAAGTATGCAAAATTTCAAGTCTCCAACATATATAGTTTCTGAGAACGGGCTCTGTGACGAACAGACAGACAGACAGAGGAGCGAGACGAATAGGGCTTCATCAGATGAACGAAACCCTAAAAATGCAAAGATTTATAGAATGAAATAAAAATTATAAAAGCAAGCGAAAACGAAGTGAATTTTTTGCAAAAAGGGCAAAATAGTATTTAAACTAAATTGCTTGCCTCTATTCAGTTCAGCAACTTCGTTGCATAGTTTTCTTACGGTAATTTATCCCAAAAGATTACTTTAGTTATGCCTGTTGTAGAACAACCTATATTTATTTTCGAAATTTTATTAATAAAGTAACAAAAACTAGGGTTTTACCGAGCCTTTTCTAAATAATGAGCAATGTATTATTCATCAAATAAAATTATATAAAACGAATAATAATACACTTTAATCAACAACAAAAACTTTATAAGCGGTTAAATCGAAATTGATTTCATCCAGAAAAGGTAAAATAGATTTAATATTGAAATTGCTTTATCCTAATCAACTCGCTGCATTGCTACATTGTTCTCCTTCAGAAATTTATCCCTGCAGACTTTTGCTAAAAGATCTACAGCTCCAAGTCAAAAAATTAGAATAACTTATTTCGTTTTCATTTAGAATTGCATTTAGCTTCATTTCAGTGTAGTACAATTGAAAAAGAACAATGGTTGATGTTTTAATAAATTTGCATGTTATGAAAGGAAATTAAAACTGTAAAAGATTAAATTTAGAGTGAATATTACATTTTTGTAAAAATATTTTTACTATCCAAAATATTAGAATACTAAAACAGGTGGTTCAAAAAATTAGAATACTTGTGAATTTTCCTGATTTTTTCAGAAGGCTGCATAAATTAAGCATAAAATTAGCTTCTGCCGGACTTCTTCTTAAGTTATGTAAACGCTTTGCATCATCATTGTTTTCAGTTCGTGTGAAACATGGATAGTTCTTAGCGACATAATGGAGTTTATAAAGCTTCGTATTATTGATTTGAAATTTCGTATTATTGATCAGTGAAATTTGCAGCCAGTGTAATGGTATAAGCTTGCAACTGCAGATGATCTTGGAAGGCTATGAATCGTTAACGAAAGTATTAATTCTGAGATATATCAAGAAATACTTGAGCATTTCATGATACCATCATAGGAAGAAATGTGTGGTGACTATTTTATTTTCCAACCTGATTTAGCACCTTCAAATAGGTCAGTGTCCTCAGAAACTGGTTTAACCAACGCCAGATTAACGTACTTCCCTGGCCGGCTAATTCGTCGGATTTAAATCCAATAGAAAATTTATGGGGAATAATGAAGAAAAGACTGCAAGATATTGTGCCAAAAAACAAAGTTGAACTTCTTTCCAGCATAAAGTCGGTATGCGCATGCCGGGGCAGAAAACATTGTGAACCACTTGTAGCTAACTTGGCAAAGCGAGTTCATGCTGTTATAAAATGTAAAGGTGATGCTACAAAATATTGAAGAATAACTATTTTTTTTAACACGTATTATTTACACTAATATTTTAAACCAGGTAGATGGTTATTCTAATATTTTGGTTTTTTTCAAGTGTGAATAAATATTTGAATTTTTGTATTAATTCGTTTAATTTTTATGCTAAATTAGTCTGCAAACTATGTAGATTCTTACAATGTTAAGTTTCATGCTGTATCATTTTTCTATAAGCGATACATAAAGAACCTTTTTTCACAATTACTTTTTTTCTATTATTCCAATTTTTGACTTGGATCTGTATTTTCTTTGCATGGAATGACCTTGCCTGCATTTAATTCGAAAGTTTATAAATACAATAACATTAAATACATTTTTACGGAGCCTTTTTCAAATTATAAGCAGTTTATTACTCTTAATCAGTTTTTACTCAGCAGAAAAAAAAACTATAAAAACAAGTTAATTTTGTTGAAACAACACCAAAAGCTGGCGATAAATCACAATTAAAATAATAAAACTTTATATAAATCACCATAAAATCAAAGCAAATCACAGGACGTGTTTCTTGCTGGAAAATATAACAACCCATCATCAGTTACTGTTCTGCGGACACGTGTTTACAGTAGATGATGACGCGCTATTATATTTTTCAGTTCGAAACGCGTCCTGTGATTTGATTTGATTTTTTGGTGATTTATATAAAGTTTATTATTTTAATTGCAAGTTAATTTTGTCTTGTAAAAGCAAAATAGGATTTAAAACTAAATTGCTTTTGCCTACTGAAAATTTAATGCATTGTTATATTGTTCTCATTCAGAAGTTTATAAAAATAGACTTCTCTAAAATAATACGTTTATTGTACCGAATTTACCATAACCCCTGTCTAATTACAAAATTTTATTGTTAAAGTAATACAAAATAGATTTTCACCAAGCTTTTCTTTCAAATAATGGACAGTTTATTATTAACCCCATAACAATTTTTGCTTCTTTCAATCACTAAAAGCTTTTGGATACCAGTAATTTTTAACTGTAATTTTCGATTTAATAATTGACAGGAACTTTTTTTATATAAGTCAAATAACTTGGTATAGAAATAGTGGTGTTTCTTCCTATTTTTAGTTTATTGTGTCAAAAAACGAAACTGTTGGGGTGTTAATCAAATAAATTATATATAAGGGACTCACAACCATAGTAGATCAAGTCCACTTTTAAAAAAATGAGATATTGCATGTAGAAGGTGCGGTAAAATGTGTTTTATCTACTGCAATAGTGCATCAAGTCTTTAGTTCACATACTTTCTCATAGATTGCATCTCTGTCCAGAGTTGGTGAAGTAATACAAGAAATCTTCACAACTATACTGAATGAAGTCCATTCTTCAGTGTACTACTCATTCATCTGTGGTCTATTCTTGTCTAAATCTTACCTCATTACTATCAAAAACGTTTTAGTTTAAATAAGTAGCGATTTCAAAACTTCTGATGAAAAATAACCGATCGTGAATCATCAGATAGATAAACTATGAATGGAAAGTAATGTTGTTTTTTATGAGCCCCCTCTTCTCAGTCTTCTTTTTCTTTAAAAAAAATCATTACAAAGGAAAAAAACTCTAATCACATATAAAAGTAGCAAATAAAGCCTTTGTGTAACAATATTAAAAAGCAGAAAAACCAACGTTTAAAATGCACAAATAATACATGAAAAGCAGCAACAGGTGTTTCGAATCTACTAGCGAGATTCTTCTTCAGTGCAAGATAGGGAAAAAGGAGCAGCGTGCTAGAAAAAGCAAGGCTGAGCTCAACACTTTTGGCTCAGCCTTGCTTTTTCTAGCACGCTGCTCCTTTTTTTCTATCTTACACTGAAGAAGAATCTCGCTAGTAGATTCGAAACAGCTGTTGCTGCTTTTCATGTATTATTTGTGCATTTTAAACGTTGGTTTTTCTGCTTACTAATCACATAGTTCGATCTTCGGCATAGAGATAAATGTACGGCAAAGAATAAGACCCCCGTGAAAGAGAATTGTATTATAAAGTCTCCAGCACAAAGTTTAATTTACACTTCAAGCCGCCAAGTATAGGTACAAATAAATTATATGATCAATCAATCTTTCGACAGAAAATGTTGAAAACACTAGAAAAGGCCTTGAAACCGAACGAGAGCTCCACTTGCGGAAAACTAAACAGATTAGAGAGAAAATGAAAACTGAAGACTAAAATTAAAAACTCTGATGAAACTTACTGCTGTACATTCGACTTTCAAAAAGACTTCTCTTTCCTAAACTTTCAACATCCATAGCTTATTATAAACGCAATCTATATGTTCATATCTTTGGCATGCATTCCTTTAATAATAATGCGAGATACATTTACGTCTAGGATGAAATAGACGGAGGAAGAGGTTCTCAAGACCTTTCTAGCATTGTTCCAAGACATCTAAGAGGGAAAGCTTCTAAAACATTAGAAAACTATTCAATATTCTGATGCTTGGTGGTGGGCAAAATAGGAACATCAAACAGGAACACTCTCTTACACTGCTGAAATTTTCCGAATCACGCAGAATTTGGTATGTTTGAAGCAGTAAGTCGCAAGAAACAACACATCTATGTTTCTGGAGACTGGAAGGAAACTATTATGAATGCAAAGCAGAAAATATCCCAAATTTGATGTTATTGAAGTTAAGAATTCCGACGTTGTATATATTACAACTTTGGAACAAAGTATCAAAAACAGAAAGAAAGATACCAAGGGAGCTTGTATAAGTTGTATGGATATTAGATGGCTGCGAGTTATGAGAGATTATTCATGTTACTGTTCAAAGAAACCATCAATGTCAATGAGAATCAACCTTTTTGCAAAATAAATTTGGAAAAACAGGCTCGTGGGCGCAAGTTACTTTCTTTGTCAAATGTCTGTCAAGATCATTGTACGCGGTCCGTAGAAAATTCATTTTGGCCAAACAGAACGATATCATAGATCTTCTGCCATACATTCCGCCAATTCATCATGTATACTTTAAGAATCTTCCAGTAGAGGTCCACACCAGGTTCCAAGCTACTTCCTCTAGAATACATCATGATGATGATAGTATAGTGAATGATTTACGATAGCTGGTAATATGTTTCACTCTTTGTGTTTAATTTAGAGTAAAAAATGGAATAAGTAAATAGAAATCAAAACCAAGGGTTTTTGTAATCACAAATAAAGAAGTCTTTATTTATACATGGAAATTTCACAACCATACAGCACCAAGTCCACATTTTTTTTAAATGTATAAATTTACAATATAAATATTATTTTGTCATTTATAAAGGTAGGGCACTATAAAAATGGTACTTTAAATTAAATATTGGCATTTATAATCCTTATAAATCACTTGACCTGAATTAATTATTTATTATGAACTTTAAAACATTATTATTCACAATAGAGAAAAATGGACTTGGTCTAATATGGTTGTGAGTCCCTCATATGCAGAATTAAATGCAGAGATTTCCATTCAACAAATATATGTGTATATTTAAGCAGGTTACTTTTGTTCAGAAAAATCAAAATACGATTTAAAGTGTTTTCTCTAATCAATTTAGTTGGATTGTTACATTTCTCTCTTTCAAAAATTAATCTTGGTAGAGCTCTCTGAAAAATAATTTTAGATGCATAACCTCTATTTAATTACATAATTGTATAAATAAACAAAATATCTTTTTACTGAGATTTTCCCAAATAATAAGCATTTCATTCTTAATCATAGACAATTTCCATATAAGGAATAAAAATGCAAAGGTTTATTTAATGAAATAAAAATTATAAAAGCAAGTGAAAAGAATTTAATTTTGTCTAGAAAAAGCAAAATAGAATATAAATCTAAATTGCTTTCTCTATTCAGTTTAGTTACATTGTTACATTGTTTTATTACAATAATCTATCCCAATAGACTTACCTGAAAAATTATTTTAGCTATACCAATTGTAGAACAATCTCTATTTAATTACGAAATTTTAATAATAAAGTAACAAAACCAAGGGTTTTACCGAGCCCTTTCTAAAAAATGAGCAATTTATTCCTCATCAAATAAAAATGTATAAAATGAATAAGAATCCATTTTATTCAACAAAAAAACTTTTAAAAGCAGTGAAAAGCGAAGTTCATTTCGTTAGAAAAAGTAAAATAAATTTAATATTGAATTGCTTTTTCTTAATCAGTTCATCTTCACTGATACATTGCTCTCCTTAAGATATTTATCCCACCCGACATTTCCGAAAAAACTTTTTTCATTGCATTGAATGTAGCATAATCTGTATTTAATTACTAAATTTTATGAATAGAGGAACACAAACTAGATTCTTACGGCGCCTATTTCAAAATAATAAGAAGTTTATTCTTAATAAAACAATACTTTAATATAATGTATAAGAATAGAATGATTTTTTCAACGAAAATAAACTTGTAAAAGCAGATGAAAACAAAGTTAATTTTGTCCAGAAAAAACAAAATAAGTTTTAAAACTAAATTGGTGTTTACTAACAACTTGAGTTGCATCGTTACGTAGTTCTCATTTGGTAACTTTTTTACTGGACTTCTCCAAAAAAAAAATCTAATGAAATATGATATTTAATTACTAATTTTTATAAAGTTACACAAACTTACTGGGCTTTTTTACTGTGCCTTTCACAAATGATGACAATTTAATCTTTAGTAAACAAAATCTTTGCATATTTGGATAAGAATATAGAGATTTTATTCAACAAAATGAAAACAACTCTTAACTCTTCAAAAAAAAATTTTTCAGGAATTTCAGATTATATCGCTTTCATTTAAACAGTGATTGATTTTATATGCTTTTTTAACCGATTTCAAACAAAGGTATCCGATTCGTTTTTTTTTTTTTTTTTTTTTTTTTTTTTTTTTTTTAAATAGATATTGACTTATAACATTTTATTGGATGCTCAAATCTCAACAATTCTTTTGTTGAGACTTTCGCAGTTAAGTACTAACTTCACCAACAAAAACTAAATCATGATAAGAGATAAACCCAACTTTAATAATTTTATCTGACCGCTTTTGACGGGTTTTCAATTTCACTTTTATATAAGAGCTGATTTTATCGGAAATATGTTCAGGCGGTATTAAAAAAAATACTTTTCTATGCTCAACAACTTGAAATTTTCTGTGACATTTTCAGATTCATTTTTAAAAGAAAAAACATAAATTTTGCTGACATGATTTTTGAAAAGATTTATAAGCGACCTGTTTTTTTTTTGTTGTTGCTGCTGTTTTCGTTCAATAGATTAGAACTTGATTTTTAAACAATTATTATCTCAGTAGGACAATATTGTTCGTTTCCAACACAATCGCTTCAGAAAATTCGGTTCAAAATGCCCAACCTGACATCATCTTTTGAAATATATTCTGCCTCTATCAAAAAATCGACCATTATGGTACATTATATAGTTTCTGAATAAGAAAATCTACCAATTGAATGCATTTGAGAACAAAAATTAATTTAAAAATAAGTCAGAAAATAAGCAATTAAATTAAATTTATTAAATAAGCTTTTAAATAAGCATTTAAATTTTTAAGAGTTTGGATTCGAGTACACCCTTAATACGATGATTTTTTCTTCAACCGCTATGTATTTATAATTTGTTTTTGCTGTAATAATTGGTCTTTTCGAAAACTTGTCAGTATAAAAGTTGTAGATAATATTAAGAAGATGTATAATAAATTCATGTGGATTTTATATTTTGTGAATTGACGAAGTTATGGATTTTTTCTTCTTTACCCTCTTTTTTTGTTTTCGTTTTTAATTTTTGTTTTTTTTTTACGGTACACTTTGGTCCTATCAAAAACTTGTCGATATAAAAGTTGTAGATAATATTCAGAACATTTATAATAAATTCAATTGGATTTGATATCTTAAGAATTGCCGAAGTTATGAATTTTTTTCTCCCCAAAACCCTATTTTTTTCGCTCTTTGAGAGTATTTTTTATTTTATCAAAAATCTATCACACATAAATTTTTAGTCCTGTTTTTAGAAATAATAATAACTTTAAACTGATTCGATATGTATTATAATTAAGAAGTTATCGGGTTTTTTCGGCTTTGACAAAACCCTTCCCTTTTTCCACCCCCTTGGTCCCATTTTGCCCATTAGCGAATTTGGCTGGGATTTTATGCCCCTTTATTTTATGTATTAGTTCGGAAGAGATATATGTAGAAATATGGAAGTTATCGTGTCCATAAACAAGTGATATAAGATAGATGCGATATATATATACCGGGTGAGCAAAAAGTCCGTATAAACTTTAAAAATTTATAAAAACCGAAAAAATAACCGAAATGAAAAACTGTTTACAAGATTAGCATCTATAGGTCACGGGAATTTTTTAAAGAAAAAAATAAAAAATAACTCAAAAAACAGCCGACAGATGGCGCTGGTTCGTACGATGTCGGTTGAAATATGCAAATGAAACGGTTATAAGGACTTGCGCTCTTAATCCAGAACTAGTTCACCGTTGTGAGTCGTGTACTTGATCAAGGATGCTGAGTATGAAGGATAAAAGCTTTGTTGGTGAAGTTATTTTACGTGAATTAGTTCTGGATTAGGAGCGCAAGTTCTTATAGCGTTTCATTTGCATATTTCCACCAAAATCGCACGGACCAGCGCCATCTGTCGACTGTTTTTTGAGTTATTTTTTATTTCTGTCTTTAAAAAAAATTCTCGTGACCTATACCAGCAAAGAAAGAAACAGTGGGCCATCAGCTGGAAAAAAGATGGCAGCCAGCAGTGCCATCGGCGGTAAAGTGCAAGGGTGCCATTATTAAACCTGTCGAAAAGTGTCCGACCCGAATGCAGCTGGCCCATCAGTGATGGTCAACAGCAGGCCAGCATTGGTATGCCATCACATTACTTCAATACGGCACCTTTCCTGCAGTGTTAGCACCTGTCCCACTGCTATTCCTTTGCTGGCCCAACACTTTCCCTTACAAAAATTTCTTATAGAAGTCTATAAAAAACAAAATATTACATAATTATGGCTCTTTTTTCTATAAGCTAGTTTCACCAAGATGTATAGAAATATCTGTAGAAATGTCTATAATACAAATGTCTATAGAAATATTTGAACTGCATGTGGTCACCCTCCCAAGTACTGACCACGCTCGATGCTGCTTGGTTTTCGTGATCGGACATGAACAAGGGCTTTCAGCGTATGCTACGACTGCTCGTAGTTTACCAGCTCTCATACACTATTTCAAGTTTGTTTCTTTTGTGATTTACGTTCCCAATCATTAAACTGGTATAGAAATTATTCTACTGTATAGAAATACTACGTATTTTATACGCTTTTTTTTGTTATTGATTCTGAACTGCGTAAATTATGAAAACCGAAATCCTTTGTAACCTAGTAAAACCAGATTTAAGGAGAAAAAAAAGTCCGTTGAAATAAAGAATTTATTTATTCATTTACTTATTTATTTTGTTGGTGGCAGTGGTAATATATTTTTTACAGTTAAAAAAAAAAATTAGCTTCACAGCTTAAATTGTGTTAAGATATTCATTTCAGATTTGTGTTCAAATACTCAATGTCTTCGATATTCGCAGCGCCACCTAGCGAAAGGGTTCCCAGCAATAATACTGTAAAAGTTCGTGCACTTCCATGTAGTGGTGGGCCAGCGCATGAGATAAAATGGATGCCCACCAGAATTTTATCTGATGATTTCCAACAGCAAAGTTGACTGAAGCTATCCAGCAGTGATCATGCAGTGGTAGACCATCAGCCAGCACTTCTCCATTATTGCCAGCACCTATCTTGCTGCTGGCCAGTAATTTCCTCTTTGCTGGGATAAATGCTAATCCTGCAAACATTTTTTCATTTCGGTTATTTTTTCGGTTTTTATGAATTTTTAAAGTTTATACGGACTTTTTGCTCACCCGGTATATATATATATATATATATAGATAAGGATTTTTTAAGTTTCAGATATATTGATGATGTATTGTTAGTAAGGATTAACGATTCCAATAGCGATTTAAATTTAGACTACTATCCCCAAGGTTTGATATTAAAAAAAACTTCATATGACGAAAAGCATGTAAATTATTTGGATCTCACTATCGACATTGAGAGGGGTGGATTACGGACTAGCATTTATGATAAGAGAAAGGATTACAACTTTGAAACTATTAAGATATTAAATTTTAATTCCAATGTACATATTTCCATTTTCAGAAATATCATTATCAATAGTTTAATAAGGATAGTAAAGTTAAATTCTAATCATAATAGTATAATAAATGACATTATAAATCTCTATCAAGATGCAATGGATCAGAATTTTCCTATTGGTTTGTTAAATAGTTTGGTAAACAATTTCGTCAAGGATAAAGATTACTGCGACGCTTTACTTTTGGCGATTAAAAACATCGCCAAATAATCGTAGGCTTTATAAGGAGCTCTGTCTGGTTGCGTCGTTCTTTTTGAATTGGGTTGCTGCTTTGGATGGACAGTTTTTAAGTGTTCTTTTCGAATTCGGTTACTGCTTTGGATGGCCAGTTTTAAAGTTTTCTTTGGCCAGTATGGTCTTGACAGATATGGGGGAAGTTTCATGAGTAATAGCCGGTAAAACCCAGCATGCAAGTCTTTAGCCTTGCGGTCTGTCTCCATTGGTTGTTTTCTTTTCGTTCATGATTTAGTTAGTAAGTTTTTTCCATGGTTATTTTGTTAATTTTCTCTGTAGTTCAGTAGTTTTGGGATTGGATGTGTAGTGTGTGGTTTTTGGTAATATATATATATATATATATATATGTAGGTTGATAGATAGATAGGTAAAGTTTTTTACTGAGGGTGCTTTTGGTTTCTAGGGGTCATGATCGGTGTAGATCTGTAAAAAAATTTCAGAAATTCCAACATAGGGGAGATATAACAATAGAGTATTACATACGAAATCTACCTAAAACTGCACTTTTGTCTGCCTCCGATTTATTTATTTATTTATTGTGACTTGTTTTGTAATTATTTATTGCGTTTCCAGGTTTTAACTTTTAAACAGTTAGGTTACAACTTGAATCGCTTGAATCACTTTCTCCCTGGCGAAATACCGTAAAGTAAATCCAGGACAATCCCTCTCCCCCCCGCCCCTCCCCCACTCCCCGAAAAACTGGACTAGGGAGGGGAAGGGTAAAAAGAACGAAGACTCCAGACCAGGCACGGAAAAGGAGCGGGAAATGACAGGCGTTATTGAGTAGACGTTACAGGCTTTACAATTAGAGATACAAAAATCAAAATTATCAAATTCATTTACGTTATGTTGATCTCATTCGCAAAAACGTGTGTAAAAACGAAACAAAGATATTACAAAATTATAAAATTGTATAAAGAGTTTCTATAACCAGGATAAATCAATTTTTTTGTTATAATGTAACACTATACAAGTAAACTACAATAACCGAATTTGCAATAATTTTTTAAATACTTTAATGCAACTTTTAAGACCTAATACAATAATTAAAATGTCATTGTAATATTATCAAGTTTACAGAAACAAATCACTACAATCTAAATTAGTGCTATTATTAAAAGAAGTTTAATAACAGACAATCACATCTGACATATATGGTTGTTGAGAAAAAGTTAAAATTCTACTATCTATCTATATAAAAATCAATGCGTGTGTTTGTTCCTTAAACACATCTACAATTTTTGACAGTTTGCATGAAACTACATATACATATGTTATAGAACCCGAGTAAAACTTACTGTCTACTTTTAAAATTTCTCAGACCACACTTTAAACTTTTTTAAAACCAGCTGCCATATTTTATCTTTCTACAAATCTATTTCGTTTTCATTTTTTAATGCAGTTTTTACTGTCACACCCTAAAACACTGCTCAAGAATTAACAAAATGATAACACATGTACTATGTTTTTATAAGATAACTAGCAAACCTGTGGCTTTGCTTGCGTAATATTTGAAATATACCAAGTTATATTTATATGTCTAATGTGTATTAAAAGAAATTATACTTTTAGGAATAATTCAGAAATTACTTTTTAAAAGGCAGTTTGACTAAACTTCATTATTACACTGTGCATTAGGCAGAAATGAGATTTAAATTAATAAAAAGAAATAAAACTAAATAAAGGATAATTTAGAAAATATTTTGAAACTTTTATGCTCAATTAATACGCTCATTTCAGTATTCATTTGAAGTTTTGGATTTTTTTAGAAACCATCTTCTTACATCTTAAAATTAACCATCACGTCAACCTACTACCTCTCTCAACATAAAGGGCGATGTTGAAATAGGAACTGTCGCCATTAACTTGCCAACATTAATTTTTAAATCGGTTTGTTATTTTCTAATATTCCACAGAAACGTAATTTAGAAAGATTTTAAAGGCCTTTTTTAGAATGTTTATTATTCCTGTGAACTCCAGGTGGTAGAATCATCGGCATAAAATATAGCCTGTGTAGGATCTGAGATTGTTACCATTGATTCGCAACTATTACTTTTATAATCCGTTTATATTCCTGAAATTGCATAGTACTCGTAATTTAGGACCTATTTAAAATGCTTTTCGCACCTCCCCTTCGCGTCACCCCTTTTCATTTCGAATTAATTTTCGACAGTCCTTCGAGGGCATTTATATTTTATAAGTAATTACCATGCCATATTAAAAGTTTCTAGCCTCTACAGAATCAAAGAAATCGCAATTTAGAAAGTTTTTTGCTCCTGAAACCCTCTGGTGGTTGTGGCACAGACATAAAATATAGCTTATGTTCGAGCAGGTTCTATCACCAACAAGTTGTCCCCATTATTTTTTAAATAGGCTTTGTATTTGATAAGATTGCATGAAAATTGTAATTTAGAATCTTTTTAGAACGCTTTTCGCTCACTTCATCCTGTCAAATTTGGATTTTTCTTTCGACTGTTCTTAGAAAGCAGTTGCATCTTGTAAGCCATGCAATACTTCTAAATGTTAGACCCCCTCATTTGAGCAAAAAACACAAATTAGAACATGTTTTGCTCTTGCAATCCCCAGATGGTAGTGACAGTAACATAACATATAGCCTATGTTGGAACAGTGACTGTTCCCATCAATTTGCAACCATTACTTTTGACATAGGTTTGGTATTTCCTGAGATTGAGTAGAAACCACCATTTAGAACCTTTTTCGAACGCTTTTCGTGCATTTTCATCCCTTTTAAATCTCTATTTTTTTTTAACTGTTCTTAAAGGTTATTTATATCTAATAAATATGTACATTTCTTAATTTTAAGTCCCCTACCAATCACAAAAATCGAAATTTAGAATGTTTTTTTCTCCTGCAACCTCCAGATGATAGTGACACCGATATGAAATAGCATCTATGTTAGAGCAGAAGCTGTCAGCATCAACCTACCAATCAATCGCCTAACAATCATTCCTACCATTACTTTTGAAATCAGTTTGATTCTTCCTGAGATTGCTCACAAATCGGCATTTAGAACGTTTTTAGAACGCTTTTCGCGCATTTTCACCCCTTTTAAATTTCAAATTTTTAAAAAAATGTTCTTAGAGATCATTTATATTTAATAAATATATATACCGTGCAAAATTTCATGAATCTAGGTCCTTCCATAATTCAAAAATCGCACTTTTAGAACTTTTTTGCTCCTGCATCTCCTCTGGAGCAGTGGAAACGTACATAAAAATTAGCCTATCTTGCAGCAATCACCATCTTGTCACCATCATTTTTACACCATTATATTCGAAATCAGTTAAGTATTTCCTGAGATTGCATAGAAATTGCAATTTAGAAAGTTTTTTACAACGCTTTTCGCGCATTTTCACCCTTTTTAAATTTCGATTTTTTTAGGAAATGTTCTTAGAGATCTTTTATATCTTATAAATAACTACCATTCCAAATTTCATGATTCTAGGCCCTTCAGTAACGCAAAATCGCATTTTAAGAAAGCTTTTTGCTTCATCGCCCCCTTTGGGATAGTGGCACCGACATAAATTATAGCCTATCTTGGAGCAAGGGTTGTCACCATCATTTTGACACCATTATTTTTTAAATCGGTTTGGTATTTCCTGAGATTGTGTTGAAACCACCATTTATAACGTTTTTTAGAATACTTTTTGTGCATTTTCACCCCTTTTAAATTTCAATTTTTTTAAGAACATTTTTTAGAAATCCTTTATATCTAATAAGTAACTAATATTTCAAATTTCATATTTCTAGGCCCTTCAGCAACGCAAAAATCGCATTTTTAGAACGTTTTTTGCTCCTGCATCCGCTTTGGGGTAGTGGCACCGACATAAAATATAGCCTATCTTGGACATTAGAGTTGTCACCATCATTATGACACCATTATTTTTTAAATCGGTTTGGTATTTCCTGAGATAGTGTAGAAACAACCATTTAGAACGTTTTTTAGAACGCTTTTCGCGCATTTTCACCCCTTTTAAATTTCGATTTTTATAGGAAATGTTCTTAGAGATCTTTTATATCTTATAAGTAACTACCATTCCAAATTTCATGATTCTAGGCCCTTCAGTAACGCAAAAATCGTATTTTAAGAAAGCTTTTTGCTCCTGCACCCCCTTTGGGGTAATGGCACCGACAGAAAATATAGCCTATCTTGGAGCAAGGGTTGTCACCATCATTTTGACACCATTATTTTTTAAATCGGTCTGGTATTTCCGGAGATTGTGTAGAAACCACCATTTAGAACATTTTTAGAACGCTTTTTTCTGCATTTTCACCCCTTTATATTTCGAATTGTTTAGAAAATGTTCTTAGACATCATTTATATCTTATAAGTAACTAATATTCCGATATATAGGCCCTTCAGTAACACAAAAATCGCATTTTTAGAAAGTTTTTTGCTCCTGCAGCCCCTTTAGGTTAGTTGCACCAACATAAAATATAGCCTATATTCTAAGTTAGACTAACACCATCATTTTGATACCATTACTTTTGAAATCGGTTCGGTAGCTCCAGAGATTACCTGTAACAAACATACAATTTTTACTTCTTTATAATATTAGTATAGAAGATAAAAATTTAGAAGCCATGATTGAAGGCGTCTAGAAAATGACGTCATTTTCATGTAATCATTGTAGATTTAATTTTTATAAATTAAAATATAAGTTTCCATTTAAAACTAACGCCGTGCGAAATAGAATTTCACTAAATGCTGTGCAATTCATTGTATGTTTTGCGATTTTACCGGATTGCCAGGGAAATGATATATTTTTCTGTTACGCGCGCCAAAGAAAACGTGCCTTCTCATTTATAAAGCTGAGTGATTTTACTCAGCCGATGGCTAATCATTTATGAAGCCCGGTGACTTTACAACCGGTTGCGTCAATGTAACTTTTTTTATTTATTTATTTTTTTTTTTCAGATTGTATTTTTAACGATTTATGGGCGCGAATGCACAAAGCTCCGATGTAAGGATCGCCGTACTTTTGGAATATTCCATTTTTTATTTCTTTTATCAGGAAAGCCCCCATGGTCAACACAGGCAAAATTCGGTTGTTCTGCTACTCTATACAGCCCAGTGGTTCGGGGGTTGAATTCGGGATTAATTAGGGGAAAGCTGGAAATTGTTTTAATCCATTCAATTTAGGTCTAGAATAAATATGCTATGTTTTCCCCCTCGAACTAGGTAAGTGTTAGGAAATATGTATAAATTTATAGTCAAAAAACATGTTTTTTTAAGTATCATAAGAATATCGCAAAACAACTAACTGGATCAAAACACTGTCAATACAAATGTTGTAGAGCTTAAAATTCTGAGTAAAATGAGTACCTACACTTAATATTTTTGTTGAACATTAAGGTCACAACCCGACTTCAAAGTTTTAGCCACATGGTCAAGGGGTTGAACTCAGAATTAATTAGGGGAAAACTGAAAATTGTTTTATTCCCTTCAATTTAGGTCTGAAATGAATGTACTATGTTTTCTTCCTAGTACTTGACGAACGTTTGAAGATATGTACATATTTATTTTGGGCATCGACACTGTGCCGAACGTCGGTCGGCCTGATCGTTCGGAGTTTTCGTGGTTTTCCTCAAACATTGGTTTTCCAACCGTAAATACGGGTTCCCTTAGAAAGACCTCCCACGGAGGGCACCCCCCCCCCTTTAAGGCCATATCCCTCGTGCTGATAATTGGCCGTCATAAACACATACAATCAACCAACCTACCAGTGGCTGAGTGGTTTTGCTCTCGAAGCTGGTGAACGGGAGGTGTTGGGTGCGAACACAATCGAGGCCGTCTGCCTAACCGTTCGGAGCTTTCCGTGATTTTCTTCTAACCTCGGGAAACCTTACGTAGATACGGGTTAGGTTCCCTTTGAAAGGCCCCCACGGAGGGCACACCCCTTGGGCCTATATCCCTCATGCAGATAATCGGCCGTCATAAATAACACCAACACAAATTCTCAGAATCTGGTCATTATCTATATCGCCCGGTTAGGATGTAGATACTTACAAAGGGGTACTGCATTTGAAACCGGAATTGGATGGTTGAAATGTTTATTAACGCTTTATGTCCCGAATTATAAATCAGAAATTTGTTTCTCTTTTATAATTATCTTCGTTAATGTCTGAAGATATCCAAAACAACTTATGTAATAACACTTTGATTTTTCGATAGACTTTTAAATAAAACTGACTTAATAAATCGGAAGTTAGAAATTATTTTTGTAAAATATTTACAAGAGTAATTAGGTTAATTAACAAAAAATACTGTTATGGAAACCTCGCAATTCTTACAAGAACAATGTAAATAAATGTATTAGGATCCTATCTGTAAAAGAGAAGTGTTTTGTAATTGCAAATTTTTCATAAAACGTTTTTTAATAGGAGGAAAGCTAAATCTGTCGCATATTTTAATGGACTTAAATATCATTGCGTGGAGAGATATATCTACAAGAATAATACATACATCTTGCTTAAACAAGTATTTAATAACGAACACATTTTACAGCAGACGATCACAGAAAACACAGATTCGGCATAGCATACAATTACCGCTTAAGCACAAAAAACTTTCTATTTACCTCTCGCGCTAGTCGCGGTTACAGTCAAATACAGCACATCTCCTCCCTTCCAAAACTTCTTCTATAGATCTAATCGCTTGGGAGGTTTCCGGACTCCAGTAGATCGGCGAACTGGTTGTGGTGTCGGAGTTGAACCCTCGGCTATGAGTGGAGCATGCTCTGGTGTAGGAATTCAGACTGGCATTGCATCAGTCGTCTCCGTCTCCCTACAGGTCGGTGATGGTGTTGACTTAACACTGGACGTCGGAGCCTCAGCATCTTGCACAGGAATGGCAGGTTTTGCAGACTGTCGTCGGAGCTCGCATTCTTTTTCCTCTATGTCTCCTCTATCCCGTATTTGATCCACATTTCTACGCCACAATTGGCCATTTACATCCACAGTGTAATGTAGTTGCCCATCTTTACTAACGACTCTTCCAAACCTCCATCTCTTGTCTCCTTGCCGGTAATTTCGTACAGCGACATTGTCGCCAATTTGGAACCCTCTATCTGAGAATTCATAAGTTCCTTTACAAACTTTTTCTTCCACTCTCCTCTTAAGATCAGGACGCAGCAGGTCGATTCTCGTCCGAATCTCTCTCTTCAACATGAGCATGGCTGGACTATAGAGTGTAGTGAGGTTCGGAGCTTTTCTGTATTGCATAAGGAACGTACTTAATTTTTGTTGTATCGTTCCGCCATAATTTTGCATAGCTCTTAAAGATTACTTCACTGTAAATACGTATATTTCGGCCTGCCCATTGCTAGATGGCTTAAAGGGCGCAGTGGTTCTGTGTTTAATGCCGTTATTACGCATAAACATGTCAAATTCGAACAATGTGAACTGTGGACCGTTGTCACTTACAAGCATAAGTGGCAATCCAAATCGTGCGAAATAGTCTCTTAAGCATTCAATCGTTTTGGTTGTTGTGGTGGATCTCATTGGATAAGCTTCCAACCACTTTGAATGAGCATCTACTATAATCAGGAACATATGTTCAAAGATAGGTCCAGCGAAATCTATGTGGATACGTTGCCAAGGTGTACTAGGATACTCCCAGTAATGCACCTTCACTTTTTGTGGGTCGGTTTTATATCGAGCACAGTCTACGCAGTTCTTGGCCGTGTTTTCTATGTCCTTATCGATGTTTTTCCAGTAAACGTACGATCTCGCGATAGATTTCATTTTTACAGCAACTAGATGGCCATGATGCAACTCTTCAAGCACCTGAGCCTGATACCGTTTAGGGACGCACACCCGCTGACCTAACAGTATGCAACCATCTTGTAGACTATATTCTGCTTTTCTTCCACTTAAAACTCCTCCACTCTATAACACATGAAGTATTGGAGCGAGGTCTGCATCCAAAAGAGTTTCTTTGGCTAAGTCACTAGCTGTGATAGGAAGAGTTTCTATTTGTGCTAACTGAAATAGAGAAATTTCATCTTTAACGTCTAGCTGTTCGGAAGTGGACGGCAGCCTAGACAAACAGTCAGCATTACCATGGTTTTTTTGTATGACGATACTTTATGTCAAACTGGAAAGATTGTAATACTAAAGAATAATGTAACAATCTTGTCGCTGCCAGAATTGGGAGACCTTTCTTCGATCCGAAGATGCCCACTAAAGGTTGGTGGTCAGTTAATAATGTGAATCGTCTCCCTTTTAGGTAAAGATAAAATTTATTGACACCCCATACAATTGCGAGTGCTTCTTTATCAATCTGAGCATATCTTTGCTCAGTTTTTGTGAGAGTTCTGGAGGCAAAAGCTATTGTTCTTTCCGTTCCGTCAGGTAAAGAGTGGGAAAGTACCGCCCCTACCCCAACAGGAGATGCGTCAGGTGCCAATACCAATGGCAGTGATGGATCATAATGCATTAGGACACGCGGAGAACAAATTTCATTTTTAATTTTTTCAAAAGCTTCCTGACAATCCTTTGACCAAACCCATTTAACATCTTTCTGTGTTAATTTATACAAAGGATTCGCTATTGTAGCCAAATTAGGGCAAAATTTTCCATAAAAGTTAACAAGCCCTAAAAAACTCTGTACTTCTTGTACGTTTGTAGGTCTAGGTGCTTTCGAAATCGCAGAAATCTTCTCATCAGTTTTATGTAAACCGTTTT
Source organism: Maratus speciosus (assembly GCA_963932465.1). Lineage (NCBI taxonomy): Eukaryota > Metazoa > Arthropoda > Arachnida > Araneae > Salticidae > Maratus > Maratus speciosus. Next base: position 274,311,738 of record OZ010792.1, on the reverse strand, counting down.
CATCAATTTTGTGCCCTAAAAATTTTATTTCTTTTTGAAAAAATTTACTCTTACCCAAATTTAATTTCAGCCCATGAGCTTTACATTTCTGAAAAAATTTTCTTAAGGCCTCTAAATGTAAATTATCATCTGATCCAGTCACCCTAACATCATCCATAAAAACTTTAATACCTTCCATCCCCAGGAAAAGACCATCAATATATCTTTGCCAAATAGCTGGGGCAGAATTTAAACCATACATAAGTCTTTTACATACATATAACCCTTTATGAGTATTTATAGTTAAGAGTTTTTGACTATCGGGATGCACTTTCATTTTCAAATATGCATGCTTAAAATCAATTTTTTAAAAATGTTTACCCCCATTTAAGCTTGAAAATATTTCCTCTAATTTTGGTAAAGGATGTTGTTGTATCACTATATTTTGGTTTACGGTAACAGAGTAATCTGCACATAGGCGTATTGACCCATCAGTTTTTTCAACCGGGACAACTGGTGTTGCCCAATCCGAGGATTCTACCCTCTCTATGATACCTTCCTTTTCAAGCCTATCAATTTCTTGTTCAACCCTATCTTTTAAAGAAAAAGGTACGGGTCTGGCTCTACAAAATTTTGGTATTACATCGGATTTAAGTTCCAACTTTACTTCATAATTATTAATTTCACCTAACTGATCGTCGAAAAGTTCTTTATACTCTTCTAACAATTTATTCAAATCATATTCACAAGATGTTCTCACTGCTTTGATAGAATTCCAATCCAAATTGATACTATATAGCCATTCACGGCCAAAAATTGTATCCAAATTTTCCTTAACAATGTACATATTTAATTTGAATTTTTGATTTTTGTATTCAAAACCAACAGTAACAAATCCCAAAGGTACAATTATTTCACCTTTGTATGTTTTAAAAATTACTTTTGGGGGCTTAATTTTTTTCTTCGAAATCTCACGAAATTTTTTAACGCTCATTACCGAGACGGACCCTCCAGTATCCAGTTCCATACTTACAGGTTTGTTTTCAACAATTAGTGTTAACATAATAGGAGGTTTTCTTTGCTCCTCCTCTTTTAGCGAGTTCAAATCAAAAGAATACATTGGGATAACATTTTCACTAGAATACAGAGTATCTACCTGCTTTTGTTTTGCCGTGTTTGCTTTTAACCCTTTGTTTGCGGCAAAACAGGTTTTTTGAATGTCTCCAATTTTTTAACAAAAATGACATTTAGCTAATTTAAATCTGCAGGAATGCTTATCGTGATTAGTTGCCGTACACCGTGTGCAATTTGTTTTTTCCTGCTTTCCCCAATGATTTTGTTTTCCAAGGTTTTTCCTTTGCGAAACACATTTTGACTGCTCTTTATTTTTTCCCACGCTAAATTCCTTAATTTCTAAAGATTTCCCCATTATCTCATTTGCCCCTTTCATAGCTTTCTCCATAGCTAAAGCAATTTTTAAGGTATTCTCGATATCTATATCATCTTCCTCGAAAAGTCTATCTAATATTGCTCTATCCCTTAACCCGCTTACAAAAACATCCCTTAACATCGTATTTAACATTTCTTGTTTATACTGACAAGGAATTGCTAAGGAGCGAAGTTCAGCCATAAAAGCACTGACACATTCCCCCTCTCGTTGCTTACGATTTAGAAATACATGCCTACTAGGAATTATAAGCGGCGTCGGAGTGAGGTGAGCTTTTAACGTATTTTTTAGGGTAAGAAAATCTTTATCGGAAGGACTGTCAGGAGCTAGCAGATTTTTCAACAAATTGTATAATTTTGCTGACAAACTAGAAATAAAAACTTTCCCACGTTTGCCATCCGGAACATTTTGAATGTCCATGAATGCTTCGAAGCGTTCTATAAAAGCATCAAAAGCTTCATTTGTATCATCGAACTTTTCAAATTGAACCGAAACTTTAGGTTCGTGGGTTTTCGGACCGGCAAAAGTGGCTAAAGTTTCCATTAAGGCTTTATTCTGTTCTATTAAACTTTGAACGAGCTGCTCCATTTTTATCCTTCTTTAAAAGATAAATACAAAAGAATTTTTTTTTTTTTTTTACCTTGGGCAGTCTTCAGCAGCTAATTATCCATCGGCGTTGTCCGTGGTCATAATGACTTTGAAACTTTTAGTTACAAACACTTCGTCGCCAGCTGTGGCATATTATTTACGGACTTAAATATCATTGCGTGGAGAGATATATCTACAAGAATAATATATACATCTTGCTTAAACAAGTATTTAATAACGAACACATTTTACAGCAACGATCACAGAAAACACAGATTCGGCATAGCATACAATTACCGCTTAAGCACAAAAAACATTCTATTTACCTCTCGCGCTAGTCGCGATTACAGTCAAATACAGCACAAAATCCATGTAAATGGTTGAGAATATAACCACATTAAAAATATTTAGCTTCGACTGCTTTGCTGTGCTTACTGAACGTGATCCAGAAGAGTATTTTGTATGAAAAGTACCCTATACCAGGGCAAATCAAAAAATAAGTTACACTTCCAAGTTATGGCTATTTATTAAACCACATATACATAGACAACACGGCTATTACAACATACAATGTAAGTTCACTTTTCCACATAGTCCCCAAGAGACTGTAAACTTTTCTCGGAACGGTCAACCAACCTTTCCATTCCGAATGCATAGAAATCTCCTCCAGCGCTATATAACCTCCCGGAGACAGCGAAATCCAAGGTCCTTGTGAACAATGGAGGACACACTGCCGTATGAAATGTTCAGCATGCTGCTTCAGCAAACACGGATATCACGGACGAATATCGCGAAGACAGGCCCGCAATGTCCAGTACCATTGCAAATGTTAACCGTGTGGATGCGATCATTAAAGAATCGGTGTATAACACTCCAGGAAATTGCCAGCATTATGAACATTTCGTACGGCAGTGTGTTCTCCCTTGTTCACGAGCACTTTGGATTTCGCTGTCTCCGGGTGGTTAGATAGCGCTGGAGGGGATTTCTACGCATCCGGAATCGAGAAGTTGGTTGACCGTTCCGAGAAATGTTTAGTCTCTTGGGGACTATGCGGAAAAGTGGACTTGCATTGTATGTTGTCATAACCGTGTTGCCTATGTATATGGGGTTTAATAAATGGCCATAACTTGGAAGTGTAACTTATTTTTTTATTTGCCCTAGTGCTTTTATTAGTAGACGAATTAAATAAATTTTATATTGCATTTTCTTTAATGTGACTTAAAAGTCCCGTCGGAGCATAATGGGTTAAGCTGCAGACTCCTGATCTAAATAATCCTTGTGTACATAAAATAATCGTAGCAACACAAATCTAATCAATCTATCTAAAGAAGCTGATTTAAAATATAATTTTTCTTTAGCTATAACTATATTTCAATATAGTAATAAAAAAATTCATTCCTACAATTCTTTCTGTTAGCATCTTCAGAGCAGCTATATATGGGGTTTATTCTTTACCTCCTATAACATTATGTCCACGTACATTTGCAATTATCCGTTAAAACCATACCGTAAAATTTCATTATGCTTCATTTCGATCTCTACCGCCATTAAAGCATCTGTATTTTACCTAAATTAACTCTCAACAAGCTTTATTGCATTTAGCATCATGTTAGAACTATGTTAATCTTAATGTATGAGCCTGAGATTCACGGTTTATTAAATATAAGTATTTAGGCAGTAACAAATTTCTGCCGTTCTTTAAATGCACTTTTATTGAAAACTGTAATAAAATTTTTATATGCAATATATTTTTTAGATTGCCCGCTAACACAAAAGAAAGCATTTTTATATGAAAAATATAAATTATCAAATCAAATAAAGCTTCGAAATTTATCAAAGATTATATTTTCGTATTAGCTGCATGCTATAAGAGTTATTACCACAAGATTTCGCTACTTATTGTAGCCTTTTTGATTTTGATCATTTCAGTGTTTTAAACGCATAGTTTAATTATGTTTATATTAAATTTGTGTTTTATTTATAATATCTAATTTATTTATTTATAGAGGAACTTTAAATTTTTGCATGTAATATCAGTCGTAAGAAAAGGCTGAACTCTTTACATTGTTTTAAAGGCAAACAGATTAATCTTTCATAATCGAGCTTCACGCGATAAAGATAAATTAAAAAATATGTCCCGCTTGAAAATTATTTTTAAAACCACAGACATTCAGTGAATTGAGATCCAGTTTTCAAACAAATTTCATTTGAAAGTTTTTTTTTTCTATTTGGCGGTGTAAAAATTTAAATTGTTCAATTACATGTATGTAAAATCTGTGTTTTTTTATTATTACTATTATTTATTTATTATTTATTATTATTATTTACAGAGTAAGTTTTAATTTCGTTATGGAAAATTAGTCAGAAATAAATGCTGAACAATTTTTAATGCTTTATGTGCAAAATATTTATTTCTATTATGTAATGGAGCCGGCGCACAGTGGAGTATTTGACCCGAAATCCTGGTCAAAAATATTTTTCAATGTAAATATAGTCCGATTGGCTTCAAATTCTTAGATGTTATTGGGTATCACTATGGCATGTTTGGTATTATAAATGAAGTCTATAGCCTTTACGGTTCATTTACAGAGACACCCAAAAGAATTCCCTTACATTATGGTCTATGGGGAAAAATTGTTTGCTCTGTATTTAAATGATATTACACTTTTAAACGTGCTGGAATTTATATACATCACTAAGGTGTACTAAGGCACTTATTGTAGAATATGGTTTGCATAGAATATATCGTTCATTTACGGGGACACACAAAAGAATATGGCTGAAGAATAAATTTAACTATCGAAGTCTATGATCAATAATTGCTGGAAGTGCGTTTGTACTTGTGATAGGCGTTTTAAAATAGAACAATTTTTTTTCAATATTACTTGGTGTGGATACATTCTATAGATCATATATAGGGCTACACAAAAATTCTCAAGTACATTTCCGTTTATTCACGGAAATGGCTGAATGGGCATTTTTAACTGTGCTATGCGTTTCCCTGAACTAACTTTTAGCATACTATGAAATATACATACAAATCCATAGCTTAGGTTTATTATTTTATATCTTAAAAGCTGACGAAGTGTAAGTAAGATTTTAACACTTCACATGATAATAAACATACATTTTATAAATATTTTGACAATTAAGAAAAAAAAGAGTCATCATTTAAGAAGAACACAAAGAAAAAAGACGTTAAAATATTAATTTACTAAGTAGATATTTTAAAAATACGAATAAATCACATGTTCACTGACTTAACATTACCGAAGGGAGTTTGGAATTGAGCGACTTGTAACCTGAACTATTTACTGTTTTTAAGAGGAAAGTAATTGTTGATAGGTTTGTCTTATTCACTATTAATGTTTAATTAAATGTATTTAATTTTACTAAATATAAAACTTATTATTTAGATTTAATAATGCTTATTACATTTAAATTACATTTAATAATTATTATTGCATTTATTTTATGTTTAATTGTGTTATATTTAATAGTAGGTTCAGTAAAGTGGAGTCTATATAGTATAGACTGCTAGTTTTTGAATGTATTTAATATTACCAGTTTCAAAATGATTCTTCAGAACTCTTCTTCATCTTCTTCATCACTCTCTTCTTGTCTTTTATCGAGACTACCATCAGACCTTGCTGAAAGAAGAAGTTGTAGGGTCTCGCTACTGTATGGCTTGCTCTTTTTAGTTGATAAATGGAGTTATTAGAAAATATGAAGTTGCTTATTTTCACGTATATTATAAAAGGAAAATTTTAATTAAATTTCTTGATGCCGTTTGTCAGTTTTGGAATTAAAATTATGTGTCCCTTTTTAAGGACAACGCCCTCGAAAGGGTTAATTCCCTCCTTTCTCTCCTTATGTTACACACGTGAGCCCCAAGAACTAATTAGGGAACCATTTTTCAATAAATAAGTATATACAATTTGAAGGCGATCGGATATTTCTATCTAAAGATATCGAGTTGCGTGCGTATGTACGTACCTACATACGTACATATGTATGTACGTGCCTACATACAGACAGAATATGTAGGTGCAAAAGCTCTCTGGTAATATCCTGTGAGCTAAAAACCTGCAATACGGCAGTAAATATATATTTCTTATCTCTTCAATTCGATGGCCGCAAAACGGAGCATTTAAATAGTCATCCCGAAAAACAAAATTATAAAAAAATGGCAACAATATGCAGAAGATTTTTTTGGAGAAATTGATACTCAAGACTATGACTAATACGATTATAATTCAAATATGGCTGGGCAAAGCGCGGCACATATTTAAAAAGCTTTCGATATGTATAAATTAGAGCCAAAAACGCTTTAAAAATAACCCTTTTACACATTTAATGTTTTTTTATTACATTAAAAACGAAACTATTTAAATTAACAGATAGTTTAACACTAAACTCTGACCTTTGTTAAACACGTAAGCCCTGTTTAGTTTCAATTCAACAATTCATTGAGCCACAAAAAAATTATATTTAAACGTAACAAAAATGCCAAAAAACAACAAAAAACCACGTCTTCTCAGAAAGAAACTTCCTCTTCAGCTGAGGCCAGGAGCCACCGAATATAACTCAGGTTCCTAAAATAGACATTGATTGATGCACCAATTAGTTAGCTGTTAAAAAATATGATTTTTACAATTGTTGACGAAATTTTAATTTTTGCATTTTTGGCCAGGTTTTTGGGTCAAATACTCCACTGTGCGGCGCGCAATAGAGATGAATTACACAAATTCATTCTAGAAAATTATTTTAAAGAACATAAATCAGTCAAATAATATGCAGTTCTTAAACAGATTGCATTTGAAAGCAGATTTTTTTTTCCTATACGACGGAGTAAAAATTGAAAATGTACGACGGTTAGAAGATTTTTAAAATGCAGTAGCGAAAATTGCAAAACCAAAATTTGATCGTGAAGTGTTGCCATTCACAAAATGACCTCAGCGTTACGCACAGATACGTTTCTCCTTTATAATATAGATGTAAAAATTGAAAATGTACGTGAGTTAGAATATTAAAAAATTTCAGCAGCGAAAACTGCAAAATCGAAATTTGATCATGAAGTGTTGCCATTCGCAAAATGACCTCAGCGTTACGTACAGATATGTTTGTCCTTTATAATATAGATTATATAATTTGATTAATATCATTTGTGATTCCTTAATTTCTTTTTTACCACTAAAATTATACTTTTAAATATCTTATGAAACTAAAATTTGAGTCGCTTAACATGTAGTCTTTTAAAATCTTCAAAAGTTTTTGTTTAAAACTCCCATTATTTCAAAATTTAGCCCCTGCAGTCTGAAATAGGGGTTGGTTTTTGGGTTAGTTTTGTTTGGGGTTTGGTTTGTTAGTTGGGTTTATTTTTGACGGCCAATTATCTACTCTTGGGATATAGGCCCTACACTCTGAAATAGGAGTTAGTTCCTAAAGGAGAGAATTAAATTTGTGACTATGGCCGGGATCCGGATAAACTTTTCGCTGTTTCACGTAAACAAAAATTGAAGTAAAACAAAGTTTGAAGTAAACAGTTCGCAGTCATCCAGGCTTCTGAATGGTCAATCTCATTTTGCTAACAGCGAAAAAAACTATCTGGATCTCGACCTATGAACTCCTTACAACATGCCAGTGTGTGCCCGAAGGGTACATTGTTAAAAATATCGTGAAAATTTTCCTCCGTCATTTGACATGTTATTAACATACATCTGACCTGTGTGCTTGGCTTCAAGCGCCCGCTTATAAGTCATCGTCAATATACAAGGCTATTACAAATCATGGACCCGATTTTAAAAAAATCATATTTTCGAAACTACTGCACATATTACGATAAGTAAATACATGAATTTAAAGAGAAATGTACTAAGTTTTTTCAGTTACAAATGTTCGACGTGTGACACTTTTGTTACACGGCATACGTCCAATCTATAATCGAGTTCGTTCCTAACATTTTGTAGCATCACTCTGTCAATGGTGCTGAAAGCTCCACAAATGTGTTCTTTAAGTTCCGAACACTTTCTTTTTGGCATTGGTGGTACAATAAACAATGTCTTTGATACTATCAGAACTTAAAGAACGCATTTGTGCAGAATTCAGAACCCTTGACAGAGTGATGCTACAAAATGTTTGGGACGAACTGGATTACAGACTGGACGTATGCCATGTAAGAAGAGGGTCACAAACATTTGTAACTGAAAAAAACTTGGTATATTTCTTTTTAAATTCATGTATTTACTTATTGTAATATGTGCAGTAGTTTTTAAAATATGATTTTTTTAAATCGGGTCGATCATTTGTAATAGCCCTGTATACAGAGACGAGACAGCACACACAAGTAAATTTACAACACCAGGGAAATACAGCCGGGAGCTCCACAAAGAGTGTGCAACGGAGCCAGCGGGATTCGAACCCACACTCACCTACGCTCTCAAGCGATTAGCGGTGTGATGCCTTGACCACTCAGCGACAGTGGGCCATTTCCTCTGTTTTAAAAGACTGTTTTCTGTTAAATGAGAATGCTCCATAGACGTTTATGTAACGTTCTCATTTGTCAGAAAATAGACAGTCTTTAAAAACAGAGGTCATTTTTTACGATATTTTTAACACTGTATGCCAAATTTTTTGTTAACTGACGTTTCGAGTTTGTAAACTCATTTGTGAAGAACCTGTTGCAATCATGAATATTTTTTTTTATTCTATGCGCTCGTAAAAGAATAAATCCTTTCCGGCTCGGTCTACATGCGGAGGTAGCTTTCGAAGTTAAGTACTAATTTCACCAACAAAAACTAAATCAAGACTAGAGATAAAACCAGTTTCACAATTTTATCTGCCCGCTTTTGACGAGTCTTTAATTCCAGTTTTCTGTAAAGAGCTGTTTTTATCAGAATCGTGTTAAGGCAGTATTAAAAAAATATTTTTCCACGCCCAACAATTTAAATTTTCTGATGTATTTTTAGACTCATTTTTAAAAGTCTTAACTTGAAACTTGCTGACGTGAATTTTGAAGAGATTTATAAGCGACCTGCGTTGTTTTTTTTTTTTTTCGTTCAGTTAATTAGAACGTGATTTACAGACAATTATTTTCTCAGTACAACCATTTTTTTTTCTCATTTCCAGCACTATCGCTTCGTGAAACTCTGTTCAAAATGCGCACTTTGACAGCATTTTTTGAAATATATTCTGCATTTATCAAAAAATTGACCAATGCGGCACAATATATAGTTTCTGAATAAGAGAGCCTGCCAATTGGATGCGTTTGAGAGCAAAAGTAAGTTTAAAATCCCTGGCGGCTCGGCCTACAGGCGGAGGTAGATTTCGAAGTTAAGTATTAATTTCATCAAAAAAATCTAAATCAAGATTAGAGATAAACCCAGTTTAACAATTTTATCTGGCCGCTTTGGACGAATTTTTAATTTCATTTATCTGTAAAAGCTAGATTTATCAGAATCATATTAAGGCGGTATTCAAAAAAATATTTTTCCACGCTCAGCAACTCTAAATTTTCTCACACTAAGACCCATTTTTAAAAGTAAAAACATGAAACTCGATTATGTGATTTTTTGAAGAGATTTATAAGCGACCTGTGTTTTCGTTTTTCATTCAATTAATTAGAACTTGATTTGCAAACAATTATTTTCTCAGTAAGACCATTTTTTCGTTTCCAGCACTTTCGCTTCCGGAAATTCGGTTCAAAATGCCCACTTTGACAGCATTTTTTGAAATATATTCTGCCTTTATCGCAAATCAACCAATATATGCACATTGGATAGTTTCTGATAAAGAGAAACTGCCTATTGGATGCATTTGAGAGCGAAAATGAATTTAAAAATGAGTCAGAAAATAAGCCGTTTGGATTTAATACGATGATTTTTTGTCACCTTCCCTCCCCCTTTTTTTCTCTAAGAGTTGATCCTATCAAGAACTTGTTAATATGAAAATTGTAGATAATATTAAGAAGATGTGTAATAAATTTAAGCAGAATTGATATCTTGTGAATTGACGAAGTTAGGAATTTTTTTTCTTCTTTAACCTCGCATTTTTTTCGCTTTTAATTGTTTTTGCCGTAAAAGTTGGTCCTATCAAAAGCTTATCTATATAAAAGTTATAGATAATATTAAGAATATTTATAATAAGTTTAATTGAATTTGATATCTTAAGAATTGACAAAGTTATGAATGTTTTTCTCCTTAAAACCCTATTTTTTGAGCCCCTTGAGCCCATTTTTAATTTTTTCAAAAAACCGTGATACATAAATTTTTGTTCCTTTTCCTAGAATTAATAATAACTTTAAACTGATTTGATATGTATTATAACCAAGAAGTTATGGGTTTTCTTCGGTTTTCACAAAACCCCTGCCTATTTCTAGCCCCTTGGTCCCATTTTGCCCATTAACGAATCTTACCGAGATTTTCTGCCCCTTGATTTTATGTATGAGTTTAAAAAAAGAAAAACATTTGACAAAATAAAACAAAACTAGTATGTGAAGACATAAAAAAAAAACCCTGTCGGCTCGGCCTACAGGCGCAGATAGATTTCGAAAATAAGTACTAATTTCACCAACGAAAACTAAATCATGATTAGAGATAAACCCATTTTAACAATTTTATCTGGCCACTTCTGAAGAGTTTTTAATTTCATTTTTATATAAGAGCTGATTTTATCAGTATCATGTTAAGGCAGTATTCAAAAAGTATTTTTCCATGCTCAGCAACTCGAAATTTATTGACACATTTTCAGATTAATTTTTAAAAGGAAAAACATGAGACTTGCTGACGTGAGTTTGTAAGACATTTATAAGTGACTTATGTTTTTATTTTTAGTTCAATTAATTAGAACTTGATTAATAAACAATTATTTTAGCAGTAGGATCACATTTTTCATTTCCAACACAATTGCTTCGAGAAATTCGGTTCAAAATGCCCACTTTGACATCATTTTTTTAATATATTCTGGCTCTACCAAAAAATCGACCATTACAGCACATTACATAGTTTCTGAATAAGAGAACCTACCGATTGGATGCGTTTGAAAGCAAAAATGAGTTTAAAAATTAGTCAGAAAATAAGCAGTTTGGATTTGAGCAATACCATATTTTTTTTTTTCAACCGGTATGCATTTTTGATTTGTTGTTGCTGTAAGAATTGGCCTTACCAAAAACTTGTCAATATAAAAGTTATAGATAATATTAAGAATATATGTAATAAATTCATGCGGATTTGTTATCTTGTGAATTGACGAAAGTTTTAAATGTTATTGAGATTTTTAATGATAATACTCCTATAATAGATTTATGAAAACTAGTCAACTGTGTTAATTATAGTAAATAAAAATTAGGGAACATGATTGTTTTCGTGACTTGTTTTTATCTGTGATGGTAATCTGAATATTGACGTTATGGTTAATATTTATTCTGACGATTTCTCTTCCAAAGATTTAGATTCATGCGCGTAATCAAATATAAAATTAAAGTTCATCGACATAGAATAGTAGTCTATGTAGTCATTGCCCAAGTCTTTAAATGATTTTAACAACATTAATCTAGTGTAAAAATATTTACAAAGATCTATGAAAGTGTGATGTGTGTTTTAGTGTTTGAGTAAGGGATTTCAAAAATACAACTTTTAACACTTTCCAACATAATTGAAAAGTATTTATGACGTCAGTTTTTCTGTTAGCTGTAACTCGCGTAAATATACTCTGATTGTCATGAAATTTTTGTATGTTATTGAAGTTTACCATAGCACGATCTCAATTGAAAACGAAGTGTGTAGCATTTATTGTTCGTTTACAGGGACAGTCAAAAATAGTCCGTTGCATTGCGGTCAAAGGCAAAAGTCGTTTGAAGTGCACTATAATAATGTTACACCATTTAAAATATTATGAAATTGATATGCTTTTATGAAGTGCACTAAAATGCGCATTGTGTATGGGATGCAAATAATTTATTTTTCACTTACAGGTCACACAAAAAATTCCGTTTCATAATGGTATGGGGGGGGGATGACTGTTTGCAGCGTATTTTAACAATGTTTCAAATATGATGAAATTGATATACGTTACTGAGGCTCACTACAAATTACTTCCTGTAGAATATGAAGCACATAGTGTTTACTATTTATTTGCAGGGACACACAACAGATTTCGAGTACAGTACTGTATCCGAAATACTGTATATTAGCGATAACTGCTGGAAGTGCATTTTCAGTTATGGTATGCGTTTTTAACTAAAATTTTAGCATACTGAGATTCGTGTATAAATGCTATAGATTATGTACAGAGATATACAAAATAATTCATAAAGGTTACTGAGTATGAAGGCAAATTGCTTAAGGGTGGTTTTAATTGAGTTATACATTTTCAAGTTGAACTATATTTAGTATACTAAGAGATGTTTGTAGATTATAAATAAAATCATATGCAGGGCCACGCAAAGAATCGACTACATAGCTACTCACGAATGATAATTTCTGAAAGTGTGATTTCAGTAGTTTTCAGTATGTTTTATCCTGGATTAAATTTTAGCTTAATACGTAGTGTGGATAAAAAGGTAGTGTATAAAATACAGGGCTGTACCAAAGTATTCAAGTATGTTTCCATCTATTGGTATAAATTGCGGATAGTTAATTTCCAACCTATTATGCGTTTTCTTACTAAATTAAATTTCCGCATACTATATAGAATATATACCAATATATACAACAACAAAACAAAGCTGAACAAAAGTATTGGAATACATATTTAGCTGTGGACGGTAATGAATGAAATCAGTGTTTCAAATGTATTTTGACTTTTCTAAAACGTTTACTTGGGTATCCTGAGAGCTCCCGTAAGTGTCTTTGGAAGATTGATATTTTTTCGGGAGATTGGTCGTGTTTCGGAATATTGGTCCCAGATTCTCGCGCTCTGGCGTGATTGGCGTTCATTCGCAGACAAATAGATTCATCGTTAGCGTGTGCTCGCGCATGGCGAGGCTTCTTGGTGATTACGTTTCGGCAGAATCGCTGGTTGAATTCACATCATTTTAGTTTCTGGTAGAATGTGCATACTGTGGTAGATCGATATCTTTATCCTCTGCTTGGGCTAGAAGATATGGAATGACTACCACATCAGTAGTTTAAAGCATATTTTCCTTAACTTCTGATAAATAATTTTCCATTTATAAAAGATACTTTGCATTATTAACCCTAATAATGTTCATCTTTTACTCAAGATACCCGCCTGGGTCTACATGGAACCAGACTCAATAGTATTACTCAATGGAACTCTCCTGGGCGCGTTAATACATGCTTTATATACGACATTCTTCGACTATTCCTTGTTCCCGTCTATGTCTATTAATTTATCAAGTGCAGAATAACATACACTCTAAAATTGGAAGGAGTGAAAAGTTCACTCTTTGAAAGAGTGACAGGCATTTTCAGTCTTTTTGGAGTGAATTTTATAAAAATACACTCTTTAAAGAGTGGAATTTTTCACTTTCTAGAAAAGAGTGAAATATTTCACTCCATTGTCGAGAGTGAAATATGTTACTCTGTTGTGGAGAGGGAAATATTTCACTCCAGTGACGAGAGCGAAAGACTGGCATTATACACTTTAAAAGATTCTGATCAACTTTGAACTAATATATATAGAGAAAAATAATGAAAAGCACCAAAATATGTCACTTCTTAATTTTCAAAAACTACATTTAATAATGCAACCTTGGAAATTACGCTGATTTGGTACTAAAACGCATTCCTTTTCAAGAGTGAATAGTCACTCCTGTTTAGAATGAATAGTCACTCTAAGAGGGAGTGAGTATCGTAGTATTGGTATTTCCCATCAGCCAATCAGAACAGGAAGTCTACAACGCTTTTTTAAGATAAGAGAAAGACGTCCGACATTTTAGGATTAAAATATACGGATATTATTAGAACGATTATTTGCGGAACGTAAAGGTGAGTTTTATTTAATTTTAATCTTTTATTCCAGTAGTTTTGTATATTATGATCATGAGTTAAATAGTTTTATGTTATATAGAAAAAGATTTATCAGGAATTGTTTTCAGAAGCGATTTTTTAGTATCTGATACTGTGATGTAAAATATCTTAATCTGCCATCATTCGAGAAAAAACTGACGCAGAGACTGATTCATGCCTAAATTCATAGTAAAATGTAAACATTAATTTTCATTTACTTGAGATTGAAAATGTGTTGAGAGAGTGATTTGAATTTTTTTCGGTTTCTTACTGTTTTCTGATTACTAACGCTTACAGTATTTATCGTCATTATTATTTTGGATTTAAATATGATATTCAATTATTATGAAATTAGGAAACGGTACCAGATTAAAAATTAGCATTATACTGGGAAAATGTCTTTTTACATATTACAATAGTGAAACTTTTGAAAGATTTTTTTTTCTAATAATATTTTAAATTATCATTTAAAATCCTAAATCTTCATACCAACGTTTTAAGATTTAACATTTGCCAAATATACAAATAATAGGAATTTCTCGAAACATATGGCAAGATTTTTGAGAAATTGTTAAATATAATAATGCATTTAATTCATCTATTGTTGTTTGTTGTTGTTTAATAGTACAATTGTAAAATACTAATTATTATTTTTCGTGTTTTTCAAATTGATATGTATATTTTTTAATTATATGTAAGAACTTTTTTGCTGTTTGTGATTTTAATCAAACATTTAATCATAGACATTCTGAATCAGTTATTGAATTTCCTTCTATTATACACGCCTTTTCTACGTTTTTGATACGCGTAATTATTGGCACTAAAAAATAAAACATGATAGTCAAGCATTGAAATAAAATATTTTTTATGCCTGATGTTTATAGATAAAACAGCTTTAGAATATTTCTTAAAAAGTTCATAGATCACTCATATAATATAAGATTGAATATACTTTAAAGAGATAAATAACTACTTTTTACATTAAAAATGGTTTCCAAACTATAAGAACAGTACATATGTAATCATTTATTTTCTTTTTATATTTCATTCTTTTTACTATTTGCCAGATCAATATTTGCTGCTCCGGAATGAATAGTCACTCCTTTTTATTTAAAGTGTACTATTTTTATTGCCATATTATTATGCATACCAAAGACAACCGAAAAATTCCATGTGGACTTTAGCGAGACCGCGAACTACAACAATCCTTATTTGTATACACTATTAATCCACCATTCTCACAGAATTACTTTCCATTTTCTCATACACAAGGTGCACTATCATTTTCTGACACTATCACCTATGCCAATCCAAATATCACTATTTATATCGCCATTTTGTCTATAATAGCTGTTTACAATATATCGAGGTAATGTCTTCGGATGAAATAATTTGTAGGGTATAATCTGATTGATACAATTATAAAGTTTTAGAAATTGAAATTTTTCAATTTTTTAATTGCATATTGTCCTTAACATTATATATCATAAATCCAATTCAAAGTCGAGCAACGGTCCGTGGGTTGTTTCACACTTGCGCTAATTGTCTTTATAATATCTAACAATAGAATAACCTTTAGTTCCGATGTTAATTAAATTCAAGACGTTGTTTTATTTGATGAAATGGATATTCTTTGTACTGTATTACTTTGGTTTCTCTAACAGGCCCAAAGGCACAGTTAGGCAGCTCGGTGAAGATCTTTGTACGTTCTCGCGATGTACGTCCTCAATTTTTAATAACTTAATTTAATATTTTCTTATATGTTTTCCGGTACATAATTTCAGAATATTTTTCAATTAAAATTGTATGTATTTTTAATTTATTCTAATTCCTTTTTCAGTTTCTGGTGCAAGAAACCTTCTCAGTGTTCCAGATAGTAGCCATCAACTCTGGCCAATAATGTAATTTTTAGAAAGCACCAACCGGGTATATAAAATCCATTGCTGTCTGTAGAATGATTAATTTCTTTAGTTGTTTGTGTTACATATTGGAAACGCTTGGGCAACATTTTTGCAAAATGTTTGCCCATAATCAGTAAAATTAGGATTTCTACAATAACATGTATTTTTCCCTATATTGCATAGTTGCATAATGAAAGTTGTAACAGTCCTATATACTAGTTTATTTATATCACACAAATATCATCGAATGTACTAAAATTATTGACGAATTCAGAATTGGTTTCGTTAATTCACATTAGAATTAAATATTCCTACCTGGGTTTTATTTTTGGAATTATAAAATAAATTAGAAAAAATGCTGCTTATTGGTTTCCTTTTTTTCTCTAGAGATATTTTATATCCGTATTTAAAAGAAAATATATGATATTGTGGAAAAAGAACAGAAATATAAACTTTTAATGGAAAATCGATACTATGTTAAACCAGTGACATTAGGATAGAAAGAGATATTATTCTATGATCAGAACGAGGCAAAATTTGGGAAATTAAATTCACTTTTAAAAAGTATGCTTTTTTCTAAATTAAGTGTGTTCCCATAACATTTCTCTAATGAAGTGGACAAATTCCATTACGATTTCCTCATTAGTTCGTATTAATATCTCTGTGGATTTTTAAAGTAACAAGACCGTTTAGTCTTTTCTCTGATTTTGTCAGGATTTTAGGCAGTTTAAGCTGGAGAAAATTGTGTCAGGGGTTGCTGTAGTAACAGGAATCACATTAAAAATATGTAAATGCCTCCCTCTATTCGCAAACATCCAGTGCACGTATAAGGCAAAATATTTTCCTTGCAGAATTCTCTTACCCTTTGCAATTTATGAATTCCCGCTATGAAAACTTGTTCATTGAAGCATTTGAGGACTTAGTCGAGTTGCGTGTTGTATGGGTCAATCATCTTTATTAAGCCATACATATTTCTGTGAAAACAGATAATATAAACTTTTTAACAGGCCAACTTTCGCATCAACCTATTAAATTAATTGAGCTTTAATCGAATCATTCAAAATATTCCAAAAAACCATTTAAAACTGATTTCACTCGCATAATAGATAATTCATAACGTATGTATGCATTATCTAAAAGCTCCCTTTAGTACTATCTATGTGTAGAATATTCAAAATGTTCAAAAATTTCATTAAATTGGGAATGGCTACCGTATCTTCGCATGGAAGATTTTTCCCCTACAGTATTCACCACGTCTACCTCGCAAGTTTTGAATTTTAACTATGAACACCTGTTTGAAACATTTCAGGGCTGATTCATAGCATGTACAACATGTTGATCAGTCATCTTCATTAATGGGCTACTTCATTCACAGGAAAACACTCGGTTGCTAATATTAATCCTATGGGGAAGTTCTTTTAAAATATCTCCTTTGCACTTCAATACTTTTAACCCTCTCATGCATACCGACCTCATATGAGGTTGTATAATTATTGAATTATTAAGCAAAAAAATTTTGAGCATTCATATATGGAGATTTGATTTGTGGACAGATAATATCTAGCATGCAGTACAATAATAAAACTATTTTATATTGGTTTCTCATTTATCACAAAAAAAGATTTTTTGTGAATAATGAAAAATAATGAAAAATAATTTATGCACGAGAGGGTTATATGATTTTTTTATTGAATTGCTGAGGTCGAATTCTACAATTGCCTTTTTTGCGTTTTCGATTTTGTTTGCAGTTTTTTTACTTCCACTTTTGAAGCTGGTTCCGAAGTTAAAGTATCCTAATTAAAATAAATCGCAAACAAAACCGGAAAAGTAAAAAATGACGATTGTAGAAATCGACCTCAGCTTTGTAATGCAAAAAAGAGCGTTTATAATATTGAAATGTAAACTAGATATTTTAAAAGAACTGTCCCACAGGATTAACATTAGCGAACGGATATTTTCCCGTGAGTGAAGCAGCCCATTACGCTGTAGTGTACATGCTTCTAAGAAAACCATTTTTAACAATCTAAATTTTGCATCACAATAACTAGAATAATACAAATTGAATTAAATCGGTATTGTGGAAGAATCCTTATTAATCACTATTACGTATTTTTAAAAAAAGAAAAAGTTTGATGTATCCCTTGAATATATTGAAAGTTTTTGCGCGTAAGGAGCTGTGCATATATAACATTATTAATTTGTTGGTAATTTTGGACACTCCCTCCCCCCCCCCCCCGTACGATATCATACATTATCATCCCACGAACCCCTCTCCCCTTCCCGTAATGACATCGTTATTAATGTCAATTTTTTTTTTTTGCTTTTTCCAGTTATTTTCCTTTGTTTTCAGTGATATACAGATATTGTTATATATTTATTATTCGCACACTTTATTGATTCAAATAAAGTGAAGTCAATAAAATATCACTGTTATGTATGATATAACTTTTAAAAAATAATAATAGTTTTTCACTTCATAATGCATTCAGCAGAAAAAATATTTTCTTTCATTTTCCCCGCGCAAGGTGGCGGGGAGGGATCGAGACTTCTTATCAACAAAACAAGTTAACAACATTCTTTCTCTTCTTTTTCACGTAGTAAACAAAACAAGTATAATTTAAAACGTACTTCACACCTGGTTTTTCGACCAGTGTCTTATATATGCATACACATGTGACAGAATAGGAAGGAATACAGGAAGAATAGGAATGTCAAACGTTGGAGTATTCCACATTCTGGAATTAAATAACTTTATAATCATTTAATGATTTTAACACTAATATGAGGTAAAGAACAAGTTTACAAATAAAAGGAGAAATTTTTCGTCCATCAAAGCTGATGACGACATCAGTACATTAACATCACTCCCCCCTAAAGTAATAAAGCCCCTAAGTATGTATGTTATAAAATGAATTAAGTATGTAGCAGTGAATAATTTGCGCCGGAGCTCATCGGAGCCTAGCTCCTTCTTTCCAATTATTTGGCTTCAGTGTTCTTTCCAATTCTCCAATTCTTTGGTTTCAGTGAATATTTAGACATTGGTCGGTGTTTGCCGGATGGTTTAAACACTGCGCTCCGGAGCCCAGCGGAATAGCACTTTGGAAAAGCAGTCTAAATTATCTTTTTTCTTTCCAGACCTCTGCAATCACTTGCGTTCATTCTTACCAAAGTGCTTACATATGTGACGTAGCGTATCTCACATGAAGGAGCATACTTCCTTCTAGCGCTCGCAAGTGTAGAATAATTTTTTTTTGTCCCAGTGGTTTTCGAAAGACGACGAAAAATGCCAGAATTAAAAAACATATCAATCTTACTCGGGGTCATGTTATGTTTGTACCTTGCTTGTTGTTCGTGTTTATAAAAAATATTTTTACTAATCAACTTTTTAGCTCCACGCGGTGCGGAATTTCGCAGGAGCACAGTTTCAGAACTTCTTTATTTTTAGTGAATATTTAAATATTAGTTTTAATCCACCGGAGCTTATAAATATTACGCCCCGAAGCCCACTAGAACAGAGCTGTATGTTGTGATTTGCTACTTGATATAAAGGAATCCTTTGCGAGTAAGGTTTCTGAAAATTCCCTACTCCTGATATTAATGTTTTTGTTCTGCTCATTTATTAGACTTTATTATGTACTAGCTAAAGTACCCGGTGTTGCCCGGAATTTTAAGAATGATTGTTTTGAAAAATCAAAGTTTGCGTGTTAATTTACGTAATTTTCACTCTTTTTTTTAACGCTTTCCAACACAGTTGAAAAGTGTTTATGACTTCGGTTTGTCTGTCCGTCTGTCCGCGCTCTAACTCCCGTAAATATACTCGGATCGTTCTGAAATTTTTAGATGTTAGTGACCTCTACCATAGCACGTTCCCTATTTCAAATGAAGTTTCTAGCATGTTTAGTTCATTTACAGGGACAGCCAAAAGTTTTCCGTTACATTACAGCCTATGGGGAAAAAAATCGTTTAAGATGGTTTTTAATGATGTTACATGTTTGTTTTCAAACATAGTAAAATTAATTTGCATTAATCAAGTGCATTAAATAAGCATTCTGTAGAATATGCGGTACAAAGAATATTTATTATTTATTTACGGGACCACACAAAAGAATTCCATTAGATAATGATATAGGGGTGGAGGGAATTGTTTGCGGCGTATTTTAATTATGTTGAATTACTTCATGTATAATGAAATTGATATAAGTCGATGAGGTTTATTATTACTTATTTCATGTATAATACGAAGTGCATAGAATTTACAGGGACACATACAAGATTTCAGATACTATATTGTATCCGAAGAACTGTACAGTAGCGATGATTGCTGGAAATGCACTTTTAATTCTATTATGTGCTTTAATGTTTCACTATATTTATGCATAGTATATGGTGTGTATAAATGCTGTAATCCATATACAGGGTTACACAAAAGAATTCGTAATGGTTACTGGGTAAGATTGCAAATTGCTTCAAGGTGGTTTTTAAATGAGTTATGCATTTTTACGCTGAACTGCATTTAGTTTCCTAAGAAATGACAATTTCCCATACTATAAATGATAATTTCTGGGAATGCGATTTCAGTAGTTTTAAGAGTGTTTTACTTTGAATTAAACTTTATCTAAATAGTGGCGTGTAATAAGGGTACTAGGTTAACTACAGGATTGTACAAAAGTGTACAAGTATGTTTCCATCTATTAGTATAAATTGCTAAAAGAGAAATTTCAACTTGTTATGCGTTTTCTTGCTAAACTAAATTTCCACATTATATAGTATATATATCAACCTACAGGTCAAATACAGGGCTGTTCAAAATAATCCGAATACATATTTGCTATGGACGGTAACTGCTGAAATCCGATTTTCAAATGTTTTATGAATTTTCTAAAATGTTTACTTAGTTCTCTTATAAACCTTATTTCCCTAAATAACGAAGTTTTGTTAAAGAATTCAGGAAGTGTTGGAAAGTGTTTCATAATCTATGCTTAATACATGATTTTTCTTACTTGTTTTCTTTTAATCCGGACGACAGATTGCCTACATACTTAGCAAATATAATCAGCGATCTGGATTAAGAGCGAGATTAAAACCTTTGATGAAAAGTTGTTATCGAGTATTTTTGTTATTTAAATAATTTGTTCATGATTAAAGGAAAATTGCAAGTAAAATAATTCTATGAATTTTATTTGAAAAAAAATCAGAAATCTTTATTTCAGTTCTTCACTAAGAATGAGCTCTAAGGACCTAAATCTTTGTGGAAATTCTAATATACATGCATACACAATATTATATATAGGGAATAGTTTTAAAAATGGCGAAAACAAATTCAGATAACCTCAAAATGTAAAAATATGCCATTATTTCCATAATCTGCATTTTATCATTTTTCAATACGTTTCTTCAAACTCATATGACATTATATGTTTACCTGCTGACGTCCATTATATTTCCAATATGACGTAATATTCTGTTTGTTTGTTTGTTTGTTTTATTCGTGAAACTATTCATTTCATTTTCATTTTTCACGCGAAAATCTTGCAATATAAAAGTTATGACGTAATACTCCCTTTTTTTAAATTTGTCCAGCTATTTATTTCATTTCATTATTCACGTGGAAATCTTGCAAAAAGAAAGTAATTGTTGTGGTAAGAATTTTATTATGGATTTTTAATTGTTGGCAACTGCTATAACAAAAATGTTTAAATTTGATAGGAAATTGCTGTTAAATTGGTGGGTTTTTATTCATTAAAAATTAACTATAAATTATTTCGATTCCGGATTACTTAAGTTGCCTCGACCCTGTTTTAATACACATATACGTAACATTTCACAATTCTGGCTCCCAAACTGTGTATTTGTATAGAATTACATACATACAGACAGACAAATTTTCATTTTTATATCTTGGATTAGATATTTATAAAAACGATGTTTCTTTTTTCTGCCACTAATTTTCTGAAACGTTTCCGAGTACAGCCATCTCGCGACTTACACAAATTTGCAGTTATGTAATAACTCTCGAAAATTACAGTTATGAACACACTAGCGCGTTTGATGCGCAATTGCATACTTTTGATAATTATTTTATATATAAAATATGCAGATAAAAACCACAGCCATAATATAATTATATCTATAAGAGAGAGTTATATTTTTCTTGGGTTATAAAATTAAATCGTTAACAAATCAAACTCTCAGACTGCAATATAGAGAGTAGTAGAAGTTGTTAGGGGACAGCATGTCTCTTCTCAACCATTCACCTCAAGCGCTGACTCTCTCAGTACAGAACTAAATTAGCTATTACAAATGTCCATTCGTTTTTGATTTTATGCACTATAAGTAGCATTGTCATAACAACTTAATCTTTATTGTTAATTATTCATAGTAGTCATTTAATTCATAATAAATATTATGTATATCAAGGATCATTTTATTTTGTGAGAGCTATTTATTTGTCTTTCCATCAAAAATTCATCGAGAAGAAGTCATTTTTTCCTCTTTAATTCTTTCTTTTTTTAATGTAGTCATTTGATGTAGCTTCAAAATTTTTATAAATCAGTAGATCAGTGTTAAATTTATAAACACCGTATTCCACAGGATATTTTTTTATTTTCAAAGTGTTTTTCAATTTTTTTTATATTTTTCATACTTTTATATTTTACATCCGAGTAAATACCTTGATGTTTTATTTAAATAAGAATACTGTATAAATTATGTATATATATACATTATCTAAATTATTTTCAAATTCGACTTATGTAAAATTCAAGTTACGTAAAAGTTTTAGGAACGCATTACTTACGTAAGTCCGGGGGATGCCTGTAGTTTTCATTGCATTTCATCAGTTTTCCCAAACCGAAATATCGGATTTAAGGCTGCTATTAATTTCAATGAAACATTTTCAACTGTGTAATTGAATTTATACATTCAAGAGCAACAAAATAACACATTAGATATAATGTTAACTATAATGCTGTTAATTTATCATGTTTGTTGAACATGAAAAAGCTTAAATGAGAATTGATAGCATCCAAAAAACCTGTATTCGGGACTTAAAAAACTGATTTATAAACTACAAAACTACTCGGAAATATTGCAGAAAATCAATGGCAGAGAAAAAAAATTGTTTTTATAAATTCTTCTTTAAATCTCGAAAATATATTTGTTTCTGATGTTTCTAAAGATAAAAAATGTTTTTTGAAATCCTGGGGAACTAAGAAGAGGTTATTGTATATTTTCGCTCATATATTATATTTTCTGAGATTAAGAATAGCCCATCATTTTTTACAGTGTCTTTAGCATGGATATCATTTTAAAGTTAAAAAGTATTTATTAACCGTATCTACTTTTGCGCATAAATCAAACCTGCCAATAAGACAGGGTATTCTATTTTTTTTAAATTTATTTACGCCTGCTAGTGCTTGTGTATGTATGTTCTATTATTTTATATTATATTATATGCCTTTTAATGATTTTTAAAGGAAACAAATTATTAGCATAAATATCTCGATAATTATTGATTCACTCAGCAGAAATTTGTCATAAAGAAAATTTTCACATAAACTGAAAAAGCAGTTAAAAGCAAAGTTAATTTCTTTGAGTAAAAACTTAACGACATTTTAAACTACATTATCTTTCCTTAATCAATTTTACTGCATTGTTATATTATTGTCATTCAGAAATTTGTCCGAGTTAGACTTTTCTCTGTAAATACTGCTTTATTTCCATCGAAAGTATTGGAATCGCCATTTAATTACAAAATTTTATAAATAAAATTACGCAAAATAAATTTTTACCCATGTATGTGTTTACATGTATTTCTACATCATCTTTTGAAAGCTCGCTGTTTCACATATACGCCTTTTGATGAAACTTTAAAGAAACAATTAGCAACATAAATATCTAGAAATTTGTTGCTTCACTAACCACACATCTATAACAAAAAAATATATAAACTGAAGATGTTACTGCAAAATCAGATGAAAACAAGGTACATTTTCTTCTAAACAAGCAAAACAGCATCTGTTACAGAGTGAATTTTTCTATAAACTGAAGATTAACGACAAAAGTAGGTGAAAAAAAAAAGTTCATTTCGTTCAAAAAAATCAAAACGGTGTTCAAAATTATATTGCTTTTCCTTAATTAATTTTATATATTTTTTTAGCTTTGCTACATTGTTCTCATTTAGAAATTTATCCTAGTAGACGTCTCTGTAAATACTATTTTATTTGCATTGAATGTGTCAGAATCTCTATTTAATTTCAAATTTTTATAAATAAAATTACGTAAAGTATATTTTTACCAATGTGTGTATTCGTATATTT
The DNA here is from genome assembly GCA_963932465.1 of Maratus speciosus. Classification (NCBI taxonomy): domain Eukaryota; kingdom Metazoa; phylum Arthropoda; class Arachnida; order Araneae; family Salticidae; genus Maratus; species Maratus speciosus. The sequence continues at coordinate 274,287,536 of OZ010792.1, read as the reverse complement.
TCTGTTGTAATCTCGGTGTTTAACATATGAGGGGCTCACAATCATAGTAGGCCAAGTCAATTTTGAAAAAAACAAGTAAGAAAAAATCATGCGTAATGCATAGATATGAAACACTTTCCAACACATTCAGAATAATGAACAAAACTGCACTGGTTAAAAAATTAAAATATTACGTCTAATTCAACCATATGGAAACGCATAATACATTTCAGAACCCAATTTCAGCTGTTCCCATCCACAATCGGAAAATTATTTGAATTGCAGCCCTGTATATGATTTATAGATTTGAATCTATTAGCTACATGCAAACCAAAATTTAGTTCACTTAAGAACTACAAATACTTAAGTTGAAAATTTACCTTCAGCAATTTCCTCTAATAAGGAGAACGGTACGTGAATACTTTTGTGCAGCCCTGTATTTGGTACAGATTTTATATATAACGGGTAAGATGCAAAAAATTAATTAAATTTAAATGCGCATACCGAATTTTAAACCGTGCACTCCAGCAATTATTACTGAAAGATAGTACTGTACTGTAACCGATTTCTTTTGTGTGTCCCTGTAAATGAATAAAAAATGCTATTAATGTCCTGTTCTAACGTGATAGTAGTGAAATTCAGTGATTTATATCAGTTTCAACACATTTGAAATAGCATAATGTCATTAAAATACTCTGCAAACGATTTTTCCCCATATACCATAATGTAATGGAAATAAATAAGTGAAACGATTAATCTTACATACTTCATATACAATACCAAACATGCTTTCGTGACCCTAAATAGCCTTTATCAATTTCATGAAAATCCGAGTACATTTACGGGAGTTATTCCCCATATACCACAATGTAATGGAATAATTTTGAGTGCCCCTGTAAATGAACTATTAATCCTATATACTTCATATACAATACCAAACATGCTTTGGTGACCCTAAATAACCGTTATCAATTTCATGAAAATCCGAGTATATTTACGGGAGTTAGAGCGTGGACAGACGGACAGACGGACTGACGGCCAGACAAACCGAATGCATAAACACTTTTCAACTTTGTTGGAAAATGTTAAAAATGAGATGTAGTTCATTTATAAGGTGCATAAAATCTGTTTTATCCACTTCCACAGTGAACCCATACTTTCTCATATTATATGTCACCTATTTACAGACTTGGTTCACTGTGGGAATGGATAAAACATATTTTATGCGCCTTCTAAATGAACTACATCTCATTTTATTTTTTCAAAATGGACTTGGTCTACTATGGTTCTGAGCCCATCATATACGTATGCCTTTTGATGAATTTTAAAAGAAAGAACTATCAGCATAAATATCTAGAAATTTATTGATTCACTAAGCACAGATCTGTTACAATGGAATTTTTTTCATAAATTGAAGATGTACTGGAAAAGCAATTGAAAACAAGGTTAATTTCCTTCAAACTCTATGTTACAAAGATAATTTTCAGATAAACAAAGTTATAGTTTAATAAATACAAAGTTAATTTCGTTCAAAAGCATCAAAACGGTATTTAAAACTATATATTTTTTAAATTAATTTAGCTGCTTTTATGTATTGCTTTTCATTTAGAAATTTATCCCGTAGACTTTTCTATAAATGCTATGTTATTTGCATTGAATGTATCAGAATCTCTAGTTAATTACAAAATTTTATGAATAAAATTACAGAAAATGGATTTTTTGTAATGTGTGTAGTTGTATATTTTCTGTTGAAAGTTCAGTGTCTACCATATATGTCTTTTGATGAAGTGTAAAAGTAGTAACTATCAGCATAAATATCTAAAAAAAATTGCTTAACTCAGCGCAAATCAGTTGTAAAAATAATTTTCATGTAAACTGAAGATGTCAATTTAAAAGAAGGTGAAAACTAATTTACTTACGTCTAGAAAAAGTAAAATGGGATTTGAATTTAAATTGCTTTTCCCTAATCAATTTAGCAGCATTGTTACATTGTTCTATTTCAATAATTTATCCCAGTACACTTTTCTGAAAAAGCTATTTTAATTTTATCGAATGTAGCATTAATACATCTTTAATTACAAACATTTATGTATAAAGTTACACAAACTAGGTTTCACCAATTTATGTACGTATTTTTGTTTGAGTGTATGTTTTCTGTTAAAAATTCAGTGTTTATTTGTTAAAGGAAAAATGTATCAAAAATAAATATTTAGGAGGTATAACAGTTTTCCCGTTATATATTCATTTAAAACCTCCCTTTCCCTCGAAAAATCAACATTTAACTTTAATTATTCATTTTTGTAGATTTCATTATCCCCCCCCCCCCCCTCTCAAATAAAATATTTAGTTTACATTTGACATTTTATACTTAATTTCATACTTCTGTTTTCATTCACTCCCCCCCCCCTCACACTACTGTAAGTTTCATTTATACTTTAAAAGTTCGTTTTAAATGCATGCATCATTTTATCCGCCATTTCCTTTTTCTTTTACTTCACACAGACATGTGTATAGAAATAAATCTTAACTGCCAGTGATTTTCCGTTGAGTTAAAAAAAGAATAAAATAGAAATGAATTCCCTTGGCATCCCAGTCGACAATATGTAATGCATATTTTATGAGTAACACAGAACTGCGCATTAAGTTTTTCTCATCCTTTTGGCTTGCATTGCTAATAATTCCCACTCTTTATTTTGTCAGATAACAACCATATGCCCTGCTGACTAATACACACAGTTTCTAAATTGTAACGTACATGTAATATCACTTGTATAGCTATTTTTCTCAGTTACCCCGCATAACCACAAGAACTTCATTTTTCTTACAACCCTATACGCCCACCATGGCGTTTAACTTAATTCAATGTAAAGCTTCCTGATTGCTTTCTCTACCCGATCCGTGTTATCGCCAATATCTTGCATATGGTCATCTTATGCTCGCCAATGTGTAAGTGATTGTAACAAAATCTTCATCACTTTTCCTCCTGACCTAGAGCTATTTAGACTGTAATTAAACCCCGCTGTGGGACCCTGCCGCTGGGCAGTTAACGAACTTCCCCCCTCTTCTCTGTATGTTCATGGCCCTCCCCTTTAAAAGTTTTCATAATAAAAGAAGTTAAGTCCTCTAAAATTCTGTGTTGGAGTTTTTCAATGTTTGTTAACCTGGGTACACCAAGCACCATTTTTTATTTTGAGAAGAAATTATAACAGTATACTTAAAAATTGCTTCTTATTTGGTCATGAAAAAATGCTGGTACCAGCGTCTAAAACAACAAATATAAAGAATTTTTGAAAGGATACTGCTAATAAAAATTACTATTTTTGTGTTTCTTAGAGACTGTTTGGGACTAGTAATGTCCAAGAAAATAGATAAATAAAAAAAAGGTGCGATTGATCATGACCTGAAAAGTTATGCATTATGCAAACATTTAACAAATAGCAAGCAAACAAAAATTTTTGTTCTATATATAGAGGCTTATCTTTATTGTTATGTTAAATGTGTTTTATGTAATTGTGCGTATGGGGTATACAAAGTTCAGCTACTTCAGCTGTTAAAAAAAAAAAAACTGCAAGCATCGCAGTTTTTTTTTCTGGTGCTAATAGGTATAACGGTTTTCCCGTTATATATTCATTTAAAACCTCCCTTTCCCTAGAAAAATCAACATTTAAGTTTAATTATTCCTTTTTGTAGTTTTCATTATCCCCCCCCCCCCTCAAATAAAATATTTAGTTTAAATTTGACATTTTATACTTAATTTCATACTTCTGTTTTCATTCACTCCCCCCCCCCCTCCCTCACACTACTTTAAGTTTCATTTATACTTTAAAAGTTCGTTTTAAATGCATGCATCATTTTATCCGCCATTTCCTTTTTCTTTTACTTCACACAGACATGTGCATAGAAATAAATCTTAACTGCCAGCGATTTTTCGTTGAGTTAAAAAAAGAATAAAATAGAAATGAATTCCCTTGGTCTCTCAGCCGACAATATGTAATGCATATTTTATGAGTAACACAGAACTGCGCATTAAATTTTTCTCATCCTTTTTGGCTTGCATTGCTAATAATTCCCACTCTTTATTTTGTCAGATAACGACCATATGTCCTGCTGACTACTACAGACAGTTGTTAAATTGTAACGCACATGTAATATCACTTGCATAGCTGTTTTTCTCAGTTACCCCGCATAACCACAAGAATTTCATTTTTCTTACAACCCTATAAGCCCGCCATGGCGTTTAACTTAATTCAATGTAAAGCTTCCTGATTGCTTTGTCTACCCGATCCATGTTATCGCCAATATCTTACATATGGTCATCTTATGCTCGCCAATGTGTGAGTGATTGTAACAAAATCTTCATCACTTTTGCTCCTGACCTAGAGCTATGTAGACTGTAATTAAGCCCCGCTGTGGGCCCCTGCCGCTGGGCAGTTAACGAACTTCTCCCCTCTTCTCTGTATGTTCACGGCCCTCCTCTTTAAAAGTTTTCATAATAAAAGAAGTTAAGTCCTCTAAAATTCTGTGTTGGAGTTTTACATGTTTGTGAACCTGGGTACACAAAACACCATCATAGGAGGATTTTAGAATTTGCCTTACCCAGCACAAATAAGGTGTAAAGATAATTTTCACATAAACTGAAGATGTATCTATAGAAGCAGGTGAAAACGAAGTTACTTTTGTCCAGAAAAAGCAAATTGGATTAAAATTTAAATTGTTTTTCCTTAATGCAATTTAGCTGCATTGTTACATTGTTCCCTTTCAGTAATTTATCTCGATAAACTTCTCTGAAAAAAACTGCTTTAGATGCGTTTAATGTAGCATAATATCAATTTAATCACAAATTTTTATGAATAAAGATACACAAACTAACTGTTTGCCTATTGTGTGTACGCATTTTTGTGTATGTTTTTTGTTGAATGTTCAGTGTTTACTATATATGTATTTTGATGAATAAAAACATTATCTGCATTAAATAAAAACATTATCAGATAAATTTCTAAAACAAATCTTGATTATCTAAGCGCAAATCAGTACCTCAAGAGAAATGTAATAAATTATTAATAAGTTATGCTAAAATCAAATGAATTTTCACACAAATTGAAGCTACAACAGGTGAAAACGAAGTTAATTTTGTCGTGGAAAAGTAATCAATTTAGTTGAGTTTTTTCATTGCAGTCTGTTAGGAATTTATCCCAGTAGACTTCTCTGTAATGACTATTTCAGTTACATCGAATTTTATTTAAACCCTATTTAAATTCTAAATTACATGAACAAAGCGACACACAGTAGATTCTTACAAAACTCAAACAAATTTGATTTGGCCATTTCATATCATATCTCTTTCATATACATTATTGTATTTTCTACTAGCTTACTTGCCCAGGGTTAATAACCTTAATTATACCTAAAATATACGCCCGTTATAATGATCTTGAATATGCCTAAAATCAGTGTTGAATGATTTTACATTTCTAAACAAAAATCTTTCTAAGCGACCCAAATACTGGGGACTCCAGAGCTTTCCGCAGCAAACACATTTGAATTTGTATGATTTTATATTTTTAAACAAAAATTCCATCCAAACAAACCTAGAGATTAGCTCCACAATGCCTTCGGCAGCGTACACTGAGCGTCCTACGCACGTTCCCGTCAATTTTGATTTCATAATTTTAAACGATAACCTTTCCGAACGAAGCCTAATGTTTTTGGCCGCACTGCCTTCGGCAGTGTACAACCTCGTATTTGTATGAGTTTATATTTTTAAGTGGATATCTATCCACACAAACCTAGAGTTATGTGCTCTCACTGGATTCGGCAGCGTACATTGGGATGCCACGCTCCAGTCTACTTTTTCAAACGAAAATTGAGTGTGTGTGGTTTTATATTTATCAAACAAAAAAAAAATTCTAACGGACTAAGTGGCTTCGTTATTGGGATTGGTGATTTAATTTCTGACATTTAGATGTATTAAACTTTCAATTCTAAACAAAATTTCTTGAAAAAAACCTAAATAATATAAAACGTGCGCCATCTCTCTCTCTCTTTTAAAACGCCAACTGATATCCAAAGCACAATTCTTCGAAACTATACCTTCAAAGGTACCGAGAGAAAAAATCATATTCAGTTTTCATGCAGATATGACGCAGATTCAAATCCAAAGTCAATTCACTACTCGATGCTAAGCGTCAGCAGAATAAATATCATATCCCACTCTGCAAGTCAGCAGACACCTGCAAAATTAAAAAGACATCGCTAGCGTAATGTTTTACCAGCATGTTATGAAGCAGTTGCAATCGCCGATATTAAAAACAAGCCAAAGATGGAAAATTTATGGTGTTTCCCTAGAGAAAGAACTATCCATAGAGGAATAATATTTATTATATCAATCAAAATTTCACAGAAACAAAGCGTCCTCCACAAGTTAAAAGACAAGTTAAAATGTTGCACTAACATCCACTATGTACATTTTACCGATTTATAACATCGTGGTAATCATTCATAAGAATTCTACATCAATAAACGATGGTAAAATAAGCGTTTCCATGCTATTAAATCAGTTATTACTTCCTGATGATGTACGTATATTTCTTAGCAGTTCAAAACAACACAATTTGTTTCTCACTGGCACACATGCAAGCTGTTAAATACTGCCTGCGCAGGTCTACGGTAGCCGCAATGAGACAGACGCGAAAATCCAATGTTAGATGGCAAATCTCTGTCAGAATTGTTGAGCGCAGAAAAATAGTAATCAGTAAGAAAACGGGTGAATGGTGAATTTTCGAAGTGTCCTTTGAAAAAGATTATGATAAAAAAAATAATAATATTCTGAAATTGAGTGATTTCAGACTGGAGAAATAAAATATTACTGCTCATAGCCAAAGGAAATTTGCAAAGAGGAAAAGAAAATCATATCGTCATTTAAGATTGAAATACAAATAAAAAGACCTTAAAAGCTATACATAGTGACTCCGAAAAAATGAAAATAAACGAATACGTTAATTATTTTAAATAGGTTTTTTAAAAGATAATAAATGATATCGTATGCATTTAGATGAATTGGAAGAAGGGTAAAATGAATTATTGGAATATTTTTAAAGACAGAGGAAAAATAAATGTTATCGTACGATAATTAAATAAATTAAGGTTAGAAAATTACATTAGATGAGAAAAAACGTATAGAATATTTTTAAGATGGAGCGCAATTTTAAATTTCGTTATATATGTGTGTGTATCTAAGTATGGATGTATATATATCGTAGCTTTATTTTGTGCCATTAAATCCCGCTTGATATTATTTTTACGGAATAATATTATTATTCATCATTAATAGTTCGTATATACCTTCTTTAAAAGTATATTTCTGGATTTGGAAAGTGTAGAATGTTCCCCCTGTTAAAAGCATTTGAAATTATATATTTCCTAAACTTTCGTTTTAGAAAATCATATCCTAATAGAAACATACTGTCAAATTAAAAATTTGAGTCTCGATAGTTTTCGATTAATCATGGTTATAGAGTGTTCTCTAACTATTTCATCCTTTTAAATCACGAATATCTAAACAGACGTTTTCTAGCATATTCAACTTAAAAATAGCCACTATATCGAATTTCAAGTTTTTAGCAAGAACTAAAACAAAACAAATCTTGCTTTTAGGAGTTTTTTTTTTTTTTTTTTTTTTTTCATCTCCTTGAAGGAAGTTTACAAAGCGATAAAATATAATCCATTTTTTAGCGGAGGCTGTCATTATTATTATCCTGATAGAAGATTTTAAATCAGTTCAACGGTTCCAAAATAATCGTCATCTTAGAACTTTTCCCACTTATTTCACCCTTTTAAATTTTGGAACTTTAAAAACTTTTCTGTGCGAGCATGCCCATTTTAAAAGTGGTAGTAATGTCAAATTTCAACTTCCAAATAAATTCTAATTAAAAACAATTCCCTCATTTCACTTTCTTAAATTTCTATTTTTATTTTTTATATATAAACCATTCTTAGCGAGCATTTAAGTCTTAAAAGTCACCATGCAAAATTTTTAAAACCTCAACAGTATCACAGAAAATAAGCACACTTTTTTTCTGATGCACTCTTTAAAATTTTGAATTAAAAAAAACTGTTGTGCGAGCATTTACGTCTTAAAAGTAATAGTCATTTCAAGATCCCAATATCTAACATTGATTTCAAATAAATTGTAATTTAGAACATTTTTAGAACGTTTTCCATTCACTATAGCCGTTTAAATTTCTAATGTTTTAGAAACCATTCTTTGTGAGTATTTGCATTTTATAAGTAACTACAATTCCAAATTTCAAGTTTCTAGTCTCAACAGTATTACAAAAATTGAAATTTTAGAAAGTTTTTTCTCCGGCATCTTTTTAAATTTCGATTTTTTTTTAATTGTTTTGTGCGATCATTTGCGTTTTAAAAGTAACAGCCATGTCAAGTTTCCAATTTCGATCCATAATTCCAAGTAAACAGTAATTTAGATCGTTTTCCGTTCACCCCAGCATTTTAAATTTAGAATTTTTAGAAACCGTCTTTTGTTAGCATTTTCATTTTATAAGTAACTACGATGTCAAATTTCATGTTTCTAGCACCTACAGTATCACAAAAATTACAATTTTAGGAATTTACAATTTTAAATTTCGAATAAAGAAAACTGTTCTGTGCGAGCATTTATGCCTTAAAATTAAAAGTTATGTCAAATTTCACGTTTCTGTCCATAACACTTCAATTGAAATCGTAATTTACAACGTTTTTAGAACATTTTCCGTTCATTTCACCTTTCGAAATTTCAGATTTTTTTAGAAAACAATTTTACTGAGCATTTGCGTCTTAAAATAACGGTCATGTCAAATTTCAAGTTTTAACCCTAACAATTCCATGGATAAGAACATGGAATTTTCTTTAATTCCATGGATATCGTAGTTTACAACGTTTTTAGAACATTTTCCGCTCATTTCACCTTTCTAAATGTCAAATTTTTTAGAAAACATTTTTAGTGAGCTTTTGCGTCTTAAAATAACGGCCATGTCAAATTTCAAGTTTGTATCCCTAACATTTCCATGGATATCGTAATTTAGAACGTTTTCCGCTCATTTCATCCTTTTAACTTTAAAATTTTTTTAGAAACTACTCTTAGAGGGCAATTGCATCTTAAAGTAATCACTACGCCAAACTTCAAATCTCTAACCCCTTCAGTATCACAAAAATCGCAATTTATTTTTTATTATTATTATTATTTTTTGTTTTTTTGTTTTTTTGCTCCTGCACCTCTAAGGGTGAAATATAGCCAGCAGAGATTAGCACTAAAACTTTGCCTTTATTACTTTTGAAATCGGTTCGGTAGTTCCAGAGATTACCTCTGCAAACAAGCACACAGACAATATTTCTTTTCTATAATATTAGTATAGATGAAATATTTTGCATTTGTAACAGTGTGAGAAAGGAAAAAAGTGAGAAAAGTGAGAAATGAGCTACCTTCTAAAATGTTTATGTTTGCAGTTATTGGCAAAACAAACCGCTTGAAAAAGAATTTAATTGATTGTGATTTTTACCTTTCCGAAAATCATGATGAACAATACGCAATTCATTCACATTTGAAACATTCACGACGTAAAATGTACGAAGCCCGCTTTCTCCTGGAAAAAAATGATTTGTCCAGGTTGAAAAATTAAGCAAAATCTAGAAATTTTATTTGAATGATGTTGTATTAATTATCCATTTATATTCGGAACAGATAAAATAAATCCAGAAAGGCCAATATTGCAATAGTATAATAACATTATTACAATATAGACACAATCAGATTTAAAATTTTCTTAATATTCGTAAAACCTGTTAAATTTAATGAATGCAATGTGCCAAAGAGAAATATTTACTCTCAGTTTTTTCTAGAGATTTCACGCTCGGATGAAACTTTAATATCGCCTTTCAAAATACTTATGTGTAACCGTTTACGCAGCAAAGAAATTTAATTTCGCTTTTCTGGAAAATATCTGGAATTTCTTCGAAACCGCCATTAATTTTTATTGGGTAAATTTTCTGAATATGACTTAAAGTATTTATAGATTTATATTTTTCACCACAAATAGCATGTAGTAAAACTTAAAAGTGGATTATGTGTTTTAAAGATGTGGATCATAAGCAGTTTTAACTTATAAAATATTCGAAAGAAAATTATACATATAAAAAAGAAACATATTTTATATTTTAATAAGAATAAATATTTTGCCGGAATAATATTTCTTCTTTAGGACTGAAAATTAATTTATTTATTACTTTAAGGGGAAAACTTCCGTTACTGGGGATGTCGCCAATTGGCGTACATTATATTGAGCAAAGCTTGGCACAAATTTAGCTTCATTGTTGTAACATGATCTGTTTTTCAGACGATCATTATAATATCTCAAATCACGTGACTGTTCTAAACAGATATGGGTCTGATCGTTTCCCGTTTCATATGCCAGTCGGTCATTTTTTTATTATTTTTTTTCGAGTAAAACTGCATAACAGCTTTGCTTTTTAGAAAATCGTTTAAAAAGTGAGAGATCGTTAGAAAAATGCCTTCTAAAATATTTATATTCAAAGTTATCGGCTTTCAAAATTTCATTCCTAAAAAATAAATTGATTGTGATTTTTACCGTTCCGAAAACCATAGTGCACAAGAAGTCTTTCGCTCGCGTACTTAAAACAAAATTATAAAAGGTCTTTTATGTCATTTTCTTACAAATCAATAAAGTCCACTTTTTTTTTGTCGCATTTATAAATTAGAAACAGTGCTATGATGTTGTGGAATAAAATGCTGTAGTTTATATTATTTTTTCATTTGCTTTTTTTTTTTTTTTTTGTATTTTAAATTAAATGAATGAAAGTTTCATTTTTAAATGAATTGAAAACCATACGATTGATAGCAATGCGAACGTTATCTTGATGACTTATCACCCGGTTAATACAAAAGTACCATAAAAAGACAATCAAACAGAGATAAATATACCATTTTTTAATTCCAATGGATTTTATATGACCACAACACCAGAATGAGCCCTTCCTATTAAATAAAAAGGAATTCTTAAAATCGGATAAGCCATTCAAAAGTTATGCATAAGTTTACGTAAAAAAATTAATACACGTATAAATGAATTGTAAAACCGCCTTTGTTGCAAATTGGTTAATGAAACCATGTACTCAATTTTCAGGATGTCATGATTCTTTTTATTGGTCAGAATTTGACATCTTGTCGAGAGGCGCCAGATTCGAAGACTGTTTCGGAGATGGATTATGGTAGTGGTTGTGAATCCACTTTAAGCTGCAAATCTTAATCTACTAGGTGTGTTCAAATGAAAGTGATTTGAAGCGTAGCATGCGAACAGTTTTCAATGTATTTTCGTGAAACAAACGCGACAGTGAAGGTGTATGTGCCACGCGTGCGCAAGCGCAAGCAGATTTGCGATAACTTAATTCATAAGGACGTGGTATTCAGTTAAAAATTGGTTGGTGTGGATGCAACTGCGTCCAAAAAGGATCAGCGAAATGTAATTAAATTTTTAACACTGGAATGGTGTAAGCCGGTGAATATTCATCAGAGAATGCTGGTTCTGTACCCTGACATGTGTGTGTAAAAGCCCAAGGTGACGAAGTGGGCGAGAAAGTTTAGCGACGGTCTACAGGAGACAACGAATTTGCCGCGACCTGGTCAGGTGCACAAAGTTGTGACTCGTCACCGTGGGCTTTGACACACACGTGTCACCGTACAAAGCCAGCATTATGTGATGAATATTCACCGGCTTACACCCTTCCAGTGTTAAAAACTTAATTACAGCTCGCTGATCCGTTTTGGACGCAGTTGCATCCACACCAGCCATTTTTAACTGAATACCACGTCCTTACGAATGACGTTATCACAAATCTGCTTGCGCTTGCGCACGCGTGGTAGATACACCTTCATTATCGCGTTTGTTTCACGAAAATACATTGAAAACTGTTCGCATGCGACGTTTTGAATTACTTTCATTTGAACACGCCTTATAACTAATGCTCATGTACCTAAAATAATCGTAACACCAAAAGTTTGCTCTATCTAAGAAAGCAGATTTATAATATTGCTTGTTAACACTTCCCAACAAAGTTAAAAGGGTTTGTGGATTCGGTTTGTTTTTCTGTCTGCCGTCTGATGTGCTCTAACGCACCTAAATGTAGTCCTATTGCCATGAAATTTATATCTTACTGGGAATCACTATGGCATGTTCTGTATTGAAAATGAAGTGTGTAGCATTTACGGTTCATTTACAGGGACACTCAAAAGAATTCCGTTGCATTACGGTCTTTTGGGGGAAAATCGTTTAAGTTATATCTTAATAATATTACACTATTTTAGACATATTGAAATTTATGTATATCAGTGAGATGTACTACAGGGCACTTGCTGTAGAGTATAGAATTTATAGGGACACAAAAGAATTTTGCTACAGGAAAAATGGAACTATTGAAACCTATGAACAATAATTGCTGGAACTGCGTTTTCAATTGTGGTACGCGCTTTTAAGATGAACTATTTGTTAATATTACTTGGTGTGTAAAAGTTCTATGTGTCATATACAGAGCTGCACAAAAGTTCTCAAGTGCATTTCCGTTTTTTCACGGAAATTGCTAAATGAAAATTTTCAACTATGTTATTCGTTTAACTGAAATAACTTTTAGGATACTATGTAATATGTATAGAAAGCTATACATCATATGCATGGTTACACAAAACAAAATCGTTATTTTTCCCACTATTGAGGGTTACAGCAGAAATTGTGTTTATGAATGCGTTTATGTGTTTTCAAAATTCTTTATTTAAATATCATCTTTCACCTTAATAAACTGTGACGTTTTGCTAAAATATTTTGAATGTGTTGGAAATTGTTTCAGAATCCATGCTGGACGCATGATTTTTTGTTGTTGTTTTATTTAATATTCTATTTATCTTTTTAATCAATAGCTGTATCTCAATATAATAAGTAACACTTTCCATTCCCCCAACCTTTAAATTAAGCACGTCTAGTGTATGAATATCCTTAGCCCATTTATGGGTGAATTTTTGTTTTGTCAAATTTGTTGGTAGAATCCCTTTAAAATATTGCAAAATGAACTAGAAAAATGTTTAAAAAAATTTCGGTAAAATATTTTTGTATTTATTTGATAAAATTCAAACTTACTAAATATGGGAATATGCGTAATATTTATAATACTTATCATAATTATGATTTGCCTAAATTTATATAAAATAAGCTTTTAAATAGTATATTATATACTATAATTAGTATTTTTATGAATTACTAAAATATTAAATCTATTTCTTTGCAGAAACTAATATCATTATTAGCATTAGTAATAATAAACTAAGAATAAGCGTTTTTGAGGCTTAAAACCAATTTGTTTTATAATCATCTTGAAAAGGACTTTACATAAATAACTGTCCCCTAAATGTCTAATCAAAATATGTACCCATTCGAGATTAACGCCCTATTTTTTGTACGTTACAAAAAGGCATAAAAAAAAGGCTTGAACATATAATTTCACAATTTAAAAAAATACATATTTCAAAGAAGTCTACAAGCTAAAATTATGACTTATTTATTTGGATCCCAGATAGGAAAAATACAAATAAACTTACTTTTTACATTTCGCCATCTTGAAAAATGAAAAATCTACAAACACCGAAAAAAAGCCTTCATTTAAGCAAATAAATATCCATCTTATGCTGTCATCTCTCGGTGACAGATAACGACTTTTATCGATAATTATTTCATACAATTTTCATATTATAAAGATGAAAACTATACAAATTCATTAAAATTCAAAGCCTCCCAAAAATAGGACGCTAAGAATAAATGGGTTAAGAGAAATACAGGGTTTCCGAAAATTCCTGGACACATTTTAAAATACAATATAAAACCAAGTAATTGTCGTGCAGTTTAGACTGAAATGCTTCTCAGGATGAAAAGTTTTCTTCAAGCGAATAGCGCTATCGACGATCCACATTTGGAACTAATTATTTTCATTCCCTTGAAGAAAACTTTTCATCCTGAGAAGCATTTTATTCCAAACTGCGCTCCTGTACGACAATTTTTTGATTACATATTGAATTTTGAAATGTGTCCGGGAATTTTTAGATACCCTGTATATATTTATTCTCTACATTTCATAGTATAATATCTTTGTACATTTGCAATTATCTGTCAAAACCATACCGTAAAATTTCATTATGCCTCATTTGAATCTCTAGTGCCATTACAGCATATGTATTATACCTAGATTAACTGTCAACAAGCTTTACTGCATTAAGCATCATGTTAGAACTATGTTAATCTTAATATACGAGCCTGCGATTCACGGTTTATTAAATATTCTTTTATAAATATTTAGTCGTAATAAATTTCTGTAATCCTGTAAATGCACTATGTCACATAGAGCTAACAATGCGAACTCATATTTAATTATCTTTCACCCATAATATATTTTGCTAGGGCTATGGAAATTACGATGCAACTAATATTTACAGAAATAGCTTCCGCACTGTCGTATTTATTGATTTATTGACCAAAACTAATATTTTTCCTTTTATAATACTTATATAATTACACGGGAAACCAGCTTGTCTCGACGATTTATTATTCTAAATTCATAAAGAATTTAAATAAAGACAAAATTTTATTATTTATATATACATAAAAGTGTCATTTCTGATTTCTGGAAGCAATAACAACAAATGCTCACGATTCATTTTGGGGTTTTTTCTATATCTATTTCTCTATATACAATTTTTATATATATTTCTCTATATTCAATTTGCTTTCTCCTATATATAAGCAATGCAAATTGTTAAGATTATTCGTAATCGTTTGGGGGAGGGAGTGTCCCTTAAAATCAGAAGTATTTTAGAAATATTAAACCATTTGTACCCGAAAAATCTGATAATCTTATCTTTCTGGCAAAATTACTGAAAAGTTTGACAGCATTTTTTTAAATCGTGGTTCTTATAAGAAAAAAAAATCAGAGATTAGTAGCTCTCGTATATGCAACTCTCTTTTGCCACACTTCTTTGAAAAGCCAAATATAAGGTGTAAAAACAGCTACAGAAGATAGAAATTGACTAGAAAGTTAAAATATTGGACATGTTTTGTCAAAAAGATGACAATCTAAAGATGTACAAAACACTATTAAAATTTGACTCAACATTTCAGCAAAACATAGTGCCAACATAGTTGCTACCATAAAACAGTGAATCCCTGTTCCAACATTTAGTACTCCGGTTGAACCATAAACTTGAATAGGAAGAAACGTGATCTGGTAAAATGTTGAACGATGATCTAGTAAAATGTTTACCATGAACAGGTAAGATGTATAACCAAGACCTGTTAAAATATTAAACGCAGAATTGATAAAATGTTGAACAATAAACTGTTAAAATGTTGAATCTTAAAGGGACTACAACTATTCTTTGCAAGCAGTAGGTAAATAGACCATAATTACCCCTGACGGATATTTAAGCCTGACCAGGATTCGAACCTCACACCTCTTCACTTGTAGCCACAGTTTAACAACTAGACAGCAAGGCAAACCGTGTTCTAAAGCAGCATATAAATTTTGTTTCTAATTTTCAGGTATAAATTGTCATTGGATAGTGAAAAAAATAACCATTGTTTCACCATAATCAGAATTTTTTTTTACTGAAAAACAGTTTTGGGTTGGTTCTGCTTTTTTTCAACCATTAAATAATTCAGCGTTTAACTGAATTTCTCAACAGTGAACAGTCATTTTAGCAGATTTTCGTAGCAAAAAAAAGAGGAAAAATATGTCAGTCTCCAACCTTTCATCCATCTAGTTTTAAGACATTAAAAATATTATTGCAGCAAAATTATAATCGATAGCATTATTAAACATGGTAAATATCTACTAAAACTTCCACTATAATACCTCTATTATGCTGAGTATTTTGCTACCTGATTTACAAACTTTAAGATGTGGTACACTGTACAAAGAGACGGATGTCTCTTAATCTACAAAAATGTACTACAATCAAGAACGAAAATATACAATAACCTCTTCAGAGTCACCCAAGATTCCGAAAAGCATTCCTTTACTTTTAAAAATCCCAGAAAACTATTTACTTTCGAAATTTAAAGAAGTTATAAAAATAATTTTTTATTAGCTGTCCGTCATTTTCGGAACCGTTTCTGAGAAGCTTTTACCGTGCAATAATCAGTTTTCTCGAATCAAAATATCTTTTTTTCGGATGCTATCAATTTTCATATAAATATTTTGATATTCAGAAAACATGTTTAACAGACAAACATACTAAATTAACAGCATTAACATTAATATGAAAATTAACATTATTTTGTTACAATTGCATGTACAAATTCAATTATGCAGCTGAAAATGTTTAGTTAAGAATTAATAGGATCCAAAAAACCGATTTTCCGGGTACAAAAAACTGATTAATGCATTGTAAAAGCAACTAGGAAATGTTTCCGAAACTTACGGGAAGCTAATTAAATATATATATAAATTCTTTTTTGAATTTTTTATGCGTAAATACGGGTTAGGTTCCCTTAGAAAGACCCCCACGGAGGGCACTCTCCCGCCCCGTAGGGCCTATTTCCCTCGTATTGATAATTGGCCGTCATAAACACAACCAACCAACCTTCTTTAAATTTGGGGGGGGGGGAGGGGAATTCTCAAGTTTCTAAAGATATGGCCGTTATAAACACAACCAACCAACCTTCTTTAATTTTTTTTTTTTTTTTTTTTTTTTGGGGGGGGGGAATTCTCAAGTTTTTAAACATAAAGGAACACTTTTTGGAATTTTAGGTAACTCGGAAGAAGTTATTATATATTTGCGTTCGTGATTATTGTATATTTTCGTAGATTAAGAATTAACATTTGTCTTTTTTTACAGTATAGTCCGCACTAAACCAAGCAAATTTCTTATAAAAAACCTGTGTCGTATTTGGCCACCTATTCAGCCGAAAATACAAGATAACTCACTTCAATCTGAACCCAGAATTTTGTTCATACTTCAACAATATTGAAGATATTTTAACTCAAATTTCAGTAGATATTATCTTACTTCGTGTGACATGCGACGAAATCAGGAAAACTGGAAATGCTCAGTGACTCAGTTAGTAACGTCGCGTCGTCTGTAATGCCAACAATATTCTAAAATATGAAGTATCTAGTGCTGTTCACAGATTATGGTGATATCTCTGTATTTCGCTTAAAGTCTGTTAAAAAAATTATAAAATATTAAATATCTTCCTTAATTTTAAAGTTCGGAACAAAAATGCGTGTTCACAATGAAGTGAGAAACTGTATTTTTAACTGAAAAAATAGGTTGTGATTTTTTAGGTGCATTCGTAATTATTTAAATACGTAGCACCTATGGTCGTCGTTCAGTCCGTCTGTCTGTCCGTCCGCATATAACAGAGCAAAAACTACCCAACCGAATGGTCTGAAATTTTAATTATATAATTGTTGCAAGATTTTGTCGAGTCATCTCAAATTTTATGAAAATCGGATGTATAGTTTAATTACAGGAA
Organism: Maratus speciosus; assembly: GCA_963932465.1. Taxonomy (NCBI): domain Eukaryota; kingdom Metazoa; phylum Arthropoda; class Arachnida; order Araneae; family Salticidae; genus Maratus; species Maratus speciosus. The sequence goes on along the minus strand of OZ010792.1, from coordinate 274,269,975 downwards.
CATTCAAAAGTTTTTTGTTACATTACGGCCAATGCGAAAAAATTATTTCAAGGGCATTTTAAAGGTATTACATTACATCCTTTCGACAGAATAAAATTGGTATGCACTTGTGAAGTGCATTAAAATATACATTCAGTACAATATGCGGTGCAAAGAATATTTATAAAACTAGTTATAGTACGAAGTCATTTACCACGTTTGACGTGCACTTTTCAACTTGTTCTTCTCTTGGTTGTGTTCTTATATATAGTTAATTTTTTTAGTGTGCTTTACCACCTTTTAAAGTTTGTAAATCTAGTACTCAAACACCCTGTATATGCAGTTCCAAGTCAAAGAAATTAGAATAATTCATCTTATTTTTATTTGGAATTGCATTTAGCTTTATTTCAGTGTAGTACAAATGAAAAAGAACAACGGTTGATGTTTTAATAAATTTGCATGTTATTAAAGAAAATTGAAACTGTAAAAATTTTAATTTTGAGTGAATATTGTATTTTTGTGAAATTATTTTCATTATTCAAAATATTAGAATACTAAAATAGGTGATACAAAAACTTAGAATTCTTATGAATTTTCTAATTGGTTCAGAAGGTTGAATAAATTAAGAATGAAATTAGCTTCTGCAGGACTTCTTCTTAAGTTATAAAAATGCTTTGCATCATCATTGTTTTCATTTTGCGTGAAACATGTGTCGTTCGTCCGACATAATAGAGTTTACAAAGCATCGTATTATTGATTTGTATAAAGAAGGCCGTAATCAGCAATATATTTCCAGTTACTTAAAATGCTCTCAATCAAGCGTTAGTAGAGCAATAAAGCAGAATTTTAACGACGGATATTTTGAAAACAAGCATCTGAATAGCTGCCGAAAGTCAAAACCTACTCAGAGAGATTTGATAAGTGTAAGATATTTGCATCGAAAGTGGAAAGAACACGGCATTAATGTGAAAAATCTACAACACTAAGACGTCTCCATAAACTTGGATTTCAATCTCGTGTACCAAAGATAAAGCCCCTCATGACTACTAAACACAAAAGGGAGAGAGCGAAGTGGTGCAAAAAAAGTATTTTATGGGGTCGGGATTATTGGAGAAAGATGTTGTTTAGTTATGAGAGTGTGTTTTGCGTAACATATGGTGATCAAGGTGTTCGTGCATAGCGAATGAAGCAAGAAGTATATGACAAGGACTGCATGAAACGATCAATGAAATTTGCAGCCAATGTAATGGTGTGGGCTTGCAGGACTGCAGATGGTCCTGGAAAGTTATGTATCGTTAATGAAAGGATTAATTCTGAGATATATCAAGAAATCCTTGAGCATTTTACCATCGTCGGAAGATTTGTGTGGTGACGATTTTATTTTCCAACATGATTTACCACCTTCACACAGATCAGTGTCCACCAACAACTGATTTAGCCAACACCAAATTTACATACTTTCCTGGCCGGCTAATTTGCCAGATTTAATTCCAATAGAGAATTTGTGGGGAATAATGAAGAAAAAACTGCAAAATATTGCGCCAAAAAACAAAGTTAAGCTTCTTTCCAGCATAAAGTGGACATGGCCATGTCTGTACAGAAACATTGTGAACCACTAGTAGCTAGCATGGCAAAGCGAGTTCGTGCTGTTAGAAAATGTAAAGGTGATACTACAAAATATTTAAGAATAACTATTTTTTCTTATTTTAAAAAAACACGTATTATTTACATTGTATTATTCTAACATTTTGAACCAGCTAAATGGTTATTCCAATATTTTGATTTTTTTCGAAGTGTAAATAATTATTTCAATTTTTGTATTATTTCCTTTAATTTTTATGCAAAAAGATTCTGCAAAGCATTTCGATTCTTACAGTATTAAGTTTCATCCTATATTACTTTTTGTGTAAGCGATACATAAAAAAACTTTTTTCACAATTCCTTTTTTTTTATTATTCCAATTTTTTGATTCGGAGATGTATATATATGTGATGTTAAGAGTTTTTTTTTTTTCCTGTGAAATACTTAGCAATCAGGAAAGTGTTAAAAAGGAAATCTTTCCTTCAATGAGAAGTTTACAAGCAAAAGAAATAACGGTCAGAATAGCATAACACATAAAGATAAATGTCGTTATGGAAATATTAGTCAGGAAGAGCAAAAAGCAAATAAATAATTAACTAAATGTATTCCTTTATTAATATTCTTCAGGTCTTTTCTCTTAATTCAAACTAAAATGTTACACCTAAATATTAATAATTCATTCGTGCTTTACGTAATTCGCTCCGGACTTCTACGGCAATTTTTTTAAGGGAGAGTGTATTGCGTTTTACTTTGTCTAGATTTAGATTTTAATGCACCATTTTCAGAGCCACAAACTTTTTAGCTCTATCTTGTTCTTCAGAATTACAAAATAAAGTGCATTAATTAGTAAGTTTTTTGTTAAGGTTTAGTTTTCTGTTTTGTAAAGTATGATTAATTATCATTTTAGTCGTTATTAATATTACCGACGAATGAAAGTTTTATTTTCAGTTATTTTAAAGAAGGGTATTATTCTTTGCTTTTTACTTTGTGTAGCGTTAGCTTTTAATGCATCATTTTCAGAGCCACAAACTTTTTAGTTTTATCTTGTTCTGCATTATTACAAAATAAAGTGCATTAATTATTAAGTTTTCTGTTTTGTAAGGTAGGATTAAGTATCAAGTTAGTCGTTATTGATATTTTCGACGAATAAAAATTTTAGTTTCAGTTATTTTAAAGATGAGTGCTATACTTTACTTTATTCTTTTGTCTAGATTTAGCTATTAATGCATCATTTTCAGAGCCACAAACTCTATCTTGTTCTTCAGAATTACAAAATAAAGCTCATTAATTAGTAAGCTTTCTATTTTGTAAAGTATGATTGATCATCAAGTTAGTCGTTAATGATGTTATCGACGAAGAAAGTTTTATTTTCAGTTATTTTAAAGATGGATGTTATTAGTTACATTTTTTGCTTATATAAAAACTCGAATGTATTTGCCAGCACAAAACTTTTCTATATCATTCGAACACATTAATTTTGTATTTTCCATCACAAAAGTTGCAATCATTCTAATGCATTCATTTAAATAGCGCAGTTACACACCAACAATTATGAATAGAGTTCGGTTTATATGTATTACAAAAGCTGCGAAATGCGCGTACAAATTTGCATTAATGATATTTGTAATAAGTATAATGAATATGCACTTATAGTTTTCCATTTCCTCTCGATTTCATAGATTTTCATCCGTTTTCAGTGTACATAGTTAAACAAAATAGAAGGAATTATGTATCATAAGCGTAACAAATGATAATATATCGGGTATTCCTAAAAAATATTGTCGATATATAAGTACCTAAAGACAGAGCAGGTCATGGACCTCAGACTGAAATTTAAGATGCAGTTGTTTCAAATTATACACCAGAGATCAGAGAACGTGGTAAAGTACAAAATTAGAGTTTTTGTAGTTACGATTAAAATCAGGGGCGCCATTTGAAGTGGATTGGGAGGAGGCAACACCCCCCCCCCCCCCAGGAATTTAATATTTCAAAAAAATTATATATCATTACAGGTCAGACTAAAAAAAAATTTGAAAAAATTGCAGAAAAGCTAAAATAGATCAGTTTCCACCCCGTGACTACATGCCCACCAATTTTTCCATAACCAAACAGTCACCGATTTTTTAGCAAAGTGGAGAAAACCCTGAAAAACATACGGGCAAATAAAGGTTGTCAAATTGGTTGCTAGGATATGACGTCAGTTGAAACTGACCTATTGACAGATTTAATTACAATAAAAACACATTCAATAAATAAACACTTTTGGCACAGAAACTAATAATTATCAAAAATATTTTCAAGACTTTGCTATTCCAACATTCTGGATGTGAGACATTTATCATTAATGAGTATTTCGGCTAATTTGAAAAAGATATGTGAGGAAAAATATGCAGCATATACACGTATATACAGTGGTGGCCAAACTTTTGGACATTTTTTGAAATTTTCATGTTTTATAATTTTGTGTGCTGGAAGAATATAATAAATTTCACTTAAATATAAATGTTTATATATCAAATTCAAGGAAATTTAATGTAGAATATAATAAAAAAGCATAATTAAAATATCTGCATTACAAAAAAAGTTACGCTTACAAAAAAAAAAAAAAAAAAAATCAATCTTAGATTACATTATATTATAAAGTTACACTTACACACTCAATATTTAGTAGGATAACGCTTGTTTTTTATTACAGCTGCACAGCGTGTTTTCATTGAGAGAACTAGTATTTGGAGTTCATCTTTTTAATCACATGATGCGAAGAATCAATTATAGCTTGAATAAGTTGTGTTTTATTAGATTTGATGAGTTTTTTTTTTTTTTTTTTTTTTTTTTTTTTTTTGCACAAGGATTTTCAAACGTCGCACAGTGGAGTATTTCTAAAAAAAGCTGGACAAAAGTCGAAAAATGAACTTCGTTAAAAATCGCAATACTTTATGTGTCTGTATAGCTTACTAGTCAGTGCTTCCGGTAAACAATATCTTAGGAATGTTCGGTAACACTCCCCGTCGCGTTATCAGTCTGAACACAGCTGTCGTACATCGCAGATTTCTCTTTTCTCAGCGCTGTGGTGAGAAGCGCATTATTTAACTGCAATTATTGTTGCATACAGTGGAGATCTAAATAAAATCCTTTATGGACATAGAAGTGGGAGGTATGTAGCTTAAATTACTGTATTTAGTTTTAGTTGTAAAAGAATATAATTATAAAAATAGCCACATTGTTTTATCTTTAAAAATAAGTATAATTTTTACTAGTTCTTTTAAATTTTTAGTGATTTATAAATACGTGTCGCCCTTTGTCGGGCAAAACTTTTTGTTGGAATATAAAATATAGATATTCCTTATTATATTCATAAAATAAAATCTTACCCTAACTTGCCCCAATTTTTTTTTTTTTTAACGTTTTATAAAAAAAATGGTATCAGAAGATGATGATATTTTGAAAACGAAAAATCTTCATTTTTCTTTTAGAAACTTCAATGACAGCAAAAGATCTTTCAAGAAAGTTACTGTTTGACCATAAACAAGATTGTTCTAATACGAAAACAGATGAAAAATTTAGTTTCATTGAAAGTAAAGTTACAAAAATGATGAAATGTCCAGTAGATAAACAAATATCATTAATACGTTCGTTAAGCAGTTTCAAATCGGATTTTTTAAAAAAAATGGGAGGCTACCAATAGGGCAAAATGGCGCTTTCTTAAGATAAATGAACATTGGCTTAACGGTTCCATAAAATTAGCTGTAGAATATACTATCTGTACAATATTAAAAAAAAAAGCAGACCAACAAAAGATTTCGCCGAATTGTGTGACAGAAGCAATTGACAAAAAAAAAGAGGTTTAAGGGATCAAGTTCCTCTTGATCCATTAACATGTGCAGCTAGTACAAATCAATGAGCTAATGGTAATATTGATGCCTCGATCCTTACAAAACTCTAAGTCAACAGAGATACAAAATGCAGAAAAATTATAAGTTCAACAAAAAAAAAAAAAAAAAAAAACACACACTATTAAGAACCAAACACCATCAGAAGCCTTATCAATTTTTGTAGAAGCTGATCTAACGAGAAAGCAATGGGAAATTATTCATAGTTCAAATAAGAATATTTACTTATTATTCTGTGATTAAGAGAGCGAAGAAAGATTGCTATATAAGTGAGGAGTCGGTGAATGTGACAGAAACAAGCGCAGAAGTTAACCTACAGATCTTCTTGATCACACCTCTTTAAGACAGTGTAAATATTTAGAAGAAGTTATTCTAAATAATACAAAAGAAGAAAACCACAATTTTGAACAAATATCTAAATGGTGTTGCGATGGTTCCCAACAGATTGCAATTTAAACAGATATTTCAGAATACTTCTGATAGTGATGCAAATATATTTCAGAGTTCTCTTGTTCCTTTACGTTTAGAGGCACTGCCCAGTGGAGACAGAATTGATGTTAAAAATTTGAAAATTACACCGAAGAAACTGCAAATCTTTATGTCGAATTATATGGGTAGCACCCAATGTCACCAATAGTACATAAAGTTTTAGCACATGTGGCCACAGTAATTAAACATGCAGTATTATCTATCGATCAACTTTCAAACGAGGCTGCTGAAGCTAGAAACAAACATTTCCGCCAATGTAGGCAAACTTTTTGCCGAAACTTTTCTCGAGAGCAATGTAATAAAAATGTTTTGAATAGACGTTTACTAAATTCTGATCCTTTTATTAGTTCAAGACCAAAATTTAAGAAAAAAAGGCCTTTTTCTAGTGAAACAACCAAAAACACCATACGGACAACATCCAAAATAAGAGGCAGATGAGGATGAAGACGAAACAGATGAAGATTAATATGATTAGAATAGTAAGTTACAGAAAGAACTTGTTATAAATATATAAAAAGGAATATTTCATTAAATATCATAAATGTTTATTCTAAACTGATTTAAATAGTAGTTTACTAATTAAAAAGCAAAGATTTTTTGTAAATTCGTAAAAAAAATTATATGTTTTTAAAAAAAATTATATATAATGACTCTAAATAGCTTTTTAGAACATTTCAACTTGATACAGCTCATAAAATAATTTTGTCCACACTTTTCAGAAAATACTCCTCTGTGCGTCGCCACAAATTTTCTATAGGATTCAGTTCAGGGCTTTCGGTTTTTTCGACGAATTCTACTTTTCGGCTTTTCTTCGGCCTGATCTTGCCTTATTTATCACTGATTTAGTTTCTTCATAACGTAAGCACAACTTTCTTACGCCAGATAAAGTGACTGATCCACCAACCTCTCTTGCAATTTTAGCATAAGAGAGGCTATTTTCTCTCAATATGACAATTCTGCTTCTTTTTGTATGTGTCCAATAAGTTCTTGTTGTTGAGGATGTTTTAAATTATTTGCATTGAGAAAAAAATAGAAATATTTAAAAAAAATTAGTCTATTTAGATACACTAGTATTTACGCTTCTGCGAAATTCATTTCAGCAAAATATCGCTTTTGCAAATCAAATTATACTACAGTTTAGTTACTGACATTTGATTGGTTCTCAGAACAGTCATTGTGATTGGATAGGATTCTTTTATTACAATACACTTCAGCATTCAGGACTAAGCGAGTTTGTATTTTAGACTAAAGTAAGCGTAACTTTTTTTGTTATGCAGATGTTTTAATTCTGTTTTTTTTTATTAAATTCAATACGCTTTTTTAAAACTCCTATGACGTTATGTATTCACCTGCTGACGCACAGTGGGGAAAAATCCCGAAAGCTGGCCAAAATATGAAAATGTTATTCAAATTGCACGAAACTTTGTACACAAGCGTTTTTCAGGATGCTAATTACGATTCTAAAATTAAAATTTTTTTAAAAAAATGGCGGATCCAATATGGCGGATTTAAAGTTAAAAGGCTTTGAAATTTATTCAATTTCTATGAAATTTCGTATACAGGTTCTTTTGAGGATGCTAAGTACGATTCAAAAGTTTAAAAAAATGGCGGATTAAAAATATAGAAAAAATTATATTTAAATAAAATATGAAGTATCGAGACTAAACGTTACAATGAATTTTCAAGGAACTAGTAATATATTTTTAATCGAAATTAAACGATGAATTTTTATTTCTGAAATACAATTAAGTACATTAATGAAAAGTAAAATAATAGAAGGTTCAATTTTTATATTTAAATAAACCAAAAGGATATTCTAAAAGTCATGTTCAGAATCATCTGTAGTATAAAAAGTAGATTCTTCAGAAGGGGAGGTGTCGAAGTATTTTAAAGAAGTTTCTGTGCCTCTAGGAACAAGGATATCAATTTCTTCTATGGTAATTTACGTAAACTTGAAATAAAGTGATCTGACGATATAAAAAGGTGTAAAAAAATAGTAAATTGTTTATGTCCTACTGCATTTTAGACAGGAATCTTCTCAATACCTTTTAATCAATTTGTTGCACGATTTTTGAGCGTCTTCCGACATTTGTCCAACTAGCGATAACGAGGAAGCTATTATTTCTTTGCCATGAGTAAGTAGTTTGTGCATTGAAGTTGGCATATAGGATCAGGAATACAGTTCAACAAGTTTTCAAGCTGTTTGTGAGCAATAATCCGTTAAATTGATCAAATGAGTGCTAGGAAATTACTTGTAACATGACGTGGAGTCGTTTGATCAAATCTTTGCCTAAGCTCGTTATGGAAGCAGAGATAGCTGCGTTTTTAAAGATTTGTTTAGCTGTATTGCCATCATTTATGCTTTCAAATCCGGGATTTGATTTTTAATGAGAAGTCCTAATTGTAAACGACATCCGTTTTGTAAATTTTGTTTTGCAATTTAAATTTTCTTCTTCTCGTCAGGAGTGCGCGCTTGCCATTCCTTTATATCTCGTTTGTATGCCAAATGCAAGCTACACTGAAAACATCTTATATAGGCATGTAACATGAACATCCCGAATTGTAAATGATCTTCATTCACTTTTAGTTTGAAACTGCCATCAAGGTTATAAAACTGTTTTTAAGTTTCCTGACATAGTTATCAAGGCTGAGAGTTGACAAATTGCTAGTAATTGCATTAAAAACTTTAACAGCAATCACCGTTAAGTCTAGTTTGTAATTAACTGCAACATCTTTTCTATCAATGACTGTTTTAAAAGGAATAAGTTTACTCTCCTAATCTCTAATGTAATCCATTTCATTGACTGTAGCTTCCGTATTTTGTGCAAAAAAATTGATTCTGGTGGACCTAAAAAATCGAGGAGATAACGGTCTCGAATTTTTCCAGATAACGATTTCTGAATTATTTGCAACACTTTCGAGTTCTAGTGCACGAGAGAAGGGAAGAAGGAATTTGAACCTGATTTATACAACCATTATCGCTAAATTTTTGTTTAAAAGTACCTTGTGTGACCTCATACTCCTACTTTCATTTCAAATTCAGATTGCTAATATTCTCGAAAGTCACATTCTTAATAATTTCCGTTTGCATTAGTAAAATACGCCCTGCAGCATGATCTAATAAAGACCGCAATTGACAAGAAAATTCTTCTAATTACAATAGAATAAACAAAATTATTACCTATAAAGATAAGAATGAATTTCTGTCGGATCTACGAGTGTGATAGAGAATTATTTTCTTTTTTTTTTCTATTAATTTTGCTTATCAAATTCATTTATGCTTATTGTTATAATACATATTTGTAATATAATACATAATAATCTATCACAAAACTGAATAATCTAAAAATTTCAAAAATGTTTGCCAGCTATATTACTGTGAAAAGTTTATATTTTAGAATTTTTGAAGCGACTAAAAAATTGACATTTTCACTTGTGGTTGAAAAGATATGCACAAAATGTAGAATGGCAGTTTATGGCAGCTGGTTTTTTCATGATTCATTAGATAATATAGTTCAGTCTATTATTTCCAGTAAATTTCGTTGCGGAACACTGTGGAACTTTTAAACTTTTTGATGTTTGAAAGCAAAAAAATAACATATTTTTAAAAAAAAATTATAAAAAATAATCACGAAATTATCAATTTTTATGTACTTTATATTATTTTTGTAACATGCGCAAAAAAAGTAAACACTATCATCATGTGATTCAATTTTAAAATATTAAAATCGGATGATATTGAAAAATGTTGCACGTGTTTAGATGAACTATTGTTTTGCTCTTTTTGTTCACCTCAGATGATAATCCTCCTAGCGTCAGTTTTCAAATGATACAGGTTGCCAAGGCAAAACAAAAACCATTTTATAAATATAGATTCTGACCCTCCAAACATTATTCTAGCCATCTGTATAGTCAAAATTTCCTAAATAATAACTTTATTTTTCGACTTTTGGCCAGCTTTTTGGGATTTTGCCTCACTCTGTGACGCTCAGTATGTTTCCAAAATTACGCAATATTCCCTTTTTTTAAATTTGTCGAAGTATTTATTTCATTTTCTCTTTTCACGTGGAAATCTTGCAATAAAAAAGTTCTGAAGTAATATTCACTTTTTTTCTTATTCGTCAAACTATTTATTTCATTTTCATTTTCCACGAGGAAATCTTGCAGTAGTAATTGTTGTGGTAAGAATTTTACTGTGGATTTTTTATTTTTGACAACTGCTATAACGAAAAATGTTTACATTTGATGGGAAATTGCTGTTAAATTGTTTTTTTAATTAATTAAAAATTAACTATGAATTATTTCGATTTCGGATTACTTTAGTTGCCTCGGTCGTGTTTTAATACACATGTGCGTAACATTTCACAATTCTGGCTTCCAAACTGCGGATTTGTATAGAATTACAGACAGATACACAATTTTTCATTTTTATGTATTAGATTTAGAAAAGAAGAAAGTAAACCTTTATATATAGAGTCCCTGAAATTTGTATAGCTTGGGACCAGGGAATGTGCAGATTTCTGGTCACTGTTTTGTTTACATTTTATAAACAGTAATTTGAATGTAATGATGGACTAGAAATCATAATGAATGCTTATAATAAAGTGAAATACAATCAGCTCTGTGAAATCCGCAAAATGTATAATCTGCAAATATTTATTATCTGCACTACATGTTAGAATGTAAACAAAGAAAATCGTTTTAACATTTAAGATCACAGTTGAAGTTAAATGATGTGGTTTTTTTCATGAAATAACAAATTTTCAATGAAATGAACTGTGATTTAAGAAAATTCATATATTTTGTATCCTGCATTCGAAAATAATATTTGAGCTAGACATAAAGATCTGTTTGTTTGGTTATGCTTAATGCAAACCTGTGCTTTGCTCAAGCACCGATGAAACTTTAATAATAACTGATTTTATCTCAACAAAGTTTTGTTTATTTTACAATACACATGAATATTTCCTTCAATGTAATTTCTGAAAATGTATTCATACCTACTTTTGCATGCAATATGTGATTATTCTAAGAAATTATGTATAGAATAACAAGAATCATGATTCATGTAGCGCTTTCAATTACTCAAATGGCAAAACTGATCAAAAAATTGAATGCTAGATCGTAAGCGAATGTTCTTGTGAAACAATTTGCCGTAAGTTTGAGAAGTGTGTTTATGACATGAAAATAAAATAAATAACACAATATCATGCTGAAAGTGATTCAAATGCAGGAATAAATATGAATGGGATATAAATACTTAACCCGGGAGAACTCGCTAGTGAGAATGCCCAATTGCTTTTCTTTTACTTTACATTCATATAATATCAACTATTTTTGGTTGGCTTAGTACTTTTATTCACAAAATAGGTAAAATAATTATAAAACAGTTTGAAATTTTAATTAAAATGAAAAATGATTTAAATAAGAGTCTTAAAAAAGTACGACTGTGAGAGAAAATCTCATGCAGCGAGTTCTCCCGGTTTAAATTTTCTTGAGCAACAATGCAATAATGAACTATTGGATTGTTAAAGTCGTGTCCGTTAGGGAAAATCAATTCGTATCGGAAAATTGTGCCCGGTAATTATTAAACATTAGATATAGGAATCACTGTCTAATAATTAAATGATAGAATTTTTCGGTACGAGTAGATTTTTTCCAAAAGGACACGACTTTCCGAACGACCCAATAGAAATCATAATGAATGCTTATAATAAAGTGAAATACAGTCAATTCTATTAAACCCGCAAAATGTATAATGTGCAAACATCTATTATCGGCACTACATGTTAGAATGTAAACAATGAAAATCATTTTAACATTGAAGCTCATAGATGAAGTTATGTTTTTTTTTTTTCATGAAATAACAAATTCTTCAATGAAATAAACTATGATTTAAGAAATTCATATATTCTGTACTCTGAATTCGAAAATATTAATTTGAGCTAAGCATTGACGTTTGTTTGTTTGTTTGTTTATGCTTAATGAAAACCTGTGCTTTGCTCAAGCACTGATGAAATTTTAACAATAACTGCTTTTATCTCAACAGAGTTTTTGTTTATTTTATAATACACATGAATATTTCTTTCAGTAAAATTTCTGCTAATATATTTATAACTTTTGTTACATGCCATATGTGATTATTCTAAGAAATAATGTTCGGAATAATAAGAATCATGATTCGTGTAGCGCTTTCAACTGTTCAAAAGGTAAAAATGATCGAAAAATTGAATGCTAGATTGCCAGTGAATTTTCTTGTGAAATAACTTGCCGTAAGTCTGAGAAGTGTATTTATGACATGAAAATAAAATGACACAATATCATGCTGAAAGTGATTCAAATGCAGGAATGTAAATGGGATATAAATATTTAAATTTTCTTAAGCAACAAAATTTTACCTTTAACCAAGAAGTTATTGGTGTTCATAGACTAGGTTAGTTCATAGACAAACTACAGTACAGGACCTATTAAAGTGGAATCCTCGGGACTGAAGGCTTTTTAGATTTTGGAATTTTCCGGCTTTTGGGTCCTCTCGAAATTTGAAATCCTCCCCCCCCCCCCCCCCAATCCATAAGATTCCAAAAATATAAAGATAACGAAATTTAAACAATCCCATGTAGAATATGAATAAAACTTATCTTTTGCATCTTTTAAAGTTATTTAAACAAAAAATCCTGCACTATTCAATGGTAACAATCAATAAATAAAAAAATAAAATTGGCACCTAAATATTATTATTTTATCTAGAAGCTCTGTCCTTTAATTCTTAACAACTACATAATTTACACAAATTTTGATCGATATTTTTAATAAATCTGAATTCTTAAATAAATTCAGATCTTCACCCTCTCCCCAAAATCGCACCGGTATTTTTCCAAAAAGATAAAATAACAAAATTGAAACAATCACATGTAAAATATGAATAAAAACTTACCTTTTGCATTTTTTTAATTAAACGAAATTATTATTTTAGAAATTTGACAATTTTAACCCTTTTCACAAATTCCGCCAGTAAAAATCTGGATACCGTTAGCAAATCGTCCTGTAATATGTAAGAACAGATAGAGAACTCAAGCAAATAAATAAAACTCTGCAATTATATGTGTATTCAAGTAATACAGTGGCGTAGACATAACATCTTTACAGAGTGAGGAGAAGAGGGCGAAATATCTGGCGATTTTTTTTAATGAATAATAATATAAATTAATTTTAAACTAAAAGTTGACAGAATTTTTTTTTTTAATTTCGGGGAGTTGGGTGGGGACTCTGTATTACCTACCCTGCAACTGAAGTAAAATATTTTAGTGGTTGGACTCTGAAATAATGCATGCATTGAAACAATGGACCGAAAAGAAAAAAAATTCGGATTTCGGGTTCTTCTGTATTTTGGAATTTCGGGTCTTATACTGTACTATTGAGTCAATGGTTTAAAAAATGAATAATCATTACTACAATGGTCATATTATAGTAAACTTTGGAGTTACCATAAACTGTGTCTACAATTTTGAATGAAAATAAAGTTTTTTTACAAAATGCAGTTAAAGATTTCTCATGAGTTTAAAAGTACATTTCAAAAATTGAAATAATTTGCATTTTCTTATTTAAAAAATCTATAATTTAAAGACAAATGATGGCTTATTTTTTTGTTAGTTGTGAAGTGAAAGTATGTGAATATTTTTCTGGAAATTCTTTTGAATCTGAAAAATAATCAAAATACTTTATTACTTGCAGCATTCAGCTATTTTTATGGCATTTTGATTTCCTTACACATTTCCTTAGCTCTATTACGATCTTGTATTCTCATGATAACATTTAAATTCCATTTAATATAAACTTTCTGTAATAAATTAACTGTAATAAAATATAGGTAATAAATTTGCAGAATATTGTAAATTAAAGCGTACTATTTCATCACAAACATACCTTACACTCACTTTTCTTAATACACAAATAAGCCTTTTTTAACACTTTCCAACAAAGTTGAAAAGTGTTTATGACTTCGGTTTGTCTGTCCGTCTGTCCGCGCTCTAAACTCTCGTAAATATAGTCGGATCGTTCTGAAATTTTTGGATGTTAGTGACCTCTACCATAGCACGATCCCTATTTCAAATAAAGTTTCTAGCATCTTTAGTTCATCTACAGGGACAGTCAAAAGTTTTCCGTTACATTACGGCCTATGGGAAAAAATCGTTTAAAATAATTTTTAATGATGTTACATGCTTTGAAACATAATAAAATTGATATGCATTTATCAAGTGCACTAAAATATACATTCTGTAGAATTTGCGGCGCAAAGAATAGTTATTATTCATTTACAGCGCCACACAAAATAATTCCCTTACAGAACGATATAGGGATGGAGGGAATTGTTTGAGGCGTATTTTAATTATGTTAAATTATTTCGTGTATAATGAAATTTATATACGCCGCTGAGGTTTACTATAACTTATTTCATACATAATACGAAGTGCATAGCATTTACAGGGACGCACAAAAGATTTCAGATACTAAATTGTGTCCGAAGTACTGTACAGTAGCGATGATTACTGGAAATGCATTTTTATATATGTTATGTGCTTTTATGTTTCACTATATTTATGCATAGTATATGGTGGGCATAAATGTTGTAACTCATATACAGGGCTACACAAAATAATTCGCAATGGTTACTGGGTATGATTGCAAATTGCTTAAAAGTGATTTCTAAATGAGTTATGCATTTTTACGAGGAGCTGCATTTGGTTTACTAAGAAATGTTTGTAAAACATAGATAAGAGGATATACAGGGACATGCAAAGAATTGGATACATGGCCGTCTATAAATGATAATTTCTGGAGATGTGACTTGAGTAGTTTTAAGAGTGTTTTACTTTGAATTAAGCATTAGCTAAATAGAGGCGTTTAATAAAGGTACTAGGTTAACTACAAGGCTGTACAAATGTATACAAGTATGTTTTGATCTATTAGTATAAATTGCTAAAAGAGAAATTTCAGTCTGTTAGAGTTTTCTTGCTAAACTAAATTTTACCATTATATAGCATATATATCAACCTACAGATCAAATATAGGGCTGTTCAAAGGAATTGGAATACATATTGGCTATATACGCTAACTACAGAAATCAGTTTTTCAAATGTTTCATGCGTTTTCTAAAATGTTTACTTAGTTCTCTTATATACCTTATTTCTCTAAATAACGAAGTTTTGTTAAAGTTTTCAGGAAGTGTTGGAAAGTGTTTCATAATCTATGCTAAATGCATGATTTTTCTTACTTGTTTAATTATTTATTAGAAATGTAATTCTTAAGATTTTACCACCCTAAATATTTTTATAGTCAACTCAAAGAATATAGAGTAAAACTTACAAAGTGGTAGTGTATAACTAACTGAATATTTATGAATGAAGAAATTTTTGATCAAACGGAATCTTTAAAGAATGATAGAACATGAGCTATACTGACTATGTAAAAAGAGAAATGTTCCTCAACGCAGAACAGCAGTCATTCTAAAAAACAAAAAAGAGTAATTTCCTAATAGTCCAGGCAATAGAGACCGTATAGGGGCTCTACCTAGCGAAATTCATGGTAGTTCTGAAAAAAGGCTAACTATATGTTTTTTGGGCCGCTGAATCCGAATTTTTAACTTCCCATCAAAATTTCCCCCGGCAACCCCACCCCTCACACCCAAAATTTGGTAAAATGCCCCCCGAAAAAGGTTTTTATTAAAAAAATCAATTTTTTTATTGTTTTAGGGAAAAAGTATCTAGAAATTCAGAAAGTAGACAAAATTTACAATAAATTAGATATATGACATTATGACTTAGGATGAAGGGGAAGGGGAGATCTGCCTCGGAACATCCGCGCGGTGCTGTGTGAACTAAGTTGCGCAATTCCACTTAACCACTCACACGTTTACATTCGCCCTCCCATCTCCCCTCCGAACTTTCTCTATATGGTTTACTTTAAGTTTTTTGGGTCTCTGAATTCGAATTTTTAACTTCCCCCCAAAATGTCCCCCCCCGAACCCCCCCCCCCCCCCAAATAGATGTTTTTAACTTAAATTTCTTATTGTTTTAGGGGAAAAGCATTACGAAATTCAGAAACTAGACAAAATTTGCAACAAATAAAATATATGACATTATGGCGTAGGATGAACGGGGAGGGGAAGGGCTGCCTCTGAACATGCACTGCGGCGCTACCTGCACTAAGTTATGAAGTCCAGGCAATAGGGATTTTACCTGGAAAAATTAATACTAGTTCTGGATTTCGACTCACTTTATGTTTTTGGGGTCTCTGAGTCCGAATTTGTAACTTCCCACCAAAACTTCACCCGGCAACCATCCAAAAAATTGATTTTTTGAAAAAATTTGGTTTTTGAGAAAAGCGCCGGGGGGATGTTCCTAGGCAGCCTCCTCTCTCCCTGTTTATCCTACGTCATAATGTCATCTATCCTATTTGTTGCAAATTTTGTCTAGCTTCTGAATTTTGTAATGCTTTTCCCCTAAAACAATAAGAAATTTTAGTTAATAACAACTATTTTGGGGGGTTTCGGGGGGGGGGGATAATTATGGGGGTAAGTTAAAAATTCGGATTCAGCGACCCAAAAAACTTAAAGTAAACCTTATAAGGAAAGTTCAGAGGGGAGGTGGGAGGGCGAATGTAAACGTATGAGTGGTTAATTGGAATTGCGCAACTTAGTCCACGCAGCTCCGCGCACATGTTCCGAGTCAGATCCCCCCTTCCCCTTCATCCTAAGTCATAATTTCATAATTCTAATTTGTTGCAAATTTTGTCTACTTACTGAATTTTTAGATACTTTTTTCCCTTAAAACAATAAAAAAAATGATTTTTTTAATAAAAACCTTTTTTTAGGGGGGGGGGGGGGGATTTTTACCAAAATTTGGGGGGGGGGGGTTGCCGGGGGAAATTTTGGTGGGAAGTTACAAATTCGGATTCAGCGACCCAAAAAACATAAAGTAAGCTGATTTCCAGAACTACCATTAATTTTGCCAGGTAAAATTCTCTATTGCCTGGACTAAAAATACAAAAAAAAAAAATACAATTATAAACGCTTTACCAGTTTTTAACATTATAAATCGCAGTCAATCGAAACACCAATTAATGTCTCTGAAAATGCTAAAGAAGTGAATGTGTTATGTACGTATAAGTGCTCAGATTCATGTTATTTAAATTCGATAATTATTTTAGATTATTTGTTGTCAAACTATTTCCGATATAACAATGACAATAATATTAATGTTATGAACGGCATATCTCTTTTTGTTTTGTATTGTAATCTGCCGTATACATATCTCGTCTCGTTGCACAAGCACAATGTTTACATTTTTCGCGGAACGATATGAATGATTAACACGCTAGCCAAAAAATGTATAATATTTTCTCTGTAAAAAAATATAAGTGTATTATAATTAAGGATGAAACAGAATACATATAATTAAAAAATATTCCTCCATTTTTAAAAATGAATCACAATTTTTCGACCAAATAAAACCGCTTTGCAATTTTACTTCTGAAATTCTATAGGATAACATGTACGTGATGTAAATAGTCTCATTTTTCTTGCTGATTACAAAACAAACAAGAGTTTTCCCAGAAACAGGAAAGTCTTATTCGCTTACTCTAAAAGATTCATATTATGTATTAATTTTTAAAAATCGCCCAGGCCGTTTCGGAGGGGGGAAAATGACAAACATACATCATCGAATTTACTTTAAAAATGGGTTTACAAATCTCAAAATATACTGCACGTAGAAATGTAAAAATTTCAGAACAAGATTAGACTGCAGATATAAGGCTGTTTAAAAAAAAATCAAAACAATATGAGCCATATTTGCTGAGTTATTATATGGTGGCTTTTTACGTTTCCTTTGATCTCGAGTTAGCTATATATACGAGTTCCAACATTTTATGACCATTCTACGATTTTAGGCTTAAAGCTGCGTCACTCGGAATACTACCGTCTTCCGTGATATTATATGTGTCTAAGAAGTATATGATATATATGAGGTACGGCATCTAAATATTATAAATACAATGACACAAAATTGTGTTATAAATGACATATATATGATGTATGTAAAGCTTGGTGATGAACTTGGTTAAATCCTACCATGTCCTTATTATAATTGCGGGGGCTGCTATAAGAAGGAAATACTCAAATGTCTTGTATAATTTCCTTTATTTAAAATAGAATCCTGCGAGGGACAGGTTGTGGCCAACCTGAACCCAAAAATTCGATTTGAAGTCAACCCGGAATCCGATCTGAAACCGAAAAAAAAATGTCCTCTACCCTCCAAAATTATTTTGGGCGATACGCAACTCAAAAAGAAAGGAAAGTAAATCATGTTTTAATGCAATTATGAAAAGTAATCTACAATTATACATCTAATGCATATTTTATCTTTTATATAAAAATGGACAAATCTATATTCTTTAATATTCAAATATAGAAAAACCTCTGAATAGCAAATACATTTGAGTCGTTGAAGAGAGTCTTGAATCGGGTCGGATTGTCCCTAATTTTCTTTTTTCGGGTCGGAGTGACTATTTGTTTTTCTGCGGATTGGCTTCAGACTAGAATAGTTCTTGCGGTCTATTTTGGCTTCTTGCAAGTCAGATTGTTGGGATTTTATCAAAATGTTTCTGCAGAGCTATGTTTCAAATGAAAATAAATGCGTATTTGAATATGAATGGATATATATTCAGTTTACTGCAGGATAAATAAAATACATATAAGAAATGTGATGATAGATTATTATTTCTTTACGGTTCAGTTAAGAGGCATTTTCTTTTTTTTCTCGGGATATGCAATGTATTAAAAACATTTCTTTTTTGATACACACTAAAACATTGTATCGTATTTGTGATAGTTTATGCACACATATACCTGTTACGTGTGTGTAGATTGGGAGGTCCCCCTTATTCAAAGGTATTAGACTACAAATATATGAGTGTTAGGAATTGAAAAACTGTTCGCTAAACATAGGTATCCACTTTTCGGAATTTCATTATGGAGGTCTTATTGTACATAGATTTTTAAACAAGAAAAATATTTTGGACATTCTTTTTAAAATTGTGTCAACCTGAACCCGACCCGCAAGAGGCAAAACTCAACCCGAAACAATGAAAGACGACTTAACCCGCAACGAAAAAATATAGTGTCGACCCGACCCAACCCAAACCGCGAGTCGTGTGCAAGTATAAGCGGGAAACCCGACCCGATCAAGCACTCTAATTGGAAGTATGTTAAAAAGGCAGTTTACTAAAAAACAAAACTTAACATTGCTGCCACATATACAAGTAACATAACATTGTTTATCTTATTTCTCTTATATTTTTGTGTCAAAGTTATAAAGATAACCTCATTCCCCTTGTATGTATATATATGTAAATATTTACTTTTTATTTCAAGAAATTTCTTCTTTTCCACAAAAAGTATGTAAAACGTCAAAATGTCCTTTAGAATATTTTGCGGTATAAATTTCTTAAAATTTGCATTATTATTCAAAATATGTCTGGAAACTTTATTGTAACCCTTTCTCGGATATTTCTATTCTTTGGAAATCTAATATATTTGAGTGAAACATGTATGCTGTCAAACATGTATGTTAGCTGTCCTATCATGGATTATTTTCTCCTTTCTAAAAACAAACATATTTCTCACTTTTTCAGATATGTCCAAAACACGAATATCCGTTTCTTTTTTTAAATTTGAGACATATTTCTACAGATAGCAAACACGTCTAATAGGAGAAGCATGTGAACACTTTATAATTTACACATAAATGCCAAAAAAAAACGGAAAATTTTCTGTAATTTATCGGAAAAAAGTTCCGTTAAAATACGGAAATAGTACTGGCGTCTCAATTGCTAGTAGTATTTCCGGTGTACAGTTTTGGAAAAGAAAATAAACACCCCCAACTAACTACTCAATAAATTATTGTAGAAGAAAGTTACTGGTACCAAACGATTGGAAATAAAGTCTACTTTTAAATTATGTATATAAATTTTTCTTAGAGCGCATCTACTACATGTCAAAATGAATCCAAAATTTGTCTTTTTTTCCATAGCAATACCCAAGTTTGACACTATAAATAAATTCTACACCCTTCAATTAGCCTAAAAACAAATTTTCGTGAAATTCGTACGATTAGTTTCAGAGAAATTAATTATTATAAAATTGCATATTTTAGGGGCCGTATCCAAATTGAAATTTGGTACTCGATTGTTGAAATGCTACAGAATGACTATGTCACTTCTATTAAAGTATTATTTCTTGCCAATATGATCATTTCACTCGCTTAATATGTTTCGACTTTTACCAGCCCAAATGTTTCAATAAAATGAATAAAATGATTTTTTTTTTCAAATTATGCTTTTCTGCACATCATAGACCAAGGTTGGCGAACTTTTTTATAGTCGCGTGCCAATTTTTTTTTTTTCAAAAAATATTTTACATGACCTTGACGTGCTAACTGTAAAACAAATATAGTGGATTGAAAAATAATGAATCAAAACTACTTGAAAATTACTTATTAAGATTTTTTCTAATATGGGTAACATACATGTAAGTATTACATTGTAATAATTATAGAAACACTTAAAATTTAGAAATTAATAAAAAAAAAAGTGACTAATTGTGTTGTATCTTGGATGAAAAATAATTAATATCATTTTACTGCTCAGTTTATTTTAACAGAATGCAAACTAAAAAGGATTTATCTGACAACTGCTCTCTATTTGATTTTCCATATTATTAATTTGAGAAAATAATGACTCACAAGTATAAATAGTAGGAAACATTATTAAAATGAAAAAAAAGGCCATTTATATTTAAATAGTCCTCAAATTTATTTACAAGTTGCCATAATTTACAATCGGTATTTTTATTAATACATATAATAATCTTTTCTTTTTGGTAGTTTTGAAGTATTTTCTTTGTTTGATAAATTTTCGAACCATATTTAATAAGATGAAAATTCTTCAATTTCCAAATAATCGAATTTAGAATCAAATGACGTCTAAGTTCATGGATTTATCTGACAACTGCTCTCTATTTGATTTTCCATATTATTAATTTGAGAAAATAATGACTCACAAGTATAAATAGTAGGAAACATTATTAAAATGAAAAAAAAAGGCCATTTATATTTAAATAGTCCTCAAATTTATTTACAAGTTGCCATAATTTACAATCGGTATTTTTATTAATACATATAATAATCTTTTCTTTTTGGTAGTTTTGAAGTATTTTCTTTGTTTGATAAATTTTCGAACCATATTTAATAAGATGAAAATTCTTCAATTTCCAAATAATCGAATTTAGAATCAAATGACGTCTAAGTTCATGGATTTATCTTACAACTGCTCTCTATTTGATTTTCCATATTATTAATTTGAGAAAATAATGACTCACAAGTATAAATAGTAGGAAACATTATTAAAATGAAAAAAAAAGGCCATTTATATTTAAATAGTCCTCAAATTTATTTACAAGTTGCCATAATTTACAATCGGTATTTTTATTAATACATATAATAATCTTTTCTTTTTGGTAGTTTTGAAGTATTTTCTTTGTTTGATAAATTTTCGAACCATATTTAATAAGATGAAAATTCTTCAATTTCCAAATAATCGAATTTAGAATCAAATGACGTCTAAGTTCATGGATTTATCTGACAACTGCTCTCTATTTGATTTTCCATATTATTAATTTGAGAAAATAATGACTCACAAGTATAAATAGTAGGAAACATTATTAAAATGAAAAAAAAAGGCCATTTATATTTAAATAGTCCTCAAATTTATTTACAAGTTGCCATAATTTACAATCGGTATTTTTATTAATACATATAATAATCTTTTCTTTTTGGTAGTTTTGAAGTATTTTCTTTATTTGATAAATTTTCGAACCATATTTAATAAGATGAAAATTCTTCAATTTCCAAATAATCGAATTTAGAATCAAATGACGTCTAAGTTCATGGATTTATCTGACAACTGCTCTCTATTTGATTTTCCATATTATTAATTTGAGAAAATAATGACTCACAAGTATAAATAGTAGGAAACATTATTAAAATGAAAAAAAAAAGGCCATTTATATTTAAATAGTCCTCAAATTAATTTACAAGTTGCCATAATTTACAATCGGTATTTTTATTAATACATATAATAATCTTTTCTTTTTGGTAGTTTTGAAGTATTTTCTTTGTTTGATAAATTTTCGAACCATATTTAATAAGATGAAAATTCTTCAATTTCCAAATAATCGAATTTAGAATCAAATGACGTCTAAGTTCGTGGATTTATCTGACAACTGCTCTCTATTTGATTTTCCATATTATTAATTTGAGAAAATAATGACTCACAAGTATAAATAGTAGGAAACATTATTAAAATGAAAAAAAAAGGCCATTTATATTTAAATAGTCCTCAAATTTATTTACAAGTTGCCCTAATTTACAATCGGTATTTTTATTAATACATATAATAATCTTTTCTTTTTGGTAGTTTTGAAGTATTTTCTTTGTTTGATAAATTTTCGAACCATATTTAATAAGATGAAAATTCTTCAATTTCCAAATAATCGAATTTAGAATCAAATGACGTCTAAGTTCATGGATTTATCTGACAACTGCTCTCTATTTGATTTTCCATATTATTAATTTGAGAAAATAATGACTCACAAGTATAAATAGTAGGAAACATTATTAAAATGAAAAAAAAAGGCCATTTATATTTAAATAGTCCTCAAATTTATTTACAAGTTGCCATAATTTACAATCGGTATTTTTATTAATACATATAATAATCTTTTCTTTTTGGTAGTTTTGAAGTATTTTCTTTGTTTGATAAATTTTCGAACCATATTTAATAAGATGAAAATTCTTCAATTTCCAAATAATCGAATTTAGAATCAAATGACGTCTAAGTTCATGGATTTATCTGACAACTGCTCTCTATTTGATTTTCCATATTATTAATTTGAGAAAATAATGACTCACAAGTATAAATAGTAGGAAACATTATTAAAATGAAAAAAAAAGGCCATTTATATTTAAATAGTCCTCAAATTTATTTACAAGTTGCCATAATTTACAATCGGTATTTTTATTAATACATATAATAATCTTTTCTTTTTGGTAGTTTTGAAGTATTTTCTTTGTTTGATAAATTTTCGAACCATATTTAATAAGATGAAAATTCTTCAATTTCCAAATAATCGAATTTAGAATCAAATGACGTCTAAGTTCATGGATTTATCTGACAACTGCTCTCTATTTGATTTTCCATATTATTAATTTGAGAAAATAATGACTCACAAGTATAAATAGTAGGAAACATTATTAAAATGAAAAAAAAAGGCCATTTATATTTAAATAGTCCTCAAATTTATTTACAAGTTGCCATAATTTACAATCGGTATTTTTATTAATACATATAATAATCTTTTCTTTTTGGTAGTTTTGAAGTATTTTCTTTATTTGATAAATTTTCGAACCATATTTAATAAGATGAAAATTCTTCAATTTCCAAATAATCGAATTTAGAATCAAATGACGTCTAAGTTCATGGATTTACCTGACAACTGCTCTCTATTTGATTTTCCATATTATTAATTTGAGAAAATAATGACTCACAAGTATAAATAGTAGGAAACATTATTAAAATGAAAAAAAAAAGGCCATTTATATTTAAATAGTCCTCAAATTAATTTACAAGTTGCCATAATTTACAATCGGTATTTTTATTAATACATATAATAATCTTTTCTTTTTGGTAGTTTTGAAGTATTTTCTTTGTTTGATAAATTTTCGAACCATATTTAATAAGATGAAAATTCTTCAATTTCCAAATAATCGAATTTAGAATCAAATGACGTCTAAGTTCATGGATTTATCTGACAACTGCTCTCTATTTGATTTTCCATATTATTAATTTGAGAAAATAATGACTCACAAGTATAAATAGTAGGAAACATTATTAAAATGAAAAAAAAAAGGCCATTTATATTTAAATAGTCCTCAAATTAATTTACAAGTTGCCATAATTTACAATCGGTATTTTTATTAATACATATAATAATCTTTTCTTTTTGGTAGTTTTGAAGTATTTTCTTTGTTTGATAAATTTTCGAACCATATTTAATAAGATGAAAATTCTTCAATTTCCAAATAATCGAATTTAGAATCAAATGACGTCTAAGTTCATGGATTTATCTGACAACTGCTCTCTATTTGATTTTCCATATTATTAATTTGAGAAAATAATGACTCACAAGTATAAATAGTAGGAAACATTATTAAAATGAAAAAAAAAGGCCATTTATATTTAAATAGTCCTCAAATTTATTTACAAGTTGCCATAATTTACAATCGGTATTTTTATTAATACATATAATAATCTTTTCTTTTTGGTAGTTTTGAAGTATTTTCTTTGTTTGATAAATTTTCGAACCATATTTAATAAGATGAAAATTCTTCAATTTCCAAATAATCGAATTTAGAATCAAATGACGTCTAAGTTCATGGATTTATCTGACAACTGCTCTCTATTTGATTTTCCATATTATTAATTTGAGAAAATAATGACTCACAAGTATAAATAGTAGGAAACATTATTAAAATGAAAAAAAAAGGCCATTTATATTTAAATAGTCTTCAAATTTATTTACAAGTTGCCATAATTTACAATCGGTATTTTTATTAATACATATAATAATCTTTTCTTTTTGGTAGTTTTGAAGTATTTTCTTTGTTTGATAAATTTTCGAGCCATATTTAATAAGATGAAAATTCTTCAATTTCCAAATAATCGAATTTAGAATCAAATGACGTCTAAGTTCATGGATTTATCTGACAACTGCTCTCTATTTGATTTTCCATATTATTAATTTGAGAAAATAATGACTCACAAGTATAAATAGTAGGAAACATTATTAAAATGAAAAAAAAAGGCCATTTATATTTAAATAGTCCTCAAATTTATTTACAAGTTGCCATAATTTACAATCGGTATTTTTATTAATACATATAATAATCTTTTCTTTTTGGTAGTTTTGAAGTATTTTCTTTGTTTGATAAATTTTCGAACCATATTTAATAAGATGAAAATTCTTCAATTTCCAAATAATCGAATTTAGAATCAAATGACGTCTAAGTTCATGGATTTATCTGACAACTGCTCTCTATTTGATTTTCCATATTATTAATTTGAGAAAATAATGACTCACAAGTATAAATAGTAGGAAACATTATTAAAATGAAAAAAAAAGGCCATTTATATTTAAATAGTCCTCAAATTTATTTACAAGTTGCCATAATTTACAATCGGTATTTTTATTAATACATATAATAATCTTTTCTTTTTGGTAGTTTTGAAGTATTTTCTTTATTTGATAAATTTTCGAACCATATTTAATAAGATGAAAATTCTTCAATTTCCAAATAATCGAATTTAGAATCAAATGGCGTCTAAGTTCATGGATTTATCTGACAACTGCTCTCTATTTGATTTTCCATATTATTAATTTGAGAAAATAATGACTTACAAGTATAAATAGTAGGAAACATTATTAAAATGAAAAAAAAAAAGGCCATTTATATTTAAATAGTCCTCAAATTAATTTACAAGTTGCCATAATTTACAATCGGTATTTTTATTAATACATATAATAATCTTTTCTTTTTGGTAGTTTTGAAGTATTTTCTTTGTTTGATAAATTTTCGAACCATATTTAATAAGATGAAAATTCTTCAATTTCCAAATAATCGAATTTAGAATCAAATGACGTCTAAGTTCATGGATTTATCTGACAACTGCTCTCTATTTGATTTTCCATATTATTAATTTGAGAAAATAATGACTCACAAGTATAAATAGTAGGAAACATTATTAAAATGAAAAAAAAAAGGCCATTTATATTTAAATAGTCCTCAAATTAATTTACAAGTTGCCATAATTTACAATCGGTATTTTTATTAATACATATAATAATCTTTTCTTTTTGGTAGTTTTGAAGTATTTTCTTTGTTTGATAAATTTTCGAACCATATTTAATAAGATGAAAATTCTTCAATTTCCAAATAATCGAATTTAGAATCAAATGACGTCTAAGTTCATGGATTTATCTGACAACTGCTCTCTATTTGATTTTCCATATTATTAATTTGAGAAAATAATGACTCACAAGTATAAATAGTAGGAAACATTATTAAAATGAAAAAAAAAGGCCATTTATATTTAAATAGTCCTCAAATTTATTTACAAGTTGCCATAATTTACAATCGGTATTTTTATTAATACATATAATAATCTTTTCTTTTTGGTAGTTTTGAAGTATTTTCTTTGTTTGATAAATTTTCGAACCATATTTAATAAGATGAAAATTCTTCAATTTCCAAATAATCGAATTTAGAATCAAATGACGTCTAAGTTCATGGATTTATCTGACAACTGCTCTCTATTTGATTTTCCATATTATTAATTTGAGAAAATAATGACTCACAAGTATAAATAGTAGGAAACATTATTAAAATGAAAAAAAAAGGCCATTTATATTTAAATAGTCTTCAAATTTATTTACAAGTTGCCATAATTTACAATCGGTATTTTTATTAATACATATAATAATCTTTTCTTTTTGGTAGTTTTGAAGTATTTTCTTTGTTTGATAAATTTTCGAGCCATATTTAATAAGATGAAAATTCTTCAATTTCCAAATAATCGAATTTAGAATCAAATGACGTCTAAGTTCATGGATTTATCTGACAACTGCTCTCTATTTGATTTTCCATATTATTAATTTGAGAAAATAATGACTCACAAGTATAAATAGTAGGAAACATTATTAAAATGAAAAAAAAAGGCCATTTATATTTAAATAGTCCTCAAATTTATTTACAAGTTGCCATAATTTACAATCGGTATTTTTATTAATACATATAATAATCTTTTCTTTTTGGTAGTTTTGAAGTATTTTCTTTGTTTGATAAATTTTCGAACCATATTTAATAAGATGAAAATTCTTCAATTTCCAAATAATCGAATTTAGAATCAAATGACCTCTAAGTTCATGCATTTTGTGTAAAATCGCTGTATCCTGATTTAGAGATATTATCAACGCAAGCGCCGTGCCAAATTTATTCTTTCGCGTGCCATAGGTTCGCCGACCCTGTCATAGACCATCATTTTGACGTTTTTCCATCATTATTCGAAAACTACTTGGAAGAGAAGTTTGAAATTGAGAATTTACATAAAGCAGTGCAAAGTAAATAAAACTCTATGAAAAAATTTTTAGGTTGCTCTCCATATTTTTTTCGAATATTAATTTCATAATTCATATTATAATGTTTTTAAATTACAAATTCAATGTATTTATGTTTGGGTTTTTTAGTATCATAACCACACACAAAATTATCACATTAGGATTATAATTTGAGGAGATATTAATAAAAATATGAAAATGTAAATTAACATTAGAAGCTCTAAATTTTGAATGTTTATAATTGAAAACGTAAGGTTAGTTGGCGCAACTGGGCAATGATTTTACAATGTGACTCTGAAGTTTCTGACAATTCAGCTTCAAAAAGCTATTGTTCATTTGAATTAAAGTCTGAACTTCTGTAAATGTGTTCAGTTAGGTTCCCTCTATCAGACAAAAATGCTCAAAATTACATTTTAATATTTAAAAATATAAAAATATGCATATTTCATCTTTCTTTCCTCGTGAGTCCAGTTGCCCCATAAAAATGGGGTAAGTGGACCAGGAGGGTCTATGTTCCACAAGCGTTTATTTATTTTTTTTTTCATATGGAATATTCTGCCCAGTTTGAAAAAGTGTAAACAACTTAAAAAAATTTAAACCAGGCAGATCATGTAAATTATGTGTCAATAAAGAGCGTTGTAAGGGAAACCTTTGCTGTCAATGTGTATAAAAAAGCACTAAAAGTGAAAATATTAGATTTATTTATACCAAAAACATAAAAATTAAGTAAGTACTTAAGTATAGGTAATAAGTATAAAAGTCATATGGGTATTTTAAGGGAAAAAATAGCTACGTAAGTACTTAAGTACTTTATCTGTATCTAGGAGTCGCATTATATAGGGAAAATTTTATTGTTCCTACCAGAACCCTTAATGAGTTACCTTCATGATCATTTGACATATTCTAAAGAAAGGTGCGATGAAGATATTATTTTCAAAATAGTGGTAGGAACAATAAAAGTTTCCCTATAGAATGCAACCCCTGTGTATCGTACAATTTCAAGGTTTGGCTATCTCGCTTTCAGGGGCAAGGTATTAGCATTCGTAAAATGTTGAAATAATTTAATGACACCAGTATTTACAAGAGAACCTATTTGTAAACCAGTAAAAGTATATCCCCAACAAAAAGTTTTTGGTAAAAAAAAAAAAAAAAAAAAAAAACGCCAAGTTCTCCTTAATGTTTCGGCCAGAAAAAGTAGTGATATCTGATGTTCGCACAAGTTAAAAACCAGACATCCCAAATCTTTCATTGAAAATGGCTTCCTGCGACTTGGCCGTTAATGCCTTCTGTAGCATTTCAAAATTAAGGATTGGAAATTACGCATTTATGAATTATTTAAATATTAAAAGTAATATTAGAATGCAAAGAGGCAAATCACATAAAGACATTATAAGTAAAAGATTTCTGATAACTACCATTCAGTTTCAACAAACATTAGTTTTGATTACAGATCATTTAGTCCACTTGCGGTTTAATTGCCATTTTGTACGGTCTAAAGCTAAAGCCATTAACGTAAAACCCAAGAAATAAAACAAAATTTACTTACTTCATATCTCACAATATGTTACATTATATTGTATTGTATAATATTGAAATGTTGTGTATTGACGAAAGAGATTTTTTTCGTTTGAACATTTATTATAGTTTGTTTGCAAACATTAAGAGGTATTCGATTTATAAACTGTTAAAAGTTGATATTAATTATGTTTTAGCAATTTGGGATATTATCTCCTGAATACAAGTATTTTGTTATTTTTAACTTCTAAGCATTTAAAAATAGACTGAAGTTGTTTAAATGCTTTTTTCAAATGTGTATTTTATTTCTGTATTCTGTGTCACAAAATACCTAAAATAATCAAAAAATGTAGTTGGCATGTAGATCATTTGTACATATTTTAAAATTTGAAAAACTCTCACGAAGGCATTAACGGCCAAGTCGCAGGAAGCAATTTTCAATGAAAGATTTGGTATGTTTGGCTTTTAACTTGTGCGAACATCAGATATCACTACTTTTTCTGGCCGAAACATTACGGAGAACTTGGCGCTTTTTTTTTTTTTTACCGAAAACTTTTTGTTGGGATAAAACTACTTTTTGTATGTTTTTTCAAGTTTGTTATTCTAAACTATATTAATATGAAAAAACTTAAATTTCGGTACTTTTATGTTAGCCGGGAGCAAATCTCCTCATTAGCCTTTTGTTTTTTCGCCAATAGCAGTTTTCATTTTTCACATGTGTAAATTAGAAACAATGCTTTGATTTTCAAATAAAATATTTTGGTTTATGTTATTATTTCTTATTTATTTATTTATTTATTTCTATGTTAAATATTCGATTAAATAAAATGAGGGAAATGCATCTATTTTAAATGAGATGACTGAAAAGTATATATCTTTAAATGAAATGAATGCAATATGAAAAATGGAGTTGGGAACAGTATTTGGCGATTTGCCACTTGCGCCCGGCTAACATAAAAATACCTAAATTTATTTTATTGAGCTTTACAAATTTATACTTTATTTCTTTTTATATTAAAGTGCCGCCTCTATCAAGCAGTATTTACCGTATTACTTCCATGTTAAACGTTGCATCATGTTACTGTGATTCATAATTTAATTTACTTGCCCATTCTTTCGCCAATTTGGAAGCTTTTGATAGAGAAATCAAGAACTCTTTACGATCATGGAAGCACATCATATATTTTGTGTTGTTATGTATTTCATCTTTCGTGACAAATATCTCTTAACTCACTTATGCATGCTTCCTTAGCAGTTACGATTCGTTCTCTAATGCGAAAATTTTTAATCCTATTAAGTAATCTTTTCTAATTGGGCTCACTGTTAATTGTTGTATTTTAACTGATACGACTGGGTACAAGTGAAATGGTTCTTATGAAATCCTTTGACAATATCTGTATTTGCATTAAACGATATTGATGCTAATATCTTTTTGTTTCACGTTAACCTTTTCAATAGACTCGATTACGGAAGAATAGAAGGTCTACCGGCCCACTGCCATGATCCATTTGAAAATCTATCATTCTTCTCAACTGATCGTGTTGAAGAATTAGGCAATGTGCCATGGTTTTAAGATCTTAGCTAATTTTACTCGAAACCTGACAACTAAAATGCGAGGAACCGGATTATAGAAGATTCATTCTAACGTACATATTGATTAACAGGTTACATATTATAGAATTATAATAATCATAAGGAGAACTGGCAGTTTCAATGCTTTAATAGTTTCCGTAAATTCTCTTTATATAATACAGAAGTTTTAGCGGTGTAAAGGTTAACAACATAGTCACAGTAAATATAATAACAGTACAATATAATAACAATAGCAGAGGTTTTGGGCAGTGACGAAACTATTAGCACTTTGGAAATATTAGTACGTTATATCATTTAACTAATCAGATGACATGCGGAAAAATAAAAATAGATGGCTCGCATTAATAATTAACTCATTGAAAAATAGCCACTAGCGTCAAATATTTGCCAAGCTTGGCGACATTTAGCAAAGTTTCGCCAAATTTGGAATTATATCATGTCAATTCTCAAATTTGGCGACAAAAATATGTTTTGTTTATTCTGACGTCATAATGATGCAAATGTATTATGTATTATACACATACCTATAATATGTATGATGCAAATGTGTTACGTATTATATGCATATGTATAATATGTATGATGCATATGCATAAGTTCATTAACATCACTAAAACGCACTTAAAGGAATAGTGTTTCATAAATAGTAGGGATAATTGCCAGATTGACCAGAGTGCTATTGAGATTAGAATACCGACATTTATAATAGACGTCTGTGCACACCATCACATCATCGAGTTTACAGCTGAAATTTTAGGATTAGTTAAAA
The DNA here is from genome assembly GCA_963932465.1 of Maratus speciosus. Lineage (NCBI taxonomy): Eukaryota > Metazoa > Arthropoda > Arachnida > Araneae > Salticidae > Maratus > Maratus speciosus. Next base: position 274,238,873 of record OZ010792.1, on the reverse strand, counting down.
CTAGATTAGCATATTTAAATGCAACTGGTCTGTTAAGTCATATTTTGGTAGAAACCACCTGAAGACCTAATTTTAGTGGTTAACTGATAGGTTTACTATTGTATTTTCCTGCATCCGAAAGTTTGGAAACATGGAGGAATGGGTGCAGGAAAACACAATGGAAAATCCACCAATTAACCCGTAAAATCGGGTCTGTAGGTGGTTTCCACAAAGATATGACTTGGCACACCAGTTACATTTCAATACGCTAATCGAGATTTAACTAATCCTACAATTTCATCCGTCAACTCGATGAGGTGATGATCTGTGCAGACGCCTCCCGGTCTTTAATAAAATTTGTTTTAAGGAAGTAAAAGATAGAAAGATGGACAGATAAACTGAAAGATTTGCCTTATTAAGATTTTTGTAAAAGCATATAAAAATCCATTCATCTTGAAATCATGTAACACCTTTATAACTCAGGCTAATTTTCTGTAATCGGGTTTTGGCGACCAACATATCTTATCTATAACTATAATCTTTCTTTTACAGATTTAAAATTAATAATAAATTAACAGTAAGTAGGCTAATAATACAATATAATAACATTAGCAGCGGACTTCGGACGCCGCATCTGTCGCACATCGTTAAAGATAGTTTATTAGTTACACATTTCATTTAATTAAAAGGAGATTTTTAAACGTTCATATGGAATTAAGATATTTTTCTACTATAGGGACCTTGGCATTTTTTTTAAATCTTGGCGCAATTCGGACTTCAGAAACTGAGATATGTTGCTAAATGATATAAACAACTACGAAAACAAACCTGATGAACTTTTATGTTATTTATATGTATTTATATACATATAAACATTTTATTTATACGTGTATAAAATATTATTTTTTATATACATATTATTTATGTTGGTATATAAAAATAAATAAACGGGTTCCTTACATTAAATAAATTGTATACATATGGAAAAAATTGCTTGTGTATATGACACAGTAAATAGGTTGCCAGAAAATACGTTATTATCAAATTTCTTTTCTCGTCAAGGCTATTTTCTCTATTTCGCCAAGGCTACTATATCGGAAACGTACCGAATTGCGGTTATATTTTGTTAAATGTTTTATTGTTTTAATATCGTAAATATATCATAACCTATACCGATTAAAATTTTTAGGTATATTCATTTTTTCTATTTAACAAACATCTTTGGAAAAGCATATATATAAAATGTTATACTGCTTGAAATCACGTGAGCGCCTTCAAAGCTCTGTAATCGAGTTTTGGCGACCAACATTCGCACAATTGAATGCGTAGGAACTGCACTGCAAATAGAGGCGTCTTAAATTTAGACACATATGTGACTGAAAAAGAATTTCAGTCACTTAAGTGTCTGAATCTGAAAATTCAGACATAACAGGCGTCTAAATTTAAGACACATAAATGTCTTACTATGATCATGCTATAAACGAACCGAGAAACATGTGTAAATTATCCAACAACCGTCTGATTTTAAGACGATACGCTCCAAGCGATAGTTAAACATCATCTTTGGTCATATTCTTAACAGCCAATCAGAACGGTGATTTCCGCGCGTGTCATCTACAGCACCTTCATGAGATAAGAACAGAAACAATTAAATTGTCACCGCCGCCATTGCTTGGATTAAAAGGAAATGTGTTAATCTGGGTATTTACTGAACGAACGAGTAAGTCATATTTAATTCTAATATTTTATTCCGATAGATTTGTATCCTTTTGAATATGAGTGAAATCGCTTATAAAAATTTATCTCTTTTCTGTAGTTTAATGCTAAATTTTTGATTTCACTAACGGTCGTCTGTTATATGCCTTCTTAATGTAACGGAATGAAATATAATTGTTTTGAAAATTAAATAGCAATGATGTAATTCTATTTGCTTGACCTTTGTAAATAAACGAATGAGTGATAGTTTAATCTTCATTTTCGATAGGGTGATGTGAAATAATTATAATTTGTCTTTGCTCAAAAACAAAACTTGCAACATAGGTTTAAAAAGTTGAATGATTCATCGCTTCATTTATCAGAGATAAAAACATTAAATTGAAGCCATTTGTAACTGTGTTTATTCAATGTTTGTTTTTTACTGTTTACTGACTATAAACGCTTGTAGTATATGACATCAGGCATTTATTTTATTTTTTGTAATTATTATTTTGGAGCTAAATATGATGATTCATATTATTATGATATTAGGAAAAGTTTTCAGATTGAAAAAAAGCATTAATACTGTGAAATTTGACTGTATATATTGCAGTTTTTAATCACGGAAATTGAAACTTTATAAAGATTTATTCTTATTGATTTTTTAAATTTATTATTGAAAATCGTAAATTTTGATATCCAATGTTTCAGATTTAACATTTACCAAATTTCTAAAAATAATATGAATTTTTTATATCATCCAGTAAAATTTTTGAAACATTAAACAAACGGAGAAACATTTTATTCATATTTTGCACTTTACGTTGCAGTTTAGCAGTATAATTATAAAGTTTAATTAATATTTTTTGTGTTTTTTAAATTGGTATATTAATTTTTTTATTTATATGCAAGCATTTTTTTGCGATATTTTATTCATGATTTTAAATTTTTAAAATTGAGTAATGCGAGAAATAATTATTAAATTTCCTTTTACTGCAATCGAATTTGCAACGTTTCTGGTACAAGTAATTGTTGGCACAAAAAAAAAAATTACACATGATAATTTAGACATAAATAAAGAGTTGTTTATGCCTTGATATGAAGTTTATGTATAAAGCTGCCTTATATTTTTAAAAGTTCGTATTTACTCATATGATACAGTATTAAATATATTTTTAAGCCATTTAATAACTTCTTTTTTATGTTCAAAACATTTTTCAAACAATTAAGAATAGTGCATATACTGTCTGATATATATATATTTTTTTACTTTCTATTTTCTTCTGTTTTTTTTTTCTATTTCTTAGATCAATATTTTCTTATCAAATATATAAAATCTATTTAGCTCATATTCAAAGGATACAAAGTTTACAGGAATAAAAAATAAAATAAATTAAATATGACTTATATCGTGTTGTTCCATAAAAAAGAATAGTAATGATATACATTTTTAAGCAAAGCGGGTGAAAATTTTAAATTGAATACGGAATATGTTTAAAGAAAATTATATACATATTCCGAAGAATGATATATAAAATTAGATACAAAACTGGTGTTTACTTTTAACTAAACAATGACAAATTACCTAAAAAGAAAAACATATCTTACACATTTTTACTACTTAAAATGACTTAACTATTTTATTTATATGTACTTAAATGACAAATACAAAAATGGCTATGTTTTGAAATTAGAAGTAATTTTTTTTCTCAATGCTATTAAAATAGAATATTTATTTACTATTTTATTATTTACTCATGGTTATATAGCTGTTGTGATTACCATCTGATACATATGTAAAATTGCCTATGGGGCAAAATCTAATTTTTGAATTATATGAATTTTCCTTTTTTGGAGGGCGGGACGGGCGGGGGGGGGGGGGATTTTCTTGTCCATTTTCACGTCCACGGGATTTTTTAAATCTCTTTCGACATTCCACCGAGTATGATAAATATTTTGAACTTTTAGAGTAGGGCAAGACAAAAAAAAAAATATATATATATATATCCATATACCTTAAAAACCCTTTATAGCGGACACTTCGGGACCGCGAAATTTGTCCGATAATCGGAGACGCCTGCTTTTGTGAGGTAAAAATAATACAAATATGTATGCCTTGCGGATCAAAAAAGTATTAGCTAAATCGAAGTATCCGCTATTCGGGAATGTCCATTAACCTCCATAACGGATACTCCCGAATACCGAGCATCTGCATTTAGCTAACCATACTGCAGGGTTGCATTTTTTGCAAAAGGACTCCTTGATTAAAGCATGCGTAGTGCCCGTTCTCTTACGATTTTAGTTCCCCCAAATTTCATGTGCAATATTTGCGAAGATTATATTTTAAATCTCTTTCGAAATTGTACTGATTATAATCAATATTTTGAACTTTTAAAGTAAAATAAGATTAAAAACAAAATTTTAAAAAATCTAATATTTAGATAAATATTTTTTCTTTTTAATCTTATTCTACTCCTGAAGTACAAAATATTCATTATAATTAGTACAATGTCGTAAAAGATTTAAATTATCAGCTTTACGAAAATTGCATACTAAAATTGGGAGCACCAGAAAATCAGGCGGTATGGGGGTAGAGGGGGCAGGACAACGGCCAGATATTTTTCCAGTATTCAGCGTGGTCAAACATGGCTACATAAAATGCTTACAAAAATGTCTGCGATTCAGACATTTCAAGTGTCTGAAATTCAGTCGCAAAAAGTGTCTGAAAAAATTCCGACATTTTAAAATGTCTGAAAATTGAACACTCCGTTTCAGACACTTAAGTGACTGAATTTCAGACATTTTAATTTGCAGTGTGTTTACGACCAAATGAACACTCCCTGTATGAAGGGTTTAGAGGCGGAAATTCTGTGTTTTCAGATTTTTCTGGTTAATTGTGCTACAAACCCGACTTACTTGTGAAATTTCATGATTCTACGACTTTTAGAAGTACCTTAGTTATTTGATGATGCGAAGTGAGTCAGTGACAAAAAAGCGATTTTTTGGAATTTAATATTTCGAAAACTATTAAATATAGAAACATGAAATCGTGGAACCTTAGTTCAGTTTGACCATACAAACATGTGTATAAAAGAAAAATTTCTATATCTCTCCCTAAAACGACGTTATGAGGGGGTGAAAAGTATACCGAAATGATTCAGGAAAAGGTAGCTTACGGCTTGTGCGAACTTGGCGGACGCACTGCCGTGCTCCCAGATTTTCGCGTACTTAGTAAAGGCGAAATTTTCATTATAAAATTGCGGTGCAAATGTGGCAATTAGGAATTAAAATTATGTGATGCCATAACGACATCACCGCCTCTCAAGGGGTCAAGAAATTTGGTTTGATACCACTCAATATGCTTTTTTTAAATTTTATTACGTAATTTTAATAAGGTATTCTATAATTTTCTTTATTGTGAGCAAAAATCAATGGAGAAATTTACTTCCCGTAATAAGAGAAACTCAAAAAAATTATTTATAACTATTGGGGTAACTGGATCCAGCATGGTCCAGTTACCCCGGATACATGTCCCAGTTACCCCATTCTTGAAAAATTTATGGGATAACTGGGACACCGGGCTTACATTTGAAACATGAAGTATAGATACCTAATAATATTAACGTAGTTATATGCCTATTCTTTTTTTTTAAAGGATTGTTTAATAAAAGTACTTACAATATTTTAATAAAAAGCCGAGGAAGTTCAACCAAATGGACGTTGTTTTTAAAAAAAGAAACGTTTATTTTCCACAATCTATCACAGCAAAAAGAGAGTTATGATTGAGTTGACACACGTTGTTTTAGGAAGTAGAGGTTAAGGGGCATTGTTCACAAAAGCTAAAACTTAAAATACCTCATCAGTTTTTTATCAAATAGCCTATGGCCCAGTTACCTCGTGGGTCCAGTTACCCCAACTAACCTTATCATTCAAATGACTTGAAATTTCGTTTCTAGGCATAGTTTGAAGCGAAGATTTAAAATATATTGTCAAAATTGGGTCTTGCTATTAGAAAAACTAAATTTGGGTTAGTTTTGCTTTTGATTTGTAGATGGTCTGCTGTGAAGATTTTATGTACATCATTTAAAAGAAAAACTTATTTCCAATCGCTAGGTATCAGTAACTTTCTTCTACAATAATTTATTGCAGAGTTAGTAGAGGGTGTTTACTTTTTCTTTCCACGACTGTAAATGCAAAATGCAAATGGCTGTAAAGTAGAAAAAACCATAATAATATTTTGTAATGGTTTTGGAGATAAGTGCAAAGAAGCTATTCATTACTAAACAATATTTGACATAAACTTTATTTACAAATAAATACAGAGTGTTGTAAAAGTTCCCGTACTGACAACATATGTATTTATCATTCACAAAACAATAATCCTTAAAACGATTACTTTTATGCTAATGATAAAGAGCACTTCCTGTACCATTTTTACACGATAAGCACGAAAATGCAAAACTGTTAATGCCTTATGTGTCGATCCACTAGATGCGGCCATTTCTTGTGCCAAACCACGGCCAAACTCGATCGCCTGCCTTATATATAAGGTATCGAGTTCGACCGTGGCCAAACTCGATCGCCTGCCTTATATATAAGGTATCGAGTTCGTCCGTGGCCAAACACATCACGGAATCTTGACGAGTTTGCACCCCGTCCTTCATTGAGTGTTTTTCAGAAAGACTGGTGTAAAAACTTTCGGCCTACAACTCCTGTGCCTGCTTTCCGCCGAACCTGATTACGAAATAGTCGAACGAGACGATATAGCGTATCTTTACTCGGTATTGCATCATTTGGATATTTATTTCGCCAAACATCTTTGCACCTTTCATACAATTTACATTCAAAATTAGTTTCGAGCAGCCAATAAAAATGCGTAATAAACTCATTTCACTATGAAGAACAAAATAGCATAGAACGTTATTCTCACGAACTTTAGAACTTTATTCTATTATTTAAGTTGGAGTACGGGAGCTTTTAGGACACACTGTATACATCGTCATCTTCGGTATACATCTGTTGGTTTTTAGAAAGGTTATTGACATTAGTTCATACGACGAGAATTAAAAATGCTGTTTGCTATTCTTGATTAGATTTTTTTTTTTTTTTTACAATTTATATCGAAAAAAAAAAAGCAAGATATAATTTTCAATCAATAACTTAAAACTAAATAATAGAAATCAAACTATTATAAAACTGTTGTGCATAATTAACTATTATATATATTTAACTATTATACATATATCAAACTATTATTTGAAAATCAAAAAATAATTTTCAAATAGTACTTTTTTCATTACCAAAACAGTTTGATTACGAACAAAAATATGTGATGTTATACAAGTTACATAACTTAGCGGCCTTACTTACTTTAGATGTTTTGAATTTCAAAATGAAAAGTTAATTCTCATTCACGCTGTATATATATAGACATAAATATCTCCTTTATATTCTAACAAATGTCTTCTTTTCCACAAAATATGTAAAATACCAAGATGTCAGCTAGAAAAATTGAGAAATAAATTTCGTAAAATTCGCATTTATTTGCAAAATATGTCTGGAAACGGTCCCTTTTTCGAATATATCTAGTCTTTGAGAATCTAATATATTTGAGTGAAACACGCATGTCAGCTGCCCTATCTCGGATTGCTTTCTATCTCGAAATCCAAACATATTTCTCAGTTTTTCAAATATGTCCAAAATTCAGATCTGGGTTTTTTCAAATCCGAGAAATATTCCTACGATAACAAACACACATCTAATAGAAGAAATGTGCTAACTCTAAAATTTGCTATTACTTTCCGCTAGACTAAACATATAGAGAATGTAAATAACTATACGGCAGAAAGAAATTTAATACTAGTATTTTGTGATACTTTTGGAGATAAGTTCAAAGATGTGAGATTATTCGGTTAATATAGCTCACCCGTAAGAAAAGTGACACATCTCATAAAAATTCATTTTACGTTTTATTCCACTAATAGGTCTTTCATAGGTGCGTCTTACCACACGAAAAGTTTCATAAGTGTAGTTGCCCCATCAGTGGCCAAGAGTTTTTGCTCTCGAAGCTGGTAGACGGGAGGTGCTGGGTTCGAACCCAATCGCGCCCGTCGGCCTAATCGTTCGGAGTTTTCGTGGTTTTCTCCGAACCTCGGATTTTCTATGCGTAAATACGAGTTAGGTTCCCTTAGAAAGACCACCACGGAGGGCACTCCCCCCTTGGGCCTACATCCCTCAAGTAGATAATCGGCCGTCAAAAATCAACCAACCAACCAACCAACCATAAGTGTAGTTATCCGTAAAATCGCTTTAGTTATCTATATGTCCATTCGTGACCACAGAAGGGGGAGAAATTGTGTGTGAGGGGGGGGGGTAAAATTACTCAACCCTCCAAACCTTATCTACGTCTTCATTATTTACGGGTTTTATACACGTTTTTTACTGCAACATGCAGCAGAACTAAGTGCTATAATTTCATGTTACAGTAAAAACATGCGAATCTTTTTTTGCCTCTCCTGTGAAATTTACTTATGTCTAAATGTGGCACTTTACTTGCGAGTGAGCGATATGAACTTCGCAAAATTATTCCCTAATCTGTCCTAAACTGATATTATATTATTATGTAATAAACATGTAAAAAAGATACCATAATATTATAACCACCGTTTTATTTTTTCCATTTTACTTACTTACCATACATAGTATAGGGTAAATCTAGTAATCGTTTTAAAAATAGAAAAAAAAAAATTGGCGGAATTACACGTTTCAGACACTGGAGATCCCGAAAAACATAGTTCTAGAAAAAAAAATTGCCTTCCGTCTGTCTCTGTGTGTGTGTCTGTAAACACTCTATCTCCCAAACAAATTGAGATATAGACTTGAAATTTGGTGTGTACTTAGTATGTAATAATAGGAAGAAGTCTATTGAATATCAGTAACCTCGATTATCCGGAACTATTTTTTCGGACTCTCGAAATATTTGTTCTGATAAAAGGTATATAAAAATTTTCGAAATTGTTTATTTTAAGGAGTTAATATAAATGGTAATAAAAGAAAAATAAATTTTGCATAAAGAATGAAGTTGGTCGGATAATTAGTTCAGAGATATTTTTAATCATATTTTTCACACTCTTCGATTTTTCATAACCCTATAATTTCAATTCAAAGATATATTTTAATTGGAAATGGGACGCTTAATCCAACTCAGTAAACTGTTAATTAGTATGATTATAATTTTTGAAGTTATAAGGATGTTTCTTTTACGCAATTCTGTACTACTCGATTATCCTGTCGACGAAAAATCTATTGCCAAACTATAAGATTAAATGCCAATAATGGCTTATCGTAAATATCACATTCAGTTGACATTAAACACGTTACATGTCTTAGTTGCGTCATCAAGAGATTTTTAATTCGACGTTTTAATTGCATTTTTATTAATCTTTTACTAATTTATTTGTTCTTTTGTTATTTAAAATAAAAATTATGCCAATTTGTACCATTTTGCGAGTAGTTTGTAGATTTACATAATTTGTCAAAATTGGTCGACGGGATAATCATGTAGTACCCGCAATTTAGCAATAGAGCATTACTATGTATTAAAAATATTTAAATATACGTTTAAATTTTACTTTGGAATTGCAATGCATTTTATAAATAGTTTACACATGTTTTATTTTCATATTTTATATTATGCATATCCATGATGAGTAAGAATTACCGTGGCCACCAACGACTAGTTTATTATGGTCTTTATCAGACACAGCTTATTTTAATAAAGAACTAATGTAAATGCCCACCGCAGGACGGTGGGTAGAAATCGTTGTTTTCACTTACAATTTGAAATAAATGATAAATATAGTCATGTATTATTCTTCGAGAATAAGGAAAGTTGACATGAAACGTTAAGTTTAGGGCCTGATTAACGCATAGACCTCTGAGATTTTAACATCAAATTTATAATCTGATATAAATAAGAGGACAAAACAGAAGGGAAATTGCAGATATATCTTAATATATCTTAAGATATATCTTAGTTAAAGGATACAGATATATATTAAACGCAGTATCAGTGTACAATATCAATATTTTTATTGACTGGCTTCAGTGGCGTGGCGTGAAAATTTTCGGTGGTCATCGCAATTATTTAAGTTTGTGGTGAAAAATTATTAACTCTAAAATTCAATGGTTGAATGTTCAAAAAAGAAACTTTAAATCTTACCTTCACTTATACATGAACTCCAAATGTTCTGCTAAAACTGGATCGTAGAGTTTTAAAAGCTTATTAAGAGTTTTAAAATATTGCTTGGTCATCGCCGCATCCAGCGATGACCGGACGCCACGCCACTGACTGGCTTGTACTCTAAGATAAAGCAAAGCTAAGAGAGTCTACGCAAAATTCAACAGAATAATAATAAAAATTCTAACTTCATTTTTTGCTAAACTACCCATGAATGATTTTGACTTCATTTTTTTATGCATTTCCTTTGCCATTTACTACTGCCACTGTAATTTAATAAAACAGCAGTAATAAAATCAAGAAAACTATTTTGCGAAATCTGTCCCTACAGGGTTGGTGTGATTGAGCATATAGATAGGAGAGATTGCTATTAATGATAACTACAATTAAATTGTCAACAATAATAATTAGACTTAAATGACATTATTGTAAGGTTTTTGTGGACAAATATTATTGTATTAGGAATGAATATTTCAACCTAATGATTAAAGTATTAGAAAAAGGGAAGAATTTTAATGACAGTTAAAGAATTTTAATTTAAAAAAAAAGCCCAGATAAGATTAAAAAATAACATTAAGTTACTTGATAACACGTTTAATTTAAAATTAGTCTATTTCCATTTCCAAAATTTCAATATTTTCTTGTTTGTTGACCGAAGTTGTTGTCGTCCACAATCGATGCTTTGTTGTTGTGAATGGTGCAGCTTTCGTGCAATCACAGCCACATGCAATACATTGAACAGTTACTGATCCAAGTTGTCTCTTAGTAAATTCTAGACATTTAATGCACTCATCCTCATTGCCCTTCGCTTCTTTTTCTTAATTTCTTTTTCTTCTTAAGCTTTTTTACATGTATATTTTATGGATCAGTAACATTCTCGGCACTCTGTTTCCTTTCTGATTTCTTATTAACAAAAGTAAAAATTCCTTTATTAGAAAACTTATCTTTATTAACTTATTAGCAAATTAATTATTCATAAATTAACAAAAAATATATAATTAATTTATTAACGAATGTATTATTAATTTATTAACATAAATATTTATATAAAATTAATTTATTAACAACTGTATTATTAATTTCTTAACAAAAATATTTATCTTCAAAAGTTTTTTTTTTTTGGGCAAATTTATTTATTGCCAAATTTATTTTCGATAGTTATGTAGGGTTTTTTTTTTTTTTTTTCAAAAAGTATTTCACAGTCGATTCATTCATATGTTTTACATGCAATTTATAATTTATGCAAATTTACCAATAAGCTGGATAATCTCTCCTTGCATGGAAACTAATGGGGAAAATGCGCAATCTCTCCTAAGTAGCAGATTTGCAAACTCTGCATTTTCGGTAGGAGAGATTATGCGGCCTTTTATTTAAACATGGCCGCTTGTAAAGCGTTGGTGTTCGCACTGATTGCCTAGGTTAGTAGCTTATAAAAAATCGTTTGAGTTTAAAATATTTTGTACTACTGTCATTCTATAGAAATTCGGACGAATAGTTATGAAAATTCAAACACTTATCTTGGGGAAACAAAACAAAATAGCAATGATTTATCCTACATGCCCGAAACAATCAACGCATAGATTCAAGTGCGAAATTTGACTTTCCATAAGACTGTTAACATAAGTGCGAAATCCTGCAACTTCATTGGCTATCGCTTCACCGATAGCCAATGAAATTGAACTGAACTTCTTTACCTGAAAGGACAAGTATGGGAGTAAAACATTGCGTAAAGCCGGCACATGGTATTTTGGTTAAATAAGCATATGAATGATCTAGCCCAGTGGTTAAGACTAGTGTTGGTTAAGATTTTGCATTTGTAATCCTAAAGTTACGTGTTCTGTCCTCTCGCTGGCGTTTTCACTTTTTTAGAGTTTTGTTTTGATTTTCATTTGAGTCAGTTAGATAAAATCAGTCGATCTTTATTATCAGTTCCTTTGTAATCTTCTTTTTTTTTTTTAATAAATTCATTTAATCTATTTTTTAATAATTAAAGTAAACATTTATTAAAATGCAACAATGAATCTCCTAGGCTTACATTAAAAGTATTTTCATTTTAGAACTTTATAAAGTTCTGATCATTTTAAATTTATCTGTTACTATAGTAACAGATAAATGTAAAATTATCAGAATTAATATCTTAAAGGTTTTTTTATTTTAAAATTATCCTTGAGACATAAAAATCTTTATTAATTTATGAAAGGTTACTTTATAAATTTTTTTATCGTAAATATTATAAAAATAATTAAATTATATTTTTAAATTCATATGACTTATAGTAGTCCGAGTGCTACACGACCAAAATAAGGTGAAAACTGCAAATCGTGATAAGAATATACTGATTGGTCAGTATCTACATTATATTAATAGAATGCATTTCAGAGGGGGAGGCATCCCGTAAAGTCGTGGAAATTCAAGATGCCGGCTGTTATTCAAAATGACGTCATTTTTTGAAATTTCTTACTATCTATCGTATAAATGTGTGTTTCAGGTTGATTTCGATGTTTTTAACGTCAAAAATTTCGTTTTTAATACTTTCCGTCATAGTTGAATGAGTTTATGAATTCAGTTTGTTTGTTTGTTTGTCTTTCTGGTTGCTTGCCATTCCATGCTCTAACTCACTTAAATATCGCTACTCGCTTAAATTCACTCAGATTGCCATGTGATTTATATATGTTATTGAAGTTTACAATAACATGTTCCGAATAAAAATGAAGTGTATAGGTTTATAGTCCGTTTACAGGGCCCTCAAAAGAATTCCATTACGTTATTGTCTATTAGTGCGGGTGCTACGGTTGAGAAAACTACAAATCGTGGGAAGAATACACCGATTGGTGAGTATCTGCTTTACAATCCATATAAGAAGGGGAGGCATTGCGTCAAGTCTTAGGAATTCAAGATGGCGGCCGTTATTAAAAATGGCGCCATTTTCTGAATTTTCTTTCTATCCATCATATAAATGTGTGTTTCAGGTTGATTTCGATGTTTTTAACGTCAAAAATTTCGTTTTTAATACTTTCCGTCATAGTTGAATGAATTTATGAATTCAATTGTATGTTTGTTTGTATGTCTGCTTGCCATTCCATGCTCTAACTCGCCTAAATATCGCTACTCGTTTAAATTAACCCAGATTGTCATGTAATTATATATGTTATTGAAGTTTACAGTAGCATGTTCCGAATAAAAATTGAAGTGTATAGATTTTCTAATCCATTTACAGGGCCCTCGAAAGAAATCCATTACGTTATTGTCTATTAGTGCGAGTGCTACGGTGAGAAAACTGCAAATCGTGTTAAGAATATACCGATTGGTGAGTATCTACTTTATATTAATACAATCCATATAAGAGGGGGAGGCATCGCGTCAAGTCGTAGAAATTCAAGATGGTGGCTGTTATTCAAAATGGAGTCATTTGCTGGAATTCTTTCAATTTTCATACTATTCATCGTATGAAAGTGTATTTGATGTGACATGTATGTGCAAAATCTGTAAAAATAAGTGTGGCTGTAGGAAAGTTGTACTTTCTTGCACATTATTGTGCAACTGCAAAAACGAATGTGAGAAACATGAAGATACAAAGTGAAGTTTTTCTATTCTCTAACTTCAAATTTGACATGCAATTCTTTTAATATCTTGTATAATTAAGGTATTAATAAAAATGTATTTTTGTTATTTATTTATTCCTTTCATTTTCTTCACTATAAATTACAAAAATACTTTAATAATTGTCTATTTTCATTTTAACGGTATTTCTGATATTAAAAATGGAATTTTTCAGTTTAAAAAGATCGAAATTGACGCCATAGACACTTTTATATGATGTATAGGAATAAAAATGCAAACAATTTTGAATAACAGCCGCCATCTTGAATTCCTATAAATTTGCATGATGCCTCAACTTCTTATATGCATTGTATTAATTTGAAGTAGATACTGACCATTCGGGATATCTTTATTACAAAATGCAGTTTGTTCATACCTAGCAGCTTCACTAATAACAGTTGATTTAACTGATGATCTTTATAGAATTTATACAGGAGTTACAAACGCACATATTCTTTCTTTGGTGTGTCATTGTAAATAAACAATAAATACTATTGCACATCTAATTCTACAGTAAGAATCTTGTACTGCACCTCACTGACGTATGTCAATTTGAATGTGTTTCAGAGAGTATACCATGATTAAAACACATTGCAAACGATTCCCCCCCCCCCCATAGACAATAACGTAATGGAATACTTTTGAGAGCCCTGTAAACGGGCTATAAAAATCTATACACTGGAATTTTTATTCGGAACGTGTTATTGTAAACTTCAATGGCATATATAAATTACATGATAATCTGAATGAATGAAAGCGAGTAGCGATATTTAAGCGAGTTAGAGCATGGAATGGCAAGCAGACAGACAAACAAGCAAACAAATAGAATTCATAAACTCATTCAACTATGGCGAAAAGTATTAAAAACGAAAATTTTTGACTTTAAAAACATCGAAATCGACCTCAAACACACATTTATGTGATGTATAGTAAGAAAATTCAGAACATGACGCCATTTTGAATAACAGCCGCCATCTTGAATTCCTACCACTTGACGCGATGCCTCCCCTTCTTATATGGATTGTAAAGTAGATACTCACCAATCGGTATATTCTTAACACGATTTGTAGTATTCTCAACCGTAGCACCCGCACTAATAGACAATAACGTAATGGAATTCTTTTGAGGGCCCTGTAAACGGACAATAAAACCTATACACTTCATTTTTATTCGGAACATGTTATTATAAACTTCAATAACATATATAAATCATATGACAATCTGTGTGAATTTAAGCGAGTAGCGATATTTAAGCAAGTTAGAGCATGAAATGGCAAGCAGACAAACAAACAGGCAAACTGAATTCATAAATAAATTCAACTATAACGGAAAGTATTAAAAACAAAATTTTTGACGTTAAAAACATCGAAATCGGCCTGAAACACAGATTTATATGACGGATAGTACGAAAATTAAAAAAATGACGCCATTTTGAATAACAGCCGCCATCTTGAATTCCCACGACTTTGCGTGATGCCTCCCCCTCTGAAATGTATTGTATTAATATAAAGTAGATACTCCACCAATCGGTATATTCTTATCATGATTTGCAGTTTTCTCAACCGTAGCACCTGGACTATAATGTATTTTTCTAATAAATAAATTTCTTTAATAATTAAAGTGTAATAATAATATTTTCTTAAGTCAGTTAGTTAAAATCAGTTGATCTTTATTACCAGTTCCTTTGTAATTTCTTTTGTCAATTAGATTTTTAAAAATAAATTTAAATAATTAAATTAAAAAATTCATTTAATCTATTTTTTAATAATAATGTAATAATAATATATTCTTACCTTACATTAAAAATACTTTTTTTTTAATTTTAGTAAGTTACATATATATATAATTAGCAGAAGTAATTTATTTAAGTGTTCATTTTTTTAAATTAAGTATTATCTTTCATATATAAAAATATTTATCAATTTATCAGCTGCTTTCTAATTTATTTTATTGTATATTCAATACTACTAAATTCTTATCCCTTATAAACTGTATGTTTAAAACGAATATTTATTAAAATTTAATTGTAATATCTTCTAAACTTTCATAAAAAGTACTTTTATGTTAGAACTCAAGTAACTTATAAATAGTAATTAACAGAATTAATTTATTAAAATATTAATCTTTAAAAATTAATTATTTATCCTTTATATATAAATTACATTAATAATATATGTTTCAATGATAATTTAACCACTGAAGACAATAAATTACTATACTTTAAGGGTGTTCTCAAATCCAAAAGGGCAACTTTATGCAATAAGTTTTAATTTATTTTTGTTCGGAAATGCATGAAACTAGCAGGTGTTGTTCAGAAAATATGTAATCGAGCTGTTTTTCCGTTTTTTTTTTTGCAAACGCAATAGATCTTTCAGAAAATAGTGTTAAAGTTGACGTTTTGAACCGATGTTCCTGATGAAAGCACAAAAACCTGTCAACGATTGGCGAAAAATGTATTTGTCACGTGATCAAAATCGCTTATAACTCAATAGGTAATTTATTGATCCAAAAATGGAAAAAACATTTCGATTCCAAATCGCTTCCATGGTCAGGCTTTCCAATTTTATATCTTTCCGTTAAAAAAAGAATTTGTAAATGTGTCAAAACGTTTTGCGCTTGTTGAGCAGAGCAGTTGAGAACAGCTTTAAGTAATTGAATGCATGGTAAAAATGCAACAAAAATACATATGTATACTAGCAGATCTACCCGGCTTCGCTCGTGTCAATAATAATGGTCCACCCGGGTAAAATACATTAAAATGAAATAATACGGCAGTGACAATGGTGACGCTACAGCCAGCACGCTATAATTACTTTTTTCCCCTCAAAGGTCAAGAGTGGGGGAGGTACGGGAAAATACAATTGATGGAGTGTTCGCGTGTTACTTACTACCCCATTTCTTGGCAAAAAGCGGACAATTTTCGCCAAGCGCGAATTAAAACACTTTTTCAAACACTGGTCCGATATAAAAATTTAAACGAAGCTGATAACATATGATTAATTTTCAATGGATACGACTTTACTATAAGCGAAATATAAGACTGTTCTCAAATCCAAAAGGGCACCTAATTTTATGACACGTTTTAATTCATTTTTGTTCGGAAACACATGAAATAAGCAGATATTATTCAAAAACTATGTAATCGAAAGACTTTTTCCGTTTTTTGGTAAACGTAAAAGATCTTTCAGAAAATACAGTCAAAGTTGACATTTTGAACCGAATTTCTGGACGAAAGGCAAAAAAACCCAGAGACAGGAGAAAAATCAGTTGTTACATGATCATAGTTGCTTATAATTCGACAATTTGTTTATCAAAAAACGGAAAACTCATGAAATATATTATATGAATCTTAAAAAGTTTACGGTTTACATAAAAGGTGACTAAAATAATAAGAGAGATGTTACAAGTTAAAAAGTATACATTTTATTTAAAACTTCTTAGTAGTACTTTTAAGCTTTTTCCAAGCTCTTCATCAGAGAATATTTTAATAATATTAACATTGTTATTAAAGTATTCTCTGTTAATAAATTAACATTGTTATTAAAGTATTCTCTGTTGAAGAGCTTGGAAAAGCTTGAAAGTATTAAGAAGTTTTAAACAAAATGTATATTTTTTAACTTGTAACATCTCTCTTATTATTTTAGTCACCTTTTATGTAAACCGTAAACTTTTTAAGGTTCATATAATATATTGTATGTTTGAATCAAGGTGAAATATTGCGTTTCGTCTTATGATAATATTTACGGAAAACTCATTTCGATTAGAAATTGTTTCCACAGTCAACCCTGACAATTTTTTTCTTTTACATTTAAAAATGAGTTATTAAATGTGTCAGAAACTTTCGCGCTTATTGAGCAGAGCACTTGAGAACAGATTTGAGTATAAATGTGCCGCAGTTGGCGATGCTAGTTTGACAACATCAATACAAAAATATAGCATGTTCAGCTTAGATATCGGCATCGGACAGTTACATTGTGTTTGAGTTGAGTCCAGGCTTAATTTTTTTCATCAGACTCGGACTGGGCCTGGATTAGGCTTACAATGCTTTTTCCTGCATAGTTCAGCCGGGCTGTAACTGGACTTAGTTGTTCCTATGATGGTTCAGGCAGGCAATAGGCTTTGTAAAAATAGTAACAACCATAAAGGAATCATTGGAATTACCTTAAGCTGATTTTCAAATTCCCTGCTCAACAACGGCAAACTTTCTGCCAAATTTTTTGACGCATTTTTAATTATAAAGTCATACAGTTCACATGTATGTCATTGAAACAATTCGGAAACGAATAGCATTTTCCATTTTTTTAAATAAATAAATTACTTTTTGAGTTATAAGCGATTTTTGTCACTTGACGACAGCTTTTTCTCCTTTCCAGTGCTATCACATCGGAAAATTCGATTCAAAAGCCAATTTTAGTTGTATCTTCTTAAAGATATTTTGCCTTTATCAAAAAATGGAAAACGTTATTCGATTACACAGTTTCTTAATAAGAGTACCTGCCTATTTTACACGTTTCTGAGCAAGAATGAATTAAGAAATTTGTCTGAAAGTAGCTCCTTTGGATTTGAGAAGAGTCTCAATAAATTACAAAGAACTATTTTCAAAAATCAGCTTTTTACTATACAGCTTCAAAAATTGTGATTTTTTTAATCGCAAAAAATGCAGCATAGCAGCGCCTCCTGTTGAGAGATTTATACCAAAATGTATAAAACGTCAGTTGATGTTAAGGACTAATTGAATCTGAAGTTTAATGAAAATCCGTGCATTAGTTCTGGGGATTGAGCTACTGCGGATATCACAAAAAATGCTGCATAGCAGCGCCACCCGTAGAGCGATTTACACCAAAAACTAATCAGCACCAACTTATGTCAAGGACTAACTGAATATAAATTTTTATTAAATTCCGTGCATTAGTTTTTGAGATAGAGCGCCCACAAAATTTGTGTCACATACATACAGACAGACAGACAGAGTCACAGACAGACATTTTGAAACTAGTATGTTGTGGCCATCACAAAACTTTCTTCTAAATAAATCACATCAATTAAATCATTTAAATAGTAAAAGAAATTACATCAATTTAGAACCAATTCGTATCAAAGTATACCTGAATTTGAAGTTTGATGAAAATTCGTGCATTACTTATTGAGATAGAGCTGTAGGGGAAATTCTGAAAAATGCAGCATAGCAGCGCCACCTGTTGAGCGATTTGCACCAAAACACAAACAGCACTAATTCATATTAAGGTATACCAGAATCTGAAGTTTGATGAAAATCGGTGCATTAGTTCTGGAGCTAGAGCTATTGTGGAAATCACAAAAAATGCAGCACAGTAGCGCCACCTGTTGAGCGATTTACACGAAAAGTTACAAAACATCAATTCATGTCAAGGACTAACTGAATCTGAAGTTTGATGAAAATCCGTGCATTAGTTCTGGAAATTGAGCTATTGTGGAAATCGTGAAAAATGCTGCATACCAGCGCCACCTATTGAGCGATTTACACCAAAACATAAACAGCACTAATTCATATCCAGGTATACCTAAATCTGAAGTTTGTTGAAAACCCAAGCATTAGTTCTTGAGATAGAGCTATTGCGGAAATCTCAAAAAACGCAGCATAGCAGCGCCACCTGTTGAGCGATTTACACCACAAGGGGCAAAACGTCAATTCATGTCAAGCACTAACTAAATCTGAAGTTTGATGAAAATCCGTGCATTATTTCTTGAGATTGAGCTATTACGAAAATTGTGTAAATGCTGCAAAATGCAGCATAGCAGCGCCATCTGTTGGGCGATTTGCACCAAAACTTTACCAGCACCAATTCATATCAAGGATTAACGGAATCTGAAGTTTTATAAAAATCCGTGCATTAGTTCTTGAGATAGAGCTTTTGCGGAAATCCTGCAAAATGCTACATAGCAGCGCCACCTGCAGGGTGATTTACACCAAAAACTAATCAGCACAAATCTATATCAGGGACTAGCTGAATATAACTTTTTATTAAATTCCGTGCATTAGTTCTTGAGATAGAGCGCCCACAAAATTTGTGTCACATACAGACAGACAGACAGACTCACAGACAGATATTTTGTAAAAACATGTTTTTTGGAATCTCTGACCCATAAAACGTGTAAATCCGTCGAAAACTGGAATTCGAAAATTTTCATGAAACCAATACTTTCTTCTTGTCAAGATAGCAGAAATAAAAACATGTTTTTCGGGTTCTCTGACCCCTAAAACGTGTAAATGCACCGAAAATCGGAATTCGAAAATTTTCCAATACTTTCTTTTTGTAAAGAATTAAGAAAGTAAAAATTTAAATGTTGATGAATGTCTTGGTTGCACTACAGTAATAGTTGTTACTTTTTAACCTGATGAAATAATAAAAATTATGCTCTGTTTTTCTAGACTCTAAAAAGGGTCTTTATAAAATATATCCCTGTACATCTGACAAAAATAATATATTTATATAAACTGATACACTGAACAATCAATAATACGGCACATACAGACATATTAGAGTACAAGTAAAATTTACTGCCGTCTTCCCCCCCCCCCCCCCCACACACAAATTTTTTCATTAATCAATATTTTTTTTCTAATGGCATAAGACACAGGGCCCGACCTATGCAGAGCATGCGGTGCAATTGCCCCGGGCCTCCCTTTTTAAGGGACCCCCGTAAGAGTAACCGGGATTTTTATTAAAAGGTGTCAATTGATTAAAATTAGCCAAAAGTGACCAAAATTCATATATTTTCAAACATTTAGACAGGGAGTGCTCCCCCCTCCCATCTCCTCTCTGTTTCCAGTCTTCTGTCTTCTACCTATTGAAAAAACAAACTATATCATTAGAAGACTGAAAGCCCTCCTCCTGTATTCCTCCTGGAAGAAAAATGCCTGATTTTAACACTAGAAATATTAAAAAAATATTAAAGCACTTAACTTTTTACTTACTCTCGTACTAAATGTGGAAAATAAGTTGATTTTGTAACATATTATAAAACATTAAATGAATAAAGGTACTATTTAAAAACGAAATTGCTAAAAAGTTATTAAAATTTACAAATTATTTGACATATTCAAATTTTAAGTATAATTTTTTTTATCAGGTGTGCACAAAAGTCTATAAAACTATATGTTACAAAAATCAGAAGTTGAAAATTTTTCTCAAAAACAAAACGAATAAAAAGTTATGTTTTTGAAATAATTTATGTATCTTTTATCTATTATCTTCTCAATAGTAAATACACACACACACATACGCATATTATAAATTTGTGTTGTATCAAATTTTCAAAGCAGAAAACTATAATATTCATTTTAATAAAATCATAATCAATATACTTGTATTTTACTTGTTGCGTACAATTCTAATATCACGTAACCCCAAGTACATGTAAACAATAATATTTTTTAATTGTAGATTATCTTAAATAAAAATTCTTTGGCACTTGTTCTTGCTCATTATATTAATAAAGATGAAATATTTATTTTGTATGCGATTTTTTTCTGTTTTTGTGTTCATCCGGAACCAATTCTAAATGGTGTTTTTTTTTTTTGTTTTATTTTTTTTTTTTGTTTTGTACAGTAAATAATATTCATTTGACCAAACGAGTCATAAACTGCTTAATACCCTACTTTTGGGTTGCATTACATAGAGTAAAACTGTCTTTTCATGACAAGCATGTCTCAAAAATTAATTAAAAAAAAAAAGTCAGAATTTTCTGAATGTTCCTTGCAACCTTAATTAAATTATCTAGATAAATAATTTAAAATTTTTTAATTACAATATTATACAAACTGATATATTTATATAAACTGAAATATTACACAGTCAATAATATTACGGCACGAACAAACATATAATAGAGTACATGTAAAATTTACTGTCTCCTTTTCCATCCCCCGCACTTTTGTTTATTAATCAATATTTTTGTAATGGCTTAAATTAATCAGGTTAAAAAGAAGCGCAATTTCTTTAAATCCAAATTTTTACTAAATGAACACAATTCCTACTTTTAATTTAATTCTTATTGATATTGTTTAAGTGACAATCCTTCCTGCAACCACAGGAAATTTAAAAATACCTCCTGAAGAAAAATGCTTGATATCAATACTGAAAATATTAAAGGATTATTAAAATATCTAAATTATTTAACATACTTAGTTTTTACTTATTCTCGTATTAAATGTGGAAAAAAACATAAAAGGATCCATATAACAACTTGTAAAAATACTGAAATGAGTTAAAATGAAATTTTTGAAAACAAAATTATTAAAAAAAATTATTAAAATTTTTGAATTATTTAACACATTTTCAGTTTTTATGCATCATTCTCTTATCAATTATACGTAAAAAGTCTATATAATTATATGTTATAAAAATTAGATGTTGAAATTTTTTTCTCAAAAACAAAACTAACAAAACATTATTATGTTTTCTAAATTATTTAAGTCTCTTTTTTACTCACTTATCAATTGCAAATGCATATAGATATATATATTCTAAACTTGAAGTGTATTAAATTATTTAAGTCTCTTTTTTACTCGCTTATCAATTGCATATAGATATATATATTCTAAACTTGAAGTGTATTAAATTTAGAAAACAGAAAATTGTAATATTTAGTTTTAATAACATAATAATCAATAAGTATTTTTACTTATTGCATACATTTCTATATCACGCAACTCCATTTCAGATTACCGCATCTAAACAATAATAATTTTTAACCACAGATTACTTTAAATAAAACTTCTTTAAGACTGTTCTTGCTGAGTAAATTTCTACGTTATTAAAAATGAAATATTTATTAGGAGAGAGAAAGTACAACTTTAAAAATAAACACCTATTTTCTACTCGACGCTTTTTTCGTGTTCAATTGGAGTACCGTGTAGAAACACGGTGCTTATTTTCTAGGTAAATACTAAATTCCTTTAGCCAAACGTGCGATAAAATTCCTAAAACAGTAACTCACAGAGCAGTAACCCCATCGGAGATCCGACTTGAGGGGCAAATTACAATGGGGTCCCGTGGCCCGTGCTGGGTAAAACTATCCCGTGACAATAACTGAGATTGGTGCATTACCGTCCACGAATCGTTAAAAGACCGATAAGAAATATAAGTAAAATAGTTTTAATTGCGTCTACTATTAACTATACCATAATAATGTATATTCCAAACAAATGTCATAACATATATTAAAGTACAATTATTTGCTTAAAAAGCGTCATTTAAATAATAAAAAACATTAAAAATATTAAAAATTTACATGTTTCGACTCTTTCATTGAGTCATCTTCAGAATATATATATATATATATAAACTACAAACACAATGCCAATTGTGACGTTATACTGATGATGCAATGACCTAACCCATAAATTTTGCCTTTACTAAAATTTTTTAAACTTATGATCATCATACAATTTCGTTTTTCACACTGTCGAATAGAAAAAGCTTCTGTCAAATGAAATTTATTTGAAAATTGTATCTCAATTTTTTCATGTGAATGGATTTTAAAGTAATTTTCAATCATGGATATTTTTAATTTGCATGCAGCCAGGGATAAGATTTCCGCACTTTTTCACACCAGTATTTTGTTAGAGTAAATGATATTTCATTTAATCGGGACACTCTCTTGATTTAACAGAACAACATTTTCTTTAAGAATATACCGGTGTGCAAAAACGTGGAAATCTCATCCCTACATGCAGCCCAATTACGAAAGATATACCTGTTTGCTCTTAATGCAATATTATAAAGTAAAGACATTGTTGAACTATGAGTAACTCTAGCATCATATTGTTGGTGGCAATAACCTAACCCAACCATAAATTTAACTTTTACTTCAATTTGACCTTTAAACATCGCACATTTGATTATTCCAAAATCTAATAGAATACAAAAAGTACTTTCAGTAATTTTTTTTTTTTTTTTTTTTTTTTGGGGGGGGGGGGGGGGAAGCTTACCTCAATTTACGGATTGTTTATTAATTTTAAATTAATTTTCAGTCACGGATATATTTTTAAATATACCTGTAACCCAATTCAGAAAGATATATCCGTTAGCTATTAATGCAATATTATGAAGAAAAGACTTATCTATGAGTAACGCCTAGCACCATATTGTTGGTGGCAACAACCTATCCGTACCATAAATTACGCTTTTACTGCAATTTGATCTCTAAGCATCATGCATCCCATTATTTCAACGTCTAACAAAAAAGTCTGTCAGTCATGAAATTTTGTTTAAAAAAGAAAAAAAGCTTACCCTAAAAAATAGTAGCTATAATTTCTATTTAATATAAATCGTACAAAAATCGTATTTTATGTAACCGTATTCGATACAAATCGTAGAATGTTATCACTGCATTTCAGGTATTAAAACATTTATCTAAATGATATAATTAAAGATTACAAAGAAATCCTTATAATATTATAAATGTCAATGTGTGTCCGAATGTTTGAATGAAGTCAGCATATAAACGAATGAATTAATGCTTTTGTATTTTTGGATATAGATGGATTACAACCCGGAAATGAACATAGGCTATGTTTAATTTGTTTTATTCAAATATTTTGCTTAATAATCCGAAATTTCATTATTTTTCATACACAATGAATTGACATTTTTCCGATAAAATTTAACCATCTTCCTTTTTTCGTTGCCAAAAAATAAAAACTTAGAATAATAATTTAATTTCTAATTGAAAGATTAAAACGGAAATTTTCAAGTATTTTTAATAATACAATGTACATGAATTTTGAGTAAGTGCGGAAAGAAGGCAAATGTGACGTCATATATGGAAAATATAAAACGGATATGCTTTGATGTTGAAATAAAATGAGATTGTGTTATGGTATTAATTCTTATTATTTAAAGAAAATTGTTATCAAGGCTTACGGTTTATCGTCTGCGCACGGTTTACACAAAGATTTAAATTTCAATTTAAAATTAAAAAAAAAACTTTTAAAGGACAAATGGATAGCAAATGTCAATAATATGTACAGTAAAATTATCAATGTCGAAAATGACGTAATGATTAGCAGGAAATATGTATTTTCATTCTTAAAAAGTAAAAAAATAACTAGATAGAAAGGTTATGTTCTGTAATCGGGTTCGTAATCAATTTGCTTTTTTTAGAGAAAGAAATTAGGTGCAAAAGAAAATACATTGTTGTAAACCGGTTTGTTTTTTTGTGTGGTACAGACTTAATAATATTCCAGATGACCAATTCTTCGCCCACCTTTGATGGCAAGTATGATTGTAAAACATATAAAACAGTATCATCCGATAATTTTCTTGGCACAGGTGCCATATACGCACTTGGTTTGGCGCGATCTGTTTTTGATACCAATTTGGAGAAAACATCGTTTTCGAATACCAGTTACATGTATATTTTTAAATTAGGTTCTATTACTTAAAAAGGTAAATAACAATAAATAAAAAAAAGTTTCATTAAGAGCTATAGAACAAAGCAATTTATATAATTTTAAAAGAAAATTAAAGTAAATAAACTATTTATGTTTGGGAAAGCGTGCTAAGCATTGTATCCTGTTACTTTTATTCATAATTTAATTTACTTGGACTCCCTTAACCCTCTCGCTGCGCAACCCGAGATTTCCTCGGGCAACGTAAAAGTAGCAAAATTTGCGCAATCCGGGATTTCCTTGGGGATTCATTTTTTCCACTGGCGACTATTTTTTATTTCAACTCGGACCACTTTTTAAATAAAAAAAATTCATATAGACTTCAACTACATCTATAAGAGAAATATACTGCAAAATTGATTTTCTTACAATAGTGGTGCGAGACTATAAAAAATAGTCTCCATTGACAGTCCTGATTTCGCCTAATTTCTAATATCATATCCCATTTGAGATCTTGAACTCTTTTACAAAAAATGTTTACATATTTAAACTCTAAGCTATATATAGATTTGAAATATGTAATAAAAAATGCTTGATATTTGAACATATTTTGATTTTTTAAAAAATACGCAGCGAGAGGGTTAAATATAATTAATATAATCCCTTAAGCTAATATTAGTTTTTGTTGCATTAAAATATCTCCATTTGTTGATTTTCTGTAAGCAAGTAAACCCTATTGGTTTACAATGGAAGTCTATGGGAATTTGGCGAATTATTAGAGATATCGCCAAGTTCGCGTCACTTTTGGTGGCAAAATACGGTCCTCTACGGATAACCCCTTATAAATACAGAGATGCATTAAATGCTGTTCAATAACCAATGAGATGCGTTTCATTTGGGCGTTGCCATTAAACAATTAACAAATAATTGCGATTTATGTGCCACGTACGATAGCGTATTATATATATATATGTAGATTGTCTTTTATAAAATGTGATAAACAATTGGTTTATTATATATTTTTTTAATTATCGGAAGGGAAATGCTTTGCTTAATTAATTCATTTCTTCTTTTCATGTTACGTGAACGACGTCACGGGTAACAGCTAGTAGGGAATAAATTGTAGCATCCAGTTTTTAGAGTCAGTTTGAAATTATATTGATGACATTGACGTCATATCTAGCAAACGATTTTTTTTTTTTTTTTTTTTTTTTTACTATTATCATTTTCCTTATTTGATTCTTGATATTGAAACGACTTCATTAAAATAGATTTTTTAACATTCAACTAAAGTACTTCTAAGGTCATTTTAAAACATGCTTAGTTAAAGTTTTTACATAAATATATGAAAAATGTGCATTTTCTGATTAGAATGACGTCGATTTCAAAAATGTAAAAATATAGCAGTCGAGTCTGAATTTTTATTGGCTAGTAAAACAAAGTACTCGAGTTATCAATTTTTTTTCAAATTATTGAGCAGTTTTTTAGATGTGTGGCAACAGGAAAGAAGCTATTGAATTTGAAAATTTAAAATGAGATATTTCTATAATGTTAAATTATGAAAGATGATAGAAAAAAAGGGATAAATATTGGTCTGGTGATTTTTTAAAGGTGACAGGGATCTATTCCACGTTCTAAAGCCTATGTACAGCAAGTTTCGTGCAAATCGGTCAAAAATTAAAGATTTGTATAAAGGACATACACACAGAGAACGGCTTTTATATATATAGATATAGATATATAACCATTAAATAAACATTACCGACCACCAACAAAAATATATATATCTGTGATTTAATAGTTATTATTCGCAAAAAGTTTTATTATATATATACCGGGTGTCCTAAAAAGGACTGACTGATTTTAAAAATCAATAACTTGCAAACGGTGACAGATATTTGAAAAATTCTTGCAGGAGGGTTATGCATAAGGTCAAAAGTTTTTTACCGTGATTTTCGATTTTAGTTCGAATTATAAACAATAGATGGCGCTGCGATCAATAGACGCTAAATTCAGGCTCGATTGTTGGTACTTTCGCGCCCACTGAATACATTTTCATCTCCTTTTTCCGCATGGATGAAGAGAAAGGTAAAAAAAATCGAGCCTGTATTTAGCGTCTATTGATCGCAGCGCCATCTATTGTTTGTAATTCGAACTAAAATCGAAAACCACTGTAAAAAAAACTTTTGACCTTATGCATAACCCTCCTGCAAGAATTTTTTAAATATCTGTCACCGTTTGCAAGTTATTGATTTTTAAAATCAGTCAGTCCTTTTTAGGACACCCGGTATAATATGTTGCAATAAAAGTGTAATATACATCACACGTGAACAATGTAAAATATTATGCTATTATATGCAATATATATATTTAAAATAACGATTATTATTATTATTGAGATTTTTGTTTTTATCTTTATTTATTAATTTATTATCAGTAGCTTTACAATTTTTATTCGAAATCTAATATTGTGATTATAATTTTACTACATAATACCACTTGGGAGCTAATGTTATATAATTAAAATAAAATATCTATTTAAAGGCAATAATAGTATCTTTTAAGTTGACGTAGAAAAATATTTTTATATATCTAGATGGAACTTCAATTACTTATTTTTAGTTAACCTGCTAGAACTTTAATATCGATTGCAAACATCTGAGTAAACAATAAAAAAGTTATAAGCAACTTATTATAACAATCTCATTATTTTATCATAATTTGGCCAATGTTGTTTTAGAGTTGTTGATAATTTTCTTAATAGAAAATTAAATCAAATTTAATAATTAATTATATATTATGTTATTAGCTGTATAACAATTGGTTTTGTGTTCAGTATGAGAAATATATACGCTTTTTTTTAATACATCAAGTTATTGTGAGTAGCAGCGCTATTACTCGTAAAATGTATTTTTTCCTTCCAGGGAAAGAAGTTCGGTTCACCGATAGCCAATGAAATTGCCGGTTTTTGCACTAATCCTAAAAGTCTTATGGAAAATCAAATTTCGCCATTCAAGTAGACACTCCACCACTGCTGTAGTACAACTACCTGGAGTCGCTGCTCGGTCACTCTACCTTTTCCCCCGACCCTCTTTGTGCGTAATCTCTCCGATCGTGTAATGTCTCCTGTCTTTACCTTATATAAACAACGATTCTAATCTTTACAATTAAGAAATGAAAAATCAGTGAAAAGTGCGCTATGTTGACATAATCATATCAACTTTTCCCCTTAGCTTTATTAATGTAAAGATACCTTTCAAGCTAAGCATAGCGTCACTGGCGCAAACTTTTCAAACATACTTTATATACGTACTTTTATGCTAAACCACAGTATATTCAAATAAAAATACATTTTATATTTAATTATAATGAAAAACTAATAAAGTCATAATGCATAAAGATAAACAAACCCAATAGACAATAGTTGCTGAACAGTTGGCAGTAAACGAAGTCGCAAAGGTGGCAACATTTCGCCAAATTTGGCGATATTTGGTGAAATTGGAGAAATGTGTGCTGGAAAATTGACTTTGAAGATTACCAATGCCAAAACACATGCTTCGTGCCAAATGAAAGATTGTTGCCAAATTTGTGGTGACATTTTAACGACATTTATCGAAAAAAATTGGCTTCAGAGTCTGAAGGAATTTTCTAGAAATTCGCAATAGAAGCCGAGATACGTGATTTAATCAATTTCTAGTACAGGGTTCTAATACAAAGCTAAATTTAACCAAGCTTAGCTCGATCTTCCCAGCTGGTTAAATAAAAATAACTTTTTGAAGAAAATGGTTTTTGAGATGATGAAGAACAATATTTGAAATATTTTTGAAATTGAACCTATATTTTTAAACCTAATGGTTTAGAATTAGCTGTTGGATAACGATAAGAGAAGACGCTCTGTATATCATTGTCATCGTCGAATTGAGTACCCTTATTAAAAGAATAAAACAATTATATTGAAATTTTATATGAAAAAGTAGATTTTGTTGTCGTTTTAAAAATAAATTTCATAAATGGAAGGAAATTTAAAAATATAATGCAATTTATTTCATGACTGAATGTTACTTACAAAATAGTTCATTTAAAAACAGGAGTATTTGCTTTTGAAGTTGGAAAAAAAAACATACAAAAGACGCAGTAATTATTTCAGTACTTACTACGTCTAAATAAAAGATAGCACTGCAAAAGTACATTTTATCTTTCAGGATCAGAAATTATTTCTACGATGTCTAAGCGTTTGAACTATTTCATAAATTCAATTTTTAAAAGGCTTACTTTTAAAAGCATTTTTTTCCTTTTTATTTGCGTTCTTGTAAATTTCCAGCTTTGAAATCCAGAATTTAAGAAATAAACCTTTCTAAGGATAATTAACTTGCGTCTAAATAATAAATGTCAAAATATTTTAAAATAATTTATCTGAATGGGAAAATATTCAAAAATAGGTTCTTAAACATTTACTCCGACAGCACGTTTTACTGTGATTTAAAATTTCAAATAGATATATTATTATCATTTTCGTTTGCTTCATGTTTAAAAGTGGCAGCCATAATTTCAATAAAACTTGGTTTGTAGTTCCGGTTGTGTAAATATTTCTAAGATTTCAAAAGTACTGTATAGTTTTAAAATATATTACTTGTTTGAGATTCTAAAAATACTTACTAATGAATCCCTGTGACTAATAAAAAAAGGTGATTTCTGAAAATAGAGGGCTGCCACTGGCGACTACTTTTTAATTCTATCTCGCACCAGTTTCTTAAAACAAAAATCTTTCAAATATAGGGTAATTCCGGGATTTATGCCGCACATTTTTTTTTAATTTGCGTATTAAGTCCCATGGTGGACATAAAATAAAAAAAATCATCCTGTGCTATTCAATGTTAAATATACAACGCGTGTAGTGCGACAAAATATTCAAAACAAATTATTAATATTTTTTAACGATTTTTTTCTAAAACTGCGGCGCGTCACCCGTACATTCAGGATGAGACGCCGCACTTGTGCGGTAGTAATGCCGCGCTTGTAATAAGAACAGGATGAAATTATAAATAAAAATATTTTAAAAAAATATTTGGACTATAATTAACGATGTAATAACAAATCGAAACTACATGTGTACAATGAAACGTATTAATAGATTCAAATTAATAATTGTTGCCTACTTTCACTATTAAAATTATCGACTTATTTTTTTTTTTACATTAAATTTTAATTGTTATTTCAGCAACAGCGTAATATCAATGTATTAGAAAGGGAAAAGAAAAAAAAGTAAAATTGTGTTTATACATAAAATATTTGTTAACCCTTTCGGGATCGGTGGCTTTTACACACATTTTATTCCGTTGGTATACCACTTTTTTAAAAGAAGTTACCTTTGCTTAAATAATCATGAAAAGGCTCTAATTAAACAAAGGAAGTATTGCTTTTCTTTTTTACTCTTGCCAGAAACAAATTATGTAAGCTCTTTCTCTATAAAGGTGCTTATATGCACCTATAGTCCCGAATGGATTAAAAGACCTGTTTTTTCGACTACAATCTACAGAAAAAGTGTCGAAAAAGTACAGTCTTTTTGTAACTACATTTAAACACATGATTTAAATTTACTACATTTAAACACTCTTTTTTAGAGTAGTTTGCAAAGAACGTCTGCGTTACGCGTAATCCAATTTTTCGTTATTATCATCTTGACTTGCCCTTCCTACTTTTTATTTCCCCCTTTTTCTCCTTTGGTTTTAGTAAACTTGATAACATGCCTAACATGGTTAGTCTGTGCAAAAAGAAAAGGAAAAGTTTATAACACTTAATCATCCCGTACAAAAGAAACTGCGGCATGTATACCGGAACAGCAGTGCGGCATGTATCCCATTTTGCATGGTGTGGACGTCGGCCATCACAGTTACCTGCCATCGCTAAGGGGAAAGGCGTAACCATACACACAGTACTCTATACAAACGCTACACTTAGTTTTGACTTCGAAATCATGCATGCATTTAGTAATTAGTGTATGAAAAGTAATTAAACATAACGTGTTTAAAAGTTTGGACAGTAAAATCATGCACTTACGTCAAATTAAGGATTGTACTTCTACAAGTAAAATTCGAAATGGGATTCACGCTATACACTGGTTAAAATAATCTCATTGCGCACCTATACTGCGCGTTTGACGATAATCTATCGATAATTACAAGAAATACAAGGGGTGCAGCATCTATCCCGTATGCGGCGACTCTCCCGGAGTTACCCTACTTTGACAACATGTGCAAGAAATATATATATAATAAAAAAATATTTTTTTTTAATTAGTGGTGCAAATGAAATGTAAAAATAATCGCTAATGATAGCCCTGGAAATACCGCTGCTGGAATATTTAAGTAATGGTTCAAGAAATCATACCCACATTTTTCACTAATATATTTCAAATATAAATCATCATATAATAGAATTAACTTTTAAAAAATACATATGTATAAAAAAAAAGATCATTTTACAGCGTATAATTATTTTTACAAAAGTAAAAATGCACATGTGTAATGCAAAAAAAATGGGCGGCGCTGTATCATGGCACACGACCGTTGGTTTAAGGTATCTATATGTTAAAACAAAAAAAAAAAAGACTTTGGATCAATTTTTTTTTAATTTTTATAAATTTTAAGTATAAAATTGTTAATTATTATTACAAATCGGTATAAAAATATGGCACAGACATACAAATAAGAAATTTAAGTTTTTTTAAATAATTTTATTTAAAAAAATAACAAAATTATCCGGGAAAATTCCTATTTTCTTAAAACTGTTTAAATTTAAAACTATTAAATATAAATACATTTTATGAATTCTATAATAAATATAATAATGTTATACAAAAACTAGAAAATTTTTATAGCAATAAAGTGAATATTTTAAAATTTATAGGCATAAAAAGATAAACAACGCTTAAAATTCCTGAAAAACATTAATAATTCATAAATTAAGACCGTGTAACTAATAAACTTTTCTATAAGTCATCATAAGAATAGTCTGCTTCCTTTTCTATTCATTTTTTCTGGTATGAAATATATTTTTTTTTTTCAATTCTCAAAATAATGTAACTTTCCTGTTCCAAATAGGATGTTAGAGGTTTTTCTTCGAAAACTATAACCCAAAGAAGATTGCTCCTGGCACTATTAGATTTTATTCAGTGCATACCAAGGCTCACGTACAGTTACTGTATAATTATAAAGGAAATTAAGTAAAGGAGAAATTACAAGGTTACAACCGCAACAATGAAAAATAAAAAATAATTTTTTTTAATTATATATTACTTAAAATTACTTGTCTAATTACGCTGACGCATAAAATTAAAAAATAATAATATAACAAACGGAAAAACTTTAGTTTTAAGGTTTCGGAACTTAGGTGTTCGGATATGAAATATGACAGGCAATGTCTTGGATGAACTCCTTTAATCAAGTATATATTTTTAGGAAACTTTTTCATTGGTATAGCAAACACATAGAAAGCTACGTTCAACTACTGAAGCTCCACTCTCAGAAATACTTTCTTCACTTCGCATAAATAGTCCTAACTGCACTGTACCAGAGTATAACTGAGAATTGAAGAATGTCTGTTTCTTTTTTCTTTGTGACAAGAAAGAAAATATCCGCCAATTGAAGAAATTTCCATTCTTTTCCGTTCTAGGACAGAAAATTTATGTAATCTGAAAAAAAGCGGTTGTTAAAAAATACTTCTCTCGTTCTTCCGTGGATGGCCTTTGCTTTGAACCTGGGACCTCACGTTTCGAAGTGAGCACCTTAAGGCTAATGTCAGACGAACGTCTTTTTGCATGCTTTTTTCCTTACGTATCATCCTTACACAATGCTAGCGACATTGTGTAGGGATGATACGTAAGGGAAAAAGCGTGCAAAAAGACGTTCGTCTGACATTAGCCTAACCACTAGGTTAGCGAACGCTTGTGAGAGGACGAGTTTAATATCCCGATATGGGTTTCTCCAGATGGGGGCTTCGTAAGTCGTGTGAAATTTCTTGTTCCGAAAGGTCGGAAATTTAAACTTAATTGCAGGAATATTTCGTCGTTATGAAATAATGGTTCGCCTTTTATATTTTTATAGAATACTAGAGGATAAAATTTATTACATATTAGACATATTTTTAATAAGACATAATTTGAAAGTTAGATGTAAAATATGAACATTATATTTTTAATTAAATTAGAGAAGAAATGTTTACTTGTAAGATTAAAATTGATTTTTTTTATTTCATTGAACTACTATATATTTTTTAAATGTGTTCGTTTAAAAAATATTTTACATGATTTTTTTTTTTTTTTTTAATATAGAAAAAAAATAAATAGTAAATAAGTTTAAATTAATGAGAAACTTGCTACTTTATGAAATTTGATCGCATTATTTTTGTTTGTTTCTTTTTAAATAAATTAGAAATTTTAATTTATTGAAATTTCTGTTTTTGATTTTAAAAATAAATTTAAACTTTGGTCATTAATACAGTCAATACGCATGCGTGCTAGGAATAAAGGGAATTTTTCCCTCTTTTCAGACATTCGGGGAGAATTAACGGAAAAAACGTGTTTTCTAGGAGTAGAGAAATTTATTTGTTTAAAAATTACAATACTTTAGTGTATAAAGACGAATTTTTCTGACTGTGTATTAAAATAAATGATTAAGGAAGTTTCTAAAAACTGTTCTAATCAAATAATGACTCAAGTAAATTTATATCATTTCTCTAACGATGCCGACACACTTTGTAACCGGTTATATGATTATGAATACTTCGTAACTGATCAGGCTTCTTTCCAAAAATATTGGAATCTCATTCCCATTTTTATCCAAAACATTGGGTCGTCTTACATTTATAACATAACTGGGACATTCTACGAAAAATGGGAAATATTTTTCACAGAATAAGTTTTAGGTAGATTTAGTAAGAAATACTACCTATTACATTCTCCCCTACGTTAGAATTTCTGGAACATTTTACGCCGATCATGTTCCCTAATGTCCATGATCACAAAAGCACCTACAGTTAAACTTTATATATATATATATGGGGCATTTTCACAATCTTTTGACTTTTGGGGAAAAAAATTTGGCGAAATTAATCTTGCTAAAATAACATTTCAATCTGATAGACGAATACATTAATGATTCAAAATAATTAAAAAATGGTCAGCAGCGAAAAAAAATTTATTTAACTGAGGTTTAAGTAACTTGCGAGTTCAATTTTCCTTACCATTTTACCACTATAACTTTTTATTTTCTTCTAAATTTTTACTTAAAATGAATTTACATAGTACCCACAGGACATTCAAATAAGAAATAATGACAATGTAGTATTTTTAGTACAAAATTTTGGTATAACATTGTCTTAAAGGGGTGTTAAAGAAGGGGCGGTAATGTAAAAAAGAGGATGGTACAGGAATAAAGAGACGAAATGATGAAAAAGGGACGGTAAGGATGGAATAGCAAGGAAAATTACCACTTATTTTAGGCAGATCAAGATAAGACTAAGTTGTAGCCAAAATGTTCACTGATTTTTAGAAACAGTTATTTACATTGGATTAAATTAAAATAATAATAATAATTTACCTCGAAAAGTGCGGGAATAAACCTTGCGGACGGTGAGACTACCAATAAAGCCACGATGCTTGAAATTGATATTTAAATGCTGATTTAAATTCTACAGTAAATTTCCTGCCAAAGAATTTTAGACATTATTTCTCTAGCACACTTCTGCATGAGAAAAAACTTGAAAAAAATTCTGTGGCTGCATCTGAAGTGATTTCTGTATAAGCTTAGCAAGAGGGGCGGTAAGGATGAAAAACCCAGGGACAGAGTTCAAAAAATAATATCAACCGTAAAAATGTGTGCAAGTTAATTTTTTGCTACATATATATATAAAACAATTGTCCTAGTTTCGGAAAAAAATTACATCGAATTACTCTTATTGAAACAATTTTATACAGACAGCTCCAAACTTAAAAATCAGCATCAGGGACACGGGACGGTATAGGAGTTTTCCAGGTGTTTGGACGCCAACATCGTCCAAAACTTATTTATCTCGTTAATATTGTTGTGCAATCATGCAATGGGGTGTTCCCAAGTATATGAAATAAAAAAAAAACACAAAAAGTGTATTAATATAAAAATTATTATTCAGGGACATGAAAGTCAAAAGATTGTGAGAATGCCCCCATATATATATATATATATATATATATATTACAAAATTTAAATTTTTTCGCAAAAGTTACAATTATTCTGTATAAATTTCTCTTTTTTATAATATTCCATATAGTGTACCGGCTTATTAAGTTAAAACCCTTGTCTATTAATCTTCATAAGATCCTAATCCATCTAATTATATTTATTCCAAAGTGCGTAAATCTAAAAATTACTCTTAATTATTTATACTTCTTTAATAAAACCTTTTTATTATTTAAATTCCTATTAAAATTTGCTATGAAAACCCGGTATATAAAATCCCCTAAATTCTTTATTTACTTACTGAAATATTATAACTCATAATTTATCCCTTCTAAAAAACCTATTTATTTATTTTCATTCTTCTATAATATATATATATATATATTCAGGTGTCTTCAAAAATAGTTCAATGCTTTAAAACTTACACAGAAATAAATTCATTTTTCTTTTTTATCGTCTGGCGGAGAAAAAAGTTATTTACAGAGGCAGTCTCGACGGCAGAGACTAATTTTTGTGTATACCTTGTGCGTCTGGTTCCCGGGCTTTAGAATATTTTGGAACAATCTTTGGCGCCAGAAAACTGGTTTAAAATCTTTTTTATCTTGGCTTTCAGGCGAGTCGGCAGTCTTGCGCATGTGCGCACTCGGCTATTTTAGGAGCACATCTCTGGAGCTCTCGTATCGCCGGAGTCAACTTGCATTATGATGACGTCATTGAAATGATTAGCGCCGCCCTCTTTTGACGTATTCGTTGCGCGATTGATAACAGGAGGTTATTTTGGTTTCGTTTTCCAATCAGTGGAAACATTTTGAATTCTGCAGCTTGTAATTCGATTTTCATTAATTTCCGGTAAATTTCAATTTAGCTAATGAATTTAAATTCTGCCTTTTAATTACTCTGTCAACCCCGTATTCATCATTTAAGTACTAAAACACGTTAATTTTTAAATCAGATTTTGGTTTGATGTTGTGCTAAAAAGATGTAGTTTTTCAATGTAGTGTTTTCGCGACGCGGGCCTTGCCGTCGAATGCCGCTAAGTTTGCCGAATGAAAACGTCCGTATAATGGGTCGTATTTTTGTGGATACTTTTTGTCATGTCATAATTTAATTTTTAAAGATGTGCTGCTCTCATCAAAAGGAATTCCATGGAACAATTTCACGTTTGCTGTAATTTTTCTCATTTTAAAAGATTCTGTTCTTTTATTTCGAAATGGTGACCAGAAGCAAGAATTTCCTAATCTTCTATTACTAACAGCTGAAAATAAAGAATTTATTTATTTCATCAATTTGCCTCTTCACTGTGTTCCTGTAAAGTAAGAATTCTCCATTTTTATTATTTCCTTAACGATCAATAGTTTGTTTAAAAGAACTTCGCAATATGTACAGTCGTGGAAAAAAAAAGTAAACACCCCCTACTAACTCCGCAACAAATTATCGTAGAAGAAAGTTACTGGTACCGAACGATTTTAAATAAAGTCTACTTTTAAATGATGTATATAAAATTTGCTTAGGGGGCCATCTACATATTAAAACGAACCATAACTTCATTTTTTTCAATGGCAATACCCAATTCTGACAGCATAAATGAACTCTACACTCTTCAATTAGCCTAAAAACAAATTTTGATGCAATGCGTACCACAAGTTTCCGAGAAATTAATTATTTTAAAACGAGCGTATTTTAAGGGCTGTATCCAAATTGAAGCTGGGTTCTCGATTGCTAACCGAGAGAGCCGCCTTCTTGATCAAGGCACCTTAAGCAGTCAATGCAGTCTGTTAGATAACAAGGCAGCAGAAGAAATTTCAAAATATGTACTTACTTCAATCATAGACGGCCCTTTAAACCATCATTTTGCCGTTTTTTAAGCATAATTTGAAAACTACTTGGAAGAAAAATGTGAATTTGGGATTTTAATAAAGCAGGACTTAATAAATCTAAATCCATCAAAAAAATTGTAGGTTGCAATTCATTATTTTTTCGAATATTAATTTCATAATTCATAATTCATATCATAAAATTATAAAATTGCAAATTCAGCGTATTTATGTTTGGGCACATTAGTTTTATTTCTAAACAAAAAATTAGCACATTAGGAGCATAATTTCAGAAGATATAAATAAAAATATGAAAACGTAATTTAACATTAGAAGCACTAAACTTTGAATGTTTATAATTCAAAAACTTATCATTCAAATGACTTGAAATTTGGTGTCTAGGCATATTTTGAACCGAAGATTTGAAATATCTCGTTAAAATTGGGTATTGCTATTGAAAAAAATGAGGTTTGGGTTCGTTTTAATATGTAGATGACCCCCTAAGCAAATTTTATATACATCATTTAAAAGTAGACTTTATTTCAAATCGTTCGGTACCAGTAACTTTCGTCTACGATAATTTGTTAAAGAGTTAGTAGGGGGGGTGTTTATTTTTTTTTCCACGACTGTACTTTAACCACTTAACGATCTCATCATTTTATTACCGTCACAACCATAGCAGTATCTCAAAACAGCTAACTCTGTCAAAAACATTGTCTTAAAATTCTGAGTAAAATGAGTACCTACACTTAATATGTTTGTTCAATATTAAGACCGCAATTTTGAGATATTTTTAAGTTAACTTAGTCTCTCCTCGCTTCAAGCTCTTGATTTGAAAATTTTTGAAATTAGAATAGCGACCTTAACATTGAACAAAAATATTAATGGTGGTACTCATTTTATTCAGAATTTTAAGCTCTACAACATTTGTACTGGCAATGTTTTTTTTAGAGTTAGCTGTTTTATTCTATTTTAAGAATAAAATTCTGAGGCAGTCATATATTTTTTTAATTGATTGAAAATTTTGGAATTGAAAATATTTTTGAAGAATAATTATTGAATTTGAAATGTTTTGAATTTATGTTCTCAAATAATTAAAATGAATTTGAAGATTGGCAAAAATTGTTCTCAAGAACATAATGTGATATTTTAGGAGGCATGGCTTTTGGGTTATATTTTTTAATTTTCTACTCATTAATGGCACTTTAAATCATTTATAAATTTGAATTTCAATATATATATTTTTTAAAAAAAGATCGAAATTTTTATTGAAGCATTTTTTTTAATTCATGTAAACTGAGAAGTTGTGTTTTTATCTCAAAGTGTTCTCATCAATTATGCCTATTTTCTCCAACTGAAGTTTGGTATTCTTCAAGTAATTTATAGTAGTAATTATCCTGTATGATTATTTTGAAGTATTGCCTGCTTCTCTGAATAACAAAAATATAATATGAAAATTTATAGACAGTTATCCCCCTTTGAAAATTCTTATACTCACTCCTCAGATGATTTGCTGTATACATCACTAATATTTAAAGAACTTTTTCAAAAGTTTAAAGAACTCTTCCTATTTTTTTTATTTACCTATTGATGTTGTTATAGAACTCTCAGCTAACAAATTGAAAGTATTCAAAATTTTCATTGCTTCAATTCTCTTTGGCAAATTCAATTTTCTCACAAATTTATAAGTCTATGCACGACATATCCACATCGACATCATCATACCTTATTCTCATGTTGTTTATATAAGTAAAAAGAGCAACATTAATTTTTTTTCATTTAAAATGAAGTGGGGCTTCTTCAGTCCTGTAACAGTTCTACTTAAAAATTTCATTCACCATAAGAAAAATATTTTTTTCTTGCCAATAGTGAAGATTGCTTTTATATATTTATTAATTATCAGTAGTTCTTAAGTTATGTGTTTTTGCCATATTTAATTATGACTGTTCCTGTGTATGCTACTAGAAATTTTTTTTACCTGTAATGACATTCTTTAGACTTTTCTTCCATTCATCTGTTGCTTACCTGATGAAGGTGGTCAGTGGTTTTCTGTGACATCCATTTCTTCTGTTCTCTTCTCTGTTGTTGCACATGTTATCATAGAAGCTAAAAATTATAAAATTACCTACCTACTTTTTCAAAAGTTTCCTACACCTATAATAGTTTAACTTTTTTGTGTGTATGTTTCGTATTCAGCCATGAGATGCCTGGTGAAGATGTTGTTCCTTTATAGGCAAAATATCCATTTATGAAACCACTTCATTAGTGTTCTTCGGTTTGTGAAGCTACAAAAAGTGTTTACTATTTAGTTCTCTTCAATAAATAAATAAATAAATAACTTTCATTACTGATTATGATAGTGTGTCAGTTAACGTTTCTCATGTGAGAATAAATATCCTCATCAAGTGAAATTGTTGACTTGTCTGCTGCTAGAACTCAGTTACTCACACCATATCATTATTGTAAGTCTTCTCAAAACAAGGAAGTTTAAATTTATATTACCTGAAAATTACTGATGCATTTTACCTTCAATAACTTTATTTCATTATGCTACATTTTCTCCAAATATTCTAGCAGGTGCAATTAAAATTCTTCAGAGTTGATTTTTGCTTGTGTGTAGTAACTTCATCTTCACATTGCAAAATTTTTGTATTCATTTTGAAGATTTTTGTTTTATGAAGAAATTGCATAGTAAAAATGATTCATTCATTTTGAAGTTTTCAGTGTTTTATGAAGAAAGTGAAATTTAAAAATTAATGTCTTCTCTTCATACCTACAAATAATGCAAGAATATTACAGAATAGCACGATTATAGATGAAATTTTTACCAGCGCATTTATATATAGAGAGAGAATTTTTTTTCTATAAATCATCTAGTGAAATTTGAATAAAAAAAAGTGCTTCTTGACCTCAATTACCTGATTATGTCCTAAGAGGTATGTGTGACCATACTACATTTTATTATTAAGTGCACCACCGACTTCTCGTCTTTGTTAATGTTCTGCAAGAGTGATTCATGTATGCGTCGCAGGAGTTATGATTGCTCTGCATTGATGAGTGTTGTCGTCAGCTAGTCCTTCAAAAAAAAAAAGAATGCAATGCATTTTCATATTCTACAAAGTGTGTTGTCATAATTAAAATGTTCTGATGTCATCGTGCAAAAATCATCTATATTTTGATGATTGTTATGTGAATGTTCCAGTTTTTCGACATGATCTATTCACATCTACAAATGTTTTGGCGTATGCAATTGTCTATTTTAGTGCTTGTGTACAACCTTAAGATGCAATACTAGTACCAGTGTACCACCTCAATCTGTGTTGCTAAACTTTCAGTGACATCAATTTATCTTTAATAGCCTTGTTCCATATGGCTCTGGCCTCAATGAGCATTATTTTGAATCCAAGAACATTGTCTTTACCTCCTGCAGTTACACAATATTATTATATTCTTATGTATAATTAAATTTTTCTTTTACCTAAGATGTTGGGAGCCTTGTTACGAAATCTAAGCCACCTAAGATTTTACGTAGGAGTTCTTATATGTATTTATTATTGTTCATGGGCACGGTGGTGGCTATGTAGGGGCACGGTGGTCATCAACATGGTTGTGGACTTCGATATTTACATATATATATCTAATGTTTTGTTTGTTTGCAGTGTTGCTGATGATTTCATCTTCATCATTATCATCATTGTGGGCCTAACATTGAATTATAATAATTTTATTTCTATATTATATTTAAATGATTATTTAAAATTTATATTCCTGGTACATGGTATTGTAGTTTTATAAACTCATGATTTTGTCAATTTTTTTTTCTTTCATTCTATATGTAAGTAGTTTTTTTTTTTTTTTTTTGGTGATCACCAGTCTCTCATATTTTAAAGAACAACCATGGTATATGTGTATTTGTCTAACAATATAGTAAAATTCTTTTGAGTCTCATACATATATATTAAGAATTCTTATGACTAATATATTGAAATTTTTATTTAGAGTAAAGTATAAAGTTCAAAGAAATTGTGTCTAAGATGGGTATTTATGACACTTAATTATCACATGTCTTTTAATTGAAATTGCAACTTGTTTCTATGGGATACTTTGTTTGGGTGATTGAGTAGTGCACGACTCAATTACACGATTGGTGTCACATACAATTGGTTGTCTATTTTATTTTAAATGAAATTACTAAGTTTGATACACTAAAATGATATATGATAATACATTATATTTTATGAAAATTTATTTATATATGGCCATTTCTTTTCCTTTCATGTTAAGAGTAATAAAGAAAACTCTTTATTTTTTTAGATATAATTCTAAAATTAGAAAGTACTAGGCATGTCAAACTACAAAAATATTTTTTGACTTTTTTGTTGCTTTTGTAATTGCAACTTTTATCAGAAGTTAATTCTGTTTTTATTTGGTAGCAAGATAGCAAAATTTATTATGACTAATCAATGATCTCAATTTTGTTTGTTAACTCAGAATATGTTAACATTTTTATCATGATAATTTTATGAGATCAAATAGAAGTTTTTGCCAGTATTACTGTATTTTTGGCATTTTTATTGTATACTTGTGCATTGTATACTTTTTGGATTACGAATGTTCTATGTATAATATATATTCCTTTTCTCTCTCTTATTTTTGGTCACCAATATTTTTTCCAGCACTTCAACGTTAACTTTAAATTTTAATGTTCGCCTTTAATGATTTTCTTTTTTGGCAGTTCAAAATTTTGTCATCCCATTTTCTGTAAAAGGTTTTTGATCGATTTTGCCTTTTACATCTCCTGGTCTTACAAAATTTTCTCGGTGAATGGAGGTAATGTGATAATACTTCTCACAGTATTTAAATTTGGTTTATTTTTATTGGTCTATTTAATTCCATAGTTATGATCGACCGCAATAATTATTTCTTATCGGCTGCGATCCGAGATCCGATCGGCTGCGATTTTCGCCCACCGATCTTTTTTCTCTTGGCTTTCAGGCGAGTCGGCAGTCTTGCGCATGCGCGCACACCGCTATTTTAGGAGCACATCTCTGGAGATCTCGTATCGCCGGAGTCAACTTGCATTATGATGACGTCATTGAAATGATTAGCACCACCCTCTTTCGACGTATTCGTTGCGCGATTGATAACAGGAGGATATTTTGGTTTCGTTTTCCTATCAGTGGAAACATTTTGAATTCTGCAGCTTGTAATTCGATTTTCATTAATTTCCCGTAAATTTCAATTTAGCTAATCAATTTAAATTATGCCTTTTAATTACTTTGTCAACCCCGTATTCATCATTTAAATACTAAAACTCGTTAATTTTTAAATCAGATTTTGGTTTGATGTTGTGCTAAAAAGATGTAGTTTTTCAATGTAGTGCTTTCGTGGCGCGGGCCTCGCCTGCCGTCGAATTCCGCTAAGTTTGCCGAATAAAAACGTCCGTATAATGGGTCGTATTTTTGTGGATACTTTTT
This sequence comes from Maratus speciosus, assembly GCA_963932465.1. Taxonomy (NCBI): domain Eukaryota; kingdom Metazoa; phylum Arthropoda; class Arachnida; order Araneae; family Salticidae; genus Maratus; species Maratus speciosus. The sequence continues at coordinate 274,196,481 of OZ010792.1, read as the reverse complement.
GTCATGTCATAATTTAATTTTTAAATATGTGCTGCTCTCATCAAAAGGAATTCCATGGAACAATTTCACGTTTTCTGTTATTTTTCACATTTTAAGAGATTCTGTTCTTTTATTTCGAAATGGTGACCAGACGCAAGAATTTCCTAATCTTCTATTACTAACAGCTGAAAATAAAGAATTTATTTATTTCATCAATTTGCCTCTTCACTGTGTTCCTGTAAAGTAAGAAGTCTCCATTTTTATTATTTCCTTAACGATCAATAGTTTGTTTAAAAGAACCTCGCAATATGTACTTTAACCACTTAAGGATCATATCATTTTATTACCGTCACAACCATAACAGTATCTCAAAACAGCTAACTCTGTCAAAAACATTGTCAATACAAATGTTGTAGAGCTTAATATTCTGAGTAAAATGAGTACCTACACTTAATATTTTTGTTGAACATTATGTCACAATTCTACTTCAAAGTTTTAGACCCTTGCTCAGAGTGCTGAACTCAGAATTAATTTGAAGAAAACTGAAAATTGTCTTAATCCCTTCAGTTTAGGTCTAAAATGAACATACTACGTTTTCTTTCTCGTACTTGGGTGAATGTTAGAAAATATGTACATATTTATTTTCGAAAAACACGTTTTTTTTTAATTGTTCAACATTAAAGTCGAAATTCTATTTCAAAATTTTACCCGAATTGCTAATCAAGAGCTTGAAGCCAGAAGACACCAAGTTAACTTAACAATATCTCAAAATAGCTAACTCTATCAAAAACATTCTCCGTACAAAAGTTGTAGAGCCAAAAATTCTGAGTAAAATGAGTCCTACACATAATATTCTTGTTTAATATTAAGGGCGCAGTTTTGAGATATTGTTAAGTTAACTTGTTCTCACCTGGCTTCAAGCTCTTGATTTGAAATATTTTGAAGTGTAATTGCAACCTTAATGTTCAACAAAACTATTAAGTGTAGGTACTTATTTTACTCAGAATTTTAAGCTCTACAACATTTGTATTGACAATGTTTTTGACAGAGTTGGCTGTTTTGAGATATTGTTATTGTATTTTTAAAAAAAACGTGTTTTTTTACTATAAATTTGTACATTTATTCTAACGCTGACCTACTACGAGGGGGAAAACTTAGCATATTCATTCCAGACCTAAACTAAATGGATTAAAACAATTTCCAGCTTTCCCCTAATTAATTTCGAATTCAGCCTTTTTTCCCTCCCCTACCACTGGGCTAAATATGTCATTAAGTTTAGCTTTTTTCTACTGAAACACTGTATATTGATAATGTACATTTTATTAAAATATAATGATGATACTACATTTTCTTTTCAATGTTAATATAAATCAGTCAGTCTAAGTACTAATTTAATAACGTAATCGTGCAATTAAATACAGTAAAATATGCTCAGCGGAAGCACAAAACACTAGAAAAATATTTCGTTTTAGACATATTCCGTTTACACAGGTTTTTCTATATTAGTTTCGAGTTTGTCACCTGGTGGTACGGGGAAGTATGAACTTCGATTTAGTGGTGTGTAGGTCTATAAGTTTAGGAACCCTTTATTGTTTAGTTTTGTTGAAATAGATAGACTTTTGTAAGTTAGGATTATCTTTCTATTGTAAGTTCTTACTGTGTTTGCTTTTCTAATACATACGTTAAGTAAATGTATTGTTATCAGGTATGGTATTCCAAAATGGTATCTTACTAAATTTAGAAGGTGAGTATGAAGTGAATGCAGAATATACTTCGTTTGTCGATGAATTTGTATCCGAACATGGTCCTGTTTAAGTTATACAGTTTCCATTGATAAAAAAAGTAAATAATAATATTTTTGTCCCAGAAACAACAATCTGTTTTCTTTCAAAAATTTTCTTTAACCCCTTAACGCTCGAATTAAATTACGGTTTAAAAATTCAAATTGCTTATTGGCACCACTTTTATGAAAAAGAAATACGCACCTTATTTAATGACAGGTAAAACGATACTAAAATATAGCCAATTTTACTATTTTATAAAACAGGTGGGAATCAAACAATCTGAGTAAAAAGCATAGCCCGAGAATATGACGGGAGCGAGAATTAAGGGGTTTGAAAAAGACGTTAAAAGTTTTAAAGTTCGCCGGTTTTTATGATAAATACATTTAAGCTCATTTGAGAAAATATCTGACTGGCATAACAGTTGAACGCTAGTGTGCTTACAAAAAAGGAAAATAGTTTTAATATATTTTTCTGTAAATATGTTGAACAACTGATTCCATTTCTCTTTTGTTATTTATTCATTTTCTTCATTGGACTGTTAGACAATATTAACAAACTAAATTCTTCATGGAACATGTTCATGTATTTTTTTTCTTCTTAGAAATATTCCTAACGAAATCATGTGTAACATGTATGGACTTAAAAATTTTCTATGAAATTCGTAAAGTTAGTTTTGTCACACGGGACACTTAATTTTAGCCAAAAAAAGGGACGCCAGTAAACACTGAAAAACTTGCTTGGAAACTAAAAAATCGAAACATAGATTTTGCTATGAATAGAAAAACAAATTAAACAAAAATGGTTTAACATAAACATCTTATTTTCTATAAATACTAACAAAACATTTCATTGCAGTGATAAAATTAATTTTTACTTTAAATTCAAATACAAACATTCTATATTAGGAAAAAAGAAATACTTTGACGCAGATTATGATAGAGCAGTTTCTCAATTCTTCTAAGCTTAAAACGATATCATATATAGCTATAATTTAATAACTTTTCGCTAATGAAGTGTAAAGCTTTCAAAAGTGCTTTTTTACAGTTATTTTTATTTAATAGGAAAAAAATTCTTATCGGTACACAGACTGTTGTAGATCAGAAAAATTTAAATCAAATATTTTCGTTTCAAAGATGGGAAATTTAATTTTAGAGGAGGAAAAACAAAAATCAGAAAACTATTCGAATTTCAACGCTTAAATATATATTTCCTCAAAAAAGTAATTTAAAAATATCGAAAAGAAAAAAAAATCTAGCTGCATGATTTCATTTTCTCGTAAATAAAAGCATCCATCATCGATCTTTTATGTTATGTGAAAAATAAATCTGATAGCATCAATTCCAGTGGGAGAAAAGAAAATCTCTTCAGGATTAAATTGTGCAATCTTTTAAATGAATGAGCATGGATATATGAGTTCCAATTCGATTTTCAAATTATATTAGTTTCAGATTTTAAGCGACTTAGAACAAAGAAGTTTCGTGTCGGTAGTTATGTATACGTGTATGTATGTGTGTATGTATGTAAGTCTGCTATTGCCCAAACAACCACTGAACTATAGTGATTAGAAGATAATCTGTGGCAATCGACCAACCAAAAAGTACTAAAAAATTGAATCCCATAAATGTTGAATGATGCTGAACGATAAATAGCGATCGCAGCGACATCTGGTAGTTCAAACGCAAACATTGTATTCAATTTAGAAAACGTATGGGCATTGCGTTGTACTTCTACAGGATACAACGCAATGCCCGGTACACTCAAATAACTCTTCAACTAATGAAGCTTACAATACATGCATTGCTGTAAATGGTGCTGATACTGAGCATATTTAATTTGATTTTCTTATTAAAATAAATTATACTTTGCTTACATGTGTCAGTTTTACTCATAAATATGCAGCTACATTATGTCTAACTTCGTTATGTCGGCTAACTAGCTTAGTTATGTCGGCGATTGGTTATTGAAAAATTAACTTTTTAATGTTTCTAATAAAGTTGTTTTTAAATGAAAGACGTCATTTCATAATAAATCAAAAAGATCTAGACTTTTGTAATCAACTCTTTATCAATATCTCTCATAGTTTTCGAGATAGGTGGATAACGTGCGAATTTCGCCACTAGGAATGTTGCTGTGTTTCTTACATGGGAACGCATAGTTGTTTTACTGTAGGTAGACTCCTGTTCCAAAATTCTAGCTTTATCCCTTTTTTAGTGTATCCGAGTTTTACTTTGCACTCTATACAAAAATCATTTGAATACGACTTTATTGTGTTAATTACAATTAATTTAATGATATTTTGATTCGCATCTAATTCTTTTAAAAATTCGAATAATTAAACACAAAATCAATGAGTGCTAATAACGCAAAATCAGTCTTCAATCAAATTTTAATTTCAGCGACGTACCATTATAACAACATTTTCTATAAAAACGAAAAGCTAATATTTTAACGGGATAACTAAATAAAACTTTAAAATTCCAGAACAAAGGACAATTATTAAAGAAAATAAACCATTTATAAATATTCCTTAACATTTTCTCCCTTATATGGGGCATTCGTACAATCTTTTGACTTTTACGTCCCAGAATAATAATTTTCATTTTAGTACATATTCTTGTGGAGGTTTTTTTTTTCATATAGGGGAGATGGGGGATGAATGGGACATTTTCACATTTTTTTTTTTTTTTTTTTTTTTTTTTTTATTTAAGTTATTATCAATATTATATATCACGTTTCATACATTAGGTATTTGACAATATATATGAACAATATTTATTCTAGATTATGATTTATTCAGAAAAATATTATGAAATCAAAAAAACATTCCTCCCTGTCCCAATCATCCCCACAACAGGGATGAATGGGACACTAATAGGGATGGATGGGACACAAAGATTTTCTTCCCTGTATTCAATTTTACCAAATTAAAATTTAAAATTATAACCTTATATGTAATTATATTTGTAATATATGATTTTACAACACGAATCGAAATGGTTTTTTTTTTTTTCAATAACTTGTTTTATTGCAGTTTTAACTTTTAATGCAGACTTCGGCTATCAATCTGGTTTTTTCCACTTATGAGATATTTTAGATTTGAAATGAAAGTTCAAAATGTCTTTTAAATATGGCATAGCTAATAATTTTCCATCATAACTTATTAATTAATATTAATTAAATGTATCTTATAAACATACAAAACGGAAATTATTCGGTCGATCGGAAAGTCGCGTCGTGTTGGGGAAATCAATTCGTACCGGAAAATTCTGCCCACTAATTATGAGACATTAGATATCGGAATCAATGTCTAATAATTAAATGATAGAATTTTCCGGTACGAATTGATTTTCCCAACACAACTCGACTTTCCGATCGACCCAATATGTTAAGGGTGGGGATTTATTTGCGCAACATTTCAAAATTCAATATAATTTCCCCCATTTGATCAATATTCATGTACTATTTCAAACAATTTTATCTATTTTGATTAAGTTTTAGTACCAATTTTTTGATAATCCATTAATAATTATTACAATACAATAAATAACACTCAGAAATTTTAAACAATAACAACTATTTAATACTATTAATTAACGTAAATTATTAATTTATCAACCTATATAATACTATTTAGTTAATAAATAAAATTTTCAACATCTTTAGGGATGAATGAGAATGTCCCATTCATCCCCATTTGAAATGTCCCAATCATCCCCATGGTGCATATATTCCCTTCTCAGCCATTTTGCCTCAAAAATTATTTTGTCACAATGGTTACTATTCATTCACTTTAATTATCGATATTGAACCTTAAAATAAATAACTACAACATATCTTAATTTTTTATATTGTATAAGATATTTCACATCTTCAAATGTAAAAAAAAACTTACTTTTAAACAGAGATTTCAGAAAATGCAACTTTGAAGGAAAATGAAAACAGCAATGTGGTCCTACTTTTAGTTCTGAAGCACACTGTGGTACAGCCTCATATGGGGATAGAAAGCAATTTAAAATAATGTTTATTGCCTGAAATATTGAGAATGTCCCATCCATCCCTTGTCTCATTCATCCCCTAGCTCCCCTACTGGGGAACATTCCATTGCATGATTGCATAACAATATAAACGAGATAAATAAGTTTTGGACGATGTTGGGGGGTCCAAATACCAGGAAAACTCCTATACCGTCCAGTGTCCCTGATGCTTATTCTTAAGTTTGGAGCTGTCTGTATAAAAATTGTTTCAATAAAAGTAATTCGATGTAATTTTTTTCCGAAACTGGAACAATTGTTTTATATAAATATGTAGCAAAAAATTAACCTGCATACATTTTTACAGTTGATATTATTTTTTGAACTCTGTCCCTGGGTTTTAGATTCCTTATGATCCCTCTTGCTAAACTTATACAGAAAATCACTTCAGATGCAGCCACAGAAGTTTTTTCAAGTTTTTTCTCATGCAGAAGTATGCTAGAGAAAGAATGTCTAAAATTCTTTGACAGGAAATTTACTGCAGAATTTAAATCAGCATTTAAATATCAATTTCAAGCATCGTGGCTTTATTGGTAGTCTTACCGTCCCCAAGGTTTATTCCTGCACTTTTCGAAGTAAATTATTTTTTTTTTATTTATTTAATCCAATGTAAATAACTGTTTCTAAAAATCAATGAACATTGTGGCTATCTCTTAGTCTTAACATGATTTGCCTAGAAATGGTGTTAATTTTCCTTACCATCCCTTTTTTTCCGTTACCGTCCCTTTTTTCCTATTCCATCCCCTTTTGTTCCTTCCGTCCCTTCTTTAACACCCCTTTAAGACAATGTTATAGAAAAATTGTGTACTAAAAATACTACACTGTTATTATTTCTTATTTGAATGTCCTATGGGTACTATGCAAATTGATTATAAGTAAAAATTTAGAAGAAAATATAAAGTTATTGTCGTAAAATGGTAAGGAAAATTAAACTCGCAAGTTTAACATAAGCCTCAGTTAAATAAAAAAAAAATCGCTGCTGACCAATTTTTCTTTATTTCGAATCATTAAGGCATTCGTCTATCAGATTAAAATGTTATTTTAGCAAGTTTAATTTCACCAGATTTTTATTCCTGAAAGTCAAAAGATTGTGAGAATGTCTCGTATATGCATTCCATTTTCCACTAGATCAAATTTAATGCATCATCAATTAAAAAAATAAAATATTACTTTACAAAATATTTATTTCATAAATCTACTGTTTCGTAGAGAAAAAAAACAACGCAGATCAAAAATATACTACATTTTTTTTTTTTTTTTTTTTTTTTTTTTTTTTATCAAAGATTTCTTCCGTTGCAGACAGATCACGTTTTATTAAGAGATCCTAAATCAATGGGCAATGACGCAAGTGTTTCTATTTTATTTAAGAATCTTTTATTTAATCCTATACGTAATTTTGTTTTTACAGAACGTGACTGTGATCCTAATATTTTCGGAGATAGAATTTTCATAGGAAATTTCGTAAAATAAAAGCGCGTCTATTTTGAATTGTTTGGATATAATTTGACAGCCACTCCTTTTATCAAAAATAGCAGCATTTTCTTCTTTTTTGTATTATTGCATACATAAAATATTTATCAAATGCCATAAATATTGCGTGCAGTGACAAGATCCAAATAAAATAAAATTCGAAAATCGAAAAGGAACATATATTGTGATATAATACATGCAAAACATAACATACAAAATTATAAATAGACAATAACATACAAAATGATGTGTTTAAAGTGAAGAATTTTAAACCAATAACACAATTTAAAAGAAAAAGTGAAAAAAATACAGAAATTGTGTTGTAACAGGTCAACTTCTATATATTTCCGAAAACAATTCCAATGAAAGTGATTTCGTGAATGTGCCAGAAGGTACTGAACTGATTACTCTAGTCAACAGTTTTGAACTTTTGGTCTTTCACAATTAGTTGTTTTTTATGTGATTTGTTTTTTATTTGTTTTTTTTGTTGTTGTTGTTGTTGCTGTTGCTGTTGTTGTTATTTTGCTGATTCCGAATCTAGTTTTAGATTTACTCCAGCTGGTCTTATTTCTGAGATATTTGCATATTTCGATTTATGCAAATTTTGTAAATTTTGTACAATTATATAGAAATTTAAGGGATAAAGCACTATAAGACTGGCTTTTTGTTTTATTTTATGATTACTGTCTAGTTTACTTTACAAAAACGTTGTTTTTGAGATTATACTGCCATGTGACCGTGAAATATTGTGCCTAATTTGCATATTTTCAATGTATTTCTAATAATGTTCCTTGACGTCCAAATATTTCTGCCACACGAGTACGCTGATATGTTTCTAAACCAGTTTTTTGCGCTGATTTCAAATCTGGTATCTGTTAGGTAGATTTCGTATGAAATACTACCTATTACATTCTCCCCTATGTTGGAATTTCTGAAAAATTTTGCAGATCTACACCGATCATACCCCTAGAACCCAAAACCACCCTCAGTAAAAAACTTCTATATATATATAATCACTTTCTTCTGGACACGATAACTTCCACAATTCTGCATAAACCTCTTCCAAACTGATACATAAAATCAAGAAGCATAAAATCTCGGTCAAGTTCTTTAATGGGCAAAATTCCAAGGGGATGGAAATAGGGAGGGGTTTTGTGAAAACCGAAAAAACCCCATAACTTCTTAATTTTTGTACATATCAAATCATTTTAAAGTTTTTATTACTTCTAAAAATTGGACCAAACATTTATGTATCACAGATTTTTGATAAAATAAAAAACGGGCTCAAGGGGCACAAAAAATAGGGTTTTAGGGGGAAAAATCATCACTTCGTCAATTTTTAAGATATCAAATACAATTAAATTTATTATAAATCTTCTTAATATTATCTACAACTTTTATACTGACAAGTTTTTGATAGGACCAATTCGTACCGAAAAAAAATTAAAAACGAAATCAAAAAGGGAGAGTTGAAGAATAAAAAATCCATAACTTCGTCAATTCACAAGATATAAAATCCGCATGAATTTATTATATATCTTCTTAATATTATTTACAACATTTATATTGACAAGTTTTGATAGGACCAATTCTTACAGCAAAAACAAATTAAAAATACATAGCGATTGAAGAAAAAAAGCATCGTATTAAGGGTGTATTCAAATCCAAACTGCTGATTTTCTGACTCATTTTTAAAGCCATTTTTGCTCTCAAACGCATCCAATTGATATATTCTCTTATTCAGAAACTATATAATGTACCGTAATGATCGATTTTTTTCATAGAGATAGAATATATTTCAAAAAATCCCTGCCGGCCCGGCCTATAGGCGGAGGTATATTTCGAAGTTAAGTATACTAATTTCACTAACAAGAACTAATTCATGATTAGAGATAAACCCATTTTAACAATTTTATCTGGCCGCTTTTGACGAGTTTTTATTTCATTTTTATATAAGAGCTGGTTTTATCAGAATCATGTTAAGGCGGTATTCAAAAAAATACTTTTCCATGCTCAACAACTCGAAATTTTCTGGCACATTTTCAGATTCAATTTAATAGAAAAAATATGAAACTTACTGACGTGATATTTGAAGAGATTTAAAAGCGACCTGTGTTTTTTTTTTCGTTCAATTAATTAAAACTTGATTTATAAACAATCATTTTCTCACTAGGACAATATTTTCTCGTTTCTAACACAATCGCTTCGGGAAATTCGGTTCAAAATGCCAACTTTGATAGCATTTTTTGAAATATATTCTGCCTCTATCAAAAAATCGATCATTACGGTATGCTGGGCAACATATAACAATGATATGTTCCCGCGCCATGTTGGTTAAATCAAAGTAAAATTGCGTAATTTGTTATTTCTGTTTGTATAAATATTTTTTATAAAATATAATTATGAGTGTAAAATTATAATGTTTATATATTTAAGTAAAATAGGAGTGTAAGTTCATACAAAAATTATTAAGTTGATTTTAAATATTAAATATATATTTTTAAAAATTGTTGTATTGTAAAATGAATGTAAAATTTTGAATAGAGTTCGGATCTCAGATAACAACAATAGCCAGACGCCATGGTGTCGTTTTATGACAAGCCAATGGAAAGTGGTGTATAATTAGAAATCGTAAAATAATAAAAACGTTGGAATAAATTTATGGCCTTAATAAAAGTGTTGGGATAAATTTATGGCTTTTCAGACCACCCAAACTTTAAGGCAGATAATAATATTAAAGTATAAGTAAGGGGCCATTTGCAGACTGTTAGCTAATAGGCCTATCGAAGGATAATGCAAAATCTTCTCACATCCAATAAGAGTGGACTAGACAAAATAGTTCCACCCACTGCAGAAGTTGGTGTGCCAGAGGAATAAGGTTTGAAAAAGAGAGTCTGAAAAAAGATGTAGAGGACGCAGGAGCTCTCCTGAAAGCCCGTGCAATGAATCCTGAAAGCCCTAGTAATGCCCAGGCGAGATGGACATATCGGAGGGAGCCTAAGCAAGCCTAATTGAGGATGTTTTCCTGATGTACATATCGGAGTGAGCCTAAGCAAGCCTAATTGAGGATGTCTTCCTGATGTTAAAATAAAGTGGATTGTTCTACAGAGGTCCGTAGCTATGCATCCTGCCATCCCGATATCGCCGCTCTGATACGAAGCGAATTCCTGATGACATAAGGATTTGATCCTTAGCAACGCGACAACTCTGAATTTGATGAATAAAGGCCACCATCCCGTATATAAAAAAAAAAAAGGTACTTCCTTAAACTTTATTCTGTTACCACTTAAAATCATATGAAAAATTATAAATATACTTTTCTGATATGTTATGGTAGAGAGTAAACTGAGATCCGACAAAACCAATAATTAAATATAATTAAGGTAATTTAAAAATGAAAGAGAATTATTTTGTTAGCAAAAAGAAAAATATATAATAATAAGATTAAATGAAAATATGGTTTTTTTTTTTTAAAGATTAAATATACTTAAAATAATGAGAAGCAAACAAAGGTGTTGCTTTCTTTTTTTTTTTAAATAATATTATCTATTTCTGTATATAGTTGTGTTCAATGTAAATAAAATATTTAATCAAGTTTTAAAAAGTTTCTGTAATTATTTAATTGATAATGTTTAAGGTGTGTCAATTTATTTTTACAGCTTAAATTTTAGTTTAATTCATAAGTGGAAGAGTTCGTCTAAATAATTCACAACGCAAACTCTTAATTTTATTCGTAATTACTTAAATTTAATAATTACATTTTGACGCGAATTATAATTTAATTTTATTAATGCTTCGCGTTGCTCTTCTACTAGAATTTATGTAATTACGATCACTTATATTATTTGAATTTATCTAAGGTATATAAAATTATATACCAATTTACTATGAGGTTGCTTGGATGATTTGGACCAATTAACAATTTTGGATGTAAATTAAATAGAAAATAAACAGGTGTAATTATCTGTCCAGCATCCCCTCCTTCATAGTAAAATGGTGCTATGACTCAGGAACGTTCATCTGAGGTCATTAGAAATAATAATAATAATAATAATAATAAAGGAAAATAAATTTAAGTATTATTTTAATGTCACAATTTTAAAGATATTGTAGGTATGTAAGTTTAATTGATTAAAATTTTATTAAAATTAATTTTATTATTGTAACAATAATGACACACATATAATAATTTTATATAAATAAAATGAATAATATATGTTAGCAATAATAATAAAAAAGGAAATGAAAAAAATAATTCTGGGATTTATAATAGGTAAATTTAGGAATTACAATTTTTTTTTCTCTCTTTTCTCTTTTGGTTGGATCTCAGTTACCATTGAGAAATAATGGCATTCACATCACAGATGACACATTTGTAAAAATAATTTTTTTTTTAATATAATGTATAAATAATAATAAGAAGAAGAATGAGTAAAATTTTATAATATGACTGGTATAAAAATGATTGAAATGTCAATAGGTCATGATTTTTGAAATTGTATCACCTTGATACAAAAGAAAATTTATGAGTCGTACTACGAAGTAGTAGTACAATATTTACAAAAAAAAAAAAAAAAAAAAAAAAAATAAGATTGTTTTTTCTGTAGAAAAAGACAGATATTTTTCTGTTAAATGAAATTATGTTGTTTTTTATATATACGTGTATTATAAATATTTTAGGGGTATTTATGTGTGTAAAAGAATAATCTACAAAACAACTTCATCTCCTAAGAAATTTTTTTAAATTTTAGTGCTGTTGTTTTTATGTATTTATGCAATTTAGAATATTTTCATACATATGTTGTAATATAGAGAAAATAGTATGAGATGCAAAATATTCTTTTAAGAGGTATAGGATCTATTTTGAATTGATATTTTGAAAAAGTATACATTGATTACTAATATTTGTTAAAAATGACTCAGACGCTGGATATAGATACACGTATTAAGTTAGTGTCACCATTAAAAATATATTAAAATTATTTTCATGTCGAGAGAAATAATTCAAAATTCATTCCCTTGCAAACCAGGAGAAAATAATGCAAGAATATATAGATGAAGAGGCATACTAAAAAGTAAAGGATTTAAATTTGGGTCAAACAGTATATTTAAAATGTATTGGAAAACCAGGCGCATTAGAGCCAAAATTTCAAGGACCCTACGAAGTTACTAAAAAGTTTAGAAACTTTAATTATTTATTACAATATGTTCCAGATAAATCAATAGAGCCGATCAAGCGACATATGGATCAGCTGTACGCTCCGAAGTATGCAACAGGTCATACAGAGGCGGAAATTACGAATTTACAGGGGTCGCAGAAAAAAATAAAGGTGATAAAAATTACAAAAATAAATGTGGCATTTGTCAGAGAAAATCACACTCAACTGAAAATTGTTGGTTTAAATTAAATGAAAATACGAGTCAAAAGGGTGACAAGGCTACTAAAAAGTATTATAAAAAAAAATAATAAATATTCTGAGAATGTAGACCCATATTTAAAGTATCAAACAGATTATTATGATAAAAATATGTCGTTATATGGTTTTACACCATATACAAACTTATACGGGGATGTTATACAAGATCATTACCCTTTCCCCCCTCCCCAATATTATCCATGGGATATGAATTGGTATTAAAAATAAAACAAAATACATAATTAATCGAATTTCAAAATTTTCAAAATTAAAAAATAAATTTTTCTCTTTTAGGTAAAAAAAAAAAAAAAAAAAAAAAAAAAAAAAAAAAAAATTGAAACAAAATTAATAACTTGCCTTTTTAAAATTCAAAATAATAATAAGAAAGGATAGGAACATGGGAACGCCAATTTGTCTCAGGGTTACAATATTGAGCAAATGTGCAGGGCGCACCCGAAAACATACTTATAAAATTATGTAATGTGCTTCACAAAACTTCACTGGAGCAGTGAAATATTTCTCTCCAGGCAAAAGTTATATATTTTTTTTTCTTTTCGAATATGAATTAGAAAATATAAAATCTTAACAAAGCCAAATAACATTAAAACTTAATTAATTTAATAGTGAATAATGTTGCAGTAATTTTCAAAAAAAAAAAAAAAAAAAAGAGAGAATTTTTTCTGTCTTCTATAAGGGCAGCCTTTGCTAATAGCCTTACAATTTAGATGACAGAATTTCAGAATTACTCTTTAAAATGAGTAGGTGTAAGCTTTTAGGTTCAGGGTAGTTAGAACAGCTTTATAGCATACTCATATATATTTTTTTTTCTTATATAAATATATGGTTGACAAGGAATAAATTATTAGTGCACTCTATATTAGGATAGCGGTCAGCTATAAGCCTAAATATAATAAAATATACAAAAAGTGCTAAGATTTGTTCCGGTAGTTCAATTACAACTTATATGCTAAAGTCTAGAATTTAGACAGCAGGGATAAGTTTTATGAACAAAAGTGTTATAAAAAATTTAAAAAAAAAGGATTTTGGTGTAGCACATTGGTTTTTAAAAAAACATATATATGTATAACAGTGGACAAGGCAAGTTATTTCAATATGATTGCACACAAAATTATAGTAAAAAAATTACACAAATAATTAATTGAAGTAAAATTAAAATTTTCTCACCAAAGGCTTTCTGTATAGGGTGCAATTTTGGCCTACGGCTGGGTATGCACCAACACCAACAAAATTTTTGTAGAAAATTTATCAATTCATCAAGGTAAATCAAGGTCATCACTTAGTTATAAATTTCAGGATTCTTGGCTGAAAAAGGAATCGAAGAAAAAATTAAGTATGGTATAATTACTAGATGTTATGCTCAGAAACAATAAAATTAGTAATATTATATTGTAAAAAGCAGCATTTTGAGTTTTATTTAGGAAAACTTTTGATTTTTAGGTTTTACACATTTATGGAGTGTCTAGCTCAGTGTATAGTTCCTAGATTTAATAAAAAAAATAATAAATAAAAATATAAGTTGGTGTTGTTTTCAAAATAAATAACAAAAGGTATAGCAATTAGCATTTACAGTTAAAATTTATGGAATTTTCAGCAAAATTAACATTAGACAAACATAGTTTATATTATATTTAGCTTGATAAGCTAATTTACTTTTATTAACGGTATTCAATTAGAATTAAAGTAGGCTTAAATCCAAGTTAAATTAATTAATAACATTGTTATAGTGTAAAATTTTGTGTAAGACTATTATATTTTTATTGTATATATAAAAATATGCAAATTTAATAATTAATAAAATGTATTAGCAAAATTATTTAATATAAATATTAAAGGACATCTTGCTGAAATCAGCTAGAAATTAGATTTTTTTTTTAAATAAAATATTTTATAAATTTATGTTAGTTTAGTATTTAAGCATTTTTTTTTTCTTCTCTTTACTTTCCCTTAGAATTAAATGCAATTCTAAATTAAACACATATAAATATACATAGGATTGATAAATTTGAGTGTGTGAGTTCATAAATTTTTTTTTATATAATTTGGCCAATTTAACATAAGAAAACAAAATACATAAATAAATATATTTATATATATTGGCCTTATTTTTTATTAAAATAGGTAGTATGGCTTAATAAATTTATTTACTTAATTTTTTTTATAGTACGTACAGTAATTATTTTAAAAACTTGATCTATAAAAAAATTGGATGTGGTTGTTTGTGAGTATACAAAGATTTTTTCTGCTGGCAGAAGTTCTTTGGTCCGGCCGGGTACTCATAGATGGCTGCATACGATTTTACGTAGTAATTATCATTTGCTTTTGGATTTTTAAAATTATACAAGTGTATTAATTACATTTTTTTCATAATTAAATAATAATTATTAATGTTTGATTAATAATAATAATTTATTATCTTTTATTTTAAACATATCATTAAATTCTAGACAGTAGAATTCACATACGGAATGTTAATGATAAATAAATTTTTGAATAAATAAATTTTTATTTCATTCAGTAAATAAATAAATATAAAAAATTAACAATCTTTTAAGATAGAATTGTTGGCTAAATAAATAATAATTAAAGACAAAAAAAATTGTTCTCTTCTTCGTCAATGGTATTTTCTGACAACACTATTTAATAGTATTAAATGAAGGTGCATTTTTAAGGTCAGCGTAATGCATGTTTTTTTAAAATTATACAAGTGTATTAATTACATTTTTTTTCATAATTAAATAATAATTATTAATGTTTGATTAATAATAATAATTTATTATCTTTTATTTTAAACATATCATTAAATTCTAGACAGTAGAATTCACATACGGAATGTTAATGATAAATAAATTTTTGAATAAATAAATTTTTATTTCATTCAGTAAATAAATAAATATAAAAAATTAACAATCTTTTAAGATAGAATTGTTGGCTAAATAAATAATAATTAAAGACAAAAAAAATTGTTCTCTTCTTCGTCAATGGTATTTTCTGACAACACTATTTAATAGTATTAAATGAAGGTGCATTTTTAAGGTCAGCGTAATGCATGTTTTGCATTTTGAGAGGCCGTAGAAGTCATATTTCCGTGTTGTTTACATTTTAATAGTAAACAATATCATGAATCAAAATTTATGTTTGTTAGAAAGGTCTAAAAATATACAATGTAATCAGTTAAAGAAAATTATATGCATTTTTTCTTAAATCCTGAAAGGCAATTTGGTTTAGATTTGAACCTACAGCATAAAAAGCCACGCTCGCTTCAGTTGCAGTATGAGGCAGGAGAATTCAAATGCTAGAATCGCCATTTTCCCGTACAAAATAATAAAAAAAGCAGAAGGTTTACATTAGATATGATACAAATACATACACTATTTATGCATAGATTATGTTAAAAATTACATACAGGCATGCACAGTTAGTTAAGAAGAAAGTATATCAAGAAATTATACTAATTAATAAGGTAATTACAAGCATGAAATGGTTTTAAATACATACTTTTGGAAGTCGTAAAATTGTGTCACAGCACAAACCACCTCGCAGAAAGTGATTAGTAGCTTGACCAACCCCCACTTTTCGGGAGGATCGGGGACGGTCAAAAACTGGTTTTATTCGCTTCTCCTTCTCTCCTTTTTTTTTTCTCTACCCTGTTTTGAAAGTTGGAGAACATTACGTAATGATATATTAAAGGAGATGAAATAGCTTGTATATGTTGACGTATCATACATGTTAGAAGTAACAAATAAATAAATAAAATAATGTAACCAGTTTGTATACAATATTTTTCTGATTATAATTTGAATACATCAGATTAATTATGTGAAAAATAACATATCATACGACAAGCATTGTATTTACTTTTATTCAGTATAAAATGTGTTTTAAATGAAACACTGTGTCATAAGGTTATATGTGATGAAATAATATGTCAAATGTGTATGCCATTATTTTTCTTGTAATCAGGTTTATTTCGGCATATTAGTTTCATACAAAATTATAGCTTTGAATGTATTTTGGGCATTTAAAACTGTAAAGTTACAAAATTATTAAACATGTGTGTGGTAAAGAAAAAAGGCTTCGAGAAAGACGTCAGATTTTCAGTACAGAGGTCTTCTATAAATGTGAATGTCAACAGACAACTATGCTATCATGTGTTGAACTTTCTGTTATGAAAAATAGAAGAACTTCTTATAAAATATACCAGAACCATTGATAATTGAACTTTACAGACTTAGTTCAAAAACTGTGTAGATACACAGTCATATGGACACGTACATTCTTTTATGCTTTACAAAAAAAAAAAAAAAAAACCAGCAATCAGTTTTTATTTTTTTTTTTTTCTGACCACCGGGAGAGATGCTGGGCAACATATAACAATGATATGTTCCCGCACCATGTTGGTTAAATCAAAGTAAAATTGCGTAATTTGTTATTTCTGTTTGTATAAATATTTTTTATAAAATATAATTATGAGTGTAAAATTATAATGTTTATATATTTAAGTAAAATAGGAGTGTAAGTTCATACAAAAATTATTAAGTTGATTTTAAATATTAAATATATATTTTTAAAAATTGTTGTATTGTAAAATGAATGTATAATGTTGAATAGAGTTCGGATCTCAGATAACAACAATAGCCAGACGCCATGGTGTCGTTTTATGACAAGCAAATGGAAAGTGGTGTATAATTAGAAATCGTAAAATAATAAAAACGTTGGAATAAATTTATGGCCTTAATAAAAGTGTTGGGATAAATTTATGGCTTTTCAGACCACCCAAACTTTAAGGCAGATAATAATATTAAAGTATATGTAAGGGGCCATTTGCAGACTGTTAGCTAATAGGCCTATCGAAGGATAATGCAAAATCTTCTCACATCCAATAAGAGTGGACTAGACAAAATAGTTCCACCCACTGCAGAAGTTGGTGTGCCAGAGGAATAAGGTTTGAAAAAGAGAGTCTGAAAAAGATGTAGAGGACGCAGGAGCTCTCCTGAAAGCCCGTGCAATGAATCCTGAAAGCCCTAGTAATGCCCAGGCGAGATGGACATATCGGAGGGAGCCTAAGCAAGCCTAATTGAGGATGTTTTCCTGATGTACATATCGGAGTGAGCCTAAGCAAGCGTAATTGAGGATGTCTTCCTGATGTTAAAATAAAGTGGATTGTTCTACAGAGGTCCGTAGCTATGCATCCTGCCATCCCGATATCGCCGCTCTGATACGAAGCGAATTCCTGATGACATAAGGATTTGATCCTTAGCAACGCGACAACTCTGAATTTGATGAATAAAGGCCACCATCCCGTATATAAAAAAAAAGGTACTTCCTTAAACTTTATTCTGTTACCACTTAAAATCATATGAAAAATTATAAATATACTTTTCTGATATGTTATGGTAGAGAGTAAACTGAGATCCGACAAAACCAATAATTAAATATAATTAAGGTAATTTAAAAATGAAAGAGAATTATTTTGTTAGCAAAAAGAAAAATATATAATAATAAGATTAAATGAAAATATGGTTTTTTTTTTTTAAAGATTAAATATACTTAAAATAATGAGAAGCAAACAAAGGTGTTGCTTTCTTTTTTTTTGAAATAATATTATCTATTTCTGTATATAGTTGTGTTCAATGTAAATAAAATATTTAATCAAGTTTTAAAAAGTTTCTGTAATTATTTAATTGATAATGTTTAAAGTGTGTCAATTTATTTTTACAGCTTAAATTTTAGTTTAATTCATAAGTGGAAGAGTTCGTCTAAATAATTCACAACGCAAACTCTTAATTTTATTCGTAATTATTTAAATTTAATAATTACATTTTGACGCGAATTATAATTTAATTTTATTAATGCTTCGCGTTGCTCTTCTACTAGAATTTATGTAATTACGATCACTTATATTATTTGAATTTATCTAAGGTATATAAAATTATATACCAATTTACTATGAGGTTGCTTGGGTGATTTGGACCAATTAACAATTTTGGATGTAAATTAAATAGAAAATAAACAGGTGTAATTATCTGTCCAGCACGGTACATTATATAGTTTCTGAATAAGAGAATCTACCAATTGGATGCGTTTGAGAGCAAAAATGAATTTAAAAATGAGTCAGAAAATAAGCAGTTTGGATTTGAATACACCCTTAATACGATGATTTTTTTCTGCAACCGCTATGTATTTTTAATTTGTTTTTGCTGTAAGAATCCGTCCTATCAAAATCTTGTCAATATAAATACAATACTTGTCAATACTGTGCAATACTGTACAATAATGTCAATACTTGTCAGTTGTAGACAATATTAAGAAGATATATAATAAATTCATGCGGATTTTATATCATGTGAATTCAGGAAGTTATGGATTTTTTCTACTTCAACTCCTCCTTTTAGGTAGCTTTCATTACAAAAAGCTACCTATTGCAGTCGTTCGGAGGAAAGCGATTTCAAAAAAATTTGGTATATTTTCATCGATCATGACCCCCAGACCCCGAAACCACCCTCCGTTCAAAAGTTGATATACACATATATATATATATATATATATATATATATATATATATATATATATATATATATATATCCATATATATATATATATATCTGACATTTGTCATACTGTAACTCTCGAATTTATGAACCGATTTGGATGTAATTCGGTATGAACATAGTACATACCAATGTCTCGACAGAGTTCGTTGGCCAGCTTCATCCACCATTTTGTTTCAAAATGGCGGCCATTTAAAAAAAATTTTTAAACTTTAAATTTGAAATGTGGTACCAAAGAATTGAAAATGGAAAAATATTTTTTTCTTATGTATTTGACCTTTATACAAATATTCGGGAGCAGTTTTTGTTTCGTCTATATCTTAAAAAATGGCTGAGTTACTGCATTTTGAATTTCTAGCGTGGCTGACATTTTGAAACGTCCTGAATTTTGTCACGCGATAAAAGGCGTATTTATGAACCGATTTGGATGTAACTTCGTTTGTACATAGTACATATCAATGTCTCGACCGAGTTCGTTGGCCAGCTTCATCCGCCATCTTGTTTAAAAATGGCAGCCATTTAAATTTTTAAGAAAAATTTAAATTTGAAATGTGCTACCAAAAAATTGAAAATTGAAAAAATATTTTTTTTCTTATGTATTTGACCTTGATACAAAGATTCGGGAGCAGTTTTTGTTTCATCTATATCTTAAAAAATGGCTGAGTTATAGCATTTTGAATTTCTAGCGTGGCTGACATTTGGAAACGTCCTGATATTTGTCACGTGATAACAGGCGTATTTATGAACCGATTTGGATGTACCTTGGTGTGTACATAGTACATACAAATATCTCAACCGAGTTCGTTGGCCAGCTTCATACGCCATCTTGTTTCAAAATGGCGGCCATTTCAAAAAAATTTAAAAATTTAAAATTTAAAATGAGATACCAAAAAATTGGAAAATTAAAAAGACTTTTTCGTATGTGTTTGACCTTAATACAAAGATTCCGGAACAGTTTTTGTTTCGTGTATGTCTAAAGAAATGGCTGAGTTATAGCATTTTGAATTTCTATTGTGGCTGACATTTTAAAACGACCTGATTTTTGTCACGCGATAACAAGCGTATTTATGAACCGATTTGGATGTTACTTGGTCTGTACATACCAATGTCTCGACCGAGTTCGTTGGCCAGCTTCATTCGCCATCTTGTTTCAAAAGGGTTGCCATTTAAAAAAAAATTAAATTTAAAATTTAAAATGAGGTATTAAATAATTTGAAAATGAAAAATATTTTTTTATGTGTTTGGCCTTGCTACAAAGATTCCGGAGCAGATTTTGTTTCTGAAAATTTGTTCTTTTGTTTATATCTTAAAAAATGGTTGAATTATAGCACTTTGAATTTCTAGTATGGCTAACATTTTGAAACGATCTTGTATTTGTCACGCGATAACACAAGTATTCGCCTATTTCCATGTAAGAAGGCATGTGGATAGTATACATCAACATCTCAGCCAAATATAAGTTACTTTAAATAAAAGCAGCTTGGATGAAGCTGACTAATTTCGCGAAATTCTCATTCATAACGATTTAGTATTGAATCTCCTATATTCGGTTTCGACTAAATTGAGCTTCGTGTGTTTGAATAATATAAGTTGGCTTTTTTAAAATAAGGAATTTGAAAGCTACCTCTTCCTCCCGGCACTGGCCGGAAGGACTTTTTGTTTTCGTTTTTAATTTTTACTTTCTTCTATCTTAAATAGAAGAAAGTATTGCAATCGAAATTTTTTTCGACTTCCGGTTTTCGACAGATTTACACGTTTTAGGGGTCAGAGATTCCAAAAAGCATGTTTATAGAAAATGTCTGTCTGCCCGTGTGTCCGTGTGTCCGTTTGTCTGTCGCCATTGTGCCATCAAAAGTGTATGAAGTTATGCATAGAATTGAACCAAATTTTTATTTTAAGTTTTTGGCTATAGCAAGCAGATCCTCCCTGAATTTGGAAAAAAATCGCCGGTAGGGGGCGCTGTAACAGCGATTTTTGTGCGATTTTGAATATTGTACCATCCAAAAGTGTATGAAGTTATGCATAGAATTAATCCAAATTTTTATTTTAAGTTTTTGGCTATGGCAAGCAGATCCTCCCTGAATCTGGAAAAATATCGCCGGTAGGAGGGGCTGTAATAGCGATTTTTGTAAGATTTTTGAATATTGTACCATCCAAAAGTGTGTGAAGTTATGCATTGAATTGAACCAAATTTTTATTTTAAGTTTTTGGCTATGGCAAGCAGATCCTCCCTGAATTTGGAAAAAAGTCGCCGGTAGGGGGCACTGTAATAGCAATGTTTGTGAGATTTTTTAATATTGTACCATCCAAAAGTATATGAAGTTATGCATAGATTTGAACCAAATTTTTATTTTAAGTTTTTGGCTATGGCAAGCAGATCCTCCCTGAATTTGGAAAAAATCGCCGGCAGGGGACGCTGTAATAGCAATGTTTGTGAGATTTTTTAATATTGTACCATCCAATAGTGTATGAAGTTATGCATAGAATTGAACCAAATTTTTATTTTAAGTTTTTGACTATAACAAGCAGGTCCTCCCTGAATTTGGAAAAAATCGCCACTAGGGGGCGCTATTTTTGCGATTTTTGTGCGATTTTCAATATTGTACCATCGAAAAGTGTATAAAGTTATACATAGAACTGAGTCAAATATTTTGTGTTTGTTTTTGGTCATGGCATGAAGGTCCTCCCTGAATTTGGAAAAACTCCGCTGGAAGGGGGCGCTATAATTGCGATGTCTGTACCATTTTCATTATTGTACCATAGAAAATCGTATGAAGGTATGCATAGAATTGAACCAAATTTTTTGTGTACGTTTCTGGCTATGGCAAACAAGTCTTCCCTGAATTTGAAAAAATCTGCCGGAAGGTGGGGGGCGTTGTAATAGCGATGTTCGTGCCATTTTCTTTATTGTACCATCGAAAAGTATATAAAATTATGCATACAATTGAACCAAATTTTTCCGCACATGTTTTTGGCTTTGGCCAACAGGTCCTCCTTGAATTTGGAAATATTGCGTGATAAAGGGGCTCTTTGATAGCGATTTTTGTATGCTTTATTGATTTTTCGTAGTTCTGTTGTCCATCGGCGGCGCGTGCAGAGCCGGACACTCGCTTTTTGCTAAGCCGGCTATTCGCAAACATCTGATAACAACAGAATAAGCAAAAACTATTAATTTTAACAAATATCAAGATATTGATTACCTCGTTTTTAGTTCGTTTAATTGACTGAAGCAGAAATTTAAGATGAAAATAAAAGTTGGGATAGTATTGAACTAATAATATTGAAGTATTAACATGTGTAACTAATTTCTGAAGTATTATGTATAAAATGGAAGAATATTTTGGGATTGGCACATCCAACTAGTTTTTTTTTATATATATGTACAAATTGGTCCTATCAAAAACTTGTCAATATAAAAGTTGTAGATAATATTAAGAAGATTTATAATAAATTTAATTGGATTTGATATCTTGAGAATTGGCGAAGTTATAAATTTTTTTCTCCCTAAAACCCTATTTTTTGCGCCCCTTGACCCCATTTCTAATTTTATCAAAAATCTGTGATACGTAAATTTGTGGCCTAATTTTTAGAAGTAATAAAAACTTTAAACTGATTTGATATGTCGAAAAATTAAGAAGTTATGGGGTTTTTTCGATTTTCACAAAACCCTCCATATTTCCATTCCCTTGGTCCGATTTTGCTTATTAACGAACTTGACCGAGATTTTATGCTCCTTCATTTTATGTATCACTTTGGAAGAGATTTATGCAGAATTATGGAAATTATCGTGTCCTGAAGAAAGTGATATATATATATGGGGCATTCTCGCAATCTTTTGACTTTTGAGAAAAAAAATCTGGCGAAATTAACCTTGCTAAAATAACATTTTAATCTGATAGACGAATGCTATAATGATTCAAAATAAAGAAAAAATGGTCAGCAGCGAAAAAAAATTTATTTAACAGATGCTTAAGTTAAACTTGTGAGTTTCAACCATTTTACCACTATAACTTTTTATTTTCTTCTAATTTTTTACTTATAATGGATTTGCATAGTACCCACAGGACATTCAAATAAGAAATAATGACAATGTAGTATTTTTAGTGCAAAATTTTGGTATAACATTGTCTTAAAGGGGTATTAAAGAAGGGACGGTAATGTAAAAAAAGGGGGATGGTATAGGAAAAAAAGGACAAAATGGGGAAAAAAGGAACAAAATAGGGAAAAAATGGACAAAATCGGGAAAAAAGCGACGGTAAGGATGGAACAGCAAGGAAACTTACCACCTATTTTAGGCAGATCATGTTAAGACTAAGTGGTAGCGAAAATGTTCATCTCTTTTTAGAAACAGTTATTTACATTGGATTACATTTAAAAAAATAATTAATTTACCTCGAAAATTGCAGGATTAAACCTTGCGGACGGTAAGACTACCAATAAAGCCACGGTGCTTGAAATTGATATTTAAATGCTTATTTATATTCTGCAGTAAATTTCCTGTCAAAGAATTTTAGATATTCTTTCTCTAGTATACTTCTGCATGAGCAAAAACTTGAGAAAAATTCCGTCGCTGCATCTGAAGTGATTTTCTGTATCATTTTAGAAGAGGGATGGTAAAAAGTCTAAAACCCAGGGACAGAGTTCAAAAAATAATATCAGCCCTAAAAATGTGTGCAGGTTAATTTTTAGCTACATATTTATGTAAAACAATAGTTCCAGTTTCAGAAAAAAATTACATCGCATTATTTTTATTGAAACAATTTTATCCAGACAGCTCTAAACTTCAAAATCAGCATCAGGGACACGGGCGGTAGATGAGTTTTCCATGTGTTTGGACCCCCAACATCGTCGAAAACTTATTTATCTCGTTAATATTGTTGTGCAATCATGCATTGGTATGTTACCAAGGATATGAAATAAAAAAAACACAAAAAAGTGTATTAAATAAAAAATTATTATTCAGGGACATGAAAGTTAAAAGATTCTGAGAATGCCCCATATATATATATATATATATATATATGTATGTATATATATATATATATATACATATATGTATATGTATATAGTTTTATACTGAGGGTGGTTTTGGGTTCTATGAGTCATGATCGGTGTAGATCTGCAAAAAATTTTCAGAAATTCCAACATAGGGGAGAATGTAATAGGTAGTATTTCATACGAAATCTACTTAAAAATTATGTCAAAGTGGGCATTTTGAACCGAATTTCCCCAAGCGATTGTGTTAGAAATGAAAAATATTTCCTACTGAGAAAATAATTGTTTATGAATCAAGTCTTAATTAATTGAACGAAAAATAAAAACATAGGTCGCTTATTCTCTTCAAAATTTAGGCTCTTCAAAAATCACGTCAGCAAGTTTCATATTTTTTTATTAAAAATTAATCTGAAAATGTGCCAGAAATTTTCGAGTTATTGAGCATGGAAAAGTATTTTTTTGAATACTGCTTTAACATGATTCTGATAAAAACAGCTCTTATTTAAAAATGAAATAAAAACTCGTCAAAAGCGTTCAGATGAAATTGTTAAAGTGGGTTTATCTCTAATCATGATTTAGTTTTTGTTGGGGAAATTAGTATACTTAACTTCGAAATCTACCTCCGCTTGTAGGCCGGGCTGGCAGGAATTTTTTTTCTTCTATCACGTCTAGTTTTTTAAAAAAGTGAAAATTTATTTATTGGTCAAAAAAGCCATAAATCGCTTTTTATGCTACTTTCTGACGTACTTCAACTAGTTAGGATAGATTCTACTCCTTTTTTCAACTTTTTTTTAGCATATAAATTTATGTTTATGTGCTTGATAGGAATCTGACGCTGTTCACCCTTTTGACAATAAAGTACACCTACACACCCGTAAAAAGCATTTTATATCAAACTTGTGACAATAGCGTAGAAAAGTAGAAATTCATTTTACTCAAAAACTAGACGTGATATAAGGAAACAGATTGTAGATTTGAAATCAGCATAAAAATCTAGTCTTAAAAAACACTACGTCAATTCTGATGCAACTACTTTAATAGTAATGTAAACATTACACCATTGAAAAATATGCAAATTAGGCTTAATAACAGAGAGATAAGTGTTAAGAATATGCTGATCGTGACATTTATCTGAAGCAAATAGTCCAGTAGTCATTGTGTAGAAAATGTAATTCAATCTGACATTTATTGTATCCAAAATTTGCATAAAATACCACAAAAAAGCTCAAATTTGCATAAACTTAAATAGGCAAAGCTCTCAAAAACCTGACCACATAGAATAAAAAAAACGGAAAGCATATTCGGAATCATCGCACAAAACTGATCTAGAATCAACTAATTTCAGTTCTGTGAAAAAACCATTTTTGTCCAGTGTTATAAATTTGCGAATATCCTAGAGAGGTGAAAGTATTAAAAGTCTAGTTGAATTGTCATTTTCACTAAACAAACAAACTCCATGAAAATTTAAAACTGTATTAGCAATCCGAACAGTTGGGGGGGGGGTGTTAACTCTTTGTGCCCCCAAAAATTAGGTTAATGGAAACTAAAAATTTAGTGCAAAATAGTTTCTTGAAGTTGCATAAAATGTTCCCAAAGTTTTTACAGTTCTATATATGACTAAACATGATATGCGTATGTCTAACATGACTTTAAATTGGGATAATGTCAAAACATTTTATAACAAAAGAAAGCTTATAATTTTTGTACTTTTTTAATTGATAAATGCAGCTTTATTCTTTCGTAAAAAATATACAATAATTTAAATAACTTTAAACTCCTTGAGTTTTCAGTTTGTTTTTAACATTATGTGGCAAAAGAAAAGAAATTGTGAGAAACAAATTACCACTCTATTAATCCTCCCTTGCAGTTTTCCTTCCCCTACACCCTATATTAATTTACATATTAAATTTCTTCTATTCTCTACCCATAAAAAACGTATTACAAATATAAGTACTCTTAATAAGCAAAGTAAATTAATCAGTAGGGGAGGTAGGAGAGATATGATACGCTTTTATTTTACTATTCTTTTACAACCCTTAGAAAGCTATTTTAAAAAAAAAAATCGTGTTTTCTTATAAAGTGACCTTTTATTTACTTATTAAAAATATTGTGAATTTAAAAAATAATCATTCAAAAAATATACCAGTTTTTTTTATGGTTACTACTGTATCAAATCTCCCCATTACTGGGGAGGATTGATACACTAGCAAGGGAGATTTGATACATTGTTATGTAAATTGAAAAAAAAAATTGCAGATAATTCAATTTATGTGTCATACAATTTTTTATGATAAATCATGAAATATTTTAGTAAAATTTAAAAAGAAATGACACTGACATATTTTTGTTTCAGAAATGTTTATTACAAAAATATTTAAACAATCCTATTAACACACTTTTTAGAAACCAAATAATGAAAAAAACACTAGAGATCTTGGTGCAAGTAAATATCAAGTGAACATTACATATTTGCAAACAATTTAACATATATTTAGCACATTTAAGATATCTTTAACCCTTTCAGGGCAAAGCATTTTTTATGCTAAAGTGTCGAATAAATGAGTGACACCGGAATTTACCAACAAATTTAATTGGAAATAAGAAAAGGGCTATATTTCACTTTCATATTAAATGAAAAATATTTTACCAAAATGCTGGTGCCAATGTGGCGTTTGGGAATTAAAATTAAGTGGTTTCATAAACATATCACCGCCTCCGAAATGGTTAAAAGAAAAACTAAAAAGTCTATCATTTTGATAAGTAAAGTCGGGTAGATTTAATGTTTTTTCAATTTGCCCTTTGTCATTTATAAAAACATCTTCCCTTTCAGGCCATTGAAACTTTTTTCCTTGTACAGAATGAGCAAAGCGGACTAACCATCTATCATCGCACTGCTTTTCTATGTAGCCTACATAATGTCGAATAGTCTTTTTGTTTGAGTAAATGATATTGGAAAAGCTTTATTTTCCTTTACAAATTTCAGTAGCTCTTGCTGTAAAACAATAATGAATATTACAGTCCTATATTAGTTTGCAACTTAAAAAACTATTAAATTTCAAATATACAAGTGTATCATTTCTCCCCGGCACTAATGTATCATTTCTCCCTATCCTGCCTTATTGGATTTTCAATCACTTCGTATAAATGCAGTTGCAAAATGCCAATCTTCTTTCTAGTAAAACTAACCATAATAATGTGCTTTACAAATTAAAAAAATGACAAGATATTATATTCACAATAATAATAATTTTGAAAGAAAATCAGTATTTTAAAAAAATTGCATTGACATTCCAAAAATCTTCAAAATTAAAAGAAAAGAAACGTTGTCAATTCTTCACTGCTAAGTCCAGCTAATGATGGCTTCTGCTAATAAAAGAAGCCTTTACATGTGTTACAATGGCTGTTAATGCCATTTGTTGAGAAAAATTGTCAATGTATCAACCCTCCCTATGTATCAAACCTCCCCTACCTCCCCTACCTAAAACGCATCTCCTTTCTAAGTCAAATGATAAATAAAAGTAACTGAATTAATGTTAGAAATCTATTAAACAATATTAAGATGTAACTTTTTTTTCAGTAGAATTTGTATTTTTTCTCATTCTTAAAATATTGGCCAGATATGTAATAGAGGGAATCTCAAAATTATCAGTATAGTTGTGCGGGGGAGATAGAACTCACCTAGACCAGCACAAACCACCATTCAGTTCATAATGGTAACTCAAAAGAAGAAGCACTAAGGGGCGATACTGACTGTGGTAAAAGACGCCCTTGTGAAATAAATTCCTCTAAATGACAGCTGACATTTTGTTTATGCAATATTGTTAACAAAGAATAAATATTAAAAAGACTGAATAATTGAAAAATAAAACTCAAAAAGCAGAATTGATAATATGAAAAGTTATACTTATTATTAAATAGAAAAGTCACTCTGCAGGACTTCTACTGGCAGATATTTCTTTTTATATATTATTCTTTCGCGCACCACTTTCTGGAAACAGAAATCTTTCATTCGACATATGCAAGATAAATACACTAAAAATTTACTTTTTAAAAATAGTGGTGCGAAAAGAATATAAAAATAGTCACTAGTAGCAGTGCTGATTCTAATGTGAAGGTATAATAATGTCATTCTTCAAAGAATCTGGCACATAATTCAGAATCCGTAACACCTCCGAAAAGGTCTTCCTTGAAAATTTGGTATACCTTTTAGTCCGCGAGCCATGTGCAAATTTCGTCAATTATTTCCTCTCGGCCGATAACTTGTAAATTGCTTCAGAGAGTTGTATAATGAAGCTCTGTGAACGTCAGCTGCTGTTCCGTGGGTGGGTTGAGCAGCGGTAGCCTCCCACGCACGTTAAAAAAAATGAATTTTAGTCATTTCCTTCCTATTGAAAATTTATCAAATGATAGTTAACCCAATATCTTGAAGGAAAAAAAAGTCAGCTGATTATAAAGTGGAGGTTAATACGTCAGCTGGTCACACGAACATAAAATAATATTTTTTTTTCAATGGTTTCTTCTCAATTACAAATTTATCAGATGACAGTTTATTATGCTATTTTAAATAAATAAACATGTCAGCTGGCTATAAGGTTAGTTGAGATAACTGGACCCACGAGGTAACTGGGCCATGGGCTATTTTATAAAAAATCGTTGATGTTTTTTATGTTTTAGCTTTTGTGAACAACGCACCTTAATCTCTACTTCCTAAAACAACGCGTGTCAACTGAATTATAACTCTCACTTTTATGTGATAGGATATCAAAAATTTACGATTCTTTTTTAAAAACAACGTCAATATGGTTGAACTTCCTCGGCTTTTTATTAAAATACTGTAAGTTCTTTTGTTAAAAAAACTTTTTTTTTTAAGATTAGGCATATAACTACATTAATATTATTAGGTATCTATACATATTTACTTCATGTTTCAAATGTAAGCCCGGTGTCCCAGTTACCCCATATTTTTTCAAGAATGGGGTAACTGGGACATGTATCTGGGGTAACTGGACCATGCTGGATAACGTTACCCAAATAGTTATAAATAATTTTTTGAGTATCTCTTACTAAGGGAAATAAATTTCTCCATTGTTTTTTGCTCTCAATAAAGAAAATTATAGAATACCTTTTTAAAATTACGTAATAAAATTTAAAAAAAGCATATTGGGTGGTATCAAACCAAATTTCTTCACCCCTTTAGAGGCGGTGATACCGTTATGGCATCACATAATTTTAATTCCTAACTGCCACATTTGCACCGGAATTTTATAATGAAACTTTCACCTTTATTAATACGCAAAAATATACTTTTACATGTTTACAAATAGATTCTCTTGTAAATACTGGTGTCATTAAATTATTTCAACATTTTACGAATGCAAGTACCTTGCCCCTGAAAGCGAGATAGCCAAACCTTGAAGTTGTATGACACACAGGGGTCGCATTCTATAGGGTCGCATTCATATATACATTCTTCCTACCACTATTTTATAAATATCTTCATCGCACCTTTCTTTAGAATATGTTAAATAAAATGGTCATGAAGGTAACTCATTAAGAGTTCTGATAGAAACAATAAATTTTTCTCTATATAATGCGACCGCTGGATACAGATTAAGTACTTAAATACTTACGTAGCCGTTTATTCATAGATTTACCTTGCTATTTTTTTCCTTAAAATTCCCATGTGACTTTTATACTTATTACCTATACTAAAGTACATAAGTACTTGCTTAATTTTTATGTTTCTGGTATAAATAAATCTAATATTTTCACTTTTAGTGCTTTTTTAGACACATTGACAGCAAAGGTTTCCCTTACAACGCTCTTTAGTTGATATATAATTTACATGATCTGCCTGGTTTAAATTTTTTTAAGATGTTTACACTTTTTCAAACAGGACCTGATATCCCATACGAAAAAAAATAAACGCGTTTGGAACATAGACCCTCCTGGTCCACTTACCTCATTTTTATTGGACAACTGGACCCATGAGGAAAGAAAGATGAAATATGCATATTTTCATATTTTTAAATATTAAAATTGTAATTTTAAGCATTTCTGTCTGTTAGAGGGAACCTAGCTGAACACATTTACAGAAGTTCAGACTTTAATTCAAATAAACATTAGCTTTTTGAAGCTGAATTGTCAGAAGCTCCAGAGTCACATTGTAAAATCATGGCCCAGTTGCCCCAACTAACCTTATCTCAGTGGAAAAATTGTCAGCTGATGCCCTGAAGGCAGTGTTACCAGATTGGGGGCTTTTTTAATTCAGATTACTTTACTTATTATTATTTAGATTATTTCACCACTTTTTTTAAATAGTATATTTCGCTTATTTTTAATCAATTTTTAAATAGGACGAATATTTCTATTTCAAAAAAGTGGTGACAACAACAATCTGGGGACACTGGCTGAAGGATGTAACGCAGGAGCCAGACAGGAGCACCTATCACTTATTTAAATGCACCACCTGACGATTTTTCCCTCGGCATATTCCTAGCTGTTTTTTTTTTAATTATTATTACGTACAGTATCATATTAACTATCAGCTTACGTATATTCATCCGGGAGAAAATAACCCATCTTAAGTTAATCGGCATTACGCTCCATGCTCTAACTGTAAGATATAATTTTATTGTGATGTTTCATTTACATCAATATTCTTTATAGATACAGGGCTCGCAGCGTTCCTAAAATTTTCGCACTTTCCGACCACTATTTTAAAACGATAATCTTTATTCTAAAATTCTATTACAGATGTTAAAGGAATCTTCCACGAAGAATTCTTATTTAAAATACTGGTAGCAAAGTGCGAAGATTTTAGGAACGCTGCGAGCCCTGTAGATACTTTAAAGCTGATAAACATAGAAATAAATAAATGATGAAATACTGTGATCAGCAAATTAATTAATCAATAATTTATTGAAACTTAAATATATAATACATAATATTTATTTTAAAGATTTATTCAATTTAATTTTGTAATTTAATCATATTCATTTTCGCTTTGGCTCGTGTTGCTCTCATCTCCTGTTTTACTGTCAGAGTCGCTGTCAGAACTATCTGCAATCATGTTTTCATTATCTTCATCTGTACAATAACACAAAGAAAAAAATTATATATGTATGTTTCATGTTACATAATCGACATGATTAAAATTAAATAAAAAATGTTACATTTTTCGGGCTGAATAGTTATTTGATCAATCGATGATGGTAACAGAGGTCCAGAAAACCAATTGAATTCATATTTATTGTCGATTTCTACCCAGCCATAGTCTGACGGTTCATCTGTAGTTGAGACTTTTAGACGTGCGTGTGAACAAATTTGCGCTATGTAACAAGTTCGTAAAAAAATCTGATATAGTTCTGATTGGGGGTAGATACGAGCCATCTATTCCTTTTTAGGGTAACAGGAACGAGTCATCATTGTCAAGGAATTTGTATGTTTTTTTAACCGTTCCGTTTTTCCTAAGCGCTAGGGTTGTATCTCTCCTTAAGTGGGGATAAACGTACAAAAAGCGGTAAGAATAATATAACATGAGGTGTCGCTGTGAGCGCTGACGGCGGAATGTTAGAGCGGAGAGCAGTTTCAACGATCCCAACCGTTATATTTAAAATAAGAAATTGCGCATGCGAGTGGACTTAAACAGAAATTCTCTTACTAGAAAAATTGTACAGTGTTACCGAGTTTGCTATATGTCATCATGCTAAATTGGCGATTACTTTTTGGCTTTCGAAAATAAAGAGAGAAAGTGAAAATTAAAATAAAAACAAGAAAAGTGTTTAAAAAGTTAAAATAAATGTATTTTATCAATAAAAAGGTAAATAAAATCAAAACTGAATAACTTACACCCATAAAGAGTGAAAAAAGAAAAGAAAATTTTACTGTGCTGTCATCTATGTCCAGTGATTTAAAAGAAATTGGTTATTAAAAGAATTTTATAATTATCTTAATAGATAGATTTTAATTGCTTATAATTGAATTAAAAAAACAGTTTCGAGAAGCTGTGTTTAAAAAAGAAGACCATAGTAATAATATTCAATAAAAAATGTATTTAATATTTAGCAAAATTAAATAAAAAAGTAGAATAGGATGTAAAAAAATGATGCATTAATTAAATTTGTAAAAATCATAAACTATTACATTTAAATTTATATGTACTGCTCAAAATAAATTAATAATGTTTCTTTAAATATATACTATTTTGGCAGCAGAACATACAAGATTTAAAAGAATATATTTTAAACTTTATGTTAACAAAATAAATATATAAAGTAAAAATAAAAATAAAAATAAAAATAAGATAAGCATTCTTCTTAATATTATTATTAAGTGTGGAAAGTAATGGTATATATTTGCAGCTACATTTTTATTATTAATACGTTTAAATTTCCCAGCTCATTTGCAAAATTTAATTCTTTATCTGTTGAGTAATAAATAATTTCCTAATTGCTTTAGTATTAAATACTTTAAGAAAACCACATGAAGCTATTTCTAAAGCAGCGTTGTTTGTCAATAAAAATAAAACAATAATGTAATTGACATATTAAATTTTCTTATACCTATATTTCAGGCATTATAGTAGCCACCAGTATAGACACTTTTACCACATTTGTTTTACATTAATATATAAAGATTCATGACACTTAATTTTCATTTAAAAAAATCTTTTATCTTTCGTTTTGTACATATTAAAATCGAAAATTATAATTTACATTTCTTTACTTTTCTTAAAAACAAAAACACATTTTTTTACTTAAAAAGGACATATATTCCGGTATATCGTTAAAACTATGCTATTTATAAATATATACTGCATTGTCCATACTCTTTGGCACTTCTCTGAAAAAACGTTTTCGTCCATTTCTTGGACTTCATCAGTTTCAATTGGCGGCTCGCAGTTTCACTTTCGACCTTTTATCATCTCTCTCTTTCCACTTTCTCCCCCTTCTCCCTTTTCACTTTCCCCTTCTTTCCAGCATTTTTAGCTAACGGGAGTCAACATTTGCATGCGCCATATCGTTGCATACACTTTTTCTTTCGAGGTTAATCTCGATAGCCTCTCTCATTAGGGTGTTGTGGGGATTATCATATGCAGCTATTTTTTCTATTTTAATTGATTGAGGTATTATGGGGTTTTTAAAATTTGTTCTTGAGAAGGCTGTTGTTTGATTATTATATTTTATGTCGCGGATATGCTCCTTATACCTTTCGCTTATTTTTCGCTTGGCCATCCCTATGTATGTAATTTCCTTATTTTCTGTATCTGAGGCTTTAATTTTATATACTCCTGCCGTCTGTAATTCGTTGTATCTTTCTGCTTCATTTCGTATCGTTTTAAATAGGGAAGGGTTGGGTGTGATTGGGACTATCTTTCCGAGTTTACTAATTTCGCGTTTATTTTTAGTGCTATTCCGTTCATGTATGGTAGGGGGGGGAGGGGGATGTATAATCTTTTTTATTTTGTCCTGGTTGGATCCAGTTAATTTTTTCTTTCGCTTTTCTTATTAGCTTGTCTATTGTTTTTCTT
The DNA here is from genome assembly GCA_963932465.1 of Maratus speciosus. NCBI lineage: Eukaryota > Metazoa > Arthropoda > Arachnida > Araneae > Salticidae > Maratus > Maratus speciosus. The sequence continues at coordinate 274,162,704 of OZ010792.1, read as the reverse complement.
GGATGGCCAGCGTTAAGTCCTATGTTCTCTATAATCCTACATATCATTGTTCTCTATAATCCTTAATTCTTCTTTTAATAACTTTTCTGTTGAACATATATACAGTGCTCTATAGATGTAGGTATTTAGGGCTACAAGTGGAAGAAATGGACGAAAACGTTTTTTCAGAGAAGTGCCAAAGAGTATGGACAATGCAGTATATATTTATAAATAGCATAGTTTTAACGATATACCGGAATATATGTCCTTTTTAAGTAAAAAAAAATGTGTTTTTGTTTTTAAGAAAAGTAAAGAAATGTAAAAGTATAATTTTCGATTTTAATATGTACAAAACGAAAGATAAAAGATTTTTTAAAATGAAAATTAAGTGTCATGAATCTTTATATATTAATGTAAAACAAATGTGGTAAAAGTGTCTATACTGGTGGCTACTATAATGCCTGAAATATAGGTATAAGAAAATTTAAGTGTAATATGGGCATTAAATGAGACAGAAATTACTGTCGAAAAACACTGGCTAAATAATTGACATAGGTTGGTTGGTTGGTTGATTAGGGTTTAATGGCGCAAGATCCCATTTGGGACATACTGCGCCAAATAATTGAGATAGGAAATTACAAAACAAATAAAAATATAACATTAAATTGATGGTAGAGGTATTTTTATTTATTATTAGCTATTGGCTTACTACAACATTTACAAAAAGTTTTGCTGAACTGACAAAAAATGAAAAAATGTTGATGCAATGAAAATATCACGCCTGATACGATAAAAGCTTCAATCCAAAAGATGTAGAGTCTACATCTTTTGGTCAAAGATTGTTGTCCTAAAGCGATTTCGTGATATTACAATTCCTTATAATATTTTTGACTTATTGAATGTATCGCCTCTCGCTGAACATAAGGCTATTATAAAATTTTAAATTTGTTTTTCTGGAAACCCTAATTTTCAAATTGGGCGACCATTTCTCTCGAGAATTATTCAATTTACCTCATTTATTATTTAAAAGAAAGCTAGTCGTTTTTGCTGGAGCTTATATCACCGAAAATTATAATTTTCATTCATTATGTTTTTCTGTAGAGCTTCTCCTTAGTTATACAGGATGTCCGAAATGTATCTTTACAACTTTAAAAAAATATTAAAATAAGTAAACAATGATTTGCAGTTACGGTTTTTTATGTTCCTTAAAGAAAATATCAAAGTTTTTTTTTCACGATTTCAATGTGTGCACGTGCACCATTAGTCGCGCACAACACATCGAGTCTATACGAGATTTCTAACCACGTTCTATGAAGCAATGCAGAATCAACAGTCTGGATCGCCGCTGTAATTCGACCTTTCAGTTCATCAATGTCATGAATTGAACATTGTTAAATAATGTTTTTCACGTCTCCCTTCCCCCCCCCCAAAAAAAAGTCCAAATGTGTTATGTCTGGAGATCTAGTTGGCCACGGTATTGTATTGACGTAGCGCCATCTAGTTTACAGTTCATTTAACAAAAACAAGTAATACATATCATTGTTTGCATATCTTTCATTGTTTTTTAGGGCTTCGCACTTAAAAAGTAAAAACGGAACCATTATAAGATCACTCCTATGTCTGTCTGTCACAGCCTTTTAACTCATAAACTATAGAACATGGAAAATTCAAACTGGAGGAACCAGTAAAAACTATTGGCCTACATATTTACAAATTATTAAACATTCACAAATATATTTAGGAAAATGTAGAGGGGCTAATTAAGTTACTTGAAAAAAAAATGTTTTATTTGTATACGTGGGGGGTATCGTATTAAACCGTTCGTAATACTAAACTCAAAAATACATTTCTTTTAATTTTAGGTATTATATTTTCAGCGATATCGTCGAAAATGTAGTGCTAAAATATGTTCCCCTCCCTCTATTTTCGAATCTACTGAAACTAAAATTATGAAAAAATTACAGGTAGTAGACGTTATTTTAAACCTTGCAGGAAAACTATAGCGATAACCCTAGGTCACACAGTTTTTTAGAAAAGCGCATTTTTTCGTTACACAAAAATTTCGATTTGCGGTAATTCAGCAAAGGTTTTGAGGAGCGCTGGAAAGTACCTATCGTAGCAGAAATATAAAAGCATTGTTGATAATGATTTTCTAAAAAAATCGTCGGTAATTAGCCGAGATATTAACCCTTAAAGACACGGACGGTTTGGACATACATAATGAAAGGGGCGGCGTACTCTATGTACCATCGGCTTTTAAAGCCTACATAACAACTTTTAATGATATATTTGTGTAATACAATACCCAGTAGCAGTATAAAAGTAATAAACGTCAAATTGTTTAAAACAGACTAATTTAACTAGAATTAATTACATAATTACTATGGGATTCTTCTCTAGTTAGCATTGAGTGTATCTCTCAATACGCCTCCCGTGTCTTTAAAAGTTAATTAAAAACTTATCTGGGAAAACGCGGCACGGACCAAGGCAACGTTGCAACTTTGCGACCTCCTATCGAAGCCCACTTACCACAATGTCAAGTTTAAACTTTGAACAAGTGTTTTGTTTTAGCTACACTGTAAAAAGAAAAGATTATTACTACGCTGAATTTAGTTTTATGAAATGCCAAATGATGTTTAAATGTGCACTACTTTTATTGTCAGTACCTAATTAAGTTCATCATAAACAGATTAGGATAAGATTAAAAAAAGATTTATACAGAATAGCAATATTTGATATTATTTAGGCTTCATATCTCTTTGAATTTTTATGATATACCCATTCATACTTTTCTAGTATATACAGCTATACCCAACCCTACGTTGTACAGTTTTTTTTTCAAAGTCTTATTATTCTTTTAGCAACGATTTTTTTTAATAATGCAGTTAATAATTCATATATTTATTGTACGGAACCCTCTGAGCACGAGTAATACTCGCACTAGACCGTTTATTTAAAAGTGTAAAGATACATTTCGGACACCCTGTAATATTTTTGCGATTGAATTATTTAAAATTTCTCTTTTTAATTATCGGTGAACAAAGTTTAAAATTTTTGTCAAGAGCGCTCGCCGCGAAGGGGCTAAGAAAACTGTTCCATCGATTTCCAACCGACCCGAGTTGATACCTACTATTTTGGTGACACCGAATCTGTTTTCATAAATCAGGGATTATAAAATGTAATATTTCAGAATTCCTCATTTCGCTAAAGCTATACTTCGTTTAGACATACATACTTATGTCGAGATTGAAAATCTATGAAGTTAATTTTCATTACCATTAGAAAGCTTTCAGTTGCTCATTTATTTTTAATCGTGTTTCCCGTTAAACGTGATTGCAGTCGAAATGTTTCGACGTTTGAAATAGGGAAGGCTGAGATAATGAATATGTTATTTTAATGTATTTTGATATTTTGTTACATAATGGATATCGAACCTACACTTGTTTTTTGGTCATTACTTTATTTTGTGAGAAGACATATTTCTCGTGATTCATAAACAGAAGTTTTAATATTTTTTATTAAATTAAAGTTATTTGTAAATCTTCAAATTGTTATGTAAATGAATAAAACATATTTTTCTGTGTATTTTTTTTCGAAATGTTTTGATGGCTGAAATACGAAAGATTGAAATAACGAATATAGGCTATTCTATTGTATATGGAATGTATATAATATATGATCTATGAAGTTAATTTTCATTACCATTAGAAAGCTTTCAGTTGCTCATTTATTTTTAATAGTGTTTCCCGTTAAACGTGATTGCAATCGAAATGTTTTGACGGTTAAAATAGGGAAGGCTGAGATAATGAATATGTTACTTTAATGTATTTTGATATTTTGTTACATAATGGCTATCGAACCTGCACTTGTTTCTTGGTCATTACTTTATTTTGTGAGAAGACATATTTTTCGTGATTCATGAACAGAGGTTTTAATATTTTTTATTAAATTAAAGTTGTTAATAAATCTTCAAATTGTTATGTAAATGGATAAAACATAATTTTCTGTGAATTGTTTTCGAAATGTTTTGATGGCTGAAATAAGAAAGACTGATATAATGAATGTAGGTTATTCTATTGTATATTGAATATATATAATATATGATATATATACATATACATATGCACGGGGTTATTCTAAATGATGTACGGTATTTTAACATGCTGGAATAAAATCAAATATAAACAAACATTAACCAGAACAAACTTAAAGGAAAGAACAACTTAAATATTTTTATTCTATGACATTATAAAGGTTCAATATGACTTCCTCGAGTCATGCCGACAACGTCCAGACGATAGTCCATTACACCCCACACTCGCTTAAGCGTTATGGTGTTACTCAATTCAGAGCATTAACTATGCGTGTTCGTAGGTCCTTCGAGTTGAGTGGGAGTGGTAGCACATACACTTTGTCTTTCGAAAAGCCCCACAAGAAAAAAAAACCACATATTGTAAGGTATGGTGATGAGGGGCCCAAGAAAACATCACTTTGTCACTTTCTCTTCCCGAGACTCGATTTTTTGTTCTAGCGATCGCAACGCAACCACGTTTTCCTAATTCAACACAAACCGCCGGGGAAAAATATATTTCAGTTGTTCTTTCCTTTAAATTTGTTCTGATACGTGTTTGTTTATAATTGGCTTTATTCTAGTATGTTAAAATACCTTACATCATTTACAATAACCCTTATATATGAATGTATATAATGAATATTTTGTTACACAATGGATATCGAGTATACACTAATTTTTTCTTCATTAATTTATTGTGTGCGAAGAAATATTTTTCCTGTTTCATAAATAGACATTTTAAAAACTTTTTTATTAAATTAAAGTCATTAGCCAATCTCCAGATTTTAATGTTGATTATTGTATAAAAAGTATATTTCTTTCTCCTTTCATTCCAATGTTTGTATACAGGGTTTTTTTTTCTTTTAATATTTTCTATTATTCTAGATAAAAAAGTAAATTTTAACCTTTTTTATCGTTTTTTTTCTAAATGACATTTGAAAAAGGTATCTCATTACACTACTCAAAAATTTATACATTAATTTCAATTTATTTTTAAAAATCAAGGAACTTTAAATTTCTGAAATCTTCACTTCGCTCGTTTATTCTAAAATTTGTCCGTTGTTTAGACATGAGTACTTATTTTTCTGTACTGGAAGTCTATAAAGTTAATTTTCATTTCCATTAGAAATCTCTTCATTTATTTTTAGCACATCAATTCGGTTTGTCTGTCCGTGCTCAAACTCGCTTAACTATAGTCGAATTGTCATGTAACTGAAAGGTGTTATTGAGGTTTACCATGGCATGTTCGGCATTTAAAATGAAGTATGACCACTGTTAGTTCATTTACAGGCCCATTCAAAAGAATTGGCTTACATTATGGTTGTTTGAAAAATGGTTTAAAGTGTATTTTAATAATGTTACACTATTTCAAACATGTTGTAAAACATATACGTCACTGAGGAATATGGTGTTCATAAAATTTATCGTTCATTTACAGGGACACACAAAAAAATCGTTTACAGTACTGTCTTTGAGCCATAAATGCTGAAGTGCGTTTTCAATTTTAGTATGGGATTTATTTTAGATTTAAATAATTTTTTCATAATGGATATGAAACCAAGCATTTATTCTTTGTTCATTAGATTCTTTTGTAAAGGCGATATTTTCCTAGATTCATAAACAGAAAGTTTAATATTTTTCATTTTAGAGACATTATTAGTAAATCTGCTGATAATTTATTTGATTATTGAATGAATAACATTTATTTCTATAATTTATTCTTCTATCAGTACAACATTTATATTAAAGGGTTTTTCTGATATATTTTGCTTCCTATATTTATTTTTTTCAGATAAAAGGTAAAATTTAAAAAGTAGATTTTTTTAAGTCATTTTTTATGGATGGCTTTTGAATTATGTATTCCATCATTCCACGCACCTTTTAAAATTTATATTAATTTTAACCTACATTTATAAATCTTAGAGCAATAATATTTATTATTCCAGAGTTTATCTCTTTACTCATTTTTTTCTAAAACTGTTCGTTGTTTGGAAAACTAGTATTAACTTCGAGATTGAAATTCTATGAAGTTGAATTTCATTTTTATTAGAAAGCTTTCAACTTCTCGTTTATTTTATTTTTAATCTCATTTCCAGTTAAACATAAATGCAATCGAAATGTTTAAAGCTTGAAATAGAAAGAAGTGACAGAATGAGTATACGTCATAATTTTTATTGATATTTTGTTTCATAATGGATACTGAATAAAGTATTTATTTTTTTCATTATATTCCTTTGTACAGTCGATATTTTCCACGATTCCTAAACAGTAAGTGTGCCATTTTTCATTCAACTAAAATTATTAGTAAATCTGCAGATATTTTTGTAGAATATTTCAGGAAAAACATATTTTCTTCTACTATTTTTCTCGTATCAGTCAAATGTTCTGATATTTTTTATTACACATAAAAGGTAAAACTTAGATTGTATATGATTTTTAAAGTCATGTTTATTTCTAAGTGATGTTGTTGGAAATATGTATTCCATGCACCACTCAAAATTTATACATTAATTTTAACCTTATAAATCAGAGAGCATAAAATTTCAGAAATCGTCACTTCACTCGTTTATTCTAAAATATGTCTGTTGTTTAGACAAGAGTTAGTCATTTCCAGATTGGAAATTTATTATGTTGATTTTCATAGTCCATTAGAAAGCTTTCAGTTGCTCGTTTATTTTTAATCTTGTTTTCAATTAAACGTGAATGCAATCAAAATGTTTAAAGCTGGAAGTAAGAATACTCGCATCATGACTATATGCCATTATAATTTATACTGATATTTTGTTTCATATTAGACACTGAACCAAGCATTTATTTATCGTTCATTATATTCTTTTGTAAAGTCGATATTTTCCACGATTCAGAAACAGCAAATTTAATATTTTTCATTAAACTGAAATTAATAGTAAATATGCAGATATTTTTGTAGGTGATTGTTGCATGAAAAATATATTTCTTTTTTTTTTTCTTGTATCAGTCCTTTGTTTTTATCAGAGGGTTTTTCTGATATTTTATATTACATATAAAAGGTAAATTCTAAATTGTAGATTTTTTTTAAGTTTAGGGGGGGGGGGGGTCTAAATGATTTTATAAATAAGAATACTATCACCATTCAAAATTTATACATTACTTTTAACCTATATTTAAAAATCAGAGAGCTATTCAAGAATTTCAGAAATCGTCACTTCGCTGGCTTATTCTAAAAGCCGTCTGCTCTTTAGACATAAGTATACTCATTTGAAAATTGAAAATCTATTAAGTTAATTTTCATTTTCCGATAGAAAGCTTTCAGTTGCTCGTCAATTTGTAATCTTATTTTCAGTTAAACGTGAATACATTCGAAATGTTTAAAGCAGGAAAGACTGACTTAATGAATATATGTTATTATAATGTATATTGATATTTTCTTTCATAATGAATATCGAACCAAGCATTTATTTATTGTCCAATTGATTCTTTTGTAAAGTCGATATTTTCCGCGATTTATAAGCAGGGTCATTCCATACAAAATGAGCAAATCAGTTGTGACAGACATAAGAGATTTTAATGAAAATCAGTATATAACTAGATCATATCTATTTATGAGTAAATGTAAAATAATAGATTTCAGGATTGTTGTTTTAAGTATTGAAATTTACATTAAAAGTTGATGCAAAATCGAGGTTTTGTCTACATGCTTGAAATTTCAATTTTGATTATTAGCATTAGGAATCAAAAGACTACATTAAAAATTATTTATAATTAGGAATGAATAATAAGTAACTGATTGGCGTAAGTTTGTAATTGTATTTTTATTCCGTAATGAGAAAAAAATTATTTTTGAAAATTTTTGAGGGAAAAAAAGGCAATATTTCTATTACTTGTTTAAACATGAAGGACACCTCAGACAATTTAAAAATTAATTGACGTTATAGCTAAAAGTATATATTTAAAATATCGAAACTTTCATTCTTGCCTTTCTATTCTTTAACGAGAAAAAAAAATAAATATTAATAAATGTTGAGGGTAAAATCCAATATTTCTATCACTTGTTTGAGAGTCAAGAAAAGCTTTTTAAAACTTTTAAATTATTTGATAATATAGATAAAAGTGTATATTTTAAATATACAGACTTTTATTCTTGCTTTCAGTTTATTTTTGCCTCAAGAATATTTTTAATTAAAGTTGAAAAAAATGATTTAGTTGAACTTAAAATTACATATTAATCCTAAATCCAGATACAAAAAATAGATGGCAGCACTAATACTTTTCATCTTGAAATTGTGCAATATCTTAAGAAACGCGCTCGAATTCAAAGATGAATAGCTCACGGAATGTAACTAATATTACCTGTTTCAATCCATTTTTGCTATGTTAGGAATCAAAAGACAATCTTGATTTTTTTAGGACATCATGGACTAATTGCTCTTTATGTCTGTGCAATATTGTTGATGTCGGACCTGTCCTTTATTTATAGTTTTGTTCATACATAAGAGGAAAAATTATGATTTTGTAATCTTTTTTAAGTTTCTAAGTTTTTTTGAAGATGAAAAAAATAAACTGCAACTTTCAAACTTGGGAAATTTAATCTTCATCTGTAATACTACATCAGACATCAATTTCACACATGTTTTTTTAATTCCTTTGATTTTTATAACGTTTCTAATTTTCTCAAAATTCACAAATTTTCAATTTTTACATCCAATTAAAGATTAATCATAGTGTTACTACTCAATAAATAAGAAGATAATTTTTCAGAGGATACAATATTATAAAAAAAAAAATCATTTCTGTTAAATAGTTTTCAAACTACAGAGTTTCAAACTTGCAACTTTGGACGATTGCACGCATGCCATTCTTTATCACAAGTTTTTTAACTGTCCAAAACTGCTGAAACAATTTATTTTTTGGGAAGATATTTTGCAGAGCTCTATTTGAATATGAATTGAACCTGTGTATCAAATTTTATTAAGGTAGCCAAATGGTCGGTTAGAATGTGGCCACGACTTTTTTTTAACTTTTGTCCATTTTACGTGGAGTGACCCAGCAGTAAGTATGATATTTTTCATTCAACTAAAATTATTAGTAATTCTGCAGATATTTTTGTAGATTACTGCATGAAAAACTTTTTCCTTTTTATAATTTTTTCTCATATCAGTTCAATATTTATATTAAAGCGATTTTCTGATATTTTTTATTACCGATATTTTATTTTTTAAGATAAAAATAAGTTTTAAAATGTAGATTTTCTTTTAAAGTCGTGTTTTTTATAAATGATTTTTGAAATCTGTGGCCAGTGCACCATTCAAAATTTATGTTAATTTTAACCTATATTTATAATTCAGAGAGCAATAAAATTTAACGTTCCAGAGTTCACCATTTCACTATTTTTTTTTTCTAAAACTGTTTATTGTTTAGAAAGTGCTCTTTTCTAGATTAGAAATTTATTATGTTAATTTTCATATTCCATTAGAAAGGTTTCAGTTGCTCGTTTATTTTTTTTTTATCTTGTTTTCTGTTAAACGTGAATGCAAACAAAATGTTTAAAGCTTGAAGTAGGAAGGACACGCATAATGAGTATATGTCTTTAAAATTTATATTGATATTTTGTTTCAGATTGGACATTGAACCAAGCATTTATTTATCGTTCATTATATTCTTTTCTAAAGTTGACATTTTCCACGATTCAGAAACAGCAAATTTAATAATTTTTATTAAACTGAAATTAAAAGTAAATCTGTAAATATTTTTGTAGATGATTGTTGCATGAAAAACATATTTCTTTCTTTTTATTTCTTCCATCAGTCCTTTTTTTTATAAGAGGTTTTTCCCGATATTTTATATTACTGATTTAATTTTAAATTGTAGATTTTTTTGAAGTTATGTGTTTTTTTTTTCTAAATCATGTTATAAATATTAATACCATGCACCATTCAAAATTTATACATTACTTTAAACCTATATTTATAAATCAGAGAGCACAACATTTTAGAAATCGTCACTTCGTTGGTTTATTCTAAATGCCGTCTGTTCTTTAGACATAAGCACTCATTTGAAAATTGGAAATCTATGAAGTTAATTTTCATTTTCCGATCGAAAGCTTTCAGTTGCTCGTCTGTTTTTAATCTTATTTTCAGTTAAACGTGTATACAATCGAAATGTTTAAAGTAGGAAGGACTGACTTAATGAATATATGTTATTATAATGTATATTGATTTTTTGTTTCATAATGGATATAGAACCTAACATTTATTCATTGTCCAATTGATTCTTTTGTAAAGTCGATATTTTCCGCAATTCATAAGCAGTAAGTATGGTATTTTTCATTCAACTAAAATTATTAGTAATTCTGCAGATATTTTTGTAGATTGTTGCATGAAAAACTTTTTCCTTTCCATCACTTTTTCTCCTATCAGTTCAATATTTATATTAAAGCGATTTTCTGATATTTTTTATTACCGATATTTTATTTTTTAAGATAAAAATAAATTTTAAAATACAGATTTTTTTTTTAAAGTCGCGCTTTTTATAAATGATTTTTGAAAACTGTGGCCAGTGCCCCAATCAAAATTTATGTTAATTTTATCCTATCTATATTACAAAGGACAAACATATCTGTGCGTAACACATACGTCATTTTGCGAATGGCAACACTTTGAAATTTGAAATAAAATTTTGGTTTTGCAATTTCCTCTACTGCAAATTTTTATACTTCTAAACATCGCACATTTTAAATTTTTACACCGTCGTATAAGGAAAAAAAATCTCTTTTAAATGCAATTTGTTTGAAATCTGTATCTCAATTTATTTTTGAGATATTAATTTTTTTGTAGTTTTTAATATCATTTTTCTAATCGTGGCAACAAAAAAACCCCATTTCTATTGAAAGTCATTGAAAGTAAATGGAAAATAGTCGAAAATAGGAGATACTGCATCTTTTTGTTGTCATTTTCCCATAAAACCTGAAAAAAAAATTAAATTAAAATGCGTGCTATGTCAGCGATTTTTTAAATTTCTAAATATCGCGCATTTTCAATTTTTACGCCATCAAATAGAGAAACAAATCTACTTTCAAATGCAATTTGTTTCAAAATTGTATCTTAATTGACTGAGTTATTATGGTTTTTAAAATAACTATCCGCCCGTGGCGATCAGTTTGGTCTCCCTTAAATGTATCCTACGCATTGTATCATGTTACTTTTATTCATAATTTAATTTACTTGCTCGATGCTTCACCAAAGAGGAAGATTCTGATAGAGAAATCAAGAAATCGGTATTTTTATGTTAGTCGGGCACAGGTGATAAATCGCCAAACATTGTACCCGTTTTTCATATTTCATGATTAAAATATAATCCTTTCACTCATTTTATTTAAAATGGATAACTTTAATTTAAAACTGAAACGTTTAAAATTCACGACTTTCACTTAAAAAGAAAATCTTTAAAAAAGAAAAAGAATAAATAATACCATAAACTATTTAATTTCAACATCAAAGCATTGTTTTAATTTACCTCTCGAAAAATAAAAAAATGTGCTGGCGAGTTAAAAAATGCCATTGGCGAGAATTGCGCCCAGCTAACATTAAAGTACAAACTCTTTGTGATCATGGCAACTTTTATGTAGTTTTATTCGAAAAAATATTTTGATTAAATAGGTTGCCAGAAAGTACGTTGCCAAATTTCTTTCCTCGCCATGGACCTTTTCTCTATTTCGCCAAGTACCTATACTGGAAAAGTACGTTTATTTATTTATTTAGTTATTGTATTTTAAATGAGATGAAGTCGTATGTTTGTTGTTCAATAAATAAATAAATAAATAAATAAATAAAAGACGGCACAGATGTCATATACGCACCACGTTGGCGCGATTTTTTTCTGACGCCAATGTCATATACGCACCGGGGTACTTAACTGACGCCAAGGTGTCGTTTTTTTGCTTGATATGGTAACCCGGATGTTGTTGTGTATTTATTAATAAATTGTTTATTTACTTTTATTTTTTTTAATTATATAAATTGTTTTTTCTATAGTTATTAATTAAACTTTTTTTTATTTATTGTTATATATATATAGAGAGAGAGAGATTTTCAAGCATAAATTACTTTTAAATGTATCTCTATCACGTGTAGCTCGATTATGAATGATTAATCCGCTTGCCTTTAAAACAATGTAAAAATGTCAGCATTTGTTTCCGTCTGATGTCCCATAACAAAATTAAAACTTCCTCTATAGAAAAATAAATAAAACAATGTAAATAAGAAACAAATTTAACAAACATGGGATTGAACCACGCGCTTAAAGGACTGAAATGATCGGAAAGACTGCCTTAAGTCGCAAAATCTTGGGTTAAGAACTCCTGGCATGTGAAAATATCGCTTTTAATAAATTTTAAAACTTTATTTGATTGCATAATTGATATTTTTCATATAAAAATTCTTTTTTATGTTAGTGGACAATCTAAAATATATATTACATGTAAAAAAATAATAATTAGAGTTTAAAAAAAAAGAAAAAAAAAGAATTGTTTTTACCTATAGTCTGTAACCCGAGGAGCTCAGGTTCGATCCCCTAGTATTTATAAATCAGAGAGCAATAAAATTTAACTTTCCAGAATTCATCACTTCACTAATATTTTCTAAAACTGTTCATTGTTTAGACATGAGTACTCATTTACAGATTGGAAATTTATTATGTTAATTTTCATATTCCATTAGAAAACTTTCAGTTGCTCGTTTACTTTTAGCCTTGTTTTCAGTTGAACGTGAATGCAATGAAAATGTTTAAAGCTTGAAGTAGGAAGCACTCGCATAATGAGTATATTTCATTATAATTTATATCGATATTTTGTTTCAGATTACACATTGAACCAAGCATTTATTTAGCGTTCATTATATTCTTTCGTAAAGTCGATATTTTCCACGATTCGGAAACAGCAAATTTAATAATTTTCATCAAACTGAAATTAATAGCAAATATGCAGATATTTTTGTAGACGATTGTTGCATGAAAAACATATTTCTTTCTTTTTTTTTTCTTCCATCAGTCCTTTGTTTTTATAAGAGGGATTTTTCTGATATTTTATATTATAAAAGGTAAATTTTAAATTATAGATTTTTTTTAAGTTATGGGTGTTTTTTTCTAAATGATTTTATAAATATGAATACCGTGTACCATTCAAAATTTATACATAACTTTTAACCTATATTTATAAATCAGAGAGCACAACATTTCAGAAATCGCTACTTCGCTGGTTTATTCTAAAAGCCGTCTGTTCTTTAGGCATAAGTACTCATTTAGAAATTAGAAATCTATGAAGATAATTTTCATTTTCCGATAGAAAGCTTTCAGTTGCTCGTCTATTTTTAATCTTATTTTCAGTTAAACGTGGGTACAATCGAAATGTTTAAAGTAGGAAGGACTGACTTAATGAATATATGGGGAATTCTCACAATCTTTTGACTTTCCTGTCCCTGAATAATAATTTTTATTTTAATACACTTTTTTGAGTTTTTTTTTTTTTTTTTTCATATACTGAGGAACATCACATTGCATGATTGCATAACAATATTAACGAGATAAATAAGTTTTGGAGGATTTTGGGAGTCCAAATACCAGGAAAACTTCTATACCGTCCCGTGTCCCTGATGCTGATTTTTAAGTTTGGAGCTGTCTGTATAAAATTTTTTCAATAAGAGTAATTCGATGTAATTTTTTTCCAAAACTAGGACAATTGTTTTATATAAATATGTAGCAAAAAATTAATTTGCACGCATTTTTACGGTTGATATTATTTTTTGAACTCCGTCCCTGGGTTTTTCATCCTTACCGTTCCTCTTGCTAAGCTTATACAGAAAATCACTTCAGATGCAGCCACAGAATTTTTTTCAAGTTTTTCTCATGCAGAAGTACGCTAGAGAAAGAATGTCTAAAATTCTTTGACAGGAAATTTACTGCAGAATTTAAATCAGCATTTAAATATCAATTTCAAGATCATTGCTTTATTGTTAGTCTTACCGTCCCCGAGGTTTATTCCTGAACTTTTCGAGGTAAATTAAAAAAATATATATTAATTTAATCCAATGTTAACAACCGTTTCTAAAAATCAATGAACATTGTGGCTATCACTTAGTCTTAACATGATTTGCCTAAAATAGGTGGTAATTTTCCTTACCGTTCCATCCTTACCGTCCCTTTTTTTCCCATTTCGTCCCTTTTTTTCCTAAAGCGTCCCCTTTTTTTTACCTTACTGTCCCTTCTTTAATACCCCTTTAAGACAATGTTATACCAAAATTTTGTACTAAAAATACTAGATTGTTATTATTTGCTATTTGAATGTCCTGTGGGTACTATGTAAATTCATTATAAGTAAAAATTTCGAAGAAAATAAGAAGTTTTAGTGGTAAAATGGTAAGGAAAATTAAACTCGCAAAGTTTAATTTTCCATAACATAAGTTTAACATAAACCTCATTTAAATTTTAAAAAAAATTTCGCTGCTGACCATTTTTTTTCTTTATTTTGAATCATTAAGGCATTCGTCTATCAGATTAAAATGTTATTTTAGCAAGTTTAATTTCGCCAGATTTTTTTTCCCAAAAGCCAAAAGGTTGTGAGAATGCCCTATATGTTATTATAATATATATTGATATTTTCTTTCATAATGGATATCGAACCAAGCATTTATTTTTCGTACAATTGATTCTTTTATAAAGTCGACATTTTCCGCGATTCATAAACAGTAATTATGATATTTTTCATTCAACTAAAATTATTAGTAATTCTGCAGATATTTTTGTAGATTATTACATGAAAAACTTTTTCTTTCTATAATTTTTTTCTCCTATCAGTCCAACGTTTATATTAAAGGGCTTTTCGAAAAATATTTTTAATTATCTATATTTTATTTTTCCAGATAAAAATAACTTTTAAAATGTAGATTTTTTGGGGGGTAGTCAATGCACTGTTCAAAATTTATACTAATTTTAACCTATATTTATAAATCACAGAGCAATAAAATTTAACGTTCCAGAATTCATCACTTCACTAATTTTTATTCTAAAACTGTTCATTGTTTAGACATGGGTACTAACTTCTAGACTGAAAATCCATGAAGTTAATTTTCATTTCCATTAGAAAGGTTTCATTTTCTCATTTATTTTTAATCTTGTTTTTATTGAAACGTGACTGTAATTGAAATATTTAAAGGTTCAAATAGGAATGACTAACATAATGAATATGTATCATTTTATTATTATTTGATATTTTGTTTCATAACAGGTTTTAAAACCTAGAATTATTAATACCCTTTTTGTTCAATAGATATTTTGATGATAGGTGAAATTTCCCAACATTCATAAACTGAGAGTTAAATATTATTCGTTAAACTAAAATGATTGGTAAATGAACAGATATTTTTGCATATTGTTGTACTAAAAACAAATTTCTTTCAATTACTTTTTTTTATCTGTCCAGTGTTATCTGTTATTCTAGCTAAAGAATAATTTATAAATGATAATTAAGCCCACGTTTTTAACTGTATGATACTATAGAAAAGTATCCTATACACTAATAAAAAATTTATACGTAAATTTTAATCTTTTTTTAGAGTTCAGAACATAAAAAGTAAAAACGGAACCATTATAAGATCACTCATGTGTCTGTCTGTCCCAAGCATTTTACTTGTAAGCTATGGAACGTGGAAAGTTCAAATTGGCTGGAGTAATAAAGGCTATTGACCCATATATTTATAGATTATTAACCGTTCACATATATGTTTAGGAAAAATGTAGAGGGGCTGATTAAGTTACTTGAAAAAAATCTTTTCTTTGTATATGATGTGAGGTATCGTGTGAAAGCTTTCGTAACGCTGAACTCAAAAATACATTTCTTTTAATTTTAGATGTTATATTTTCAAAGGTATCGTCGAAAATGTAATGCAGAAATACGTCCCTCCCCTCTCTACTTCCGAATCTACCGAAACTAAAATTATGAAAGATTTAGGTGTAGTAGAAGTTAATTTAAGCTTTGCAGGAAAACTATAGCGATTACCCTAGGTCACATACTTTTGATTGAATTTGAGAAAATCGCATTTTTTCGTTACATAATAATTTCGATATGTGGGCGTTCAGCAAAGTAGTTGAGGAGCGCTGGAGATACCTATCGTCGCAGAAGTATAAAAGGATTGTTGATAAGGATTTTCGAAAAAATTGTCAGTAATTAGCCGAGATATTAACCCTTAAAGACGCATCACTCAAAAATTTCTGACCGGCAAGTTTTTCACTCCGGATGAAATACGTCCAGAAAGACCAACTCACGAAATCTCACGACAAAATAACCTAGAATTCCTGACACACACGGCCCTTCGGCTTATCCTCAACAAGACAACCAGGATATCCAGTTCACAGCACACGAAGACAAACGTTTCACAAAGACAGAAGTAAAAACAGCACTATACACACTGAATGACAAGAAGGCCCCAGGGCCGGACTCAATTGATTTCCGGAAGCTAAAACTTACTCACAAAAAACTTCCACACATATTCACGCGTTGGGCTAACCTCTGCCTCGCCATGAGGTACTTTCCTTTAGTACTCAGGCAGGGAGAGGTGGTTTACTTTCTAAAGCAAGGCAAGTCTCCTTCCGAACCTGAGTCATACAGACCCATCTGCCTTCTTCCCACTCTAGGAAAGCTTCTGGAAAAACTTCTGGTTATCCGGTTGACGCACTTCTTGGAGTCAAACAACCTTCTCCATCCCAGACAACTCGGGTTCCGCGAGGGCCATTCATGCGAACTCGCACTTCATGCCATAATGACTGCCTGTACTGAAAGCATAGCTCAGGGCAACGCAACATCACTCGCCTCACTAGACATACAAGGCGCATTCGACAACGTAGAATGGTGAGACATTCTCATACAACTACAAGCACTCAACTGTCCAGGGAGCATAGCTGGTCTCATCGGCTCCTACCTCTCACAGAGGAGCGTCCTAATTAATTGGGGCGCTGGCACATCTACCCACCGATTGCAGAAGAGTTGCCCCCAGGGCTCGTGCCTTGGCCCAATCCTCTGGCTGCTGGTAGCAAATGTACTACTAACAGAACTAAATCGGCTGGGATTTATGCTATTTGCCTTCGCCGATAATTTCAGCTTCATTTTCTCTGATCGTTACAGACGTCATCTGGAGGAACAGTTTGGAACTCTGGCACTTCAGGCGTCCAGACATACTTCCAGTCAATTGGCTTCAAAATGTCCTTTCACGCACACTCCTACTCAACAATTAAAACACATTCCCAATTTCCTTACTTACCTAACAAACTTAATGTAAGTCCTGGTTCTGCTTATCCAGTCTCACTGCCACTACATCAAGCTTCAAACAGCACCAGAATCCAGTCCTCTTTATAGCCTCCAGTAATTTCTCCTATCCATCAAGTATGTGGTCTGCTACGAACGCAAGAGCCTCTGCTCGTGATTCCCACCATTCCATCAAAAGATACATCTCCAATGGACGCTTGAGTATCTGCTTGTGCTATCTTACTTGTGGCAGGAAAATCATTACATCTCCAATGGACGCTTGAGTATTTGCTCGTGCCATCTTACTTGTGCCACGCGAATCATTCTTTTCCTTTCCTGCCGCCCCTTGCCGCGAGAGGGGTTCGTCCCCTGGTGGCCAGGAGCAGTGATGTAATTTTTTTTATTTTTTTTTTATCTTAGATGTTCTAATTATCCCGCCCTCTGTCGCGAGTAGGCGTTTCCTGGCGGGCAGGCATTCGTCTTTTTTGTATAGTCTCTTTGTTTTTTCAAATAAATTCTGGGCTCTTGGTCGGTGGTGCGTGGTCGCCCTTGGCGGGTGTGCGTCGCCCCTTGCACCTCTTGTGTATGTCCGTCTGCATACAGCCAGACAGGGCTGGACTCACTAACGAGCCCCAACGTGTCGGGGAACATACCGGGAGAGAGGTTAAGCTCTAAGAGCAGGCCTAGCCGGCCCGGAGCAGTCTGTCTTAGGCTGCCTAACCCTTAAAGACACCGACGGTTTAGACATACATAATGACACGGGCGGCGTACTCTACGCGCCGTCAGCTTTTAAAGCCTAGATAGCAACATTTTTTATATATTTCTGTAATGCAATGCCCAGTTATTAATTCATATATTTATTGTACGGAATGCCCTGTGTGTAAGTGATAATCGCACTTGACCTTTTATTTATTTATTTATTTATTTATTTATTTATTTTTACAAATAGGGGAGACATTAAATGTAACATTTCAAGATTCATTTCTTCGCTCACTTTTGCTAAAACTGTACGTTGTTTAGACATTAATAGTTATTTTGTGATTGAAAATGCGTGAAATTAGTTCTTATTTATATTAGAAAGTGTTTATTTACTCATTTATTTTTAATCTTGTTTTCAATTAAACGTAACCACAATCAACATGTTTAAAGTTTGAAAAAGGAAGGACTGGCATAATCAATATATATCAATTTAATCTAATTTGATATTATGTTTAATGATGAAGATAAAACCTACTACTTATTATTATTATGCTTTATTTATGCATTTTAAGTTTGTGTATTGGCTTCTTTTGTGATAGGGATATTTTTCACTGTTAATATACAGGGAGATTGATATTTTTAACTAAACAAAAATTATTAATAGTTCAGTAGTTTTTATGTGACTTTTTGTATAAAAAACATATTTCTTTCTATTAGTTTTCCTCTTATGTTACTATTAAAGGGTTTCTTTAAATATATTTTTAATCTAGATAGAAAGTAAATTTTAAATTATAGACTATTTTTTAATTCGTGCTTTTAAAATAACATATGTATAACATTATGAGATAAACTGCTCTAAAGTATCCTTTTAATCCTTGCTTTCATTGAGAATATCTGACACATTTTTAGTTTTAACTAGAGTATTTGAGCGAATTTTTGTGAGTTTTTTTTTTTTTTTTTTTTTTTTTTAACTCCCAGAAAATATTGCACATTTCTTAAAAAAAGTTGATTCTTTTAAATATTTAGCAGTAGTGTGACTTTATCAAAATATTTAAAAATTGAAGTTGTAAGTAATGGCGTAATGAATATATGTTAAAATATATATTGATATTTTGGTTCATAATGGATATGAAACAAAGTTTTTTCTTCTTTGTTCGTTAGATTCTTTTGTAAAGGCGATATTTTTCGCGATTCATAAACGATAAGTTTAACAGTTTTCATCAAACTAAAATTATTTGTAAATTTACAGATATATTTGTAGATTATTGCGTGGAAAATATTTTTTCTGACGATCATTTTTTCTCCTATCAATCCTATGTTTTTAATAAAGAGTTGGTTTTTCTGATATTTTATATTCCAAAGAAATATGATTTACATTTTAAACTGCAGATTTTTTTAAAGTAATAATTTTTCTAAATGATGTTTGAAGTATGTATTCCATGTATTGTTCAAAATTTATACATTAATTTTAACCAGTATTTTTGAATCAGGGGGCATAAAATGTAACATTTCGGAGTTCATCACTTCGCTCATTTCGCTAAAACATTTCGTTCTTGAGACATGAGTAATCTGTAAACTTAATTTTCATTTCCATTAGAAAGCTTTCATTAGCTCATTTATTTTTTTATCTTGTTTTCAGTTAAACGTGACTGCAATGAAATGTTTAAAGGTTGAAATACGAAAAACTGGCACGATGAATAGTCATAATAGTTCATTTTTCTTTTCTTAACGTACTGTACAAACTGCCGTTCTCAGTACGTGGAGGTTTGTTTGTATTTTTCATGCTCAAAATATTAAAATTCCAATGTATATATTACGGCCAAAAAACTCTTAGTTTGGCCAGTTCGCGAATTGGCCGAGATTCCTGGCCAAAACCCGAAATACATGAAACGAACAACGTATTTCGGATTTTGGCCGGCCAATTCGCGAACTCACCGGGAAGCCTTGGCCAATATATACGAAGTGGTCAGCAATGGGTATCCACAGCCGGTAATGTGTTTCTTTTAGTTTTCATGCAGCCCTGCATATGATCTACAAACCTGGTATTATATTACAAATAAATTAAATTGTAAAAGCGTATCACAGCTGAAAACACACATCAAGCAATAATAGCTCATAGCCAATCCAGTAACCAAATTATTTGAGTGTCTCTGTAAATAAACGACAAATTCTACCTAGTCAATAATTTATAGAAAACATGTTGTAGAGCATATAAATAATGTACAAGAGTTTCATTGTGTTTGAAGTAGTGTAACGTCATTAAAATACCTTATAAACGATTTTTCCACATATATCATTATTCTTTATCGGAATTATTTGGGCGTCCCTATAAACGAACTATAATGGCTATTTAATCAATACTCTACAAAAAGCATATTGCTCCCCACATGAGTGAGGCATGTGAATTTTATTATGTTTGAAATAGAGTAACTTCATTTAAGTGCATCAAAAATGATCTTGCACCATTCACTGCAATGTAACTAAATAGTTTTGAGTGTCTCTGTAAAAAAACTATAATTGCTACTTATTTCATACACTTTAGATAACAGTTTGTTGTCCATCTTAATGATGCATACCAATTTTAATATAATCGAGATATTGTAATAACTTTAAAATACACCGGAAAAACCTTTCCCATTGATGATATTGTAATGAAATACTTTTGTGTGTACCTGTAAATTAACCAAAAATAGTACACACTTCACTTTCAATACCGAAATTAATTTATAAACCTAAATAATATAAAAATTACAAGTCAATCCGAACCTTTACCCTAGTTAGAGCACGAACAGGCAGACGGTCAGACAAATTAAATTCATAAACACTTTCAACTATGTTTGAAAGGGATAAAAAGTCAAAATTAGTTTCTATATATCCATTTTGCGAACTGGCCAATCGCATATGGCCACTTCGAGAATTGGCCGATCGCATCTGGCCAGTTCGGGAATTGGCCGGCAAATTCCCGAATTGGCCAGTCAGTTTAAAACGTTATTGGCCAGTATACCTGAATCTGAAGTTTGTTGAAAATCCAAGCATTAGTTCTTGAGATAGAGCTATTGCGGAAATTTCAAAAAATGCAGCATAGCAGCGCCACCTGTTCAGCGATTTACACCAAAATCTATAAAACGTCAATTCATATCGAAGACTAACTGAATCTGAAGTTTGATGAAAATCTATGCATTACTTCTGGCGATTGGGAAGTGGGGCGGAAACCGTGGAAAATGTTGCATAGCAGCGCCACCTGTTGAGCGTTTTACACCAAAAACTAATCAGCGCCATTTTATATCAGCGATTAACTAAACATAAATTTTTATTAAATTTCGTGCATTAGTTCTTGAAATAGAGCGCCCACAAAATTTTGTCACATACAGACAAACTCACAGACAGACATTTTGTAAAAACATGTTTTTCGGAATGTCTGGCCCCTAAAGTGTGTAAATCCGTTGAAAACCGAAAGTCGAAAATTTTCACGAATTTAATACTTCCTTCTTGTAAAGATAGAAGAAAGTAAAAATACTACGATGTATTAATGTTTGTAGAAGAAGAAAGGTTTAAAATTTTCCTTTAATTTTATTTAAAGAATTAACTTTTCAAGTTGCATCAATAGAACTGTGTTTTTTATATACATATAAAATTATTTTCCTTCATAAAACCCTCTAATTATGTGCCCATACGGTGTTGAAAATACTTAAACCAAAAAACTTTTTCAAGGAGTAGCGAATTTCCTTAACACCTCGCGACGAACGCTTTTTCTAGGCTTTTTTATCTTTTGTCACAGGTTTATAAAAACAGAATTTTTTCTAAATTAAATATTAAATATGCTGTGATTAAAGATACTTTTGTTACTCTGTTATTTACTAGCAATTAATTTTTAAACTTGAAATGTATGGTCTCTGTAAGGAGTCTTTTAGGTAGCTTTCATTACAAAAAGCTACCTATTGCAGCCGTTCGGAGGAAAGCGATTTCAATAAATTTTGGTATATTTTCATCGATCATAACCCCCATACCCCGAAACCACCCTCCGTTCAAAATTGATATGTATATATATATATATATATATATATATATATATATATCTGACCTTTGTCATACTGTAACTCTCGTATTTATGAACCGATTTGGATGTAATTCGGTGTGTACATAGTACATACCAATGTCTCGACCGAGTTCGTTGACCAGCTTCATCCGCTATTTTGTTTCAAAATGGCGGCCATTTAAAAAAAATTTAAAAATTTTAAATTTGAAATGTGGTACCAAAATTTTGAAAATGGAATTTTTTTTTCCTTATGTATTTGACCTTTATACAAAAACTCCGGAGCAGTTTTTATTTCGTCTATATCTTAAAAAATGGCTGAGTTATAGCATTTTGAATTTCTAGCATGGCTGACATTTTGAAACGTCCTGAATTTTGTCACGCGATAAAAGGCGTATTTATGAACCGATTTGGATGTAACTTCGTTTATACATAGTACATACCAATGTCTCGACCGAGTTCGTTAGCCAGCTTCATCCGCCATCTTGTTTAAAAATGGAGGCCATTTAAATTTTTAAGAAAAATTTAAGTTTGAAATGTGGTACCAAAAAACTGAAAATTGAAAATATATTTTTTTCTTATGTGTTTGACCTTGATAAAAAGATTCGGGAGCAGTTTTTGTTTCGTCTATATCTTAAAAAATGGCTGAGTTATAGCATTTTGAATTTCTAGCGTGGCTGACATTTTGAAACGTCCTGATTTTTGTCACGTGATAACAGGCGTATTTATGAACCGATTTGGATGTACCTTGGCGTGTACATAGTACATACAAATATTTCGACCGAGTTCGTTGATCAGCTTCATCCGCCACCTAGTTTCAAAATGGCGGCCATTTAAAAAACATTTTTAAATTAAAAATTTAAAATGAGATACCAAAAAATTAGAAAATGAAAAAGATTTTTTTTGTATGTGTTTTACCTTAATACAAAGATTCCGGAACAGGTTTTGTTTCGTCTATGTCTTAAAAAATGGCTGAGTTATAGCATTTTGAATTTCTATTGTGGCTGACATTTTAAAACGACCTGCTTTTTGTCACGCGATAACAGGCGTATTTATGAACCGATTTAAATGTAACTTGGTCTGTACGTAGTACATACCAATGTCTCCACCGAGTTCGTTGGCCAGCTTCATTAGCCATCTTGTTTCAAAAGGGTTGCCATTTAAAAAAAATTTAATTTAAGGTATTAAAAAATTGGAAAATGAAAAAGATTTTTTTTATGTGTTTGGCCTTGATAGAAAGATTCTGGAGCAGTTTTTGTTTCTGAAAATTTGTTCTTTTGTTTATATCTTAAAAAATGGTTGAATTATAGCACTTTGAAACGATCTTGTATTTGTCACGCGATAACACACGTATTCGCCTATTTCGATGTAAGAAGGCATGTGGATAGTAGACATCAATATCTCGACCAAGTTCGCTGGCCAGCTTCATCAGCCATCTTGTTTCAAAATGGCGGCCATCAAATTAAAAAAAAATTATATTTAAAGTGAGGTGCAAAAAAATTAGAAATTGAAAAAGGTTTCTTTCTTAAGTATTTGACCTTGATATAAGGATTCAGGAGCATTTTTTGTTTGTCTTTATCTTAAAAATGGCTCAGATATAGCAGTTTCAATTTCTAATGTGGGTGACATTTTGAAAAATCTGATTTTTTGCCTGCGACAGCACTCCTATATATCAACCGATTCAGATGTGAGTGAGCATGTGCACAGCAATTACTAAGGTCTCGACCAAGTTCACTGGTTAGCCTCATCCACCATGTTGTCTTAAAATGGCAGGCACTTTAAGAAATCGCCGAATTTGGCAGCCAAATATAAGTTACCTTAAATAAAAGCAGCTTGGATAAAGCTGACTAATTTCGCGAAATTCTCATTCATAATGATTTAGTATTGATAAAAATTAGTATTGAATCTCCTGTATTCGGTTTCCACTAAATTGAGCTTCGTGTGTTTAAATAATATAAGTTGGCTTTTTTAAAATAAGGAATATGAAAGCTACCTCTTTCTCCCGGCACTGGCCGGAAGGACTTTTTTTCAGATGGGGCTTGTCTCGGTAGCTCATTCGTCTGTCATTTTTTGATCTAATGGAATATTTTCACTTTCTTTTCTTATTTTCTCTTCCTCACCTATATATTGTTATACTTTTGAGTTTTTTAACATAATTTTAACTTGATAGTCTCTTTTTTTACTTTATTTTACGTGGCTTAACTACCTTTAAACAACTTTTCTCTCAATGCTCCCTAATGCCTCACCTAATCGAATCACCTTTACATTGGATGTACAGTTGTATGACAACTAGGCAATGCAGAATACACCTACATTTTTTCATTGTTCTATTGTGATTAAAGAAAAAGATCTTTGAATTAAAAATTACTGGTACAGAGTTGTCGTGTGCGCTATTTTTTTTATTCAGGTTTTTACATTTCCACCATTTTTTTAAAATAGTATAATTCGCCCTCTGTCATTAAATAAGTGGAATATTTGTACTTCAATGTTAGCAATCAAGAAGCCTGAATTTTTTTTTTTTTTTTTAAGTAACAAATTGGCAACACTGAGCTTGTAAGAATGTTAAGGATTCTGAGCACTTTATTCGTCCCGTATACATGACGCCCGTCGCAAAGGGGTCAAAGAAAATATTACATAATGTTTGTGCTTTGTTTGTTTGCTTTTTGAACACTTTCCAATTATGAAAATGTTTATGAATTTAGTCTCTCTGGTCGTGCAATAACTCACGTAAATATACTCGGATTGTTATGTAATTGATATATGTTATTGAGGATTACTATGATATGTTCTCTATTAAAAGTGATGTACATAGAATTCATAGTTTCGTTTATAGGGATACTCAAAAAGTTCCGTTATATTATGATTTATGGGGGAAATACTTCGCTGTGTATTTCAACGATATTACGCTATTTAAAACCTAATGAAATTGTTATACATAACTCAGGAGCTCTACAAAATGCTTACTGTAGAATATGGTGAACATAATATTTATTGTTCATGTACAAGGACGCACAAAAGAATTCTGTTACAGTATTGTCTATGAGCAATAATTTCTGGAAGTTCGATTTCAGTTGCCGTGTGCGTTTTGAAATTGCTGAAGCAGAGATGGTAACTGCTGAAATTGTGTTTCAACTGCATTATGTGTTCTTCAAATTGTTGACTTAAGTATCATCTCTCACCTTATTACGGGAAAGTTTTATTACAGTATTATGAATGTGTTGAAAAGTGTTTCATACTTTATGCTTGACGCATCGTTTTACTTTCTTGTTTTAAGTAAAATAAGGAGTAAAATTTTACCTGATTCCATTAATAACACTTTTATTATAAATTTCAATCAAAGTAATAAAAACTAAAAGTGCAAAGTAAAACTGGTGGCATTGAGTTAACAGGCTATTCACACTAACTGCATATTACACTCTTATTTCAAAGAATAATGCCCCTCGAAAAATAAATTAAGCGGGGTGGGTGTTCCCCCTTTATACTTAACCAATGAATCTCCAAATCAAATCAGGGAAACGCCTTATCAGAATAAACCTGTATACCAAATATGAAGCAAATCGGATAATTCTGCATGAAAAACCCATTTAGCTAAATTAAGGGGAGATTAGCTTTCCCATTTCTCCCCTTTATACATAACTAATGAATCTTTAGATCTAATCAGGGAAGCCCCTTATCAAAATAAATCGGTATATCAAATTTGAAGCAAATTGGATAGTTCTGCATGAAAAACCTATCTATCTAAATTAAAGGGGGATTAGCCCCGTTCTCCCTTTATACTTAACCAATGAACCACCAAAACTAATCAGTGAAACGCTTTATAAGAATGAACCTAGAAAAAAATTGAAGCAAATCCGATATTCCTATCAAAAGTTTCACGTTACGTACGTACATACAGAACCTGCGGGCACATTAGCTCTCAGACTTTGATAGCCCTTGAGCTAAAAAGCACAAACATCAGACTTAATTTTCCAAAAATATCACTCTGAATCTCTCTATGAAAATTCACATGTTTCAGGAAATATTTTGTAACAAAATTAATACAAATTTTTTAGATATTTATTTTACAATTTTAAAAATCACTTCTACGCTTAATTTCTGAGTATTTTTTTAATTTCTAATGCTTTTAAAAAGCAAAAACAAAATTCTCGTGAGAGTTTAAGCAAAGTAAAAGATAAAATTGTGGATTTTTCGGGAACTTGTCAAGAAAATGGTGCAAAAATTGCGCATAGAAAAATTACTACTAGTTTAATTAATATTTGTATTTTTTAGAAGTTATAAATTATAAATTAAACAAAGGTAACTGAAATTTTCTCATAAATGAATTGTCACTTTTTAACACGTTCCAACAATGTTGAAAAGTGTTTGGGGTTTGTCTGTCCGTCTGTACGCGTGTAAATATAGTGCGATGACCATGAAATTGGGGTTTACTATGATATGTTCAGTATTGAAAAAGAAGTGTGTAGGATTTAGGGTTCAATTACAGGGGTATTCAAAAGAATTGCCTTACATTACATTACGGCCTATGGGGAAAATCGTTTGCGGTGTATTTTAAAGATATTACACTATTTTAAATATATTGAAATCATATAATTTATCGTTCATTTACCACAGGGGCACACAAAAGTATTTTTCTACAGTACTGCCTATGAAGAATAATTGCTGGCAGTGCTTTTCAGTTGTGGTACGCGTTTTAAAATTTAACCATGTTTTGCTTATTGCCTACTGTGTATAAATTTTATAAAGCATATACAGGAATACACAAAGAATATAGAGTACATTTCCATTTATTGGCGGAAATTGGTGAATGGGAATTTTAAACGGTGCTATGCGTTTAATTGAACTAACTTTTAGCATACGATATAGTATAAATACCGCTATACAGAGCTGTACAAAAAATTCGAATATTTTTCCGACTATTGATGGTAATTGCAATAGTTAGGTTTTCAGCTGTGTTATGTATTTTCTGAATTTTAGGTAGCTTTCATTATAAAAAGCTACCTGTTGCAACCGTTCGGAGGAAAGCGATTTCAAAAAATTTTGGTACATTTTCATCGATCATGACCCCCAGACCTCGAAACCACCCTCCGTTCAAAAGTTGATATATATATATATATATATATATATATACCGAAGCACTCAAAAGTATTTTGACAACCTTATATTCTCTCTTATTTTATTTAATATAAAAATGTAAAAGAAAGTATATTCCCTATAATTGAGAACACTATGACTGCAGTTATTCAAATGTATCAAGTTTCAATTTGTTTGTTTACATTCGGCGAAACCGAAGAAATGTGACTCCCCTTAGCTCAAAAGTATTTTGACAATTAGTTTCCATTTAATTGTTGAAGGTGTCAGTGGCGCTATAGCTTCAATTAGTGTTTATATTGACTTATTCTGATTATTTTTAAGGATCAGGAATGCCGAAATGTAAAAAATATTGAAGTGATTCTAGAAAAGCCGCTGTAAATGCACTTAAGAAAGGTAGAATGCAAGCAGAACTAGCTCGTTCTTTTAACGTGTCTCGGCATTTTTTATTACATGGAATAAAGTTTTTAATAAACAGCAATACATCGAAAATAAGCCTCAAAGTGGCCATCCGAAAAAACAACTTGCAATGTTGACTGTATTATAAAAATGATATCTAAAAGTGATTTTCGTAAGTTCGCTGTAATAATAAAAAATGAATTGAAAGAAAATTACGGCATAGACATACACGTTTCATCAGTCAAACAACGCCTAAACCTCTATGGTTTACATGGCAGAAAACCAGCAAAAACACGTTTGTTATCTACTAAGAATAGGAAGGCTAGAGTTGCATTCGTAAAACGGCATAACCCTTTTAGGGGCAAAGCAATTCCATTGCTAAAGTGAGGAAATTAATGATTGACACCGGAATTTGAAAACAAATTTATTTGCAAATATGAAAAAGCTATATTTCACACACATAATAAAACGAATTTTTTTTAACCAAAATTCTGGTGTCAATCATTAATTTCAACACTTCAGCAATGGAACTGCTCTGCTCCTGTAAGAGTTATGCCGTTTTACAAATGCAACTCTAGCCTTCTTTTTGTTATTAAATTAGATACATGTTTTTGCTGGACTTCTGCCATGTAAACCATAGAGGTTTAGGCATCGTTTGACTGATGAAACGTGTATGTCTATGCCGTAATTTTCTTTCAATTCATTTTTTATTATTACAGCGGACTTACGACAATCCCTTGTAGATATCATTTTCATAATACAGTCAACATTGCAAGCTGTTTTTTTCGGATGGCCACTTTGAGGCTTATTTTCGATGTATTTCTGTTTATTAAAAACTTTATTCCATGTAATAACAAGTTGCCGAGACACGATAAAAGTCTGCTTGCAGTCTACCTTTCTTAAGTGCATTTACAGCGTATTTTCTAGAATCACTTCAATATTTTTTTACATTTCGATATTCCTGATCCTTAATATTAATCACAATAAGTCAATATAAACACTAATCGAAGCTATAGCGCCACTGACACCTTCAACAATTAAATGCAAACTAATTGTCAAAATACTTTTGTGCTAAGGAGTCATATTTCTTCGGTGCCGCCGAATGTAAACAAACAACATGAAACTTGATACATTTGAATAACTGCAGTCATAGTGTTCTCTATTATAGGGACTATATTTTCTTTTACATTTTTATATTAAATAAAATAACAGAGAATATAAGGTTGTCAAAATACTTTTGAGCGCAACTGTATATATATATCTGATCTTTGTCACACTGTAACTCACGTATTTATGAACCGATTTGGATGAAACTTCGTGTATACATAGTACATACCAATGTCTAGACCGAGTTCGTTGGCCAGCTTCATCCGCCATCTTGTTTCAAAATGGCAGCCATTTAAATTTTTTTTTTAATTTTAAATTTGAAATGTGGTACCAAAAAAATTGAAAATTAAAAAATATTTTTTTTCTTATGTTTTTAACCTTGATACAAAGATTCCGGAACAGTTTTTGTTTCGTTTATATCTTACAAAATGGTTGAGTTATAGCACTTTGAATTTCTAGCGAGGCTGACATTTTGAAACGACCTGATTTTTGTCACGCGATAACAGGCGTATTTATGAACCGATTTCGATGTACCTTGGGGTATAAATAGTAAATACCAATATCTCGACCGAGTTCGTTGGTCAGCTTCATCCTCCATCTTGTTTCGAAATGGCGGTAATTTAAATTTGCTCTTAAAATTTAAAATTTAAAATTTAAAATGTGGTGCTAAAAAATTGAAAAACAAAAAATATTTTTTCTTATATGTTTCACGTTGATACAAAGATTCCGGAGCAGTTTTTGTTTAGTTTATATCTTAAAAAATGGCTGAGTTATAGCACTTTTGAATTTCTAACGTGGCTGACATTTTGAAATGACCTGATTTTTGTCACGCGATAACAGGCGTATTTATGAACCGATTTGGATGTACCTTGATATATACATAGTACATACAAATGTCTCGACAGAGTTCGTTCGCCAGCTTCATCCGCATCTTGTTTCAAAATGGCGGCCATTTAAGAAAATATAAAAAAATTAAAATTTAAAATGAGGTACCAAGAAATTGGAAAATAAAAAAGATTTTTTTTTTTTTTTTTTTTTTTTTTTTTTTTTGTATGTGTTTGATCTTAATACAAAGATTCCGGAACAGTTTTTGTTTTGTCTATATCTAAAAAAATGGCTGAGTTATAGCATTTTGAATTTCTAATGTGGCTGACATTTTGAAACGACCTGATTTTTCTCATGCAATAACAGGAGTATTTATGAACCGATTTGGATGTAACTTGGTGTGTACATAGTACATACCAATGTCTAGAGCGAGTTCGTTGGCCAGCTTCAATTGCCATCTTGTTTCAAAAGGGCTACCATTTAAAAAAAAAATTAATTTAAAATTTAAATGAGGTATCAAAAAATTGGAAAATGAAAAAGATTTTTTTATGTGTTTCACCTTGATACAAAGATTCCGGAGCAGTTTTTGTTTCGTCTATATCTTAAAAAATGGTTGAATTATAGCACTTTGAATTTCTAGCGTGGCTGACATTTTGAAACAATCTGATATTTGTCACGCGATAACACGTGTATTTATTAACCTATTCCAATGTTAGAAAGCATGTGGATAGTATATACCAATGTCTTGCCCAAGTTCGCTGGCCAGCTTTATCAGCCATCTTGTTTCAATATGGCGGCCAGTAAATAAAAAAAAAATTATATTTAAAATAAGGTGCAAAAAAAAGTAGAAATTGAAAAAGGTTTCTTTTTTGGGTGACATTTTGAAAAATCTGATTTTTTGCCTGCGACAGCACTCGTATATATCAACCGATTCAGATGTGAGTGAGCATGTGCACTGGAATTACTAAGGTCTCGACCAAGTTCACTGGTTTGCCTCATCCACCATCTTGTCTTAAAATGGCAGGCACTTCAAGATATCGTCGAATTTGGCAACCAAATATAAGTTACTTTAAATAAAAACAGCTTGGATAAAGCTGAGTAATTTCGCGAAATTCTCATTCATAATGATTTAGTATTAATAAAAATTAGTATTGATCTCCTATAATCGGGTTCCACTAAATTGGGTTCTGTGTGTTTGAATAATATAAGCTGGCTTTTTAAAAATAAGGATGAAAGCTACCTCTTCCTCCCAGCACTGGCCGGAAGGACTTTTTACTTTCTTCTATCTTTACAGGAAGAAAGTATTGGATTCGTGAAAATTCTCGAATATCGGTTTTCGGCGGATTTACACATTTTATGGGTCTTCCGAAAAACATGTTTTTACAAAATGTCTGCCTGTGAGTCTGTCTGTCTGGCTGTGACAGAAATTTTGTGGGCGCTCTATCTCAAGAACTAATGCACGGAATTTAATAAATATTCATATTCAGTTAGACCCTGATATAAATTGGCGCTGATTAGTTTTTGGTGTAAATCGCTCCACAGGTGGCGCTGCTATACAGCATTTTTCACGATTTCCGCAAGGGCTCTATTTCAAGAACTAATCCGTGGATTTTCATCAAACTTCAGATTCAGATATACCTTGATATGAATTAGTGCTGTTTATGTTTTGGTGCAAATCGCTCAACAGGCGGCTCTGCTATGCTGCATTTTTCAGAATTTCCACCATAGCTCTATCTCAATAACTAATGCATGAATGTTCATCAAACTTCAGATTCAGGTATACCTTGATATCAATTTGTGCTGTTTGTGTTTTGGTGTAAATCGCTCGACAGGTGGTGCTGCTATGCTGCATATTTCAGAATTTCCACCATAGCTCTATCTCAATAACTAATTAACGAAATTTTCATCAAACTTCATATTCAGGTATACCTTGATATCAGTTAGTGCTGTTTATGTTTTGGTGTAAATTGCTCAACCGGTGTCGCTGCTATGCTACATTTTTCAAAATTTCTGCTATATCTCTATCTCAAAAACTAATGCACGAATTTTCATCGAACTTCAAATTCAGATATACTTTGATATGAATTGGTGATAAATTGATGTATTTTCTTGTACTATTTAAATGATTTAATCCGTGTGATTTATATTGAAGAAAGTTTTGTGATGGCCACAACATACTAGCTTATGTAGATATCACCTTCGGGATGAAAAAAAATTCTGATATTTTTCACACTATTTAAAATTGTACACAGTATTTTGAATGCGTTGAAAAGTGTTTTATGATCTATGCTGGACACGTAATTTGTAGTTCTCGTTTTTTAAATGAAAGTTTAATTAACGTAAAGAAATAAAAATGCTACACTTTTGCAACTTTTAGAGTATATGTTACAAATATTGCGGCTGAAAAAAATTTACAGATTTATTAATATACATGTATTTTTTAGTAATCTAAAGTTATAAATCAAACAAAGATAAATACATTATTTAATAATTTATCGATATATTAGAATAAAATTAATAAAGAAAATGAAAGTTTATTTAAATTACGGGGAATATCTTACGAAGTAAGAATTATTCACAACTGTATTTAAATTACTTTCGGAATCTTTTGAGAGAAGCTATTTTCTTTTTATGAAAAAATAAGGAAAGAAATTCTTTCAAATAGATATTTTTCATTTGTAATGCATGATACTTAAGCATGTGAATAAAAATGAAAAGTCTGGAAAAGACTGAATCAAAAATATGAATAGTTAAAAGAAATATTATTAAATGTATCGTGCAAAAGTTTTGGGGAGTAGAAATATTTCAAATTCATAATTTGTTCAAGAATATTTTATTTCATGTATGTTTGATATTCTAATATCTTGTTATATTACGTTGTTACTTTTTTCATTGATATATTTGATTATCTAACGGAAAAAATTTGAATAACCTATGATGCATACTTTTTAAATTTTATGGTATTTAATTTCTTATCTTTATTTCCAATGAATATTTTATTTCTTACTTTTGTCTAATTTCTTGTTAAAACAATTTTTATGCCTCAAAAATTTAAAATAAGTGATAGAGAAGTAAAAGTGGAATAACTATTTAAAAATTTAAAATGTTGAATACTTAATTATAAAAATCTTCTGTATATCTATATAAATATGTATGTAGATAATCTAAAAAATCTAGATAATGTTTCAGGTCTTCTTTATAAGGAAATGTGGTTGTTAAAAATAACTTTAATAAACAAGAAGTAACGGAATAAGAAATGAATCACATTCGCTTAGGGAATTTATTTAAATCGACATTAAAACATAACTTTAAAGATTTTTTTATGGAAGGGGGGGGGGCGGTGGTTGGAGAGCACTTAAGACATACAATTTTTTTACAGTAACTAGAACGATCTCTATTGATAAATAATGTCCGGATTATACAGAGTTATTCAGAATTGGTCGTTCAAATTTGGTGAGGAGGCAGGAAATACAGTATAAGTGATAAGAACATTTATTTCCCCGTCATTTACAGAGTTGCAGAAAGTACTCAAAGTTACAACCATTTGCTAGAATACAGGACTGACAGCATCGTTTCATTCACTGATGAACATTTAACCGATGTTGCCGGCTGCAAAGGATATCCACATGCCACGATGTCCATGTCATTAAAACAGAAACCTCTTACAGAAGTTTACCCCCATTTTCTCCATTCGAAGAAATCGATAAAAGTTGAATCCGGTGGTCTTGGTGGTGAAGAGATTACCCCAATTATTTTACTTTATTTAGCTCTAAATTTTCCGGTTAAGTAATCGCGCATAGCATTTGCGCAATGTGCTATAGTGCCATTATGTTGGAAACAAACGTCTTTGCGAATAATAGCAGGAACAAAATCGCGAAAAAAATCGCTAAAACTGTGTCCGGAAATATTGGGTGTTGCGTGACATCTAATCAGGGTGCTAGTAATTACGGTACTAGAGAACAGTTAGCATTGAACCCTGTCCATAAATTGGCGGAAAAGCACTGTTACAATCCCCCGCAGTTACACACGGCAAATCAACAAATACATCTCTTACAATGCGGGTTGATAAATGTCCACAGAGAGAGTGAGTGTGTGAGAGAGAGACTAAAGACTAGAGTATATTAAAAATACCCTCACGAGTGAAGGAAGCGTCATCGGTAAAAAAGGCAGACGCTAAAAACTTAGAATCCGCAGCAATTTTTCCCAAGATCTATTTACAAAATTTCACACGCTTACGTTATTCATCTACTGGAAGTACCCGCGCTCTTCTGCAGATTAAAAGGATGCAAATGTTCCTCATGTAGATCGGTGCGGTTGACTGAGAAACACCAAGCCACCGAGCAATAATTTAGCTGCTGATTCTTGAATGTTTGTCGACAGACTGTGACTGCTAGATGCTTTCCTCGACAGGGACAATCCGTGTCGATCGGCTGTTTGCTCTATTGTGCATATTTCTGCCAAATGATCCAGTTTTGTGTAGATATCGAGATTATAGATACAGTTATTTGCAAAAACACGATCAAATGTTACCACATTGCTTTCCAAAAGATTTCCCGTGTTGCATCATTTGTTAGATTGTCTCAGCTATTTTACGAAGTGTATACTCAATCACGTTACTTTAGTGAAGGCCACTTGTCTAATGACGACTGATTTCAGTATTTGGACAACTCTACGTGTGAACAAAAGTAGTGGACAGACATCGCTCTCTACTACTTCAAGTTTTCGTTTAGGACCATTCCTACTTATGTAAAATGGATTCAATTTTCTATTCCTAATCTCACCATCAAATTTGGATAATAAGTTCTAAATGTCCCCTATATACCTGTATGTAATCACACTCAGGGGCATAACTAGGGAGATGGCGACTGAAGCCCTCTACCTCGAAATCAATGCTTTTTATCTAATTACGGAAAATTCTATCCATTTCCACACCCCTGGCATAGTCAACCCCTCTTAACATTCGACCCCCTTCCCCCGAAATGAAATTCTGCCATGGTACTAAATTGCATGTGTGCATCTACATTTGCATATTTTAGCTTTGTTTTCGACAAATGTATATACATATGCAAGAAGATTTAGAAAATTCCTTAAAAGAACATATTTTTAAAGCATTTGACAAAATGTATGTAAATTTACATTTTAGTAGTGATGTAAAATATTTAGAAGTAAAAGGGGGAAATCAAGTTCTGTTTAGTGAAATAGAATTTTCTGTATTAATTTTTTAATTCCAAAGATAAAACTTATTTAAGAAAGTTTAATTCGAATATAAATTTAAAAATACAACAAGAAGGATAAAATAATGCATCAAGCATAGATTATGAAACCCTTTCCAACACTTTCAGAATACTTTAACAAAATTTCTCAGTTTAATTAGTTAAGAAAGATACCTAAGTAAACATTTTAAAAAACGTGTAACACTGAAAACCCGATTTCAACAATTACCGCCAATAACCAGAAAAGTACTCCAATTATTTTGTACAGTTCTGTATATGATCTACAGATTTGTACTGATTCTACATATATGCACACATTTAGTTTAGTAAGAAAACGCGTAGCACAATTAAAAATTCACTTTCAGTAATTTCTACCAATAGAGGAAAACGTACTTGAATTCTTTTGTACAGCCCTGTATATTAAACACAGATTTTATACACGCCACATATGAAGCTGAAACTTAACTCACGCAAAAACACGCTTAAGCCCTTGAGGGGCGGTGATATATATTATATCCCACCTAATTTAACCCTTTCAGGGGCGCCGTTTGCAGTCTGCAAACGCTTAATTTTAATGCCCAAACTACCAAATAGCACCGGTAATTTTTTAGTACAATTTCGATCTCATAATATACCTGAAGAAAAGCTTTTGATTATTTTCAAATAAATTTGTTCGTAAATTGCGGTGTGAATTAAATAGACTGGTTATCAAAAATTAAGGAAAAGTCACAAAATGCTAATTTTCAAATACGCGAACACTCAAAGGGAAATAATATAATTCGAGTAATTACTATCTCTACAACGCAGCTAGCCTATATAACATCTCGTTCATGTCACACATGGTCACAAGTGTCACAGTCACTACGGTGAAGCAAAAAAATAGGAAATTCCATACATCCCATTATGAGTCTCAAATGATCACTATATGTGACTCCACTGAGAAGTCAATGTGACTGCTGCTTTGTGACGAGTCACCAGGTGACTTTACAATGTATTTAAATTGCGACTCTCGTGTGACTGTCATTTTGAGACTCAATTTCATAGTCATCATGAACGCTGCATTATGATAAGTCACCAAATAATATCATATTATAGTCACATGGAGACTTTTCCCAAAAGAGCACAATGGTGACTTCACAGCAGTTTCTTTGTCACCTGAAAGTCATCATGTGACTTTAATGTGACATTATTTGGTAACTTATCACAATGCAGCGTTCACGATGACTTTGAAATTGAGTCTACAAATGACAGATGAGAGTCACAATGTAACTACATTGTAAAGTCACATGGTGACTCTTCATAAAGCAGCAGTCACAGTGACGTCTCAGTGGAGTCACATATAGTGATCATTTGAGACTCCTAATGAGATGTATGGAATTTCCTATTTTTTTGCTTCACCGTAGTGACTGTGACACTTGTGACCATGTGTGACATGAATGAGATGTTATATAGACTAACTGTGTTGTAGAGATAGTAATTACTCGAATTATATTATTTCCTTTTCAGTGTTCGCGTATTTGAAAATTAGCATTTTGTGACTTCTCCTTAATTTTTGATAACCAGTGTATTTTAACATTTTTGGAGCAGAAATGCCTTGTCCCTGAAAGGGTTAAACAAGATTCGCACCAGAAACTTTTAGCTAAATTTTATATTTTTAACTTTGTGGGCGAAATGTTAAAAAATTGATTTTCCTTACTTTAAAATAAAATTTTTCGATTATTGCGGTGAGAATTCAATATTGCAGAGACATTATCGCTTGCCCCTTAAAGGGTTAAAACAACTGAAATCACACTTCCAGGAATTACTCTTCCTAAATATAGTGAGCTTTAAAATGCATAATACAAATTATATAAAAAACACCTTCAATCAGTACACACTCATTCTTAGCTATGCTTAAGAATTCTTTTGTGTAACTTTGTATAGGGTCGATAGAATTTAAGCACACCATGTTGTATTCAAAAATTTAATTGAACTTAAAATGGCATACCATAATTAAAAATGCACTTTCAGCAGTCATCCCTAATAGATAACACTTCGAATACAGTATTGTAACTGAAATATTTTATGTGTCTCTGTAAATTAGGGATGCACAACATATTCTACTATAAGCATCTTGTAGTAAACCTCAGCAGTTTGTATAAATTTCATCAACGTTTGAAATATTGCAACATAATTGAAAGACGTTGCGAACAGTTTTTCCCCATAGACCATTATACGGGGTGCTTCTAAATGAATATAGGGGTTTTAATGCTTGGTAGTATTTATTACATAAAACTTAAAATTATAATTAATACATAAAATGAAAGAGCATCTCAAACAGTTTTATCTACAAGCTTACAAGTGTTCAATGTGAGTACCTTTCGTCACAAGGCACACATCAAGTTGATATCTCAGTTCTTGCCAAAAGTTGATTAGCAAAGAAGTTCTGTTCAGACGCTCACCCGATCTGACGCCATGCGATTTCTAACTTTTGGGATTCATAAAGGCTCGTGTGTATGTGGATCCACTACCAGCTAACCATTGCAGCTATTGCAACAATGACCCCATAAACACTAATCAACATTTGGGAAGAACTGAGCTATCGACTTGATGTGTGCCGTGTGACGAAAGGTGCTCACATTGAACACTTGTAAGCTTGTAGGTAAAACTGTTTGAATTGCTCTTTCATTTTATGTATTAATTATAATTTTAAGTTTTATGTAGTAAATGCTACCAAGTGTTAAAACCCGATATTCATTTAGAAACACCCCGTATAATCGAACTCTTTTGTGTGGCCCTGTAAATGAATGATAATGTTTTTCGCTCCTATTCTACAGAAAGCATGTATTAGTGCACCCCAGACATCTATATCAATTTCATTATATTTGTAATAGTGTAACATCTTTAAAGTACGCCGCAACCGATTTTTCTTCATGGACTATAATATAACAGAAAACTTTTGAGTTCCTGTTACTGCTACTGAAATACTGTTAAAATACACCGCAAAAAAACGAATTCCCCAAACAATGTAACGTAAATATTTTGAATGCACCTGTAAAGGAACTATGAATGCTACACACTTCATTTTCATTACCGAACAGGCCATGCTGAACCACAATAACGTATAACGATTATATGGCCATCCCAGTCTATTTACGCGAGTTAGAGCTTGGGAAGATAGACAGACGCACAAACAAATCCAATTCATAAACACTTTTCAACTATGTTGGAAAGTGTTAATAAGAATTTGTCACCAATGTAAAACCTGCATTATGTAATTATGCCACATCTGAAAACAATATGCTTTATTTAAAATAACTCTATTTTTTTCAAACAAGGGTAGTCATTTTCCAAACATATGGATGAAAATAGCTTATGGATGAATAGATTTTAATATCCATTTATATCACTGGCAGGTGATGAATTATTCTGTTGAGTGCAACTAATTCGACATGCA
Source organism: Maratus speciosus (assembly GCA_963932465.1). Lineage (NCBI taxonomy): Eukaryota > Metazoa > Arthropoda > Arachnida > Araneae > Salticidae > Maratus > Maratus speciosus. Next base: position 274,124,586 of record OZ010792.1, on the reverse strand, counting down.
TTGTCTAATATGCGTGGAAGGTACACGGATGCTCAGGACGTACTGCCGAATAGATCTGTCGGAAATCTGAGTCCACTCGTTATAAGAGAAAGTAAAAAATGTAAGACAATAAATGAAGGCTTAGAATTTTTCCTATTCTAAAAAGATATTTAAAGTACGCAACGGAAATAAATATATCAGAAAAAATTAAAGTTTAAAAATAAAATTAAAATAAAGGACAGCTATAATTTTTTATTTATACGTTAATCTGCCTAACTGTATATTTGAGCCGATTAGATATGCCATGTATAGTACAGCAGTATGTATATTTTATGCCAAAGAAACCTTAGACCGCTGTTCGACTTATATCTAATTTAGGCTGAACAATAATAATAAGAAATAGACTATTTAACAAACTAGATAATCTTAGTTCCTAAAACTCTATAATTTATCAATCACATTGTACTCAACAAATCTTTTATCTGAAGAAATTACCAAATGTACTGACTTGAAAAGCACATCTACTCCTATCCAACTGAATACCTTGGATTTGAAAAGAGGAAACAACTGATATATGTTGTTATTAAGTAATGCCTTTTATATACAGGATGTCCCATATGTCCCCCACGCTTCTGAAATTCATAAAAATGAAATGAACTTGTATGGGAAAATTTATTTCAATTAAGGAGTATTTTTTTTTTTTAGTGTTGTAAATATTTTAGTCAAAATATTTGCTTATACAGGAAGCTGCGTGAATTACTCGTAAACTCGAACATTTCTTTGGTAAACATCTTTTATCTAAAAGTTTATACACCTAAACCTACAAGTTTATCTTTAGAACCATTTTACAACATCAGCTGCTGAATCTGGCCACTACCCCGAAAAATTACACATTTGGCATAACTAAAACGTTAAGAACGCCGCCGTTTGTAACGAAATCTCTTATCCAGATCTGTGGCATATTTAAATTAAAGATAGTCTCATTCTAAGTCTTCTTTCACTTGAAAGAAGGCTGTGATACAGACCTAGCGAAAATACAACAATTTATTTGTAACAGTAAGCAGGGAATTAGCAGTGGATCGGATAGATTCAAATTCAGACGATAAAAAATAAGCTCAATTTTATGAAAGACTAATAGGGGGGAGGGAAGAGGGGGGGCATATTCCAAAACAACGACTTTAACTCTCTTAAATCGCTCCAAATGATCTCACCGTTCGTTCATCCGGAACCTCAAAAAGTCACTTTAGTAGATACTATCACTATAATTTAAACCCCGCGGATTCCGATGTTGCTCTTTATTCGAAACAGAAAGCTCGACTTCTTACCAAACTAGCAAAAGCTCGCAGTCGATGACTCTGTCAAAACTGCTAGCCGGAAACTCCGTTTGAAGCTAACACGTGGCTCAGTTTCACGAGAGAACTCGTATATCCGAGGGCAGGATGCTTTCAAAATCCATGATTCCATCTCCTGCCGTACCATATAGACATACTACGCAAACACAATTACCCAATTCACATTTCATTGGAAAAATAACGGTGACAATCAGATTCTCGAAAATACATATGCACTTTCCGAAACTTAAGCAAAGGACAGAATAGGTCTCATTCACACACAAATGTTAGTATTCAAGACACCACGACTGCACGCGGAATCTCAAAACCCACTCGTCAATTAGATGATCCTTATAAAAGAGTAGCTACGCACTCTGCTACAATTCACCTGCAAAGTGTACTTCTTTGTGGTAGAATATAAATTAACCACTTTGTTTGCGAAATGTTTTTAACGGTTATTTGAATAAAAATAACGTTGTTTTCCACATAATTGCTTACTTTTTATTTCTGAAGCGCTCTTTGTAGTTAAATATTTCAACTATGTTAATGCATTAAAAAATACATTCTTAATTAGAATAATATTTCGGAAAGCCGCATTTAAATCTAACGTTTCACTTTTCCTGAATTTTAGAAATGTGAACGAACTTATGGGGCCCTCGGCACTAAGCATTTTTCAATGCATATTTGGAGAACATCGCAGCAAGTTAGAGACAATGATATATGATATTCTATAAAAGTTTATTTCAAAAAATTGTATAGTAAAATAATCGATGGAATTCAATTATTGCTTATGTTTTTCTTGATTGTTTTCTATAAAATTTTCAAATTTCCGTTTTATATTCTCTTTTCGTTATTAAATTGCTTCAAGGTTTCATAGTAGTTTGTATAAAATGATACAATAAAACATAGCATTTTAATAGCAAAATATATTAAACAAGTATTACCAATGCAAATTACACAATAGCACTAATTTCCAATGCAAATTACACAATAGCACTAATTTCCAATGATCATTCTTCGTCAAAAATAATTATTTGGTCCTCCAATAATGTACTTTTTTTTTTAGGAAGACATTTTCAAAACACTTTGTTCATCGATAATTAATAACAATACTGAAAACTGATAAAGAAGGTCCATTGCATTTTGATTGCTATATGATGTACGATAATAGATGCTTTATATTTCTCCATGTGTCATACAATCACAGTGAGCTTTGTTTAACATCACGTGTTATCATATGTTAAATTTCAATTAATCATATATTTTTACTGAAGCAGTAAGATGTGTTAGTCTTCCTTTGTAGTGTACTTGATGGCACTGGTTCATTTAACATTTTGTTTACCAAAACATAGAAATGTAAATCAGGCGCTAATGGCATGATTTTTGTTGTTGTTCTTATTAAATAATCAAAGGTAGACAGAAAAATATTGTTAACTAAATACAACATATTTACTTTTATTCATTAACGCGGTATAAGTATCACATTTTTCACAATGTTTCAAATAGGCAAACTATACTTTATGAGTCACTTAATCATGAACGATAAACCTGAATTTTGACTGATAATTCAAAGTAATAATACTTTTTAAAACATTTTTCTATTAAAAAAAAACTAAGATAATATCAAGTAATTTTTAGTATAAGAATGGATAAAACAGGCAGTAAAAGAAAGATTTATGCAATTTCTAAAGCGATATTATTAGTATCTACTTTCAAAAATTTCATTGTAATTTCAAAACATTTACTTAGCATATGTATTAGCAAATCATTCACAGTGTAGATTTATAAAATAAAGATATATACTCTAATTTGGAAAAATTTATTTCAACAAAACATATTTTCTGCCCTTGTCTTTTGCAAAGTTACCATTGTATATCATATAATTATCATTCGAGTATTTTTGTAGAGTATATTTGTCATTACATAAATTTAGAAAGTGGAAACAGGTTGATGTACAACATTAAATTAATATTATCCCCATTAAAATGTTAATGGGGAAATGTGGACAAAAATATTTTAACAAACCGCTATTTTATACAAAGAGAATAATAGTATACAATGAATTTGAAAAGATGCAGTAGAGTATCAATTTAGTTATACACTGTGATGTTCATTAGATAAAATTAATTTTCTAAATTAACTGAATAAAAATCTTGTTCGAGATGAGATGATGAGAACGTAAGTTCATCATTTATTTGAGTAATTTTTACTTAATTACACATTGAAAAATATGCATTTATTTGCATTATTTTTTAAGTAAAATATTCAAATTAAATATTGTTAGCATTCCGTTATTTGGAAACAATGATTTTATGTGGAAAAATCTTAAATAAACAAAATTTGTAACATTTTCATGCATGAATTTTCAAAAAAATCTCTTCATTAACTCCTTTAACCTGTTAACAATATCCTTTTTATGACTAAACAGGCTATTTTGGCCACAAGATATATTTTTAAGTAGTAAATTTTAGTATGATTTCTGAAAATGGAAGTATATTCTGTATAGTTTAGTAGTAAGATGTTGTGTATGAGCCTAAAAACTGGCGCATGCACTAAGAAAAAAATGAGTGAAGCCCACTTGGACACGCCGGACGATGGGGACTGTTAAGTTGTTAAAAGGACTCTTCACCGTTACCATGACGTCCCATCGACTATGGTGAAATTCCATGTTACCATACACTAAAAAATTGCCTCAAACTGCTCATTCATTCAACCATTTTTATAGATAAGGATTACTTGACCATATTATGAAGCGTTTTCATTTGTCAGAATAGAGATAAATTACAGTTAAGTAACCGCTTTCTAAAAAAAAACGTTGAATGACTGGACAGTTTGCAGCAAATGTTTTACAATGTATGGGGAAATTTTAATAGATCATTCATCATTACCTAATATAATTATCCAAATACGGTTTTCGATATTTTTCAAACTATCCGGTAGATGGCGTTACTCGCTGTGTGACGTGTGTCTTATCATTCACCAATAACATCAGCAGCGAAAAAGCAATCAAACGAAAGCACTTTCAAATTTTCACTCAGGTAAGTTTTTTTATTTTTCACTCATAAATAATCGTTTCTGATTTGCTTCTAAATTAAAGTTTCACTTTAGTGAATAGTAATCAATCTAAAGGATCGTTGTTCTGAGCTTATTTTCTACCTACTAATTATAAAAAATATAAACAGAATATTTTGATACGACGACGATCAAAAACAAAATGGGGATATGATGCAAGTTGGTCCAATTAATCTGGGTCGTGTTGGCTCGCAGCCCAAGAGTTTGTTTTCTACATTTATAAGACTATAAAAGTCTATACAATTCCATAATTATGTGTGGTAATGGACACGGCGATATTAACTAATAGGCAAATAAGACAAATGTCTAGGCCCGTAAATCCGAAGAGCAATCAGGGCTCGCAGCATTCCTAAAATTTTCGCACTTTGCTACCAGTATTTTAAATAAGAATTCTTCGTGATAGATTCCTTTAACATCTGTAATAGAATTTTAGAATAAAGATTATCGTTTTAAAATAGTGGTAGGAAAGTGCGAAAATTTTAGGAACGCTGCGATCCCTGAGCAATGCTTTCTAAACAGAAAATAACAATAATAATAAAATTTCATAAAAATCTCATTTTTATATAATCTAAAATTTATTACTTAACTAAATTCACAAAATATTTTTTTTATTGCGTAAATAGCTGACGAAAAAACGTAATGTAAAAGAGACTCGAAAACTAGTTGTTTCTTGAAAGCTAGGAAGTTTATGAAAACAGATTCCTAATGTCTTCTATGTTTTAAATCATACAAAAATGGTAAATCAGAAGAAGAGTGGATTCAGTGTAGCAGGTGCAAACTTTGAGCACACGAATCATGTGTCACTGGGGAGTGGATATTTTATATTTGCATTCATTGTGATGATGAGAAAGATTTCGATAAAAGCAGTAATTAAGTTGAACAAAATATTTTTTCTGGTCCTTTGTATCTTTTATATACCAAATTAAAATTACCTTTGATATTTTATGAGTTTTTCATTTCCGTTAGTAATCCGAAAATCAAATCAATTTAGTGGCCCAACCCACCTGCTTCGATGGGGCAGGTTGGCCCAGTGACTTCATTCATTTCTGAGTTTCATATAGAAGCTTTTCATTACTAGTTTTCACATTTTCTCATACTTGGTTATGCTTTAAGATGCGTACCATGTATGCATTAAGATGCGCAAACTGTAAACAAAAAAAATCAAAATTTTAATAGAATAAAAAATATTGAATAAAAATGGGTCAACAAGCCCAGGTATACCCTGAGTGTGTCCGTTTTCTTGCCTATGTTTTGACATTATACTCTTTTATTTGACTTTTATAAAAATGACCAATCGTCACGTATTTTAAGTATGGTGTTAAAATACGCAGAGTTACTTACGTTTTTAATATAGTCAACATGTCGTTTATTTATTCATTTTTATAGAGACGCATAAATTTTAATACATCATTGTGCAAATGGTTATATTGGCAACAGTAAGATTTAAAATCGATGTGAATTAAAGTTTTTCATCGGATCAGGTAAACCGATTTTAGAAACCCCACCCTACTCAATTCGAGTCAGGTCAGGTCATATCAGGTTGAGTTTTGAATCTTGCAAGTCAGGTGTGGTAATCCGTATTTCCAAAAGAAAGTTCACACTATTTTTCCAGATGAAAATAGTATGTATGTGAGTATGACTGGCAGCATGGTATAAAGAGCGTGATAACAAGCAAACCTAAGCATTTTTTCATGAGCACATTTCAGTGATGTACGGGTGCTTCACAGGGTATAGCAAATATTTTAGTTGAATAACTCGTCAACGGGGGAGATAGTGACGTGAAATTGTGAACGCATTAGCAGTAACCCAAAGAAAACTTATTTTCGGACTCTGGTTACTGTCGAAGAATATTTTGTTTTCACGAAAATGAACCTATATTCAACTGAAGAACGTGTTTTTCATTAAAAACATTTTATCTTTGTGACCATAGACCTGTCGAAACACTCAGGAAGTGGTCTAGTTCCTTTAAAAATAGGCAAGAGTCATCTTGAAGCATGTTAAGAGCATTAATTGCCAAGTTTGGACGAACAGGTTCAGTGGTTGATGATTAAATAGGCATGAAATCCAAACAAAAGACAGCAAGGACGCCAGAAAACATCACCGCTGCCAAAGCAATAATGGAGGAAGAGTCATCAGCATCAACTCGACACTTGAATTAACAACTTGACGTTAGTGCAGCCACAGCATGGAGAATAGTCCTCAAAGGTCTTGACACTTTCCCTTACAAAATTCAGTTAGGACAACCTCTCGTCCCAGATACTATTGAAAAAAGACTGGAGTTCGCGAATATCCTGTGCGAAATTATCGACACTGATTTTCTTTCACACGATATATTTGTACGTACTATATCACGTTGTTCACACGATATCATTTTTTGCGATTAGGCATACTTCTGTATGGATGGCTGTTTCAAATGTCAAAATTATCAGATTTGGGGTAGCGATAAGCCATTTGTCGTTATCAAGCCTCTTGATCGACAAAAGGTCACTGTTTGGTGTGGTTTGTGTGCTGATGGCATTTTGGGTCCGTATTCTTTTGTCCAGACAGTGCATTCTGAACGCATTCTCCACTTCTTGTCAACGAGGTCCATTCCTGATGTCTACCACGGACATTGGATCCGGGACACATGCTTTCAGTGGAATGGAATTCTCCTCATCCAGCAGAAGTTGTCCTGGACTTGCTCAATTGCAACAGGCTTCCCGAATTGCTTTGGATATGAATATATTTTGCTCTCCTACGCCCCTGATTTATATCCACTAGACTTCTTCTTATGGGGCTATGTTAAAGACCAAGTCAAATCTACAGAGATCGACCAAAAACCATCAGAACTGCTGAAAACAGTGATAACAAGTGTGATAAGGTCGATTCCAGCAGGCCGACTCAAGCAGGTTATTGCGATTTTCGAGCAGAGATTTCGTATCTTAGAAATCTTAGAAAAAATCTTAGAAATTGGTAGCTATGCAGTAGCGTAATACTGCAGCAAAACTGACATTCAACAAAAAAAAAATTTCAAATGCTTTTTCAAATAAACAATTTCATTCCCCGTTTTTCTTAAAAGTAACAGAAATGCACAGCAAAGAAATCTTACTAGTACTATAAAAATGAATGAATTAAGTGAAAATTTACATTTCATCTCCTTCGTTGGTGACGATTTGTGTAAATCGGTTTATACGAGTTTTTTGTTTAACCGAGGTGCGCTTGGTCCATATTAACTCGGATAATCGGGACTTTACTGTATAGCAAATTTATATTTAACCGTAGAAAAACCAATTTTAAAAAATGCATTCAAGATTCTAAATAATTAGAAAAAAAAGTTACAGAGAGCATAGTAATCTATATGTATGAAACTGTAAGAATATTTTCCACGAAGCGGAACAATATTTTCCATACTGTCACGAACACAATATTTTCCATACTTTCACGAACCGGAACAATATTTGTCACAATTTCGCGAACCGAAACATCGTTCCGGTTTGCTCTGGTACATTTCGAGCCCTGCTTTTTCATTTTTAATTAATGCCCGTTTCTTGGGCTCGTTTCTGTGGCTGGGATTTGCTGGATGATGATGGGGATCTTACCACCGGAGCATTAATCCATAAACCGAATGTTTGGAATTCCGGTTGGGTGATTACTGGTGTCGCGTATATTACACACCAAGAATCTTCGCAAGAGTACAACATTCACTGGCTAAGACGCTGCCAGGCCTGCATCAGCGTTGTGTTGGTGGCACATTTCAGCACTTACTGTAGATGTTCTGTCAATAAAAAGCTTGTTTTCAGTTCCTCCGCATTTCTTATTTTTCGCTACCGTAGGTCGGGGATACTTTGGTCCTTGCGAGGTTACTTTAGTCCATCGCATAAAAAAGTGTTAATTCTTTGTATTGAACAAACAATACAAAATAATTTGGGGATTTTGTCCTTGAAAAATATTTTGTATCCTACTATAGGGTATTTGAATAGTTTGGGGTAAATTTAATTTTTGTTAGGGGCAACACTGGATGTATTTGTAGACAACTGTTTTCGTGTGTAGATTTTAACTCTCCAAATTTTCTGTAGTGAAACAATCCGGATAAGAGTTAAAAATAAGGTAAGCGTCAAAATATTACCTTTGGTAACATGTAACCCATGTTTGATCATAGCTTTTTCTTTAACCTTTTTATTTTGATGGGAAATGTTTACGTTTTCATAAAGCTAACATGAAAACTAGTTTTTGGGGGCTACTTTGTGGCAGGCCTGTTTTTGTTCGAAGTAGGCCGAAGAAGTTACTTATAAATTCCTTTTACACAACCAAATCTCTTTAAAAAGGTTTTAAGTAACATTTTTTCAACTGTTACCGTAGCAAAATGTTACATTAATTGTTTTTGTTCCAGTTGCTGAGGATAACATGACGAAAACTGTTTCTCGTGTCTTTAATATTTACAATTGGTTTATTGTGCTTAAATGTAAAAAAAAAAAAAAAAAAAAAAAAAAAAAAAAAAAAAAAAAAAAAAAAAAAACATTTGTTTATTGAGTTTGCAGTGTTATTTCATTAGCAGATCCTACAGCAAGGAGTTTCAATACTTCAGCATATGAAATGTATTCAATTCATATGAAACTAAGTGAATGAACCAAAGAAGACCCCAGCAGGGGCTACTTTGTTTCAAAACTTTAAAGATAGTTAAAAAATAAAAAATTGCCTCTTTAAAACCATACAGTTTGCTTCATTGTTTCATGTTAATTGTTTACAACTCAATTTCGACGTTAAAAAATCATATTAATGTTTTTTTAGTAATAGAAATGTCAGTGGGAGCAGAAAAATGTGGCCCAAAGTATCCCCGGTTGACGGTAACGCTTTTCTTTTCGGACTACACATTGCTATACCAAAATTGCCTCTTTATGTGCATTTTATCTTCTCTTACAGTTTAGCCGATGAGTTCAGGGAGACCCTGTATTATGCTTGCTTATGCAAAATCTGCAATTTAAGCTAATAACATTTGATAATTAAGGGGACTCGGAACCTTTTGCAGAACTTTGAAGAATTTTTTTTTACTGGTGTACATTTACTTATTATATGCACATACACTATATGGCCAAAGGTGACCGGTCACTTGCAATTTTAGACGTTTTGTTAAATATCTAGAAAAATTCATGACGAATTAACCTGAAACTGTAGGTGTGTAAACGGTATAAGGTACCTGTACCCAATATGGACACCCTAAGGAAAATTGATTTTTCTTCACCCCCGTGTATACATCATAGGGCTCCAAAAATATATGACACTATCCCTGGACTATTGACTATCATTATTAAAATTAGCGATCTTGTAATTATTCTGGTTTAATTTTAATGAAAAAAACAAAAAAAAAATGTTTACAAGTATCCATATAAGGAACCACCTGTCCCTATTATGTACATGCATGTCCATATTAGGGACAGGTGGCTCCTTATTGACCTACTACACAGAGTGTATGGAAGAGCCACTCTTCCAAGGGATTTTAGAGGAGATGGGATAAAAGAAATATATTTTAAAGTATTGTGGTGGAGGGGGGGCAGTAAATATCTTCAGAACATGCACTTTAGAAGGGGGGGTCATTTTCGGTTGTGGATCTTCGAAGACCCGTGCAAAGCCCCTCAGTTACTACAAAATATTATGAAACAATATAGTTGGTTTTGCTTAGCTTTATTGCACTCTCTGCAGAATTTACATCTGTTATTACTCAGTCCTCACAGGATGGACAAATAAAAACTTCTTCATCATGGGCGGTAAGTCCCACACAGTCCTCATGGACATATCTGCCGCATGTGATGCATAGTCGCATATCTGCAACAGCATCAATACTGCATAAGAAGCAGTACCAGCTCTCCTTTGTTGAGGAAGTCATACCGCTGGTACCTGCAATTTCGCCAAAAGATACTCTACTGAGGGGAGGCTTCTTTTGATTTTTCTGCAAGGGCTTTTTGGAGTATTTTTTTTCTTGGAGGACGTTTCTGGAGGATTGGAGGATACAGCAAGTGAATCTGAAGATTTACTTGCTGTATTTCCAATGTGGACATAAGGTGTCCATATTGGGAATCGGGCATAGTTTTACTAAATCTTGCAATAAATAAACAAAGAAAACATTTTAAAGCAATATATGCAATAGCAATCGAAAATATGTTTTATCATCTTTCTAAAACACTCCACTTTTCAATATTTAAAGTAATTTAACCATATCTAATAAGAATTTAAACTTACCTGTAATTACGATCATCACACCACGAAACAACAAGTTTCCTTCCAAATGGCGAACAGCGCGCTTTTTTGCACTTTCCAGGCTTAATTATCTTTTCAACTGCCTTTCTTCACGGACATGTAGCGCCATCTCTCGATCAAAATTGTTACTTTTAAAGATATTAGGGGTGTCCATATTGAGAGCACTGTCCATATTGGGTACAAGTACCTCAGTATAAGTCATATATTTCCACGAAGATTTTTTTCCGGAAACCCCATAGGGGACCATGGACAAATTGAAAAAGAACGAATATCTTTTGGATAACCCTGTAAAAACCAATGTAGCTAAAGAGTGCAAGTTTGAGATTATTAATAAGTGGCTTATTGTAATATACTGTGTTCATTTTTATGAGGATATCATGTATACTAGTAGAGAAATTGAGGTTTTTATAAAAGCTGTCCCAAATTTCGCCAAGTTTTTTCCTCATAATTTGCAGAGTTCTTAATATAAAAAAAACTTCTTTTCAGAAAATATGACAAACAACATTGTACACAAAACTCTGCAATCAAAATGAAAAAATAATAAAAATTGTATGAAAATGAGCATATTTACTAAATAATGATTCACTGCGCATTCTCGAACGTAATCAAAATATAATTTGCATAATGTGGTAGCTAAATGTATAGAGCAACTTTTGTGAAAGTCTCAAAAACATAGTTTGAAAAGTCTGATTATAATCGTTTATAGAATAAGCTCAAAATCCGTTATTCCCAAAAGGAAACAAAAAGTTGAGGGACTGAATCCAAATAGAGTAGTACGTGCAATATTGTAGATGATATATTGGTACTAATCAATGTATATGTGGATACAACCCCCTCATCTTTTTGCTTCATTTTGGAAACAATGGATTTTGAGCTTATTCTATAAACGATTATTATCAGACTTTTCAAACTATGCTTTTGAGCCTTTTACAAAAGTTGCTCTATTTATTTAGCTAACACATTATGCACATTATATTTTGATTGCATTCGCGCATGCGCAATGAAACATTTTTTTGTAAACCTGCTCATTTTTCATCCAATTTTTATTATTTTTTAATTCTGATTGCAGAGTGTTGTGTACAATGTTGTTCGTCATATTTTCTGAAAAGAACTTTTTTTATGTTAAGTTTAATTATAAGCAACTACAAATTATAAGCAAAACACTTGTTTTATTTTTTAACCTTAATTTCTCTGCGAGTATACATGCTATCCTCATAAAAATGAACATAGTATATTCCAATAAATTCCAATAAAAAATTATTAATAATCTCGAGTTTGAACGCTTTTGCTACATTAGTTTTTACAGGGTTATACAAAAGACATTCTTTCTTTTTCAATCTGTTGCCGGTCCCCTATGGGGTTTCGGGAAAAAATCTTCACGGAAATATATGATCTATACTATACCGTTTACGCACCTGTAGTTTCAGGTTAATTCCTTATGTCTTTTTCTAGATATTTAACAAAAAGTCTAAAATCGCAAGTGACCGGTCACCTTTGGCCATATAGTGTATTAGTATAGGTAATACTTGGAAAAACTGATTTTGACAAGAAATAAAAATAATTTTGTGTGTAAAAATTGAGAGTTTTAATTTCTTTTATTATTATTATTATTATTATTAAAAGAGTTTTAAAATTTACTGTTTTTTTATACATTACCGTGTTTAAAACATTAAATCTTGTACAAATACTTGTTAAATCACTTCATTATTTTTTGTATCCAATAAAATTATGGATCGAGACTACAATTAATGAATTAATTTATGATAAAAAAAAATAATAAAATATGCAAACATAGGCAAAAACGTAGCAAAAAGCATGATTTCTTCAGACTTTCAATTTTTTTTTCATTATATTCTAAAATTCGCCCCTTATTTTATTAAGTACACTATATTGAGGATACAAAATAATAATGGAGTGATTTAACAAATATTTGTAAAACTGTATATTTCTTTAAAATACAGTAATTATCAAAAAACAGCGAACTTTAAAATTCTTTATGATTTTTTATTTTCAATTTTTACCTACAAAAGGATTTCTTTTTTTCCTTGTCAAAATCAGTTTTTCTAAGTATCATAATATGTGTATATAATAAGTAAATGTACATCAGTAAAAAAATTTCTTCAAAGTTCTTCAGAGAGTACCGAGTCCCCTTAAGATTAATCAATTTGAAAAAAAAAAAAAAGACTAAATGAATTTAACCCTTTATATACTGAATTATAAATTCATGAAAATTTTGTCTTCTAAAGCATTTTTCGTGAATTGTTTGTTTAAACTGCATTAGAAGACTTACATAATCATGTAAAAAATTTTAGGAAGATTTTAGAAGGATTGAAGGATTGAGAAGGACTAATTAAATTTGAATTTATAGGGATTTTGTTCAATATTTAGAACCCCACTCAAACCTTTTATTTTAAATATTTTTCTTAGCATTTTGTAGAATTAGGAAATGTACAAATATAATGTTCTTACAATAGAAATATAGAAATATTTCCGAATTGAAAAATTCCCCTTCCCCCCTCCCTTAAAAAAAAGCCAAGAAAGCTGAAAAGATAGAAAGGCAAAATAAATCATCCTTTTAAAAATATTTTTGTTTTGCGTGACCAATAATGTTTTTGGAACAAGATAAAGTAATGTATCTATAATTCCTTCTAAACTGTATTAAAAATAATCTAAGTATTAAATTAATTTTATAGCAAGTTATTTTAATGGTACTTATAAGTATCGTCAGTAGATAAAGGGTTAATAATTCATCTTCTCCATATCTTAAGAATAGTCTGAAAAAAAGAGACTTATTTTATAACATTTCTGGATACTCTAGCATAAAAATGGAAGACATTAATTAATTAAGATAATTATCTTATCCAAAAACGATAATATTCACGAAGAAATGACTCAGAAAAAAATGGTACATCAGAAAAATATTTAAACATTTTCCAGATAATTTCCGTTCATTCGTCGATCTTATTTTATTTCTTATCTTTTTTATTTAGGTAATTTGCTTACATTTATAGAAAAAAATAATGTTATCAAAGAGCATTAATATTAGTGTCAGGTTTAATTAAAAATTATAATCGTAAAGCAATTTTTTAATTAATTCCTGGCAAAAAAAAGGCCAAACCGTGAATTTAAAAAAATAATATGCAGTATTTCTCCCTATGTAAACTTTTTTTTTCCGTTTGCTTTAAAAAATTGAAATAATTAACTTAATAGCAGACTTACTTTTATAATTTTAGCTGATCGCATTTTTCTAAATGGGATTTAATTACTTTTGTATATACTGTATTTTTTAAACGTAATTTCATATTTCTCCACAATCAGTGTATTTGCTTAATATCACAATTTTTTCTTTAGAGTTTTTCATATAATGTTATATATCTCCTGAACGTTAGTAATATCTAATTAATTATGATTTCTTTTAATTATTTTTACGTCAAATGCTGAAGTAAATACAAAGTAAGCAAGATCCGATTAAGACACTTCGGGGTCCGAGCTACAGCGTTGTTCCAAACTACAACTATAAGTACGCTGAACAGTGCTGAACAAATGAGCAGCATTGAGGAGCTTCCTAGTTGCTGACAACTTAACACCCAGTCTTTAGATGGATCGTCTACTTACATTGTGAGCCATGTGACGTAAAAGTCGCAAGAATAGGGTCCAATGAATGATCCGCTGATAACCGATCTGCCGTGGCGTCGAAATCGAGCTTGTCGGCATTCTCTGAGTGGTGTTGCCTCAAGTGTACTAGGTCTGCAAGGCACAGGCTTTCTAATCAATCAGCGTGTTTCATTTGTTTGTTTACGCGCCACTGATTGGTTGGGTCTTCTGATTTAACGCCTGGAACTCCAACACTTTGGAAGATTACACCATGATGCAAATGGACCTTTCTGGGACTTTTGCACCAATTTCAGTTATTAAAATACGTAGTTTATGCACAGCTAAAAATTTACGCCTTTGTAATTATAGTTTTACAACATCATTATTAGGGGTTTTTTAAGTATGTAGATTGTCTTTTATTTTATTTTATTTATTTATTTTTTTGCAAATATTAAAGAGCAACATCAGTCTAAATCAAGGAAACTTCTCGTGTTATTCAAGTATGATGATTTCTGATCTAATATGGTTTAACTTGATCCATATATGTTTCGTAATCTATATAATTATTATTTAATCCTGCAACAGTTTCTTTTTTTATGATGCGGATTTCTCTTTTTTATTTTAGACTGTTTTTTCCACCCTCCCCTCTTCTTTCAATGCATTCGTATATTTTCATTTAGTCGTTTTTGGAGCTACGCTCCTAGTTTTTACTTGATTCGTTCCTTTCTACTTTTGTTCATGGATACTGGAGAACTGTGCTCATGATGCTTCGCATACCAAATTTAAGTAGAAATTTAAGTAAGTAAAATTTACTGATTTATTTACTATTTAAAGAATCCGTGACTTATAATTTCTTAGTAACAATTGAATTCGAACAACATAGTATAAAAACAGTTTACAATGTCTAATCCCACTACAAAAAATTCCATATCACTGAAAAAAGCATCCTCATACTGGATGGTTGAAATAAGAAATCGACTAAGTATTCCTCAAAAAAAAGTACAAATACAAAACTGCATATCCACTAGAATTGGAAATCCGATAGTGAACTGCTAAACAAAAGAAGATATTAAGAAACAAAAACAACAATAAAAGGATCGAAGGAAATCTCCGAAAACTGGCAATTTCACAATAGTACAGACAGGTCAGAGAACAATCATATTCTCAATTCCGCAAGACATCAAGGAAGCAGAACTCAATGAAATAATAGGAAAACAAGAACCTGACACACTGTTCTTGAAATTTCTCTAAATTCACGACAAAGACACAATATACCATCAAGAACTGGAAGTGGACAAACCGTACGCATACTGTTGAATAAGTAAGTATATTTCGCTGTCACGATAGTGCAAATATTAGAGATGTGGCCAGGTAGCGAAGTACTGTCTCAAAGTTGCCAAAACACATTAAAAAATACATGAAGTCTATTGTGAATGCTACACAAAAAACTTAATTGAAGGAATTTGAAAATTAAAGACTATTCATCAAAATATCAATGCATCAACAGTCAAGATTATAACGCCTATAAACAAAAATTCTAACCCACTAGCCATTATGCTTCGTCTGATCGGTGTCTAACCCCCATAAAGTATTTCCGAGAAGAAAGAAAACATGTTTTCCCTTTCAAACTAAAAAATTAATTTACAAAAGAATAAACAACCAACAAAGAACTTAATAAAGTATTTAATAACAAAACAATTATGACATTACCTGCTTACAGGACTGCCTTGAAACAAGTAGACGTCCTAGATCTATTCACTATGCCTGTTATTCCTCCTCAAAAAAATTGCATTTATTTTAATATTAAGTCCAAATCGAGGTAACTGCCAATCTCAAATACGTGAGAATTCAACCTGTATTATTTAACAATAAGTAAAGAAAGATGTACAATAGAATCGCAGTACAGTACATCTTCAAGAAATAGAAGCCCGACTATCTGAAAGTTTAGGCAGACTTATTACGGTAAATCAAATGAAAACAGAATGAAATGACATACTAGTTTATTTCAAACGTAATCTACAAAGTTACGCAAGCACTTGTTCCACTGTTTCACCAAGCGGTGACTACCCTGCAAGAAGTCGTTTGGCTTAAATTGAAATCAGTTTCGAATATTGTCAATGACTTCGCTGTCCGAGTAAAAATGGAGACTCCTCAATATCTTTTTCAATGGAACAAAGATGTGACGACGTGACGACGAGGTGATATTGACCAGGTCGAATATCATCATTCACAGATTCCCATCTCTCGCCGAAACATATCAGGCGGTCCTGCACCTCGAGTCAATAACAGTGCATATACTCCATTGCCTTCATTCACCGATGCACTTAGCAGACTCTAACTTCTTCTGCCACTAATAAACAAATAACACTATGTTGCTCTTTACCCGCAAACATCCCTCAGACGCTGATAAATAACAGTCGACTGCCTACTGTTGGTTGACCGCCAGCGTATATCAGGTGCCTCTGCGCAACTACCCAGAGCAAGTCGATTTCTGCCGTAGGGGTGCCTCTCTTATTCCAGTTCTACCTCTAGACATAGCTGTCACCATACTTATAGAAAACTAAACCAAATAATATTTTACTGTTCCATTTTCATTTGATACACCTTTATAGAAGGATTTAGTAAGACATTTATGGCTACTTGGAGATTTGAATGCGCCTAGCCAGTTGTCGTACCGGTGATTCAAAAGGCAAATTACTCATTTTGCAGATGGCAGCTTGCCATATATTAATAGTGAATGGTCCTAACAACTAAGAAACTTTTAACGGATTACACAGAAGACTAGCCGGATGTAACCTTGGCCTCATGCGAAATTTTCTCAATCACTCAAAAATGGAATTTGCACGCTGATATGCTTTTAAAAGAACATCGTTTAATAGCTGTCGAACATCGTTTAATAATCGTAGTCGAACATAGTTTAATAACCAATACCCTAGATACACTGTTCCCTCTGCTACCAAAAAGAAAATACAGAACTAAAAATGTGTCATTTAAGAAATTAACATCAGAAATCAAAACAGATATTTTAAACATAGAAAAAATTTTGTTAACATTTATTCAAATAAAGACTTTGATTGTAAAGGCGAACTTTTTTAAAATTAGTTAATCAAAAACTGTGATCAGTACCTCAAAAAAAGGAAGCACCCATCAACCAAAAATCAACTGGTGGTCTGATAGCCTACGAAAACAAAGGAATTATATGAAAGCACTATACAGAACTCGAAACTTCCTTGTGCAACAGAAGTTAAAATTCCTTTCAAAAGACAAAGAATTCAGTATAAACGGACATTAACAGAAGAAAATGGAAAGTCCCGGTTGGATTTCTCTGGAAGCACTAAAGCTTCAGACAGCAAAACAAAAAAATAGATTTTTGCATCTTTTATAGATTATTGAAGTTGTATATTCTCTCATTATCCCCAGCAGAAACTCATGCCCGTTTCACAATATGTGAAGAAAAAACTGAAAGCATTTTTATTCCTTCACAGTTAATATCCCACCCAACAGCATCTAAATCAAGAACAGGACAACCTTTCACAAGCTAAGGACTATCCAGAGCCAATTATTCCTTTAATAAGCATAAAGCTCCGAGTTTTGATAATCTAGACCATAATATAATAGTAATGTGCTGCAGAAATTTTCAGTCCTTGATAATCCAAATGTACCACGCTCGTTTACGGTAAATTATTTCCTAAATGCAGGGAAGTTGGCAGAACTAGTTTTCTTTCTTAAAAATAAATAAAATATAAAAAGCTTTTCCTACAGACCTATTTCAGTACTACCAACCTTTGGCAAAATATTTGAAAACTAATCCTCAGTAGATTACATTAAAACTACTACATTAAAAACTCAAAAGAACTATACTTTTCTCAACATGGTTTTATACATTCAAAATGAACAGTATTGGATTTTTGAGAAGTTTTTCCTTTAATAGATCTAAACGTTGATAAAGGAAATTATATATCATTTCTATCAATAGATTTCAAAAAAGGCTTTCGATTCTCTTCCATGGGATGCAATCATAGAAGAACTGAAGTTACTTTTGGATAATTAAATCTACTTAAACTTATTCAAGTCCTATTTAGCAGTCAGATGAAATCTAATCAATTGACAGTTCTCGTATATCACACATTGGTTTGCACGGAGCTGAAAGCAGGTATCGTGTCTTGAACTCTTTCTCTGGATAGACTTCAGGATTATGAATACGCAGCTAAAATTGTTTCAGAGAACAGGTGTCAGCTTTGTCGCCTATGCTGACAATCTGTTCATTATAGCAAGTAGCCAAACAAAATGTCAGCTAGAAGATTCAGGTAATATTACATTGGATATAATCTTTCTCTGAACAACACAACACAATACTATCAAACTTAAGCCACTTTTACTCTTACGAAACCAAGAAAATCTGACAGGGCACCACTATTCAAGATTAACAATCAATCTCTGATACCCGAAATTTACATTTCATACTTGGGAATACGTAATAATAGATAAAATCTATTATTCATCGAACATGTAAAATCAAAGGGGTAGAAATACTAGCAGAGATTGCTTAAAACCTTTCAAAGTTTACTTTTCGTAGAAGTATTGCACCGAAAATAATCATTAAAATTTGGTATACCTTAATTCTAGAAAATAAAAACAGTACATGGGGTTTAGGAGGCTTTTCAAAATTGCAACCATCCCACGGGTTTTGAATTTTGAGGGCGGGTTTTATCCTCAATCAGAGACAATGTTTGTTACTACTCAAAAGCATTCTTTTAGAACACATAATCCAGAAGTCGACATCGCATTATGTGTTCTAACAAAAATTTTACCAATACATCTAAGATTAAAAGTATACTATATATCAGCAGGAATGTTAAAGCTGAATTTCCTGACAGACAATTATGAACTGTATGCGATTTCATGTTTCAAAGTGTAACAACAGTTAACAGTACAATAGATCCAAGGAAAAACCTAATTAGAATTCTTGACGAGGAAGTCTTTAAATCCAGCCTGAAAATATTCATAGACGGCTCCAAGATAAAAATGGGTACAGATTATGCATGTTGTGTAGTCTACAATGAACATCAAATTTTTATCAAGAAAGCTGCATTACTACAACAAGACACAGCCCTTCAGTCGGAATTATTGGCTATTCGAAAAGCAATTATCTGAGACATTTTCTGAAATTTTCATCATATCCTAATTCAAACAGATAGTCTATCTGTTCTTCTCGATTTAGAACATTCCAAAATCTTCATTTTTAATTCGTCGACACCTCTGTGTCCTATAAGGACCCCAGGACTACTACTATCGAGGACACCTGCTTGTCCTGAGTAAGGTTGTAAAAAAAACAAAAAATATCCAAGATCCAATACTTCAAAGTTTCTTTACACTGACGAAATCAGCACTTAAAGCATCGCTGAAGTAATCAGCTCTTCAAAACTGCCAAGCGAAATGGTACTATGGCACTATAGTAAGATATACCAATGCATTATTACCGAAAGTTAAGTAAATTTTTATTCCGCATCACAGAAATTTATATATCTTCACATCGAACCATAACCCATCTGTCAGTTACCTAGCGAAATTTGGGCGATCACCATCTTCCCGTCATGTCTGTAATTTGATTAACGAATTTGAAGACATTTGAATTTGGTAAAGTGTACGCAGAGTGTAGAAAGTTGCAATTTAAATTAAAGTATCTGATAAAGTGTATGTGTTGTAAAAATAATGGTCAAAATATTTGTAATGTTTTCAATTTGGTAAAGTGTACAAACAGCATAAGTTGTATACACTTTGTAAAGATTTTTTTAACATATGGTAAAAGCACTGGTGCATATTAGTGTAATTGCTGGTATTTTTATATTTATTTTTGTTATTAAGTGTAAGCAAAATATAGATAAAGTGTAGCGTAAATCAAAGCTTTCTTTCTTTTTCTAATAGTCCTAGTGCAGAGATTCTTTCTTTTTTTTTCTTTTGTTAAAGTTTTTGTAAATATTGGTTCAATAATAAATATTTTTGGTTGAAGCCTGCGTGCAAAAAAATGCTTCTGTATATTAAAATTGTTTAATGTGGTGAAGGTGCAAGTACAGTGTGAGTTTTAGCAAATTAAACAGATTAAACCCATTATAATTATTAGGCGAGGACAAAAGTTCTACCCGTTTTGAGCATATGGAAATGTCAAGTGGAGTACGGACGTCACAGTTGACGTTTCAATGACAGGAAAGCGGCCAATAACGCGTGGAGCAGTAGATTATATATAGGCACAGCGTTTTTCAAAAGAACCCATGCGAAACGGGAAACAACAAGGCAAGTGAGAAAGACCACATCAGACACTGTTTTACTGTACGAGTATGATAAAGGCGTTACAGCAGCCGCATTTTTCAAGTGTATGGGGAGGATGCCGTGGACGATAGCACCTGCCGCCGTTGGTTTAGAAAATTCCGTGACGGTAACGGGCGCTGTAAAGGTCATGCCCGTTCTGGACCTCCATGAGTGGTTTCTGACGAGGATCTGAACACAGCCATAACAAATTCCCCACATTCAACCGTTGAATAAATAGCAGAAATGTTCTCGGTACACAGAGCAACAGTCGAAAGGCGGATTCATGCGCTTGGCTTCAACACCAAACTTGATCAATGGGTATCACACCAGCTTACAGCAAGGCAACGAAAACAAAGGATCAGCACCTGTGTTTCTTTGCTTTCTCGTAACTATAGGGAACCCTTTTTGAACCAAATTGTAACGAGTGATGAGAAGTGGGTACCGCACCGTAACGTGAAGCGTCGAAGGACAGTATGACGAGTTGTAGAGGGTACTCCATCGACCTGAACAAGATGACTCCTTCGCGAAGAGGTTTTTCTTAGTGTATGGTGGGGTGCCAAGAGAATAATCCACTGCGAGGTCCTCTCACAAAACCGAACGATCAATTCAGACCTCTACTATTAACAATTGGACAGACATCGAGCATAACTCACGTCTGAGCAGCCAACACTCATCAATCGCAGAGGGGTTGTCTTTCATCACGATAATGCCATTTCTCATGTTGCTTTAAGGACTCGGCAACAATTACTGTGCCTTAATTGGGAAGTTTTACTTCACCCGGCGGATAGCCCCGACCTTGCACCTTCGGACTATCAACTTTTCCGATGGTTACACAACGCCTGCGCTCAACAAACCTTCAATGATGTGTAGGCTGTAAAAACGGCGTTACAACAGTTTTTGATTCTAAAACAGAGGGGTTTTATCGGCGTGGAATTCACTTACTGCCAGACAGATGCAAGAGAGCATACATAATGATGTTACGTGAATTCATAGGTGCTTAACTTTTTGTGTTCTCCGCCTTTCTGTTTCGTTGGTAGAGCCGGAAAAAAATTTGGTCAGGTCAGGGGATGGGGATTCTTCGATATCAAATATTTTTTCTGGACTACATCTAATGGCTTATAGCTCGCAGTTAGTAGTTTACCTATCGACAGGAATGCAATCTAACACCTTTTTGATAGATCGTGTTGTCCGGTTGAACGTGTCAGAAATGTATTTTATTTTATTTTATATATTTATTTTTACTTTTCGGAAACGCACACTGCACTCTTAGAAATACTTTCTTCAGTTCACGGAAATTTCCTGACAGCAGTGCTGCGATGATTTTTCCGTTAATTGACGAATATCCATTTTTTCGCCATTACAGGAAGTAAAATATCCGTCAATTGAAGAAAGTTGGGAAAAAATAAATGTCGCGAACTTTGGATTCGAACCATCCATCTTAGCGTTACGACACGAGCACGCTAATCACTCAGCTACGGTTGTACAGTAGCGAAATACTTTGAAGTAAATATGTTTACTTCAGATGGGTATAGCTTAATCAATTTCTTTAAAAAGCTTTTAATTTTGAAGTTAATTTCGGAAAGATTTTCGTCTTTAATGAGATTATGGCTGGTGTTTTAATACTTTAGTATTAATATAGGATAAATATATGAATTATAAGAAATTTTAAGTAGATTACTTGATCTAAAATATGAATATTATATTTTTATTCGATAAGTTTTTCTTTTTTTTTTTTTTTTTTTTGAGTAATATCGATTTTTTTCCCATTTAATCTCTTAAATGTGTTCGTTTAAAATATATTTTAAATGCAAATATTTATTTATAAACAACTTTATAAATTCAACTTTATTTAACTTTATTCAACTTTAAAAAATAAATTGTGAGTACTTTTGAATTGCTATTTATTTTTAAATTCGAAAACTGGAACAATGGAACAATGTTAGCAGCTGTATGGATTACCTAGTTGCGTTGCAACTTTACATCCAGTGGATAGGTGATTGTGTTGCAAGGGCATTAGGGAGCTTTAAAAAAATAATGTTTAGACGTGGCTGGTAGCCACAAAAATAAAATTACTTTTTAGAAAAAGAAAAGAATAACAAAAAATGACAAAGTACATTAGTACTAGTATAACATATGTAAAAAAGAAAAAATAAAGAAAGAAAAAGAAAAATTTAATTAATAAAGAAAGAAAATTCCATTAGTTCTAAAAAAAGAAGGAAAAGACGAAAAAGGTACCGGGGAGTGCCCCATAAAAAAAAAGACTCCTTTCAGAGACCATACTATAACGGCTTTACCGTTATATATTCATTATTCCTCCTTTCCCCTCAAAAAAATCAACTTTTAACCTTACTGGTTTATTATAAATTGTCATTATCCCCCCCCCCCTTCAAATAAAATATTTAGTTTAAATTTGACATTTTAGAGTTAATTTCATACGTCTTTATTCATTCTCTCCCCCCCCCCCCCCCCCTCTTCTCACTACTGTAAGTTTCGCTTTTACTTTTTAAAGTTCTTTTCAAATGCAGACATCATTTATCTCGGTTCCTTTTTCTGTCTTTCAAATTCACACGATAGAAAAAGATCTTAACCACAGCTATTTTCCATTGAAATAAAGTAAAAGAATAAAATACAAATGAATGTCTTTTCGCTTTGCAGCCGACGATATCTAATGCATATTTTCCCAGCCTCTGGGCTTGCATTAGTATTCAATTCTCACCCTTCTGTTTGTCGGATAAAAGCCATATGCCCCTTGCTGACTAATTCAGCTGTCGTTAAATCTATAACGAGCATGTAATATCACGTGTTAGCTATTTCTTTAGCCACTTTCCCTTACCGCAGGAATGTTAAGATACGTGTAACCATATAGCCCGCCATGGCGTAAGTTTGAGTTCTATGTAATACTTCGGGATGCTTCAGATTCCTTTGTCCACGCCACCAATATTCATCGCCAATACAGTACATATGTTCCTATTCATCTCGCCAATGAGTGAGTGATTGTAATGAATATTTTACCACTACTCCCTCTGATCTTGAACGTGAAGGACCTCAGCTCTCGGCCCTTCGGGGCCGCCCCGTCGGGCAGTCTTGTGTTTGACTTCTCCCCGTCCCACTGTACTCTCATGGCCCTCCTTTTAAAAGTTTCATAATAAAGAAGTAAGTCCTCGAAATTTTCGTGTTGGAGTTTTTTTTCATTCATTCATGAATCTGGGAATCCAATTACTCCTCCACACATACATTAGTTAAAAATATATAATGCTAAAAAAACTAGCAGAAAATCAATATTTTTTTTAATACTATAGACAGGACAGAACAAACAGAAAGGTTAAGTAGAGCAGAAGGTGAGGGAAACTCAGTCTTCATCGTTAAGCAAAAGCGAGTATTTAGGGCGTTTTCTGTTAGTGGGGTCGGATACCTCGTAGTCGGGTAGTTCCGCTATAATTTGGTTAGGGAGATTGTATACAGATTTATAAAAGTTTTTTGCAAGTTTATTAATACGCTTTTTTAAGGATGTAGTTTTCAAATCCCTGCGGATAGTGGTGTTACGTAGAAAATGGTGACCATTACGGATGTAGCGTAAGTTTTTGTTATGAGCACCGTAAAGATACTCCATGTTGGTTTTGCAAGCGAATCCCCAGATCGGACAAGCATAAGTTAAAATTGATCTAATACATGCGTTATACAAAATTAGTTTATTATGAATAGAAAGAGTATTGCTTTTGAGAAGAGGAGAAAGGGCCTGGGAGATACCAGCAACTTTGCCTCGAATATTAATAAAATGCTTTTTCCAGGTAAGTCTTCTATCAAGGATGACCCCCAGATACTTGGTGTCATTAGTCCAAGGAATAGTAGTGTTATTGATAGTAATACGATTGGGAAATGTTAGTTTTCTAGAGAAATAGACAGCAGCTGTTTTCCGCTCGTTGAGCTTAACACGCCACAGGGTACGCCAGTCAAGGGATTTATCTATGTGTTTTTGGAGAATTTTGTATGATGTGAAGGGGTGTTGTGCAGAGGCGTACATTGCCGTGTCGTCCGCGTACAGGGCAAGATAAGTCCTCAGCGTTCTTGGGATATCGTTGAAAAAAATGTTAAATAATGTAGGGCCGAGGACCGACCCTTGTAAAATAACAGAGAGAATAAGGTATAAAGTGGAAAGTATATTGTTAATGCGGACGCGAAAGGTGCGGTCGCTAAGGTAAGAATGTATGAGAAAGATAAGTCTAGCATTAATACCAAGCTTAATTAGTTTGTATATTAGGCCAACATGCCAAACCTTATCAAATGCCTTAGCGACATCGAGAAAAACAGCAGCAGCTGGTGTGTTCATGTTTAGTTTCTCACTCAAGAACTCTACAACACGAAGGAGTTGATGTAATGTGGAATGTTTAGCTCTGAAGCCAAATTGCTCAGGAATGAGTATGTTTTGTGCGTCTAAAATGTCATGTAACTGGGACCCGATGACTCGCTCAAGAACTTTGCTGATAGAGGGTAAAAGAGAGATGGGACGATAGTTAGTCGGATCTTGAAGATTACACTGAGGTTTAGGAATAGGTGCAATAATAGAAGTCTTCCGAGCTTTAGGGAAGTAGTAGGACTGAAGGATAGCATTAGTAAGTTTAGTTAGATAAATAATACAGTTGCAAGGAAGATTTTTAAGAGCATAATTAGTTATGTTATCATATCCAGGGGCTTTTCTGTTTTTAAGATTTTTGATAATATTAGAAATAACAATTGGTTGAATTTCCGGGAGTGGGTCCGTGGGAGGGGTAGCTAAAAAATTTTGAACAGTTTCATTGACTTCAAAATAATGATTAGGGCTGGCAAGATAAGGGTTAGGGGAAAACTGCTCAGCATAGGACCTGGCGAGGATTTCCGCCTTGTCTTTGTCCGTGTATGCCGTGGTATTAAAGGCAGTTAAAGGGGAATTCGAAAACTTTTTTCTTTTTTAATTAAATTAGAAATTTTAATTTATACAATTTTTGGTTTTTCATTTTTTAAATAAATTGAATTTAATATTAATAGAACCAATACGCATGCATGTTGTTAATGAACGGAATTTCTCCCTCTTTTTCAGACTTTCGGGAAGAATTCACGGATAAAACATATTTCTAGCAGAGTTGCCAAATCTCCGACATTTTGTGCACCACTATTATTTTAGAGAAAATTTTGTTATTTTAAATCGCACAATTGTTCCAATTAAATAACACAACATTTCGGTATTAAAATACTGGTATACCAAAAAGTTGGAGACTTGGCAGCTCTGACTAGGAGTACAGAAATTATTTGTTAAAAAATGAATAATAATTTAGTATATATTGACAAGTTTTTCTGACAGTGCAGTGTTAGGAAAGTCGAATTGAATCACTACAGATTTTTTTTTAGATGTATGACTAGAAAATCGTTTGAATTATCTGTAATTTAAATCTCGTCAAATTCTGATCTTTAGAACGCAATTCGGAGACCTCTGAAGTGGTTAATTTATTTTTAGATAACCCTATATCTTCTTCCAGTGAAGTAATCTCAATTCCGTTCTTAAAATGTATTTTTTTTTTTTTTTACAGTCCTTTTTCAAAGATTTAAAATCATCCTTTTTTATAATATTTCCTAATGCTATTTTCCTTCGACATCTCTTAAAATATGACTTCTGTAAATTGAATAGCTAAATCGCAATTTTTAGAGAAAAATACCATTTCATCGTACTTCTCGAAATAGAAAAATAAATTATACATTTGAAGAAATATAGATGGACTAAAATTAGAGATAATGATATGTAGAAATTCTAACATTTTTCAGATTCTTCCGCAATTTTTTTCTCACAAAATAAGCTACATCTGTGATACTCTTATTATTTTATACTTTCTATATTATAAAGGATAAACGTATCTGTGCGTAACACTGACGTCATTATGAGAATGGCAACAGCAGACGATCAAATTTAACTTTTATTTACTTTTATTGCGATTTTTTAAAATTTGTAAATATCGCTCAATACACTTCAGCAGGTCCTTAAATGTTTTAAATTACCAAATTAAAATTAATGATCTACTTGGAAAAGGAAAACATATTTCTTTGCAGTGGATCTCAGCTCATTTTTAAGCTTATGATAATGAGAGGGCAGATAGTCTGGCTAAGAGAAATTAAGCTTCTTCCCAGCCGTTCCCAGCCCTTGAGCATCGTACAGTAAGGAAATTTATAAAACTTAAAATGAAGACCTCTAGAACTAATTCATACAAGACAACTTGGAGCGCGAAAAGTTGAAGTTCCCGGCTGGATTCTCGCCTAGCATAGAATATCCCGAGATAAATAGACCTTGCTTGCTTTTATATCTTTATAGAACATGATTACCTACAGGAAACTTTTACCGTATTGGACTGGCAAATTCTCATCTTTGTACATTGCGTTGTGTTGAAAAGATCTCTGATAGTCAATGATATTCATGTTCTTACTTTTCTGCCGATCTTATTTTTTATTCTTATTTCAACAGATCAAAGATTTATTAAGTTGCCAGAAACAGACTAATGGCTTCTGGGATGGAGAAAAAATATATATTCATTGCAAAAATGCTCAAATGAAAATTGAACTATGTTGTTGAGATATAGTGTGGAAATTAATCCTTTAAAAAAAAAAAGTCTTCACATCGCGCGCAGTTTTTTTAACAGCAATACCATTATTATAAACTTTCGTTTGTTTGTAGGAAGTAATCTCTGAAACTATCAAATGGATTTCAAAAATAAAGGTAGTATCCGGATGATGACAGTATCTGCTCGAACATACACTGTAAATAATGGCAGATGTTTCTTAATCTACGAAAATGTACAATAATCACGAACATAAATATACAATAACCTGTTCCGAGTCACCCAAGATTCGAAAAGTGTTCCTTTATCTTTAGAAACCTCAGAAAACAATTTATTTTTGAAATTTAAAGAAGAATTTACAAAAATAAATTTTTATTCGCTGCTTATAATTTTCGAAAACATTTCCTAGTAGCTTTTATAATGCATTAAGCAATTCTCTGTACCCGGGAAATCGATTTTTCGGATTCTATCAATTCTCAAGTAAACATTTCCAGCTGCATAACTGATTTTATGCAAGCAATTGTACAAAATAACGTTAATTTTCATATTAATGTTAATGCTGTCCATATTGTATGTTTGTCTGTTAAACATGTTTTCTGAATATCAAAATATTTACCTGAGAATTGATAGCATCCGAAAAAATTATATTCCGCTTTGAGAAAACTGATTATTGCTCTGTAAAAGCTACTCAGAAACATTTCCGAAAGTGAAGGGCAGCTAATAAAAATTTATTCTTATAAATTCTTCTTTGAATTTGGAAAATAAATAGTTTTCTGAAGTTTTTAAAGGTAAAGGAACGTTTTCGGCATCTTCGGTAACTTGGAAGACGTTTTTACATATTTTCGTTCTGGATTATAGTATTTTTTGTAGGTTAAGAAACATTTGTCCTTTTTTACAGTGTAGGCTATCCTTTATGCCGGTACTTCTGTCCATAAACGGATCCCAGAGCGAAAAAAGTTCTAAAATAGCGATTTCTTTGAAAATATTAGGACTAAAAACATGAAAATTGGCATGATCATTAATTTTAATAAGTGAATACTTGCTAAGAACTGGTTTGAAAAGATTTAAAATTTAAAAGGATGAAATGAGTAAAAAACGTTTTAAAACCACAATTACTTTGAAACTACCGAACCGATTTCAAAAAAATTTCAGTGTTGTAATGTTGACTATCAGTACAGATTGAACACTGGGTTGTTTTTTTTTGTTGTTGTTGTTTTTTTTTTTTTTTTTTTTTTTTTTTTATCTCGAAAACTCTATCTTCAGGAGGTGCAAGAGAGAAAAACATTCTAAAATTATGATTTCTTAGAAATAGATAAGATTAAAAACTTGAAATATGACATGATGAATACTTTTAATGTAAAGTCTATCACAGAACCCTTTTTAAAGTATTCGAAATTTAAAAGGAAGAAATCAGCAGAATACGTTATAAAAGCACGATTATTCTTAAACTAACGAGCCTATTTCAAACAATCGTTCAGCATTGTAATGATGAACTACTTTAACAAAGTCCATTTTTAGGGTTCCGTACTTAAAAAGTAAAAACAGTACCATTATAAGATCACTCCTGTGTCTGCCTGTCACAGCTATTTTACTCGTAAACTATGGGACGTGGAAAGTTCATATTGCAGAAAGTAGTAAGACTTTTGACCCACATATTTACAGATTATTAAACATTCACAAATATATTTAAGGAAGATATAAAGGGGCTAATAAAGTTACTTGAAAAAAATAATCTTTTCTTTGTAAATCTTGTAGGATATCGTGTGAAAGCTGTCGTAACGCTAAACACAGAAATACATTTCTTTTAGTTTTAGGTATTATATTTTCAGAGATGTCATCGAAAATGCAGTGCAGAAATATGTTCCCTCTATTTCGAATCTACTGAAACTAAAACTATGAATAAATTAGAGTCAGTAGACCTTAATTTAAACCTTCCAGGAAAAACTATCGATTACCCTTGTTCACATAGTTTTTGAGAAAATCGCATTTCTCCGTTACACACAAATTTCGATTTGCGGGCATTCAGAAAAAGTGTTGAGGTGCGCTAAAAGTACCAATCGTATCAGAAATATTAAAGCTTTGTTGATAACGATTTTCGAAAAAAATCCTGGTAATTAACCGAGATATTAACTGTTAAAGACACAGACGGTTTGGAGATACATAATGATAGGGGCGGCGTACTCTATGCACCATCGGCTTTTAAAACCTAGATAACAACTTTTAATGATATATTTGTGTAATGCAGAATGCCCAGTAGCAGTATAAAAGCAATAAACGTCAAATTGGTAAAAAAAAGACTAATTTAATTAGAATTAATCGCATAAAAACTATGGGATTTACGATTAGTCTACACTGAGTTGCTCTCCCAATGTGTCTCCCGTGCCTTTAAAGGTTAATTAAAAACCTATCTGGAAAAACGTGACACGGATAAACGCGGAGTTGAACATTGCGACCTCCTTTCGAAGAGCACAGAGTTTAAACTTTGAACAAGGGTTTTGTTTTAGGTACACTGTAAAAAGAAAAGATTATTACCACGCTGAATTTTTACGATTTTTCAGATGAAGTTTGAATATGCGCTACTTTTATTGTCAGCACCGAATTAAGTTCATCATAAACAGATTAGCATAAGACTAAAAAAAGAGTTATACAGAATAGAATATTTGATGCTATTTATGCTTCATATCTCTTTGAACTCTCCTGGTATATCCATTTATATTTTTCTAGTATATACAGCTATACCCAATCCTACGTTGTATAGTTTTTTTACAAAGTCCTATTATTCTTTTAGCAACGATTTTTTTAATAATACAGTCACTAATTCATAAATTTATTGTACGAAACCCCCTCTATGCGAGTGATAGTCGCACTTGACCGTTTATTATTTTTTATCTCGGCACTCTTTCATCCACGCAGGGTCAAGAACAAAAATGTTCTATAATTACAATTTCTGTGTAATTGTTATGGCTAGAACGTTGAAATTTAAATGTTTGGAATGATCTAAAAACCTTCTAATATTCGAATATTTTGAAATTACTTAAAGAAGATTCTTCTACGAATATTCTGAAACTACCTATCGAATACTCTGAAACTACCTAATCGATTTCAAAAGTTCTTTCTGCATTATAATGGTAACTATCCTTACTTTAACAATGGCTATTTTTCGGAACCTCTACACTCAAGCAGGTTCAAGAACAAAAAATGTTGTAAAATTATAACTACTTCGAAATTGTTAGAGATAGAAACTTGCAATTGAAAATGGTGGTTACATTTAAGCCGTAAATACTCATAAAGAACAGTTTATTAAATTTTAAAATTTAAAAGTTTGAATTGAGCGAAAAATATTTTGAAATCACGATTATTCTGAAATTACTTAACCTATTTAAAATATTTTTCACTATGGGATAGGTGATAGACGGAATTCACAAATAGACGTCACTTTATTTGTTTTTCAGAAGGGAGAAGCTGCAAACGGGTTAGATTCAAGATTTTTCTTTTAATAACTTGTATTTTTATTAATAGTAGCAATGTAATTTTCAGTTTATGTTAATGAACTTACTAGGTGCATTTTAGCAATGTTTCCAACAAGTGTGTTGCCTTTCCACGCATGCAAAGCGGCGAGCTTTGCTAGTCTTTCAATATCTGAATACAGTCTAGAATCACGAGATTATTTTCTACGAAGAACGAATCGGTTCTTCAGTGTTGTATGTAAGGTTTTTTTAACTTATTAATTAATTATTAAATAATTATTTTAGAGTATGCTGTACTTTTCTTTGTCCTATTTTATGGTAGAACTTTCATTAGAATAATACGGAGTAAAATATTATCAGTTGAGAATAACACTCGCTTTATTCTGAAAACTAGATATTTTTAGAAACTTGTCATCATCTCATTCTACTTTAGGTCGAGTCTACAGAACTACACTGTGCAGTTTTTTTCATGGCTGAAACTAAAATTAACAAGTTGGAAATTGCTCGTCAAACGTGGCAAATGAGGTGCGTTCGTACTATAACTAGTTTTATAATTATTTTTTGCACCCCATATTGTACTGAATGTGTATTTATTTGCAATTCATAAGTGCATAGTCTGTAACATCATTAAAATGCACTTGCAATAATTTTTCCCATTGGCTTTAATGTAAAGAAAAACTTTTGACTGTCCCTGTAATTAAACTATACATCCGATTTTCATAAAATTTGAAATGGCTCGACAAAATGTCGCAATAATTATATGTTTAAAATTTGAGACCATTCGGAAACCTTTAACATCATTAAAATGCACGTGCAATAATTTTTCCCATTGGCCGTAATGTAAAGAAAAACTTTTGACTGTCCCTGTAATTTAACTATGCATCCGATTTTCATAAAATTTGAAATGGCGCGACAAAATTTTACAACAATCGTATATTTAAAATTTCAGACCATTCGTTTGGGTAGTTTTTGCTCTATTATATGCGGACGGACGGACAGACAGACGGACGGACAGACGGACAGACAGACGGACTGAACGACGACTATAGGTTCTACGTATTTATATAATTACGAACGCACCTAAAAAGCAATATTGCGTATCAGATTGTGTTAGCTCACTTCTGTGCCAACGTGGTAATAATGGGTTCAATTGAAATCGGCTCCATTGTGGAGTTACTCAGGTTGTAATCGTTCCTGCCCTTAACGCTGTGTTATCTGTTCTGTGCTATCTATGCTGTGTATCTTCTGTATTAAAAAAAAATCCATTTATACTTGCAGATATATGCGAAAAGAAATCTGTAACAAGAATTCTGTATGGTGTGGAATTAATAAAGATTGTGTAAAGATCAATGCAGACAATATCCTAAGCTAATTACCCAAATTTTTTAAATCAAATCGTACACTTGTAAGAAAGTTGAAATAATTCACCTAATAACAAACATCCAAAATAGTGTTTGCTTCATTTGTCAAACAAACCTTTAAATCTTGAGATGGTAAATCCCTATAGCTGCAACACTGGTAGCATGACGGACGTTTTGATTCTCTTCAGGTCTTTTCTAGCATTTCTGGAGGGACTGTTTCAGAAGCTGCTACAATACTCTGTCATAAATCCTCCAAATGCATGACTGGAGTGTTGTAAACCATACTTTTATATGTCTGGAGTGACTGTTAAAAAAGCAACTAAAATTCTCTGACATAAATCCTTCAAATCCATGAATGGACTAACGACACTGTAAAAGACACTGACGGGGTAGGATGAAATACTGAGACTGAGACATATGTTGGTTATGCATTAGATATGTAATTTCTAGATAAAAGTGATGAAATGTATTAGGAAAATTATTCTAAAGAATGGGTACAGTTTCATTATTTCTCATAAAAGCATAATGCATCCTTTCAAATTATAACTGTATGAAAAACTACGGTAGTGAAGGTAATTCAACTCATAAAGGAAATTCAACTCTATATCAACAGAAACAATCATCTATCAGTAATCACATATCAATACAACTCTAGATCATAGAAGGAAATTCAACTGTATATCAATATATGTAATATTAAAAAATACTTACTGATAATATTATAAATTCATATTTATAATAAAAGATTATTTTATACCGTATACACTTCTTTATACTGATTCAACTTCTCTTTCATCCCCACATACATTCAAAATTTCCGTTTTGAAAATGAAAGAATCAAAAGTACTGTCTATCTAAAATCTTATCTCTCGAAAACTACACTTTTCTAAGTCAGCATCAGATGAAAATACTTTTCTAAGCCTTCGTGTAATTTATAAAATATTTCTTTTTAGAAATAGATACTGGTTCTTTCTTTCTCACCGAAGACATTTTAAAAATTTATGGGGACAATATTTCTCTTCTTGCATTCTACATGAATTGAATGATGCTTCAAGAAGGTTATACCTTTTGACACTGGCACAGAAGTAATAACTAAAAGTTCAGAAGATAAATTTATCCTGTTTTGAAATCATGTTTAAGGTTCTTTAAAAAGACTGTCCGAACGTTTCCGGAAAATGCTGTTTTTTATTAAGAATTAAGCTTAGTTCCGTTTTAAAAAGAAACTTGTTTGCTGCTTTTTCATACATCTTTTTCATGTGAGGTTTATTTTATGAATTCTTGAGCCTTAATTTTTTATTGGTGATGTATTTTAAGATTTGATTTGATTTTCGATTAAATCAATTAAATTGACGTAACGTGGGAAAGATAACTATCGTATTAAATTTTGAGTAAGTAGCAAAACATATAAAATAATTTATAAAATAGTTTATTAGATTTGTTTTCAAAAGAAACTTGTTTGCCACTTTTTCATACATCTTTTTAGGTGCGTTCGTAATTATATAAATACGTAGCACCTATAGTCGTCGTTCAGTCCGTCTGGCCGTCTGGCCGTCTGTCCGTCTGTCCGTCCGTCCGCATATAACAGAGCAAAAACTACCCAACAGAATGGTCTGAAATTTCAAATGTATGATTGGTGTAAAATTTTGTCGAGCCATTTCAAATTTTATAAAAATCGGATGTATAGTTTAATTACAGGGACAGTCAAAAGTTTTTCTTTACATTACGGCCAATGGGAAAAATTATTGCAAGTGCATTTTAATGTTGTTACAGCCTTCCGAATCATCTGAAATTTTAAATATATAATTGTTGCAAAATTTTGTCGAGCTATTTCCAATTTTATGAAAATCGGATGTATAGTTTAATTACAGGGACAGTCAAAAGTTTTCCGTTACATTACGGCCAATAGGAAAAAATTATTGCAAGTTCATTTTAATGGTGTTACAGCCTTCCGAATCGTCTGAAATTTTAAATATATAATTGTTGCAAAATTTGGTCGAGCTATTTCCATTTTTATGAAAATCGGATGTATAGTTTAATTACAGGGACAGTCAAAGGTTTTCCGTTACATTACGGCCAATGGGAAAAAATTATTGCAAGTTCATTTTAATGATGTTACAGAATACGAATGGTCTGAAATTTTAAATATATAATTGCTGTAAAATTTTGTCTAGCCATTTCAAATTTTATGAAAATCGGATGTATAGTTTAATGACAGGGACAGTCAAAAGTTTTCCGTTGCATTACGGGGAATGGGAAAAAAAAATGCAAGTGCATTTTAATGATGTTACAGACTATGCACTTATGAAGTGCAAAAAAATATACATTCAGTACAATATGGTGTGCAAAAAATAATTATAAAACTAGTTATAGTACGAACGCACCTCATTTGCCACGTTTGACGAGCAATTTCCAACTTGTTCGTGTTAAGTTTATTTTATGAATTCTGGAGCCTTAACTTTTATTGGTGATATATTTTAGGATTTGATTTTCGATTAAATCAACTAAATCGACGTAAATTGAAAAAAGTAAAAATTATAATACATTTTGAGTAAATAGCAAAGCATATAAAATAATTTATAAAATAGTTTACTAGCCACTTCAACGGTTGCCCCGAGATAGGTCGAGAGTAAAAGCATTGTTTTCTTATACCTGCTGCCGGTGAAGTGGCTAGTTCTGTATTCAAAATGAAACTTGTTTGCTGCTTTTTCATACACCTTTTTCATGTTAAGTTTACCTTATGAATTCTGGAGCCTTAATTTGTTATTGGGGATGTATTTTAAGATTTGATTTTCGATTAAATCAATTAAGTCGACGTAACTTGGGAAAAGTAAAAATCGTATTGTAGCAAATATTTAAATATTGCTACACTAGATGGCAGCACTAGACGATAGTTCCTTATTATAGCTGCTGCTAAATAGTTTCATCCCAGTATTGCGTTAGTTTTTTTCCACAGAGTGCTCTGAGACGGCACGCAATGGACAGGTTATAAAATCTCCGCTGTCTTGTTTTTTTCCTCCGGAGTTTAAAGGAGAGGCGGAGGGAAATGATAAAATGTTTTTCGAATCAGAGGATTTCTTCTGAGTTTTGCGATGTAAATATGTACAGTATTCCTGTAAATAATAATATGTCTTGTAGTACAGAGATTCATTAAACATTACTTTGTACTAAAGTATAGAGTGGCGTTTCCTTTTTGAAATGATGAGTCCGTCATTAAATATTGTGGCCCCTACTTATGAAAAGTAAGGTTAGCTATAAAATGGCTTCCCCAACTTTGGGCCCTGAATCTACGATCGACCGAGTAAGAAAAATGTTTGTGCTCTTCGAGTTTTAAAAAATGCTGGTGTTTACTACACAGTGTCATATTCTACAAATGGGGTGTTACAATGGCTGGTACTTTGAGGAAGGAAAAGTAGTATTTTAGCATCTCCTGATCTAACATCGCTTCTGTGATATCGGCTAAGGCAAATTACAAATGTCGTGTGTTCCCCATAGTAGTCTTGAAGGAAAATATGTTCTACATGAGCTTCATATATATGTGTCAAATAGTGGTGTGAAAGTGTTCTAATACTCTCTTAACCGAACATCGAGCTCGGGGCAGAAAGTGTATTATAGTTCTTCAAGATAAAAATATGGATGCGTATAGCAGTTATAAGAAGAAAAGTTTGTAATTTTATTTTAGTAAACTTTTGTTTATTGCATTCTCATATTGTTTATTTTATGTTATTAAACTTTTGATGTTAAAATTGTTTAAGATAGTGTTGCAAGTACATTATTTTCTCATTAAGAAAATATATTGTGTCTGTTTTGTCATTGATATACAGACGAGATAAAAATGTCCGAGGAGAAGCCACGCCGTCCTCCTGTGAAATCGGTACAGTCTCCATTGCAATAACCTCGAAACCTAAGAAATTTGCTGTGAAAGACTTGGTCGAACAATGCCAAGACAAAAGAAAACAGTATGCGGAGAGAAGGACCTCAGTATTCTCCTGGTGACCATGTATGGGTAGAACTCCATCCCGTTAGCAAGGTTGGTCAGAAAAGAACTTCCAAATTCAGTCCTCGACGTGACGGACCCTATATAGTGCTCACACAGCGCTCACCTACTTCCTGTGAAGTTGCGAGTTTACAAGCTCCTGAAGTTCCCTTAGGAACTTACCATACATCTGCCCTAAAACGTTGTAACAATGTTACCGACTAACCAGTTATTCCACTCAGGAAACGTAGTAGGCCAAAGAAAAATGTTCCTGGTCCCTTGCCGAGACGTCTAAGGAACCAGAGGG
Source organism: Maratus speciosus (assembly GCA_963932465.1). Lineage (NCBI taxonomy): Eukaryota > Metazoa > Arthropoda > Arachnida > Araneae > Salticidae > Maratus > Maratus speciosus. Next base: position 274,088,387 of record OZ010792.1, on the reverse strand, counting down.
AGAGGATGTAACAAATATTTAAATATTGCTACACTAGATGGCAGCACTAGACGATAGTTCCTTATTATAGCGGCTGCTAAATAGTTTTATCCCATCATCCCTTGCGTTAGTTTTTTCCACAGAATGTTCTGAGACGGCACGCAATGGAGAGATTATGAAATGCTTGTTTTTTCCCCCGGAGTTTAAAGGAGAGGCGGAGAGAAATGATAAAATGTTTTTCGAATCAGCGGATTTCTTCTGAGTTTTGCGATGCAAATATGTACGGCATTCCTGTAAATAATAATATGTCTTGTAGTATAGAGATTCATTAAATATTACTTTGTACTAAAGTATAGAGTGGCGTTTCCTTTTTGAAGTGATGAGTCCGTCATTAAATATTGTAGCCCCTACTTATGAAAAGTAAGGTTATCTATAGTATTAAATTTTGAGTAAATAGCAAAATACATAAAATAATTTATAAAATATTATTTTTTAGAATTAAAAGCGAAGAGATGTTTTCTCTCACAGGAAATTAAAACAATTTATGAATGCATTTTGCTTTCTAGATGAATAGAATGAAGCTTTGAAAAAGTTATAGTACCTCTTGATATCGACACAGAAGTTCAAAAGCTCAAAAGATAAATCTCTCTTATTTACAAATGATACTTAAATTTCTTCCGAATGTTTTAGGAAAAAGTTGTTGTTGATGATGATGATGATGTGGAGGAGAAGGAGGCGGAAGATGTTGTTTTGTTTTTGTTTAAGAAAGAAGATTAGTTTCATTTTCAAAATTAAACTTGCTTACTGCCTTATGACAGATCTTTTCAAATAAAATTTACTTTATGAATTCTGGAACATTATATCTTTATTGACGTTATAGTTTATGAACTGATTTTCGATTGCACACATAAATTCGAAAAAGTACAAATTATATTGCATTTTGAGCACATTAATAAAACGTCTAAAATAATTAAATGTGTTGTTAAATTTCCGTCATAAAGAAAGTTTCTTGAAATGATTATTTATCAATATAGGTGACAGTAATATTTATAACTTACTTACTGATAATATTATAAGCAAATATTTGCTACTTTCTTGCTGATAATATTATAAATCAACATTTGTGATAAAGGATTATTTTCTATCGTATACTCTTTTTTTATATATATTTATTCAAACTACTCAGGGGGCTAAATCATTCATAATTACCGTTTTGAAATTAAAAGAATCGAAAAGAGGTTCGTAGTACAGAGTTCGTAAGGGAGACCGGGTCTAGTTGGCTACAGGGGTAAGTAGGCGGAGTCTTTATAAATCGGCTGTTTGTGGATAGATTGCGCACACAGTCACACAGTACCTTTCTTCTTGCTTTTTACAATCCTCATTGTAGTTTTGAAGCGATACCTACGTGCGGTGGACATTTATTACGATTTTTCTGTTTTTTGCACTCAGAAGTAATTTTTTGTTGCTTCATTCTTTTTCTAATTTCTAATACTTATCTCATTAATTGCGATTTAACTTGATCAGTTTTTCTTAGTGTATGATTAACTGTACCTACCCCATACGTGATTTATTAGAATTATTTATGCTTCGATGGTTACGTGGCCCTTTTGTGAAGAAATTTATTATGCGGCTAGTAGGCGCATTGAACACGGAGAAAGTTGGCTCGGTATCTGGTGTGTGCTGGTAGCTTGAAAAACAGAAAACACCCAGAGACGTGGTTGCAATGCAAGATTTTGGGCACACGAGGCTTGCCCAAACGGAGAAACTCGATTTTTCATTTGTGACAACTGTAACTCTGATGATGATATCGAGTAGGATAGAAGTTGCTCATTGTTAATGTTTTATTCATTATTTTTATGTCTGTATAATTTAGAATTTACACTGAACGGCGATGACGCCTTTGTTTAAACTTACTGCTAATAATGAAACTGATTTCTCTTAACTGCGTGTTTTATTTAAATTTATATAAAGCGTGTGCCAACTTACCCCATAGGTATAGGCAACTTGCCCCGTGACGGGTAGGTTGGCGCATAATTTTCCTTTTACTTTAGGCTTCCGCTAAACATAAACTACAAAAGCTACAAACTCAAAACTCCAGGTATTTATAGCCCAATGCCTGTTCTTTAAAAGTACAGTTAAAGTTTCATAAAAAAACTTAAACAAAAAATTAATAACTAAAAACTACGCCTACTAGCCCCGGTCTCCCCTACAGTTTTATCCCAATTTCTGAGCAAAAGGTTTCGCATCATTTAATCGAAAATAATATTTTAAATTCTGGGATTAATCGCGGAAAGAATTTTAATCCGAAAAAATAATATTAGGCATAGATTTCAGAGGAGTTTATATTCTTTGGAAATTCTAAATAGTGCATGAATCTTGTGACTGTCAAAATCTTATATTTCTAAAAACTGATTTTTTTCTAAATAAACATCAAATAAAATTACATTTGTACACCTTTCTTATAATTTAAAACATATGTATAAAATATTTCTTTTTAGAATTAGAAACAAGTTCTTTTTCTCTCGCCGAAAACATTTTAACTAGAAAACATGAATTCTGCTTTTTCAGAATTTAGCGTCGCTCCCGATAAAAAAAAATAAATATACGTATATAAATATAGATAGTACAAAACATAATTCAGTTTTAAGACTTAAACACACACTTTTATTTTATATAAAATGGCGTCATTCGCATCCGCTGATGAATTCCACAATTACGATCCAGTCTTAAACAACATCTACAGTAAAGTATGCATAGGATGTTACTATCGCTGAATAATACACAAATCCAAAAAAAGAGATGTCATCATTCAAGAAACTCGACAAAAAAGGGAAAAAAATCAGCTATCAAATGATTCATATGTCTTCATTTGTTTGTAATATTAATATAGATACTTAAAATTAAATATAGTTTATAATAGCTCCATGTTTTAGCAAAAATCATTCATTTATATATATTTTTTTTTTCAAAATACCACGTATTTAACTACATTTCTTGTCAGTTGTCATGTGAAAATGGCAACAGAAAAATATAATTAATATTTTCCAACTATTTTTCCTTTACTTTCTACAGAAATGGAGTACTTGAGTTACCAACATTAAACAAGTGGCACTAAAACTACAAAATAACTTTAAAGTTTTCAAACAAGTTGCATTTAAAAGTAGTTTTTTTTCCTTATACGAAGGTGTAAAAATTGAAAATGTGCAATGCTCAAAAGTTTGAAAAATTGCTGTAGATTATTTAGCCGTACTTACGATACATCTGCTTTGTTTTACAGCTGGCTTACACAACGGAACATTATTATTATTTTTTTTTTTTGGAGACGACACTTTAATTGCTGGCCGAAATAATTAGCATAAACTTGTTTTCTGTTTTTACATAACAAAATTTCCCGTTAAGTTTTGGGAACATTATTTCTTTATTGGCGGTATATTTTACATCTGATTTTCCATTAAAGACTTGAAGTAAAAAAGTTAAAATAATTGCATTTTGAGTAAACAAGCCAAAAAGATAAAATACTTTATAACATATTACTTTTTTAAAATCAGGAGCTAATAGTCCTTTTTCTCTAAACGAAGACACTTTTAAAAAATTTATAGAGAATATTTTACTTTTTGATTTTTTACGTGAATTGAATAATTCTTAGAGAAGGCGTAGAAGTAATAACCAGAAGTTCAGAAGATAATTTTCAGAAGTTTTGAAGCCATGTTTAAGATTCTTTTTTTGTGCTTGTGCGTCTCGGCGTTTTAGAAAGTTTATTTTATGAATTCTGAACCATTATCTCTTTACTGATGATTCTAATTTACGCTCTGATTTTTTATTAAAAGCATAAATTGTAAAAAGTAATTATTAAATTTTGAGTAAAAGAATAAACTTATAGAATAACAAAAATGGGCTCTTAAATTTTCAGGACATATTAAAAAAAACATTTATTGAAATGATTGCTTATAAATAGATATTTAGATAATATCTAAAACTTGTTTACGGATAATATTATAAATTAATATTTATAAGTAAAAGATTATTTAATACTGCATACTCTTTTATGTTAATTAAATGTACTCTTTCACTTGTACTTGACTAAAATATTCAATAATTTGCATTTTAAAATTGGTACAGGTGAAAATACTGACTATCTAGAATAATCTATCTCTATAAAACTATACGTTTTGTAAAGTCACCATTAAATGCAAATATTTTTCTACACCTTCGTATAATTTAATTATAAGCTAGTTCCTTTTCTCTCACAAAAGATATTTTTAAAATCCATGGAGACAATATGATACTTTTTGCTTTCTACATAAATTAAATGGCTGGCAAAGAAGTAGTAACTAGAAGTACAAAAGATAAATTTATCCTCTTTTGAAATCGTCTTTAAAGGTTTTTAAAGAAAACTGACCGGCTGTTTCCGAAAACTTTTTTTTAATCAAGAAACAATGTACATTCCGTTTTCAAAATAAACATTTTTCCTGTTTATATATACAGGATGTCCCAAAAAGACCCCTACAACTTCAAAATTTTATATAAAAAAAAAGAATAGGCCTACAGCAAAGCTAGTTACAACAATCGACTAATTTAAAAAGTTTTTTTTTTCTTTTTTTACTACGTTAGTAAACTTCAACATGAGATCCTTTCGTACCACGAAGAATCAGAAATCTGCACGGGCTCGGGCTTTTTTTCATTCACGGTACTTGGGCCGGGCCGGGTCTGATCTTCACCCTTTTCGGGTCCGGGCCAGTTTTATTCTGAAGTCTCGGGCAAGGCCGGGCCTAGTGACTGCTCTTTACGGGATGGGTCAGGTTCGGGCCTTACTTTTTTCCTGAAGGATCGGGCCAGACCTAACTTATTTTTTTTTTTTTTTACAGAGCCGGGACTGGTTACATGCCTAGTCGTCACGGCCCAAAAATTTCAGAACTAGTTTTAACCCAGCCAGTATGAAAATCATTGTCTTGGCGTAGCCTGGTCCGTCCAAAAGTCAGTAAAATGACGCCTGGCCCAAACATTTTTCAAAAAAAAATGCATATGTTTTTAAATAGACATTATTCTACAATTAAACATTAAACTTTATTATTTTAAAGAATAGTAGATTTCTACACTTATTAAAATATAGCTAAATTAAAATATTGTACAACGTGTGAAAAAGAACCTGCCTATGACGGAATCCTGTTTTAAACTGAAAAACGTGTTGATCCATATAAAATTAATATACTAATACGTAAGAAAAGAATATATAATATATTTACAGTTTCTAAGAAAGGAACTTGTCTATAACGCATTTTTTTTCTTTTCTATACAATTCCGTCTTAGAAGATTTTACCGTATAGCATTTTTCAGATTTTTAACACTTCAATACATGGAATATGGATTAACAGTATTAATGATAATTGAAACATTTGCATACAAGAAATAGAGATTCATTAAAAAAATGAATGTCACTTCTATAAAAATGAAAATTATAAACATGAAAAAAAAAGGTTAATATAAATATTTTTGGTCAGAAATCCCTGTATGAGGCAAATTTTTAACCAAATCGACATAAAAATCAATGTTTTGTAGAACTTCAATTCGGCGGACCGGGTCGGGCTCGGGTAGAACTTTTAATTTTTTTATCGGGTCGGGCTGAATTTTTTTCTATGAGCCTTTCCGGACCGGGCTCGGGCCTGGAAATTTCGGCCCGTGCAGACCTCTACGAAGAATACCAATACGATATTCCAATTCAATCCACGACCATTTTTGCATGCCAACGTCTTCCATCATACTTCTTTAAAGTCTGGTACTCATCCATCCTACAGCGGCAACTGGCGTACGCATGTGCAGTCTGGTTTTCGCGTATGTGGAAATCGCATGGAGTTCGCCTTATTCTAGCAGCTCAGAGAAGGGCACTTCAACTGATCACCAGAGCCTCTTCTACCGCAGCCCTTCAGGTCCTCTCGGATCTTCCTCCATTGGACATACAATTAGAAGCGGAGGCTGAGTTCGCTCGAATCACTCGCCTGGGTGCTTCTAATATTTCTCATTTTGCCCCAATGTATTCAACAAAAGGTTCAAAGTATCAGATCTCTTCACTTTCAAACGATGTTAGTATTTACGCAACAAAGGACTTTAATGGTTCAACACACATCTTTATAGTCGGGTCTAAAACAGAAGTAGGAACTGCGGCAGCTTTTTGTGTCTATAGGCAAGGCTCACACTTTTTTTCCTGGCGCGCAAGGCTTGATCTGGGGAACTCTGTCTTCTAGGCAGAGCTCTTTGCTATGAATGAGGCAATTCGTTGGGCAGAAGAGGACTCTGACTCCCTATACTTAATTTCATCAGACAGTTTGTCAGGTCTAATGGCCCTTTCAAAATTTGATAATAATAATCACTTAGTTCTAGACATAACCTTACTCCTTCAGTCCTCAGAAAAATCGTTCTTCTTTAATTGGGTCCAGGCATTCTGGTATAACGGGCAACGAACTGGCCGATCGGCTGGCAAGGTCGGCAGTCTATGATTTTACTTTACCACTAACATTTCTTCCATTCCCACAATCAACATTGAAATCAGAATTCAAAAAACAAATGCTACACCGATGGCAACAACGTTGGTCCACAGTGCAGGTGGGTCAATACATGCGTGACTTCATACCTGAGGTCTCACGAAACATTTTCATAAGTAACAGATACCTGTATCCCTTTCTCACTAATCATGGACCCTTCCAACAACTCTTATATACCATAAATAAACGAGATTCACCTTTTTGCATTTGTGGATCCTTATCAACATCATTACACTATATTTTACATTGCACACTAACGTCCCACTATCACGTAAAAAAGCCACAACAGATGACACTGCCTGACTGGTTAACTTACCTGCTCAACCGTCCAGTTCTCCTGCAGCGTATGGCGGATTGTATGAAATTTTTAGAAGACAGCGAATTTATATTTACCAATCCCCTCCCTTTCTGAGCTAATTGTGCAAACTTATTGTTTTCAGCTCTCATTTCAGACAGGAGCGTCTGTTTTGTACATATTGTAAATATTTGTCTCATTTCCTTTGGTTTGTTTTATTTATTAATTTAGTATTTTCATTATATTTATCAGCATATGCATTTCACTTAAAGTTTTTCAGCTCTAAAATTCAAAAAATATGTCTTGTAATTGTTTATGCATGTATACAACATAGTGCAATTGCTGTCAATGTATGTACTGATGACCCTTCTTGTGAGTTTCAGAGTCAAAAACAGCAAACTGAATTTATTTTTCTGTATATTATTAACTGTTTTAAAATATTGTAAAGACTACTCATTGTTAATGTATCTTACCATATGCAGTGGATTTGAGTCTCTCCACCCCCCCCCCCCCAATATTGCACTTATGCTCTAAAGCGAAAGCTGGATCCCCGGGGCAGTCATCCCTGTCATCCCTGTCAATAGTAGCTACAGCAGTTTGGATCGTTTGTTTCAATTCCATGAGACTATTAATTTCTTTGCGTTTGAGTATCGAATTTTGTTTCGATAAACCACTCGACACATTGAGCTTTCTTTACGGGATCCGCCATTTTGAATAACTGAATCCTTTAATAATCGTTTACGTGATGTGCAACGGCATCTGAGACCAGAAACATACTGTAGGGAAAAAAACTTTTTGAGTTATTCTATCTATTGTTGTAACTTGTTTTTCTGTAGGCCTATTCTATTTTTTTTTTTTTTAAGTTTTACGGATTTTTTTGTAACACCCTGTATATATATATATATATATTACATCAAGTTTATTTTGTTAATTTTGGCTTATATCTCTTTATTGTTGATATATTTTAAACTCTAATTTTTGATGTAAAACAACAATTGGAAAAAGTTTTAAAAATGTATTAAATTTTGGGTAAAATAATAAAACATACCGAATAATTTACTAAAAAGTTAATAATCTCCTCGACATATTCAAAAATACGTAATGAAATTGTGGCTTCATCAATCATTATTTAAATATTAAAGCAGCATGTTGCTCGTACAAATATTTCATTCAGATTCCAATGAACTGCACGGCACAACACCCGAACATCCTCTTTATAGTCTGATCTTATAATTAAGGATCGACCGAAACCCAATTTCGATAGTCTTTCTATTTTCGGCCAAAAACGAAAATGTCCAAAAAATTTTAAGTAATTAATACCTACTTATGTAGGTATTAATACATAGGTATACATAAGTAGGTATACATAATTATTAATTGATTATACGTTGGCTCTCTGTGCCTCTGACCAAAACTTTGTATTTTCTTATAAAATAAAATTTAATTAATTCATCAATGACACAGAATGATTTTCTAATTATACGAATTTCGTATAATTAAAAAATGTTTTAGATATGCATACCTCGAGTTAATTTTAAGATTTTGGTGAATGATCATCTGTTATACTAGAACTTTCTCAAAGAATATTTGAAACACTTCTGAGGTTTCAAACTAAAAATTTTCTATTACTGTTAAGTCTGCAGCATTTAATGAGCGCGTGAAAAGAGTCTTCAAAGTTTAGACATATATGCATTACTAGCTTCATAATTTGCTGTCACGTCTTGAGTCAGCCATGACTGATAATTATAAATAGTGAATCCCATAGCAATAAACAAAGAAAGTCTCATTTGAGACGATACAACTCAAATCAAAGACTAATGTTGAAAATTTCCGAAAGAAAAAATGCAATTTTTGGAATAGAGATAGTTTCGGTCCGGCCGAATTTTCTACAGAATTTTCGCCGAAAACGAAACCGAATATTTGGTCGATCTCTACTTGCAATATTAAGGGAAGCATTTGTTTGCATTCCCTTAAAGAAACGTTAGGAGGAGAAAAAAAATTACCAAATGAAAAAAATCAAAGAATTTTGGGGCAATCTGTTTCATACTCATTTTAATATTTTAAAGAAATTAGAGTAAAGAGAAAAACCTCCCAATAAGTTGGAAAGATTACGTAAGATGTTAAAGGAAGTCATGTAGAAAACTTAAAAAGTTACAATGTTGGTAAATAAAATTTCAAAAATAACCTTTAATAAAAGCATCGTTTATATTTCATTCACTCTCGTGAAATTCGCTATTTAAAACAATAAAACAAGTATACAAAAGTAATTCTTAGTAAAGAAAACCTCTGAGCGATAAAAAAATTTATAAACATTCCAATATTTTACAGAAATAAGAATAAAGAAAACCTCCCAATAAGTTCGAAAGATTACGTAAGATGTTAAAGGAAGTTATGTAGAAAATTTAAAAAGTTACAATGTTGGTAAATAAAATTTCAAAAATAATCTTTTATAAAAGCATCGTTTACATTTAATTCACTCTCGTGAAATTCGCTATTTAAAACGATAAAACAAGTATACAAAAATAATTCATAGTAAAGAAAACCTCTGAGCGGTAAAAGAATTTATAAACTTTGTAATATTTTACAGAAATAAGAATAAAGAAAAAACTTTCAATAAGTTGGAAAGATTATGTAAGATGTTAAAGGATGTTATGTAGAAAAATAAAACAGGTACAATTTCGGGAAACAATATTTCAAAAATAATCTTTTATAAAAGCCTCTTTTATATTTGATTCACCATCGTGAAATTCGCTGTTTAAAACAGTGAAACAAATGTACAAAAATAATTCTTAGAAAAGAAAACCTCTTAACTATAAAAGAATTTATAAACATCGTAATAATCTGCTGAAACGTAAAATAAATACCATCTTTATTTTTTGAATGAGTTATCAAAATAATGGTATGTGACTCAGAAATTTCACTGTTGAAGTACAGTGTTAAAAAAAGGGACTGAAAATTCTTCTATTAACTGTACAAATAAAAAATTCAATGAATTAATTTAATTAAAAACTTAAAAGCGGCCTATACTCATTCAACTGAAAAGATGGAAATGGATTGTTTTCTCTTTTCTAGAAGTATAAATGTGAGGATCTTTTACTTTTCCATTTTTAGATTATATTTTTAATAAATGAGTAAACGCTATTAAATACTTCCAAATATTCTTTGTAACCTGTACGCCATTAGTAAAAGCGGTTTTTGCGTGACGGCACAAAATCTGTATACTTTAAAGGAATGTAATTTTTAGTGGTCATTGAGCTTTTAGATAAATGCAAATAAAATTTCTTTTTGAGATACGTTCACAAAATTTGTACATACATTCAACCTTATACATATGTGTCACAAGATTATAAGAAATTAAATTGAATAATAGAAGTCAAAGAAGATTTTTTTTTTCTTTTAATTGGATAGACCTCCACTTTTTCAGTCAAAAATACCGGGTATCTCAACAAAGCAGCGAACTTCCAACGATTTTTGTGATGTCATCAGATTTCAGATAAAGCAAGGTATGTTTTTAAGTATCATTGCGATATCGTTAATATCATTACAATAGCTTAATTCTTGATAAAATTATGCATAAATCCTGGATTCATCCTGAGGTGAGACTGACTGCTTTATTTTTTTTTACTGAGTAAGAGAATTACGACCTTGCTTTTCTATACAAAAATTATTTGACTTAACGTATATTATCACCCCTGAAGTTTGTACTGGCAATTTTAAGGTATCTTGTATATAATAATTATTTTTTTAATTTGTTGTTGCTATTTTGCTCTCTTTTCGTTTCTTTTGTTTTTTTAACATTACAATTTAAATTAATTTAATTTACTTAATTTGAGTTAATTTAAGTATTTCTTTTTGCTTCTGTGTAGAAAATAGGGTTTTTAATATTTTATGTTTTATTCAATAAAACTTCAAAAATATCATTTTAGTTACCATATAGATATAATTTTAATAATTTTTCAATTAGTTTTCAGCAGTGATATGCATTTTACAATATAGATTTAACCAAAACTAAATCCGCTGTACGAAAGCAACTTTCTGAAATGCGACAAAACTAGTACAAGCTAACAATTTAGAGGAGTACATCCCAAGACTCAATTTGTAACTTTAAGATATATTATCTATATTTTTACAAAATGACCAATTTCTCTATTTTAATTTGTTTCAGAAATAAACGTCTGAAATAAAATCTACTAGTTTAAAACAATGAAACAAATGTATAAAAATAATTCTTAGGAAAAAGAATCTCTTGTCTATAAAAGAATTTATAAACAATCTGCTGAATCGTAAAATTAATGCTATCTTTATTTTTTGAATGGGTTATCAAAATAATGCTATGTGACTCAGAAATATCGCTGTTGAAATAGAGTTTTGAAAAAAGGGACTGAAAATTCTTCTATTAACTGTATAAATAAAAAATAACATGGATTAATTTAATTAAAAACTTAAAAGCGACTTATGTTCATTCACCTGAAAAGTTTGAACTAAATTGTTTTCTCTTTTCAAGAAGTAGAAGTGCGAGGATCTTTTAATTTCCCATTTTTACATTAGATTTTTAATAAATGGATAAACGCTATTAAATACTTCAAATATTCTTTATAGCCTGTATGCCATTAGTAAAAGAGGTTTTTGTATGATGACACAAAATCTTTGACCACTTCAAAAACTTCTTTTAAATACTTCAAAGAAATGTATTGGAAAGGTTTAAGGGTCATTGTGGTTTTAGATAAAGGTAAACAAAATTTCTTTTTGAGATACATGCACAAAATTTATATATACATTCAATATTATGCATATGTGTGTAAGATTATAAGAAGTTAAGAAGTAATAATAGAATCAAACTGAGCTAAAAATTACTAATAGTGATAAAAAATACCTTTATTTGGAACATAAGTTTCATCGCACAAACGGCGATATTTTAAAGATCGTTCTTGATAGAAATATTTTCGCAAAAAATTTTAAAAACAAGAACTTGGTAAATAAATATCACGAGACTTCATGTATAATGAAAACCAGTGCAACAATAAAATAAAATAAAAATGGATATTTTTGAGCGGAATTAATTTCTACTATTGTTAATAAACCTGCATAGCATCTCTTTCCAAATTATAGGTAACTCAAGGGATACTGAATCATTGCAAGTATTCTCACTGCGTAAAAAGATCTCTATTGATGCCCGAATAATGGATGGTAAATGAAATCTTGATGGACAAATTATTTTGCTATTTTCAAAATCAATCTGTAAAGATTCTTTGCTGCACAATCTGGCCTGAGCTGTAGTTCTCTTATTGTATTTGATGCCTGCTATATGTTTCTAGTCCACTATAATTTCTATATATGATTCCAGTTTTAAGATTTCTGTTTGATTCAATTTTAGTAATAACCGACATCCACTTTTTCAGTCAAAAATACTGGGTGTCTCAACAGAACAGCGAACTTCCAACACTTTTTGTGATGTCATCAGATTTCAGAAAAAGCAAGGTGTCTTATTAAGTAACATTGCAGTATGTTAATATTGTTCAATAGCTTCATTCTTGATAAATTTATGCACAAATCCTGGATTCATTCTGAGGTGAAACTGCCTGTTTTTTTACTTTTTACTGGGTAAGCGAATTACGACCTTAGTTTCCTTCTATATATAAAAAAAAGTTTTGATTTGGAAATGGACCAATGAACATCTGCGTAGATATTCCGGGTTGATCCGCATCCAATTTGAATGCTTAAGCATGGCCTTTCATCGTTAATATTAAGAAAACTGTTGCATACAAAAATATGAAAATCGGTGGTATTATAGAAAAATGTTTGATAAACACGCTGATGCAGACAGTTTTCAAATCGAAGAATTATTTTAAGAGATATTTAATGCTAAAGTTGGACAAAGTCGTTCCATTAAAAAAAGTTTTATTTGAGCAAAAACTATGCATGAGAATTTAATCATTTTTAGATCATTTTATACGTTATAAGTTCCCAATGCGCAGATTGCATTTATTTTTCTTATTTGACGCATTTTTTGAGGTTTTATTTCTATTTTTAATTCAAATTTTCAGCATTTCGAGAGATGTTTTTTACAAATTTTAGAAAATGTCATTAATTTAAACTGTTGCCAATTGTATAAACAGCGAAACAAATTATTATATCAAGTATTTCTTCAAATTAAAAATTTATTTACACGTGACTATTACAAACAGAAAAAAAAACTTTAAAATTAGAATTAAATGATTACATGTTAAAAGCAGAAAAATTACGTCATAAGAACCATATTTACACTTGAATTTTACGTCATATTTAAAATGCCCCAAAAATATGGTAAAACAATTTACATTGAAAAATATATTTGCGCGAGATATTTTGAGATAATCTTTTCAACTATTATCGTGAATTCGAAGACAGTGCAAATAATATTTCCTTTTAACAACAAAAGTATTTTTACGTGAATATTAATAAGAGAAATAAAAGTTTGGTGTAAATTACGTCAGATTTGAAACGATGCATTTAAAATGAATTATTTAATCTTATAGCGCCGCTAAAAAATACCGGGAGACAATGACACTGTTTACTTAATTCATTTTACATTAGCTTATTTTCAAATAACTAATGTGTTTAATTAAATACGAAAACAGCCATTGTATCTCTTAACAGCAACAGATTTGGTCTTAAAAATCCCCAATCCAAGGAAAACGAATGGAAACCCGTTTACAGAGGGATCGCTACTGTTTTTTTTTTAATTTTAATTCAATATTTTTAAAGCCGATCAAATGCGTGCAATTATCGTGCTTTTTGGCTTTTGGTGTGCCTGAACGGGGGTTGGCGAGCGTAGCTCGTAGGGGGCAAGAGTCCCCTAGTTCTATACAAAAATTATTTGATTTAACGAATATTTTAAAATAGCAATTAAAGCCTTTGTGCAGGAATATTAAAAAGCAGAAAACCAACGTTTAAAATTGCACAAATAATACGTGAAAAGCAGCAAACAGCTGTTTCGAATCTACTAGCGAGATTCTTCTTCAGTGCAAGATAGGGCAAGACACAGCGTGCTAGAAAAAGCAAGGTTGAGCAAAATGGCAGAGTTGCGCCTGCTTATATACCCGATACGGGTAGCGAATGCGCCAAAAACAAACAATGAGACAGAAGCAGATGAAACGAATGAGTGAACAAGTAACAACATCTACCGGAGAACGAAAGAAAAAGAAACCAAAAAGGGGAAATTAAACTACTGCTTTCCAAATACTTGGAAAATCAGGAGTACTCGATAAGTCATTGACTAAAGGGTGCGAATTTTTAATGATGTGGTAAGCTTCCCAAAAATCAAGATCAAGGTTAGAAGAGCATTTCTGAGTAATGATGGCTGAGGAAAAATTGAACGTATGTTGAAAAGACCAACAATGTTGACCAATAGAAGAACGTTCAAGCTCCTGATTTTTAACATAACCTTGTCCACTCATGACTTTGCTACTTGACCACTCATTCGTTTCATCTGCTTCTGTCTCATTGGTTAATTTTGGCGCATTCGCTACCCGTATCGGGTATATAAGCAGGCGCATCTCTGTCATTTTGCTCAGCCTTGCTTTTTCTATTACGCTGTGTCTTGCTCTATCTTGCACTGAAGAAGAATCTCGCTAGCAGATTAGAAACAGTTGTTTGCTGCTTTTGACGTATTATTTGTGCATTTTTAAACGTTCATTTTCTGCTTTTTAACGTATATTATCACTGCTAAACGTCTGTACTGACAATTTTAAGATAACTTGTATATAATGATTTTGTTTGTGGGTGTATGTGTTTGTTGTTGCTATTTTGTTTTGTTTTCGTTTCTTTTGTTTTTTAATCTTTCTTTTTTTATTTTTTTAACATTTCAATTTAAATAAATTTAATTTACTTAATTTGAGTTAATTTGAGTTAATTTAAATATTTATTTTTGCTTTTATATAGAAAATAGGTTTTTCAATATCTTATACATATTTTCTTCAATAAAACTTCAAAAATATAATTTTAGTTACAATATAGATTTAACCAAAACTAAATCCGCAGTATGAAAGCAACTTTCTAAAATGCGACAAGACTAGTATAAGCTAACAATTTGTTATATTCTGCCAAGACAGACAACTAGACGAGTACATCCCAAGACTCAATTCGTAATTTTAGGATATATTATCTATATTTTTACAAAATGACCAAATTCTCTATTGTAATTTCTTTCAGAAATAAACTTCTGAAATAAAATCCAACAGTTTAAAACAGTGAAACAAATGTATAAAAATAATTCTTACGAAAGAAAACCCCTTATCTATAAAAGAATTTACAAACAATCTGCAGAATCGTAAAATAGATGCCATCCTTATTTTTTGAATGGGTTATCAAAATAATGGTATGTGATTCAGAAACGTCGATGTTGAAATACAGTGTCGAAAAAAGGAAACAGTGTTGAAAATTCTTCTACTAACTGTATAAATAACTAGTTTGATTAGCCAATCCCAAAACTTTCTTCTATCTCATATATTTTAATATTTCAAAATGTTGTTACACATGTCAATATTTCTTTTTTATTAGTTCAATACTATATCAACTTTGACTTTCATCTTAAATTTCTGTTTCAGTCAATTAATCGGAATAAAAACGGGTTAATCACGATCATGATATTTATTAAAATCACGAATAGTCGTGAATATTCGGCTTATCAGGATGGGAAGTTTCCGTCGATTCTTAAGCCACTGGTGTACAACTCAACTACGAAAAATTAAGAAGATTACACAAAATCGTTTTTACAGCGCCCTTTTCCTGTAGAATTTTTCCACATTCAGGGAGGACCTTCTTGCCATGGCCAAAAACATACACAAAAAATTTGGTTCAATTCTATGCATAACTTCATACACTTTTCGAAGGTACAATATTAAAAATGCCACAAAAATCATTATTACAGCGCCTCTTACCGGCAAAATTTTTCCAAATTCAGGGAGGACCTTCTTGCCATGACCAAAAACATACACAAAAAATTTTGTTCCATTCTATGCATAACTTCATACACTTTTCGATGGCATAATATTAAAAATGGCACAAAATCGCACAAAAAGCGTTATTACAGCGCCCCCTGTTGGAAGATTTTTCCAAATGAAGGAAGGACCTGCTTGCCATAGCCAAGAACTTATAAAAAAAAATTGGTTCAATTCTATCATAACTTCATACACTTTTCGATGGTACGATGGCGACAGACAAACGGACAGACGAACCCACGGACACGGAGAGACAGACATTTTCTATAAACATGTTTTGGGGATCTCTGACCCCAAAAACGTGTAAATCCATCGAAAACCGGAAGTAGAAAAAAATTTCGATTACAATACTTTCTTTTATTGATAAAAGAAAGTAAAAAGTAGCTGGATTAATTTAATTAAAAAACTTTGAAACGACTTATGCTCATTCAACTGAAAAGCTCCACATTTTTTTTCTAAAACTACGAAGAAATAGTTGAATTTTTGTTTTCTCTTTTCGGGAAGTAAAATGCGTGGGTCTTTCAATTTTCTATTTTTTTATTAGATTTTAAATAAATGGGTGAACGCTATTAAACAATTCCAAATATTCTTTGTGACTTATGTGCGATTAGTAGAACATGTTTCTTTTTCAGCCCCCTGTATGCTATTTCTTTCGGGTAACAATTAAAGGTCCGAAAAAATAACGTTACGTTACATAAGTCAGCCGATAAAACGAAGCAGATGTATCATTGTACAGTTAAATACTGATAAGCTCTACGGCAATTTTTTAAACTTCTAAGCATCGCACAGTTTCAATTTTTACACTTTGTATACGGGAAAAAAGTACATTTAACTGCAATTTGTTTGAAAACTGCATCACAATTAATTTCTGAGATATTAATTTTTTGTAGTTTTTAATATCATTTCTATAATGGTGTCAACTGAAGTACGCCATTTCGGTAGAAAGTAAAGAGAAAATAGTTGGAAAATAGTAGATTCATATGCATACTTTTCCATAGAAGTTTTTAAGACTGGATTGTAAATATGGAATTCTTCAGCGGATGCAAACGACGTCATTTTATATAAAATAAAAGCGTGTACTTTAAGTATTAAAACTTAAATATGTTTTGTAATATCTATATTTATATTTTTTTTTTCCTCGGGAGTGACACTAAATTCTGAAAATACAGAATTCCTGCTTCCTTCTTTTTCTTTTTTATTGTGATGGTGCAAAATCTTTATATTTCAAAAAAAAACTAATTATTGATTGTCATTGGGCTTTTAGATAAACGTAATTAAAATTTCTTTTTGATATACAGGCATAAAACTTTTTTATACATTTAACCTTATACATATGTGCCATAATATAATAAGAAGTTAAGAAGCAATAACAGTCGTCAAAACGAATATATTTTCTTTGGGAAACCTGGGTCGACATCCACTTCTTTAGTCAAAAATACATGGTATCTCAACAAAACAATGAACTTCCTGCGCTTTTCGGGATGTCGTTACATTTCACAGAAAACAAAATAAATATTTTAAAAATATCGTTTCAATTGCTTCGTTCTTGGTAATGTTAAGAAGAAAACCCGGAATCATCCCAGTGTGAGAAACCCGTTTTTGTTGTTGGTGTTTATTTGTTTGTTTTAGTGGGGTTTTTTTTTCTTTTTTTTTTTCTTTTTTGTTGTTGTTGTTGTTGTTGTTGTTTGGGGGGGGGGGGGATTAATGGAGTAAGCGTACCCTGGTTTTTTTATACAAAAACTTGACTTAAAGTATATTATCATACCTACACTTTTTTGTACTGATAGTTTTAAGATATATAATATATGTATTTTTTTGTTTCGGGATTTGTTGTTGCCATTTTCTTCTTTTCTTTTCTTTTTTTTATTTTTCTTTCATTTTTTTACATTTTAATTTAAATTAATTTAATTTTCATAATTTAAGTTAATTTATTTTTTTTCTTGCTTCTATGTAGAAGACGTGGTTTTCTATAATTTACGTTTTCTTCCACACAACTTCAAAAATATAATTTTTGATACAATATAGATTTAACCAAAACTAAACCCGCAGTACGAAAGAAACCTTCAGAAATTCGACAAGACTAGTATAAGCTAACAATTCGTTTTATTCTGAAAGGCAGACAACTAAACAAGTACATCCCAAGACGTTATTTGTAACTTGAGGATATATTATCTATCTTTTTATGCAATTGACAATTTCCCTATTTTATTTACCTTCACAAATGCACCTCTGAACTAAAAACCACTAGTTTAAAAGAATGAAAGAAATGTACAAAAAAATTTCCTATCATAGAAAATCTCTTAAATAAACTATCAAAAAAAAATTTAAAATCGTAACAATCTGCTGAATCGTAAAATAAATGCCTTCCTTATTTTCTAAATAGCTTATCAAAATAATGGTATGTGATTCAGGAATGTCGCTGTTGAAATACTGTATTTTTTTTTTTTTTTTAAGTTTGAAAGTTCTTCTTCTAACTGTATAAATAAAGAATATAGGAAATTAAATTAATTGAAAAACCTAAAATCGGCCTATGCGATTCAACTGAAAAGCTCACAAAAAAAACACATATTTCCTTAATATACGAAGAAAACAATGGATTTTCCTTCTCTTTTCTAGGATTAGAAATACGTGGATCTTTTAATTTTCTATTTTTAGCTTAGATTTTAAATAAATGGGTAAACGCTATTAAGCAATTCCAAATAATCTTTGTGAGCTATGTGCTATCAACAAAAGAGAGGGGGGGGGGCGGAGGTTGTGACGGCATGCAACCTTTATACTTGAAATATATCTAATTCATGCGTTTTATATTGCTTTTAAGCAAATGTTACTAAAATTTCTAAAGAAATAATATTAGAACACAAAACAAGAAACTTTTATTTAGGAAATCAGGGTCTAAATACAGAAATCTCAGTCAAAAATGTCTCGCTAAAACAGTGTCTTGCCAGAACAGCTTCTGATTCCATCCCATTATATAGAAAGCAGAGTAAATCTGTTGGAAATAGCGTTACAAGATCTTCATTGTTATTGATAGTTTCATATGAGGAAATAATGGATCGGCTTGGAGTAAAACACCCTGTATATTTGATTTACACAGGTTTCCAACAGGTTTTTTTTTTTTTTTTTTTTTTACTTATCCGTAAAAGAAAAAAATAGTGGAAGGCAACTGGTTAAAGGGTCACTAAATGAAAAAAGTGGTTATAAGAATAACAGTGGTCGACAAAAAAATTAAGAAAATCCTCCCTGTAAAATAGATATGTGAACTGTACACTGTTAAAAATTTTGCTGCATTCTGGCAGGTCATTCGACCGTTTTTTGAAAAAACGGTTTCATAACCATAATTTAACTATATTCTGACCATAAAATGACCAATAATATGGTCAGAATAGTGTTAAATTCACGGTTGTGTAACCATTTTCGGAAAAAACGGTCAAATGACCTGCCAGAATGCTGCAAATTTTTAAGAATGTACAGATCTAATATTTTAAAATCGAAATTTCCCTAGCGCGTACCATTTTTCCGCAAAATCGTTTTATAATAATAACAAATAGTGAATAATTATTATATTAATTTTCAATGCTAGATAAAATTGAAATCAAGAAAAAAAAATTTCATTGCCTTACACTGTTAAAAATTTGCAGCATTCTGTCCAGTCATTCAACCGTTTTTTTATTGTTTTTTATTTATTTTTTTTTTTTGAAAAAACGTTTCGTAACCGTAATTTAACTATATTCTGACCATAAAATGTCTAATAATATGGTCAGAATAATGTTAAATTATGGTTGTGTAACCGTTTTCGGAAAAAACGGTCAAATGACTGGACAGAATGCTGCAAATTTTTAACTGTGTAGATAAAAAATCGATAAAATACAGAATGAAAATATAGTTTGTTTACATTTGTATCTTGCATTTGTCTTTTGGTGTCTCCCTTCTTCCTTTCTTGTCCGGCAGTAACCATTAACATATCATCGCTCCTTATGCTGCTTAACTTGGCTAATGATTATATACACTTATTTCTATGTAATTTTTATATCCTTACTATTATACATTTTATTATTTACACAATGTCCACTTATGGTTTAGCAAGATATTACATCTCCGGCGCAACCATCGAGCAAACGCGGAGGCTGCTCAGGACCCTGCGCAATTTTGTGTCTTGTGAGGCGCCCGCCTCGAGCCTCTGCACTGTTAAAAATTTGCAGCATTCTGGCAGGTCATTTGACCGTTTTTCCGAAAACGGTTACACAACCGTAATTTTGGCACTATTCTGACCATATTATATTGTGACCATATATATAACTATATTCTGGCCATTTTATGGTCAGAATATAGTTAAATTATGGTTATGAAACCGTTTTTTCAAAAAACGGTCGAATGACCTGCCAGAATGCTGCAAAATTTTTAACAGTGTGGAGTAAACGTTTTCTCCATATAAAATAATAAGAATTTTGTACTCAATTTGCTTTTAAATGCTTATGCTCTAGAAAAAAGTGAGTATAGATTTCATTTCTTAGAAGCAAAGTTGGCATAATCTTCGGGGAATGTATAGCTTTAATGATCGTGAAATTATCTCTGAACGCAAAAAATAAATATTTAAAATATTGTAAAGGATAGAAGATTTTGCGAAATTAAATATCATTATGTACATTAAATATAAAAATAGTGGTATTTGTCATGCTTTTTTTATTTATATTATATACTATTCATTCATATACACAATCAATAATTATTTTTACAGGGGGAATTTTAGTACCGATCAGCGTTATCTACCAGCGGCCACCTTACGGCAAATTTTTCTATTTGAAAATTTTCCCAAAATGCTTCTTATGATATGCTCCGAAATACATTATTTCTGTCGCATCACATTGTTTCGCAGAAGATTTGCAATCAATGCAATCGTCTTTCTCTGCAGCACACAAAAACCAGTGAACTATTGTTTTTCCCCACATTTTTACATTGATACTGCTTACTAGGGGATAATAAAAAAAATCCACATTCCATCATCACTCTTACTGGTTGCAATATGTTAATATGAACACATTTGTTTGGTCTAGTTAATTTTAAATGAATATTAATAGAAATTTTAACAAAAGTTTATTGTTTACCTTTTTTAAATAAAAAAGTGGCCACTAATGAAATTGCTACTACTCACCATTACTTAGTAATGAAACCAGTGTTCTCGCTGCCGCTCGCCATTGCGCCAAATCTGCGACAGAATGCCTCATTTGGCGAGTAAACGAACAGTCAGATTCGCCAAATTGCGAGTGCTCAATTTCTGCTCTTTCTACGTGTGTGCCAGTACAGTCCAGATTCTTATCCGCGTTACTGAACGTTTGATGTCACTTTTTGTGTTCAATAGCACCGTGCCATTTACATTACTCTATTTATAGAGATACTGAGTCAACACCAATTCAGTCTAGCAACAGCTAAAGATACAGAAAGGATTACGCGACAGGTGTTTCCCTATTGTCAGTTGATCACTATTTATGCACCGACATCGGTAAAAACACAAACAAAATTACTTGCATCAAGCGCCAAATAGAGAAAAGTTTTCCTGGGATGCGGTGCGGCTTTGATATTAGACATTTTCCCATCCTATTTATTAGTTGTGTGAAAAGTAATCAATATTTTCTATCTGTAGCAATTTTTAGTGTATATTTTCATAACGGTAAATCAAAGATCGTCGCTATTTTGAATTTTTATTTAGACTGCTAAAAGAATGTCTGAAACATTTACACATTTAGGAGACATTTAGAATCTACTTATTTCATATAGTTTCTGTGGTGGATAGTCGAATTTTTATTTTATAAACAATTACAAAAAATTAGGTTGTTTTAGAGGTGACGCTACAGCCAGCACGCTATAATTACTTTTTTCCCCTCAAAGGTCAAGAGTGGGGGAGGTACGGGAAAATACAATTGATGGAGTGTTCGCGTGTTACTTACTACCCCATTTCTTGGCAAAAAGCGGACAATTTTCGCCAAGCGCGAATTAAAACACTTTTTCAAACACTGGTCCGATATAAAAATTTAAACGAAGCTGATAACATATGATTAATTTTCAATGGATACGACTTTACTATAAGCGAAATATAAGACTGTTCTCAAATCCAAAAGGGCACCTAATTTTATGACACGTTTTAATTCATTTTTGTTCGGAAACACATGAAATAAGCAGATATTATTCAAAAACTATGTAATCGAAAGACTTTTTCCGTTTTTTGGTAAACGTAAAAGATCTTTCAGAAAATACAGTCAAAGTTGACATTTTGAACCGAATTTCTGGACGAAAGGCAAAAAAACCCAGAGACAGGAGAAAAATCAGTTGTTACATGATCATAGTTGCTTATAATTCGACAATTTGTTTATCAAAAAACGGAAAACTCATGAAATATATTATATGAATCTTAAAAAGTTTACGGTTTACATAAAAGGTGACTAAAATAATAAGAGAGATGTTACAAGTTAAAAAGTATACATTTTATTTAAAACTTCTTAGTAGTACTTTTAAGCTTTTTCCAAGCTCTTCATCAGAGAATATTTTAATAATATTAACATTGTTATTAAAGTATTCTCTGTTAATAAATTAACATTGTTATTAAAGTATTCTCTGTTGAAGAGCTTGGAAAAGCTTGAAAGTATTAAGAAGTTTTAAACAAAATGTATATTTTTTAACTTGTAACATCTCTCTTATTATTTTAGTCACCTTTTATGTAAACCGTAAACTTTTTAAGGTTCATATAATATATTGTATGTTTGAATCAAGGTGAAATATTGCGTTTCGTCTTATGATAATATTTACGGAAAACTCATTTCGATTAGAAATTGTTTCCACAGTCAACCCTGACAATTTTTTTCTTTTACATTTAAAAATGAGTTATTAAATGTGTCAGAAACTTTCGCGCTTATTGAGCAGAGCACTTGAGAACAGATTTGAGTATAAATGTGCCGCAGTTGGCGATGCTAGTTTGACAACATCAATACAAAAATATAGCATGTTCAGCTTAGATATCGGCATCGGACAGTTACATTGTGTTTGAGTTGAGTCCAGGCTTAATTTTTTTCATCAGACTCGGACTGGGCCTGGATTAGGCTTACAATGCTTTTTCCTGCATAGTTCAGCCGGGCTGTAACTGGACTTAGTTGTTCCTATGATGGTTCAGGCAGGCAATAGGCTTTGTAAAAATAGTAACAACCATAAAGGAATCATTGGAATTACCTTAAGCTGATTTTCAAATTCCCTGCTCAACAACGGCAAACTTTCTGCCAAATTTTTTGACGCATTTTTAATTATAAAGTCATACAGTTCACATGTATGTCATTGAAACAATTCGGAAACGAATAGCATTTTCCATTTTTTTAAATAAATAAATTACTTTTTGAGTTATAAGCGATTTTTGTCACTTGACGACAGCTTTTTCTCCTTTCCAGTGCTATCACATCGGAAAATTCGATTCAAAAGCCAATTTTAGTTGTATCTTCTTAAAGATATTTTGCCTTTATCAAAAAATGGAAAACGTTATTCGATTACACAGTTTCTTAATAAGAGTACCTGCCTATTTTACACGTTTCTGAGCAAGAATGAATTAAGAAATTTGTCTGAAAGTAGCTCCTTTGGATTTGAGAAGAGTCTCAATAAATTACAAAGAACTATTTTCAAAAATCAGCTTTTTACTATACAGCTTCAAAAATTGTGATTTTTTTAATCGCAAAAAATGCAGCATAGCAGCGCCTCCTGTTGAGAGATTTATACCAAAATGTATAAAACGTCAGTTGATGTTAAGGACTAATTGAATCTGAAGTTTAATGAAAATCCGTGCATTAGTTCTGGGGATTGAGCTACTGCGGATATCACAAAAAATGCTGCATAGCAGCGCCACCCGTAGAGCGATTTACACCAAAAACTAATCAGCACCAACTTATGTCAAGGACTAACTGAATATAAATTTTTATTAAATTCCGTGCATTAGTTTTTGAGATAGAGCGCCCACAAAATTTGTGTCACATACATACAGACAGACAGACAGAGTCACAGACAGACATTTTGAAACTAGTATGTTGTGGCCATCACAAAACTTTCTTCTAAATAAATCACATCAATTAAATCATTTAAATAGTAAAAGAAATTACATCAATTTAGAACCAATTCGTATCAAAGTATACCTGAATTTGAAGTTTGATGAAAATTCGTGCATTACTTATTGAGATAGAGCTGTAGGGGAAATTCTGAAAAATGCAGCATAGCAGCGCCACCTGTTGAGCGATTTGCACCAAAACACAAACAGCACTAATTCATATTAAGGTATACCAGAATCTGAAGTTTGATGAAAATCGGTGCATTAGTTCTGGAGCTAGAGCTATTGTGGAAATCACAAAAAATGCAGCACAGTAGCGCCACCTGTTGAGCGATTTACACGAAAAGTTACAAAACATCAATTCATGTCAAGGACTAACTGAATCTGAAGTTTGATGAAAATCCGTGCATTAGTTCTGGAAATTGAGCTATTGTGGAAATCGTGAAAAATGCTGCATACCAGCGCCACCTATTGAGCGATTTACACCAAAACATAAACAGCACTAATTCATATCCAGGTATACCTAAATCTGAAGTTTGTTGAAAACCCAAGCATTAGTTCTTGAGATAGAGCTATTGCGGAAATCTCAAAAAACGCAGCATAGCAGCGCCACCTGTTGAGCGATTTACACCACAAGGGGCAAAACGTCAATTCATGTCAAGCACTAACTAAATCTGAAGTTTGATGAAAATCCGTGCATTATTTCTTGAGATTGAGCTATTACGAAAATTGTGTAAATGCTGCAAAATGCAGCATAGCAGCGCCATCTGTTGGGCGATTTGCACCAAAACTTTACCAGCACCAATTCATATCAAGGATTAACGGAATCTGAAGTTTTATAAAAATCCGTGCATTAGTTCTTGAGATAGAGCTTTTGCGGAAATCCTGCAAAATGCTACATAGCAGCGCCACCTGCAGGGTGATTTACACCAAAAACTAATCAGCACAAATCTATATCAGGGACTAGCTGAATATAACTTTTTATTAAATTCCGTGCATTAGTTCTTGAGATAGAGCGCCCACAAAATTTGTGTCACATACAGACAGACAGACAGACTCACAGACAGATATTTTGTAAAAACATGTTTTTTGGAATCTCTGACCCATAAAACGTGTAAATCCGTCGAAAACTGGAATTCGAAAATTTTCATGAAACCAATACTTTCTTCTTGTCAAGATAGCAGAAATAAAAACATGTTTTTCGGGTTCTCTGACCCCTAAAACGTGTAAATGCACCGAAAATCGGAATTCGAAAATTTTCCAATACTTTCTTTTTGTAAAGAATTAAGAAAGTAAAAATTTAAATGTTGATGAATGTCTTGGTTGCACTACAGTAATAGTTGTTACTTTTTAACCTGATGAAATAATAAAAATTATGCTCTGTTTTTCTAGACTCTAAAAAGGGTCTTTATAAAATATATCCCTGTACATCTGACAAAAATAATATATTTATATAAACTGATACACTGAACAATCAATAATACGGCACATACAGACATATTAGAGTACAAGTAAAATTTACTGCCGTCTTCCCCCCCCCCCCCCCCACACACACAAATTTTTTCATTAATCAATATTTTTTTTCTAATGGCATAAGACACAGGGCCCGACCTATGCAGAGCATGCGGTGCAATTGCCCCGGGCCTCCCTTTTTAAGGGACCCCCGTAAGAGTAACCGGGATTTTTATTAAAAGGTGTCAATTGATTAAAATTAGCCAAAAGTGACCAAAATTCATATATTTTCAAACATTTAGACAGGGAGTGCTCCCCCCTCCCATCTCCTCTCTGTTTCCAGTCTTCTGTCTTCTACCTATTGAAAAAACAAACTATATCATTAGAAGACTGAAAGCCCTCCTCCTGTATTCCTCCTGGAAGAAAAATGCCTGATTTTAACACTAGAAATATTAAAAAAATATTAAAGCACTTAACTTTTTACTTACTCTCGTACTAAATGTGGAAAATAAGTTGATTTTGTAACATATTATAAAACATTAAATGAATAAAGGTACTATTTAAAAACGAAATTGCTAAAAAGTTATTAAAATTTACAAATTATTTGACATATTCAAATTTTAAGTATAATTTTTTTTATCAGGTGTGCACAAAAGTCTATAAAACTATATGTTACAAAAATCAGAAGTTGAAAATTTTTCTCAAAAACAAAACGAATAAAAAGTTATGTTTTTGAAATAATTTATGTATCTTTTATCTATTATCTTCTCAATAGTAAATACACACACACACATACGCATATTATAAATTTGTGTTGTATCAAATTTTCAAAGCAGAAAACTATAATATTCATTTTAATAAAATCATAATCAATATACTTGTATTTTACTTGTTGCGTACAATTCTAATATCACGTAACCCCAAGTACATGTAAACAATAATATTTTTTAATTGTAGATTATCTTAAATAAAAATTCTTTGGCACTTGTTCTTGCTCATTATATTAATAAAGATGAAATATTTATTTTGTATGCGATTTTTTTCTGTTTTTGTGTTCATCCGGAACCAATTCTAAATGGTGTTTTTTTTTTTTGTTTTATTTTTTTTTTTTGTTTTGTACAGTAAATAATATTCATTTGACCAAACGAGTCATAAACTGCTTAATACCCTACTTTTGGGTTGCATTACATAGAGTAAAACTGTCTTTTCATGACAAGCATGTCTCAAAAATTAATTAAAAAAAAAAAGTCAGAATTTTCTGAATGTTCCTTGCAACCTTAATTAAATTATCTAGATAAATAATTTAAAATTTTTTAATTACAATATTATACAAACTGATATATTTATATAAACTGAAATATTACACAGTCAATAATATTACGGCACGAACAAACATATAATAGAGTACATGTAAAATTTACTGTCTCCTTTTCCATCCCCCGCACTTTTGTTTATTAATCAATATTTTTGTAATGGCTTAAATTAATCAGGTTAAAAAGAAGCGCAATTTCTTTAAATCCAAATTTTTACTAAATGAACACAATTCCTACTTTTAATTTAATTCTTATTGATATTGTTTAAGTGACAATCCTTCCTGCAACCACAGGAAATTTAAAAATACCT
Source organism: Maratus speciosus (assembly GCA_963932465.1). NCBI lineage: Eukaryota > Metazoa > Arthropoda > Arachnida > Araneae > Salticidae > Maratus > Maratus speciosus. The sequence continues at coordinate 274,061,453 of OZ010792.1, read as the reverse complement.
CCTGAAGAAAAATGCTTGATATCAATACTGAAAATATTAAAGGATTATTAAAATATCTAAATTATTTAACATACTTAGTTTTTACTTATTCTCGTATTAAATGTGGAAAAAAACATAAAAGGATCCATATAACAACTTGTAAAAATACTGAAATGAGTTAAAATGAAATTTTTGAAAACAAAATTATTAAAAAAAATTATTAAAATTTTTGAATTATTTAACACATTTTCAGTTTTTATGCATCATTCTCTTATCAATTATACGTAAAAAGTCTATATAATTATATGTTATAAAAATTAGATGTTGAAATTTTTTTCTCAAAAACAAAACTAACAAAACATTATTATGTTTTCTAAATTATTTAAGTCTCTTTTTTACTCACTTATCAATTGCAAATGCATATAGATATATATATTCTAAACTTGAAGTGTATTAAATTATTTAAGTCTCTTTTTTACTCGCTTATCAATTGCATATAGATATATATATTCTAAACTTGAAGTGTATTAAATTTAGAAAACAGAAAATTGTAATATTTAGTTTTAATAACATAATAATCAATAAGTATTTTTACTTATTGCATACATTTCTATATCACGCAACTCCATTTCAGATTACCGCATCTAAACAATAATAATTTTTAACCACAGATTACTTTAAATAAAACTTCTTTAAGACTGTTCTTGCTGAGTAAATTTCTACGTTATTAAAAATGAAATATTTATTAGGAGAGAGAAAGTACAACTTTAAAAATAAACACCTATTTTCTACTCGACGCTTTTTTCGTGTTCAATTGGAGTACCGTGTAGAAACACGGTGCTTATTTTCTAGGTAAATACTAAATTCCTTTAGCCAAACGTGCGATAAAATTCCTAAAACAGTAACTCACAGAGCAGTAACCCCATCGGAGATCCGACTTGAGGGGCAAATTACAATGGGGTCCCGTGGCCCGTGCTGGGTAAAACTATCCCGTTTTAGAACATATTGCAAAAAAAAAAAAAAAAAAAAAAAGAGATACAATAGGGGGTTAAAGATAGATAGATTTTTCAGTGTTTCACACCAAATCGTTTTTGCTAACATTTTTTTTATTTCGCTACTGTTTTTTATTTCTTATTCGCCAAATCGCAAATGTTGGGCAAAACCCAGCGAGAACGCTGAATGAAACTCTCAGTTTTGCCCTTTACTTGTAGTAAATCCCTAACTGTTTGTACTAATTATTAAATTTAGGCCATTCTGTGTAATATTTTTTTTTTACTTCTTTTCTTTTCTTTTTCTTTTTTATTGTGTTTCTATATGGAAGACATTATTTTTAATAACTTACGTCTCCTTCAATACAAATTCAAAACAAAAATTTTAGGTATATAATAGCATTAATCAAAAATCTAAATTCTAAACACACAGTACAATAGTATTTTTAGGAGCGTTCGTAATTATATAAATACGTAGCACCTATATTCGTCGTTCAGTCCGTCCGTCCTCATATAACACAGCAAAAACTACCCAACCGAATGGTCTGAAATTTTAAATATATAATTGTTGAAACATTTTGTCGAGTCATTTCATATTTTATGAAAATCAGATGTATAGTTTAATTACAGGGACAGTCAAAAGTTTTTCGTTACATCACGGCCATAGGAAAAAAAATATATCAAGTACATTTTAATGATGTTACAGCCGTTCGAACAGAATGAAATTGGTATGCACTTATGAAGTGCACTAAAATATACATTCAGTAAAATATGCGATGCAAAGAATATTTATAAAACTAGTTATAGTACGAACGCATCTCAATTGCCACGTTTGACGTGCAATTTCCAACTTGTTTTAAAGTGCAAAATTACTACGAACAATCACTATATTCTTTTTTCTACCGAAACAGACTATTAAACAGATACATACCAAGATATTATTTCTTAATTTAGGGTATATCTAAATATTTATGAAAAATCATAAATTTTCTAATCCATATTGTTTCAAAATCATATTTTTTAAATAAAATCTCCAAAATTCAGATAATGGAACTAATGTACTAAATCTTTTATTACAAAGAAAAACTCTAAAGCTGTAAAAGAATTTATAAACATCGTAACAATCTATTAAATCGTAAAATAAATACCACTTTTATTTTCGAATAGGTTATCAAAATAATGGTATGTGATTCAGGAATGTCGCTTTTGAAATGCTGTGTCTGAAAGAAAAAAACTCTGAAAATACTTTTACTAACTGTATAAATAAAGAATAACGTGGATTAATTTAATTAAAAAACCTAAAAGCGACCTGTACTCATTCAACTGAAAAGCTTCACATTTTTCTGAAAACCTAGGGAAATAGTTGGATTTTTTTTCTCTCTTTTTTTTTCTGGAGGGAGCTTTTAATTTTCTATTTTTAGATTAGATTTTTAATGAATGGATAAATGCTATTAAGCGTTTCTAATAATACGAAAGATTATTTTTCTTTTGGCGCAAACAATCTTTATATTTTAAAGAAACATAATGTATCATTTTCTTCAGGTTTTTAGGTAAATCTATATTTAAAAAGCAAAATAGTGCCCGTGAGTTACGCTGACATCATAATGGTAGGGACAACAACTTGCCAATAGCTTTCGCCTTTGATGCAATTTTTTTAACTTCCACAATTTCAAAATTTACACCTTCCATTAGGAGGGAAAATATACTTTTAAATGCATTTTGTTTGAAAAATTTATCTCAGTTTAAAAACGTTTTTATAGTTTTAAAATAACTTAGAAGCAAGAAAATTTTTAAATCTGCGTGTGACCCAATTACGGAAGATTAACCCGTTTGCAGATAAAACAATGTAAATAATTCAGAATTTGTTTCTTTTGGTGCAATATTCCCTAAACGAATTTCAAAAGGAAATTAAAACTCCATGAAAAAATAATAAATTACGAATTTTACAGATATGTAATCAAACTAAGATCTTGACCTTAAATGCATGATTTTTTATTTTGTTCCGAAAACATTACATTTGAATCTATTTTTGTCAATTATCTACCAGAAAAATAATGAAATATTTTATTTATGTTTCTGTAGGACATAATGTTATAATGTCACTGCTGAGTTACATAACAAAAATTGCTCAAAAAAATATAATTTTAAATTATGTATTTACTTTAAACTGTTTACACTGCACAATAATAACTATTCAGAGATATAATAATTATTATAAGGCTTTTAATAGATTGCAGAATTAATAGTTATTATCTATAAAGATAGAGAAAAAACGCCAATCGAGCACATTGCAAGTAGTATCAAGAAAAGATGTTATAACCTACCAGTGGTAACAAATCAGAACAAAAACAGACTTCACTGCCTTAAATTAGTGCTCGCGATTATACGTATATTACGAATAAAACGTATACATAGAGAACAGCTTTTATCATATTAACCTTTTATGTAGTGAATTATGAAATCATGAAAATTTTATCTTCTAAAGCATTTTTCGTGAATTGGTTATACTACATTGGAAGATTCACATAATCATTTAATAAATTTTAGAAGGATTGAAGGATTTAGAAGGATTAATTAAATTTGAATTTATTGGAATTTTGTGCAATATTTATAACCTCACTGAAATCTTTTATTTTAAATAGTTTTCTTAGTATTTTGTAGAATTAGGAAATGTACAACTATAATGTTCTTACAATAGAAATATTTCAGAATTGAACACCCCCCTTCCCCCCCCCCCCCCTCAAGGCCTAAAAAGCTGAAAAGATGCAAAGGCAAAAGAAATCATCTTTTAAAAATATTTTTGTTTTGTGTAACCAATAATGCGTTCGGAACAAGATAAAATAATGTATCTATAACTCATTCTAAACGGTATTACGACTAATCGAGGTATTAAATGAATTTTATAACACGTTATGTTAATGGTACCTATAAGTACAGTCAGTAGATAAAGGGTTAAACCTATTTTAAAATCCGAATCGGTGATAATATCTTTTATACGTATAATCGCGAGCACTACCTTAAATGCATGTTATCACACGTAAGTAACACGTAATAGTTCACGAAAAGACCAATATAAAGCGCCAAATGGTAAAAAAAGATCATGTAATTCCTGAGTTAAACTGTACATCAGGGGCGGACTGGCATAGTTTGGCCCACCCCGCTAGACTTATGCATTGCCCCGCCAATCGACAACACCATTGTTAAAAGGTTTGAATACTGACTATCAACACGACCCTTTGCTCTAACTCTATGAATATGACTTAACTCCTATTCGAGACCTACTAGCATCTTTGTAATCGTTTATTTTCAATTGGTAGGAATTTCATCGTGAAAAAAAAATCTTGTCGGGAGGGGCAGGTTAACTTGCTTAATATTTATTTATTTTTTGAATATGTAAACTTTAAATAATTCAAAGGTATACACGTAATCCATAAAAACGTTTTTAAATTTCTTATGGAATTCTGTTCAGATATTTTTATTCTTTGTGTTAAAAAAATATATATTTGGTCCAATAGAGTGTCAATTGCGCTGTCAGCATCGGCCAACGATATCGTTATATAGATGATGGCTACTTATGAAGCGGCCCCAAGGGAAAGAGGGCATCGCTGACATGATGCTGCTGATCTATGCACATTGACAACTCCTAAGAACATCCATCCCTTACCCGGAATTTGGATCCAGGTCCCTTTGCATGGAAGGCTAACATGCTAATCTCTATGCCGTCAAAATACCTTAGACTTGTATGTATGCTACATTGTAAATTTTAAACTGGAAAGTATTAGTATTGACAGAGAAAAATTAGTACTATTAAAAATGATACACATACATCATTAATTTGTTATTTGAAATATCATTATATTCATTTGTACATTTTATTTTGTAATTTGAAATTATCAACATAATATACACTCTGCACATTGATTAACGTTTGTTTAAAATATCAATATAGTACCTGAAAATTGAATAGTTTGTTTTATACCCTCACTATTAAGTAATTAGAATGTCAGATATCTGGGCAATTCTTTTGAACTTGAAGCAACTCTATTTATTATCTTATCATAATCGTATTCAAACGATCATTTTAACACTGAATAAGATAAAGTCACCTAACATTTCTTGTCCTATTGATGAACGCAAGCGATTCTTTACAATTTTAAGTGTTGAGTGCTTGATAAATCAATATGTACTTATAAGCTATGTACAAGATTGGATAAATGCGACCATAGGCATTCAACTCACACAATAATTCTAATGCACAATCTAGACATTTTTTGCATTTCTTATTAACTTTACAGCGATTCTCATCATCTTTAATTAGTCCTTCTGAATCGCTCATTTCTTTACTGTAAGCGGCTGATAGCTTGCTACGTCGAGATTGTTACTGAAATATTGAAAGATTACATTCATCATAGTGGCGGGGAAATTGCAGAAGAGCTTCGTCAGCAAGTTACTTTAACAATTTAACGTTACTGAAGCGACGTGGATCGAACCAGACAATGTCTTTCATGAGAAAGTAATTTCCATGAAATCTTGTATTCAAATGCTGAATAACCGTGTCTAGATGACATTATAAACGTTTACCTTAAATACTTCTGATGGTGAACCGATAATATTTCTTGCCTCATCGTGAGAATACTGACCGCATCAACGTTTCGCTATAGATATTCTCTTTTCCAGTAGGAAGCTCTCAATTTCAATAGTGTTCTACTTTTCTATTAGTTGCTTCTGAAGATATTCCGGAAATTCAGAAGCATTTTTCAGAACCATACCAAAATTATTTCTTTTGTGTAGCAGATTGGATTTCAGGGTTTGGATTTTGTTAGCGACAGTTAAGTAGTCCAGCTGCTTACCTGCAGATACTTCGATGTGGGCGTAGAAATATTGAATAGGTCGCTGAAAATAATTGCTATTAATTATATATTGAAACTTGCACCAATTATAAATCAGTGATCTTGCCGTAAAAGATACATGTCACGGGAAATCGTCCATTTCGTTGATACCTTGTAGGCACTTAAGCAATGATAAAAACTCATGTCGATCTTTAAAAAATTTTGGTCACGTCAAACATGCTATTAAGTGCTCGATCCTTACTCCGTCACCTAGTAGCGTTTACTTTTTGTATTCGGCGAAGAAGTTTATTTTCACCTACAGACTCCTTATTCCCTGAAGGCCATACTTTCATTCGCTTATATCTCTCTGAGTTAAACACGGTTGTAGCTTATTAAGTCAAAGGAGTCCGTTGTCAATTTGGAATATTCTGTTGCATGTCAGGACCAAATTTAGCACATGTGCATATCAATGCACATGCTGCATATTTGTATTGTTCTTTTTCAGTTGTGCCTGCAGACCTTTATATTTACCACTCATATTTTCTGCACTATCAAAAGAAGTACCAACTATTTGTGAAGAAGGAAGGTCAAACTTTTTAAGTTATCTTTTATACTTGGAGATAGAGGGCTTCTCCTGTTGTTTTGGGTGCATCAACCAATTTTAAAAATTAACCTTCACTTTACAATACTGCACATAACTAACACAAAATGCCAACTGCTCCATTACCGATATATCGTGTATGAAATCTACTTCAATACTGAATGAAGCTAACTGTTTTACTTCATCGGCAATGTTTCTAGGCTTCTTTTTATAGTCTTTGCTACTTAAGCGTGCAAAATTTGATCATACTTACATAGCAGCATTACCAATTCAAAAAAATTGACGTATTTAACGCCTCCATTTTTCACGTCTGCCGCTGCCTCCTGTCGTTTTTCTCTATAAGCTAATACCTGCCTCCCAAGATCCTTTATCTGTATATCTGTAGATCATCCCTAGATATGTAAGCTAATCCTTGCTTATTTTTAGGTAGATTTCGTATGAAATACTACCTATTGGGATCGTTCCTATGTTGGAATTTCTGAAAAATTTTTGCAGATCTACACCGATCATGACCCCTAGAGCCCAAAACCACCCTCAGTAAAAAACTTTATCTATCTATCTATCTATCTATCTATCTATCTATCTATGTATCTATATATATCACTTTCTTCTGGACATGATAACTTCCACAATTCTGCACCAATCTCTTCCAAACTGATACATAAAATCAAGGGGCATAAAATCTCGGTCAAGTTCGTTAATGGGCAAAATCGGACCAAGGGGATGGAAATAGGGAGGGGTTTTGTGAAAACCGAAAAAACCCCATAACTTCTTAAATTTTGCACATATCGAATCAGTTTAAAGTTTTTATTACTTCTAAAAATAGGGCCAAAAATTTATGTATCACAGATATTTGATAAAGTTAAAAATGGGCTCAAGAGGCGTAAAAAATAGGGGTTTTGGAAGAAAAAAATTCATAACTTCGTCAATTCTCAAGATACCAAATCCAATTAATTTTATCATGAATCTCCTTAACATTATCTACAACTTTTATATTCACAAGTTTTTGATAGGACCAATTCGTACCGCAAAAAAAAATTAAAAACGAAAACAAAAAGGGCGTTTGAAGAAGAAAAAAAAATCCCTGCCGGCCCTGCCTACAGGCAGAGGTAGATTTCGAAGTTAAGTGTACTAATTTCACCAACAAAAACTAAATCATTATTAGATATAAATCCACTTTAACAGTTTTATCTATCTGCTTTTGACGAGTTTTTATTTCCTTTTTATAAAATAGCTGGTTTTATCAGAATCATGTTAAGGCGATATTAAAAAAAAAATATTTTTCCATGCTCAACAACTCCAAATTTTCTGGCACATTTTCAGATTCATTAAAAAAAAAAAGAAAATATGAAACATGCTGACGTGATTTTTGAAAAGATTTATAAGCGACCTGTGTTTCTATTTTTCCTTCAATTAATCAAAACTTGATTAATAAACAATTATTTTCTCAGTAGGGCAATATTTTTCGTTTCTAACACAATCGCTTCGGGAAATTCTGTTCAAAATTCCCACTTTGACATATTTTTTTTAAATATATTCTGCCTCTATCAAAAAAAATCGATCATTACTGTACATTATATAGTTTCTGAATAAGAGAATCTACCAATTGGAAGCCTTTGAGAGCAAAAATGAATTATAAAATGAGTAAGTAAATAAGCAGTTTGGACTTGAATGCATCCTTAATAAGATGATTTTTTTCTTCAACCGCTATGTATTTTTAATTTGTTTTTGCTGTAAGAATTGGCCCTATCAAAAACTTGCCTATATAAATGTTGAAGACAATATTAAGAAAATATATGATAAATTCATGGAGATTTTATATTTTGTGAATTGACGGAGTTATGAAATTTTTTCTTCTTCAAACCCCTTTTTTGTTTTCGTTTTTAATTTTTTTTTCTTTTTGCGGTACGAATTGGTCCTATCAAAAACTTGTGAGTATAAAAGTTGTAGATAATATTAAAGAGATATATAATAAAATTAATTGGATTTGATATCTTGAGAATTGACGAAGTAAGGAATTTTTTTCCCCAAAAACCCTATTTTTGCGCCCCTTGAGCCTATTTTTAATTTTATCAAAAATCTGTGATGCATGAATTTTTGGCGCTATTTTTTGAAGTGATGAAAACTTTAAACCGATTTGATATGTACAAAAATTAAGAAGTTATGGTTTTTTGTCTGTTTTCACAAAACCCCTCCCTATTTCCATCCCCTTGGTCCAATTTTGTCCATTAACGAACTTGACCGAGATTTCATGTCCCTTGATTTTATGTATCAATTTGGAAGAGATTGGTGCAGAATTACGGAAGTTATCGTGTCCAGAAGAAAGTGATATATATATATAGATAGATAGATAGATAGATAGATAGATAGATAGATAGATAGATAGATAGATAAAGTTTTTTACTGAGGGTGGTTTTGGGTTCTAGGGGTGATGATCGGTGTAGATCTGCAAAAATTTTTCAGAAATTCCAACATAGGAACGATCCCAATAGGTAGTATTTCATACGAAATCTACCTAAAAATCCATAACTCCGTCAATTCAAAAGATATAAAATCCCCATAAATTTATCATATATCTTCTTAATATTGTCTACAACATCTATATAGACAAGTTTTGGATAGGACCAATTCTTACAGCAAAAACAAATTAAAAATACATAGCGGTTGAAGAAAAAAATCATCTTAGTAAGGGTGTATTCAAATCCAAACTGCTTATTTTCTGACTCATTTTACAATTCATTTTTACTCTCAAAGGCTTCCAATTGGTACCTTTTCTTACTCAGAAGCTATATAATGTACCGTAATGGTCAATTTTTTGATGGAGGAAGAATATATTTTAAAACATGCTGTCAAAGTGGGCCTTTTGAACCGAATTTCCCGAAGCGGATTCTGTTGGAAAAATCATCGTTTAAGGGAGTATTCAAATCCAAACTGCTTATTTTCTGACTCATTTTTAAATTCATTTTTGCTCTGAAACGCATCCAATTGGTAGATTCGCTTATTCAGAAACTATATAATGTACCGTAATGATCGATTTTTTGACAGAGGCAGAATATATTTCAAAAAATGATGTCAAAGTGGGCATTTTGAACGGAATTTCCCGAAGCGATTGTGTTAGAAACAAAAAATATTGTCTTACTGAGAAAATAATTGTTTATGTATCAAGTTTTAATTAATTGAACGAAAATTAGAAACACAGGTCGCTTATAAATCTCTTCAAAAATCACGTCAACAAGTTTCATGTTTTTCCTATTAAAAATGAATCTGGAGTTATGCCAGAAAATTTCGAGTTATTGAGCATGAAAAACTATTTTTTTGAATACCGCCCTAACATGATTCTGATAAAACCAGTTATTATATAAAAATGAAATAAAAACTCGTCAAAAGCGGCCAGATAAAATTGTTAAAGTGGGTTTATCTCTAATCATGATTTGGTTTTTGTTTGTGAAATTAGTATACTTAACTTCGAAATCTACCTCCGCCTGTAGGCCAAGCCGGTAAGGATTTTTTGTTATTACGCAAAGGTCCACAGGCAAACCCATCCCACCGAACAACTTTTTACCCTTCACTGACTATATGTGTTTTCCACTTTATCCCCTATCTCTCGGTTTCTATACAAAATGAGTAATTTGCACAGACCTTCCAAAAATTGCTGGTGGAAGAGGGAAAGAAGAAATTAGAGCTTATACGATCAAAACAAAATGCTTCACTAAAAACAAGGAAAAGAAAAATTGAGTTTCTTAATTTTTTTAGTTTTATTGAAAAAAAAAACTCTAAAAGAGTATTATTTTTTTTGGCCCACTACACCCGTTTGGCCCTCCCCGCGATCGCGGGTTAGCGGAGTGGGCCAGTCCGCCCCTGCTGTACATTTAAGAGTTAAAACATTGAAATAATCAGAAACACAAAGGTTGCTATAAATATTGAAATGTTTCACGATTGACCATTGGCATGCGGCTAATACGAAAATTCAGAAAATGCTTATTGGTGTAGTAGTTGGTGGGCTTTCTAAAAAATATATAAAATGTAAAAAAATTATGTAAAAAATTTATTAGAGTTTTAAATTAAAAAGGATTTTAAGGTAAGTTTTGTACACCGGGCAATATATCGGGTATCTAGCATAAAATTTGTATATACAGTTATTTTTATACATATTTGTCACAAAATTATAACAATGGAAGTCAAAAAGTAACAATAGACGTAAAAACAAATATTTTGGTTTGTTTAGGAAATTTGGATCGATGCCCACTTTTTTTTTGACAAAAATACAGAGTATCTCAACAGAACAGTGATAGCATCTCATTTCACAGGAAGCAAAATAAACTTGTTGAAAATATAGTTTCATTTTTTTTACTAAATAAGTTAATTGCAATCCTAGTTTCCTAAACATTTTTCCCCTCTCGACATGTACGAGTATTGTTACAGATAAACTTTCGTATTTCATATACAGTATGCCCACTAAAGCTCCTTGCCACCCTATTAACTTCGGATCGGCTGCCGCTATATTCATAAAAAAGGTGTCTAGGTATAGTAAAGTAACCATGCGCTACTGAATGAAACCACCTACGGCGCCCCTTGGCGGAAAACTGCGGAGTTAGCATTCCTATCTTGAAAACGGAAAGAGATAGGGAAAAAAGTGATTTACAAAGTTGTAGAGCATCATCGATTTAGTACGGAACGATAACTTGAGAACATTAATGCGAAGAATATAATGGTTAAAACGCGCATTTGTTTTTTCGTGATTTCCTACACTGCGACGTCACGAAACTTGAAAGGAAGGAGAAATGATTATCTTTTGGACAAATGTGCATTGCAGCTGACGGTGAGAAGTTTGAACATCTCAAGTAAAGGTATATTGTTATAACTCGTTATTTCTTTCCTTTCAAGATCGTTTTATCACGTCACAATGTAGGAAATCACCAAAAAACAAATGCTCGTTTTAACCATTCTATTCTTTGCATTAATGTCCACAAGGTGTCTCTTCGTACTAAATGGATGATGCTCTACAACTTTGTAAATCACTTTTTTCGAGATAGGGCTGCTAACTCCGCACTTTTCCACTAGGTGGCGCCTTAGATTGTTTCATTCAGTAGCGCATGGCTACTTTACTATACCTAGGCACCACTTTTATGAATATAAGCAGCCGTTCCGAAGTTAAGGGACATTAGTGGACATACTGTATAATACTTATTTTATGTAGATTTTGATGTTTCAATTATCTATAAAAGGGGATACACCCGGTCTTCCCGGATTACAGAATATAGGTGAAAACCATCATATATAGTATTTCTGATGTTAAGATCCTTTTTCTTTGTACATACTAAAGGCATAGCGATGAATGAGGTATTTTTCGATGATAATAAAAAGAATTGCATTTAATCCAAAATTAATGAAAAAACTTATCAGCAAATTATCTTAAAGATTGCGGTGAGAAAGCTTCGCACGGGTCTACTTTTTTTAAAAATTAATAACTCTAATAGAAATAATAATTAAGAACTTTACGTTGTACTATCTAATACTAAACAAAATAAGCACTGCTATCCAGCGTATACTAAAATTTTCTAAAATATAAATCGCCAGGAAGCAATCTATAGGCTACATCTTAAAAATTAAATTCAAACTGGGAAAAGTACAACGGAAACTTTCAAAATTCATAAAAACAACTCAGTGGCGCCATCTGTTATTCAAAGTAAACGTTTCCTGCCGATTTATATTTTAAAAAAATTTACTCCTGATGATGGTTTTAAAAATTAAACTGAAAAGCTGAGGTTTATTTTATTCATATGTTTATTTTATATCATCTTTTAATTTGTGAATAAAGTGTACATTGGATAGCAACGCCTATTTTGTTTAGTATCTACCAGAAATATGTATGAAAATCACTTGTAATCATCCAAACTAAGCTAAAAATTGCTAAAAGTGCTAAAAAATATACTTAAAGGGCATATAAATACCTTTATTCAGATCGACATATGTTTCATCGCTCAAATGGCGACTTTCTCAAGATCGTTGTTGATACAAATATTTTCGTAAAAATTTTTAAAAAACAAGAAATTGGTAAATAAAATCACGAGACCTCATGAACAGTGAAAAACAAATGCAAACATAAAACAAAATAAAAATGGATATTTTTGTGAAAAACAAATGTAAACATAAAATAAAATAAAAATGAATATCTATGTTCTCTGTGCGTCCTAAAATTGGAGCTCTGCAGGATTAAAAACAATAATAGAAGTTAATTCACATTCACAAATATCCATTTTTATTCTATTTTATGTTTGCATTTGTTTTTCATTGTATATGAGGTCTCGTGATTTTATTTACCAATTTCTTGGGGTCTTTTTTAAAAAAATTGCGAAAATATTTGTATCAGCAAAGGTCTTGAAAATGTCGCTGCTTGAACGATGAAACGTATGTTGATCTGAATAAAGGTATTTATATGCCTAAAAGGCATATAAATTTTTTATCACTTGTAGCATTTTTAGCTTAGTTTGAAGTGTAATAGATTTTTTACATGTAATATGTTTTTCAGAATGCCCACTAACAATACCAAAAATCATATTTATATAAGAAATAGCAATAATGAGTTCAAATGAAGTTTTAAAACTTATTAAAAGTGATATTTCATACTGGCCTTGCGTCAAAAGTTAACAGCTGAAGAAATCTCCAAAAATCGCTATTTATAATCAGCCTTTTTAATTCTGTTCATTTCAGTAGTTTAAGCTCGAAACTCTATTACACTTCTTAAATTTGTGTTTTATTTTTATTTATTGTTATATTTATTGGATGCTGAATGTTTTAATTTCGTTATGGAATATAAGCTGGAAACAAATGATGAGCTATCTATATTAATTTAGGTGCAAGCGGATTTCTCTTTCGTAATCGTCTGTAAGCGATAGGAAATAGATTTTTAAAAAATCACGAAAATTATTTTAAAAACAATAAAAATTGCTTAACCATCTAGAGAGTTTTCAAACAAATTACGATATAATTTTCAGGCAAATTGCATTTGAAAGTACATTGTTTTCCCGATTCGATGGTGTAAAAATTGAGCATGTGTGGTATTAAGAAGTTTAAAAAATTGCAATAAAAGTTGAATTGAATCGTCTCCTGTTGCCACCGTCAAAATGTCGTCAGCGTTACGCATGGTCACCTTTGTCCTTTATGATATAGATAGATACTTAAAACACAAACTGGGATATTTATATACACTGGCCTCCAAAAGTTAAAGCACAGGGACTGGATGCTTTCGATTGCACACGGTTTGTCGAATATCTACCAACATTATTGACGAATTGTTCTTGAACATCTGGGATGTAAAGAACATGTTTGATTTCATATTTCTCGATGAAGATTTTGTCGGGCCAACAATTAGGGGGGCTAATAATAAATTTAATAATAAAATAATATTTGCGATCAGCTATGCAACAGAAAATGCTGGAAATGGTTTCTTACTGCGTTAAATGACTATTTGGGTCCTGTTCAACGTTTGTGTGCATTTGTGTAAGCATATCACTCATATTCGTGAAGATGTTAACGTTTTTGTGAAAAATTCAAAAGTTTTTTGTTTATATAGCATACAGAGTTTACAACCAAATTTAACACAACTTTCCGAAAACCTGACAAAGAACAGTAGCAACAGTACACTTCAATTAAAACATGAATATATTGAATATTTGATGAGATATGGGCACTTGTATGAAATAATTTTTTATTGCGCATGCGTGGAAGATTTCAAAATTTTTATTTCATAATTTGGTAGTCAGCTATTTAGGGCAACTTAACTAAAATGTCCGGTCAAATATCGAAAAATTTCATAAAGATAGGGGCGATATAGTGAGTTGCTTTCTAAAAATAGCGTTATTATGAGAGTTTTTCCACAACTTTTCAATCAACTTCCTATATCTTTCTGAGTTTTCACAATATTTGACTGGACTTTTTACAGAAGTTACTCAAAAGAGCTGGCTACCAAATTATGAAATAAAATTTTGAAATCTTACGCGCATGCGCAGCGCAGTTAAAAATTATTTCATACAAGTGCCCATATCTCATCAAATATTCAATATATTCATGTCTTAATTGCAGTATACTGTTGCTACTGTTCTTTGTCAGGTTTTTGGAAAGTTGTATCAAATTTGGTTGAAAACTCTGTATGCTATAAACAAAAAACTTTTGAATTTTTCACAAAAATGTTAACATCTTCACGAATATGAGTTCTATGCTTGCACAAATGCATACAAACGTTGAACAGGACCCAAATAGTCATTTACCACAGTGGCAAACCATTTCCAGCCTTTTCTGTTACATAGGTCATCGCAAATATCATTTTATTATTAAATTTATTATTAGCCCCCTAATTGTAGCCCCCGAGAAATATAAAATCAAACATGTTCTTTACATCCTAAAAGTTCAAGAACAATTCGCCAATAATGTTGGTAGATATTCGACAAACCGTGTACAATCGAAAGCATCCAGTCTCTGTGCCTTAACTTTTTGAGGCCAGTGTATATATATGTGTGTGTGTGTATAGATATAGAAAGGCTTTCAAATCGGTAATGTGCTTTTTATTTCTCAATGCTTTTTAATCATGATTTATTTTAATCTCATTTGTTTTTCAAATATTTTAATTCTCTATTTATTGTGTGTGGTAGTCCCAAATTCATATTCTTCAGCTATTTTATGGCTAATATGAAGATGAAACCACACACTTTATTTGTGGAACTGAAGGCATTCGGGACCTGATGAATCAGTCTAGGTTCCACAAATTTCCATTATTCATTTTCTTTTTTTTTTTCTTTTTTTTTACTATGTTTTTAAAATACGTTTAGTGGAAAAGTTTGTTTGTCAATTAATAAATTTCCTTATATTTATAATTTCACAATTTTTGTTGGTAGTTTGTAATGATTTTTAATGGTTATATATATATATATATACAGAGTGTTCATGTATAACCTGACCGACCTTTATTTTCGCAACCGTTGGTCCTAGATGCATATTTCCAATAACAAGAATGGTTTAAATAAGGTAAAGAATTATTTTTAAAGCGATTTGGGTCAAGAAAAACATTTATTCAAAAATTACGAAATTAAAATTTTTATACGGTCCCCCGGTCCTATAAGTGATATTTAGTAAAAATTTACTGTGACACTAACAAGTAAGACAAAAAATGTCCCATTCATCTAACATTAAAATTGGCAGAATTATGAAACTTTGAAAGGCATGACTTATACCACTCTTTTGCATCTCAAAACAGATTATTTCGGCCATGATTTCAGGGGTCGTATATAAAGTACTTAAACTTATTTCAAGGTATCTGCGCTTTGAAAGAAACCTTGCAACTATGACGGTTGAGTTAACTTTTATTAGCTAAGTTTCAGATTAGTTAAAATAATTGTATTTTAACATATGTTCTATTTTGTAAGGATTTGAGGCTATGATTTCTTTTAACAAAAATTATGTTATTTTCATAAGGTTTTATTTAACTTGCAACGATCGTCTTTCCAGTTTAAAATTCGTACTCGAACTTTAACCCACTTCCAAATGTCCAATCGAAGTTAAATTTTATGTACTGACTTGAATCCCATGACAATGTAATATTATTATGATTTTCGACGCTTGCCATCTTATACATACTTATATTAGAGGATAACACAAAAAAAATTCGGATAGATTACCGTCAACAAGTTCAAGAAAGAGTTTTAGATTAGATAACATAAACTTGCGATGGTTGCGTCTTTTAACTTTTATAATTACGTTTTATGTATTTTGTAACACTGAATTAAAAAATTATCTTTACTTTTAACCATCATGTCAGGTTTTCTCGCAAATCGTAAATTTCAAGGATAAAAAATATCGAAAAATCTGATACTATAAAATAGATGTAAGACATTTTTATTCAGTTTAATTTATTTAAATCAATAATTTATTCAATTTTTTTACTTATACCGGGTTTCTTACAGCTAAACAGCTCAGAGGTTCGATGAGGTGGGGGGGGATCAATTTTAACTTTGAGCTTTTTAACTTTGAAATTTGAGATTTGAGAAAACTCCTGAGGTGATGGTTAAAAATGAAGGTCATTTTCGGATTCAGCGCTAAAAAATACATAAGAATCAATTTTCAAAAGCTAAAAAACTTGGCACAACCCAAAATTTGAAAGACAGTGTAATCTAACAGCATTTTAAAATATATATCATTTTGTAAAGAATTGAAGCTGTTGTTTTTCAACCTTTTATTTAACAAAAATTCTGTTATTTTTATCCTCTTATATGTTCAGTACAAATTGTATATTTTGCAGTAATATGTCAGAATTATTATAGATTTCACATTTATATTAGATTCCAATGTTAATTTTGCTCTCAACTATTTTTTGGTTATATCTGACGATTATTTATATTTCTACTACATTTGTGAATGACCCCTATTTCGCAGCAAAAAAATATACTCTAACTTTAAACAGCTATTACTCGGTCAGTCTTAATCGTAGAGGAAATCTGTCAAGTATGCATGATTACCCTTATAACATCTCTCAAGGCTGGGCAAATTCACACTGTTGTGTTGTATTGTCTGGAGTTGTAAGCCAAAACGCGCTCATATCACTTTGGGCGGCCCATTTAGCCGCTATAACACGGAAAGTAGGCTTTCCTTGAGTTTCGGAAAACTGAATTTAAACTAAGATTAGTCGATTTTATTTCGCATTAACATCTAACTATTAACTCAAAGAGTGACCACTTTATTTAACCCAATGACCACAATCATTTGAAGCGAAATCGCGTTTTGAATTTTCCCTATCTTTATTATGTCAAAGCAGTACGCAGTACTGCGAGATTTGCAGGTTCTTATGCAAATTTCACACACTGCATACCGATGTATATACCGGTGACTTATACCAGATGTATTTAGTTGATTCGCCAATGCTTGTACTTAAAATGTACACCGCGGAATAGTACGTAGAAATGGTATTACTTTATGGCCAGAATAATCGGAATGGACGAGAGGCTGCAAGGCAATACGCAATTAAATTTCCAAATGATAGCCATCCGTCTAAAAACACGATTTTAAATGTTGTAAAGCGCTTACGAGAAACCGGTAGCGTTAAAAATTATTCTCGATCTGGAAGCTCAAGTATGCAGTCTCTGACGAGGAGATTTTGAGATATGCTCTTGCGTATCCACTGTGTAGTGTTAGAGATATTATTGAAGCTTGTGGCTGCTCAAAATTCCAAGCATGGAACGTTTTAAATATACACGGAACACATCCTTATCGACCGCAATTGGTATAAGCGTTTTTGCCAGGAGATGAAGATAGCGGTTCGATTTTATCAATTTCATTATGAACAAGCTACAAACAGACTCGTCGTTTCTGAATGACATTCTTTGGACAGATGTGTGCACGTTTTCAAGAACTGGTATTGTGAATAGGCAGAATACACACTTCTGGTCTGTGCAAAACCCGCATGTCATACGACCCAACAAACATCAAGTACGACGGTCTGTTAAAGTTTGGTGTGGCGTCTGTAAGGGAGCGTTAGTGGGAGCCCTTCTTTTTTTATGACACTTTAACAGGTACAAAGTATGTAGATCTGTTATGTGGACCCTTATCTGACTTCTTAGATTATCGTGTTTCGTTTGCAGACCTCACCAAGATGTGGTTTCAACATGATAGGGCACCAGTCCACAAAACAGCCTCCTCCCGAACACTTCTGCGTAGCATGTTTCAAGATCACATCATAGGTTATGGAGGCTTGGTAGAATGGCCTCCTCGAGCGCCGGATCTAAATCCCCTAGATTTCTTTCTTTGGGATTATTTAAAAAGCAAGATTTACGAAAGTAGAATCAGTAAGCCGAGTAGATTTGCAGAATCGCATTTTATCCGCCATCAGATGTGTCACGTCTGTAGAATTTGTTCGAGACGAAATAAAAAAATCTAAAAAATGTTCAAGACGAATTTCTGTCACGTGTCCGTCTATGTATTGTAGCCCGGGGAAGACACTTGGAACACATGTAGTGAGAAAGTATGAAAGACGATATTTATCCTCATTGTTTATTTCTATTTCGTTTTTATTTTAGTTTACCTGCGAGAAAGCACTACTTACTATGTTATAACTTCAAATTACTTTATTAAATTTGTATGAGTTTGTGCACTGTGATTTTATGTATTATATAAAATATACATTTTTATTTTCAATACCAATGATTAGACAAATATTATACTATTTTTTGGCTTGAACAACAACCCTTTTGTCATAATCATATCTAACTCTAAAATCTCCTTGTCTTTCTGATAGGGGATATATTAGCGTCTCCATTTGTATACGGTCCCCATACTATGCATGATAACTTTGAACTCAAATTTCTCAGTGAATATTGATCACACAGCTACGCAACTTTTTGTGTTTGCAATACTTTTGAATAGACAAAACGTCTCTAAATATAAATTTAGGACCTGGGGGCTGTATAAAAATTTAGATTCTGTAATTCTTCACTAAATTTTTTTTTCGCTTCAAACTTTTTTTATCTTACCTCTGCACCTAATTTTGACCACTTTTGTAATTGGAAGTATGCATCTAGGACCAACGGTTGCGAAAATAAAGGTCGGTCAGGTTATACGTGGGCACCCTGTATATATATATACTGTGAGTGCTATGTGAGATACCCTTCTGCGCTTTTTACTGGAAAAGAGGCTATGACACAGGCTTGACTAAAACACAACAATTTATTTAAAACAGTATGTTTTAATGAAGACTATAAAAAATAAGCTCAATTCTACGAGAGAGAGTAGTAAAGAAGAAACGAATTAAACATCCCGCTTCTACCCTTACCTCTGGTTGACGTCCTTATTTTAAGGAATTTAGCTTTTAAATTTTTCCGGTATACCAGTCAGTGTTCAAAAAAAAGAAAAGGACCTCGGACGGGTGCGCGGACTACCTTTTCGCGTACTAGCGGCGGTTTCCCAGCCCACCTACTCCGGAATGCTGACGCCGAGAGCTAAAATGATCTTGAAGCCGCAGTGATTATCCGAAGTATTCTGAATTTTGCTTAGAAATTTTTCTGGTATGGTACTAAAATTTAAATTTTTCCGGTGACATCTACCGTGATCGGATCTAATATCCGTCTAAACCGGTGTTAGATAAATATAAGAGAAATTCTTTCACAAACTTACTAAATTCATCCCATTTAATCCGGCTCGCCATTCGTTCCTAAAGACCACTCGTTCCTAATTATCATTCGTTCCTATTCGAATCTAAGAAAGTTACTTTGACAGTTAACATCACCGTAAAAATGGAACTCCGAGGATTCCGATATTTCTATTTGTTCGAAATAGAAATTTCAAATTCTTACCAAACTTACGAAAGCTCAAAACTTCTGACTCTATGAAAATTTCTGGTCGTAAACTCCCCTTCAAGGAAACACGTGGCTCAATTCCATGAAAAAACTCGTGTACACGAGGGAAGTATGCGTTCAAAAACCATCGATTCCATCCCCTACTACGATATATACAACCAGGGATCTGTTTAAGAAGAATATGGATCCTTTAAAGGACCTTCGCAATTTTTTTCATCTCAATACAGGACCCTTCACAAGTTTCTTCATCTCAAAATAGGACCCTTCACAAATTTTTCTTTAAAAAAGACCCTTCATAAAAGTTTTTTAAACCAAAAATGAACTCTTCCTTAATTTAATCATCTTAAAATCAAATTGAATCTAAGCCAAAACATCTATAATCACAAAAGAACCTGTTATCCAGTTATATATATATATAACCATTATAAACCAATACAAATTATCAACAATTAATGTGAATGTATAAATAAAAATAATAAAGGAATTTATTCAAATTTAAAATGATCTATAAACCATTATAAAATTCTATTAAACAGATCTTATAGCAAGAACAACATGTAATTGAACATACAGTAAACATGGAAAAAATGGAAATATTTGTGGAACCAAGACAGAATCAACAGGCCCTAATTACCTTGATTACCACAAATATATATATTATGTAAATATTTTTACATATAAATATACCCAATTTTGATGCATTTATATAAATAATTGTTCATTAAAACAGGACCTCGTTTTAATTCAACTTTGTAAAAAGGGGCTGGAATATAAAGCTAATTTCAGATTCACAAAATTATAATTCGATTTTTCACATGGCATTTACAATTTTCACAAAACAGGACCCTGTAAGAAAAGTCTGGACAAACAACTATTACGCAACTGCAGTTAGCTAATTGCTAATAGCAAAAAATAAACATGACAATCAGTTTCCCGGAGATACATATTAGTATGTATTTTGCAAAACTTACAGAAATGACAATATAGGTCTTCGTTCACGCACAAACGTTAAAATTCAGAACACCACGATCGCACACAAAATCTCAAAACTCACCCGCCCTCTTAAATATCCTTATGAGAGAGTAGCTAGGCATTTTGCCACAGTCTAAATTCATTTTTAATAAAAATTTTGGAAAATTAATATTTTTATCATTTTTTCGAAAAATAGAAAGTACCGAACTTTTTTATGAAAAATATCAAAAATAATATGGCTCTGCTTGTTATAATATACCTTTTATTAATGAAATAAAAAAGGATATGAATGATCCCAATTAAACATCTTTCTAAAATCTAAGACAAGAAAATCAGAATGATAAATCAAAGGATAAAGAAAACATAAACATAACATCTTATTATTAATGTATGTTAAAAATAAATGTTTTGTATTAAATAAATCTGCGTGGGTTTTTAAGTTTGAAAGAATAACTTCTTTTTTTCACATTCTGTAAAGAAAAACCGTTTTTCAAATAAATGAGCTCTGTTTTTTCGTAAATTTTAAATTAAATAAACCTTTGTTTTTTGTGTTTATTCAATCAAGAAAAAGAATCCCTCTGAAACATTTTTCAAAGTAATCAGAGAAAACTAGTGACTTAAGTATAATTTAATTTGGAAGTTTTTAAAAAAGGAGGCATTTTATTTTTTCTTTAAGTACACTTTAGCATTGTTTCACATAAAGAAATAAAAATTGACTATGCGTCTTATGAAAATTTATATTACATTTTCTGTATTAGCATCATTATTTATTTTAATAATGCTTGATATAAATGAAAAATAATAAGTGGTGCTTTTTTTTACATTTTTTTTTTCTTTTAGGATGTCAGCAATCACAATATTCTGAATTCATGTAACAGTTAATTTTGTTTCTCAAATAAAAATATAATACTTTGCCAAAAATTGAGAAAAATATCCCTTTAAAGGTACATTAAAAAAAAATATCATGAATATCCTTTTAGTAATGATGCATTAACACAATGGATAATATCAGAGTTTTTTAAAATTAATTTCTGTTTGTGATTTTATGATTTTTTTCCATTAAAAATCATACAGTAATCTAAAAAATATTTCAAAAATAATAGAGGAAAATTGGGGGCCATGGAACTAGTGGATTTTTCGTGAAATAAATCGTTTAAATGTTAGGGCTTTTGTCAATAGATAGCAGTGTCAGCATTACACCAGCACATGAATTGCGCATTTTTTCCCCTATTAAATGGTTGCAAAGTAAAAAGGTAAATAAACCTAAGCATAACTACAATATTGTTTTATATATATTTTACAAATACATGTTTCGATAAAGTATTAACTCTGTTTTTAACTATGTTACATTTGTTTATGAAGTTTTTAATGAACGATATTCATTTGTAATCTCCGTTTTGTGTTAGTGGTGAAAAGTTAATTTACAATAAGCATAAAACTCAGATCAAAATGGCATTGGACTATAGTGTTGAATTGGGCGAATCCTAAAATAATTATATGTAAACATTGCATCTAAAATTTATATTAAATTATACATTTTGTGCACAAAAAAATAAAAATGCCTTATTCTTTTATATCTCTTAACATTAATACCATTTCACCAAATTAAATTTCAATAAAAGCATGACAAGGTAACAAAGACCTCAATCAATTTTCATTTAGTAAATTTTACAAAATTAGAAAGAAAATTTAAGTTTAAAAGTAAGATTTTTTTCATTGAATTTATAATAACGCTGTTGTAATTCTTGAATTATCTGTTTTGGAAACATTTATGTTTAATTAATATGTTTCATTAAACCCATAGCAATTGCTATTAGACCCCGCAGTCAGCGTCTAATAGAACAAAATTTCATTTCACAAATTTAGGTTATTTCTCTTTTACTAATTAATCTAGGACTAACATCTTTTATCTGGTAACAGAAAACTAGTAATCGTCTGTCAAAATAATTCTGGTACTTTTATAAATTACACATTCTACATTAAATGTAAAGCTTAATATGAAGCGCTTTAGACTCCAGTCGCCCCTATATTTCTGCCTATGTTTTAACAATCAAAATGACTAATATACTTAACCATTATTTATTTTCGAAGCTTTAAAAACGGATATGGGGCATACTCACAATCTTTTGACTTTTGGGGGGGGAAATCTGACAATATTAAACTTGCTAAAATAACATTTTAATCTGATAGACGAATGCCTCAATGATTCAAAATAAAGAAAAAATGGTCAGCAGTGAAAAAATTTTTATTTAACTGAGGTTTAAGTTAAACTTGCGAGTTTAATTTTCCTTACCATTTTACCCCTATAACTTTTTATTTTCTTTTAAATTTTTACTTATAATAAATTTGCATAGTACCCACAGGACATTCAAATAAGAAATAATAACAATGTAGTACTTTTAATACAAAATTTTTGTATAACATTGTGTTAAAGGGGTGTTAAAGAAGGGACGGTAAGGTAAAAAAAGGGGATGGTCTTGGTAAAAAGGGACGGTAAGGGTGGAACGGTAGGGAAAATTACCACCTATTTTTAGGAAAATCAGGTTAAGACTAAGTGATAGTCACAATGTTCATTGATTTTTAGAAACAGTTGTTAACATTGGATTAAATTATTTTTTTTTTAAATTTACCTCGAAAAGTGCAGGAATAAACCTTAGGGATGGTGAGACTACCAATAAAGCCATGATGCTTGAAATTGATATTTAAAGGCTGATTTAAATTCTACAGTAAATTTCCTGCCAAAGAATTTTAGACATTATTTCTCTAACATACTTCTGCATGAGAAAAAATTTGAATAAAATTCTGTGGCTGCATCTGAAATGATTTTCAGTATAATTTTAGAAGAGAGATAGTAAGGAATCTAAAACCCAGGGACAGAGTACCCTCCGAGCGTCTTGCAAAAGGGTAAAATTGTAATGTTGTTTTCTTTGCATTTTGTTTTAAATGCTAAGAAAATATGATTCTTTGAACATTATAAAAAAAAAACTCAACTACAAATATGAATGTAATCCTTGAGAGTATTAATCATTCTTCAATGTATTTAAAATTCATTAAATCTATAGAATTATATTATCTTAAATACTGCTTGTATTGCTGTGAAACCTGGAGCTTAGTGAACGGAATATTACGCCCCAAACACTTAGAGGGTTAAAAAATAATAACAACCCTAAAAATGTGTGCAGGTTAATTTTTAGCTACATATTTATATAAAACAATAGTTCCAGTTTCAGAAAAAAATTTCATCTACTTATTTTTATTGAAACAATTTTATCCAGACAGCTCCAAACTTAAAAATCAGCATCAGGGATACGGGACGGTATAGTTTTCCAGGTGTTTCGACCCCCAACATCGTCCAAAACTTATTTATCTCGTTAATATTGTTGTGCAATCATGCAATGGGATGTTCCCCAGTATATGAAATTAAAAAAAAACACAAAAAAGTGTATTAAAATAAAAATTATTATTCAGGGACATGAAAGTCAAAAGATTGTGAGAATGCACCATATATTCATTTTTTCTTTAAGTACACATTACCATTGTTTCCCATAAAGAAGTAAAAATTGCCTATTGATCATAAAAAAAGACTATTTTGTATTTTTTTTTTTCCAAAAATCATTTAATGATATCTTTTCTTTTTTTCTTTTTTAGGGTTCCGTACTTAAAAAGTAAAAACGGAACCATTATAAGATCACTCCTGTATCTGTCTGTCTATCACAGCCATTTTACTCGAAAACTATGGAACGTGGAAAATTCAAATTAGGGGAAGTAATAAAGACTATTGACCCAAATATTTTCAGATTATTAAACATTCGTAAATATATTTAGTAAAAATGTAGAGGGATAATTATGCTACTTGAAAAAAAAAACTGTTTTCTTTCTACATCATGTAGGGTATCGTGTGAAAGCTTTCATAAAGCTGAACTCAAAAATACATTCCTTTTAATTTTAGGTATTATATTTTCAAAGATATCGTCGAAAATGTAGCGCAAAAATATGCTCCCCCCCCCCCATCTAATTCCGAATCTACTGAAACTAAAATTATGAAAAAATTAAAGGTTTAATTTAAACCTTGAAGGAAAATTATAGCGATTACCCTGGGTCACATTGTTTTTGAGAAAATCGCATTTTTCTGTTACACACAAATTTCGATTTACGGGCATTCAGCAAAAGTGTTCAGCAGCGCTGCAGTTACCTATCGTAGCAGAAGTATGAAAGCATTGTTGACAATGATTTTTGAAAAAAAAATCGTCGGAAATTAGCAGAGATATTAACCCTTAATTATACGAACAGTTTCGACATACATAAACACAGGGGCGGCGTACTCTATGCTTAGTTGACAACTTTTAATGATATATATGTGTAATGTAATGTCCAGTAGCAGTTTAAAAGTAATAAACGTCAAATTGGAAAAACAGACTAATTTAAGGGGTAATTGGAAAAAAAATTAAAAATAAGACCATTTTCAACATTTAATGTCTTAAAATGTATATGATTTTAAAACACAATTTTTATTGGAATGAAAGATATAAGTATGTTCTTTCATTTCATGTATTTAGAAAAATTGCAAGATGCAGAATTAGTATTTATAGGGGCTCGAAACTGTCAGACATTTGTCAAAGAGAAAATTTGCATAACAGTTTACGCGCAGGATTATAAAATAAATATTGCAACTAGAATGGAAATTTTGGTACTTACTTATACTTCAGATTGTAATAATTATCCTCAACTTAAATAAATTTGTATTTAAATCATTTTCATATTTTTAATGCAAAGTTGTATTTAGCTAATACAAAATTTTGAAAATTTTAACAGTATAATCACCTAAAATATATTTTTTTGACAATAAAAAGGAAATTTTAGGTTCAGTTTATATAGACTAACATGAAATATATGTTTTGAAAACTTCATGAAAAAATATTCAGAAGTTTTTGAGGTAGCATGTGTGTTATGCCCAAAAACGTCATTTGGAGAAAAATGACATCAAAGTTTCGGAAACACCGCGTTAGCTATTGAGCGGGTATAATTCTAAAAGCCATAACTTCTGTTCGAATGGGAATTTCAAGGAAACAATTATATCAAAATGTTCAGAAAAGATAGGAGTTTAACATCTAAGAAAAATCAAAAATTCGAAAATTTTGAAGCTTTAAAAGTCCTGAGACCACTTAATTAGAATGAACCATATAAATACTATAGGATTCGCGACTACTTTGGATTGAGTGGATCTCTCAATACGCCTCGAGTGAGTTTAAAAGTTAATTAAACACCTATCTGGATAAACGCGGCACAGACCAAGGCGGCGTTGCAATTTTATGACCTCCTTCCGAAGCACGCTTAGCACAATTCAAAATTTAAACTTTGAAAAAAGGTTTTGTTTTAGCTACACTGTAGATAGAAAGCTTATTACCACTCTCAGTTTAGTTTTATGAAATGCCAAATAAAGTTTAAATATGCACTACTTTTTTTTTTTCAGTACCGAATTAAGTCATCAGAAAAGGATTAGGATAATATTAAAAAATGAGTTATACAAAATAGCTATATTTGATATTATTTAGGTTCCATATCTCTTTGAACTTTCGTGGTATATTCATTTACACTTTTCTAGTATATATAGTTATACCTAACCCTACATTGCATAGTTTTTTACAACGTATTCTTTTAGCAACGGTTTTTTTAATAATACAATTACAAATTCATATATTTATTCTACGGAACCCTCTGTGCGCGAGTAATACTCGTACTTGACCGTTTATTTTGTAGGATGTCAATAATCACACTACCCTGAATTCGTCGAATAATTCACGCTTATTCAGATATAGATTCATATTAGTAACGCTTTTTAGGTTATTATTTATTTTTCTAAATGAAAATGCAACAACAGAGTTTATATTTTTTCTAGAATAAATGTTAAATTATTTGCATGCAGTTAAAAAATTATTTTATTTTCAAGTGAACCGTAACATTGTTTCACCTAACGAAGTAAAAATTTCCAATTGGTCATAAAAAAGGACTATGATGCAATATCAGAATTAGCGTCATTGTTTATTTTAATAATACTTGGTTATAAATCAGTGGCGTACGCCCCACTGGGGAGTAATTTCACTTTTTAGGGGGCAATTCCAAATTTGTTACCCACCTGTTCACTATCTTTTTTTAAGTAATGTTATAGACTAAAAATAAATGGAATACAAGCAAAATTTTAAAAATCACCTTTTTTATTGAATTTTAAAATTGTTCCCAATCAAAAGTTTAAAATAGAATTTACGCCAGAATAATTATAGAAATACGTAATCACTTAACACTTTAGCGGGCGGTGTCCATAAAAAAGGACACCTAATTGTAATCTCAAAACTGACATTCCGCATCAAGAACATTTAATTAAAATTTTCCTTTTACAAATTACGGGACGGGAAAATAAGCAAGTTTTCTTTTCTAACAAATTCGTTTGTAAATTCTGGTGTCAGTTTATCAATTCATCATTTTACAAACAGACTTACTGCCACAACAGACAGACAGCTTACAAACAGACGCCAGAAATTGTTAAAGCATTTTGACCTCTTTTTGTAACATTAGAAATGTTTATAATTTTTCTGGTTATAATTGTATTTTACAATTTTTTGTAGTACATTCTATTATATATTGAATGAGCATTCTATTTCTATTCGCTTCGTTGTATCTCATACAAAGAATCTTTCATACATCAAGCTAATTAAAAGTGTATAAAAATCTGACTGTCTTGAACATGTTTAATCTAAAAAATATAGGAAATATCTAAACGAGGGACTACCAACTTAATAAAACTGATAAATCTCAAATTACATAAGAAAAGGAAATGGGTAGAAAGTAAACATCTATGATTTTAGTGCAAGTCAGTCGATAAATTTACATGATGACATATACATTTAAAATTTTAAAATTAGTTAATACATAGAAGACTGTTTAAATTTTAAAATTAGTTAATACATGGAAGACTGTTTCACGATATTGAGAATGGGAAAACGGGGAAAGTGTGTTGTGGTGAAGAATGATGGCTACTGAAAATTGATAAAGATGAGAATCTTGGAAAAAGTGAGAATCATTTATTATGTTATCCATAGAAATAAAATCCAGTGTCCAATGTTTTCCACGAACTCTTAATAAATTAGAAAATGAATTAAAAATATGCGACTATTATCAATTGTAATGCTAAATCTACGTCTTACTTCAAGATAGTTTGTAAAGATGAAATTTCAGACCGTAAAACACTTTTCTTTAACATTGAGGTAAGTTTGAAAAGCAAAACAAAACTTTTTTTGACACAAAAGCAAAGATGTATAAAATCATTGCATTTGCGGAATGCATTTGTATCAGAAAATTCACCTTTTTTTGAAAAGTTGAAAAATCTGAAATGAATAATTATTGTTAAGGCAAAATTGTGCTTCCACCATGTGAACAGAGTTCATTTTTAAAATAAAGACATAATTTACAGAGTGAGGGGGGTGTAGTGATTTTACAGATACTTTGGTGGGGCGTGACCAATAAAAGGTTGAGAAACACTGGTATAAATAAAATAAGAAATTTTTTTTAGTCTTTTTTTCCCTTTTTTAAAAAATGGTTTAATCATATCTTTCTCTTTTTTTTATAGAATATCAATAACCACAATACCCAGAATGCGTGGGATAATTCATGTTTATTTAGATATAGATTTTTATTAGTAATGCATTCTAGAGAACACGGTTGTTATTTATTTTTATAAATGAAAATGCAACAAGACAATATATTTTTCTAGAACAAACCTTAAATTAATTGCATGCAGATTAAAAATAAATACTTTAATCAAAAGGGATTTATCAAACTATAAAAAGTGCTAACTATATTAAAACAGATGAAAATTATTTTACTCATGATGTTTAGAAATATGGCCTATTTAAAAGTGCGTCTACTATATTCATTCCGACAGCTTAATTTGATAGCTAAAGAGAGGGGAGAATTTTTTTAACTGAGTAAAAAAACGGACAAAACTTTGTTTATAGTAAAAAATTATTATTATTCCAACACATGAGAGAAAAAACTTTTTTGCTCATTATATCTTATGCAAGTTGTGCATGGGCATCTAAAAGTCAAGTAAAATGGATTTCTCACAAAAATAATTAATATTGATTCTTTTATCAAACGAAAAGATAACAAAAAAAGCTATTACAAATATTTTTCTTTTTTCGAACAGTAGTCATTAAATAACTAAAATTTAATATTTTAAAATTTATATACATTACATCAATTATCAAACTTCAGTATATGCAGCCACACTTGAAAATATAACTTTAAAATAAAAACTTCTTGTGGTATCGTATGCCTTCGGAACTTTTGACAGCAACAATCAAGTTAGGTGATACCAACTACCAATATATGCGAAAATAATACAAATGTCATCTCATGAAAATGTTAACTAGGCCAGACTGTTACCACAGAAGAAAACACGGCAACAAAGATACATGACAAGTATCACCATAATTTGTAATCAACCATGACAAGAGAACCCATTATCAAGATAAGTGAAAGAAAAACTTTAGTGAGAACAAACTAAGAAACGTGACTAAAATTCAAATGACAATGACGAACTTTACGCCAAGATAAAAGGCGGTCACCAAGACTAATCGGCATATACGGGCAGCGGGGACCCAGTTGGCAGAGCATCGTGGTCGTAGCCGAAAGGTCGCGAGTTCGAGGCTCAACGCCAGATTAAAATCTGCCATGTATGCTAAAGGCACCTGGTGCATGTAACATCCGCCGTGGGTGCAAAGTTCACCAAGTTACCTATGAATTATACCTCTGGAGGTGCCTAGTCAGTCGAAGATCTCGTCACATGATCAAGGTTCTAAATTACGAGATCAAAATCAAGTATCGATGTCCTCCCTTTATAAGCGGTCCGTATGAGTTCTATAGAAGAGTGATCACCCACCATCGTCTTTTCTTTTTTCGCCTTCCATTTTCTACAACGTACTAACAAATCCAAACAGCAAAATTAATAGCAATCTAGAACCGCCCAGCACAGTAATATAAGTGATAAAATAAATAGCAATACAGCCACGAAAGCCAAGGTACTTTCAAGTAGATCTCCGTCATTAGGCGATCAAAGCGACTTTCGCCCCCCGGCCAGGTGCAAAACTTGCTAAGCTAGGCATACTGCTCGGCAGGTAGGGGCCTGGTCTGCGGTATCATAATAATAATGCCTTCGAAACAATTTTTTTGAATATGTGTAAATTTTAAGTTACAAATTGCTAATTATTATTTAATAAGTCCTAAAAATGTGACATAAATATTCAAATAAGTAAATTATTATTATTATATATTTTTTAATAGTATAAAATTAACTGAAAAATTACTGTTTTCTTAAACCTTATTAAATTTAAAACTGTTAAATATAAATACATTTTATGAATTCCATAATAAATATAATAATGATATACAGGAAATAGACTATTTTTATGACAATAACATGAATATTTTAAAAATTATAGGTAATAAAAAGACAAAACACGCTGAAAATTCCTGGTAAACGTTAATAATTCATAAATTAAATCTAAGTAACGCTTAAGCTTTTCAATGAATCAGTATAAGAATACTCTGCTTCCTTTGAATGCTATTTTTATGACAATAACGTGAATATTTTAAAAGTTATAGGTAATAAAAAGACAAACAACGCTGAAAATTCTTGATAAGCGTTAATAACTCATAAATTAAATCTATGTAACTCATAAGCTTTTCAAGAAATCAGCATAAGAATACTCTGCTTCCTTTGAATGCTATTTTTATGACATTGACATGAATATTTTAAAAGTTATATGTAATAAAAAGACAAACAACGCTGAAAATTCCTGATAAACGTTAAAAATTCATAAATTAAATGTATGTAACTCATAAGCTTTTCAATAAATCAGCATAAGAATACTCTGCTTCCTTTGAATGCTATTTTTATGACAATAACATGAATATTTTAAAAGTTATAGGTAATAAAAAGACAAATAATGCTGAAAATTCCTGATAAACTCATAAATTAACTCTATGTAACTCATAAGCTTTTCAATAAATCAGTATAAGAATACTCTGCTTCCTTTGAATGCTATTTTTATGACAATAACATTAATATTTTAAAAGTTATAGGTAATAAAAAGACAAACAACGCTGAAAATTCCTGATAAACTCATAAATTAAATATATGTAACTCGTAAGCTTTCCAATAAAGCAGTATAAGAATACTCTGCTTCCTTTGAATGCTATTTTTATGACAATAACATGAATATTTTAAAAGTTATAGGTAATAAAAAGACAAACAATACTGAAAATTCCTGATAAACTCATAAATTAACTCTATGTAACTCATAAGCTTTTCAATAAATCAGTATAAGAATACTCTGCTTCCTTTGAATGCTATTTTTATGACAATAACATTAATATTTTAAAAGTTATAGGTAATAAAAAGACAAACAACGCTGAAAATTCCTGATAAACTCATAAATTAAATATATGTAACTCGTAAGCTTTCCAATAAAGCAGTATAAGAATACTCTGCTTCCTTTGAATGCTATTTTTATGACAATAATATGAATATTTTAAAAGTTATAGGTAATAAAAAGACAAACAACGCTGAAAATTCCTGATAAACTCATAAATTAAATATATGTAACTCGTAAGCTTTCCAATAAAGCAGTATGAGAATACTCTGCTTCCTTTGAATGCTATTTTTATGACAATAACATGAATATTTTAAAAGTTATAGGTAATAAAAAGACAATGCTGAAAATTCCTGATAAACTCATAAATTAACTCTATGTAACTCATAAGCTTTTCAATAAATCAGTATAAGAATACTCTGCTTCCTTTGAATGCTATTTTTATGACAATAACATTAATATTTTAAAAGTTATAGGTAATAAAAAGACAAACAACGCTGAAAATTCCTGATAAACTCATAAATCAAATCTATGTAACTCGTAAGCTTTCCAATAAAGTAGTATAAGAATACTCTGCTTCCTTTGAATGATATTTTTATGACATTGATGTGAATATTTTAAAAGTTACAGGTAATAAAAAGAAAAACAACGCTGAAAATTCCTGATAAACGTTAAAAATTCATAAATTAAATCTATGTGACTCATAAGCTTTTCAATAAATCAGCATAAGAATGCTCTCTGCTTCCTTTTAATGCTACTTTTATGGCAATAACATGAATATTTTAAAAGTTACAGGTAATAAAAAAGACAAACAACGCTAAAAATTCCTGATAAACATAAAAAATTCATAAATTAAATATCTATGTAACTCATAAACTTTTCAATAAACCAGCATAAGTTGCTCTGCTTCCTTTGAATGCTATTTTTATGACAATAACATGAATATTTTAAAAGTTATAGATAATAAAAAGACAAAAAACAATGAAAATTCCTGATAAACGTTAATAATTCATAAATTAAATCTATGTAACTCAAATGCTTTTCAATAAATCAGTATAAGAATACTCTGCTTCCTTTCAATGTATATTTAAAACAGAATTTAAAAATTTGGTGGTTATTGAGCTTTTACTTATTGAGTTATGACAATTTTTCGAACACAATTTTATAAAAAATCACTTTTGAGAAAAATCATAAAACAACTTTCAACTTAGTTTCTTAAAGTTTGTAAGGTATATAAATGTTTAAAAAGGTCCAGGATCATAAAGTTCACACTCTTTTTAGGTGCTTTCGCAATTATATAAATACGTAGCACCTATAATCGTCGTCTAATCCGTTCGTCTGTCTGTCCGCATATAACAGCGCAAAAACTACCCAACCGAATGTTTTGAAATTTAATACATATACAATATTTGCAGAATTTTGTTGAGTCATTTCAAATTTTATGAAAATCGAATCAAAACTTAAAAAGATATTAATAAAAGTTTTCTTCATTCTGTTAAATCCTATCATACGCAATTAATTCAATTATATCTCATGATAGGTAATAATTCCAGGTTGCCATGGTGATTACGTCCTATTTAAGATGTAGCCCTATTGCTTCCGAATTACTGATTTTAATATATATATAATTGTAATCAATTTTGTATTCACACATTTTTGCATAAGAGTACAACAGCTATTGCACCAAGATCTGATTATTTATAAAACTAATTATAGTACGAGCGTTTGACATCTTTTGCCACGTTTGACGTACAATTTCCGACTTGTTTTTCCTAAAACAGTAAGTTTCCGAATTGAAATTTTGTTCGAAATTGACATTTTAAAGTCATGCAGATACTTTAATTTCTAAACATGTGTTGAACAAAATCTAAATGGCATCAGATTTCTTTTCTAAGAAGGTTTTTCTGCAATACAGATTAGCAGTACTTTCGAGGAATCACAGTTATTATTTATTCTACACTGTAAAAAAAAAAAAAAAAAAAAAAAAAAAAAAAAAAAAAAAAAAAAAAAATCTGCAGTTTTACAGATGTAAAGTTACATGCTTACTAAACTTTCATCTGTAACTGTACAAAAAAAGCTGCAAATCTACAAAATTAGTTTTTGCAAACTTCAGAAATCTGTAACTTTACAAATGAATCTGCTAAAATTACAGTAATCTTACTAAAATTTGATCTGTAACCCTGGTTGCAGTTACATGAAAATTTCTAGGCATCCCAGTTTCCTAAGAAATTCTTAGTAACCTTACAGATTTTTTGATTTTCGGCGCAAAAGTGTGTCTGTTACATGAATTTTTATTGTTGCCATTACATAAAAAGTTCTAGGAAACCCAGTTTCCTAGAAAAACGTTAGTAACTTTACAGATTTTTTGATTTTCGGCGCAAAAGTGTGTCTTTTACATGAATTTTTGTTGTTGCCATTACATAAAAAGTTCTAGGAATCCCAGTTTCCTAGAAAAACTTTAGTAACTTTACAGATTTTTTTTTACAGAGTACTGAATAAATAATAACAAAATGCAACAACAGATATCACTTTTTCCTGTTGACAGATGTTACATTAATTGCTTGATGTTAAAAAACAATAATCAGAAGATATATTAAAATGTTAAAACTGGTTATTAGGGGGAAACAGGTAAAAATTATCTTATTCAAGATGTTTAAAAATATGGCCTATTTAAAATTGCGTCTGTAGATATTTTGACAGCTTAATTTGATAGCTAAAAAATAGTAATTGGATTTAATCGAGTAAAAAATTACAAAAATTGAGAAAAATTTCGTTTTAACTAAATAATTATTATTTTTGCTAAGGAATGACAGAAAAAAAAGTTATGGCGCAATATATAATGCAAAATAAGAAAAAAGTTAAGTTGTAGACGTGAATAGCTCAAGTAAAATTGACTTCACCCATAAAATGCTACATATTGAGGTTTTTATCAAACGAAAAATAACAGAAAGAAAGCTATTAGAAATTTCTTTCTTCCTTCATACATTAATTATTAAGTAACTACAACTTTAATATTTAAAATGTGGTATTATGTATATCAGTTATCAAACTTCAGTATATATCTACCCATACTTTAAAATAAATACTTCGTTGATTTAGGCATCAAGGTACTTTGTTCGATCTAATAAAACATTTTTAATACATCATATATTCATTTTCTTGATATCTTAGAGTGCGAAGAAAATGTTATATCGTTTTATTCATTATTACTCTTCACGGTATTTTTCAAAAGTAAGCTTTAATATTAACTGACTCGTCATTTTCTCGTGAAACCTAAAAACATTTCATTTTGATTATTTTAATAATTATAAATATCTTTCACCTCTAGTAAGAATATAACATGACCACAGTTTCATTATGTTTAAATTAGTATTCTATATATTATTATGTACCATCGCAAATCTTTTGTAGCATCACTCTATGTCAATGGTTCTGAAAGCTTCACAAATGAGTTCTTTAAGTTCTGAACACTTTGTTTTCGGAATTGGTGGTACATAAACAATGTCTTTGACACTGTCAGAACTTAAAGAACGCATTTGTGCAGAATTCAAATCCATTGACAGTGTGATGCTACAAAATGTTTGGGACGAACTGGATTACAGATTGGACGTATGCCATGTAACAAGAGGGTCACACATCGAACATTTGTAACTGAAAAAAAAATTGGTATATTTCTCTTTAAATTCATGGATCACTTATTGTAATATGTGCAAGTTTCGAAAATATGATTTCTTTAAATCGGGTCCATCACTTGTAATAGCCCTGTCTATCCCATATTTAAGTATTGCGCGGCAGCGCAATACTTATTTATTTCCAGTGTCACTCCTCGATGTTAATTTAACATAGAAAAGCCTGTGGAGCTCATAATTTTTTCTTTTTTTTTTCTTCCCACCGTTTTGTCCCTGATGGCGCAATTTTTTTTATTATATGCTAATTATTACTCCCTCTGTCCCAAATTAGTTGCTACATTTGATTACTTTTGTACTGATTATTGATACTAATGATTTTATGATTTTGCTTGAACATTTTTCAGAGATTTCAGGGTGCTATGCTATCAATCAACAATATTTACTTACCAAGCATTTCCTCTGTCTCTCCTTAAATAAGTACCGAATTAGTTTAAAAAATGCAGGGTTCGCACGCTCTTAAGTCACGCCCCATTTTGTAAGGATTCTTCCACCAGTAATCGCATAAAAATACTCTTATAGCCAATGAATCGTTAATTCTTTAGGAAGAAAATGATATTTATGGAATACTGGTGGTAGAGTCCTTACAAAATGATGTCGATCTACTAAACTCCATCGAAAGTTATTTATGACTCCACCCACTTGAAGTGTAGCAACTAATTTGAGACAAAATTTTCGATCTAAATGTCGCAACTAATTTGGGACGGAGGGAGTATAATATTATAAATTTAAAGTGTGAAAATATTTGCCTGACGTCAGGGTGAAAACTGATCATAAAATTCCTTTACATATGGGTGAATCATAACACAGAGAGTAACATGAGCTAATTTTTATTTACATTATTCAAATATTTTTCTTAATAATTCAAATTTCGCTTTTTTCATTGAGAATCAACGGACATTTTCCAAAAAAATTTAACATTTTCCTTTCATTGTTGTAAATAATTCACAACTGTAATAACAACTTGTCTATTTTCAGTTGAATGATTTTCACGTGAAAAATAAAACTGAAATAGCTTTTTTTTTTTTTTTTTTTTTTTTTTTTTTACAAATTAAAAAGAAAATGAATATGGTGTCATAGTGGAAATAAAAATGGCATTTTCAAACAAATTTTTTAATTTCGGACTGGAATTTTTTGTCCAAACTACAGCAACCTGCATTACTGCACTGGTGAAACTTTTTTAATTATACATAGGTAAATAGCATCACAAATTGTGATGCGATATCGTATAAATCAAAGCCTGGTGGTTAGTTTTGAAATGTGTTCATCTGAATGCAGTAGTTATTAAAAAACTTGATATATTAAACTTAAACCTAATTTTCAGAACAAATTAAGAAAGCAAAATTTATTTCCTAAATTGTTTAAGCCCGATAAAGGATAGATATTAAGATATTTCATGCAATTCGTTCTACATTTAATGTTACATTTTTGTAACAAGTAACTTAAACCAATTGAACATTAAAAAAGAAAAATGAAATTCGTACAGTATGACACTTTAAACACCCTACAAACTTTCCGTTCAAATGAAATCGAAATAATGGTTAGACTTTTTTAAAGTTTTGTATTTTGCATGTATCTTATCATTTTATGTACAATCGTCATAAACATAATACAGAATCTGCAATACAAACATTTACAACTTAAAAATGGAAAAAGTCTACGATTTATTTCGATAAGTTTTTAGAGTGTTTAAAGTGTCAAATTGTATGAATTTCATTTTTCTTTTTTAATGTTCGCTTGGTTTAAGTTATTTGGTACAAAAATTTAATTTTAAATGTAAAACGAATTGAATTAAATATCTTTATATCTGTCCCTTCTTGGGCTTAGACAATTTAGTAAATAAATTTTGTTTTTTTAATTCGTTCTGCAAATTAGGTTTTTGTTTAATATAAGCTTGCGTCTTCTATAAAATTGCCGTACATGATAACACTTTTGTCAGAAAATTAATGAAATATTTATTATTCATTCACATCAAAGCTAAAAATGCAAAACAAAGTGAAATATTTTTATATCGTATCTTTTAGTTCATGCTACAAACATATAGATTTATAAGGAACTGACTCGTTGTTTTCTTACATAAAATATTTTTACTACAAATATCTTTTATATGTGTTGTGTTAACCGTTTTTAAATCAAACAATTTTAATATGTTTTAAATTGATATTTTGTGAATTAACCATAAATCTGCATACTCTATAGATCCATGCTTTAAAAAAAACTTTTACATGTAAATATTTACGATTCAAAGTCTATTCAATTTAATGAAATATTTAATCAATTACCCATTCACGTCATAGTTAAAGAATGTAATAACAGAAAATATATTTATATCGTTTATTTTAGTTCATTGTACAGACATGCTTTATTATGAACTGACTTGACATTTTCTTATACAAGACAAATTTATATCTGATTCTTTTACTTTTACTATAAATGGGGTTTTCTTTTGTTTTGTTTTGTTTTTTTTGTTTTTTTTCGTATCAGAATCATTAAATGAAAACATTTTTTAATAAATTTTCATTTCAATTCCGGTAAATTAATATTAAATTTTCATATTATGCGATACCATACTTTATCGTAAGATGCAAAATTTTGCGATTTAAATATTAGGGCATTCTTTCTAATGAAATATTTAATATCCTTTCACCTGACAGCTAAAAATGTGTTTTAAAAAAAGAAATATCCTGATATAGTTTCCTTAGTTCTATCCACAGACGTATCTTTTTTTGTGAACTTGACATTTTCTGATAAAAACATAAGTATTTAGTCCTGATTCTTTGGATTTTATTACAAATGTCTTTCTGTAGATGCACTCTAAAATAACATCAGTTTTAACATTTTTCATTGCATGTTATGTACCACCATTCTTTTAAATACAAATGTTTACGATTGAAATAAAAGCATTCAATCTCATGGAATATTTAATATCCAATCACGTCGCAGCTGAAACTGTAAAAATACAAAAGGAAATATCTTTATGTCGTTTCCTTTAGTTCTTTCTCCGGACGCATAGCTTTATTATGAACTGACTTGACTTTTTCTTATAAAAGACATAAAATATTTAGTCCTGTTTCCTTTTACTTTGTCTACAAATGTTTTTTTTTTTTTACTTTTTTTTTGTATCAGAATTATTAAATGAAAATATTTTTGAATAACTTTTCATTTGAGTTCCGGTACATTAATATTAAATTTTCATCTTATGTGTTGCCACTCTTTCTCTTATAGAAGTTTGCGATTTAAATATTATGTCATTCTTCCTAATGAAATATTTAATATCCTTTCACGTCACAGCTAAAAATATATAAAACAGAAAGCATCCTCATCTTCATATAGTTTCCTTAGTTCTATCTACAGCTGTATTGTTTTATTGTGAACTTGCTTGACATTTTCTGATACAGACATAAAATATTTAGTCCTGATTCTTTGGATTTTATTACAAATGTCTTTCTGTAGATGCATTATTAAATAACATCAGTTTTAACATTTTTTATTGCATGTTATGTACCACCATTCTTTTAAATACAAATGTTTACGATTGAAATAACAGCATTCAATCTCATGGAATATTTAATATCCAATCACGTCGCAGCTAAAACTGTAAAAATACAAAAGGAAATATCTTTATATCGCTTCCTTTAGTTCTTTCTCCAGACGCATAGCTTTATTATGAACTGATTTGGCATTTTCTTATAAAACACATAAAACATTTAGTCCTGATTCCTTTTACTTTGACTACAAATGTTTTTTTTTTCTTTTTAACCATTTGGAAATGGTTGTTGTTTTCGGTCGAGGATGGCGTCAAATGATGCTCGCAATTTTTTTTTTTTTTTTTTTTTTTTTTTACGAAATTCAACGATGTTCTTTACTTTTAGAAGAATTTTTATTTGAATAGGTAATAGAAAGGCATAAAATCGTTAAAAAATGTTTGAATAGGTAATCGAAAGGCATAAAATCGTTAAAAATTGGAAAGTTACAAAATGGGTAGGCGCAAATTTATCAGATATGGAAAAATCCAAAACCAAAGAGCGACGCTGAAATGAAAATCGTCTTGCAAAGCAAAAATCGAGGTCTTCAACTCATTATGTAGGCCATGAAAATCGAGGTCTTCAACTGATTATGTAGCCCATGAAAATCGAGGTCTTCAACTGATTATGTAGCCCATGAAAACCGATTACAAAATAAAAGACGAACGCGAAAAAGGAAACAATATAATGTTTAATCGATTGGTAGTAAAAGGCCGTGTCTCGAGGGGCTCCAGTCCACTAGACACAGCATTTTACAATCGTTCGATTCTAACCTGGAAACATTGAGCTCAACGTAGGTAATTTGTCGCAATCTGTGGATGATTCGGTGGAATTGCTTTCGATTTGTAAACTGTTTTTTTTTTCTCCGAACGGGACTTGGAGAGTTTATCGATGAAGGTTTTGATCGTCTGAAGTTTGATCTGTGCGATCTGTTGTTGAAGAGGATGCGACGGAATTTGGTGGGCGAAATAAATTCCAAATGGTCGTTGTAATCATGGTCGTTGTAATAAATAATTGTAATTAAATTACAATTATTTATTTTATTTATTTACTTATTTATTTATTTATTTATTTATTTTGTATCAGAATTATTAAATGAAAATATTTTTGAATAACTTTTCATTTGAGTTCCGGTAAATTAATATTAAATTTTCATCTTATGTGTTGCCACTCTTTCTCTTATAGAAGTTTGCGATTTAAATATTATGTCATTCTTCCTAATGAAATATTTAATATCCTTTCACGTCACAGCTAAAAATATATAAAACAGAAAATATCCTCATATAGTTTCCTTAGTTCTATCTACAGCTGTATTGTTTTATTGTGAACTTGCTTGACATTTTCTGATATAGACATAAAATATTTAGTCCTGATTATTTTGCTTTTATTACAAATGTCTTTCTGTAGATGCATTATTAAATAACATCAGTTTTAACGTGTTTTATTACACGTTACGTACCACCACACTTTTAGATACAAATGTTTACGATTGAAATAACAGTATTCAACCTCGTGGAATATTTAATATCCAATCACGTCGCAGCTAAAACTGTAAAAATACAAAAGGAAATATCTTTATATCGCTTCCTTTAGTTCTTTCTACAGACGTATAGTTTTATTATGAACTGACTTGACATTTTCTTATAAAAGACATAAAATATTTAGTCCCGATTCCTTTTACTTTGACTACAAATGTCTTTCTTTTCTCGTACAAGAAATATTAAATAACAGCAATGTAGTCAAGTCATCATCATTTTCTCATTAGCATGAGAGGAAGCCCACTTTCTCAAAACTGATTCTTTATTCACTAGGAAACTACAATTACAAAAGAAAAAAATATTCGGTAACATGTGGCAACGTGCCCGCGATCTATACTTGGCTTGCTTTGGAGTATTTATACCTAAGACGGTAGGAAAAAATTTCTGTTGCTGTTGCTACCTTAAGTAATAGATTTTTTTGTTCTCCAAGTAGAATATCTAAGGTATATATTAAGTTGCAAATAGTGCCAGAAATTTAATTTTAGTAAGCTTAACATTTTTTATGTGTTTGTATTAAACTAATATAGCTGCTAATGGATAAATATTTGCGAAACAAAATATAGTTTATAAAATGTGAATGGGTTGTGAAAAAGAGTTCCAAGAGTGTATATATAATTCAATGGCTTGAGTCCAGAGAAACAATGAAACAATTTCAAATCTAGAAAGTAAGAAAAAAATTATCTGATTTTTTTCTTCTATTTTGATCAAATGTAATATCAATAAAATAAACTTTTTTTTTGAAAAGATATTAACTCTAGACTTTTTCTTTCAGAAAAATAGAAAATGCAGTTACATTTCAACTATTAGAAGTTTTATAATTAAGAAGTTTAATTTAAAGGAGAAATATATTGATAGTTGAAACATAAGTATTTAAGTCGAAATATACCCTACAGTCTACACTGTTATTATTTACGTTTTTCCAGTAAAGTTTTGAATAAAGTGGAATATTAACGATTGAAGTAAAATAGTTCAAATGAAGAAGAAGAGGCAGGAATGAGACAATTTTCATAAAAACATGAACTTCAATATGATTTTAAAATTTTTAACACTTTCCAACATAGTTGAAAAGTGCTTATGAATTTCGTTTGTCTGTCTGTATGTCTTCCGTAACTCGCGTAAATATAGTCAGTTTGCCATGAAATTGATATATGTTATTGGTATTTATTACTGCATTTTCGATATAGAAACTGAAGTGTGTAGCATTTACGGTTCATTCATCATACGGCTGAAAAGAATTCAGCTACATTACGGTATAATCGGAAAAATCGTTTCCAGTGTATTTTAATACTATTACACTGTTTTAAACACATTGAAATTTGTATACAACACTGCGTATACGCTTTTACTCTTTTGATTACGGGCTGAAATTGGAGACTATTTTTATATTTACTCGTACCACATTATACGAAAAATTTTCTTTGTGGTAGATTTCTTTTGAAATTATTCTGGTATAAGTGTATTTGTAAAAGTAAAATGAGATTTTTTTTAAACAGCTGATGGCCATTCACCAA
Source organism: Maratus speciosus (assembly GCA_963932465.1). Taxonomy (NCBI): domain Eukaryota; kingdom Metazoa; phylum Arthropoda; class Arachnida; order Araneae; family Salticidae; genus Maratus; species Maratus speciosus. The sequence goes on along the minus strand of OZ010792.1, from coordinate 274,020,060 downwards.
AATTTGGGAAGAATATCGTTTTGGCACTAGAAATAAAGATATGATGAGCCCCCAGAAAATAAAGTTATTTTACCATGTTTCAGAGGGCAAAAGAGAGGTCTATTTAACTCAGGGATGGGGGAATTCAAAATTTAAGTAGGTCAAGGTGGGGTATCATTTTTTATGTATTTTGTAGTTCTGAATCGAATGACACCATTTGAAAGTCGATAGGATCATTTGTTAAAAAGTTACGGCAGGATTATGAATACAAAGTCGAAAGTTATACTTTATGAAGGTAAAATAGGTTTTTGCAGTAACAACTCATGGCCATTCACTAAAATTTGGGGAAAACATCATTTTGGCACTAGAAATGAAGATCCGATGAGTTCCCAAAAAATAAAGTTGATTTACCGTGTTTATTTTTTTTTTTGGGGGGGGGGGGGGGATTAAAAGCGGGGATTTTAACTCGGAGGAGGGAAGGGAGAGTTCAGCTTTTTTTAATTAGGCCAAGCAGGGTATCTTTTGTTATGTATTTTTTTTTTAATTCTGAGCCGAATGACAGCATCCGCAAGTCGTTACGATCATTCATTGTAAAATTATGATAGGTTTTATGAATACAAAATCGAAAATTATGCTTTATTATTGAACACAGCTTTGTCACATTTATTTTACAATTCAAAACATGCTTTTTATATCATATCAAATAATCTCAAACTTATTAAATGTCCTCAAAACAGTAATAATGAAAATCAGGACCATCTTAGTCTTCTTCAAGGTCATTAAAGTTGTAAAAATCCGTGGCTTCATAATTTTGTATTCATATAAAACCATTCAAGTTTTTATATCCATAAAACCATTCATGGCTTTGTATTCGTAAAACCATTCATAGTTTTGTATTCATAAAGCCTGCCTGTAACGAATGATCGTATCGACATGCGGATGGTTTCATTCGATTCAGAATTTAAAAAAAATAACTAACAAACGATACCCCCACTTGACCTAATTTTAAAAAGTTGAATTCTCCCCAACCTCCAAACATAAAATGCTCTCTTCGCCCCCCCCCCCCCCCAAAAAAAAAACACTGTAAAAAACTTTAGTTTGTGGGACTCATCGGATTTTCATTTCTAGTACCAAAACGAAGTTCTTCCCAAACTTTTGAGAATGGCCATCAGTTGTTACTGTAAAAACTTATTTTACCTGCGTAAAGTATAATTATCGACTTTGTATTCATAAAACCTGCCATAACTTTGTAAAAAATTATCTTATCAACTTACGGATGGTGTCATTTAATTCAGAATATAAAAATACATCAGAAACATCATAAGACCTACTTCTAAAAAAAAATTGATTTTTCTCTCCCTAAGATGAAATTTTGCGCTTTTCCACCCCAAAAAACAGGATAACACAACTTTATTTTAGGGGAACTCATCGGATCTTTATTTTTAGTGTAAAATGACGTTTTTTACAAATTTTCGTAAATGGTCATCAGTTGTTAGTTTGTTTTAGTTATTTGTTTTACTCAATTTTTGGTCTATTTTACCTTTACTATATGGCAGAGAATAGTTTTCAAAAAATGGTGCAAATAGAATAAAGTAATAATCTCTGGAACGACATATGTCCTAACCCCGTAATCAGAGGGTTAATTAACCCTTTACCGGCAGTGGTAATATACTTACCACTTAATTTTTATTGAAAACTGATCGATTCGCACCGGAATTTTTAGTAAAATATTTTGTTTTTATAATGCCGCTGATAAAAAATATCGCATTTTATTTTAAAATAAATCTGTTTGTACATTCTGGTGGCAGCGAATGCTTCCAGCATTTCAGCCATATAACTGACTTGCTCGATAAAGGGTACATCAGAGGAGCGGAGTTCATAGGGAGCGGTTAAATGAAAGAGGGGGGAAGTAAAAGCATTAGAAACGTTGTAAAAATATGATACGTAAATTTTTTTTATATTTCTCTAATAGATGCATAAAATTTCCTAACAATGTACGCGATTAATTTCGAAATTCTAATAAATGTATCGGCAAATTTTCAAACCGATTGGATTAATTTAAGACCTGCATATCAAAAATTTAGCATCCATAATTTAATGTAAAAATAAAATTTTCAAGTGTGCCATTTTCTTTTTAGTGAATAATGAAATTTTAAAAACGCCTGAATTCCAATAGAAAGGTATTATGAGATGAAAGGAAATGTTCTATTATTTTCGCACGAATGAACCAAATTTAACCAAAATCTATATAGCTAATTCCGGCTATCTCACCAACATGCCTATCTTATTGCAAGCTAATTGTATGCTTTTTGTTGCAGTTGTTTAAAAACAGACAGACATCAAAAAAATTTCGGATATCCACATTTCAGCAATAATATTTTTAAATTTTTTACTCCAAATAAAAACTTTTAAAGACTGTATTTTCCAATAGAAATTATGCTTAAAGCCATCAAGTATGTAACGATGCTCTATCATACAATATCCCCAATATATGGTTAAATATCCTGAAAATAAATCCTGAAAACTTGAGCAAACTGGCGTATTAAAAATGAATGGTGCGGCAATAAAATATTTTCCTCTACACAAGTTTAATCCGACACACTGCTATTTCTACATTCATTTAAAAAGAAAGTGACTTATGTGAACAGAGTGACGTATTAAAATTAATGGAATGGCAGTTAAATATATTTTTCTCTACATAAGTTCAATCCAAGGCACTGGTACGTCTACTTTCAGCTACCGTAATAATTACAGACTCTCCCATTTCAAACGAAGTGACGTATTCGTATGAATGGAGCAGCAATTAATAATAAAAATTTCTCTGATGATGGCCGCGGGAATTGCAGGCTGAAAGTACTAAGACATTTTAAATAAAATGTATATATTTTTTAATTTATAACATCTATATTATTATTTTTTGTCGCCTTTAAGTAAAACAGTCAGCTTTTTAAAGTTCATACACTGAAAAAAAAAAAAAAAAGGTCTAAAAAACGGAAGTTCTACTAGCAATCGAGACGCCAGTACTATTTCCGTATTTTAACGGAAAATTTATTCCCCCATAAATTCCAGAAAAACGGAAAATTTTCTGTAATTTATGGGGAACAATTTCCGTAAAAATACGGATTTCTGGAATTTAAGGGAGGAAGGGGAATTTCCGCTAAAATACGGAAATAGTACCGGCGTCTCGATTGCCAGTGGAATCTTCCTTTTTTATAGGCCTTTTTTTTTTTACAGTGTGTTGTGTATTTTGTGATTGTATTTTAATTTCGAATTTAAATTTTTTTTATACCGGTCAAAATTTTGCGCAGATCGCACATATATGTAATTATATTTCTGTTATTCTGTACTGCCCAAGAAAACGCACCTTGTCAACTATACCTCATGTGTTCAGTATTCGGAGATGTGGGACATAGGTCCCGGGCTCCTCGGCAAAAGGTCTTCGCATCGCATCGCATTATTCAGTATATCTGTACTTTTAAAATGCGACAAAAAATATCTTGAAAACTCATGTGAAATTGACTGCACCCTTACATTTCCATAAATATAAAATAAATGCTGAGTTAGTTATTTTTAAAATACATAGTAGCCATAATTAATAAAAAGAAACACAGTTTTTTCTTTTTTTTAAAGCTGATACATGAATGAATATATTTGTATATCATATTAAGACAATTTCTTATTGTTGAGTGCAAAATCCTGATAAATCTTCGTTGAAATTTGACAGAACTTTCAGTTTAATATTGTAAGGGTGCATAACAGGATTTTCATTATAAATATACAGATTCGACATCACGTTTTCAGTTCTATAAAAAAATATCTTTAAGAAAAAAGCTGTGCTTAAACATACATTAAAAAATAAATGGGAATTATCAAATTTAATAACTTCCTTTTCGTGAAATCAATATAAAAAGAAAATATAAATATAAGAGCACAAAATAAAACTATAAACACTTTTTATGTTTAGCCTGAACATAGTTCTTTAAAAACGGATATAAATGCATACAAATTTCTAATTTTGAAAGAAATATGCTTTTCCTGGTGAGTTTTGATGGCCACTTTTTAAAAAACAAATTTCCTTTCGTCAAAACATTTAGTTTTCCCACACTTCTCCGCTTGGCGTAATCGATCTCAGGTAGCAACTTACCTGCCAAACACCAGCGATGTCTCGCCAAAAAGAGAACTTAAGAAACATCTGTTATGGTCGATATCCATGTGCTTGTCTCCATGACTCAAAAAGTCTATTTTTTTATTATTCTTCAGACAAGGCGTGGCAAAGGGGGGAGGGGGGCTGAAGTGATGGGGTAACCCTTTTTTCATCTCTCCAATAATCACTAGAACGATTCCTTTCTCGGCAATTTTTTTATCATATTTTGGTTCTCATCTGAAAATGATTGCAGTGAATATCTTTCGAAAAGGCCGCGTTGTTATCTAGGTCATCTAGAGCCGCGATTGAAATAACATTGATTTTAGCATGACGATAGAGATTTGACCGCTTTTTCTAACACACGTTGTTTTGTAAAGAAATCCGACAGTGGCTAGTAAATACAGCCGCTTGTGGGGTTTTACTTTTAACGAAAATATCACGCGACAAAACTTAAGTGCAACATTTCAAAGCAGAATTCTGTTATTTGTAACTTGTTACGTTTCTGTTGGCGATAGTTCAGAAAACACTAACAAACTTCATTTATTACTTATTTTAACCCTTACCGGTCCTTTGCCACTTCCCACGTGATATCGGGAACAGCATCTCTTACACGAATTTTATTCGGTTAACACCACTCTATTTTAAAAAAAACATTTTTTTTTTTTTTTTTACTAAGTGAAAAATATTCAGATTTTAATTTGTAAAGTTTTATTTAACTTCATTTGTTGTATGTCTGGGTTAAATTTTGCAATAGATTTTTGACACACTTCTGTCGAACCGATTTTCCTCAAATGTTTCAATGCAGTTCATTGTTGATAGCAAAAGACTTCAACATTAAACTGCGTATCTTAGGCAGTTTAATGTTGCGTTGATAAGGCAGTACAGAAGTTACCTATCATGAATAAAAAATATAAAATATGTAAAAAAATAAAATATTAAATGTAATAAAATATAAAAAAAAAATTCTAACAGTCTGATACCCCGAACTATTGCCTAGTTTATTTATTAAATTATTCTTATTAAATTCTTAATAAATTAACTAAATCACAAGATTTTTGAAAAACAAACTTCATTAATATTTATTTGAGACAGATGAAATCAAAACTAATAATAATTAAAGATTTTTAATATTTCAGTTTTTTATGATTTTTAATATCATATGAAATTGTTACAAAATTTATTGCTTGAAACAGGGAATCGCAGAAAGAGAATTCAAGCTATAATCATGTTTGATGCTAACGTTTCAATTAATTAGTGTCAGTCCATAAGAAAATCTTGTATCATGACAAACATTCCTGTATATCAAACACAGCAAAGTCCTTTTTGTCAACATTCTCAAATTTAATTTCCATTCGAACTTACAGTAAAAGTTATTGTTTTGCCAAGTGAATAGAAATGAAGAAACTGTAATTTTCAATTAGTAATTTTGAATTAGAGTCAAAATATTAACATTTCAATCAATTAAATAAGAGAGATGCTAAAAATTCTTTTACTTGCTTTATACAAAATATCGAAACATTGTTCACCTTTGCAAAAATGAAACTTTTAATTATAACAAATCTTGTAGAAACGTTTAATGTACAAAAAGGGAAGTCGAAAGGTTTTTTGTTTTCATATACTCATCAAATAATTCGTCAATGTCAATCAAATTAACAAAATCGTTTAAGTGATATAAGTTATTACTGTATAGGGTGAGTCTGAATAGTTTTTACAAAATAAGAGGGGTGATAGTACCCATCCAGACGAGCAATAATTACCATGGAACATAGGGCCGCAAACCAATCATTTAATCAAAAATACACGGTGTTCTACCCTAATCCAACTTTGGGTTAACGGTAATAACTTTCAGAAAACTGAAGTATAGCATAATGAACGTTTTAATAGACATGCTCACCTTTGTTGTAAATATGATTATAGAACTTTCCATTATACGCGCCAGCAGTATGCATTTGATGCTCCACATTTTGGACTGCGATTATCAGTTCATACGATATCATCGATTGCGTGAGCACCCTGTTTTACAGAAATTTTTGTGATGTTATCACATTTCATACAAAAATAAAGGTAAATATTGTTACATTTTTATTGCAATATTTTTATTTTTCGCAAAATTATTATGGACCGACTTCAGTTAGGGTGAAACACACTGTATTTGTGAGTAAATAAGTGGTTTGAGACCCCATGTACTATGGTAATTGTTGCTCGTCTGGAAGGGTACTATCACCCCTCTTATTTTGTAAAAACAATTTAGACTCACCCTATAACCTCTTCAAGCACAAAGGTAAAAAAACACTGCGAATTCACATAAAAAGACACCACAGATGAAAGGAGTCTTTTATCTGAAATTGATACCTTAGGAGGCTGGTATTTTAGGTTCACAAATACGGATCTAAAATTTCTAATACCCTTAAAATATCAATTTAATCATAGATAACCTAAATTACGCAGTAAAAAATTGAAGGTCTTTAATTAATTGAATGATCTACAAATACTCAATTTTTTTTTTTTAGTGTAAAGCGTTCAAGTTAATTAGTTATGAAATTTTCTTAAGTTCTTGGACGCACTGTCTGGAATGCATTTTGCAAATTCAGATGAAAGTAACACTTATTTTATGAGTAAATAAACTTCAGTGTTGCCATTTATTGGTTTTGATCCAAAGCCAAAAACATCCAGCTATTCAAAAGTGAAGTAAAAATGTAAAAAAATAAAAAAGTTTAATTTATAATTTCTTTGTTTCGGAAGTATCACATTTGATACTTCAGAACCGATAAGAATATATTAACATATGTCAGTTTCATTCTTTTTTAAATAGTTTAACATCGTTAAAACATACTTCAAACTGTTACTTCTTTTAAATCTTAGACTTTGGCGAATCGTTCGGCCCGGCCCGTCAACTAATAAATGATCCACAATCACAAGATTAACAACAAAACCATAAATTTGTTCAACAATTACGTTGCAGAGTAAACAGTGGAGCAATAAACTGGTTTCATGCCTTTGACTGAAATCAATTAACAAGAAAACTAATAAGGAAAAATTGGGAACTGAGAGGAGAACTGAGAGGGCGCACAATCATAAAATTGCTCTGTTAACACTTTGTCCCTTTGTGACTCAACAACTCACATTGGAAAAATATTTACTCAGATAATACCTCATTTTAAAATTGTAAAAAAAAAAAAAAAAATTAGAACATACCTTGTAAAAAAAGGGACCAAAAAACGGAGATTCTACTGGTACGGTAATAGACGCCAGTACTATTTCCGTATTTTTACTGAAAATTTTCCGTTTTTAATCAGAAAAACGGAAATTTGTCCGTAACTTATGGAGGGAAATTGGAAATAGTACTGGCGTCTAGCTTACCAGTACAATCTCCGTTTCTTAGTCCTTTTTTTTTTTTTTTTTTTTTTTTTTTTTTTTTTACTGTGTAAAAATATAAATAAGGTTACGAGGGGCAACTGGGCCATGATTTTACAATGTGACTGGAGATTCTGGCAATTCAGCTTCAAAAAGCTAATGTTCATTTGAATTAAAGTCTGAACTTCTGTAAATTTGTTCAGTTAGGTTCTCTCTATCAGACAATCTTAAAAAAATTATCTCAGCATCGCCATCTGTTGAGAATTCTATGAACAATGTACATTAACTGCTATGTTGGGAGATAGCAGCAATAAATAAAATCGTCTTTTAAAGCCCTAAGTAACATTGACTTTGGGGTATGTTGGGGATATGCAACGCGGTGATACAAAGGGTTAAAATAGCTACTCACTGAAAGTTCTTTCACTGCGAACTAAAAATCCAGTAAATTATCACCTTAAACTCTAACAAGATTCCGTGGATATCCGTACTTCTTTATTTTGAAGTACACAAATTAGCACCTTGCCAAATGGCCATAACTCGCAACGGCTAGCTATCCCAGACACTATCGGAAACTTTAGTCTGAAGTTCCACCTCAAGGCTACATGTGTAACAGAAGTTTAACATATTAGAACATATTAGCATGAGGAACTAATTTATCCCCACCTTTAGCGGCATAGCAGGAATCGTTTCAAATCTGAATTAACTTGTTAGATCTTCACTATTCGTCGCCTCAGAACAACAATAGGACATCTAGTAATGACCTCTCAGGAGTTTATATGATCCCATTTATTAGGGAGGGGGGAATCAAAAATCATTATATAGGTATAACCCGACGGAAATTCAATATCAGATGTAAAGAACATATAGCGGACATAAAATACAATAGAGGTAATGCTGCTTTATGCCGGCTAAATCAAATAGAGACCATTAACATACTTTTTAACGAGAGTAAAATAATCTATAGGTCTAATTTTTATTTACAATTATTCATAAGAGAGTCCATTGAAATTTATTTAAGAGGTTCAGGAGTTTGTAACGATACATTATCTTTTTGTATTCCGAATTTATGGGTTGAATGGTTGGACAACTTACGGCGTCGCGACATAGAGGGAATATGAGCAATCATGAAAATGTAGGGCGCGTTATATGATTACTTGTTTATATTCGATGATTTTTTCCATTTTTCATATGCATTTGTAATTTTATGTTATACATTCTGATGACGACTCAGAAAATGAGTTGAAACATGTAAATATAGATTTTTAATTTACTTTTAATGCGTTTTTATAGCGTCTTTTAAGCAAATAAATATTTTAATATTGTGATACATCTAGTAATAATAAAAAATGAGATGTCTGACTTACTGCTATGAGAAACTGTGTTTGAATCAAGTGGGACAACTTCTGAAACCCAAAGTTATATTTAACCCATTTGTGCCTGAATTTTTGTTTACTCAAATTTGTTGATAAAATCACTTTAAAATGTTGTAAAATGAACTGGAAAAATACTAATAAAAATTACGCTATTTTTTTTTTTTTAATTTTTTTTTTTTTTTTTTGTATTTATTTGATAAAATGCCAACCTACTAAATATGGGAATATGCATAATATTTATAATAATATAATATGCATTATTATATGTTTCGTCTAAATTTATATAAAATAAGCTTTTAAATTGCATGTTATATACTATAATTAGTATTTCCATGAACTACTAAAAAATATATTTCTTTCTTTACAGAGACTAATAACATTATAAGTATTAGTAATAATAAACTAGGAATAATCGTATTTGAGGCTTAAAAACTTTTTTTTTCATAATCATCTTGAAAAGGACTTTACATAAATAACTGTCCCCTAAATGGCTAATAAAAATATGTACCCATTTGTGCCTAGCGCTCTATATTTTGTACGTTACAAAAATGCATAAAAAATAGGCTTGAACATATAATTTCACAATTTTTAAAAATATGTATTTCAAGCAAGTCTACAAGCCAAGATTATCACTTATTTATTTGGATCCTTGGTACAAAAAACACAAATAAACTTACTTTTAACATTTCGCCATCTTGAAAAATGAAAAATCTATAAACTCCAAAAAAAAAACTCAATTTAAGCAAATAAATAATAATCTTATGCTGTCATCTTCGTTAACAGATAAAGAAATTTATAGTTAACTAGCAGGCTACGCCCGCTACGCTGGTCGATTTTTCCAAACGAACTTTGAGTCAAACAAGATGTGAATTTGACCTTGTATTTTAAAACAATGTGGACCTTCACCAGGGATATTCTTCCACAATGCTGAAAACGATGCGAACGTCATTGCGATATTATATTACCCCTGAATTGCAGAAATTTTGAGCTATTAAGAAGCAATACTTTCAGTTGATCACTTACAGTGCATTTTAGTAGCGAAATGAGGCCATTATGACAACAGGAATTAAAATGTTCTCTAATCTGACACTATTAAATTAGATGGTACTATAATGATTACAGATATTGACCATTGAATACGAATAATGTTAGAATAGTTAACTTTTTGGTGCTTGATCTTGAACTCCTGGTCTCTCAGCTTGAGCATATGTGGTTTTGGTAGCTTAAATACAATCTCACTGAATTATACGTTATGCTTCGTAATAAATATCCTCTCTTCACAGTTCTATTACTACTTTTTCCCTCTTTGAAATTCCAGTAGAGTAAATACCGTCAAAAATGTATTAATATGATTGCATGTACCTTATTAAATGATTTGCAGACAAAAAGGAGTGTTTAACTTTCATTTTTAACAGAAAAGTGACGCATAAAAATGTGTGTTTTTAAATCTGAATCGTTTGAATAAAATTAAAATAATGTCATTTTCATTGCCTTTTCATTTTGTAGACCAGTTGAAATCATGTAACCGTTAACCCGGGAAGAAACTCTACGACTTAGAAAAATAAACTTCATGCAACCAATAAAATATTTCTAATCATCCATGATCGACCTCATTGTGAGGGTTGGGACAAACATTAAAAGTGATGCATCAATATTGTTACACATGCACCAGAGGTAATTGCAAAACAAAATTACCCGCCAAATTACGTTCCAATAAATAATGCAGTTTTTATTGACTCAATTACAGATGTTTTACCAACAAATTTCCATACCTTAAATAGGACTGACAACGATAAATAAAGTTAGTTATACAAAATTTTTAGCAATATGCATTTTGGTCAATACGGCTTGAAGATTTATTTTGCATTATTCTAAAGAGCCTATTAACACGGAGAAATAAATAGGCTTGATATTTATATTATCAAGTGTAAATTATTCTTCCGTCTATTGTGTAAATAACCCAGATTATGAAAATAACTCTTAATTTATTGCCACAATTAGCTGCTAGGGTGCATCAGGACAATATGCTTTATGATGATCGAAATGTGAGATAGTTTTATCCTATGTAGGCTAAAATGTTAAGTCGACAGATATTATTACATTTGCCACCATTGGAATAATAAAGTTTTTCCCCTCCATTGAAAGTATTGTCTTTTATGAGGTAAAATAATTTGAGATAAAGAATAAATGATAACAAAACCTTTTTTGTTCGTTTGCTTCATGATGAAACACAATAATTTCAGTAATAGTGAAAAATCACGAATTTACTAATCGCTAAGTACAAATTTCATGTAATCTTCTGCAATCAGGTTCACTGTCCAGAGTCTCTTTCAAATATAAAAAGAAACATCCAACGGTACAGTAAATACGCTAATTAGTGGGTAACCTGATTACGGAAATTAATCCAATATCTTTAAAAAAAAAACCTTCAAAAAAGAAGAAAAGATACGCCAAAAAAAATGAAAAGAGAATGACGAATTAAAAAGATTATCGAAAATTTATTTCAGTAAGCAATTTTTATTGTAAAATGTTTTCTTTGTGGTATTAAAAACGCATAATTGCATAAATTTTCTTAAGAATTATCTTTAGTACTTAACATTTGAATCAGTAGACATTTATAAAGGGAAATATTGGCCGTATGTGTTTAAAAAAAAAAAAAAAAGAGTGGATTATATTCGCTGATCTACGTTCGATATTATAAAAGTCGCAAGTTTGGAAAAAACAAACCAGCATGTTTCCGTAGTAAAGTATGTGAAAAATATTTTAAATGTCTGAAATTAAAATATTTTACAATGTGTGTGTGCGTGTGTGTATGGGGGGGGGATGCAGACTTTTGAACTAAAATGTAAGTATTAACTCCACTTTTATAATTTTAACTGCTATGTATATAGCTATTTATATACTGCTGTTTAAATTTGAATATAAAAATTGCTCAAAAATGCTGTCTTACGCTTTAAAAATCACCTATAATGTGAACATCCCTGGGCTGATGTCAGGTTTACGCCTTTTTAGATTAAAATCAAATTGTTTGGCGACAAAAGTAAAATCTGCCAGTTTTTTTCTGTAAGGGTTAGATAATTAAAAAAAAAGCAAATCAAAAAAAATAACAAATCAAAAACAAAATTGTTACTCATTTGGAAGGTCTCCTTAAAGGGCATACTCAAAATATTTTGAAAAAGGAAATGCTATAAAATTACTCATGTATGTAAAAAAGATCAGTCAAATGTAGTGGCAGAATCCAAGTAGGAAATATGTAAAAAAAATATATTTTTTCGATTATTTGGCGCGAAAAGACGAATGCTGCACGCTATTTGGCGAACCAAAACATTTCGTGGCCAAATGCAAGAGATTGAAATGCATTTATAAATTACTTGTTAAATAAGTATTTAAATGCCTAATACTTAACGAATTTAAACTTAAAAGATGAATTAGTTTATTTTTTCTGTAAGCTTATATAATCTATACAAATTGCGTGTTGCTGTAGTTATTTAATTTTATACGGTGTCCTCGGCTGGATAAGTTTTAAGTGTATTTTGATTAAGAATGCTATCATTAAAAATTTCGATATTAAGTCGTTGTTTCCATGGCAACAATACTTTTCTTTTGTTGTCTCTGACACTAACAATATCGATGTCAAACTGCCAAAGCTCAGAATGGGACCTTAATTTTGAGTTTGAAACAATGTTAATCCATTTAAACTTTGTTCTAAACAGCATAATTACTATCTTTAAATTTCATTATATACACATACATGTACATGACAAAACTACAGTTATAAAAATGTTAAACTTACGTTAAATGTTAATTTAAGTTAAACTTACTTAAACTAACTTCGTATGGAAATTTGAAAAAGTTTTCTTAAAGAATATTTATCATAGTATTATTTCAAATTTTATCGCGTCGCCAACCAGCGTTAAATCGCAAAAAAGCGATTTTTTTTTTTACGAAAGCTAAATCGAGGTTCTGCCGATTTTTTCTTATTATATCCTCATGAGAAGAATATTCTATATACCTATATTTTTTTAATATTTCTAAGTATGCGCTTATGAAGAACTTCCTTGATATCATCTTATCAATTTTTCAGAGGCATTTTTCTTAACCTGACGCAAAAGAAAGATAAATCGCCAAATCCTGTTTTAATTGCAATATTTCAACTGCGTAATTTTTTAAGCATTACGAACATTCCCTTTCATGTTTAAATTAAATATTTTAATTTTTTAATATTATCACTCGTCAAAACTGATTTATTCTTTTCTTTTTTTTCTTTTTTTAAATTTTAAATAAAATTACTATCAGTTTTTTCTTTTATTTTTAGAGGTGTAATAGCCGTTTCAATTTTTCATCAGCGATAAAGTTCGCCAAGAAATAAAATGGTAACCTTATTTCCCAAAATAACAGAACTTCCCATCATAATTCTATAACTAATCTACGTAGAACGATGTGTTATAACTTAAAACCTTCCCTGAAACGATATCTATCTAACAGTGTAAGTTCCGTCAAAATTCATGCAGTAGAACGCGAAATATAGATGTTCGGAACGAAATTTCCGTTTGGATTTTATATATACGAGGTGGAACCCGCCGAATTTCGACGAAAAAAATATGTTTACAAAGGAACTGTTGCATCAAATTTATAATACATCAACAACAATAATTAGAATAAAAAATCCATCTTACACTTGTTAATTTAACTCTCCAAAGACATATTTTAACCTAAGATTAACAAAATACTTTTTTCATAAACTTCAACTGTTAAAATTATTGAAAAATTAAACTTAATTCATATACGTCATCAGTAAAATATAATCAAGGTAAGTAATTTTGATTAAGTTATTAATTGATGCTTGGTATTACGGAATGAAAAATCCGAAAAAAGGATTTCACCTTGACATAATCATAGAATTTTTCTACCTTTACATCTAAACCAAATCAAGTCATTTTCCACGTTTCACATCCATATTAACCATTTAAAAACATTTTAATGCGCAATATGTTATTAATAAATATATTTTCAAGCTTGAAGTCACGTTTGTCAACTATTACAACTTTTCATGTTAAAATTCCCACTCGTGATTTGAGGTCTTAGTATAATCTCTGTACCTGCGCGTAAAACTTCCAGAAATTTATAACTTTTCGACGTATTCAAGGGGATATATCTCGTTTTATCAAATAAAATTATCGCTTACTTTTAAATATGACGTCATTTTCAGTCGCTGAAATATTTTGCCTATTGACTCAAACTCAATATCAGCGAAATGAAAAAATAGTGAAATATAACAGCATCATCAGGGAAATTGTGTCTTTTTTTAAAGCGTAACGTCATTTTCTGTTCAAATTTTTAAAAATATATTTTTAATTTAATGAGAAAATGGCATCAGTAAGAATATAATCAATAAAGATAACTAATCCACTTTTAATAGAAATGAAGTACTTCAGTTGCCACGATTAGAAAATTGGTATTAAAAACTATAAAAAAATTAATATCTCAAAAACAAATTGAGATACAGCTTTCAAACAAATTGCATTTAAAAGTGCATTTTTTTCTGCATACGACGGTGTAAACATTTAAAATGTGGGATGTTTAGAAGTTTAAAAATTTGCAGTAGCAAAAATTGTAAAAGCGAAATTTCATTTTCAAATTTCAAAGTGTTGCCATTCGCAGAATGACGTATGCGTTACGCACAGATATGTTTGTCCTTTATAATATAGATAGGGGAACGTACCCGGGCTTCCCGGGTTAAAGAATATAGGTGAAAACTTTTTTTTTTTAATTGAAAACTAATAAATTTTTATATGCAATAATTTTTTTAAGTTGACCACTTCAGGATTCGTACGGGTACGTTATTTTCAAGGAGAAATATCAGTATTTTTAATAGAAAAATAAATCTACTTTAAACGTGCGAAATTTCGCCTTATTTAAGGGGATATTTTCTATAAGAAAATACTGGTACCAAAGAATTTTTTATTCGGGAAATCCAAGGACCCGTACGAACACTGCACTTACATTTAAAAAAAAGCATTTTTCATATGGAAATTACGAATTATACAATCAAATAAATTTTTGAAATTTTTCAAAAGCGGTATTTTCTTATTAGCCGCATGCTAATAGTTATTTGACCAAGATTTTGCTACTTATGGCATCCTTTTACATTCTGATAATTTCAGAGTTTATACATGTCTGTTAAATTTGTGTTTTATTTATATTATTTTATTTATTTATTCATAGGGAAGTTTTTTTTAAATGAACAGTAGCCGTAAGAAAATGATGAACTCTTTATTTTGTTTTAAGGGCAAACGGATTAATCTTTCGAAATCGAGCTCCGCGCGATATAGATAAATTAAAACATATTTCATGCTTTAAAATTGTTTTTAAAACCATAGACAATCAGTAAACTGTGATGAACTTTGCAAACAAATTCCATTTGAAAATAAAAATCCTATTTGGTGTTTTAAAAATTTAAAGTGTACGATTACAAATATGTTAGATTTGTGTTTTTACAATATTATTCTTTTATTTGTTTATAAAAGTAGTATTAATTTCGTTAATTTGTATTTCACAAATAAGTTAGATTGTTGGGGTTTTTTCAATTTTATTCTTTTATTTGTTTATAAAGGAAGTATTAATTTCGTTATGCAAAAATAGGCAGAAACAAATGCTGAAAAATGTTTGTTGCTTTATCTGCAAAATGTTTATTATTATAATGTATTGAAACCGACACGTGATAAGATAAACTTTTTTAAAAATCTTGCTTAAAAATTATTTTAGAAAATATAATACATCAGTCAATTAAGATACAGTTTTTAAACAAATTGCATTTGAAAGTAAATTTTTTCCCTATGCGGCGAAAATTGAAAATGTACGATGGTCAGAAGATTAAAAAATTGCAGTAGCGAAAATTTCAAGACCGAAATTTGATCGTGAAGTGTTGCCACTCATAAAATGACGTCAGCGTTACGCACATATACGTTTGTTCTTTATAATATAGATAATTAATCAGTAAAATATAATAAATATAAGTTATTAGGATGTAGTTATCAATTGAGGCTCTTATACTTGGTATTCCGGAATGAAAAACAGCAATTTTCACCTTCTCAAAATTTGCATACGCACTTCTCATATCCATATTCATCATTTTTTTTTTAATTATTTTGTTTGATCATTTAAAAATCATTTTAACTCAAAACTTGAAGTCACGATTATCAGCAACATATTTTATGTGAACAGACGCCTTTACTTGAGATTCTAATTTCAATTCCGGAGAGTAAAAATGTCCGTTATTTGTGTTTTTTAGACGCATTTGTGCTAAAATGTTTAGTTTTATCTAAGAAAATGATCGTTTTCTTTTAAATATGACTTCATTTTCTCTTAAATAAGCATTTCGCCTAGTGTCTGAAATTTAGTATCAGTACACATGCAGAAGGAAAAACAATATAGAAAATTTATGAGGAAAAATACGTGTTTTCAAAAGCATTATGTCGTTTTCCGTTATTATGCCCCTAATGTGATATTCTGCTAATATTCTGCTGCGACTCTAAATCCTATACAACAATTCTTATCAACAACTTTGAATTTTTATCAGAAAATGGAATGAATAAAGATAAAAATATCTCATTATTCCCCTCTTGTCTGCAATAATGAGAGCTATCTAATTTTCACCATTTTGAAGAAATTTCATAAAATGCTTTTAAAATTAAAATATAAAAGTGGGAATATAAAAAAAAACAGCTAGTGCGATTACATCTATAAATAAACAGCTTTCAGTTCAAAAAAAATATTAGTAAATTTGGTTCAGCAGAAAGATCAGGTCAGATGATTAAAAAACACACTTGTGTTTTAAATATATAGATTATATAAAATTAGGAAAAATTAAGTTAAGCAAATTATGCTATTTTGATAAAATTATAGTAGAATGTCCTAAAGAATAGCATTAAAATTTTATTATTCGAGAGAATTTTGGACAAAAACTTCAGGAACATGATATTTTTTTTAACCACGAATTATTTGTTTGCTTGTCTATCGGCGAAGCAAATCCATCCAGGCGAGAATCATCAATTTCTGTTATATAAATCGCTATTATTTGCATGTCACCTCTATTCTATAAAGACGCTCTAAATTTTTGTAAAAATTGCGTTTTATCAGTGTGTGATTTCGGTTACATTATTTTCAAAAGTGGAGCATTTTCACCTGTGAAGAATTTCAAAGCAGCTGGGCTGTGAAAATGACGCACTTCTACAAAACATAATTCAGGTTTAAGAATTAAAATACATGCTTTTTTAGAAAATGACGTCATTTGCATCCACTAAAGCAATCCACTTTTACATAGAAAAGTATGCATATGACGTCATTATCACGGATTAACAGACAATATTCTTGACATAGCCCATATTTTAATTTCAACATTTTTTTCAGGTTTTATGTGAAAATGGCAACAAAAAGCTACAGTATCTCCTATTTTCGACTATTTTCCCTTTACTTTCAATGACTTTCAATAGAAATGTGGTACTTTTGTTGCCACGAAGAGAAAAATGGTATTAAAAACTACAAAAAAAATAATATCTCAAAAATAAATTGAGATACAGCTTTCAAACAAATAACATTTAAAAGAGCATTTTTTTTCCTTATACGACGGTGTAAAAATTTAAAATGTGCTATGTTTAGAAGTTTAATAATGTGCAGCAGAGAAAATTGCAAAACCAAAATTTTATTTCAAATTTCAAAGTGTTGCCATTCGCAAAATGACGTATGCGTTACGCACAGATATGTTTGTCCTTTATAATATAGATAGTAGATTATTTTGGACAATTTTCATGTTATTTAAAAAGATGAAAATTATAAAAAATTATTAAAAGTCGAATGGGTTAATACTATATCTCAGATGTGTTTCATAAAAATTCCCACTAGATGCAGACACAGTTTTTTATAGCAGTAAGTCAGACATCTCATTTTCGATTATTACTAACTGTCCTACTGTTGCTCTGAGGCGACGATATATAGCTACTGCACAATCATGCTCTAACAATATCCTAATTAGCGTTACTTCTCAAAATATAAGGGACAACCAAATTTCCAGAGATTTTTGGTTCACGCATAAAATGTTAGTAACGGAAGACAGCACGATCAATTCAAAACTCACAAAACTCATTCGACCACTAGAATACCCTTCTCAAAGAGAAACTACACTGGTAAAAATATCGTGAAAAATTACCTCTGTTTTTAAAGGCTAACTATTTTCTGACCAATGATAATGTTACTTAAACGAAGCGTTCTCATTCGTCAGAAAACAGATAGCCTTTATAAACAGAGGTAATTTTTCACGATATTTTTAACAGTGTAGGCATAATCAAAATTTATTCTACCTCTAGAGTAGCCTTATCAAAAGAATAACTGAGCATACTGTCACATTGTCATAAGATTATATGAGGACATGAGTTTCAAAACTTACATTATCCAAAATTTAAAGCCACACCTGTGGCCGAGAAGTTCTGCACTCAAAACCTGGTAGACGAGAGTTGTTGGGTTCGAACGCAATCACACCCGTCGGACTAATCGTTCGCAGTTTTCCATGGTTTTCTTTGAACCTTGTACTTCCTTGCATAAATACGAATTAGGTACCCCTAGAAAGACACCCACGGAGGGCACCTCCTGCCCCTTCGGGCCTATATCCCTCCTGTAGATAATTGGCCGTCATAAACAATACCAACACGCCAAAATTTAAAAAATCGGTTTTCTCTATCAATCTATTCTATTGATAATCCTATACCGAAAAAACACTACGATCTGAAAAAAAAAGAAAAATATTATATGCTTATAGCATTGTAAAATCTTGTTTTACAATGAAAACCAATGGAAGCTATTAGGAGGTTTTTAGCGATTTCCCAAAATTTGATTTTTTGGATAAAAGCGAGTTTTGAAAATCACGTCTTCATATAAAGTGTATAATAATTATATTGTGTATCCTTGTAAATCAACTTTAAATGCTAGACACAACATGTTAAATAGTTGCAGGGATCCTTAGTAACATATTTAAATTCTCCAGCTATCCAAACATATTTATAAATATGTGGAGCGGCAGACAGATGGGCATATAGAAAGATGAAATGAAGTCGTAAATTTTGTAAAGTGTCAAAAATAAAAATTCGAAACATGTTTTCTCTAAGCACTAGAACGGCTCAGATTAATAAATCCTTTTTTAATTTTTGTTTTCAAAAATATATTTTTCCAACCTTGCGTGTAAATGAAATCTTCAGATGATGCAGCTTTTTAATGTTTTCAGTTGACAATTAATAAAGCAAGTATCTTTAATTAAAACCTTCATAAGTTATTGCAAATTTAAAATGATATTTTTATAATATCGCGTTGACTGTTTGTTGACTGAAAGAAATAACACTGTGTCGCTAATAAAATAAACCTCTATTTCATTTTATACCACAATTTTACACGGATATGAAAAAATAATCAAAACTTAATAAATATTATGGAAATAATAAAATATAATAAAACATTATTAATATTTATTTTTAATCACATTTTACCCTTATTAAGTAAAGAAATGCGCATTTATTAGCCTTTTAAAAATAATATACAGATACTTTTATTTTTCAATTGTTATGATGTCATTTGACTTGTCTAAATAATTTTAGCTCTAATCATAACTTAGAAACGATATTAATGTTAGTTGGAACAGCGTATAAATGACTTATGCTAATAAATTAATTAATCACTTCTGATTAATAACGGAGTAGTTTCCAAGTATTACTAGATACATTCATCAACATTGATTGATAACCGACTACAACTAGAAGAAGTTAAATTATACGATATTTTTTAAACTGGAGAATCTAAATTTACCATAATTTTTACATATATAATCAAATTAGATTTCTTTTTTTCCCAATGTATCATTTTATTTGAATCATTGTTAAAACAAAAGTTCAGAAAATTTCAAATTATGCGAACTCTAGTAATCAGGATTGCCAAATATCGGTTCGGGTGGTTATCAAGAAATTAAAAACTACATTTTCAAAATAGGGAAACTTTTTGAAATGTGGGCTGTATGTATAAACTCATAAATAAGTAACTTCAGTAGGATTTGAGTTTAAGTAGCATCATTTATTTCTCTTATGACGTACAGTCGTGGGGGAAAAAGCAAACACCCCTACTAACTCTGCAACAAATTATCGTAGAAAAAAGTTACTGATACCAAACAATAGGAAATAAAGTCTACTTTTAAATGATGTATATAAAATGTGCTTAGAGGTCATCTACATATTAAAACAAACCCAGACTTTGTTTGTTTTTTTCAATAGCAATACCCAATTTTGACACCACAAATAAATTCTACACCCTTCCATTAGACTGAAAACAAATTTTCATGAAATTCGTTTGATTAGTTTCAGAGGAATTAATTATTTTAAAATGAGCATATTTTAGGGGCTGTATCCAAACTGAAGTTTGGTACTCGATTGTTAAAATACTACATAATGATTATGTCACATCTATTACTGTATTATTTCTTGCCAATATGACCATTTTACTCGCTTAATATGTTTCGACTATTTCCAGCACAAATGTTTCAGTAAAATGAGTAAAATATATATTTTTGCAAATTATGCTTTTCTCTGCTTCACAGACGGTCCCCTTAAACCATCATTTTGACGTTTTTTAATCATAATTCCAAAATTACCGCGAAGAAAAATTTGAAATTGAGAATCCGCATAAAGCAGGACATAATAAATACAAATCTATCAAAAAAAATTGTAGGTTGCAAATAATATTTTTTTCGAACATTAATTTCATAATTCATATTATAAAATCTTTAAAATTACAAATTCAATGTATTTATGTTTGGGTTTTTTAGTATTGTAACCACACACAAAATTATCACAATAGGATTATAATTTCAGGAGATATTAAAAAATATATGAAAGTGTAATTTAACATTAGAAGCTCTAAATTTTGAGTGTTTATAATTCAAAAACTTATCATCCAAATGAAATTCCGTTCCTAGGAATAGTTTGAACCGAAGATTTAAAATATATTGTCAAAATTGAGTGTTGCCTTTGAAAAAAACAAATATTAGTCTGTTTTTGGTTTGTAGATGACCACCTAAGCAAATTTTATATACATCATTTAAAAGTAGACTTTATTTCCAGTCGTTTGGTACCAGTAACTTTCTTCTATTATAATTAGTTGCAGAGTTAGTAGAGGGGTGTTTACTCTTTTTTTCCACAACTGTCCGTGATCAAATCAACTAAGTCTCTTGTATTTATTATTTTCTATTATTTGGACACATGAGATATAAATCAGAATTCACAGATCACGAACACGAACACGAAGTTTAAACTTTGAAAATCAGAAAAGAGTCAGTCGTGAAGCATTGACGCGGAAGATGTCAATAAAGCAATTGGCTATATTAGGCCTAATTAGAACATTCTACTGAGTACATGTTACCCTAGTATGCTTGAAAGAACTAGTTGTAACGCATTATAAAATTGGAGGCCTTCAAGGAATTAAATCAAAGTTTGAATCATTTCGGCATTCTGTTATTATTTGAATATTTCAATAAATTTATGTCTTCAGTTCACCTTCCTACACACACACACACACACATATATACTACCTTAAAAAATATATATTTCCCATTTCAAAATTTCATTAATCTATGCCTAATATATTTATTACAGGGTTGTAAGTTTGGCCTCCTTTTTATTCAGAAATTCCGAAATGATACCGGAAATTTTGAAAAAAGAATTCGTAATTCATATAATCGCTAAATGGCTATCTAATAATAGTTAATACTATTTAATATATTATTTTATTTAATAACTAGCAAAACCCGCGGCTTTGCTCGCGTAGTAGTTGAAATATGCCAAGTGATACTTGTATGTCTAATTTTTATTAGGAAAAAATTATACTTTTAGGAATAATTCAAAAGTTCTTAATTAATCCACAGTTTGACTAAACTTCATTATTACACTGCATTAGGTAGAATGAGACTTAATAAGAAGAACTAAACTAATTCTAAGTAAATGATAATTCAGAAAGTATTTTGAAGCTTTTATGTTCATTTCATACGCTCATTTCAGTATTCATTTGAAGTTTTGAATTTTTTAGAAACCATCTTCTTAGACATCTCCAGTTTAGAAACCATCTTCATTTACATCTTAAAATTAACCATTATGTCAAATTCCAAGCTTCTTGTCTAACGGTCTACCATCTCCCTGGTGGTAATGGCACCAATATAAAATGCCTAAGTTGAAACAGGGGCTGTCACCATAATTTGCCAACATTAATTTTGAAATTGGTTTGGTATTTCCTAATATTCTATAGAAAACGTAATTTAGAAAGTTTTTAAAGGCTTTTTTAGAACGTTTGTTGTTCCTGCCAACCCGAGGTAGTAGTGGCATAAAATATAACCCGTGAAGGATCAGAAACTGTGACCATTGATTCGCAACCATTACTTTTGGAATCAGTTCATTATTTTTTTTAGATTGCATAGATATCTAATTTAGGACTTTTTAGAAAGCTTTTCACACCTTCCCTTCGCTCCTTTTAAATTTCGAATTTGTTTTCGACTGTTCATAGAGAACATTTACATTTTATAACTAACTACCATACCATGTTTCAATTTTCTAGCCTCTTCAGTACCATAGAAATCGCAATTTAGAACGTTTTCTGCTCCTGCAACCATCTGGTGGTAATGGCACCGACAAAAAATATAACTTATGTTTGAGCAGGTTCTATCACCACTGAGTTGCAACCATTATTTTTTAAATCGGTTTGCCATTTCATAAGGTTGAATAAAAATCGTAACTTAGAACGTTTCTAGAACGCTTTTATCATTGTGTTTTCCTGCACCCAAAGGTATGAAAAGATGGAGGACTGGCAGCAGGAAAACACAATAGTAAACCTACCAGTCAACCGCTAAATCGGGTTTGCAGGTGTTTTCCACCAAGATATGACTTGGCAGAGCAGTTACATTTTAATATGCGAATCCAGTTTTAACGAACCCTGAATTTCAGTCGTCAATTCGATGAGGTGACCGTCTGTGTAGTTGCCTCACGTTCTACACTGGTTATCAAAAATTAAGGAAAAGTCACAAAATGCTAATTTTCAAATACGCGAACACTCAAAAGGAAATAATATAATTGGAGTAATTACTATCTCTACAACACAGCTAGCCCATATAACATCTCATTCATGTCACACATGGTCACAAGTGTCACAGTCACTACGGAGAAGCAAAAAAATTGGAAATTTCATAAATCTCATTATGAGTCTCAAATGATCACCATGTGTGACTCCACTGAGAAGTCAATGTGACTGCTGCTTTGTGACAAGTCACCAGGTGACTTTACAATGTAGTTAAATTGTGACTGTCGTGTGACTGTCATTTTTAGACTCAATTTCATAGTCATCATGAACGTTGCATTATGATAAGTCACCAAATAATATCATATTATAGTCACATGGAGACTTTTCCCAAAAGAGCACAATGGTGAATTCACAGTAGTCTCTCTGTCACCTGAAAGTCATCATGTGACTTTAATGTGACATTATTTGGTAACTTATCACAATGCAGCGTTCACGATGACTTTGAAATTGAGTCTACAAATGACAGTCACGTGAGAGTCACAATGTAACTACATTGTAAAGTCACATGGTGACTCGTCACAAAGCAGCAGTCACAGTGACGTCTCAGTGGAGTCACATATAGTGATAATTTGAGACTCATAATGAGATGTATGGAATTTCCTTTTTTTTTTTTGCTTCACCGTAGTGACTATGACACTTGTGACCATGTGTGACATGAATGAGATGTTATATGGACTAGCTGTGTTGAAGAGATAGTAATTACTCTATTTATATTATTTCCTTTTGAGTGTTCGCGTATTTGAAAATTAGCATTTTGTGAGTTTTCCTTAATTTTTGCACACCAGTGTATATAGTGCAATAAAATGGGAAGGTAGATTATTGATTATGTCATTGGAATTAGTTAATAATTATCACAATAATGATAATAACAAAAACATGTAAAAGAAAATTCCTATCTGAGTTTTGATGTATGTTTAAGAATAGAAAAGGCATCCAAAATTTAAATCAAAGATAGAAATAAAATTTAAGAGCAAATACATATAAAAAATTTCAATGTAAATAAATAACACTTTATTCATTAGTGTAAGAAAAAGTTGAATTATGATCTTTTTTTCTTTTCTTCATAAAGAGTCTTATAAATGGTGTGTCCTTAATTATTGTCCTTCATACCTGAGATATACGATCTCCATTAGGATCACCTTCTACCATTATGGTCAAAATCTTTCAAGATACCCATGCAAGATTCATATTCTTATTGTCAAAGTCTTGAAAGTGAGTTCGTTATCAAATTCTTCTCCTTGATTTTGTATTCATCCCTTTTTTTTTTCTTTTTTTTTTCTTAGTTTAATCAAGTCTTTGTTTGATGAGCGTTCTGAAAGTGTGTTTATGCGATAAATGGAGTAAAATTCAAACTTTTAGGTAGCTTTCTTTACAAAAAGCTACCTATTGCAGCCGTTCGGAGGAAAGCGATTTCAAAAAATTTTGGTATATTTTCATCGATCATGACCCCCAGACCCCGAAACCACCCTCCGTTCAAAATTGATATATATATATATATATATATATCAATATATATATATATATATATATATATATATATATCTGACCTATGTCACACTGTAACTCTCGTATTTATGAACCGATTTGGATGCAATTCGGTGTGTACATAGTACATACCAATGTCTCGACCGAGTTCGTTGGCCAGCTTCATCCGCCATTTTGTTTCAAAATGGCGGCCATTTAAAAATTTAAAAAAAATTTAAAATTTGAAATGTGGTACCAAAAAATTGAAAATGGGAAAATATTTTTTTCTTATGTATTTGACCTTTACACAAAGACTCCGTAGCAGCTTTTGTTTCGTCTATATCTTAAAAAATGGCTGAGTTATAGCATTTTGAATTTCTAGCGAAGCTGGCATATTGAAACGTCCTGAATTTTGTCACGCGATAAAAGGCGTATTTATGAACCGATTTGGATGTAACTTCCTTTATACGTAGTACAGACCAATGTCTCGACCGAGTTCGTTGGCCAGATTCATCCGCCATTTTGTTTAAAAATGGCGGCCATTTAAAATTTTAAGAAAAAATTAAATTTGAAATGTGGTACCAAAAAATTGAAAATTGAAAAAATATTTTTTTCTTATGTGTTTGACCTCGATAAAAAGATTCGGGAGCAGTTTTTGTTTCGTCTATATCTTAAAAAATGGCTGAGTTATAGCATTTTGAATTTCTAGTGTGGCTGACATTTTGAAACGCCCTGATTTTTGCCACGTGATAACAGACGTATTTATGAACCGATTTGGATGTACCTTGGTGTGTACATAGTACATACAAATAACTCAACCGAGTTCGTTGGCCAGCTTCATCCGCCATCTTGTTTCAAAATGGCGGACATTTAAAAAAATTTAAAAAAAATTAAATTTAAAATGAGATACCAAAAAATTGGAAAATGAAAAAGTTTTTTTCGTATGTGTTTGACCTTAATACAAAGATTCCGGAACAGGTTTTGTTTCGTCTATATCTAAAAAAATGGCTGAGTTATAACATTTTGAATTTCTATTGTGGCTGACATTTTAAAAAGACCTGATTTTTGTCACGCGATAACAGGCGTATTTATGAACCGATTTGAATGTAACTTGGTCTGTACATAGTACATACCAATGTCTCGACCGAGTTTGTTGGCCAGCTTCATTCGCCATCTTGTTTCAAAAGGGTTGCCATTTTTTAAAAAAAAATGTAATTTAAAATTTAAAATGAGGTATTAAAAAATTGGAAAATGAAAAAGATTTTTTTTTATGTGTTTGGACTTGATACAAAGACTCTGGAGCAGTTTTTGTCTCTGAAAATTTGTTCCTTTTTTTATATCTTAAAAAGTGGTTGAATTATAGCACTTTGAATTTCTATCATGGCTAACACTTTGAAACGATCTTGTATTTGTCTCGCGATACCACACGTATTCGCCTATTTCGATGGAAGAAGGCATGTGGATAGTATACATCAATATCTCGACCAAGTTCGCTGGCTAGCTTCATCAGCCATCTTGTTTCAAAATGGCGGCCATTAAATTAAAAAATATATATATTTAAAGTGAGGTGCAAAAGAATTAGAAAGTGAAAAAGGTTTCTTTCTTAAGTATTTGACCTTGATATAAGGATTCAGGAGCATTTTTAGTTTGTATTTATCTTAAAAAATGGCTCAGATAGAGCAGTTTCAATTTCTATCGTGGGTGACATTTTGAAAAATCTGATTTTTTGCCTGCGACAGAACTCGTATATATCAACCGATTCCGATGTGAGTGAGCATGTGCACAGCAATTACTAAGGTCTCGACTAAGTTCACTGGTTAGCCTCATCCACCATGTTGTCTTAAAATGGCAGGCACTCGCAAATTGCAAGAAATCGCCGAATTTGGCAGCCAAATATAAGTTACTTTAAATAAAAGTAGCTTGGATAAAGCTGACTAATTTCGCGAAATTCTCATTCATAATGATTTAGTATTGATAAAAATTAATATTGAATCTCCTACATTCGGTTTCCAATTAATTGAGCTTCGTGTGTTTGAATAATATAAGTTGGCTTTTTTAAAATAAGGAATATGAAAGGTACCTCTTCCTCCCGGCACTGGCCGGAAGGACTTTTTAAATTGAAGAAGAATTATGTTCGAAATAGGGAATTATTCAAATGTCGAAAAATCGGAAGTCGAGAACTGACTATGATAAAATAAACGCAATTGAAAATATTTAAAAGGCTCAAAACTCAATTTTTAATTTTCCATATAATTAATTCTCAACAACATTGAATACACTGCGACTGCGTTAATAAATTATAAGACCACTTTGATTTTGGAAATTATGAAGTAAATAAAGGTTGAAATTATAGTTTAAACACATGAGATATCAAAATACAATATATTTATTAAAATTAGTTTGCAGTAATATTGAATAATGCAATAAATAAGTATGTTAACAAAAATATAAGCAATGATTGAAAAATACGCTGTTAACAAATTATAAGACTATTTGTCTAAAAACAAAAATAATATGTAAATTAATACGATATTGGTCTTTCATTTTTCCTTATAACCTCAAACACTGTGCTTTTCAGAGAAGTGACCAGGTGATTAAGGAGGCTGGTCACGCAGCTTTCGATTTCTCCTCTCTAATGTAAAGTCTATGGGCATTTGATGCATTCGTATATTTAAAATATCTCGTCCGGAAATTAATATTTTTAACTTCTATCTTTTGTGTACACTTCCTAAAAGATGTCTCTTTTTTTCTTAGTTTTCAAAATATTTCTGAAGTATAGACTTAATTTTATAGGACGTGTTAAAATCTTACTCACAGTTCGCCCGATTTTAACACATAAAATATTAAACTCAGCATAGATTTTAGAAATATTTTGAAAACTAAGAAAAAAAGAGACATCCTTTAAAGAAAAAAGATGTTAAAAATATGAATTTTCCGAGGAGATATTTTAAATATCGGAATGCATCAAAAGTCCATAGACTGAACATTACGGAGGAGAATTCCGAAGCTGAGTCACCAGCCTCCTTAAGTACAGATTCAGAAATATTGTGCCATTCTTTTACAATGGCTACTTCTAGTTCATTGACTTATAAAAACTGTTTATTATTAACATAAACTTTACGACTTAATGCGTCCCAAAGATTTTCCATAGGGTTCAAGTCTGCACTTCGACTTGGCCATGACAAAACATGATTTTTTTTTCTTTTTTAAACCATTACTGGGTGGATTTAGATACATGACAAGAAGCATTGTCCTGCTGAAATATCCAGTTAGCACCACCTAAAAAAGGTCCAAAGGATATTAAATGATCATATAACATAGCCTGATATTGGCAGAGTTCATACGTCCCAAAATTTGGATTAAATCGCATAATCCATTATGACTAAAAGCTCTCCAAACCATTACTGATCCTCCTCCCATTTGTCGACTGAAGCATTGTTTCGGTTCATAACTCTAATCATGCCAATAGTGTTTATAACCATCGGGAACGTCAAGATTAAATTTTTTTCATCTGAAAATATCAATTGTTTCCATTTCTTGTCCCATGACATGACATTTTTAGCCCATTTCAGTCTTTCTTCTGTATGATGTTTCATTAACCTCGGTTTTTTTCAACAGTTTCATACATTTTGCATTAGTATTTGATCTCAGACTCTTACAAACTGTTGCGTGCGAGGTTCTTTTGCTGAAACGGTTCGAAATCTTCCGAGTTGAAAGACATTTTTAAGTTGATAATCGAAATATTTGTCAATCATCTCGTGCTGTCAAAATCCTTTTTCTTCCAGCTAGTTTAATTTTATTTGAGTCTTTTTTTCTAATTATTTCATTGTGAATGGCAGTTTTAAAACGCTTCATTAATCGAGCTATTTCCCGTTCTGATTTACCAGTACCCTTATAAAGCCAAATTTTTCTTACTTCGGTCGCAGACATTTCTTTACCCCGCGGCATTTTTAAATATATCGTAAATAACACTATCTAAACCTGCACCTTTCTCGGGAAAACTTTCACTATATACAAACGCGTATGTTTTATAATGATTCTAATGTAACATATAATATGCTAATTTCCTCAGGTGGTCTTATAATTTCTTAACAATCATCTTATTTACGTTTTAAAAAAATTGGAAGATTTTAATAAAATGTAACTTGAATTTTGATGTAGCAATTATAACAGAAAACTTTCTACGATCAATTTTAAATACACACGCTAAAAATTTGCATACTGTGTATCTTTCTTCAGAAGTGCACCAATTCGTTGGTGGTCTTATAATTTCTTAACGCACTGTACGCACAGAATGAAAGGATTTGCAAGTCACTCGAAGTACAATGTTTTAATACTTTTATTTTTGTTTTGCTTTTCATTCTAGATAAGATCTGTCAATAAAATATTTTCTTGTACTTTTACTTTCTTCTATCTTCAATAGAAGAAAGTATTGTAATCGAAATTTTATTCGACTTCCGGTTTTCGCCAGATTTACGCGTTTTAGGGGTCAGAGATCCCAAAAAACATGTTTATAGAAAATGTCTGTCTGTCCGTGTGTCGCCATTGTACCATCGAAAAGTGTATAAAGTTGTGCATAGAATTAAACCAAATCTTTGCGTATGCTTTTGCTATGGCCAGCAGGTTCTTCTTCAATTTGGAAATATTCCGCCAGAAGAAGGTGCTGTAATATGTATTTTTGTGTCATTTTCATGTTGTACCATCGAAAAGTGTGTGAAGTTATGCAAACAATTGAACCAAATTTCATATTTATGTGTTTGGCTGTGGCAAGCAGGTTCTCTTTGAATTTCGAAATATTCTGCCAGAAGAGGCATTATAATAGCGGCTTTGTATAATTTTTTCGATTGTTCTGTTGTACATTGGCGATTCGTGCAGAGACGGGAACTTCGCATCCTGCTAAGCTGGCAATTTGCAAACAACTGATGTACAACAGAATAACGAATAACTAATGATTTTAATAAATATCATGATCGATATTAACTCGTTTTTACTCCAATTATTGATTGGACAGAAATTTAAGATGAAAGTCTAAGTTGGTATAGTATTGAATAATATTATTGAAGCATTAACATATGTAACTACTTTTTGAAATATTAAGATGTATGATATAGAAGAAAGTTTTGGGTTTGGCACATCCAACCAGTTATACTTTTGTTTGTTTTTACAGTAATCTTTGTAAAGAGTAGCTCCCATTTACGCGAAATTACATAAATCAAGGAGGAGAAAGTTATACTCTTATTGTTGCGGATCTTAAAATCTTGATTACCACGGACCCCGTTTCGTATTTCCTGTGATTTCGCGAACACCCACGATTTTATACTGAAGTTGCTGATATTAAAAAATTTATCCAGAGTACATACAAACCTTACTTTTGAACACCACTTTCTCCGAATAGAAATCTTCACCTTATTTAATCACAAAATTTGTAACAATTTTTTGCGATTAAAAACCTCCTTTTCTTAATTTCTACTAACATTATTCCACATTACCAGTTAATTTCCCTAGACAATTTCCTATTGGCTATTCCCTATTATTTCCTGTAATTCTACTGGTCAATAAATATATCCCTCGAATCCGCTTCTCCGCCGTATGAGGACGTGAGTTTCAAAACGCCTTATCCAAAATTTAAAAATCGAGTTTTCTCTATCAATATTTTCTATTGGTGAACATGCAGTGAAAAACCACTATAATCTGTAAAAAAACAAGTTTTGTCGTACATTTCTGGCATTATAAAATCTTGGTTTACAATGAAAACCAATGGACACCGTCAGAGATTTTTAACGATTTCCCAAAATTTGACTTTCTGGAAAAGGCGACTTTTGAAACTCAATTCCTCATATATATATCAGCGAAATTCTATCATTTTTTGCACTGATGGCGGTACGCTGAATACTACCGTAACTAGTCTGCAATTAATTAAAAGGTTCTAGTACTTAAAGTGTTGTTTTATCGGCCTATATAAGACAAAAATTACTATTTGAAAATAGCGATACTTAAAAGTAAAGACCTTACTCGCCATCTATATAAAATAAACTAAGAGAAATATATAAAATAATTATACAGTACAAGTACATTTATACACTATTCTTATCCTTTTCCTTTCACTTCTTTCGCAAGGCTGCTCTCAAATTCAAGCAAATTCGAAAACTTTACATTAAACAAGACACTTTCGGGGACCACCAGAAAACTCGCTTCGGACCTTTTGGGGTCCACGGACCACAGTTTAAGAACAGCTGCTCTAGTTTAAGTGCAGTGGTAATCAGTAAATATCTGGTGAAGCGATGAGCTCGAGGATCGCACTTGCATTTTCGCAGTCATATAACTATTCAGCAGTACGATAGTTTGTTCAGGTGTACAAATTCTTAATACCTAATTATGAATTTTAACCAATTTTAGCAGTTCAGTATTGGATGCAATTGGAATTTAGTGTTGGATTAATAAATTTATTAAATGTAAATATTAGCAGTATTTAATATGAGGATATATGATTATTACAAAGTTTAAACTTGCATAACTCTTCTGGATTAATCAATTTTAGTTATGGGTGTTCAATATCTGTTACACTTTTTCTATAATTTTATCAATTTCTGTAGGTGCCTTGGCCAGAGCAATTCAAAGAAGATTTGCAAGATTTTCATTTGTCGGATGATATTTTTATTTATTTTTGTTTATTGTCTTCATAAAACGCCATCTCACATAAATATGTTAGACTAAAGAAGCTCAAAATCTTTTTGTGTAAGAAGCTTAACATGGAACAGATTCTAGAGCTAAGCTCCAAAAGTATAATGTAGGGTGTCCATAAAAAAAATGTCCCAGTTTTAGTGGTACATTATAACAGTTTAATTTAGACTATTCACCACAAATCATACATCCAATTGAAGGTAAACTAACCTATGTTTTCTTACAAATGTTCAATATATGCACCTTTAGTTATACTGCACACATCCAACCTAAAGTGCAGTTCTCCACACTTCGGTTAGCAAGTAATGGAAGCAATAGCCTCTTCAATTCTGTATTCTGTGTCTCAATTAGAGGTCTGCACGATCCCGGGCCAGCAAAGTGAAGGCGAATTTTCAAACGGGCCTGCAGAATTACAACAATTTTTTCAACGGGCCGGGCCGGTAAAAAAAACTGAACGGGCGTACAGGGTCGGGCCCATAAAAACTTAAGCGCTCCTGCCGGCCAGCTATTAAAACTTAATCGAAGCCGATAAAATACGAGCCACTTTCGATGAAGGTGACTTTCGCGAGAATAATTATAAATGTACGTCACGAGCCGGTGCTAGTTTGACAACATCAATACAGAAATGTAACATATCCAGCGTAGAAATCAGCATCGGACAGTTAAATGGTGTCTAAGCCCGTGCTTAATTTTTTCAGCAGACTCGTGCCGGATGGAGATCAGGCTTTCATTTTTTTTTCTTCATAGTCGAACAAGGCCGGAACTGTACTTTATTGTTCTCAGGAGGTGTAGGGAAGGCAATATGCTTTGTAAAAATATTAATAGCGATAACGAGCGTTTGTTAACGGAATCTTTGGAAATATATCGTAAGGTGGTTCTCAAATTTACTGCTCAACAATGAGAAATTTTCTGACACATTTTCTGACTCATTTTTAACTGCAAAGGCATAAAATTGACAGGCCTGACTATCAAAGGGATTTGGAATCAAACAGCATTTTCCATTTTTTATAAATAAATTACTTATCAAGATATAAGAGATTCTTGTCACGTGACTGCAGATTTTTCTCCTCTCCCATGCTATCACTTCTGGAAATTCGATTCAAAACTTTAACTTTGACAGTATTTTCTCTAACATTTGTTTCCTTTATCAAAAAAGGGATAACGTTATTCGATTACATAGTTTCTGAATAAGAACATCTGCCAATCTTTTGCGTTTCCGAAAAGAAATTAATTCAGAAATGTATCAGAAAATAGCTCCTTTGGATATGAGGAAAGCCTTATTAAATGGCAGAAAAATATTTTTACAAATCTGTTTTTTATTATACTGCTTCAAAAGTTATGTTTTTAACCCTCCATTTTTCTTTTATTCTAAACTACATTAATTTTTTAAAGAACCCTTATTTGAATGTTGAAACTTCTAAGACTCTAAGTAATCATTAATGTTGCAATTGTGTATGTTCTGTCTTGCGAATACATAATACTTTTGAAATATACTGTAAAATTATCCCATAAATATGTATAAAGTATCATTCTTTTAAAAAAATCTTAATTGTATGTTTAGAAAAACCAGAATTTTTTGCAGAAATTGAGTCGGGACTCATTTAATTGATTTTTCCACGGGCCGGACCGTGAACTGTGAAAATATAAACGGGCCGGGCTCGGGCCGAACTTTTAATTTTTTTCATTGGGCCGGGCCGGGCCTGGAAATTCTGGCCCGTGAAGACCTCTTCTCAACTCTGGAAAATCATTAGGTAGCGGCGGAACGCACGCGGGATCTTTTATAAAGCCTCAAAGGAAAAAATCGCATGGCCTTATATCAGGTGAAATCTTCAGCCCAGTAATAACGCCCATTTAGTGCTGCGTTTGTAGTCTTGCCAAACTGTAATAGGTAGAGGTTTCAGGTTGGGTATCGTTCCATGTGGTTTAGACGGTAGAATGTCAGTGCGCTATACTGATGACCCGGGTTCGTATCCCGGCATGGAATCTTTTTCACTAAGTTGGTCTTTGCGCCTTTTAAGCAATTAATTTGAAATTTGAGTTTCATTTGAAATATTGTATGCAAGGCGAATGTTTTTCTCTGGAAAAATTTCCAAGTATCTACTTCCATTGTTCAATTAATTCAATTCTTTTACTTCTAATATTTTCGATTAAGATTGATTTAAAAGAAAAAACAAGAACGAAAAATCATGCGAAAGGGCATTGATTATGGAACACTTTCCAACACATTCAGAAAACTATGTCAAAAATTCACAGTTTACTAAGGTGAAAGATGATGTCTATTTGGAAAACGCATAATGCATTTGAAAACCCAATTTCTGTTATTACCATGAATAGTCGGGAAAATATACAATCTTTTTGTGCAGCCCTGTATATGATCTATTGATATGTATGTATACTGCATAGTATGCTAAAAGTTAGTTTATTTAAAAGCATAGCACAGTTGAAAATTTCCATTCAGCAATTTCCGCCAATAAACGGATGTTGTTGAAAACTTTTGTGCAGCCCTGTATAGGATCTACAGAATTTATACACACCAAGTAACAATTAAAAAATAATTAAATGTGTTCCATGTAGCGAGACATGCCGCGCCACCTATAATTAAAATCGCAGTGACTATTATCTGAAGTGAAGTGAAGTAAGTTGTGGCACTGCAAGTGCAAGAGAGTAGATAACAAAGCAGTACTCGCGCATGCTCTTATGTAAAACTGTTTGAGTTACTCTTTATTTGTGACCTTGAACTGACACTCTAGATCGCTTACAGTTGATACTATTTAGGTTTGTAAGTCGGACATTCTTTTATGGACATCCTGTATAAAATCCAAAGATTAATATTCACTTGCGAGTACGCATCAAATGAGTAGCTACTTTCTATCGATAAATTAATGCAACATGTCATAAACAGATTTAATATTAAAACAATCAATAACATTTTAAAAGCTTTAGTATCCACTAATGATTACAAAATCCGTAACGCTATAAATAACACTCAAGCCAAAGATTCGTCTTTTCCGTAATATATTCATTCACAGTCGATGATTTATCACTCGGAGGAGTTTCGTTTATAACGAAACTGATCCCAGTCCAACAGCTGGATACTGGGATATTGTGGCTGCGACAGATTTCTTAGCATAGCTAACCAAAGAGGTCGGTTGGAAGTCTTGAAGACGAAATATGGCTGTCAGGGAATGTGAAATTAATAGGAATTAATGGAAATAAGTTTCAAATCGAGGCTAAGAAATAAGTTTACATCTTTCCAAAGTATTTTGTCTCTTATGTCACGGATAAATCGATTTAGATTGTAAAAGGAATCTCAGGATCGTCTCAGGAAGCTTCTTAGTCATCTTTTCTGTTTCATATGATTTTTAACATCAATGGTTTTTAAGTTTTTAAAGACCAGTTCATTTTGTAACAGAATATTTTAATAAATTTTATGCACGTTTTTAGTAATCAGTTTTTAATTAAATTGTAAAATATATTTTTCTGCATGCCACTTCTTTCAGATGGAATTTTCTGAAGGTAAGAAAGTTGCATATAAAAAGGGATTTTTTTATTAATTTCAATGATCAAAGAACTTTTAATGATTAGAGCATGTTACAATATATAGTCCAAGAGCTGTTAAACATTTTAGGGAAGGTATTTGAGGCATCCTGAAAATTTGTGCAACACTTCTTCTGTAATGGCTGAATACAAAATCGAATGTCTGGCTGAAGGATCGTGGCCCAAAAACTGTGCCAGACACGTGTCAAGTGCCATTTTTGACTACCCAAAAAAAAGGTATTTGAGGCACGCTGAGATTGAGACAGAATAATATTTATACTTAGAAAAAAATATTTTGAAAACGACAGACACTTTAGTCGGCCCAAAAACTGTGCCAGACACGTGTCAAGTGCCATTTTTTGACTACCCAAAAAAGGTATTTGAGGCACGCTGAGATTGAGGCAGAATAATATTTATGCTTAGAAAAAAATATTTTGAAAATGACAGACACTTTAGTCGGCACAAAAACTGTGCCAGACACGTGTCAAGTGCCTGTCAAGTGCCAAATGGCACTTGACACGTGTCTGGCACAGTTTTTGGGCCACGATCCTTCAGCCAGACATTCGATTTTGTATTCAGGCGTTACAAAAGAAGTGTTGCACAAATTTTCAGGGTGCCTCAAATACCTACTCAAAAATGTTCAACAGCTCTCCTACTAATAGTATGCTTGGAAGGCATATATTAGGTTTACTGGAAAGTTCTGTCCGATAATGTTTTTTCACGCCTACTTTTTAAAAATTCAGATACCTTCATTGGCACTACTGTTTTGAAAGAGTAAAATTCCCATTGTTTTCACATTCCACATTAAGGTGAAAACAATGGGAATTTTACCAGTTCAAAAAAGTTGTGCCAATGAAGGAATCTGAATTTTTTAAAAGTAGGCGTGATATAACACTGTCGGATAGAACTTTTCAGTAGACCTAATATTAATATATTGTTAGCGTTTTGTCCTAGGATCACTTTGAGCTACGTTGATGAAATATCATTTTTGTTTTATTAGAGCAACAGTCGTCTTACTAGATTCATCTTCGAGTATTTTCATACCAATTTTAACAGATTGTATGCAAGCAATTTTTCAAAAATGAGCGCTAAATTTACGTTCACAAATGCCTCTGTAAATTAAAACCTCCTTACAATCAATAAGAAGCAAGCATTCTTGGATTACACCTTCTTTTTTCGTCCGTACAAAATTTCCGGTACCAGTAATAATTTCTTTCCCCAACCCACAAAAACGTACTAGTACGTGTCCCGCATGCAATGTGTTAAAATTCTGAGAAATTCAGAAACATAGTCTCATATCACAAGCGAAACTACTGAGCTGGAATTCTTTTTTCTCGTGTATACTCGTTTATTTATACATTTTTAAAAATCACTCTCGACGAAGATATTGTTGCATAATTTACAGCCATAGTTACTTGTCAGTACATGAATTAATGAAACATGCCATAAACAGATTTAAAGTCCAAACAATCAATCACATTTTAAAACATTAGTTCCCACTAATGATTACAAAATCCATAATGCTATAAATAACGCTTAAGCCAAACATTCGTCTTTTCCTTAATATATTCATTCACATTCGATGATTTATCACTCGAGGAAAGTATCCGCTTGTAACGAAACTGATCCCCGTCCAACAGCTGGATACGGGGATATTGTGGTTAATCATATCCGCATACGACAGAATTTCTGGCACAGCTAACCAAAGATGTCGGCTGGAAGTCTTGAAGACGAAATATGGCTGTCATGGAATGTGAAATTAATGGGATTTTCAAAGCAAGGCTAAGAGATAAGTTTGCATCTTTTGAAAATATTTTGTCTCTTATGTCACAAATAAATAGTTTTAAAAGTAAATATATTTTTACTGGGCAGAATGTCCTTCCGTCGGAATTTAATGTGACCAAAAAAAAAGTGTTATTACTATCTACTTTCAATGATTATTTGAATATGCGTCTTCTATTTTCAATATGCACAAAAAATCATATATTATATATATAATATACTATTAAATACAGGGTGTCTACAAATTGGTTGGGCAAAAAAAAAAAGATTTATTGAATGGAATTGACAGGAAAAAAAATTAAAGTACATATTGTTGTAAGATAGAAAAAATAGTACAAATTTACCATAATCACAAATGTTCGATACGACTTCCTTTCGTTACTCTGCAAATGTACTATCGTTAAATTCGGCCCATCGGTCACAGATTTGTCAGCATGTTTCCGTCGATCCAATTAATTGCACAGCAGATTCTTGATTTTAGTTCAGGAATGGATGCAGGAAGTGGCGGCTTGTGCACTAACTAGAAGATACTAGACTAAACTTTTGAAAATATTTTGTCTCTTATGTCACAAATAAATAGTTTTAAAAGTAAATATATTTTTACTGGGCAGAATGTCCTTCCGTCGGAATTTAATGTGACCAAAAAAAAGTGTTATTACTATCTACTTTCAATGATTATTTGAATATGCGTCTTCTATTTTCAATATGACTTAGTGGCCATTGAATGTAGGCCATGACGTAGTGGCCATTGAATAACACCTCCGTTCGCTAAGCGATAGCGTCAGTTATGATACCTAACGCCATCTATGAATAAACTTCGGCAATATTACTATTAGACTGACTTTCAACTAGTTAATTTCATTTAATATTTCGGAAGTTCTTAACTTACGAAATTGCCCACCTAATTTGTAGACACCCTGTATAGAGGAGAAGGTCCAAATACCGGCTAGGATCCAAATACCGGCTACTAGGTGTTCTGAGAACTGAGCGCAGCGCAGCCTAGCTGTGATAGGCACAGTTTGTAACTTTAATTGAGAGAAGAAAGTTACGAAAATTATGTCGCTGAAGTCTGCGTCATTTACAAGTAGTAAATGCAAAAGTATCGAATCTACGTAATCTGGTACATCAAAAGTTTTCCAGATATGTGTTTCTCATTTTCTAAAATATACTGATCGTATATTGGCTTGAATTGTTGATTAAGTTATTTTCTAGACATATTTAGCTCTCAATTGCCACGCGCACAGTATTGGTATTTTATTATATGAATGTAATACCAGTTTTAACTTAAACATAGCAGTGGTCCGAATACCGGCTACCTAGAGTGGTCTAAATACCGGATAGCCGGTATTTGGACTTCTCTCGGATGCTCTGCTTGAAGGGGAGGAAAATAAATTAATTTAAATAGTTCCATAATTAATAAATTAATTTAAATGGTTCGGAAATAGTCCCCATCCTATTTCGCAATATGAAAAAAGTAACCATGGCCGTAATTCTTCAGGACCGACACTGGTTACCGGATCACTTTCCAAAAAAGAGCTGTTGGATACTACAAAATTGCCTATAATAAATGTGAAGAGAAAGAAAAAAATGACGGAGTAAACCAGGCGAATGAGGCAGAAATTTGATTTTAACCCTCTCACTGTTCAACCCGAGATTTCCTTGGGCATTGTAAAAGTAGCAAAGTTTGCGCAACCTGACATTTCTTCGGGGATGCATTTTTTCCATCTAATTAAACCTCCTTGATTATTCCCACCAGTTATTTTTTTTTATTGTAAATTATGCCTTATTTAATCGGAGCATTTTCCCGGTTAAATTAGACAAAAACTTTTGTTTTGAAAAACCGGTGACAAAAGAATAAAAATTCTTAAAAGACGCTCGTCGCGAAGTGGTTAAATACGCAATTTTTGAAGCTATTTTGATAAAACAATTACGCAGCGAGAGAGCTAAAAAAGTGAAAAAGGAAAATATCCAGCAGAGGAAGATGATAAATTTGTGTCTTCTGCATGGGTGCTTTCTCTGTGGACAAGAATGGGGGAAGAGATTCTGGGTTCGATGTTAAGAATGCGATATGTGGGTTGATAGGGGCTATACCGACGCAGAGAGTGATATTACGCTTTCGATTTTTTCAAATAAAATAATTCTCATTTCAATCAGCAAACTTTTTTTTTTGTTTTACACGTTAAAAAACAAAATAAGAAACATAATGGGAAAAAGACTGTGAGAGATAGTCGTAAAGAATTTTAGAAATTTGACAAAAATACTTTTTTATTAAAAATTGCGCATTTTTTCTGTGCATAAGAAATGTTATTAATCAATACCATTTATTAAAATAATATTCTTATTGCTTAATAATTGTCATTAGCTCTATTTGTGTGATCTTTTGGAAAAAAAAAAAACTTAGGTAGCCGGTATTTAGACCCCTTTTAAAAACTCAAAATTTGAAAACATTCGGAATTTTGCTTCTTATAAACAGAAAACGCCTTTTAAACTGATTTTTTTTCTCTAAACAGGTATAAGACGTGTCAAGGTACCCTGTTGTCACTTTTTATTTTATTAATTTTGAAAATTGTATGATCTATATTGAAACAAAAGTGGTAGCCGGTATTTGGTTGGTTGGTTGTATTTATGACGGCCAATTATCTGCACGAGGGATATAGGCCCGCCGGTATTTGGACCTTTTCCTCTAATAATTTAAAAAATAGCATTAGTGTTTATAAAATAATTTATAAATAGAGCGAAAAAAGGTTTTGTTTAACGTGTCATTTCCAGGGCCTGACTTATACAGGGGCATGTGTGGCAGATGGCCTGGGCCCCCCTTTTTTAAAAAAAACTTTTATATTTATTTATAATTAAACTTTAATGGGGCTGCAATCTATGTAATGATTTAATAGTTATAAATTAACAATTTTGATTTATTAATTAAAGGATAAAGTACTTTAAAAGAGATATTAAACGACACCCTCTGTGCGATCTGCAATCACATTTACACACTTGTTTTTTAGATGGGGTCTTTTCCTTCGGGAAATTTTTCGTCTGTTCTTTTTCGAATTAATGGAACTTTCTTTTTCTTTTCTTTTTTTTTTTTTTTTTTTTTTTTTTACTTTTTATTTTTTTCTGTTATAATTTTAAACTTTTAAGAATCTTAAATATCCTTTCATTTCTACTTTTTATTTTAGTCATAATTTTTAATTTTTCTTAATTTTAAGTGGTTTAACCACATCTAAACACTTTTCTTATTATGGCTACCTAATGCCTCAGTAAGTTGAACTACCTATAATCTGGATGTTAAGTTGGTCCGCAACCAGATAGTCCACAAAACTACTTACATTGTTTCAAATGAAAATCAAATTTCAAATTAATTGCTTAAAAGGCGCAAAGGCCAACTTAGTGAAAGAAATTCCTTGCCGTGATACGAACTCGGGCCATCAGTACAGCGTACTGACATTCTACCGACTAAACCACATGGAACGATACCCAGCCTGGAACCGTCCACTATTACAGGTTGGCAAGGGTACAAACGCAGCACAATATGGAATATTTTTTTATAGTTTCGTGTTTGCCTCATGTCGGTGGCTCACGGAAAAATATTCCATCATGTGCTGCGTTTGTAGCCTTGCCAACCTGTAATAGGTAGAAGTTTCAGGCTGGGTATCCTTCCATGTGGTTTAGACGGTAGAATGTCAGTGCGCTATACTGATGACCCGGGTTCGTATCCCGGCATGGAATCTTTTTCACTAAGTTCGCCTTTGCGCCTTTTAAGCAATTAATTTGAAATTTGAGTTTCATTTGAAATATTGTATGCAAGGCGAATGTTTTTCTCCGGAAAAATTTCCATTGTTCAATTAATTCAATTCTTTTACTTCTAATATTTTCGATTTAGATTGATTTAAAAGAAAAAACAAGGACGAAAAATCATGCGTACGGCATTGATTATGGAACACTTTCAAACACATTTAGAAAACTATGTCAAAAATTCACAATGTACTAAGGTGAAAGATGATGTCTATTTGGAAAACGCATAATTCCTTTGAAAACTTAATTTTTGTTATTACCATGAATAGTCGGGAAAATATACAATATTTTTTGCAGCCCTGTATAGGGTCTATTGATATCTATGTATACTACATAGTATGCTAAAAGTTAGTTTATTTAAAAGCATAGCACAGTTGAAAATTTCCATTCTGCAATTTCCGCCAATAAAAGGATGTTGTTGAAAACTTTTGTGCAGCCCTGTATAGGATCTACAGAATTTATACACACCAAGTAACAATTAAAAAATAATTAAATATGTTCCATGTAGCTAGACATGCCGCGCCACCTATAATTAAAATCGCAGTGACTGTTATCTGAAGGGAAGTGAAGTAAGTTTTGAGTATTGTGTTGAGATGTGAGTATTCAAATAAGCGGCTGTGCGCTGCTTTTGTATTAATAAAGTGATGTTAAAATTACCTGCGCCTTGGAAATAATTTGAGTTATAGTGTCAGTTTATTCAAAATTTACAAACGCATATCACAACTAAAAACGCACTTCCGGTAATTATTTTTCGTAGGCTTCAATAGTTCAATTATTGCTCATTTTCTTCTGTAGCCAAATTATTTTGGGTGTCCCTGTAAATGAACGATAAATTCTATGCTCACTATCACCATGCTCTATAGTAAGTACAAGAAACTTTTAGTACACTTCAGTGATAAATATCAATTTCAATATGTTTAAAATAGTGTAATAGCATTAAAATACACCGCAAACGACCCCCTCCCCCCTAGACCGTAATGTAATGGATTTCTTTGGAGTGTCCCTGTAAAGGAACCGTAAAAGCTACACACTTCATTTTCAATACCGAACATGCCATAGTGATACCCAATAACATACATCCATTTCATGGCAATCGGACTATATTTACGCGAGTTAGAGCACGGACAGACGGATAGACAAAGCGAATTTATAAAACACTTTTCAACTATGTTGGAAAGTGTTAAAAACTAGAAAGTTGACAGTCATGTTTCTGCGCATTCCCAAATTATCCATTCAAATATTTTTCATCTGTATCAGAATAAAAGAAAGTCTGGTTGCTGCACATCTCCGAGTTATTTCAAGGGATTATTCTTCGTTCAGGTAAAATCATTCATTACAGCTGTATTTGAATGATTTTCTGTTTTAATTATTTCGGACGATTATTTCTCGTTTGTTGAAAATTATTCGCATTTGTTGTATCTGAATGATTTTCTGTTTCGCAGGGATTATTTCTGGTACGAGTGAATGACTCGTTTCTCATACGAATGACGGAATTATGACTAAATAAAAGTACAGTCGGACCTCTATTTAACGAAGTCGCTAAATCCCGAAAAAAAGTTCGTTATATGGAAAATTCGTTAAATAGAGAGTCACCTTTTAAAATACTTTAAGCTACATAAAACATATTTTAAACCCATAAACACTAAATATAATTTTAAAAAAGTAATTAATCATACTCTTTGTATAAATTATATCTATTTGTTTTATATATTTTACCCTTCAAAAAGAAACTTGCAAGGGAAATAAGAATGAAACAAAACATTGTCTGAAAATACATTGTATTTTCAGTTAAAAAAAGTAATTTTACATTACAATCACGATTTTTTATTATGGTCGATAAGCTGTTTGGAGGAATACCAAATTTTAAAGCAATATTCTTTTTCTTTTATCCTATCTTTTATCCTATACGCTTTTATCCACCACATCAAGATTTTTTTTCTTTTAAGCCAAGCACTTTCTCTCTGACATTTTCGAGCTAAAAGAACCGAAATTACCAGCACGACTGAATGATCTAGAAAACGACAGACTCTAGTTAAAGGACACGAAGCAGACACTTCTTGGATGAAAAGCAAATAATCACAGCGATTTTACTGCTATCGGTGAGTTAGGTGCTGGTAAGACCTGTTCATGGTCATTGATCATCATAAAATGTGTTAAAAGAAAGAATAAGTTTGAAATGTCCAGCAATATTTTGACAAATAGGGAGAAAAAAAATTTTTAATTCTAAGAAAAAGTTCGTTAAATAGAGAATGCACTTCGCTATTTGGAGGTTATTTTACGAAGAAATTCGCG
The DNA here is from genome assembly GCA_963932465.1 of Maratus speciosus. Taxonomy (NCBI): domain Eukaryota; kingdom Metazoa; phylum Arthropoda; class Arachnida; order Araneae; family Salticidae; genus Maratus; species Maratus speciosus. The sequence goes on along the minus strand of OZ010792.1, from coordinate 273,977,508 downwards.
AAATGCTCTTGGTCCCAAGGAAAAGTTCGTAAAATGGAGAAATTCGCAAAATAGAGGTTCGTTAAATAGAGGTTCGACTGTAGTATATTTTGAATAATTTACCGGATATTTCTCAAATGCCTCATTGTTAGGTAGATTTCGTATGAAATACTACCTATTGGGATCGTTCCTATGTTGGAATTTCTGAAAAATTTTTGCAGATCTACACCGATTATGACTCCTAGAACCCAAAACCACCCTCAGTAAAAAACTTTATATAAATATATCTATCTGTCTATCTATTTATCTATCTATCTATGTATCTATCTATCTATCTATATATATATATCACTTTCTTCTGGACACGATAACTTTCGTAATTCTGCACCAATCTCTTCCAAACTGATACATAAAATCAAAGGGCATAAAATCTCAGTCAAGTTCGTTAATGGGCAAAATCGGACCAAGGGGATGGAAATAGGGAGGGGTTTTGTGAAAACCGAAACCCCCCCCATAACTTCTTAATTTTTGTACATATCAAATCAGTTTAAAGATTTTATTACTTCTAAAAATAGGGCCAAAGTTTTATGTATCACAGATTTTTGATAAAGTTAAAAATGGGCTCAAGGGGCGCAAAAAATAGTGCTTTTGGGAGAAAAAAATTCATAACTTCGTCAATTCTCAAGATATCAATTCCAATTAATTTTATTATAAATCTCCTTAATATTATCTACAACTTTCATATTCACAAGTTTTTGATAGGACAAATTCGTACTGCAAAAAAAAATTAAAAACGAAAACAAAAAGGGGGTTTGAAGAAGTAAAAAATCCATAACTCCGTCAATTCAAAAGATATAAAATCCCCATGAATTTATCATGTATCTTCTTAATATTGTCTACAACATCTATATAGACAAGTTTTTGATAGGACCAATTCTTACAGCAAAAACAAATTAAAAATACATAACGGTTGAAGATAAAAATCATCTAAGTAAGGGTGTATTCAAATCCAAACTGCGTATTTTCTGACTCATTTTACAATTCATTTTTGCTCTCAAAGGCTTCCAATTGGTACGTTTTCTTACTCAGAAACTATATAATGTACCGTAATGGTCGATTTTTTGATAGAGGCAGAATATACTTAAAAAAATGCTGTTAAAGTGGTCATTTTGAACCGAATTTCCCGAAGCGGATTGTGTTGGAAAAATCATTGCATTAAGGATCCACTCAAATCCAAACTGCTTATTTTCTGACTCATTTTTAAATTCATTTTTGCTCTCAAACGCATTTAATTGGTATATTTGCTTATTCAGAAACTATATAATGTACCGCAATGATCGATTTTTTGATAGAGGCAGAATATATTTCAAAAAATTATGTCAAAGTGGGCATTTTGAACGGAATTTCCCGAAGCAATTGTGTTATCACTTTCTTCTGGACACGATAACTTCCGCAATTCTGCACAAATCTCTTCCAAACTGATACATAAAATCAAGGGACATAAAATCTCAGTCAAGTTCGTTAATGGGCAAAAGCGGACAAAGGGGATGGAAATAGGGAGGGGTTTTGTGAAAACTGAAAAAAACCCATAACTTCTTAATTTTTGTACATATCAAATCACTTTAAAGTTTTTATTACTTCTAAAAATAGGACCAAAAATTTATGTATCACAGGTTTTTGATAAAATTAAAAATGGACTCAAGGGGCGCAAAAAATAGGGTTTTTGTTGAGAAAAAAATTCCTAACTTCGTCAGTTCTCAATATATCAAATCCATTTAATTTTATTATACATCTCCTTAATAATATCTACAACTTTTATATTCACAAGTTTTTGATAGGACCAATTCGTACTGCAAGAAAAAAAAAACGAAAACAAAAAAGGGGGGTTGAAGAAGAAAAATTTTCATAACTCCGTCAATTCACAAGATATAAAATCTCCATGAATTTATCATATATCTTCTTAATATTGTCTTCAACATTTATATAGACAAGTTTTTGATTGGGCCAATTCTTAAAGCAAAAACAAATTAAAAATACATAGCGGTTGATGAAAAAAATCATCTTATTAAGGGTGCATTCAAATCCAAACTATCTATTTTCTTACTCATTTTTAAATTCATTTTTGCTCTCAAACGCATCCAATTGCTAGATTCTCTTATTCAGAAACTATATAATGTACAGTAATGATCATTTTTTGATAGAGGCATAATATATATCAAAAAATGATGTCAAAGTGGGCATTTTGAACAGAATTTCCCGAAGCGATTGTGTTAGAAACGAAAAATATTGCCCTACTGAGAAAATAATTGTTTATTAATCAAGTTTTAATTAATTGAAAGAAAAATAAAAACACGGGTCGCTTATAAATCTTTTAAAAAATCACGTCAGCATGTTTCATATTTTTTTTTTTTTTTAAATTAATCTGAAAATGTGCCAGAAAATTTCGAGTTGTTGAGTATGGAATTTTTTTTTTTTTAATATCGCCTTAACATGATTCTCATAAAACCAGCTATTTTATAAAAAGGAAATAAAAACTCGTCAAAAGCAGACAGATAAAACTGTTAAAGTGGATTTATATCTAATCATGATTTAGTTTTTGTTGGTGAAATTAGTATACTTAACTTCGAAATCTACCTCTGCCTGTAAGCCGGGCCGGCAGGTGTTTTTTTTTAGTTTGGGTTGGCTCTGGTTTGTAACTATTTATGAAAAATATATCAAAAAATTTTGCACAATTCGTGTAATGTAGAAAATTAATGTTTAGAAGTTTAGAAGTAAGTTGTTTATAAGTTAACAATTTATTAATACAACAAAGTCCCTGACGGCTCGGCCTAAGGAGGAGGTAGATTTCGAAGTTAAGCACTAATTTCACCAACAAAACCTAAATCAAGATTACAGACAAACCCAGTTTCTTCACTAAAATTGAGCTCAAGGGACCTAACGTTTCTGAAAATTGTAATATACACGAATACAAACACGCACATATATGGAATAGGTTTAAAACTGCGAATACAAATTCAGAGAGCCTCAAAATGTTAAAATATGTTAATATTTTCATAGTCTAGTTTTTGACCTCTTTTAATAGGTTTATCAAACTCACATGAGCTTACATATTCACCTGCTGACGTCCATTATATTTCCAATAGTGACGTAATATAATATATATTTTTTAATTCGTCAAACTATTTATGTCATTTTCAGTTTTCACGTGGAAATCTTGCTTTTGAAAACTTATGACGTAATATTCAATTTTTTTTTTCCATTTGTCAAACTATTTATTTCATTTTTAATTTTCACGTGGAAATCTTGCAATAGAAAAGTAACTGTTGTGGTGAGAATTTTATTGTTTTTTTTTTTTCGAATTGTTGACAACTGCCATAAAGAAAAATGTTAATTTTTCGAATATCTTTTCTGAAGAGCTGGTTTTATCCGAATCATGTTAAGGCGGTATTCAAAATTTTTAACACTCCCCATTTCCACCCTTGGGCCGATTTTGCCCATTTGAAATCCCCGCCGAGATATTAGCCATCTCAAAGTTTTTGGCGAGTTTGAAGACGATCCGTGCATCATTGCGACTTTTATCGTGCAGACAAAATTTAGTATATACATACATGTAATATATATATATAAACCCAAAATAGCTAAAGAATATGAATTTGGGGCAACCACACCCATAAAATAGAGAAATAAACTATTAAACAACAATTAATATACATATATAGAAAGTGATAAAGTTTTGAACTGGAGGAGGTTTTGGGTTCTAGGAGTTATGATCGGTGTAGATCTGCAAAAAATTTTCAGAAATTTCAACATAGGAGAGAATGTAATAGATAGTATTTCTTACGAAATCTACCTAAAATTGCTCCTTTCTTTTAGTGAATTATTTATTAAATTTTTCTCTAGTTTGAATCAATCACTTTCTAATTTAACCAGCCATATCTACGAATCATGTGGTAGTGAATCCATCATTTATACTATTTTCATGTCAAAATCCCATTTTCTATGCACATACGAAACGCACAACACTAAAGCTTTTCAAATAGCATACTGACTGTTCATTAAAATACATTGTTTTAATTAAAATTGCAGTTAATTAAAAATTAATGAAAATACGCATCTCAAAGATTGCAATGCGAAAATCTCACGCATAAGTTTATTGGTATTTAATAATACTATCTATACTATTAAAATCTGTGCGCGTATGTTTGTAACCACAAAAACTCGGAAACCAAAGGGCGCAAAGCTACGAAATTTTGCACACGGGTTGCTGGTAGGAAGCCCATAAACGATTGGGGCAAAAAATTCGAAAATTTTAAATAGATTTTTTTTCTGTTTTATTTTATATTTTTGACGAATTTTTGCCTTTTTTTATATTCAATCCGTAATCGCGCGAGTTCAAATCAGTTCTAAATGTTTACTGCAATGTGAGATATACATATTACGTACACCACGTTACAATAGTAAGAAGTTGTAGCGGTTATTACGATAATACTTTTACTTCGCATGCAAATAATTAGAGATTATTTAATTGCGCTTAATAATTACCTTATTTTAAAAATAAAGAAAACTTTTTATCACGAACATCAACAAAACATTTTATTCTATTTATTCCCTTATTCCAAAGATATCATTTCATAACGTCTGCTGCCATAGCAACATAATAAATTAAATTTCATTAAAAAAATGCACAGTAGTAGAAAAATATTTTTCGAGATATACTTATTACCTACGCCACGCTTAAATGAACGATATGTTTCGGCACCAGAGGCAATGTGGCGACTTCTTGAGAAGCCCGTGCAGGACAAGTCCCATGTTATTATTAGATTTCCGGTGCATCTACAAGACATGCAATCTGTGTATTTTAGGGAAGCGGAGAAACGTGAAGCTTTTGAAAGAGCAAGAAATAAAGGCACCATGCTCACTGCTTGGTTTCTACTTAAGAGTTCTGATCCTTCAGCAAACATCTATCTCTATACAGAGATTCCAAAGCACTTTATATGGAAAGGCAATCTGTGGCAAAGGCGTGTTACATTAGGTAACTTCATAGTACCAAGATGTATTCATTAAGCCCAAAGGATATTGAGCGATTCCATCTTCGTATGCTGCTTTGTCATGTTCCCAGTGCCAAGTGTTTCGAGGAGTTAAGGACGTATGAGAATACTGTCCATGAAACAATCAAGGGTGCATGTCGTGTTAGAAATTTATTAGAAGATGATGATGAATGGTAATATTGTTTAACTGAAGTGTGTGATTTTGAAATTCCACACAAACTGAGACAACTGTTTTCGTTCATATGTGTCTTTGGCAATTCAAATTTACCGATTCAATTATGGGAACAGTTTAAGTCAGAACTCTCAGAAGATTTTGCTCGCCATCTGGAAGACAGGAGAGTAGAGACAAAGCCCTTAAAGACATAGCCAATAATCTACGCATACACAACGTGACACTTCAGAACCTTGAATTACCTGAACCCTCAAACCTGGAGAACTCTGTGGAATGCGATGTCTATGATTTACAAGAAGAAAGAGCAGAGGGGAAACGATTGTTAAACATGCTAAATCCAGAACAACGTATAATTTTTGATGCTGTTATTGAAAGTATTCAAAATTATTATGCTACTGTCGCTAAGGTTTTCTTTGTTAATGCTTTTGCGGGATCAAGAAAAACCTTCCTATTCAATACTTTGCTGCATTACGTCAGAGGAATGGGACATACTGCTATTCCCGTTGCATGGACAGGCATCGCATCGATACTGTTGCAAGCTGGAAGAACTGCACATTCTCAGTTTAAAATACCAGTCCCCATATTGGATAATTCAGCTTCAAAAATTCGGCAAAATATATCTGAAGGAAGATTACTCAAAATGGCTAAGCTCATTATAAAGGATGAATGTACTATGACACCTATTCATGCTTTGAATGCTGTTTATAGACTTCTGCGAGATTTGGATGGCAGTGATGTCCCATTTTCGGGCAAAATGTTTATTCTTGGAGGTGACTGGAGGCAGGTTTTACCTGTGATTATACATGCAAACAAAACACTCATTTTTGAAAGTTGTATCAAGAATTCTTCTCTCTGGCCAACATTTTGACAGTTCGATCTGGTTACAAATATGCGAACGGAGCTGGGGGAACTTGATTTCGTAGAATGGCTCCTTCGCCTGGGGGATGGTCGGTTGACTAATGATTATGGATGATTATGATAACTCGGAGAAGATATTATTGAAATACTTCCAGAATGTTTAGTGCAGTATTCTATAGTGGATGATATTTTTGGCTCGCCTGACATTGATCTTGATCATCTTTCGGAAAGAGGCATTTTGTGTCCCAAGAATGAGGATTCTTTGAGATTGAATGAGGACTCTTTGAGATTGAATGAGGACTCTTTGAGATTGAATGAAGAAGTTTTACGAAAAGTACCTGGAGAAGTCAAAACTTATTTTAGTGCTGATACAATACTTTGTGATGATCAAGAAGAACAAAACAATTTGCAAATGGATTTCATCAATAGTTTAATACCTTCTGGAATGCGTCCACGTCAGTTAAATCTTAAAGTTGGCTTTAATGTTATGTTGCTTAGAAACATGAATCCGTCCAGTGGTCTCTGTAATGGAACATGTTTAATAGTCAGAAGGTTGTGGCAAAATGTTATAGATGCAGAAGTTTTGACAGGACATAGGAGAGGCACACGTGTTTTCATACCGAGGATCCTGCTTACACCGTCGGATACCAGTTTACCTTTCCAGTTACGCGCCGTCAGTTTCCACTTAGGATCGCCTTTGCTATGACTATGAATAAATCTCAGGGTCAAACCTTGAAAAAACGTGGAATCTATTTGCCTCATTCATATTTTTTACATGGGATGTTGTATGCAGCCTTTTCAAGAGCAACTTCTAGAGGATGTGTACGTGTTTGGGTCAAGGACGGACCAAGACAAGGAAAACTTTTTTCACAGTCTCATAAGGCATTTACACAAAACATTGTCTTCCGTGAAGATTTATCTTAAGTTGCAACTATTTTGCTGTATTCTAAAAAACAAATAAACAAACAAAAACGAGTCTACTGCACTTTACCTCGTGGATGACGTGGAAAACAATGCAAAGTTGTTTTTTTATTTTAAAAGAAAATTTTTCAATTTTTTCAATTTTTTCAGGTTTTTTTGCAATGACGATGTACATTTCATTCTTTCTTACAAATCTGTGTTTGGTTGTGTAAATATCGACTTTATAACTGATTTCCTAAACTTTAATTTGGTTGTGAAAATACTCACTAAGAAAACGAGTCTACCGCAATTATTGGTGACGTGGAAAACAGTGTAAAGATTTTTCCTTCTATATATAAAAAATCCCTGCCGGCCCCGGCCTACAGGCAGAGGTAGATTTCGATGTCAAATATACTAATTTCACAAACAAAAACTAAATCATGATTAGAGATAAATCCATTTTAACCATTTTATCTGGCCGCTTTTGACGAGTTTTTATTTCATTTTTATATAATAGCTGGTTTTATCAGAATCATGTTAGGGCGGTATTCAAAAAAATACTTTTCCATGCTCAACAACTCGAAATTTTCTGGCATAATTCCAGATTTATTTTTAATTTTAAAAAAAATATGAAACTTGCTGACGTGATTTTTGAAGAGATTTATAAGCGACCTGTGTTTTTATTTTTTGTTCAATTAATTAAAACTTGATATATAAAAAATTATTTTCTCAGAAGGACAATATTTTTCGTTTCTAACACAATTGCTTCGGGAAATTCCGTTCAAAATGCCCATTTTGACATTCTTTTTTGAAATATATTCTGCCTCTATCAAAAAATCGATCATTATGGTACATTATATAGTTTCTGAATAAGCCAATCTATCACTTAAATGCGTTTGAAAGCAAAAATGAATTTAAAAATGAGTCAGAAAATAAGCAGTTTGGATTTTAGTGCATCCTTAATACAATTTTTCCAACACAATCCGCTTCGGTATATTTGGTTCAAAATGCCCTTTTTAACAGCATTTTTAAAAATACATTCTGCTTCTATCAAAACATCGACCATTACGGTACATTATATAGTTTCTGAGTAAGAAAACGTACCAATTGCAAGCCTTTGAGAGCAAAAATGAATTGTAAAATGAGTTAGAAAATAAGCAGTTTGGATTTGAATACACCCTTACTAAGATGATTTTTTTTCTTCAACCGCTATGTATTTTTAATTTGTTTCTGCTGTAAGAATTGGTCCTATCCAAAACTTGTCTATATAGATTTTGTAGACAATATTAAGAAGATATATGATAAATTCATGGGGATTTTATATCTTTTGAATTGACGGAGTTATGGATTTTTTTCTTCTTCAAACCCCCTTTTTGTTTTCGTTTTTATTTTATTTTTTTTTTTTGCGGTACGATGTGGTCCTATCAAAAACTTGTGAATATAAAAGTTGTAGATAATGTTAAGGAGATTTATAATAAAATTAATTGGATTTGATATCTTGAGAATTGACGAAGTTATGAATTTTTTTCTCCCAAAAACCCTATTTTTTGCGCCCCTTGAGCCCATTTTTAACTTTATCAAAAATCTGTGATACATAAATTTTTGGCCCTATTTTTAGAAGTAATAAAAACTTTAAACTGATTTGATATGTACGAAAATTAAGAAGTTATGGGGGGTTTTCTGTTTTCACAAAACTTCTCCCTAGTTCCATCCCCTTGATCCGATTTTGCCCATTAACGAACTTGATAGAGATTTTATGCCCATTGATTTTATGTATCAGTTTGGAAGAGATTGGTGCAGAATTACGAAAGTTATCGTGTCCAGAAGAAAGTGATATAGATAGATAGATAGATAGATAAAGTTTTTTACTGGCGTTGGTTTTGGGTTCCAAGGGTCATGATCGGTGTAGATCTGCAAAAATTTTTCAGAAATTCCAACATAGGAACGATCCCAATAGGTAGTATTTCATACGAAATCTACCTTAAAAAAAGAACGATTTGGAAATGGACCAATAAAATTCTGCGTAGATCTTCTGGTACTCTTCTAGATCAGCATCCATATTTCTTGTGACTAGGGGCGTTTCTTCGTTAATATTAAGAAAACTGTTTCATACAAAAATATAAAAATTGGTGCTATTATAGAGAAATGTTTGATAAACACGCTGATGCAGAGAGTTTTTAAATCGAATAATTATTTTAAGATATATTTAACGTCAAATTTGGTCAAAATCGTTTCATTAAAAAAATTTATATGAGCAAAAACTATACATAGGAATTTAAACATTTTTACATCATTTAATACATTATAAGTTCCCGGTGTGCAGACTGCATTTAATTTTTTAATTTGACTCATATTTTGAGGATTTATCTCCATTTTAAATTCAAATTTTCAGTATTTCGAGAGATATTTTTTACATATTTTAGAAAAGGCCATTATTTTAAACTGTTGCCAATTTTAAAAACATCACAATGAATGATATTTCCTTCAAATTAAAAATTTGTTTACACGTGGCTATTATAATCAGAAAAAACTTTCAAATGAGAATTAAGTGATTAAGTGTTAAAAAAACAGGAAAATATTGAAAATTACGTCATAAAAACTATAGTTACACATGAATTTTAAAAGAGAGAGAACTTTTTTTAAATAATAAATTCATTATTATGCATGAAATGTCTCGAATGGAGGAAATTTACGTCATATTTAAAAAGGCCAAATAATTGACAGTTGTCAAAACAGTTTAAATTAAAAAATATATTTGCGCGAGATATTTATTTCATATTTTGAGATAATATTTTCATCTATTATCGTGAATTCTAAGACAGCGCAAATAATATTTCCTTTCTAACAACAAAAGTATTTTCATGTGAATGTTAAAAAGAGAAAGAAAACTTTGGTGAAAATTACGTCAGACATAAAACGATACATTTCAAATGTGTTATTTAAAAGAACTTTCTTATAGAGCTGTTAAAAAACCGAGAGACAAAGACTTTGTTTACTTAATTCATTTTACATTGGCTTATTTTCAAATTTTTAACTAATTTTTTTTTTTAATCAAAGACGAAAACAGCCATTGTAACCCTTAACAAACGCTGATTTCGCCTTAAAAATCTCCAGTCAAAGAAATGTGAATGAAAACCCGTTTACAGGGAGATCGCCACTGTTTTTTAAAATTATAATTCAATCTTTTTAAAGCCGATGAAATTAGCCTGCTTTTAGAATCTGGGGTGTCGGAACAGGGGTTGGCGAGCGTAGCTCGCAGGAGGCGGAGCCCCCTAGTCATTTTAAAATAATTTTTTTTCCATTTTTTTTACAGTCACGATGTAAATTTCATTTTTTCTTACAAATGGTTGTTTGGTTGTGTAAATATTGACTTTATAAACTGATTTTTATATTCCCAACTTTAATTTGTTTGTGTAAATACTTACTTTTATTGATTTTTAATACATACCTGATTTTTTGTGTGCATACATATTTCATATTGGTTGTGTAATTACTGATTTTAACAGATATAACACATTTTTATATTCATAAACTTAAATTTGGTTGTACCGATTTTTATTTTTAATTTTAGTTTTAGAATTAAATTCATGAACACCATTCCGTAGAACGGGTTAAACAGCTAGTAATGGAAAATATAATGTGAAACACTTTTAATAAATAAAAATAAAATCCTTCATATCTGCAAATTTTTCTTACTCGCCAGAGTGCTTAGACAGGAAAAGAATTTACAACTTTCAGTTCTCCATAATTAGTTCTTTAGTTTTATTTTTAAATTTTTATAGCAGTCACTTTGGTGCAAAAATGCAATTTGCGTACAAGCCAGTTTTGCTACTGTTTTATGTATTTATTTATTTGTTCGTTGTGTTCCTTAATACTTTTAATTTTAAATATTTATAAAGCCCAAACTCATTTTCTCTTACTTTTTTTTCTGTTAGTTATATTGGGAAACAATGTTGTGCCAATATTGGATTAATTGGAAATATTTTCAATGAAATACCAATATTGGTTAATTATTGACTTTACATTGGAAATATTTGGAATGAACTGCCAATACTAACTACTATATGCTATAAATACCAGAATATTGGGATGAAAATTTCCCTTTTATTAAGTAAGTGAACAAAAGCATTTTTGTATTTCGAAATTTGTTTGTAAATTCTGGTGCCATTCACTGATTTCAACATTTTACGAATAGACGTGCCTTGTCCGTGAAAGGGTTAAACGCATATTAAATTATATATTTATTATTCTCCCGTATTTATTATTTTAAAGTTTCCTTTCCCTTTTAATATTCACGTGTAAATACAATTTTCAGGACATAATTTTCAATATTTTCCTGTCTTTAACACGTACTCATTTAATAGTAATTTTAAAGTTTTTTTTCTGTTTTTAATAGTCACGTGAAAATAAATTTTTAATCGTTAGGAAATATTATTCTTTGCGTTGTTTTTAAAATTGAAAACAATCTCTATAATAATAGCCTAAGTCATGTGACTATCATCAACAGCTCCAGGCGGATCCCTTCGCTTTTTATATTCCAGGCGGCCATTTTGGTACTTTAATGTTAGCCAACCACAGGTGTGATAAGTCGCCGAATATTATTCTATCCCCATTATTTCGTTTATATTATATGATAGTCCAAGTCATGTAACTGCCATAAACAACGGGCTGATTCCTTCGCTTTTCATAAGAAAGGTTTCCATTTTGATTAAAGAATCAAAATTATTTTTTCGAATAAAACTACATAAAAGTTGCCATGACCACAAAGAATTCCTGGTACTTTTATGTTAGCCGGGTGAAAATCTCGCCAATAGCTTTTTTTTTAACTCGCCAGTTAGCATTTTTTTATTTTTCGAGTGGTAAATTAAAGCGGTGCTACTTGGTCATCCCATCGACCAAAAATCTGTCGCCAAACTATAAGATTAAATGTCAATAATGGTTGATCGTAAATGTCACATTCACTTGACTTTAAGGAAGTTACACATGTTCACGCCATCAAGTGATTTTTATTTCGACGTTTTATTTGTATTTTTATTAATGTTATACTAATTTGTTTGTTCTTTTGTTATTTAAAATAAAAAAAAATATGTCAATTTGTATAATTTGGCTATTTATATAATTTGGCGAAATTGGTCGACGGGAGAAGTAATAACATTAAAACATTGCTTTGAAGTGCAAATTAAATCTCATGATTTGTTGCATTGTCACATACGCACCGGGTTTGGCGTGATTTTTTTTTTCACGACAATTTGGCGAAAACCTCGTTTTCAAATACCTGTTACATATGTACTTTTAAATTATTTTCTGTTATTTTTAAAAGTGAAATAACAATAAATAAAAAAAAATAATTAATAACTATAGAACAAAACAATTTATAACATTTTTTGTAAATAAAAATAAAATAAATTCAAATAAACGTTTATTAATAAGTAAGCAACAATAGCCGAGTTACCATGTCAGGGAAAATAACGCTATTTTGGCGCCAATTAGGTACCCCGTTGCGTATACATCTGTGTCTAATATTTTTCTTTTCGTTTCGTTTAAAAAAAAAGAATGAAGTAAAAGCCATTTATTTTAAAGGTTTCAATTTTAAATGAAAGTTTTGTATTAAATAAAATGATAATGAAATACAAATTGAATTCTGAATGAAAGTAACATGATGCATTTCTTAGCATACATTTAAGGGAGGCAAAACTCGTCGCCAAATTAATCTAAAATAACCTTTTCTAAAATATGAAAAAAAAATATCTGTTACGATTAAAATTTGAGTTGCCATCATAAAAAAAAAATTTTTTAAATTAGAAAAAAAATTAATATTTCGAAAACTAATTATAATTTTAAAATTCTAATACCAGTTTGAGATCTGTGGATCAATACGGATTTTTGGTGTTAATTTCATCGTAAAGTATACCATATTTTAGGAGAAATCGCCGTGAAACGTAATCAGTTGTTTAATCAGTCGTTTCATAGAATCGTTACATAAATTCGTTTCAATTCGATTCATTAGGATTTTATATATATAGGGTAGATATATAGGGTAGATTTAAACAATATTAGCAAAGATATAACCAATACAAATAGCATTGGCCAAATATTGTTTCACTACTAGAAAAACACGGGGTGGATAGAAAGTTCATGTAAATTTTAAAAATATATAAAATGAAGAACAAAAAATTGGTACAGAAATGTTATTTGCTTATTAAAAGCATAGTCAAATGCGGTATTTTTTTTTTTTTTTTTTTTTCTCAGAGAAAAGAAAAATAGTTGTTCAGTATAACCTCGAAAGTCCGGCGTCGTCGGGACCGAGGCTAGGCCGGATTTTTGAAAATTCCGGATTTCTGAAAGAATATCAAAAGTACTTCCGATATTCTTAAAGATTATATTCATAGCCAAGTGATATTTATGCGAGAAAATTAAATATTTAAAAAAAACTTACTTTAATTGATATTTTCTATGTTACAAAAAAAATCTAATAAACAGTGAAGTCATTTCTTATTGTATATTTGCGAAACATCGATGTCAATTTTAATTGCTTCAATTTTTTTCGGCTGTTCTTTAACAAGTTTTTCTTGGATTTTATACAAGTGAATAATACCAATTTCGGAAGTACAGTCTTGTTTCTCCAAAGCAGATAATAATTTTCCCGTCAAATTTATGTTTTTTATTTCAGTCACACCTTTTCTTCAGCTGGCTTCTTGACCTCGTTCCTCAGAGCTGCAACCGGCGTTATCGGCGGTTCTATTTAGCTCAGCGTCAGCAATCTCGCTGCCAGTTAATACATCGATTTAAATCTCGAAGTTTTTTATTCGTAACCAATTGCTATTTTTCTTATGATTTTGATGCCAGAATTTTTATGCTGCCGGATTACCGAATGTCGTATATTTGAGATCACACTGTAGTTCAAAAAATTCACCTATCGGAGGTGCTAATACAATTTCATCTGCGATTGCGGAAAACATAAATGAGATTGGGGATGATTTTAAATGAACTGGCTACCAATTGAATCATTTATTCGACTGAATCAATTTGGAATGTAGAACAATTTTCTGCGTACCGGAGATCTTTTTCTTTTTTAGATATTTTTGTCGCCAAAATTTTCGAAAAGCAGTCATTGCTACTTCTAGGCAATATTTTCTCGTAATTTGCCTACATACCAAATAACGATTAAGTCAAATAAGATAACCATCGTGTAATGAATTTTTATAAACATCCGCGATTGCATACTTCCGGAAGATGCATTCGCGTTGCGTCTTTTCAGTTGTTAAAAAACACCTCATCCTGACTATGCGTTTGGTGCAAACTGTACTGCTGCTATTTATTTTATGATTTTTTTTAGTTTAGACGGATTTCCTACCCACATTGTATTAAAATTATAGAAATGAAAATTTATTCAGCGAAAAGAAAGAAATTTATAAATGAAAAAAACAGACAATTTAATTGATTTAAACAAACAGAGCTGATTATTCTTGTCCTGAAACAGGAATAATTCTCAATACACAAAAATAATGCAAGAAAACTAATATTTTAAATACTTATTTGTCCGGAAAAGAAAGTAACTTTGGAACATGTACTGACTTCAAATTATTTACTTAAATAATCTAATTTGAAACTAACCGTATGCAAGATATTCATCCACACATCTTATTTTCTACTCATTTTGTCCATTGGGCTACATTAAATTCCAAAAAATCACTATGAAGAAATTAGATATTTTTAAAGTAAAGCGTGCAAATGAATACAGAGAAAATATTAATATTATCAGAATTAAAATTTATCCTGCGTGAAAGAGAGTTTTACAAATACAAAAACCTAGCGAGTTAATTAACATTTTAAACAAACAAAGCTGATTAATCTTTTCGTGAAAGGGTAGGGAAAATGTTTTAAATAACATTTATTTCTCCAGGAAAAGAAATAACTTTCGAATAAAGTACTGGCTTCAAATTATTTGTATAAACAATAGAATCTAATTTTAAAACAACCGTAAACAGGATATTCAGCCTCACATCCTCGGAAATGAAATTTCTAAGTTTAGGAAAAAATCTGAAACCTAAAAAGAATAGAATTACGTGTTCAATGGATTTCATTTCCGACCTTCTTTCATTTTCTTTTATTTTCGAGAATTTAAATTCCGCCGGAAGAAGTCCTACGAAAATGTTTGAACAGTTAAAGATTACACACCTCAGAAAAAAGTCATTTTGTAACTTAAAAGTTCGATTTTCCTTTTAAAATTTTCTGTTTGCCAAGTGAAAACAACTCAAAAAGCTATCTACTTCAAAAGCATCAAGGTGGAAGAACGATAATAGCTTCTTTCTAAAAATGTATATATAAAATATGCCAAGTAAAAGATCTTTTCATTTATTGTTTTGAGAATACTTTTGTAGAGGTTTTATCTTGAAAAAGTAACATTAATTTTAAGATTTGACCAAAGATGCATCAAATATTGCGTTTCATCTCTTAAGTGTAAGTTTGTTTTTCTTTTAGCGTTGTAATTATAATTACATAATACTCAGGACACGGATGTTAAAGTGATTTGCATTTTATTCATTTTTTTGTAATTTTAGGTCATTTCTTAATTTTTTTAGGGATTCCTTTTATATTTTGTCAATTTATTTTTACATTTTATGCATCTTATAAGAAAACAATTGAAAAAATTAACTTACATATTTAACTTTTTTCTCCAACTGAGTGAAAATATGCCCAGGTCCCCTAAATGAATATGAGTAATTGTTGCTTGGTTTTAGCTGTCAACGCTGTATTACTTAAGATAACCTGGGCAAATGCGACAGACACAATTCTCTCAGACAACCTTTAGATATTTCAAGTCCAGTATAAGTGGCGCAGCTCAACAGATTAAACCTCAAGCAATAGAACGACATATTAAACGATGGATTTGGATACGTAATGATACTGAAACATTTTAACTCAATTAAACTGATTGATAAAGAAGTCATATAATGTGATTTTTTTTCAAACTCAGTGAAAATGTGTCCAGGCCGATACTCAAACTCATGACCTCTTGGCTTTAGCAGTCAACACTCTCCAACTAAGCTATCCTGGACAAGTCGGGCAGACAGAACTAACTCAGACAACCTTGAGGCATTAGCATCCGGTGTGCGACAAAGGACGCAGCTCAAAAGATTAAACCTCGGGCAATGGAACTCCCTATTAAACGATGGATACGTAATGATACTGAATTATTTTAACGCAATGAAACTGGTTGATACAGAAGTCATTTAAGTTTATTTTTTCTAAATGGGTGAAAATGTGTCCGGGCTGGTACTGAAACCCAGGACATCTTGGCTTTAGCTGACAACGCTCTCCAACTAAGCTATCATGGACAAGAGAATTCACTCAGACAATCTTTAATCATTAGCATTCGGCCTGCGATAAATGATGTAGCTCAACAGATTAAACTTCAGAAATGGAACTCCCTATTAAACGATGGATACGTAATGATACTGAACTATTTTAACGCAATGAAACTGATTGATAAAGAAGTCATTTAAGTTTATTTTTTCTAAATGGGTGAAAATGTGTCCAGGCTGGTACTGAAACCCAGGACCTCTTGGCTTTAGCTGACAACGCTCTCCAACTAAGCTATCATGGACAAGAGAATTCACTCAGACAATCTTTAATCATTAGCATTCGGCCTGCGATAAATGATGTAGCTCAACAGATTAAACTTCAGAAATGGAACTCCCTATTAAACGATGGATACGTAATGATACTGAACTATTTTAACGCAATGAAACTGATTGATAAAGAAGTCATTTAAGTTTATTTTTTCTAAATGGGTGAAAATGTGTCCAGGCTGGTACTGAAACCCAGGACCTCTTGGCTTTAGCTGACAACGCTCTCCAACTAAGCTATCATGGACAAGAGAATTCACTCAGACAATCTTTAATCATTAGCATTCGGCCTGCGATAAATGATGTAGCTCAACAGATTAAACTTCAGAAATGGAACTCCCTATTAAACGATGGATATGTAATGATACTGAACTATTTTAACGCAATGAAACTGATTGATAAAGAAGTCATTTAAGTTTATTTTTTCTAAATGGTTGAAAATGTGTCCAGGCTGTAACTGAAACCCAGGACCTCTTGGCTTTAGCTGACAACGCTCTCCAACTAAGCTATCATGGACAAGAGAATTCACTCAGACAATCTTTAATCATTAGCATTCGGCCTGCGATAAATGATGTAGCTCAACAGATTAAACTTCAGAAATGGAACTCCCTATTAAACGATGGATACGGAATGATACTGAATTATTTTAACGCAATGAAACTGGTTGATACAGAAGTCATTTAAGTTTATTTTTTCCAAATGGGTGAAAATGTGTCCAGGCCGGTACTGAAACCCAGGACCTCTTGGCTTTAGCTGACAATGCTCTCCAACTAAGCTATCATGGACAAGAGAATTCACTCAGACAATCTTTAATCATTAGCATTCGGCCTGCGATAAATGATGTAGCTCAACAGATTAAACTTCAGAAATGGAACTCCCTATTAAACGATGGATACGTAATGATACTGAACTATTTTAACGCAATGAAACTGATTGATAAAGAAGTCATTTAAGTTTATTTTTTCTAAATGGGTGAAAATGTGTCCAGGCTGGTACTGAAACCCAGGACCTCTTGGCTTTAGCTGACAACGCTCTCCAACTAAGCTATCATGGACAAGAGAATTCACTCAGACAATCTTTAATCATTAGCATTCGGCCTGCGATAAATGATGTAGCTCAACAGATTAAACTTCAGAAATGGAACTCCCTATTAAACGATGGATACGTAATGATACTGAACTATTTTAACGCAATGAAACTGATTGATAAAGAAGTCATTTAAGTTTATTTTTTCTAAATGGGTGAAAATGTGTCCAGGCTGGTACTGAAACCCAGGACCTCTTGGCTTTAGCTGACAACGCTCTCCAACTAAGCTATCATGGACAAGAGAATTCACTCAGACAATCTTTAATCATTAGCATTCGGCCTGCGATAAATGATGTAGCTCAACAGATTAAACTTCAGAAATGGAACTCCCTATTAAACGATGGATACGTAATGATCCTGAACTATTTTAACGCAATGAAACTGATTGATAAAGAAGTCATTTAAGTTTATTTTTTCTAAATGCTGGAAAATGTGTCCAGGCCGGTACTGAAACCCAGGACCTCTTGGCTTTAGCTGACAACGCTCTCCAACTAAGCTATCATGGACAAGAGAATTCACTCAGACAATCTTTAATCATTAGCATTCGGCCTGCGATAAATGATGTAGCTCAACAGATTAAACTTCAGAAATGGAACTCCCTATTAAACGATGGATACGTAATGATCCTGAACTATTTTAACGCAATGAAACTGATTGATAAAGAAGTCATTTAAGTTTATTTTTTCTAAATGGGTGAAAATGTGTCCAGGCCGGTACTGAAACCCAGGACCTCTTGGCTTTAGCTGACAACGCTCTCCAACTAAGCTATCATGGACAAGAGAATTCACTCAGACAATCTTTAATCATTAGCATTCGGCCTGCGATAAATGATGTAGCTCAACAGATTAAACTTCAGAAATGGAACTCCTTATTAAACGATGGATACGTATTGATACTGAACTATTTTAACGCAATGAAACTGATTGATAAAGAAGTCATTTAAGTTTATTTTTTCCAAATGGGTGAAAATGTGTCCAGGCCGGTACTGAAACCCAGGACCTCTTGGCTTTAGCTGACAATGCTCTCCAACTAAGCTATCATGGACAAGAGAATTCACTCAGACAATCTTTAATCATAAGCATTCGGCCTGCGTTAAATGATGTAGGTCAACAGATTAAACCTCAGAAATGGAACCCCCTATTAAATGATGGATACGTAATGATACTGAATTATTTCAACACATTAAAACAGATTGACAAAGAAGTAATACGAAGTGATTTTTTTCCAACTGAGTGAAAATGTGCCCAGGACGGTACTGAAACCCAGGACCTCTTGGCTTTAGCTGACAACGCTCTCCAACTAACCTATCATGGACAAGAGAATTCACTCAGACAATCTTTAATCATTAGCATTCGGCCTGCGATAAATGATGTAGCTCAACAGATTAAACTTCAGAAATGGAACTCCCTATTAAACGATGGATACGTAATGATCCTGAACTATTTTAACGCAATGAAACTGATTGATAAAGAAGTCATTTAAGTTTATTTTTTCTAAATGGGTGAAAATGTGTCCAGGCCGGTACTGAAACCCAGGACCTCTTGGCTTTAGCTGACAACGCTCTCCAACTAAGCTATCATGGACAAGAGAATTCACTCAGACAATCTTTAATCATTAGCATTCGGCCTGCGATAAATGATGTAGCTCAACAGATTAAACTTCAGAAATGGAACTCCCTATTAAACGATGGATACGTAATGATCCTGAACTATTTTAACGCAATGAAACTGATTGATAAAGAAGTCATTTAAGTTTATTTTTTCTAAATGGGTGAAAATGTGTCCAGGCCGGTACTGAAACCCAGGACCTCTTGGCTTTAGCTGACAACGCTCTCCAACTAAGCTATCATGGACAAGAGAATTCACTCAGACAATCTTTAATCATTAGCATTCGGCCTGCGATAAATGATGTAGCTCAACAGATTAAACTTCAGAAATGGAACTCCCTATTAAACGATGGATACGTAATGATCCTGAACTATTTTAACGCAATGAAACTGATTGATAAAGAAGTCATTTAAGTTTATTTTTTCTAAATGGGTGAAAATGTGTCCAGGCCGGTACTGAAACCCAGGACCTCTTGGCTTTAGCTGACAACGCTCTCCAACTAAGCTATCATGGACAAGAGAATTCACTCAGACAATCTTTAATCATTAGCATTCGGCCTGCGATAAATGATGTAGCTCAACAGATTAAACTTCAGAAATGGAACTCCCTATTAAACGATGGATACGTAATGATCCTGAACTATTTTAACGCAATGAAACTGATTGATAAAGAAGTCATTTAAGTTTATTTTTTCTAAATGGGTGAAAATGTGTCCAGGCCGGTACTGAAACCCAGGACCTCTTGCCTTTAGCTGACAGCGCTCTCCAACTAAGCTATCATGGACAAGAGAATTCACTCAGACAATCTTTAATCATTAGCATTCGGCCTGCGATAAATGATGTAGCTCAACAGATTAAACTTCAGAAATGGAACTCCCTATTAAACGATGGATACGTAATGATACTGAACTATTTTAACGCAATGAAACTGATTGATAAAGAAGTCATTTAAGTTTATTTTTTCTAAATGGGTGAAAATGTGTCCAGGCCGGTACTGAAACCCAGGACCTCTTGCCTTTAGCTGACAGCGCTCTCCAACTAAGCTATCATGGACAAGAGAATTCACTCAGACAATCTTTAATCATTAGCATTCGGCCTGCGATAAATGATGTAGCTCAACAGATTAAACTTCAGAAATGGAACTCCCTATTAAACGATGGATACGTAATGATACTGAACTATTTTAACGCAATGAAACTGATTGATAAAGAAGTCATTTAAGTTTATTTTTTCCAAATGGGTGAAAATGTGTCCAGGCCGGTACTGAAACCCAGGACCTCTTGGCTTTAGCTGACAATGCTCTCCAACTAAGCTATCATGGACAAGAGAATTCACTCAGACAATCTTTAATCATTAGCATTCGGCCTGCGATAAATGATGTAGCTCAACAGATTAAACTTCAGAAATGGAACTCCCTATTAAACGATGGATACGTAATGATACTGAACTATTTTAACGCAATGAAACTGATTGATAAAGAAGTCATTTAAGTTTATTTTTTCCAAATGGGTGAAAATGTGTCCAGGCCGGTACTGAAACCCAGGACCTCTTGGCTTTAGCTGACAATGCTCTCCAACTAAGCTATCATGGACAAGAGAATTCACTCAGACAATCTTTAATCATAAGCATCCGGCCTGCGATAAATGATGTAGGTCAACAGATTAAACCTCAGAAATGGAACCCCCTATTAAATGATGGATACGTAATGATACTGAATTATTTCAACACATTAAAACAGATTGACAAAGAAGTAATACGAAGTGATTTTTTTCCAACTGAGTGAAAATGTGCCCAGGACGGTACTGAAACCCAGGACCTTTTGGCTTTAGCTGACAACGCTCTCCAACTAACCTATCATGGACAAGAGAATTCACTCAGACAATCTTTAATCATTATCATCCGGCCTGCGATAAAGGATGTAACTCAACACATTAAACTTCAGAAATGGAACTCCCTATTAAACGATGGACACGTAATGATACTGAATTATGTTAACTCGTTTAAACTGATTGATAAAGAAATCATGTAATTTTTTTTTCAACTAGGTGTGTGTCTAGACCTTCACTCGAACCCAGGACCTCTAGGCTTTAACTGTCAACGCTATCTCCAACGAAACTATCCTTGAAAAGTTCGACAGACACAATTCACTCAGACAACGTTTAGTCATTAGCATCCGATCTGCGATAAATGATGTAGCTCAACAGATTAAACTTCAGGCAATGAATTCCATACTAAGCTATATATACGTAATAAAACTGAATTATTTTAACTCAATCAAACGGATCGATAAACAAATCATACAAGTTGATTTTTTAAAAGTAGGTAAAAATATGTCCATGCCGGGGACTAGAACTCAGGACCTCTTGGCTTTATCTGCCAACGCTCTTCCAACTTAAATGCCTAAAGATTGTCTATGAGTAATTGTTGCTACCAGACTTATCCAGGATAGCTTAATTTGTAGATCGTTGTCAGCTAACGCCCAAGAGGTCCTGTGTTCGAGTCCCATCCTGGACATATTTACACTCAGTTGGGGAAAAAATCAACTTGTATGATTTCGTTATCAATCAGTTTGATCGAGTTAAAGTAGTTTAGAATGTTATCTGCTTCAAATTCATGAAAGTAGAAGAATGATAATGGCTTTTATCTAAAAATGTAAATTCAATATCAAATTAAATATCGAGTTAAAAATTTTTTCGTTTATTGTTTTGAAAATACTTCTGTAAAATTGTTTAACTTAAAAAAGTAACATGCATACTAAGACTTGATCATGCATGCACATACTGTTGGTATTATACCGTAATAGTACTTTAATAGTTTTTCTTTATGCTTTTTATTCACATAAAAACTAGGGCTATAAATGGTGATGGAATCTGTATTTTATGCACTTTTTGGCTGCTTACATCATTTCTTAACTTTTTAGAACAATCTACTGATATATTGTCAACTTATTTTATAGTTGAGTAAAAAAAAAAACCGTAAAACCGTTAGTTGTAGAAATCATAGCCTCATCTCATTTGTGTGTCGTAGTTAGATTCGGCCAACTAGCATTTAAGCACAATCTTTGCAAGTTTTTCGAGACCTATAACTTCTGTGCTAGTCAAGAGCTACGCTCGGAGTGTCGTTGCTGATTTTGGTTTTCTGAGAATTTAGTATTAAAAACTTTACTGCAGTCTTCTCTCTAATTTAGGTGTAGTTTTGAAGTTTTAAAACAAATATTTTAATCAGTAAAAGGTGGTCTTATTAAAGTAATAATACTTTCATCAGAAAAAAGAAAAATAGTTTAAAACTACCCATAAGAAACTTCATATTTTAGATAACTTTTTTTTTTATTAATCACTTTACCTAAACCCTTTCTTTAATTTTCTGCAGTATTCCATTCGACCAATTAGAAATTTCCTGCTTTTCTTTTCGAGACAGACTTTCTACAGTGGTTACTATAACTACAGCTATACTTTTTCTCATGGCCCCACCTATTGGCAAGACTCCTACTTATAGACTGAGCATAAAGTTGATACCAATTCGGAAGCCCCTTAAAGCTGCTTACAGTGATCATATTTTAAATAGCTCTTAATACTCTCCTAAGAGCCTTGCCCTAGCTATTTATAAGAAACTTTATAACTCTTGCATTCTACTTCTGACTTATGCGTGTCTGATAACTGAAAAAAGTTTTCAAGCCTTACTAGAAAAAGAACTTTTTCAATATTTTTCTTGAAACTTTTTCAACATGGCTGGAAAAAGTTTTCAAGATTTTTTTTCAGTAAAATAAGAATTAGAGAGTCTTCTCTTTTAAAAACCTCTCTGAAGCTACCCCAACTACTATAATATCGCTAAATCTTGATAATTGCTGATAAAATTCTACCATATCTAGATATACTTCTCCTAGAATTTCCTAAACTCAGTCGTAATACATTGCAATTTTTAATAAAAATAGCATCGACAGTATTAAAGGTTTCACAATTCGAAATTTCATCTACTGGTGTAAACAATATTGTCTCAGGTATTTAGTCAAGTAATAAATAACAAACTGACCCATTAGATACCATTCCACGTACTTTTTTGTTAAATACTTGCTCTGCGCGTATTTAACAGTTCCAAACTCCTTTGAAAAGTGTTTATATATTTTGATTCCTCCCAATTCTTCATTTTATCAGTTCTCTTCTCTATCTTTATGTTCGTCTATCTGTCTTTCGAACTTCCTACACAGCTGCCTTTCTGCCCATCATTGTCCTGACTGTTACACAATCGCATAAATTAAATGAACCCTGCTCTTGGATTTACTGCTGTTGTATAATAAATAAAAAGTCAACTAAAAATTATAAATTACTAATATTTAATCTAATTTTCTTTCTCGGCATATTTAGAACTTGCATTTATTAACTTCATTCGCCATTTATAATTTGCAAAGGGGAAGTATGTTCCATATAAAATATCAATCTGTTTATTATTTATTTAAACATTCTTTTTTCTAATATTTTCTAACAACATGTATACAGGGTGATTCGCTATTGCATGTAGTACACTTTGAGGGAGGAGTGGTACAGCTCACTAAAAGAAATATTTTTATATAGGAAAGCTGGTCGCAATTTACTTATTGAGTCATAAATACAGAGTGTCTCACTTCAAGTCCAACCCATGTTTTTCGTCATAGCTTTAACAATAAAGAAAATATTTTACCGACATTCAATAGATATGTTTTACTTTCTATTAAATGTAATAACACCTTAAGGATTGCTAGAAATGGCTACGGTCTGCTCCCCAACAATACTGGCCTGAACACTTCGTACTTGAAATGCAGTTCTCTGTGCATATGCAGGGCTTAATTTGCGCCGGAGTCCACCGGAGCTCAGTTCAGGTACTTCTCTGTTTTTAGCAAATATTTAAATATTGGTCGGTATTCACCGGAGCTCATGAAAACAGGGCTCCAGAGCCAAGTGCAATAGCGCTTCCGAAAAACCGAAGCCTAAATTACCTTTTCCTTTCCTTCACATCTCCAAGCTTTAGCATTCTTTTTTATCAAAACACTTATATGTGACGTAATGTGTCGCACACATAGGAGAGGGAAATGAAACGGACTCAATTTTTATATAAGTTTTTGGGCTTGGGCTGGCTCGAGCTCAATCTGTCTTGCATCCAAAATTTCATTTATTCATGTATGGGAAAAAAAGTTTTCTCCTTAATAATTACGTATTCTATTCTATTTTAAATCATTTTAATGCTATTTTGATCAGAATAAAGGGAAAACAGAAATCGTGTTTTTGCATTCTTAGTGATATTTGCAAATTTACGTCTGGCATTGATGGCGGCGACGTGTTGATACGACGCCACTCAAGAGACTGGACAATTAATTTGCTTTCAGTTCGATTTTCTTTTGTGACAGTAGGATAGTTTTAGGTTGGCTAGGTTTTTTATTTTTTTATTTAGATATCTAATCTGAAAAGAATATTTTCGGTTTTTAGTCAACGAGCGTCAGCTTGAGGTTTTGTTTGTTTGAAGTTTTTAATCTTCTATTGTGTACGAGAATAAAAAACAGGTTAATGATTTTTCTACTTATTTTGTATCATGAATGCTGCCCATACTAAGACTCTGCTCTGCACATTTACAAAGTCACTTTCATTTGTAAGGAGATATAATTGTCATGTATTGTCATTCTGATAGAAAGCAATCAAGCTGGGTTTCCCCTTTTTCTTTAATAGCATCGAATCTTTCCGATAACCGTGTTAATTTTTTTAATTTAATCTGATTTTCAGGAACTCATCACAAAAGATTGTTATGCGGAAGGAATCGGTTACAGTTTAAGATATGCACCTTTTATAGGAAATAGAAAAACGTTGTTCCATTCTTCAGCATCTATTAGGTTGAGCAAAAAGTTCTGGGAAATTTTTAATCTAATAGTTACCAGAATTTGTATCGTATATGATGGTCATATCAATACCGAGCTCTATTTCCAGTAGTTGGATCGCGTCTAAGACAAATTGGTGCAGAAATATCCAAGATTGGTCCGCCGAAAGCGCGCTTTGTTTCAGCAGGACAATGCCAAACCGCACGTGGCCCAGAGAACCAAGGACAAGTTTGCACAGTTGGACAGCGTCAAAATTTTTCTACACCCCGCCTACAGTCCAGACGTGGGTGAATCCGATTATGACCTCTTTCGATCAATGCAATACTTATTCAAGGCCGTTGATTTGAATCCTTTAATGAAGTTGAAGAAGCATGTCAAGAGTTTTTTGATTCCAAGGAGCTGCCATGGTACTTCCAGCAAATCCGGAATCTGGCAGAACGATGGCAGAAAGTCGTGGACTATGAGGGTCTCTACTTTGAAGAATAGTCCTTGTTGCTTTTGTTGTTAATTTCCGCATAACGGCGCGACTTTCAGAAATTTCCCAGAACTTTTTGCTCAACCTAGTATTTATATAAAATCCAAGTCTCTGTGTGTCCCTCACAATTCCGGTAAGACCGCTTCATTGTAATGAGTAATTGTTGAAATTTACTAATGCAAGGTTACCACAGTATCGCCAAATATTGACCAACTTAGCGAAATATCGCCAAATTTGGCGACAAAAATAAGTTTTCATCTAGGAAGCCAACTTGGCGATAGTTAGCTAAATAGGCGAAATTCCCATTTAAAACCATTAATATTTCATAATCGAGGTCACCGCAGTTTAATTTAAACTCCGCGCTTTTAAGGGTTTTTTTTTTTTTTTTTTTTTCAAAATCTATGGGTGAAAATTTAAAGTGTAATATACGAAAATGTACGTCTTTACATCTTCATCCCGATGCTACTAATAACATAACAGACAATAGACAGCGCTGTACTGGCTGAGCTCCTAACTGGTCGATTTTAATGTGTTTTAGGTTAGGGACCTTGGAGAGATAGAGAAAATGAAATTTGGCAACATATTTTCTAGCAACTTCTTCACTGTTTCATATACACAAGTAATTTTTCAATATTTATACAATTTATCTATACTCATACTCATCTATACTCCTATTATAAAGAGGAAAAAATGGTTTATTTGTCGGAGATAAGCTCTGGAACAACCGAACCGACTCCAAAAGTAATGGTATCAAAATGATGGTGTTAGTCCAACTTAGAACATAGGCTATATCTTATGTCCGCGTCACTGGCCAAAAGGGGGTGCAGCAGCAAAAAACGTTCTAAAAATGCGATTTATGTGTTACTGAAGGGCCTGGAAATATGAAATTTGAAATATTAGATACTTATAAGATATGAATGATGTCTAAGAACAGTTCTTAAACAATTCGAAATTTAAAAGGGTTGAAAATGCATAAAAAGTGTTCTAAAAAACGTTCTAAATGGTAGTTTCTACACAATCTCAGGAAATACCAAACCGATTTAAAAAGTATTGGTGTCAAAATGACGGTGACAACGCTTGCCCCAAGATAGGCTATGTTTTATGTCGGTGCCACTACCCCAAAGGGGGTTTAGGAGAAAAAACGTTCTAAAAATGCGATTTTAGCGTTACTGAAGGGCCTAGAAATATGAAAAATTTGAATATTAGTTACTTATAAGATATAAATGATTTCTAAGAACAGTTCTTAAGCAATTCGAAATTTGAAAGGGGTGAAAATGCGCGAAAATCGTTCTAAAAAACGTTCTAAATGGTGGTTTCTGCACAATCTCAGGAAATACCAAACCGATTTAAAAAATAATGGTGTCAAAATGACGGTGACAACCCTTGCTCCAACATAGGCTATGTTTTATGCCGGTGCCACCACACCAAAGGGGGTGCAGGAGCAAAAAACGTTCTAAAAATCCGACTTTTGCGTGACCAAAGGGCCTAGAAATATGAAATTTGAAATATTAGCTACTTATTAGATATAAAGGATTTCTAAGAACAGTTCTTAAACAATTCGAAATTTAAAAGGAGTGAAAATGCGCGGAAAGCGTTCTAAAAAACGTTCTAATGGTGGTTTCTACACAATCTCAGGAAATATTAAACCGATCTAAAAAATAATGTCGTCAAAATGATGGTGAAAACGCTTGCTCCAACATAGACGATGTTTTATGTCGGTGCCACTACCCCATACGGGGTGCAGGAGCAAAAAACATTCTAAATTGCGACTTTTGCGTTACGGAAGGGCCTAGAATCGTGAAATTTGGAATAGTAGTTAGTTATAAGATATCATTGATCTCTAAGGACATTTCCTAAAAAATTCGAAATTTAAAAGGGGGTCAAAATGCGCAAAAAGCGCTATAAAAAACTTTCTAAATTGCGATATCTATGCAATCTCAGGAAGTACTGAACCGATTTCAAATATAATGGTGTAAAAATGATGGTGACAGATCTTGCTCCAAGATAGGCTATATTTTATATCTGTTTCCACTACCCCAGAAGAGATGCAGGAGCAAAATGCGCGAAAAGCGTTCTAAAAACGTTCTAGATGCCGATTTGTCGGCAATATCTCAGGAAGAATTAATCTGATTTCAAACGTAATGGTAGGAAATTGATGCTGACAGCCTCTGCTCTAACATAGACGCTATTTTATGTCGGTATCACTGTCACCAAGACGTTGCAGGAGCAAAAAAGCGTTCTAAATTTCGATTTTTGTGATCGGTAGGGGCTAGCAACTTAAAATTAGGCAACGTACATATTTATTAGCTATAAATGATCTTTAAGAACAGTTTCAAAAAAATTGGAAATTTAAAAAGCGGTGAAAATGCGCGAAAAGCGTCCTAAAAACGTTCTAAATTGCGATTTCTACTCAATCTAAGGAAATACCAAAGCTATTTCAAAAGTAAGGATTGCAAATCAATGGTGACAGTCCCTGCTATAACATAGGTTATATTTTATGTTGCTGTCACGACCATCTGAGGGTTGCAAAAGCAAAACATGTTCTAATTTGCATTTTTTGCACAACTGAGGGGTCTAACATTTTGAAGTATGGCATGGTATTTACTTACAAGATGCAACTGCTTTCTAAGAACAGTCGAAAGAAAATTCCAAAAAAAAAAAATGAAGTGAGTGAAAATCGTTATAAATTACAATTTTTAAGCAAACTTATAAATCACCAAACCAATTAAAAAAATAATGATGACAAATTTTGCTGATAGAATCTGTTCAAACATAAGCTATATTTTATGTCTGTTCCACTACCACAAGAGGGTTGCAGGAGCTAAAAACTTTCTAAATTGCGATTTCTGTGATACTGAAAAAGCTAGAAACTTTAAATATGACATGGTAGTTACTTATAAAATATAAATGCCCTCGAAGGAACGTCGAAAATAAATTCGAATTAAAAAGGGGTGAAGCGAAGGGGAGGTTCGAAAAGTATTCTAAAGAAGTTTTAAATTACGATTCTATGCAATTTCAGGGAATATAAACCGATTATAAAAGTAATAGTTGCGAATCAGTGGTAACAGTCTCTGATCCTACACAGGCTATATTTTATGCCGGTGATTCTACCACTTGGGGTTCACAGGAACAACAAACGTTCTAAAAAGGGACTTTAAAATCTTTTTAAATCACGTTTCTGTGGAATATTAGGAAATAAGAAACCGATTTCAAAATTAATGTTGGCAAATTAATGGTGACAGTTCCTGTTTCTACATAGCCCTTTATGTTGAGAGAGGTGGTAGGACTTGGAATTTGACATGATGGTTAATTTTAAGATATAAGAAGATGGTTTCTAAAAAATTCAAAACTTCAAATGAATACTGAAATGAGCGTATTAATTGAGCATAAAAGTTTCAAAATATTTTCTAAATTATCATTTATTTAGTTTTATTTCATTTTATTAATTTAAGTCTCATTTCTGCCTAATACAGTGTAATAATGATGTTTATTCAAACTGTGTCTTAAATAGTAATTTTTGAATTATTCCTAAAAGTAATAAGTACCTTTTAATAAAATAAAATATTACCTTTTAATAAAATAAAAATTTAGTTAGTACCTTTTGATAAAAATTAGACATACAAATATCACTTGGCATATTTCAAATATTAGGCGAGCAAAGCCGTGGGGTTTGCTAGTCATCATCATACTCCTATTATAAAGAGGAAAAAATTGTTTATTTGTAGGAGGTAAGCTCTGGAACTACCGAACCGATTCCAAAAGTAATGGCATCAAAATGATGGTGTTAGTCCAACTTAGAACATAGGCTATATCTTATGTCGGTGCCACTACCCCAAAGGGGGTGTAGGAGCAAAAAACGTTCTAAAAATGCGATTTTAGCGTTACTGAAGGGCCTAGAAATATGAAATTTTGAATATTAGTTACTTATAAGATATAAATGATGTCTAAGAACAGTTCTTAAACAATTCGAAATTTAAAAGGGGTGAAAATGCACAAAAAGCGTTCTAAAAAACGTTCTAAATGGTGGTTTCTACACAATCTCAGGAAATACCAAACCGATTTAAAAAATATTGGTGTCAAAATGATGGTGACAACGCTTGCTCCAAGATAGGCTATGTTTTATGTCGGTGTCACTACCCCAAAGGGGGTGTAGGAGCAAAAAACTTTCTAAAAATGCGATTTACGTGTTATTGAAGGGCATAGAAATATGAAATTTGAAATATTAGCTACTTATAAGATATTAATGTCTAAGAACAGTTCTTAAACAATTCGAAATTTAAAAGGGGGGGGGGGGGAAATGCACAAAAAGCGTTCTAAAAAACGTTCTAAATGGTAGTTTCTACACAATCTCAGGAAATACCAAACAGATTTAAAAAATATTGGTGTCAAAATGATGGTGACAACGCTTGCTCTAAGATAGGCTATTTTTTATGCCGGTGTCACTACCCCAAAGGGGGTGCAGGAGCAAAAAACGTTCTAAAAATGCGATTTACGTGTTACTGAAGGGCCTAGAAATATGAAATTTGAAATATTAGCTACTAATTAGATATAATGGATTTCTAAGAACAGTTCTTAAACAATTCGAAATTTGAAAGGGGTGAAAATGCGCGAAAACCGTTCTAAAAAACGTTCTAAATGGTGGTTTCTACACAATTTCAGGAAATACCAAACTGATTTAAAAAATATTGGTGTCAAAATGATGGTGACAACGCTTGCTCTAAGATAGGCTATTTTTTATGCCGGTGTCACTACCCCAAAGGGGGTGCAGGAGCAAAAAACGTTCTAAAAATGCGATTTACGTGTTACTGAAGGGCCTAGAAATATGAAATTTGGAATATTAGCTACTTATAAGATATAAATGATGTTAAGAACAGTTCTTAAACAATTCGAAATTTGAAAGGGGTGAAAATGCGCGAAAATCGTTCTAAAAAACGTTCTAAATGGTGGTTTCTACACAATCTCAGGAAATACCAAACCGATTTAAAAAATATTGGTGTCAAAATAAGGGTGTCAAAATGACGGTGACAACCATTGCTCCAACATAGGCTATGTTTTATGTCGGTGCCACTACCCGAAAGGGGGTGCAGGAGCAAAAAACTTTCTAAAATTGCGATTTTTGCGTTACCGAAGGGCCTAGAAATATGAAATTTGAAATATTAGCTACTTATTAGATATAAAGGATTTCTAAGAACAGTTCTTAAAAAATTCGAAATTTAAAAGGTGTGAAAATGCCCGAAAAGCGTTCTAAAAAACATTCTAATCGTGGTTTCTACACAATCTCAGGAAATACCAAACAGATCTAAAAAATAATGGCGTCAAAATGATGGTGACAACCCTTGCTCCAACATAGGCGATGTTTTATGTCGGTGCCACTACCCCAAAGGGGGCGCAGGAGAAAAACGTTCTAAATTGCGACTTTTGCATTACCGAAGGGCCTAGAATCGTGAAATTTGGAATGGTAGTTAGTTATTAGATATCAATGATCTGTAAGGACATTTCCTAAAAAAATCGAAATTTAAAAGGGTGTCAAAATTCGCAAAAAGCGTTGTAAAAAACTTTCTAAATTGCGATTTCTATGCAATCTCAGGAAGTTCTGAACCGATTTCAAATATAATGGTGTAAAAATGATGGTGACAGATCTTGCTCCAAGATACAGGGATAACTATGATTTTTGGTAGTAAATTTCGTATTTTATTGATATTTTGAAGGAAAGGGTTGCCAGTGATTATATTTTGGCAAAAATTTTGTTGATCAGAGAATTGAAATGGC
Source organism: Maratus speciosus (assembly GCA_963932465.1). Lineage (NCBI taxonomy): Eukaryota > Metazoa > Arthropoda > Arachnida > Araneae > Salticidae > Maratus > Maratus speciosus. The sequence continues at coordinate 273,946,147 of OZ010792.1, read as the reverse complement.
TATATCCGTTAGACAATTACCTCGCAAATAAATGAAAAAAATGCTGATATTTAATTTTAAAAGACAACAAAAAATGTTTTAATAAGACATAATATTATAAAATATATACATAATTTTTAATTTAAACAGGAAATAAATATTTGTAATGCTTAAAATATAATTTATTGTGAAATTTTACAATATTTGGCGAATTATCGCCTGCCTTACTTTAAAAAAAGGAATCTGAAAATTTGATTAGACTAATTTTGAATTACATTTTTTTTCTTTTTTTTTATTTAACTATTTAATCCACGTAATGTGATTTACAGGAGAAACAATTCGATTATAAATTATATAGATATCAGTTAATATTTTAAAAATGGAATCTAATATTTAAATTTTAGTTTGAATTTCTGCCACACAGACATATTGTAAAATCCTTTCAGGCTTAGATGCTGTATATTCAAGCGGACGCCATCTTGGATGTTTTGAGATTTCTTTGCGATATTTTGTTGACGATGTTTTGCATTTTATTTTCTTTAAGCCTTTCATGCACATAAATCGCTGCTTGGCGACATTTATTACTTGGCGGAAAAGAGGTTATTACGCCAAGAAAAAATCCCAGATGGCGGCCGCGGATATGACATCTGTTTCTAATTTCATACTTTTTAAAAAAATTTTCGCCGTAACTACGGAAGCATGTGATTTTTATAGACTCCAACTCAGATCAATAAATATTATCTTTTTTTTTTTTTTTTTTTTTTTTGAAAGTATTATTGTTTATTAAATATTTCTTTGGCCATAACGCCAATTTTACGTACAGGAAATTTCACAGTTTCAAAATTTAGGAACTGAAAATTATTCTTAAGGAAATTTATGCAATCATGTGTTATTACTATAAAAAAAATTCTACACAGATGTCATATACGTATCAATTTGGCGAAAACATCAACAGCATAAACAACAACATCCGCGTTACCATATCAAGCAAAATAACGATAAGTTGGCGCCAGTTAAGTACCCGTTGCGTATATAACATTGGCGTCAGAAAAAAATCGTGTCATGACAATATGACATCTGTGCCAAAAATTCAACATTTTGAATTAAAAATTACTTGCTGAAAAAAAAATTGCAAATCGTTTTAAATTCGTTATTTTTTCATATTTTCCGCTCTGTTAGGCAATATTTTAAAAGATATTGGACTAATCTTAGATATTTAAAAGCACATAAATTAACGTCTGAATTCCAGTTTTATATTATTATTATTATTTATTAATTGTTTATTTTTATTATTATTATTTATTTTATAGTCTTCGCTAATCAAGTCACCGCCAAATGGCATATTTACTATATTATTGGAAGTTTTGGTTGCACAGATACGCTTCATGGTACCTAATGGGCTCCAAATTGGCGTTATTTTGCCTGACATGGTAACCCAGCTATTGTTGCTTATTTATTAATAAATTGTTTATTTACTTTTATTTTCTTTTTTACAATTATATAAAATGTTTTGTTCTATAGATAATAATAAAACATTTTTTTTTATTTATTGGGTACTACTTAGTTATCCATCGACCAATTTCGCCAAATTATATAAATCGCCAAACCACTCGCCAAATTATACAAATTGACATTTTTTTTTAAATAATGAAAGAACAATTAAATTAGTATAACATTAATAAAAATACAAATAAAACGTCTAAATAAAAATCACCTGATGATGCAAACACGTGTAACTTGCTTAAAGTCAAGTGAACGTGACATGTACGATCAACCATTATTGGCATTTAATCTTATAGTTTGGCGATAGATTTTTGGTCGACGGGATAACTAAGTAGTACCATTTATTGTTATTTCCTTTTAAAATAATAGAAAATATTTTATATATATATATATATGTAACTGGTATTCGAAAACGATGTTTTCGCCAAATGGGTGTGAAAAAAATTGCGCCAAATCCGGTACATATATGATATCTGTGTCTAACAGTCATTTACATTATTGTGATTACTTAGTATCAGAAAATAGATTGAAGAGTATTTGGTATATTTTTACTATATGGGCTTTGGCGAGATAGAGAAAATGGCCTTGGTAAGTGAAGTGAATTTTATGTATATTTACTGGCAACCTATTTACTTTTCATATACATATAAGCATTTTTTTTTTCAATATTTATGATATTTATATATTACAAAAAAGAGCTATATCTACTTTTAAATACGAATAGAAATAATTTGTGGTTCTACTTGATTATCCCGTCGACCAAAAAAATATCACCAAACTATAAAATTAAATGCCAATAATGGGTGATCGTAAATGTCAAATTTACTTGACGTTAAACACTTTACACGTATTTGTTAGATCATCAAGTGATTTTTATTTCGACGTTTTATTTTTATTAATGTTTTACTAATTCATTTATTCTTTCGTTATTTAAAATAAAAATTATGTCATTTGCGTGACTGGCCTAATAGTTTGGCGATTTGTATAATTTGGCGAAATTGGTTGACGGTATAATCAAGTAGTACCTAATTTGTAATTATTAATAATAATAATAATATAAATATATAAATAAATTGTTATACATACATATATATATACGTCTTACAAGGGAAACTGGCAGAAGTAATTGTAAAAATGAATAAACTTATGCGTTGCATTCTATTCGTTTATTACCCTGGCGCCAAACAAAGCGATTTTAAGTTAAACAGGTAGAAGAGTGACATAATCCCGAACAACGCTCACAATAATAGTGTTTTTTAAGTGTATGAGAACATTTGAAAGTAGAGTTTTATATTTAAATGTAAATTATATAAAAAGCAGTTAACATTATGATTGTTGAGTAAAATACTTAAATTTTAGGTTAAATGTGTGCCCCCCATCTCTCATCAAAATATTTTTCAACATGCTTTACTGTAAAAACACGCCGGTTTGTAGCCGTATTGTCCTATTGGTTTGTTGTCCTTTTGTCCTATTGGTTTGTGATCTACGTTTTTTATTCTATTTACTCTGCTGGAATAGACATATGGAAAACAGTAGCAGACCTGTCAGAAGAGGAAGTTTATTAAAAAATATAATGTAACATGTAATGCGATTGAATTTAAGCTACCAGAACCACATATAGCGCAAGTTGAGATGTTGGAAGTTCAAGAACAAACAAATGAAAATGAACAATCCGAATGTTCTTAAAGTTCAAAATTCAATCTGCGCAATCATTGTAAAATGCTCTCTAATTTAACAGTGTGATGACTAGAGAATATTTTAATTCCTGTTGCCCTAACTGTCTCATTTCCGTACCAAACTGTACTTTAAATGATCAACTAAAAGAGTTGTTTCTTAATTGCCCAAATTTTGTCCAAGGCATACGATAGTATAATATCTCAATGAAGTTCGCATCGTTTTCAGCAAGGAAATTGCGGAAGGACATTCCAGGTGATGGTCTTTATTGCTTTAAAGTAGAAGGTTAAATTCACAATTTCGTTTGATTCAAGATTCGTTTGGAAAAATGGACCAGCGCAGCGGGCATAGTCTGCTAGTCATCATATTATAAAGAGGAAAAAATTGTTTATTTGTCGGAGATAAGCTCAGGAACTACCGAACCGATTCCAAAAGTAATGGTATCAAAATGATGGTGTTCGCCCAACTTAGAACATAGGCTATATCTTATGTCGGTGCCACTACCCCAAAGGGGATGCAGGAGCAAAAAATGTTCTAAAAATGCGATTTTTAAGTTACTGAAGGGCCTAGAAATATGAAATTTGGAATATTAGTTACTTATAAGACATAAATGGTGTCTAAGAACAGTTCTTAAACAATTCGAAATTTAAAAGGGGTGAAAATGCACAAAAAGCGTTCTAAAAAACGTTCTAAATAGTAGTTTCTACATAATCTCAGGAAATACCAAACCGATTAAAAAAAAATATTGGTGTCAAAATGATAGTGACAACGTTTGCTCCAATATAGGCTATGTTTTATGTCGGCGCCACTACCCCAAAGGGGGTGTAGGAGCAAAAAACGTTCTAAAAATGCGATTTATGTGTTACTGATGGGCCTAGAAATATGAAATTTGAAGTATCAGCTACTTATTAGATATAAAGGATTTCTAAGAACAGTTCTTAAACAATTCCAAATTTAAAAGGATTGAAAATGCGCGAAAAGCGTTCTAAAAAACGTTCTAAATGGTAGTTTCTACACAATCTCAGGAAATACCAAACCGATTTAAAAAATAATGGCGTCAAAATGATGGTGAAAATCCTTGCTCCAACATAGGCTGTGTTTTATGTCGGTGCCACTACCCCAAAGGGGCTGCAGTAGAAAAACGTTCTAAATTGCGGTTTTTGCATGACGGAAGGGCCTTGAATCGTGAAATTTAGAATGGTATCTCAGGAAATACGATATCAATGATATCTAAGGACATATCCTAAAAAAATCGAAATTTAAAAGGGTGTCAAAATGCGCAAAAAGTTTTGTAAAAAACGTTCTAAATTGCAATTTCTATGCAATCTCAGGAAATACTGAACCGATTTCAAATATAATGGTGTTAAAATGATGATGATAGATCTTGCTCCAAGATAGGCTATATTTTATATATGTTTCCACTAACCCAGAGGAGATGCAGGAGGAAAATGAACGAAAAGCGTTCTAAAAACGTTCTAAATGCCGATTTGTCACCAATATCTCAGGAAGAATCAAACTGATTTCAAAAGTAATGTTAAAAAACTGATGCTGACAGCCTCTGCTCTAACATAGACGCTATTTTAAGTCGGTATCACTATCACCTAGACGTTGCAGGAGCAATAAAGCGTTCCAAATTTCGATTTTTGTGATCAGTAGGGGCTAGCAACTTAAATTTAGGCATGGTACATATGTATTACATATAAATGATCTTTAAAAACAGTTTCGAAAAAATTGGAAATTTAAAAAGGGGGTGAAAATGCGCGAAAAGCGTTCTAAATCGCTCTAAATTGCGATTTCTACTCAGTCTCAGGAAATTCCAAAGCTATTTCAAAAGTAATGCTTGCAAATCAATGGTGACAGTCCCTGCTATAACATAGGTTATATTTTATGTTGCTGTCACTACCATCTGATGGTTGAAAAAGCAAAACATGTTCTAATTTGCGTTTTTTGCATAACTGAAGGGTCTAACACTTTGAAGTATGGCATGTTATTTACTTACAAGATGCAACTGCTTTCTATGAACTGTCGAAAGAAAATTTCAAATTTAAAAAGATGAAGTGAGCGAAAAGCGTTATAAATTACAATTTTTATGTAATCTTTTCAAATACCAAACCGATTAAAAAAATAATGATAACAAATTGTTGGTGATAGAACCTGCTCAAACATAAGCTATATTGTATGTCTGTGCCACTACCACCAGAGGGTTGCAGTAGCTAAAAACTTTCTAAATTGCGATTTCTGTGATACTGAAAAGGCTAGAAACTTTAAATATGGCATGGTAGTTACTTATAAAATATAAATTCCCTCGAAGGACTGTCGAAAATAAATTCGAATTAAAAAGCGGTGAAGTGAAGGGGAGGTTCGAAAAGCATTCTAAAACAGTCCTAAATTACGATTTCTACGCTATTTCAGGAAATATAAACCAAATATAAAAGTAATAGTTGCGAATCAATGGTAACAGTCTCTGGTCCTACACAGGCTATATTTTATGCCGATGATTCTACCACCTGGGATTCACAGGAACAACAAACGCTCTAAAAAAGGCCTTTAAAAGCTTTCTAAATTACGTTTCTGTGGAATATTAGGAAATAACAAACCAATTTCAAAATTAATGTTGGCAAATTAATGGTGACAGTTCCTATTTCAACATAGCCCTTTATGTTGACAAAGGTGGTAGGACTTGGAATTTGACATGATGGTTAATTTTAAGATGTAAGAAGATGGTTTCTAAAAAAATCAAAACTTCAAATGAATACTGAAATGAGCGTATTAATCGAGCATAAAAGTTTCAAAATATTTTCTAAATTATTATTTATTTAGTTTTATTTCGTTTTATTAATTTAAGTCTCATTTCTGCCTTATGCAGTGTAACAATGATATTTAATCAAACTGTGTTTTAAATAGTAATTTTTTTAAATTATTCCTAAAAGTAATAAGTACCTTTTAATAAAATAAAATATTACCTTTTAATAAAATAAAAATTTTGTTAGTACATTTAATAAAAATTAGACATATAAATATCACTTGGCATATTTCAAATATTACGCGAGCAAAGCCGCGGGGTTTGCTAGTTTAATATAAAGAAATCATTTAACTATTTTTGTATACAAACTGAAGTAAATTGTATATAAAAAACAACAACAATAATATAGATATAAATAAAATGTTTATAGATTATATAAATAAACTTAAAAGTTCGTTAATTTTGTTTTAATAGCTGTTTATATAATTTGGCAAAAAATCTCAGTTCTGAATCCCAAATTATGACAAACTTTGAAAAAGTACGCCAAGGCCCCTATACTGTAAAAGTACCGCGCTTTATATAGTCGGATACAAAAGTTAAATTCTCGGTACTTTTCCACTTTAGGGGCCTTGGCGAAGAAGAAAAATCGGCAACGTATTTTCTAGCAACCTATTCGCTGTTTCATTTCATATACACACGCATTTTTTTTCAACATTTATACAATTTATTTAGCATAAAGAAGCCATATATCTCATTTCATAACCTGTAATCCGCAAAAAGCCTCAAATCCGCACAACTCTTGGAACAAAGCTGTTCTGATTAGTGGCCTTCTACTGTATTATAGTTTTTCAGAAATGAGTTTCGTTTTTAAAATCTGTTATTTTCATTTATCACTGAGAAACAAGCGAGAAAAACTCATATTCTTGGATTCTTGCACATGTGTTGTATATATATCTCATATTCCGTCATTTTGACGGGCTATCTTTCTAGTATAAATATTAATTTCTGTAAATTTAATTCATTTTTTCATAAAAATGCATAGTTGCGAATAATTCATTTTTGTGTTAACACTATTTCCAATCCATAATTCTTTCCTTACCATATTTAATCGCAGAATTCTGCAATTAATGAACATTAAAATTAGGCAATGATTTCTATTCGGAAGGAGTGATAACTCAAAAGTGGAATAGTTGACAGCTAAGTATATGCTGTCAACTATTCATATGCTAGCTGTTCATATGCTAAGTATATGTTAAAATTTTTATTTTACTATTCGAAAAAAATACTTTAAATTTTTCAAATAATGTATGAAATATAAATTAGAAGACGGGAGTGGAGGGGAGGGGGAGGGCACGCTACAGTTGTTAGTACTGCAGAATATTGGGGATCCGGTACTTTTTTTGATAGAAATTAAGACCTGTGCATATATTATAGTGGACTTCCTGCATTATTTATTACATTTCACTCAAATCAAAGTAAGTCTGTTGAATATGTCGATACCATTCATTACCGCTAAAGTTGGGGTCGAAAACTCGGGTTCGACTTTCAGTGAGACTCTCTGTATTTATGAAAGAACTAGCTGTTACCCGTGACTGCGTTCACGTAACATTTAAAGAAGAAGAAATTCACCAATTAAGCAAAAAATTTCGATAATTAAAAGCATATATAATTAACTTTTTATCACGTTTTATAGTAGAAACGCTTCTGATGATCCCAATTTGCTTATTTTTATTTATATATATAGGATTATTTAAATTTCTTTCGTGAGCATGAAATTTCATACACCTTTTCCATGATTAAATGAAGAATAAATTTACATCTCTGTTATTCTATTTTATTATTTATATTTATTCTATTTTATATTTATTCCGCTCAAGGACATTAATTTAATTTATGTTTTCGAGACAACGAATGTTATTTAAAGAAATATATTAGTAAATATTTTTAAAGGAAAGTGGTTATTAACAGATCACTTCTGACGTGACTTTGATAAGATTAGAATAATCGAAAAATCAACATGCGACATTATGTTTATATTCCAAGAAATCACATATTGGAAGAAAAAAAAAAGATAAATGGTATTAAAAAGTAATAATCAAACGTGGTGAAGCATCCAAGTTCAAAAATAAATAATAAGAGTACGAGAAATATCTTTAACTTTCAAATATTTATTACACTTTAATTTCACGGTACCACACTTTTATTAACTGTAGATCTACCAGTAATATCAAAATATTTATCATGCTCTGAAGACTCTTGAGCCTAAATACTTATTATTTAAGCAATAGAGTTGCTTATTGCTTTCGCGGAATAAATCTATTTATGGAAAAGCACCCCAATTATGAATTAACATTTTCATATCTAACGTTATGCTGTAATTTTGGCTTTTGAAAGCTTTGAAATTTGCAGGAATATGCTCCAATGGTGACAGAGATTGTGTTTCAGAGAGATTTTTAACTATAAATTTTGATATTTTAAAATCGAAAGAAAATTTCCCTTCTTCCTTTGCCCTTTTCGATAATCACGATGCCTTTAAAAATTAGAGGGATCTGAGGCAAAAGACAAATTTATTGCTTTATTAATGGTTTTGGTTCTTTTTTACACGTAAAGGATGCCACATATAAAGCCTAATCTCAAATTAAAATTACTTGCTAAACTTTTTAAAGTCGACTTTGATGTGCCATTTATTAAATTTTATTGAAACCAATGTTCCTGGAGATCGTACAGTAAAAGGGTTTTAAACTTATGTATTTGCTATTGTTAAGTTCTTAGCAAATTACGCCATTTTGTATAACTGCTATAAAATGCTAACATTTTCTGAAAGAAAAGCAGCTAATGATTTAAATATAACGACGCTTTCACTAGGTTAGTTTATCTTACGGAATGATACTTGTCGAAATAAATATACAGTGTCTCACAAAAGTGATGGGACACTTGTGCTTTATAAAAAGAAACTGCAATAAAATAAATAAACAAACATGTGCAAAAATTTTTTGGGTGTGTTTCATATTTAAAGTTAGTAACAATTATTACATAACATACATTTTGTCAAAATATTAAAATATTAATTTAGTAAAAATACAATTGTTCAGAACGGAGCAAAAAATGGCTCACATAAGTGATGGGACACTTACTTTTCCATCAAATATTTATCCAAAAATTTTACTTTTTAAAAGGTTTTAATATTTTGTTGGATTTCCTTTTACTTTTAAAACATGATTTAATCTTTTTGGGATGGATTCGACTAATTTTTTTTGTGATTTCTGGAGTGATTTTACCCCATTCTTCTTGAAGCACCGATTTTAGTTGTTGTTTTGAAGAAATGGTGTGTTTGCGAATTCTTGATTCCAATTCTTGCCAAATATTCTCTATGGGATTTAAGTCTGGAGATTGTGGTGGTGTTTTTATTATTTCAGGACAGTTATATAGCAGTCAGAGTCTAACGTTCAGAGCAGTGTGCTTGGGGTCATTGTCCTGGTAGAATTTAAAATCGTTATGAAGGTCCAATTTTCGTGCTGAAGATTTCAAATTTTGCTTTAAAATATCAATATACTTGTACTGATCCATTATACTGTCAATAAAAACAAGATTACCAACTCTAGCGGACGACATACACCCCCATACCATAACTCCTCCTCCACCATGTTTTACTGTTGGTACCAAGTTCTGTTTGTGAAATTCTTCCCTGGGTTTTCTCCACACCAAGATTCTACCGTCAGAACCAAATATATTAAATTTACTCTCTTCAGCAAATATAACTTTATTCCAGTAATCAGAATTCTTATTTATGTTGGATTTTGCGAAAGCTAGTCTGAGTTTTCTATTCTTTTCACTTACGAAGAATTTTTTCCTGGCTACTCTACCGTGATATCCAGCAGATCGAATTACCCTTCTAATAGTCTCAGGATTAACAATTATTCCATATAATGCTTGTAAATCAGCAGCAACTTTTCGAGCACTATTTCTTGGATTTTTTTTAATATTTCGAACGATAATTCGCTTTATTCCATTGGATAGCTTTGATGGTCGGCCAGGTCTTCTTTTATCCTGAATCATATGATTCTTTTTATATCGTTTAATGATATTGAAAACTGTTGAACGACTCAAGTTAACTGTTTCAGCAGTTTTTCTAATAGATTTTCCACGTTCAATATGCAAATTAATAACTAATTTTCGAATTTCAGGCGAAGTTTCTTTTCGTTTAGCATTCATGGCTACACAGAGCTAAAAAACACAAAAATTCCAAAACAAACTGGAGAGAAATACTGCAGATGATTTTATAAATTATTGCCAATTGCTTTTAAGTAAAAATAAAACCCCCAAAAATATTTTTATTGCTTATTTTAGACGAATTTTGTTGCATATATAATGGTGTCCCATCACTTATGTGAGCTATTTTTTGCTCCGTTCTAAACATTTGTATTTTTATTAAATTAATATTTTAATATTTTGACAAAATGTATGTTATGTAATAATCTTTACTAAATTTAAGTATGAAACACACCCACAAAAAAATGTGTACATGTTTTTTTTATTTATTTGATTAGTTTCCTTTTGTAAAGCACAAGTGTCCCATCACTTATGTGAGACACTGTATATATATATTCTTTCACTTCATGAATCAGTTAAAACTATGCATTTCAATTTGTTTAAAACATAGAATCGATTAATGAAATCCAATATTATTGTACATTTAGAAAAACATTGAAACATTATTTTTATTAAATAAATTTCAAGTAATAAAATATATTTAAAATGTAAGCTAAAATTTCATTTTGAAATAATGCTACTTTTGGTGCAAAATTTTATTTCTAAAAGGTATATTATTATTTTAAGATTTCGTTTTAACTTTCGAAGCTGGTGTAACGAAAACGACATCGCTATGACGAAATTGAAATAAATATATGTTAATGTTGTCGTATTAAAATTAATGCTTTCCATGAAAAAATATTACATCATTTTTACCCGATAAAGCTTTTACTAAAATCTCCTTTGTGACATGTTTTAACTGCCATCTTTAAAAATAATTAATTAAAATAGTATATGATTTTTTAAAACTTAATTCTTATGAATAGTGGGCAATAACTATCCACTTAAATGTACAGAAGATATATTTACATCCGCAGACGATTTTAGCTTCTGTGGAATAAATTCATTCATGAAGCTTCGATGTGTGTAAATATGTTTTCAGTTTAAGGAAATTTACTTTAATCATGTTTTTGTACCATTTATACTAATTGAAATTCAATTCTTTATCATTTTAATGAGGAAATAGCGTCAAAAAATATATTAATCCGTTTTAATTCCCCTTTCTTCCACCAAAAATATCTTCTCCTTATAATCATAGCGTGAATTTTGGAAGAAAACACTCATTTGTTTGTAACTTATTTTCAAACTCTTTAATCAGTATGGATAGTATTCTTTTGACGTCACAATTTAGTAAAATGGTTGTTGTATAGCCTCGAACTGAAAGCGAGAATACAGTCCATTAGTAAAAAATATTTCTGTTATTCGTTTTAATATGACGTCATTATTTATGTATTTTCATTATTTACTGATATTCATGTCCCTTGCATTTTTAACGAATACATGGAAATATCTGTTTTATTTCAAATATGACGTCATATTTTTCCAAGCGAATAACTTTATTAATAATATGATTCTTTTTCATTCTTTTCCCTTCTAATTATGACTCCATTTTTTGCAGAAAACCCCTTATTAACGTAACTGATATTCATCCTTCATGTATAATAAAAAATACATATTTTTCGTTTCAAATATGACGTCATAAATATTTTCTTTTGAATTCTTTTTATTTCAATTTTTAATTAATTGTAGAGGAAAAATTATTATTCCAGATTTAGAATTTCTTGGCAACGGGAAAGAAAAATGGTCAAATTTTATCGGGAAAATGTCAATTGATTCTGTATGAAAAAGTATGAAATTTTGAATTATTAAGTGAAATATTTGGATAAAATAAATAAAACATAGCCTATGTTCTTTTCCGTTTCATAATCTATAAATATGCAAAGATACAAAAGCATTAATTCATCCGTTTTGATGTTCACTTCATTCAAACATTCGGACACACATTGACATTTATAATATTATAAGGATAAGAAGATTGCGACCCAGCATTCCTATACGAAAAATTCTTGCAATCCCAATAATCCCAGATAACGGTAAGACGAAATTTTACATAGGAATGACAAAACGAACATTTTAAAAGGGATTAAAAGAGCATAAAGCAGATATTAAATTTAACAGACAATCGACAGCTTTTGAAAGGTTTTGTTTTAAAAAATATTAAAGAAATCCGTTATGGTAATGCAAAAATTATCTGGCCAAGTAATTATCTACAGAAAAGTCTTATTAGAAAATCACTGGAGATTGAAATGAGATTAAATAATGTCTGCAACGAGGGAATATCGTATAACATGCCTAAGTTATGGTTGAAATTTTTGAAACAACGTAATAATTTTGTTTAACTCAATGTTTAAGAAATTTCTTAAAATTAATAGCCCCACCAGTGGCCGAGAGGTTCTGCTCGCGAAGCTAGTTGACGGGAGGTGCTGGGTTCGATCCCAATCACGCCCGTCGGCCTAATCGTTCGGAGTTTTTCGTGGTTTTCTTCGAACCTTAGATTTCAATGCGTAAATACGGATTAGGTTGCCTTAGAAAGACCCCTACGGAGGGCACTTCCCTCGGGCCTATATCCCTCGTGCAGATAATCGTCATAAATAACACCATCTTATAGTTGATAATATTTCATCTTAATAGATTGCGCAACGGTACCAGCAAGATCAACGTAATATTTTTACTTACGACTTTTGAAATGCATGAATATTTTGATTTTCTCAACACTGAAAATAGTAAACCCTGAAGTTGGCTATAATGTAGCTGAGCTTGTTGGTTTAAGATTTTTAGCTTTTTAATTTTTATATTTTAAATGTTTTAAAAGTTTTATCTTTTGTATTTTGTTTACGTCTTTAAGTAAACTTTTTAGTGTATGTATTAAAGTTCAAGATTTTTTTTTAAAAATCTTGTTTTAGTGAGTTGCACAGTGTACAACCCCTCAACGTTTGTACACGCGATAGGGGGTCACCCTGCAGATACAAGCAAATTAATGAATGTTTGACTAGAAGATATTTTTTATGATTAGAAAGGATTTCTTCATAAATTTAAAAGTTAAAATTTTAGTTCTCAATATCCACTAAAGTAAGAAATATTCAAAAAGTCCGAAAAAAATGTGTCAACTATTTAAAGACTTAAACGAATTCAAAAGAATATATCTTTTGAAAGATTGTCATTTTAAAAGATGATTCGCTTCTTTCGTGGATTTAAGTCATTCAGAATAAAATAACTTTTGAAACTGAAAAAAACTGTCTTCATTTAAAGAGGAACTCTACTTTGTAATGTAAAAAAATCGATTATTTTACACTATTCTCAAAGTTGTCATTCTTAAAAACACTTATAAGCAAATTTCAAGTCGGAATTCGCAAAATTAAGTAAAGTTACAGTTCGTAAAGTGGTCGAACCTCAAGTAGAATAACGCAGAATCATACATAGAAACATTAAATACTTGTTTTGTTTTTTTGTTTTTTGTTTTTTTTTTTTCAGGAAAGCGCCTTTTTTCAAATTGGTGCAACTTCTTAATGACTGCCATATTATGCGATTGATATTGGATTTAAAATATTCAGAAAGATTCCTCCATACTTTAGAGCAGAATAATAAGATAATAAAATTGTAGGAAGTTTTATTAGAATACTTACATTCTTTTAAAAAGAAAATGGATATTTTACAAACATTCGTTTAAATCAAATCATTAGATGTTAACCCGGGAGAACTCGCTGCATGAGATTTTCTCTCAACGTTGTACTTTTTTTAAGACTCTTATTTAAACTATTTTTCATTTTAATTAAGATGGAAAATGTTATATCAGTTATTTTACCTATTTAGTGAATAAAAGTACTAAGCCAAGCAAAAAAAGTTGATAGTAAATGAATGTAAAGTAAAAGAAAAGCAATTGGGCACCGTGAGAGAAATTCTCACTAGCGAGTTCTCCCGGGTAACAAAATACTAGAAAACTGAAATCTCTATTTCCGTTGAAAGATTTCAGTTTAGATCTATTTATGAGTGCCGTATTTTAGTTTATCTTGTCTTGTGCTCAATCTTCCGTAGCCAAAGGCATATTTAAGCAAATGTGATTTGCCATTATACAAGGCTATTACAAATAATGGACCCGATTTAAAAAAAAAACATATTTCGTAACTACTGCACATATTACAATAAGTGATCCATGAACTTAAAGAGAAATATACCAAGTTTTTTTTCAGTTACAAATAATCGATGTGTGACCCTCTTATTACACGTCCAACCTGTAATCGAGTTCGTTCCAAATATTTTGCGGCATCACTCTGTCAATGGTTCTGAAAGCTTCACAAATGCGTTCTTTAAATTCTGAACACTTTGTTTTCGGCATTGGTGGTACATAAACAATGTCTTTGACACTGTCAGAACTTCAAGAACGCATTTGTGCAGAATTCAGAACCAGTGACAGAGTGATGCTACAAAATGTTTGGGACGAACTGGATTACAGATTGGACGTATGACATGTAACAAGAGGGCCACACATCGAACATTTGTAACCGAAAAAAAACTTGGTATATCTCTCTTTAAATTCATGTATCACTTATTGTAATATGTGCAGCAGTTTCGAAAATGTGATTTTTTTAAATCGGGTCCATCATTTGTAATAGCCCTGTAAAAGTATTTAAATTTTTTTGCAATATTCACATCCATTTTAAAGGACATTATAGCCGTGATGGCAACGCTTGGAAGCGGACCCAATTACGAAAGATTAATGTAAAAAAAAAAAAAAAAAGTCCTTTTTTATTTTTTTCTGGCCAATCAATTGCCAATTGCGCCAACTCATCTGTCACTGGGTACTGTTCATGAGTATAGATATGATCAATCTTGAGATAGGTTTTTTATTTCCTAATCATGCTTGAAAATTATTTAAAATGTCATTTAAAAAAAATCAGTAAAGTGAGCTACAGTTTTCGAACAAGTTTCATTCGAAAGAACATTTCTTCCTCTATTCTAAGGTGTTAAAAACTGAAAATCGCCACCTTTAGAAGTGATGTAAGAACAATAAAAGGGAATGCCATAGCGACGGTCGTTGTCATCATTGTTATACATTTCTAAAAATAGCTACTGACTTTTGGCAGTCGTCCAAAAATGAGCTGTGAATTTTTGAAGACGACAGTGAAATCTCAAGTGAAAGAAACAGGACTTTGTCAATAATAAATTAAAACATTATATGTATGAGGACGTGAGTTTCAAAACTCGTCGTATCCAGAAAATCAAGTTTTGGGAAATCGCGAAAAACCTCTGACTGCTTCCATTGGTTTTCATTATAAACCAAGATTTTACAGTGCCAGAAATACAGAATTTTACTATTATTTTTTTCAGATTATTGTTGTGTTTTTTTTCGGTGCAGGTTACATTCTCCCTTTGTTGGAATTTCTGAAAACTTTTTGCAGATCTACGCCGATCATGACCCCTAATCAAATCCCCGATCCCCGCCGATCAAAACCACCCCCATTTCAAAACTTTATGCATATATATATATATTGGTTTATTGGTATTTTGGTTTATTTTAGCTTTTTAAATTCAGTTACTGAAATGACAATAGTTTTTTCTGCATTGGGTGCAGGATGGACGTGTGTTCAGAAACCTGCAGATTTTTAACAGTGGGGGTGGAGTTAGGTTTTGTCTGTCCTCCCACTGAAGAAGAACAGACTATTTTTTGCCTGTGTTTTTGTTTTTTACCTGTCGTTTACTTGTTTTTTGTTTTTTTTTGGGGTTTTTTTTAGTTTTTTATTGTTAAATATTGCAGATATACACCTTCTTTTCTGAGTTATGGTGTTTTTGCATTTTAAAGTAATGAAATATATATATATATACACTATATGGCCATTAATGACCGGCAACTTTCGATTTTAGACATTTTGTCGTATATTTAAAAATATAATCGTCAGATTCTTCTGGAATTTTAGGATTAAAAAGAAAGGGTTTGACTTCATATTTATCAACGTCGATTTGATAAGGAGGACAATTAGGGGGCCAACAAAAAATTAAAGAAAAAAAATTATACTTGGGATCACTCTGTAAAATAAAATGCACGAAATAATCTATCGCTGCAGAATACACATAGGCAGACATTGTACAATATGTGTATTCGTTTGTGTAAGAATAGCAGGTATATTAATAGAGATATAGCGATTTTTTTTATTAAAAAAATTCTTGCATGTTTTTTGCTTATGTCATACAGGGTTTTTAACCCAATTAAACACCAGTTTCAGAAAAATTGACAAAATGTAGTAGAAACAATATAGTGCAATTGGAATATAAATATATTAAATATTTAAGGAATTACGGGCAGTTGTATAAAATAATTTTTATCTGCGCATGCGCGAACGATAACAAGGAACTTTTTGCATAATTTAATAGTCAACTCTATGGAGCAACTTATTAAAAAAATCAGCCAAATATTGTAAAAATTCAGAGAGATATCGACGTTAGAGTGAGCTGTTTTTTAGTTTCTCACTAAAACTCTCTGAATGACAAGGGATTGTCCACAAATTGTTATTTTTAAGTTATCTGACAGCGTTCGGAGCAAGAATTTTGAAAAAGCTATTTAATTCTAGTTTACGGTTAAGTTTAGGAAGATTTTGACTCTAAACTACGATGAAAAGGAAAATATAGTCCATACTTTGATTACATTTAGGTAAATTGAGGAGTTTATGGTAAAATTTTGTGAAATTTAGCCCAATACGCAAAACATTCTACAATAAATTATATCGCATATATATGTATTTTCTGTATGCACGTAATTTGTATGGCACTGGTGAAGACAATAAACTAAAATCTAAGACATATTATACATTTTTCATGAGTTATGAGTCAATAACTTACAATTTGATTTTTATAGTGATATTTCAAGAACTTTTTGAGAAAGTACGTTTTGCGTATGGAATTTTCACCGAAAAATGCATTTTCCATAAAATACATTTATTTAACTGAAACATTTACTTAATTATTTTAAACTTTATTTAACATTTACTTGACAGTTATCTGAATTGGAAATTTACTGTACTTATCGATCAAAGTTTTTTTTTTTTTTTTTTTGCCGTTTATATCTAAAAGACAGCTTTGGCAGTTTTTGTACGAAGGAAAAAAATTAACGGTGAAACGTTTAGCACTTCCGGTTTCATTCTCAGCTATCAAATAGATTTTAAATTCTGATAATTTAGGTTTTATTTATAGTGCAATAAATGTAAGTGCAGATTTGGAAAGGTAAAAATGCGGGCTTTAATAAAATGTAATACAAAGAAAACGAAAATTTTAGACAAAAATCGCATTTTAAAGTAGTCAGATATCTTAATTTGTATGCTATTTTTCATTTTTTCTTGACACTTTAGTTCTCCTTGGAAAACCAGCATGTACTTGGTGACTTGTTTTGAAACGCTTTGATTGTGATTACTCTTTTTTTATTCGAATAGGCTCATTATGCTGGTTTTACAAAAAGAACTAAAGTATCAATAAAAAATGAAAAATGGTATACAAATTAGGCTAGATGATTACGTTTAAAATGAGATTTTTGTCTAAAATTTTCGTTTTCTTTGTATTACATTTTATTAAAGCCCACATTTTTACCTTTCCACATCTGCGCTTACACTTATTGTACTATAAAAAAATCTAAGTTATCAGAATTTAAAAACTACTTGCTAGCTGTGAATGAAACCGGAAATGTCAAACGTTTGAGCGTTAATTTTTTTTTTTTTTCCTTCGAACAAAAACTGCCAAAACTGTCTTTTAGTTATAAACGGCATAAAAAAGAAGACCTTGGTCGATAAGTACAGTAAATTTACAATTCCCATAACTGTCAAGTAAATGTTAAATAAAGTTTAAAATAGTTAAGTAAATGTTTCAGTAAATAAATGTATCTTATGGAAAATGCATTTTTCGGTGAAAATTCCATACGCAAAACGTAATTTCTCAAAAAGCTATTGAAATATCACTATAAAAATCAAATTGCAAGTTATTGACTCATAACTCATGAAAAATGTATAATGCATCTTAGATTTTAGTTTATTGTCTTCACCACTGCCATACAAATTACGTGTATACAGAAAATGCATATGCGATAGAATTTGCTGTACCGTGTTTTGCGTATTGGGCTAAATTTCACAAAATTTTACCATAAACTCTTCAATTTACCTAAATGTAATCAAAGTATGGACTATATTTTCCTTTTCATCGTAGTTTAGAGTCAAAATCTTCCTAAACAAAACCGTAAGCTATAATTAAATAGCTTTTTCAAAATTCTTGCTCCGAACGCTGTCTGATAACTTAAAATAACAATTTGTGGGCAATCCCTTGTTATTCAGCAAGTTTTTTGTTGGCCCCCTAATTGTCCTCCTTATCAAATCGACGTTGATAAATATTAAGTCAAACCTTTTCTTTTTAATCCTAAAATTCCAGAAGAATCTGACAAGTATATTTTTAAATATTAGACAAAATGTCCAAAATTGAATGTCGCCGGTCATTAATGGCCATATAGTGTATAGATCACTTTTTATGAACACGATAACTTCCATAATTCGGCACGAATCTCTTCCAAACTGATACAAAAAATCAAGGAGCAGAAAATCTCGGTCAAGTTCGTTAATTGGCAAAATCGGACCAAGGGGGTAGAAATAGGGATAGGTTTTGTGAAAACCGAAAAAAAACCATAACTTCTTAATTATAATACATATCAAATCAGTTTAAAGTTATTATTACTTCTAGAAAAATGGCCAAAAATTTATGTATCACAGGTATTTGATAAAATTAAAAATGAGCTCAAAGAGCGAAAAAAAATAGGGTTTTAGGGAGAAACAAATTCATAACTTCGTCAATTCTTAAAATATGAAATTCACTTAAACTTATTATAAATTTTCTTAATATTATCTACAACTTTTATATTGACAACTTTTTGATAGGGCCAACTCTTACCGCAAAAAAAAAATAATAATAATAATAAATAAATAAAAATAAAAGTAAAAATAAAAATGGGGGGTGTTGAAGAAGAAAAAAATTCATAACTTCATCAATACACAAGATATCCATTCCGCTTAAATTTGTTATACATCTTCTTAATATTATATAGAATTTTCATATTGACAAGTTTTTGATAGGGCCAACTCTTACAGCAAAAACAAATTAAACAAAAATAGGGGTTGACAAAAATAATTATCGTATTAAAGGTGTACTCAGATCCAAACGGGTTATTTTGTGAGTCATTTTTAAATTCATTTTTACTCTCAAACGCATCCAATTGGCAGGTTCTCTTATTCAGAAACTATAGTATAATGTGCTGTATTGATCGATTTTTTGTTAAAGCAGATTATACTTCAAAAAATGCTGTCAAAGGGAGCATTTTGAATCGAATTTCCCGAAGCGATAATGCTAGAAACAGAAAAAAAAGGTGGTACTGAGAAAATAATTGTTTGTAAATCAAGTTCTAATTAATTGAACGAGAAATAAAACACAGGTCGTTTATAAATCTCTTCAAAAAATCGTGACAGCAAGTTTCATGTTTGTACTTTTAAAAATGATTCTGAAAATGTGTCCGAAAATTTCGAGTTGTTGAGCATGGAAAAATATTCTGATAAAACCGGCGCTTACAGAAAAATGAAATTAAAAATTCGTCAAAAGTGGCCAGATAAAATTGTTAAACTGGGTTTATCTCTAATCTTGATTCAGTTTTTGTTGGTGAAATTAGTACTTAACATCGAAATCTACCTCCGCCTGCACGCCGAGCCGGCAGGAATTTTATTTTATTTTATTCTCATAAGACAAATTTTGAAACTCACGTGCTCATATATATATTAAAAAGAAGGGGGAAAGGGAGTAAGAAAAAAGTGACTACAAAAGTAAAAACATTCCCTATTGTAATTTATGTACATCTTTTTGTTTTATTTTCTTTAACCAATAATTGAAATTAAGTTTTGGCATCAATAATTACTATTGTGTTTCTTAATTTCGGTTATCTGAACATTATTACGCGCAAAGTTTCATTCTGCTACAACTAGACGTTTCATGATTTGTGATACAGATAAAGGATTACATGATATATTTTTGCATAATGCATCAAAAACCCTTCTTTCGTGACTATATATTTCGAAACACTTTCTTCTATCCAGACAAAAACAAACAGACTTATATTTCTTTACAGAAGTACACGTCTTCTATACCTAAATTAATAAAATCATACACTTCTTTCTAAAATAAATATAACAGATATAAATGAAAAATAAATTTTGTTAAACATTTATCAGCTTTTATCACTTTATCTAAAAACATAGTTCTGAATTAATGTTTTTAAATGTGATTACCAATAGTTAGTTGACACTTCTACAGGAATTACGAATCTGATATCTTGAACCTTCCAAAAGAGGTTTAACAATATAGTACATCACCGAGACACAGAATAAAAATTAGGTAATTGCAGAGAACACTATAAAAATGTCATTTATCAAGAATTTCTTTCTCATCTCTTTCAGTTTTTCTAACTTTATGTAACTTTTTTGCTCACAAAGACAAACAAGTGGGTAAGTGTAATCACAGATCGCACAGAGGGTTTCGTTTAATATTCCTTTCAAAACCCTTTATTCTTTTGCAAAATCTGTTAGTTCCACATTTCGCAACCAGGGGGCGCACTCTATTCTAAACAAAGCTCTATCCGAACGAAACTCCGTTTTACAACCTTAGATATATAGAGCTGTGCAAGGTGACGTCACGAACAGGTTTTTGCTGCTGCTGTATGACAACTTTCGCTACCTTTATCAATGCTTTTTCTGTTTGTGTGTCCTACAGATTTTTTCATTGTTCTCCGGTAAAAGTCACGTGATGTGAACTGCTCTATTAGTCGAGGGGATCCGGCCCATAGCCCCCGAGATAGGTAGGCGCTCCCTGGTGGTAAAAATTGGAATATGAAAGAGTGGTCAAAGGAGTGTCGGCAAAAGTTAGAAAAGTGCATTCCGGGTTGAAATGGTGGATGTTAGAAAAATTAATAAAAATACAGGAGTTAGAGCCCGGAATGGTAAATAATGTAAGACTTTTTGAAAATTTTATGATTTTTCATGTGACCGCAAGTGTTTTGCTATAAGTATGCAAAATTTCACATTTCCAACTTAATTAGGGGCTGATTTAGAAAAATTGCTTAAAATACACAAGTTAGAGCCCAGGGGGGGGGGGGGGGTAAATATAAAACTTTTTTCAAAATTTCGTTTGATGCGAGGTGTTCAGCTATAAGTATCCAAAATTTCAAGTCTTTACCTTAATTAGGGCTCAGTTAGAAAAAAAAAAAAAAAAGCTTAAAATACACAAGTTAGAGCCCAGAGGGGTAAGTATAAGACTTTTTCAAAATTTTATGATTTGTCGTTTAATGTGAGATGTTCAGCTATAAGAATTCAAAATTTCAAGTCTCCAACTCATATAGTTTCTGAGAACGGGCTATGTGAAAGACAGACAGAGGAATGAGACGAATAGGGTTTCGTCAGATGAACGAAACCCTAAAAATGACACTGTATTGGTCAATAATCAGAAGAAGAAAAATCTGGCGACAAAAAAAAAAAAAAAAAAAAAAATAGGGACATTTGTTACATGTATGGTATGTCCTTACGTGCCGACAAAAAAAAATCGAAAGCCACTTTCATTCCAAATGGAACTTATCAAGTTCAACTATACAAAGAAAATTATTTTTATTATTTCGATTTAGTGATCTCCGTCAAAAATTCCTTATGTGTATTTCTAAGCTCTACAACATTTTTATTGACAATGTTTTTGCTAGAGTTAGTTGTTTTGAGATATTGTTATGGTATTAAAAGTACCTTTTTTTTACTATAAATCTATACATATTTTCTAACGCTCACCTTGTACGAGGGGGAAACATAGCATATTTATTCTAGACCTAAACTGAAGGGATTAAAACAATTTCCAGCTTTCTCCTAATTCCGAATTCAACCCCCTAACCACTGGGCTATGTGCAAAACGTCTTAAAAAAACAGCGATGTCAAACTTTAAGTTTCTATGTGCTAACAATTTCATATAAATCGTAATTTAGAACCTTTTTAGAACGTTTTCCTCTCATTACATCCTTTTCAGTTTCGATTTTTTTTTATAAACCGTTCTTAGAAAGCATTTAC
Source organism: Maratus speciosus (assembly GCA_963932465.1). Classification (NCBI taxonomy): domain Eukaryota; kingdom Metazoa; phylum Arthropoda; class Arachnida; order Araneae; family Salticidae; genus Maratus; species Maratus speciosus. Next base: position 273,923,992 of record OZ010792.1, on the reverse strand, counting down.
ATCTTAAAAGTAACCACCAAGTCAAATTTCAAGTTTCTAGTCCCTTTCAGTATCACAAAAATTGCAATTTTAGAAACCTTTTGCCCCTCCTTAGGGATAGTGTTACCGACATTAAATGTAGCCTATGTTGGAGCAGAAACTATCACCATCTTAACCTTTATTTCGTGGCTATATATTTCCAAACACTTTCTACTAACTAGACAAATTGACTTATATTTCTTTACAGAACTAAACATTTTCTGTACTTAAATTAAGAAAATCATACACATCTTTCTAAAATAAATACAACAGATATAAATGAAAAGTAAATTTTGTTTAACATTTATCATCTTTTATCACTTCATCTAAAAACATAGTTCTGAAGTAATGTATCTGGATGTGATTTCTAATAGTTAGCTGACACATCTACAGCAATTATGAATCTCATATTTTAAAACCTTCCAAAAGAGGTTTAACCATATAGTACATCACCGACACAGAGAATAAAAAGTAGATAATTGCAGAGAACACTATAAATGTCATTTATCAAGAATTTCTTTCTCATCTCTTTTAGTTTTTCTAACTTTATGTAACTTTTTTACTCACAAGGACAAAAAAATGACACTGTAATGGTCAATAATCGGGAGAAAAAAATCTGGCGACAGAAAAAAAATAGGGACATTTTTTACATCTATGGTAAGTCCTTACGTGCCAAAAAAAAAAAAATCGAAAGCCACTTTCATTCCAAATGGAGCTTATCAAGTTCAACTATAAAAAGAAAATTATTTTTGTTATTTCGATTTAGTGATCTCCGTCAAAAATTCAGCCGTAACACCTTATGTGTATATCTTCTTTCTTGTGTTTTTTTTTTTTTTTTTTTTTTTTTTTTTTTTATCTTTCAAGTAACTTTAAGTAAAAGAAAAATTGGCGAAAAAAAGCGACTCTTTAGTGACGAATATCGATATTAAATAGCAGAGAAATAAAATCCAACAGAACGAAATAAATTTTTATTAGGTGACAGTTTATCGGGTATTTTCTCTTTTTACGACATTAGATTTAACGTAAAACTATTTTAAGAAAGTATAAACATATAATAAGAAGAAAGAAAATATATGCACGAAACATTTATTGTGTTTAGTTCTTTTCAAGACAATGTTCATGCTTCACTGTTTTATGATATATACATTTGCTTCGCGGCATTTTAAAATTTGAAATAGTTAATAGTGATAATAATTAAAATATTATTCCAGATACATTCTAATAAAACGCATCTTTTAATCAATTCAACTTATATGTTCAACATAAAATGAAAATCTGTCTTTCTGTTGACGGATTTCAGTTTAGCGCCTAAGTGGGGAGTGGGGGGGGGGGGGGGTATCTTATGGTTAATCTGCTTTTTTTCTTTAGGCAATCAGTTTCTAATTGTGGTAACCCCACCACTATTTACTCATCATCATGATCAATGACCATCTAAAAATGCTCATTGTTGAGATAGATTAAAAATAATATTTTTTATTTTCAGCTTGTATTCAATCTGTTACATTTTTGTGATAATTATATTCACCAATAAAATAATTTTACAAATATTTACATTTATTTTCAACTTTTCTTGTTGTTTCCTTATTTTGCAATTTAAATTTACGTGAAATGGATGAGTTTTTTGTTTATTTTTTATTTTACCCATTTTGAGCTTCGGCATAGAAAATGAACGAAAGCACGCATACTAAAATTCATTTAGGCATGTCAAAAAGCAATTCGGCGTATGGCAGATAAAGAAAACTTTTCCCCGATACTGCTCATGCTCAGTAATGATTCGTTTAAAGTTTCTTCTTTAATTCGTTGGCAAAGAACAAACATATGTTTTAGTGCCTTGTATAAAATTGAGAAATTTATCCAAATTATATCCAAGAATATTGATGGTTACTTCTTGACACATGACTTATAGGTTTCTTTTTCAATTCACGCTTCACCAATAAGATAGCGCAGCTTTGTTTCGGGAATTTCATTTTAAAAATAAAAGAACTATGCAAATCTAGTTTGTTTAATTAATCTAAAAGTAATTTTCTTTAAAATATTACAGGTAGTTGTTTTATTTCCATTAAATAAATCTCAACGTTTAAACAACGTTACGTTTGTCGTATATTGCATTTCTGGATGAAAAATTTGCTCATTAGCTCATTTTATTCTGAATGTTTCAGATTTCAGTTTCTAAGTCTATTTTTCCGTTACTAATCAGTTTGTTTGTCCTCTCTCTCCCTATATTTCATTTTTAAGAAAATGCTCTGAAAGCTTCCGAATTCCAATATGTTATTAAGTTATACTACAACATATTCGTCATACAAAATCAGCAATACAGAGCTCATAACTTTATGCTCAAAGTAGCATAAAATTAGAGTGGACTCTCGTTAATGCTTCTCCGCTTAAGACATATCTCCGTTTAATTAGGACAATTTGTTGTTCGCATAATCTGTTATTGAATTAATGTTAATAGCATCGCTCAAGTGCGCACCACTCATCGGACAATGGGGGCAAATTTTCAGATGTTGACCGAGTAGAGCTGGTTGTGTAGAACAATTTTAACCCTTTCGCTACGTAATTTTTTTCTTTATCAAAATAGGTCTAAAAACTGCGCATTTATTTTATTACATATTTCGAATCTACATATATTTTAGAGCTAAAATATGTAAAATTATTTTGTAAAAGAGTTGTTTTTTAATATAGAACTAGTGTAAACGCCCGTCCTAGGACGGAGGGAAGAAATCGTGGTTTTCCCTTAAAATTTGAAATAATTGATAAAAATATTCATATACTATTATTCCGTAATCGATCTATTTGGTTTAAAAAAATATAAAAAGCCAGTAAATTGAAATATAATTTTCAAACATTTTACATTTGAAAGTACAACACCTTCCATATTCAACGGTGTAAAATTTAAAATTATACGACGTGGAAAAAATTTGAGTTTCCAAAAAAAAAGAAAAAAAGAAAAATTGTTTAATGATTCATTGAATCAATTTTTCAAAAATAAATTAAACATACAAACCTGAAATAAACTAAAGACTCAGAAAATAGAGTACTTTTATGTTAGCTTGGCGATGCAATAAATCGCCAAATATTTCTCCCATTGACACCATTAACATTGCATTAATTTCACTTAAAATACGTATAAAACTTTAACCTATTTCATTTAAACAGCAAAAATGTTATTTAAAATACAAACATTCAAAATGCATATATTGCATACAATTAAAATACATGTATTTCACTCATTTCCTTTAAAACACATAACAATAATAATAATAAATACAATAGCATTTTATTTCAACTTCAAAGCATTGTTTCTAAATCACACACGAGGCGGGAAAAAAACATTATTGGCGAGATTTGCCCCGGATAGCCGGATAACATAAAAGTACCGAAAATAAGAGTTGAGTTTTCTAAGACTTTGCTTTTAAATTAAAAACTGTTCTCATTGGTTCATAAGCGAATGACTTCAAAGGCATATTAACACTACAGGAGTCAAAATATGCAATGCGCGAAAGTTTTTAAATTTTTGTCATTGAATTTTCAAAATGAATGACTCACAACACATTGATTACATTTGCAAAATTAATCGCAATTTCTTGAAATGTCTATTTGTTTATATCAGTAATCTGTTGTTGGTTATTTTTAACATTATAATTGCATAGTTTTTGAAGGTTCTAGAGAAAATGAAGAAGAATAGATGTAATACACCGTAGATTATTTCCATAAGTCTACTACTCGCCTCATTTACGGCATTGGAATGATGGCTGCGATATGTTTTTTTTTTTTTTTTTTTTTTTTTTTTTCGAGGATGAGCGCCACCCGATATCGTCACCTTAGCGTATTATATAAATAGATTAGATCATAAAAAAGAAGAAGATAGCGGAAATCGTGGGTTTCGCAAATTTTGCTACTTTTACGTTTCCCGTGGAAATCGCGGGATGGGCAGCGAGAGGGTTAATGTAACGTTGATTATAAAGCGTTAATAGCAGTGATGAAAAGAAAAAAAAACATTTCAACACTGACAACATGAGATATTCAAGTGATAAGATTGACTGTTTTTCTATATATTCAATAAAAAGGGGATGTAAACTACAAGTTTTTAGTTTAAAATGACATTCAGGACTTGCGAGTTCTTTCTCTAGTAAAGTGATTTTTATAAATATAGTTTCTTCGACAGCAAAGACGCCCTCTGAGTAGCCATTTTTCTCAAGTTAATTTTACATTAGTAATTTTACTTTTAATTAAATTGACTGTTAATTGAAGTTAAATTCGAATTTGATCAGCATAGTTAAATCCTCCAGCTCCACTGCCAGCCCACTTATTGTTCCTTTTAACAAACTTATTCGTTTGAACTTAAAACTAACTAACTTAACTCGTCTAACTTATCACTTTCTTGTTACCTGACGGGCGCACACGTTTGTCACTATACGCATTCGACATGATTACGTACCTAGACCGTTAGAAATGATACCCAGAACTTATTTTCAGAGCCGTTCTTAGGGATGTGCGACAGGTGCGGCCGCACAGGGCTTCGCGTTTACGAAGGTCTAGCCTCTAAAAAAAATATTTAATACAAAATAGCTAAATATTTATTATTCATTTTGTTGTGATATTTCTTTCATAATAAAATTTACATGTGTAGACATGTTTATTTGTAAAATGTTTTCTTTTTTTTCAATAAAATGTTCTTTGCAAGTTGTGTTTTAAATTTAAAAAGACAAAAAACCTTCCCTATTTATTATTTTTAAATAACAATATATAAATGGTCATTTACTTCCCCTTCCCAAAATTTTAGCTTCTCCCCCCCCCCCCCCCCACACACACACACAAATTTTAAAGTTTTTTTTTTTTTTTTTTTTTTTTTTTTTTTTTTTTTTTTTTTTTTTTAAGTTTTCTTGTTCTATTTGTTACTTTTCATAAACGATAAATAATCAATTTTTCAATCTCCCCTGAAATGTCTACTTCTCCTTCCTCCCCCCAACAGTTAAAAATATCGTTAAAATGTGTTTGCCTTAATTGTTTGTGTTCTTGCCTTAGTGCCTTGGTTATCTTATTTGTTACTCCAAAGCCACGAAAAATGATCATTCTAAATATCACAAGGGGGTTTGCAAAATATAGAGATGGGGGTGAGCAAAGTATTTTAACTTTTTTTGTAGTTTGGCCTGTTATAACTCTTGTCTTGAGTTCAGGGACTGTTCATGCAGAAAGATTGTGCTGTTATAATAAAATTTGTCGCATAAAGCATGGTAACTTTCTGCCACAGGGCACGGCGGGAAGACAAGGTAGCCGAGATCTAAAGAATAAACTAAATATTTGAAGTCTCCAAAAATTATGAAAGGTTTTTAAAAGTTCTTAGGGAAAAAAAAGAAGAATAGAGTTTACTGGTCAAAAATTTCGTCTTTATCACATTTACTAGTAATAATACTATGATAAGATAACTGGTCGAGCAATTTACTTTGACTGATCGAGAGATTAATACTTTGACTACATTTTTTTTCTTTTTTTAGAAATTGCTGTAATTGGTGAATATTTTTTTTATTATTATTATTCGTAGCACTTTATCAGAAAAAAATTCTTTTCCGCACACTTCTAGATAATTCTGGAAGGAATGGTAGTGATTTTAGAAATAATAGTATTAATAGAGGAGTTCGTGGAAAGGGTCAGAGAAGTGGAGTTAGGAATAGGAATTCCCACTTTCTCGTTTGAGGCAATTGAATGTGGTCTAAAGTGTTGGGGATATACAGCGGTCCACAAAAGTGATGGTACAGAGAGTAGTTCTTCAAAAATATGCAAATTTCACCATGGTGAATAGAAATAAAATTAGTTAATAAATTGAAATAAGTAATTATCAGCCTTTCTTGCATTATACAAGGAAATGTTAATAGAAATTTCTCTTGAACATACTGAAAAAACATTATAAACTCATTATAGTTCAAAAATACTTCCACAAAAGTCATTGTACATTCGTAAAATATTTTTAATTTTCAGTCATTTGCATATTTTACTGAACATAGTCGTACTCCCACAGAATCCAGAGCACATGTAAATATATTTGTTGCTATCTCAGCAGAAGAAATCCTATATGAATTTTAAAAATGATGGAAAAAGAACATACAGTAAAGGAAACAAAATTAATTGTTAATCTTCATGGGAAAAAAGGATAAATCTTATAGTAAAATAGCTGTAATAATGTCTCGAAGCCATTCCATCATAAAAAAGGGTAATTAATAGGTAAAAAAAGGATTACAAATAAAGCTTGAAACGGCCTTCCTAAAAAATTAACAGTGAGAGATGTTAGAATAATAGTAGGGGAAAGTAGGGTAATGACGCTCAGCGGGCAATCCCGCTCACTCAAATATCTCTAAACAGAATGGAATTGGAAACGTGCGATCGTTACCGGCACCTAGCGAACTTCATTATAAATTCCCAATAAGGATATAGTGATCGTTGGAAGGAAAATATTTTTGTGTCTTCACGTTATTAGTTTACAGCTGTTTTATTATAAAATTCTACAACATCTAACTTTAAGGTAAGTGTACACTCTTATTTTCAAATGTTAATTTACTCATTATGTCTACAAAATATATACATTTAGCTGTACTTTCATGCTTTTATTTATTTTTGTAGTGCGTTGTTATGCCATTTATAATGCATTAAAATCCAACATGGCGATAACGGGTAATGGCGCTCACGTGGAATTCCAGAAGTGTTGACAGTGAGCTACTTTTTTAAAATTCAAATTTGTTGATTGACACCACTTTTTGAAATAGTAAAATTCCCCTGTTTTCGCCTTAATTAATATGTCATTAAACAAGGTGAATTTTACAATTTCAAGAAAGTGGTGAAAATCCAAAAACCTAAATTTAAAAAGTAGCCCGCTATATGTGTAACACAATATGTGTAAAGTGGTCGCATAAAGTCTGCAGTGGTGTGAACAGCCCACACAACTACATATGTGAATTTTGATGGCTTAAATGTTGTATTCAAATTCTCAGCTCAATTACCCTACCATGTCGAACATTACCGCTCAATTGATGGTTATTTAAATAAAATGATGAAAAAAAATTCCTAAAACTTTTATGCAAATTAGTTGACTGCAAACTGTTCCTTATGCTTTGGAGTTATACTTCGTTAATAAAATATTGATTTTTTGTGTAAATTTGACTAGCTATTCATGTTTTCCCTTAAGTGAGCGCCATTACCCTACTTTTCCCTATTCTGCATTTCTGAAAGTCCCTCAATTAGTGCTAGAAAAATAACAGAAGAATTGGAAAAGTATGGCAATTAAATAAAATATATACTGAAACTATCAACGGGATAGCGAAACAGCACCGAAAACTGGCGACATGAAGCAATTAAAATAATAAAACTTTGTAAAAAATCACCATAAAATTAAAACAAAACACAGGACGCGTTTCGAGCTAAAAACATAACAGCTCGTCATCAGCTAAGCATACACGTGTCCGTAAACGAACAAGTTCAAAAATGAACTGAAGATAAAGAATGTTGCGAAGAATGTTGCAGAGCACCATCTGTCGCATTCTTCGCAACATTCTTTATCTTCAGTTCATTTTTGAACTTGTTCGTTTACGGACACGTGTATGCTTAGCTGATGACGAGCTGTTATGTTTTTAGCTCGAAACGCGTCCTGTGTTTTGTTTTAATTTTATGGTGATTTTTTACAAGTTTTATTATTTTAATTATCAACAGGATCATTAATGATGCTGAGTTTATATCAAGATCTGCAAGGAGGAAACCGATCAACAGAAAGAAAAGAATAGAATTTGCAAGAAAATCTTCATATGCATTTCTGAAACACATAATTTTTTCACATGAGTCTAAATTTAATATTTTCAGCATAAATGGACGAATTAGACTTTGGAAGAGAAAGGATGATGCACTGAATTCCAGATATATGACAAAAGCTGCAAAGCATGTTGGAAGAGTTGTAATGATTTAGGGCTGTATGTCAGTTTCAAGAGTATGAAATTTAGATTTCACTCAAACTATCATGGACAGATTTGAATAGTTAAATAGTTTAAATAAAATTTGGAGGACAGTGCATTAAAGTTAGGTGTCTCGCAGGACTGTTACTTCCAATAAGATAATAACCCCAAGCACACTACACATATTATCCGATTATGTCTGATCTACAATGCCCACGCACTTGCCACCCATTCTCAAATTCCAGACTTAACACATAAATGCGCGATTTTTTATTTTGTTTCGAAAAATTTATATATGATTCTCTGAAAGGTTTATTACACAGGAAAAATAATGAAAAAAGTCAGAGATACATTTTTCATATAACACGTCAATCTTTTCTTCTGTTGTTCGTCTGCAATACAAGTAAAAATTATTGTCGTGTGGCTGTTTTAGGCTAAAATATTGCAAATTAGTAAATATTTTAATAAGTATGTCTCCCAAATACCTTATTTTATATAATTATTTATTTTATAAAGCTTAGCCCTTTAATTCCCAAAATAGAATACGTACTAGAAATTACGTAGTCCAGAGAATCTGACTTTACACCAAAAAGTTTCAATTGTTAATTTCGCTTTGTTTAAATACGGAAAGTATGTTATTATTTAAAGCAATGTGATAGGGGAACCCCCCCCCACACACACACACACACTTGAAATTAGAGATATGGCCAGACGTACAAGTGGAGTACATTGGGATGTCTCACAAAAACCCTATTTGTGAGCTCTAATCCCCTTGACTGCAAACAGATCCAACAAAGTAAAGATGAAAATTTTATTGAAGAAATGTTGACATAATATACTGATAGGGTGGGCCGCTTAGAAAAAGCGTGTCTTACACAGTCAGAGTATCAGGCTGAATGATGCATTTACATATCGAATGCACGCCACATCCACTGGAATACCAAGCCAGTATGAGAGTTACGCAAACGCCAAATTATCCGTTGCATAGAAAAACAATGGGAGAGAATTTAAATTATTGGCGAATAAACTGATAAAGACAAAATTGTGAAAATAACTTCAAGCAACCCTACCAAAACATTAACAATACGTAAAATTTATTTATATTATAGATGTCAAATATAATTTTATGATTAAATTTATTGCCTGAGTTAAAATGCAAGAAATGGATAAAAACGCTTTGTTAATAAAAATGATTGCTTTCTTTTATAAACAAAGCAAAGGAAAATTACCCACATAAATATTGTAACTAAAATAGATTAGTATTAAATTAATATCGAAATGACAAAATGTAATTATCGTAAATCAAGTATAATTTAAGCTGTTGACTTGCAGATATAAAATAGCGAAATCAAAATGATAATGAATCATTTCGTTAAAAAGACATGTTTATTATTTAATGTTTTACTTCCGCATGAAAGATACGAGAAATAAGACTGAAATTACTTTTTAACAAATCCATTTATGACTGACAGAATACATGGGAGGAAAAAGAAAACATTAATTTAAAAAAAAAAGAATAAAAAGGGCAATATATGATAATTACATCATCATATATTATCACCCCCAGCACGCAAAAAAATGCTGACTCTCGGCATAGCTTGATTCCAAAAATAACATAAAAAATATATTCAAAAACACTGTACTAAATCAATATATAAGGCACTAAAATTACAAACATTTTCCTTATTATTTTTTTGAAAGTAAGTAAATAGAAGCTTCTTGAAAAATAAATGCACAGATCTGAATATTAATAATAATGTCTATATCACGTGATAAAATTGATTGTTCATCAATCAAAACTTTCCAAAGTTTCTTATTGTTCTTTTTAAATAGTCGACTATTTTCAATATGAATTTGCATTAAATTCTTTCTGATATTCAATAATCAGATCTAATAATAAAAAGTCATTTGTCCTTAACAAGTATGTGTCCTTGTATGTGAAATCCTGAATAGGACATAAACAAATCTTTGTTTGTTTGTTATAATTGTTGCTAGCATAAACAAACATTTTTTTAATATGTATTCTAATATTTGACATTCACAAAAATATAATATATGTATGTATACAATGAAATATTAAACACAAAATTATATACAAAAAGTGTGAGAAAAAAAATAAATGTAATATTCGTGCAATCCGCACAGGAGAGATAGAAAAAAATATGCACATGTGGCATCGAAGAAAAAAAATATCGCCCCTTAAACTTGTAATAAATAATTACAAGGAATATGACCGCAGCTTATGGCTTTGGTCCTAAACGGGACAGGGCGTGAAAGGGAGGAGGACCCACAGACATTAATATTTAATATCTGCAAATCCCCCGCTCCGCACAAAATCAAAGAGATCCTCTGACAAGTTTGGAGCCACCTGGACTTCAAAACAAAAATTGTCATAAGGGAATTGGCGAACCAACTTCCAAAGTGTATATGTGCTCTCAATACAATGAAATGCAGACCCCATGTGGGCATTTAATTTTGAACGGGTCACATTTCAACAAGGGTGAATGAAAAATAAAACAAAATATAAAATAAATCAAAGTTTTTTCTAAAAAAATGTAATAATGTGTAAAAGACACAAATCTAGAGTATTGAGAGCGAAAAGTGTCATAGTCGAGAATAGCTATATTCTTGTATTCTTTTACTTAATCCATACTTGTTTAAAAACAATCAATTCCATAAGATGTAAACTATTTTTTCTGTTAATTATCCTTCTTGTTTATAAATAGTAAACTACTGCTGGCCAAAACGAAACTTAAATTAACAAGTATCAAAGTTACCATTTAAAATACTAATTAAAATAAAATTTAAGCTGCAATTTTTTTTTAATGTCAAACCTTCTGCATGGAGCATCTGTGCATATAAAAAAAACACATGACATATGGAACTAGCCACATGACAACAAAGAGAGAAAGAAAAAAATGTGCGCACAGACATAGAAGTAAAACAATGCAAAGTTACTACATACAAAAGAAACATGGATGAGCAGAGCTAGTGACATATTTATTTCCTAGAACGCAAATTATTGGGATGGGGTTGATTAAGGATGTAATTGTTTCTATGGGAAGAACTGTTATTTTTAACATAGCTTAAATCAAATAAGTGACTATTGCGAGGTGGGGCAAGCAGTAACCTGTCAATATGAACTCTGAATATGGAATTGTTGTGATGTGAGTTTACTTGTTTGATGGAAAATGAAACAGGTGAATGTTTCTTTACAATTATGTATGGTCCTGTGTACTTTGGCTTAAATTTATCCACCGATTTCAAATATACAATGTCTTTTTCGCATATAGGTCTTAACTTTGCTGTTCGTTGATGATATTGATTTCTTTTAACTTGTGAAGATGTAATGTTTTCATATGCTTTTATGTAAATACCCTTTAAATCATCCAAAAGTTTATGGAATTCAAAACATTGATTTAAAAATGGTTGATTAGCATATAAATCATAAGTGTCAAAAATTAAGGACAATTCACGTCCAAAGTGTAACAAATTTGGCGAAAAGGCAGTGGAAGAACGTTTTGATCCGTTATATAAATTTTTATGAATAGCAATAGAATTTTCAAATGTATGACCTTCTTGCATTAACATATTAATAGAATACTTAATAGAAGTATTAATACGCTCCGAAATCGCATTACAAGCGGGATGCCCTACCGAAGAGTGGCTGATTTTAATACCTAAAGTATCATTAATTAATTCATAAACATGTGATGTAAACTGTTTTCCTAAACCTGACAAAATTCTGTAAGGTCGACCGAAAGTTGTTATGTATGAAAATAAACGTTTTACAATTTTAGGAGCAGTAGTACTGTGTAACGGATATAATTCCATGTGGCGTGAAAAGTGATCAATGACAGTTAAAATAGATTGGCCATTTGAAAAAGGGCCAACTAAATCCATTGAAATAGTATCTCCAGGGAATTTAGGTATATAAGTAGTTTGGAGAGGAGCATTAGGTGTCCTGTGATGTTTAGCTTGTAAACATTTGACACATGATGAAACAAAATTTAATGTATCCCTGTACATGCCTTTCCAAGAGTAACGGGCTGAAAGAAAATCATATGTTTTACGCCGTCCAAAATGAGAGAAATGTGAAATAGTTAACACTTTAGGCTTAAGAGAATTTGGAACGATAATAATGTATGAATAACTATTATTAGCAACATTGTTACATTAGCAAACATTAGCACCTTGGAATCTGGATGAATAAAATAAGATGGAAATTTTTCACATGAACCATTCTTTAAAATTTCATTGTATATACTAGATAACTGAGGGTCTTTAGATTGTTCCTGTACAAAAGTTTCATTCGAAATTTCTAGAAGAGGGTCTTTTTTCTTAGAATTACCTGTTACTAAACAATTGATAATCTCATGTTGTTTAGCACTCTCATCTACATCATTTTCAATAATGAGCAAAGCCTGATCTACCTCGTGAAAAAGTTGAGGGTTAGAATTTAAAGTTTCAATATTATATTCCTTGAAATTGCATCTAGATAAATAATCTGCCAATACATTTTTGGAACCTGGAATATGTTGAAATGTGAACGTGTACTTTGAAAGGTGCATAAGCCATCTAGTTATAATATCAGTATGGTTAGAAATCTTTTAATATTTTTGTAAAGGTGCACTGTCTGAAAGAACAACAAATTCACGATTGAAAAGGTAATAATTGTCTGAGCGAAGCGAAGGCTAATACTCAGCGAAATATTACTGTCCGGACACTTTACTACTACGATGGATATTAACGCCATGTCCTACTAAAAAAAAAGCCTAATAAAACCTTTCGTCAAACATAACTCAAAAAATATTTGTCGGATTTCGTTTCTGATTGCACCAGAAGGTACCTATGAGGGTCGCCTACTGAATGCACCTACTATGAAAAATAAGTTCCAAACCGTTTAAAAATTATATAGAAAAAACTCTTAAAAAAGCACAATTTATCTGCATACGTCACAGAAATTTGGTGTGCGTCACTTTCACCGGTTGATGTTTTCGTAGATAACTGGTTTGAACACATGGAGCAAATAAAAAAAAAATACGCACGCAGTAATATTGAATAGATCAGTTTCAACCACGTGATAACAAACCTTGCAACAACCCGTGGCAACCAGTTTTGGTGGGCAAACAAATAATAATATAGTATTCCGTACCACGGTGACCGTTTTTAGCCTGTTGTATAAAATCTTGCATGTTGTATGACATACAATTGTGGATGATTAAAACAAAAGACATGAGTGTTTATTGATCCGGAGGTTATCTTTCTATGGATGTCTGTCTGTCTATCATACAGCATGTAATTTTCTTGTAAAGGATGATATTATTATGCAGTAAAACCTCCATAACGGACACACCCGATTAGTGGACACCTCTATTTAGCGGGCATTTTCTCGATTACCAACACTTTAAATAACTGTACATTTTTTTACTCTCAGTAGCGAACACCTCCAAATAGAGGACAAATTCTGCCCTCCCGAGGTGTTCGCTATTCAGAAGTTTTACTGGTAAAACCTCCATAGCGGACACACCCGATTAGCGGATAACCTCTATTTAGCGGACATTTTTTCGATTACCAACTCTTAAATAATTGTACATGTTTTACTCTCAGTAGCGGTCACCTCTGAATAGAGGACAAATTCTGCATTCTCGGGGTGTCCGCTATTCAGAGGTTTTACTGTATATAATATTGATAATTATTTTACAGGGCCGGACAAAAGAATAAGAATATATGAAACGAATATAAACTAAATTCGGGATTGGTAGATCGCTGATGGTAATGTAATTTTAGGATGTTGTTACAGTCATCCGCAGCATGTTTTTAGAGTTTCGTCCATCTAACGAAACCCTACCTGTCTCACTTCTTTGTCTGTCTGTTTGTCCGTCTGTCACAGAGCCCGTTCTCAGAAACTACATATGTCGGAGACTTGAAAATTTGCATACTTATAGCTGAACACCACACATCAAACGGCAAATAATAAAATTTTGAAAAAGTCTAATATTTAACCCTCTGGGTTCTAACTTGCGTATTTTAAGCAATTTTTCTAACTCAGCCCCTAATATAATTAAGTTGGAGACATGAAATTTTGCTTACTTATAGCTGAACATCTCACATCAAACGACAAATAAAAATTTTTTGAAAAAGGCTTAATATTTAACCCTTTGGGCTCTAACTTGTGTATTTAAAGCAATTTTTCTAACTCAGCCCCTAATTAAGTTGGAGACATGAAAGTTTGCATACTTATAGCTGAACACTTGCGATAACACGATAAATCATAAAATTTTGAAAAAGTCATATTTAACCCTCCGGTCTCTAACTTCTGTATTTTAGGCAATTTTTCTAACTCAGCCCCTAATTAAGTTGGAGACATGAAAGTTTGCATACTTATAGCTGAACACTTGCGATAACACGATAAATCATAAAATTTTGAAAAAGTCATATTTATCCCTCCGGTCTCTAACTTCTGTATTTTAAGCAATTTTTCTAACTCAGACCCTAATTAAGTTGTAGACATGACATTTTGCATACTTATAGCTGAACACCTCACATCTAACGACAAATAATAAAATTTTGGAAAAGTCTGTTACTTAATCCTCTGGGCTCTAAGTTGTGTATTTTAAGCAATTTTTCTAACTCAGCCCCTAATTAAGTTGGAGACATGACATTTTGCATACTTATAGCTGAACACCTCACATCAAACGACAAATAATAAAATTTTGAAAAAGTCTATTATTTAACCCTCTGGGCTCTAACTTGTGTATTTCAAACATTTTTTCTAACTCAGCCCCTAATTAAGTTGGAGACATGAAATTTTGCATACTTATAGCTGAACACCTCACATCAAACGATAAATAATAAAATTTTGAAAAAATCTAATATTTAACCTCTAATATTTTGTCTCGCGCAATTTTTAAATTTAAACTGTTTTGCAATACTATTTTTGTTCATTTTGCATAATAAGTGTAATGTGACGTAATTTGTTCTATTTCAGATTTCTAACGCATGTTAATGAATTTATTTTACAATATCCTTTATCTTTTAAAATTCACATGTAAATATAGTTTTTATGGCGTAATTTCCAATAAGTGCCTGCTTTTTATACCTAATTATTTAATTGTAATTTGAAGGGTTTTTTCTGTTTATAATAGTAACGTGTAAATATTTTTTTTATTTGAAGCAAACATTATTGTTTGCGCTGTTTATACAGTTGGCAACAGTTTAAATTAATACCATTTTCTAAAATATGTAAAAAATATCTGTCAAAATGCTGAATATTTGAATTTAAAATAGAAATATAACCTCAAAAAATGAGTCAAATTAAAAAAAAATAATGAAATCTGCAGACCGGGATCTTCTATTGAATAAAATGATCTAAAAATGATTAAATTCCCATGTATAGCTTTTGCTCTTATAATTTTTTTTTAATGGAACAATTTTGTCCAACTTTAGCATTAAATATCTCTTAAAATAATTCTTCGATTTGAAAACTGTATGCATTAGTGTGTTGATCAAACATTTCGCTATAATACCACCGATTTTCATATATTTGTATGCAATAGTTTTCTTAATATTAACGAAGAAAGACCTCCGTCACAAAAAAATTCAAAACCGGCGGCGGCGGCGGTGACAGCGTTAGTTACTTTTCATAGTATAGAGAGATATATAAAAATGAAAACTTGTCTGTCTGTTTGTAATTCTATAAAAAATCCACAATTTGGAAGCCAAAATTGTGAAGAGATACGTACATGTGTATTAAAACATGGCCGAGACAACAAAAGTAATCCGGAATCGAAATAACTTATAGTTAATTTTTTATTAATAAAAAACCACCAATTTAACAGCAATTTCTTATCAAATTTAAGCATTTTTCGTTATAGCAGTTGCCAACAATTAAAAAACACATTAAATTATTACTACAACAATTAATTTTCTACTGCAAGATTTCCACGTGAAAAATGAAAATGAAATAAATAGTTTGCCGAATTTAAAAAAAAGGTGAATATTACGTCATAACTTTTCTATTGCAAGATATTCACGTGAAATATGAAAATGAAATAAATGGTTTGACGAATTTAAATGAAAGTGAATATAACTTCATAACTTTTCTATTTCAAGGTTTCCACGTAAAAGAGGAAAATATTACGTCATATTGGAAATATAAAGAGCATGGTGGATATAGTATAACGTCATATGAGCGTGAAAAATGTATTGAAGCATAATAAAAACCCGATTAGGGAAATATTGGCGTATTTTAACATCATTGCTCCAATTATAAATTGAAATAAGTTCATTTATAGCTGTATTCTTTTGCGTCTGTTCTATACATTTATACATTTTTATATAGCGTTTTCATATGATTCATTCATATAACGTTTCGACTGCTTTTTGCAGTCGAAATGCAAATTTTGCAATGTTTGTTTTGTGTTGTATGTAAAATTTTGAAATTGATTTTTCAGAACAAACATCCTTCAAATTCTGGGCAACGCCGGCCACTTTAGTTTGTAACAGATAAATGGCTTTTGTATCTGTACATCTAATGCCAATATTATAAAGCGTTATATATTAATGCTTGTACATTTGTGAGGTGTTATCTTTGAAACTACATAGTCAGCTTTAAAAAATGTTGGTGGCCATCTCTGCTCCGAAAAAAAGACTATCTTATGTCAGTGCAAGAACCTACATCGCTGCAGGAGCAAAAAAGTTCTAAAATTGTGATTTCTGCGGTATTGATTGGGTTAGAAACTTTAAATTTGGTGCTGTAGTTACTTTTAAGATGTAAATACTCGTAATGAACGCTCTCTAAAAGGTTCAATTTGACGGATAAACGTAAAAATTTCTAGAAAGGTTCTAAACTATGATTTATTTGGAATACTGAAATTTTTGGGATATTGTTAGTGTTAGAAACTAGAACTTTTGCATGGTAGTAATTAATAAGATGTAAATGCTCGTTGTAAAACGAATTCTAAAAAATAGAGAGACTAAACAAAGCGGAAAAAGATCTAAAGATGATCTAAGTAACGAAGAACATGGAACTGTTAGGAATATAAACATGAAAATTGACATGGCTGTATTTATCATGACGTAAATTCTCGTAATAGAACAATTTATAAAAATGTCGCTATAAAAAACAGTGCAGAAACAAAAAAATTTCAAAAATTTTCTATTTCTCTGTTACTGCTGAGCCCAAAATCTTGAAATTTTGCTTCGGGTTAGTTTTAAAATATACAATTGTCTCTATGAATTGTTTATAAAAAAATTAAAATTTAAAAAGATGAAATTAACGGAAAGCGATCTCAATTACCATTAATTTGGAATTGTTAGGTACAGCAACTTTAAATATTTCATAATGCTGCATTTCCTCCGCAAAGCATGCGATTTAAATGCAACAAAACTGATAGATACCCACCTAGCATTAAATAAACTGTGTAAATATTGAATAAAGACCTGTATGAAACAGTGAGTAGGTTGCCCGTAAGTACTTGTTAAAGTGTTCCTTCTCTAGGCTTTTCTCTCTCTCGCCAAGGCCACTAACAGAGGGAAGTGCCGTTTTAAATGTGATATGAATTTTTTATCCGATTCATTTTTCTAGACATTTTATCATAAGGTAGTATTCTCAATTATCATTAGTAGATTTTTTATATATTAACTTATTCTGGTGAAATTTTGTAATCGGGTTCATATTGGCGTATGTTAGCTTGCATGATTTGCTGAATAAATATGTATGGATTTGTAAATTACTTCAAATGACACTTTGACAGCTCAAAGGTTATGCAGACGATATATTCAGAACTTGTGTCATACTTTATGTTGTAATCATTGCCGATTTCTTTTATTTAATACATGCTAAATACAGCTCAACTTGTGCAGAATATGTTTGAAAACAAAACAATACAGCGTATGTAGTGGTCAGCATACATTCATCATTTAAATCCGATCGAGCATATCTAAAACACACTCTAACGAAGCATTGCATGCCACTTTTGATGTATTCGGTACTTTGATACTATATTAGATTTTGAGAAGAGAATTCCTTAAATGTTATCGACAACCTCATTGCATCCCTGGAAAACAGATATTGTACAATATTAACTATTCCGGGGGAGCACACACCATATAAAGTATAGTCCATTCTTTTTAAACATCATATATTTGCCATTTAAAGTTACTCAAATTGGTGCGGATCGTCTGATTATGCTCTTGATATCATTTTATACAGTTAAAATTCCGATATAAGTAAATTAGTGTTTCATTTTCTATTTTACTTTTAATATATTGCGTACTTTCAATTTTATATCCATGCATGGCTGTCTTGAATGGTTTGATTTCCCATTTTTTTAAACAGTGTATACGAATTTATATATAAGATTTTGTAATTCTACAATTCGTTTATTTTCATCATTTCAATTTTTCGCAGTATATGGACAATTAAAGATAACATCTCATTTTCTTTGCTTTCACATGTTATTATTAAATCTATGTTCTCAGTAATATCGCTCAGACTAATCCCTCTGAGGGAAGTCCTAGTTAAAAGCATTAATAGATTTAACGATGGCCATCAGCTCTAATTTCAAAGCAGGATACCTTCGCTCAGATGGTTTAAGTGACTTAGAAAAATAAGCGACAGGTAGTAATTGATCATTATGTTTTTGAAGAAGAGCACCTGAAATTGCAGTACCTGAGGCATCAGTATTTACATAAAAAGTCTTATTCCAGTCCGGTAGTCTAACCATGGGAGGTTGAAAGAAAATTTTCTGAATATCATTGAATACATTTTGATGAAAATCAGTCCATTTGAAAGTAGTATTATGCTTAGTTAAATCAATAAGTGGTTGTATGAGCTCAGAAAAGAATGGAATTAAACTTTTGTAAAAAGTTGCTAACCCAACAAATCCTTTAGCTTGTCTTTTAGTAGTTGGAGCAGGAAAGGATTTAATGTTTTGAATGTTAGCATTAATAGGGGAAATGGAGTGGTTTTCAATGTGAAAACCAAGATAGTCTACTGCCGAATTATGAAATGAACATTTAGATGGTGACAAAGTAAGATTGTACTTCTTTAAAATTTGAAGAATTCTTTCTAATTTTTCATAAGTTTCTTGAAATGAGTTAGAACCAAAAATGAGATCATCCTGGTATACATGTATACCTTCAATTTGCATCTCATCTACTAGCATGTCCATTAAAGTTTGGAAATAAGCGCTGGCATTCTTTAAACCAAAACATAAACGTTTAAATTTAAATGAACCAAACATACTGCAAAAAGTAACCTTTTCTTGATATTCTTTAGGGAGATCAATCTGATGATATGCCTGTTTAAAATCCAATGATGTAAAGAATTTATATTTCGAAAGATTTGAGATTATAGTCTGGATTTTAGGAAGTGGGTATGAAGAGCTTTTAATGATGGTATTTAACATTCTTAGATCAAGCTCAAGTCTATATTTTTGTTTTCCTGACCCATCTGGTTTCTTTTTAACCAAAAGGATGCGACATGCCCACTCTGAACAGTTACGTTCGATAATTCCAGCCTCTACTAATTGATTAATCAGAGATGAAGCTTCTTGCTGGAGGGCCTGGGGAAAAGGAAAAGGTAGAGTTTTTATGGGGAAGTCATTAATAAATTTTAAGTTAGGCTTGAACTTATCAGTATGTCCTAACGTTTTCATACTTTTAGAAAATACAGCAGAATGATCTAACAGTAACTTTTTTAGCTTATCTGCCTCTTGTGAGTCAAGATGATTTAATTTAAAATCAGAAGAGGATAGTTCTAATTTCCTCTGTTGTAATATTTCTTGAGAAGCCTGAATAAAATTAACAAATAATTGAGAGTCCTTTTTAAAATCCTCCTGAATGTTTTCAAAGTCATTAACATTGTCGAATATTTCATCAACTTGAGTTATGCATCCTATATTTGTGTTTTTGTTCAAATGCCCATTTTCTTTAGATATATTTTTAACATAAATATTAAATTCGTCAGTTGCATGTTTCTTTACCTTCTTTTCATACTGATGTTTACTATCTTTTAGCTGAATAATTGAGTCAAAAACCAGAATATCTTTAGAAAAAGCATTACTTTGGAACAAATATGGAGTCTCGTGTAATATGTTACTAGCTTTAACGGTGACACGTTTGACTTCATCAGGATGCAACATAAGTTTACTTTTTAGAGTTACATCTTCAATAATGTGAGTGTCTACAGAAATATTATGACATTTCGGTGATGTATCATTTGACTCTATACAAGTAAACGGTATATGTAAGTCATTGAGTTGCATAATTTTATTTGACAAATCTAATGTGATGTTATATCTTTGTAGAAAATCTAGCCCTAGAATGCCATCAAATTTGTATGACTCTGGTATATCTACAACATAAAAACAATGTGAGAAAAATTTACGATTGATCTTATACGAGAAACGTATACATGCTGTAAATTTTAATTCAGAGTTAACCGTTGTCAGTGTAACATTGGAGCCTAGACGTTTATATTTTAAGTTGTGTTTAAGATTTTCAAAAAGTTTCACGGAAATTAAAGACCTAATCTACCAGTATCTAATAATAAGAAAGCATCTTCCTTGGCAATGGAGGCCTTTACAAGAGGTAGTGCCGGAGAGTCTCTATTGACATTGAATGTGTTCATGAATCTCACTCTCTGTCTGGGTAGCACAACTGTTTGCAATTTTTATCGTAGACTCTGTTTGCGATGCAATCGAGTTAACAATTCTTTTAGAGGATAATTTTGGAAGTTCGTGAAATTGTGTGTGAAAAATGGTTTGTGTATCTGTTGCTGAAATGTCTTGAATTTGTTGAGGTGTAATATTATCAGCGCTATTACACATCACCTTGAGTTTAAATTAAGGTCTCTAAAATTATCGTGTCGTTTAAAATCATTGTTTTGTTGATGAAATTGTCGTGTACTAGCACGTTGCCATTTAAAACAATTGGTGGTGACATGACCGACCCGAAAACAAAGCTGGCAACGTTCATTGTTATGTCTCTGAAAATTTTGATGTCTGGGGGGTGCTTGATAAGTATTACGAGTTTTATAATTTTTTTTAACCCCTGAGACTTTTTATACTTGTGTTGTCTGACCTCAGGTGATTGTTTATGTTCCTGAGATGATGAAGTAGCGGCAAAACTTAAAGTATTAATTTTTTCGGTCAATTCCGCTAACTGTATTTGAATGTTGTCAGTCACCTGAGATGAAGAATTACTACTCGTAAGAATGTGATCCTGACCAAAAATATCTTGAAAAGTCTGGGCTCTCTCAATCGCTTTTTCGTAATCCTTAATATTTTCTTCCTGAATTTTAATTTTGATTGCAGAGGGCAAACATGATAATAATTTGACAAATTTAATATTATCCAAAGCAGTTTTCTCAGAAATATCCGGATATACTTTTGTTACTAACACATTTAAACGGTGCGCAAAATTCCGAATATTTTCATGGGGCAAGAGGGTTAAATGATTAAGATCGTTTAAAGATGAGGCGGTAGAGCTCACAGCAAAGAATTTCTTAAATGCCTTCTCAATGAAGTCGAAACTAGTTGCCTTAGAAAGGATATCATTTTCAATTAAGTATTTTTTGCGGGACCTTTAAATTTAGACTTTAAAAAGATAACCAGTTCCTCTTCATCTAACTTTTTGATTTTGCCATACGCTGATACCTGATCAAAGAAAAAATTAATGAGGGTAGGATCACCCTCAAAATCATCCACAGAAAAATTAAAACTATGCAACTCTGCCATTTTAAATATGAACTCTATAATAGATACCAACTAGAACTTAAAAAAAAAAATCACTACAATATATTTTACCAAAATAATATAAATATCAACAACAAAATTGTCATATTAAATTGCAAAGAATGAAACAAATTTAATGAATATGTGCGCATGATTAAAATAAACATTTTCACTTACTTAGGAAGAATAAAACAGCTCCATATCAATGTAGGCACAAAAACCATCAATATATTTACGAGTACTTTTATTATTATTATTATTATTATCTAGTGAAATTATATATACATTCATTTACTTAAAAAGTACTCAATAGGAATAATGCAGACTTAAAAATTCAGTTATATTTTCAACTAGCAGGCTATGCCAGCTGCGCTGGTCAATTTTTTCAAATGAACATTGGTGAATTTGAACTTTCATTTTAAACAATATGGACCTTCAGCTGGACCTTACTCATTGCTGAAAACGATGCGAACGCCATTGTGATATAATATTACCTTAAGCGTTGGACAAAACTTAGTAATTCTTTTAGTTGTTAACTAACAATGCACTTTTGGTAGGGTAATGAGACCGTTATGACAACAGGAATTAAAAGCTCTATAACTAATCAAGATATAATGAAATGTTATATACTAACACCATTTCTGAAAAGTCATGTAACAGTGTCACTTGTATCAAAATACGTTCTGTAGATTTTTTAAAAAAAGGCTAAACTCTTTCATAATCAGGTTCACTTAATCTTTTAACTTTTTTTTTTTTTTTTTGCTCTATGACTAAGTAGCGTTGAACAATATGTATACACTAAAACCTTTCCAAAATTATTACCTAACCACTTGGGCACAGATGTCATACATGCCCCATATAGGCGCGATTTTTTTCTGACGCCAATGTCAGAAACATTGCAATACGCAACAATACTTAACTGACGCCAAAGTGTCGTTATTTTGCTTGATATGGTAACCTGGAAGTTGTTGTTAATGCTGTTTATGTTTTCGCCAAATTACCATCGGTAAAAAATCTCGCCAATATGGGACGTATATGACATCTGTACCACCATTTGTGGTATATCCTATCAAAGTATTATAAACAATCGGAATGAAATGCAAATTTCCGTATTAAATATGTAGTAGATGATGATGATGCGATTTTGTGTAATAGAATTCATCGTGAAATTTTTCCTTCAAACATAAACGACGCTTTCAACATTATAGCTAATACACCAATATGTGAAGTACCCGATTACGGAAGGTTAACTTGGATTCCTATGAGCCCAAAGAAAAGTGAATCCCAACAAAAAGTTTTCGGTAAAAAAAAAAAAGCGCCAAGTTCTCCTTAATGTTTCGGCCAGAAAAAGTAGTGATATCTGAAGTTCGCACAAGTTAAAAGCCAAACATCCCAAATCTTTCATTGAAAATGGCTTCCTGCGACTTGGCCGTTAATGCCTTCTACAGCATTTCAAAATTAATGATTGAGAAATTACACATTTATGAATTATTTAAATATTAAAAGTAATATGAGAATGCAAAGAGGCAAATTCACATAAAGACATTATAAGTAAAAGATTTCTGATAACTACCATTCAGTTTCAACAAACATTAGTTTTGATTACAGATCATTTAGTCCACTTGTGGTTTAATTGCCATTTTGTACGGTCTAAAGCTAAAGTCATTAACGTAAAACCCAAGAAATAAAACAAAATTTACTTACTTCAAATCTTACAATATGTTACATTATATTTTATTGTATAATATTGAAATCTTGTGTATTGACGAAAGAGATTTATTTCGTTTGAACATTTAATACAGTTTGTTTGCATACATTAAGAGGTATTTGATTTATAAACTGATAAAAACTGATACTAATTATGTTTTACCAATTAGGGTTCCTGAATACAAGTATTTTGTTATTTTTAATTTCTAAGCATTTAAATAGACTGAAGTTGTTTAAATGCTTTTTTCAAATGTGTATTTTATTTCTGTACTCTGTGCCACAAAATGCCTAAAATAATCAAAAAATGTAGTTGGCATGTAGCTCATTGGTACATATTTTAAAATTTGAAGAACTCTCTCGAAGGCATTAACGGCCAAGTCGCAGGAAGCCATTTTCAATGAAAGATTTGGGATGTTTGGCTTTTAACTTGTGCGAACTTTAGATATCACTACTTTTTCTGGCCGAAACATTAAGGAGAACTTGGCGCTTTTTTTTTTTACCGAAAACTTTTGTTGGGATATCACTACTTTTTGTATGTTTTTTCAAATTTGTTATTCTAAACTATATTAATATGAAAAAAATTAAATTTCTTTACTTTTATGCTAGCCGAGAGCAAATCTCCTCATT
Organism: Maratus speciosus; assembly: GCA_963932465.1. Lineage (NCBI taxonomy): Eukaryota > Metazoa > Arthropoda > Arachnida > Araneae > Salticidae > Maratus > Maratus speciosus. The sequence continues at coordinate 273,899,964 of OZ010792.1, read as the reverse complement.
AGCCTTTTGTTTTTTCGCCAATAGCAGTTTTCATTTTTCACATGTGTAAATTAGAAACAATGCTTTGATTTTCAAATAAAATATTTTGGTTTACGTTATTATTTCTTATTTATTTATTTATTTATTTCTATGTTAAATATTCTATTAAATAAAATGAGGGAAATGCATCTATTTTAAATGAGATGACTGAAAAGTATATATCTTTAAATGAAATGAATGCAATATGAACAATGGAGTTGGGAACATTATTTGGCGATTTGCCACTTACGCCCGGCTAACATAAAAATAACTAAATTTATTTTATTGAGCTATACAAATTTATACTTTATTTCTTTTTATATTAAAGTACTAGCCGCCTCTAGCAAGCAGTATTGACCGTATTAATTCCATGTTAAACATTGCATCATGTGTCTGTTATTCATAATTTAATTTACTTGCCCATTCTTTTGCCAAGTCGGAAGCTTTTGATAGAGAAATCAAGAACTCTTTACAATCATGGAAGCACATCATATATTTTGTGTTGTTATGTATTTCATCTTTCGTGACAAATATCGCTTAACTCACTTATACATGTTTCCTTTGCAGTTACGATTCGTTCTCTAATGCGGAAATTTTTAATCCTATTAAGTAATCTTTTCTAATTGGAGTCACTGCCAATTGTTGTATTTTAACTGATACGACTGGGTACAAGTGAAATGGTTCTTATGAAATCCTTTGACAATATCTGCATTTGTATTAAACCATATTGATGCTAATATCTTTTTTTTCACGTTAACCTTTTCAATAGACTCGATTACGGAAGAATAGAAGGTCTACCGGCTCACTGCCATGATCCATTTGAAAATCTATCATTCTTCTCATCTGATCGTGTTGAACAATTAGTCAATGTGCCATGGTTTTAAGATTTTAGCTAATTTTATTTGAAACCTGAAAACTAAAATGCGAGGAACCGGATTATAGAAGATTCATTCTAACGTACATATCGATTAACATGTTACATATTATAGAATTATAATAATCATAAGGAGAACTGGCAGTTTCAATGCTTTAATAGTTTCCGTAAATTTTCTTTACATAATACAGAAGTTTTAGCGGTGTAAAGATTAACAATATAGTCACAGTAAGTATAATAACAGTACAATATAATAACAATAGCAGAGGTTTTGGGCAGTGACGAAACTATTAGCACTTTGGAAATATTAGTACATTATATCATATAACTATTCAGATGATATGCGGAAAAATAAAAATAGATGACTCGCATTAATAATTAACTCATTTAAAAATAGCCACTAGCGTCAAATATTCGCCAAGCTTGGCGACATTTAGCAAAGTTTCGCAAAATTTGGTAATATATCATGTCAATTCTCAAATTTGGCGACAAAAAATGTTTTGTTTATTCTGACGTCATAATGATGCATATGTATTATGTATTATACACATACCTATAATATGTATGATGCAAATGTATTACGTATTATATGCATATGTATAATATGTATGATGCATATTCATAAGTTCATTAACATCATTAAAACGCACTTAAAGGAATAGTGTTCCATAAATAGTAGGGATAATTGCCAGATTGACCAGAATGCTATTGAGATTAGAATTCCGACATTTATAATAGACCGGGAGGCGTCTGTACACGCCATAACCTCATCGAGTTTACAGCTGAAATTTTAGAATTAGTTAAAAATAGATTAGCATATTTAAATGCAACAGGTCTGTTAAGTCATATCTTGGTAGAAACCACTTGAAGACCTAATTTTAGTGGTTAATTGATAGGTTTACTATTGTATTTTCCTGCATCCAAAAGTTTGGAAACATGGAGGAATGGGTGCAGGAAAACACAATGGAAAATCCACCAATTAACCCGTAAAATCTGGTCTGTAGGTGGTTTCCACAAAGATACGACTTGGCAGACCAGTTACATTTCAATACGCTAATCAATATTTAACTAATCCTAAAATTTCAGCTGTCAACTCGATGAGGTGGTGATCTGTGCAGATGCCTCCCGGTCTTTAATAAAATTTCTTTTAAGGAAGTAAAAGATAGAAAGATGGACAGATAAATTGAAAGATTTGCCTTATTAAGATTTTTGTAAAAGCATATGAAAATTCATTCAGCTTGAAATCATGTAACACCCTTATAACTCAGGCTAATTTTCTTTAATCGAGTTTTGGCGACTAACATATCTTATCTATAACTATAATCTTTCTTTTAAAGATTTAAAATTAACAATAAATTAACAGTAAGTAGGCTAATAATACAATATAATAACAATAGCAGCGGACTTCGGACGCCGCATTTGTCGCACATCGTTAAAGACAGTTTATTAGTTACACATTTCATTTAATTAAAAGGAGATTTTTAAACACTCATATGGAATTAGGATATTTTTCCACTATAGGGACCTTGGCATTTTTTTTTTTAAATCTTGGCGCAATTCGGACTTATGTTGCCTGAGATATGTTGCCAAATGATATAAACAACTATGAAAACAAACCTGATGAACTTTTTTGTTGTCCATATATGTATGTATACATATAAACATTTTATTTATACATGTATAAAATATAGTTTTTTATGTACAAATTATTTCTGTCTGTATATAAAAATAAATAAACGGGTTCCTTACATCAAATAAATTGTATACATATGGAAAAAATTGCTTGTGTACATGAAACAGTAAATAGGTTGCCAGAAAATGCGTTAGTACTAAATTTCTTTTCTCGTCAAGGCAATTTTTTCTATTTCGCCAAGGCTACTATATCGGAAAAGTACCGAACTGCGATTATATTTTGTTAAATGTGCTATTGTTTTAATATTGTGAATATATCATAACCTATACTGATTAAAATTTTTAGGTATATTCATTTTTTCTATTTAACAAACATCTTTGGAAAAGCATATATATAAAATGTTATTCTGATTGAAATCACGTGACCCCCTTCAAAACTCTGTAATCGAGTTTTGGCGACCAACATTGGCACAAGGAACTGTTTACGGCCAAATGAACACCCCCTGTTTGAAGGGTTTAGAGGCGGAAATTCTGTGTTTTCAGATTTTTCTGGTTAATTGTGCTACAAACCCGACTTACTTGTGAAATTTCATGATTCTACGACTTTTAGAAGTACCTTAGTTATTTGATGATGCGAAGTGAGTCAGTGACAAAAAAGCACTTTTTCGGAATTTAATATTTCGAAAACTACTAAATATAGAAACATGAAATCGTGGAATCTTAGTTCAGTTTGACCATACGAGCATGTATATAAAAGAAAAAATTCTATATCTCTCCCTAAAACGACGTTATGAGGGGGTGAAAAGTATGCCGAAATGGTTCAAGAAAAGGTAGCTTACGGCTTGTGCGAACTTGGCGGACGCACTGCCGTGCTCCCAGATATGTGGCTTTTGTGATACTTTTATGTTAACCGGGCGCAGGTCATAAATCAACAAAGATTGTTTTCATACCATATTCTTATATTTATTATTTTCATTTAAGATACAAACCTTTCACTAATTTCATTTAAAATGCATGCCTTATACTAATTTCATTTAAAAAACTGAAAAGACAAACAATAACAGGAAATAATTCCATAATTAAAAACAAAGAATTAGTTTTAATTTTAATTTACATACGAAAAATGTAACTACTGCTACTGGCAATTTTAAAAATGCTATTGGCGAGATCTGCGCACGGCTGTTATAAATGTACCCATTTTTTCTTCTTATCGAGGAGCAAATTATAAATCGCCAAATATTTTTCCAATTCCAATTTCTTTCATCGAAAATAATTTTTAAGTCGTTACAAACATTGCTTTCATATTTAAATATTTTCGTTGGTACTACTTAGTTATCCCGTCGACCAATTTCGCCAAATTATACAAATTGACATAATATTTATTTTAAATAACGAAAGAACAAATAAATTATTATAACATTAATAAAAATACAAATAAAACGTCGAAATAAAAATCACTTTGTGACGTAAACACGTGTAACTTGCTTAAAGTCAGGTGAATTTGACATTTACGATCAGCAATTATTGGCATTTAATCTTATAGTTTGGCGATAGATTTTTGGTCGACGGAAAATCTAAGCAGTACCTTTTCGTTCTATAACTCTAATTTCTTAGTAAAATTGTTTCTTTTATTTTACATAAAATCACTATTTTTTAGGTAGATTTCGTAAGAAATACTACCTATTGCAGTCGTTACCATGGTGCGACTTTTGAAAAATTCCTTCATAACTTTTCATTATAGGACCCCAGGAACTCAAAACCACCCCCACCTAAAAAGTTTATATATATACCGGGTGTCCCAAAAAGGACTGACTGATTTTAAAATTCAGTAACTTGCAAACGGTGACAGATATTAAAAAAATTCTTGCAGGAGGGTTATGCATAAGGTCAAAAGTTTTATTACAGTGATTTTCAATTTTAGTTCGATTTACAAACAATAGATGGCGCTGTAAGCAATAGTCGCTAAATACAGGCTCGATTTTTGGTCCTTTATCTTGTTCCATGAATAAAAAGGAGATGGAAATGTATTATCCGGGCCACGAAGTACCAAAAATCGAGCCTGAATTTAGCGACTATTGCTTGCAGCGCCATCTATTGTTTGTAAATCGAACTAAAATTGAAAATCACTGTAATAAAACTTTTGACCTTATGCATAACCCTCCTGCAAGAATTTTTTTAATATCTGTCACCGTTTGCAAGTTATTGAATTTTAAAATCAGTCAGTCCTTTTTGGGACACCCGGTATATATATATATATATGTATGTATGTATGTACTAAATTTTGTCCGCACGATAAAAGTCGCAATTATGCACGAATCATCTTCAAACTCGCCAACAACTTTGAGATGGCTAATATCTCGGCGGGGATTGAAAATGGGCGAAATCGGCCCAAGAGGGTGGAAATGAGGAGGGTTCAAAATTTTGAATACTGTCTTAACATGATTCTGATAAAACCAGCTCTTACACAACAATGGCAGGAAAAAAATAAAAGTTTTTCGTTATAGCAGTTGCCAACAATTAAAAAAAACAAATAATAAAATTCTCACCACAACAATTACTTTTCTTTTGCAAAATTTTCACGTGTAAAATTAAATAGTTTGACAAATTGAAAACAAATTGAATATCACGTCATAAGTTTCCTAGAGCAAGATTTCAGCATGAAAACTCAAAATAAATAGTTTGACGAATTAAAAAAATATGTATATTGCGTCATATTGGAAATATAATGGACCTCAGCAGGTGAATATGTAACGCCATGTAAGTTTGAAGAAACGTATTAAAACATGATAAAAACCCGACTATGGAAATATTAACATATTTTAACACTTTAAGGTTCTCTAAATTTTTTGTAGCCATTTTTTAAACCTATTCCATATATATGTGTGTGTGTATTCGTGTATATTACAATTTTCACAAAAAGTTTAGCTCCCTACAGCTCGCTCTTTGTGAAGAAACTGGGTTTTATCTCTAATCTTGATTTAAGTTTTGTTGGAGAATTTAGTACTTAACATCGAAATCTACCTCCGCCTGTAGGCCCGAGCCGGCAGGGATTTTTTTCTTTTGGTACTACTTAGTTATCCCGTCGACCAAAAATCTATCGCCAAATTATAAGATTAAATGCCAATAACGGTTGATCGTAAATGTCACATTCACTTGACTTCAAGGAAGTTACACGTGCTTACGTCATCAAGTTATTTTTATTTCGACGTTTTATTTGTACTTTTATTAATGTTATACTAATTTATTTGTTCTTTCATTATTAAAATACAACTTATGTCAATTAATGTAATTTGGTGAGTGGTTTGGCGATTTATATAATTTGGCGAAATTGGTCAACGGGATAACTAAGTAGTACCATTTTTTTTCATTAAGATGTTCGTATTTTTTTTTTTTTTCAAACTCATTGAGCCGTTTTTATTCTTTATCCAAAAGAGTTAATTTGAATTTTTTTCGTTGCTAGAGTAACGGATGTAATGTTAGATATTTTGAGGTTTAGACGCCAAAAACACCGCCAAATTAGAAAAATATGAAAAATGTCATGAACTGTCGGACTTATAAGAATTTACTTGACAAAAATCGATTCAGCATACAAAAATACATTAAATTATGCTATCATCTGACGCATAATTATAATATGCGACTTTTAAGGAATTTTTTTCCCTCTCCTTGCAAAAACGCCGTTAGGGGTGCTACTTTAGAAAATCCATTCTTAGCTATACTATATAGATATGCCATTTGGCGGTGACTCGATGATCGAAAATTAGTCCAATATCATTTGAAATAGTACATAACAGAGGAGAAATTACGAAGAAAGACGAAGAAGAAATGATGAATTACAGAAGACTTGCAATTTTTATTTTTTTCAAAATGTTGAATTTTTCGATAATAATAACGCATGATTGTATAAATTTCCTTAAAAACTATCTTTATTTCCTGGATTTCGAAGGTGTGAATTTTCCTATAAATGATATTGGCGATACGACTTAAGAAAAAATAAAATAAACAATAGATAATATTTACTTAAAAAAATGGATAATATTCATTGATCTGAGTTCGAGTTTATAAATATCACATGCTTTCGGAATTACGGTGAAAAACATTTTAAAAAATATGAAATTATTTTACAATATGTATGTGTGGCAGAAATTCACACTAAAATTTAAGTATTTGATTCCATTTTTAAAACATTAACTGATATCAATATAAGTTACAACTGAATATAAAAATGTACTGAAAAAAAGATCTCGTTCACTTGAAAAAACACCATTTATGAGAATATCCTCAAGCTAGTGTCACACTTACACATTTTTGACTTAAAATCACATTGTTTGGCGACAAAAGTAAAATAAAAAATCGTAAAGAAATAAATAATAATTACACATGTGACTCACAATTACATCTGCTTGTTTCTTCTATAAGTTACGTGATGGGGCAATTAGATAAAAAGAAAAAGAAAAGAACAAAAGGAAAAAAAAAAGTCATTAAAAATTCATCTAATCAAATTTTCAAATTCATTTCTATAATCTAACGCAAGCGATAATGAGCCAAATATTGCGTATCAATTGTAATCTTTCTCATTAAATTAATTTTTAAGCATTACAAATATTTCTTTCAAGTTTAAATTAAATTACAAATATTTCTTTTAGCTTTAAATTAAATATATTCGTTTTTTAACATAATCCCTCATTTAAATGGATTTTTCTTTCTTTTTTTACAATTAAATATCAGTAATTATTTTTTCATTTATTTTCTAACGGATACAGCGATTTCAATTCATTTGTCGCCAAAAAATAACCTCTGGTAACCTTTTCGTTCAAAATAACAATAAAATGCGAAATTTATTACCAAAAATCATAGTTATCCCTGTATATTTTACTCATAAACCACCACGTGAATATTCTCTATCGAATGACACTATTTGTAAAAAAATCCACCGGGTAGTTTTTGAAAACGTTCGGGCGGAACTTTTAGATCTTACTGCTTTATAATAGATATGATGATGATAAACATATAATAAATACACACTCTAAATAAAAATTGTAGAGATTATTCAGTGATTAACAGGTATTCAATCAAACCTATTTATACACAAAAATGCCAAAATAATACTAGCATAATTATGTACGATCAAAAATATGTAAAATCAAAATTAGTATTAAAGAAATTTTATCTGTTACGATATCCCTGAATAATCTCAAATTTATGTATTACCATACTTTAAAAAAAAATTCTTTTCTTTCTTTTCTTTTTTTTTTTATTTTGCAAACACTTTTACGATGATACTGGCGACAACTACGATGATACTGTCGACAGCAAAAAACTCACTCCCCAGAAAAATATAAAAAGTAGTGAAAAAAAATGAGAAAAAATAATAATAACTATGTAAATTATGCAGACTTGTTGGTGAAAATAAAAAAATCACTCACCAACAGCCATTAAAAACAAAAAGCACACAGCTTAGTAAAAATTTGCCCAAAATAATTGCAGATAATTTAAGAGGCACTTGAGTACTAACGAACACATTGATTCATCATCGGACACCATGAAGCTTATGCACTGGTATTCTCAGGTTTCACCACTCACACGGGGAAATATACCCCTTGCCGCTTACTGACATTAGGAGCACCGCACACTCCACCACTGCTCACCGCATCGTGTGAAACAAATTCCGGAGCACATTTATATCCTTAGGAGCCCCGCCAATCCATGAGCCTATAAAACAGGCAAATCATGACGAACTTCACACCTCCGAGAGAATCAGGGAAGCCGGACTGAGATCCGGGACCATAGCAGCAGCAGCAGTGATGCGCAACCTGGGAGCAGCCGACAAAATGCAAATCCATCAGTACAGCAACAAAGATTCGGGACCAGGAACAACATGAGTATCCGGTACGGGAAGTCTCCGTATATTATCAGAAAAGTTTCGGGATAATCAGGATCGCAGGACAACAGCATCGGGACCATCACAAAAACTGGAGAAGAGGACGATAGCAGCATCGAAACTTTGGCACCACCCCATCGTATTAAAAGTTTTTTAAAAAAAGTTAACAGTCAAAAAATATTCGGCACCAACTTGTGTGGTAGAGGAAACCCCCCACACTTGAAATTAGAGATATGGCCAGACATACAAGTGGAGTACATTGGGATGTCTCACAAAAACCCTATTTGTGAGCTCTAATCCCCTTGACTGCAAACAGATCCAACAAAGTAAAGATGAAAATTTTATTGAAGAAATGTTGACATAATATACTGATAGGGTGGGCCGCTTAGAAAAAGCGTGTCTTACACAGTCAGAGTATCAGGCCGAATGATACATTTACATATCGAATGCACACCACATCCACTGGAATACCAAGCCAGTATGAGAGTTACGCAAACGCCAAATTATCCGTTGCATAGAAAAACAATGGGAGAGAATTTAAATTATTGGCGAATAAACTGATAAAGACAAAATTGTGAAAATAACTTCAAGCAACCCTACCAAAACATTAACAATACGTAAATTTTTTTATATTATAGATGTCAAATATAATTTTATGATTAAATTTATTGCCTGAGTTAAAAGGCAAGAAATGGATAAAAACGCTTTGTTAATAAAAATGATCGCTTTCTTTTATAAACAAAGCAAAGGAAAATTACCCACATAAATATTGTAACTAAAATAGATTAGTATTAAATTAATATCGAAATGACAGAATGTAATTATCGTAAATCAAGTATAATTTAAGCTGTTGACTTGCAGATATAAAATAGCGAAATCAAAATGATAATGAATCATTTCGTTAAAAAGACATGTTTATTATTTAATGTTTTACTTCCGCATGAAAGATACGAGAAATAAGCCTGAAATTACTTTTTAACAAAACTATTTATGACTGACAGAATACATGGAAGGAAAAAGAAAACATTAATTTAAAAAAAAGAATAAAAAGGGCAATATATGATGATTACATCATCATAAGCAAATATTGCTATTTTAATTTTCTGGTGTGAATTAAGTATATACGAATAAAAAAAATCTATTAAATTCAAAACACTGTTGTTTGCATACATGCAAAGCTGCGCACTAAAGTGTTAAAGTCCATTAAACATTTATAGAATAACTTACAGCAGTAAGTGAACAGTTATGATACCAGAAATAAAAAATAGTTGAAAAGTATTTTACTTGCAGAAAGGAATAAAATTAAAAAACACATTACAGAAAATCTGGTAAAATCAATGATAAACAGACTTAAAGCAATCCTGAAAATGAAAGGATATGCAATTAAATATTATAAAAGGTTTTTCTTTAATAATCTCTCTATTCTAAAAAAAAAAAGTAACTTACGCTGTCACCGCCGCCGCTGGTTTTGAATTTTTTGTGACCGGAGGTCTTTCTCCGTTAATATTAAGGAAAATATTGCATACAAAAATATGAAAATCGGCGGTATTATAGAGAAATGTTTGATAAACACACTGATGCAGACAGTTTTCAAATCGGAGAATTATTTTAAGAGATACTTAAAGCTAAAGTTGGACAAAATCGTTCCATTAAAAAAGTTTTATAGGAGCAAAAACTATACATGGGAATTAAATCATTTTAGATCATTTTATACGTTAGAATTTCCAGGTGTGCAGACTGCATTTATTTTTTTAATTTGACTCATTTTTTTGAGGTTTTTTTTCTATTTTAAATTCAAATTTTCAGCATTTCGAGAGATATTTTTTACTTATTTTAGAAAATGGTATTAATTTAAACTGTTGCCAACTGTATAAACAGCGCAAACAATAATGTTTGCTTCAAATTAAAAATTTATTTACACGTGACTATTATAAACAGAAAAAAATACTTTCAAATTAGAATTAAATAATTACGTATAAAAAGCAGGAACTTATAGAAAATTACTTCATAAAAACTATGCTTACACGTGAATTTTAAATGAGAAAGGATATTGTAAAATAATAAATTCATTAACATTCATTAACATATAGAAGTCTTAAACAGAAGAAATTACGTCACATTTACGTCACATTACACTTATTACGTAAAATGAACAAAAAATAATATTGCAAAACAGTTTAAATTTAAAAATTGCGCGAGACATTTACTTGAAATTTTGAGATGATCTTTTCAACTATTTTTGTTAGGACAACGCAAATAATATTTGCGCTAACACAAGATCTAGCAAAATCACTTAATCTAACAAAAGTATTTTCACGTGAATATTAAAAAGAGAATGAAAAGTTTGGTGAAAATTAGGTCAGATTAAAAACGATACATTTAAAATGTCTTATTTAAAAGAACTTTCTTTTCGCTTTGTTAAAAAATACCGGGTGACAAAGACTCTGTATACTTAATTCATTTTATATTAGCTTATTTTGAAATGTTTAACTGATTTTATTTAATCAAAGACGAAAACAGCCATTGTATCTTTTAACAGCAGCTGATTTTTCCTCATTCTCATTGCAGAAACTGGGTTTAACTCTAATCTTGATTTAAGTTTTGTTGGTGAATTTAGTACTTAACTTCGAAATCTACCTCCGTCTGTAGGCCAAGCCGACAGGGATTTTTTTTAATTGTAATTCAATCTTCCAAAATCTTTTTAAAGCCGATTAAATTAGCGTGCTTTTAGAGACTGCGGTGTCTGAACGGGTGTTGACGAGCGTAGCTCGTAGGGGCCGAGCCCCCTAGTTTTTTAAAATTTCCACGTGTGCCATGAATTTTGTGGAAGCATTTTTGAACTTATATGTATTTTATTTTTGAAATTTCTAAAAGAAATTATTATTGAATTTTTCTTGTATAATATAGTAAAAGCTGTCATTAAATAATTCTGATTTGTTAATTCAATTTTGTTTGCACTCATCATGGTAATTAAGATATTCAGGTAGTCCATGAATTTCACGTTATATCACAATTGATTAAAAAAAAATAGTGGGAGAGCAAATTTTAATGAATTCTTGTTTCTTTTTAAATCACATTAAAAGGAGTTACTCTCACGTATTATATTCTGAAGTGTTGTGTTCATCATTTGTAAATAATCAGCAACACGAGAACTTTTTGTAGATTATTATTGATACTCAGACTATATACATAATTTACATTTATACATCATATTCACAAAGAAATATTTGTTTAATACTCGAAAATCACTTGTTCCTCTCTGGGAACCCAAGCTAATATTTTTATAATCAGAAACATATTTTCTTCCACTTTTGGAAGATCAAGAAAAACCACAGCGTGCAAGCTGCTATCGAATTTCACATTCTACTACAAAACTAAAGAGCAAGAGAAAATAATGTTTTTAATATCAATTATCGTAGGTCACGTGACCATCGGCGTCACTCCAGTCTGGCTGAAGGAGTTTGCGAAATATTCCACAAACTTCCCCCCGATGAACAAGGGTTCATCGAATAGGGGATTCAAAATAATAAAATTATTCTAAAAGATCATGAATTACACTATACATAAATACACTCATGTCCAAAATTAAGGTCACAAACATAAATTCTGTGTAAATTGATGAACTATACACTGTGTTGCCACGAAATTTGGCACAGAGATATATTGCAATGGGAGAAACAATATATCAACATAACAATATGGAAAAGATTTTAATTGTGAATTATGAAACAGGGTATATCAAAAAATGCTAAATCATGAATCAGAGATAAAGCATTTATCTCGGAAAAAAGCTGTCTAATATGGTGTGTGACCACCGTGCACTGCTATACAAGCCTCACAACGAGCTCTCATACTGTCTTTTGAGGGTGTCAATAAATATTTGGGCAACAAAGCCCATTCTTCCAAAAGCGCGGCTTTTAACTCCTGGCGGGTTCTGCGAGGGGTGCTCCGTTGTGCAATGGCTCTTCCTAGACCATCCCAAACATGTTAAATAGGACTGAGGTACGGAGACCTCGATTCATACAGCGAATATCCTCCTCGTCAAGAAAATCATCAACAATTTGAGCTCTGTGTGGCTTCACATTATCGTCGGTAAACATGAAGTTCCAACCTACAGCACCCCGGAACAACCTTAGATAGACTCAAGAACCTCATACCTAACGCCCGGCGTCCAAACTTGTGTGTCCCTTTCACTGCATCCACAAGGAGGCCCGGTTGTTATAGAGCCGAATACATCTGTCGTGGACACAACAAGAATGGGGGCGTATTCTTTTCAGTGATGAGTCGAGATTCACCACGAAGAGTGATTCTTGTCGAATCTTCATCCGGGGAGAAAGTGGAACTCGCTACCATCCCTCCTGCGTAAAAGAAATCAACAGATTTGGTGGCAAAGGAATCCTTGTCTAAGGCGGCATAATGTTGGGTAATCACACACCATTGCACGTCTTCGATGCGGGTACAGTCAACGCACATCGCTATAGGGATGAGTTCTTTGAGGCCTATGTGAGGTTGTTCCGGTGTGCTGTAGGCCCGAACTTCATGTTTATGGACGATAATGCGAAGCCACACAGAGCTCACATTGTTGATGATTTTGTTGAATAAAAGCATATTCGCAATATGAATTGGCCCTTGAGGTCTCCGGACCTCAATCCTATTGAACATGTTTGGGATGGTCTAGGAACAGGCATTGCACAGTGTAACACCCCTCCCAGGACTTACCAGAACTTAAAAGCCGCACTTTTGGAAGAATGGGCTTTGTTGCCACAAGACATTTATTGGCACCCTCATAAACAGTATGAGAGCTCATTGTGAGGCTTGTACAGCAGTGCACGGTGGTCACACTCCACATTACAGAGACTTTTCACGAGATAAATGCTTTATCACTTATTCATGATTTAGCACTTTTTGATGTACCCTGTTTCTATATTCTCAATTAAAGTCTTTTCCATATTGTTATGTTGCTATATTCATTCTCGCATTGTAATACACTTCTGTGCCAAATTTCGTGGCAACACAGTGAATAGTTCATCAGTTTTCACAGATTTTGTGTTTGTGACCTTAATTTTGGACATGAGTGTATAATACAAATCAAAATATATACTTACATACTGGACTTCAATAAAACTAAACTAAAAGAATTTTAAAAATTTGTTGACAGGTTTCGACTACTAAAAATAGAAAGAACAATTTAAATCTATACAAATTACTATGAAACAGTTCAAGAGAAAAATCAAACTAAAGATTAAAAATATTAACAAACTACCAAACCCCGCGGCTTTGCTCGCGTATTAGTTGAAATATGCCAAGTGATATTTGCATGACTATTTTTTATTAGAAGAACACTTTTTTGGAATAATTCAAAAATTACAAATTAAGACACAGTTTGACTAAACTTCATTATAAAAGTGCAATAGGCAGAAATGAGATTTTAGTTAATAAGAATAACTGAAACTAATTCCAAATAAATGATAATTTCGAAAGTATTTTGAGACTTTTATGCTCATTTCATACGCTCCTTTCAGTATTAATTTGAAGTTTTGAATTTTTTAGAAACCATCTTAACTCATTTACATCTTAAAATTAACCATCATGTCAAATTCCAAGATCCTTGTCTAACAGTCTACCACCTCTCTGGTGTTAGTGGCACCAACATAAAATGCCGAAACAGAGTTGAAATAGAATGTCTCGAAAAATGTTGAAACAGAGATTGTCACCAATAATTTGCCAACATTAACCTTGAAATCGGTTAGTATTTCCTAATATTCTATAGAAAACGGAATTTAGATATTTTTAAAGGCTTTCTTGTTGTTCCTGCCAACCAGATGGTAGTCACACCAGCATAAAATATAGCCCGTATAGAATCAGGGACTATCACTCTTGATTCGCAACTAATAACTTTTGAAATCGATTTATTATTTCCTGAGATTCCATAAAAATCGTAATTTAGGACTCTTTTAGAATGCTTTTCGCTCCTTCCCTTCGCTTCATTTCTTTTTAATTTCGAATTCATTTTCGACTGTTCTTAGAGGACATTTATATTTTATAAGTAAGTACCGTGCTATATTTAAAGTTTCTAGCCTCTTTAGTACCGCAGAAATCGCAATTTAGAAAGTTTTTTGCTCCTACAACTCTCTAGCGGTTGTGGCACCGACATAAAATATAGCTTATGTTTGAACAGGTTCTATCACCATCAATTTGCAACTATTATGTTTGAAATCGTTTTCGTATTTCATACGATTCCATAAAAATTGCAATTTAGAACCCTTATAGAATGCTTTTCGCTCACTTCATCCTTTTAAATTTGGAATTTTCTTTCGGCAACTCTAAGAAAGCATTTGCATCTTTAAATTAATTATTATTCCAAATTTAAAATGTTAAACCCCATCAGTAACACAAAAAATGCAATTTAGAACATTTTTTGCTATTGAAACCTCCAGGTGGTAGTGATAACAACGTAAAATATAGGCTATGTTGGAGCGGGGGCTGTAACCATCAATTTGAAATCATTACTTCTGAAATCGGTTTGTATTTCCTGAGAATGCGTAGAAATGTCTATTTAGAACATTTTTAGAACGCTTTTCGTTTATTTTCACCCTATTTAAATTTCAAATTTTTAAGGAACTCTTCTCAGAGAGCATTTACATCTCATAAGTAATTACCATGCCACATTTCAAGTTGCTAGCCCCTTCAGTATTACAAAAAATCACAATTTAGAACGTTTTTTTTTAAATGTAACCGCAAGGTGGTAGTGACGCCGACATGAAATAGATCCTATATTGGAGCAAGGTCTGTCACCAATTTCCAACCATTACTTTTGAAATCGGTTTGGTACTTCCTGAAATTGCGTGAAAATTGCTATTTCGAACGTTTTGTAGAACGCTTTTCACCCCTTTAAAAAGGGGTGAAAATGCGTGAAAAGCGTTTCGATTTTTTTTTAAGAAATGTCCTTAGAGATCATTAGTACCTTATAATTAACTACTATTCAAAATTTCATGTTTCTAGGCCCTTCAGTAACACAAAAATCGCATTTTTAGAACGTGTTTTGCTCCTGCATCCCCTTTTGGCCAGTGGCACGGACATGAAATACAGCCTATGTTGGAGCGAGGGCTGTTACCATCGTTTTCACACCATTATTTTTTTTTAAATTGGCTCGGTACTTCCTGAGATTGCGTAGAAATCGGAATTTAGAAAGGATTTAGAACGCTTTTCGCTCATTTTCACCCCTTTTAAATTTCGATTTTTTAGGAAATGTTCTTAGAGAACATTTGTATCTTATAAATAACTGCCCGGCCTAATTTCAGGATTCTAGGCCCTTCAGTAACACAAAAATCGCAATTTCGAACGTTTTTTGCTTCCGCAACCTCTAGGTGGTAGTGAAATCGACATGAAATAGAGCCTATGTTGGAGCAAGGACTGTCATCATCAATTTCCAACCATTACTTTTGAAATAGGTTGGGTACTTTCTGAGATTGCGTAGAAATCGCCATTTAGAACGTTTTTTAGAACGCTTTTCGCACATTTTCACCCCTTTTAAATTTCGAATTTTTTAAGAAATGTTCTTAGAGATCATTTATATCTTATAAGTAACTACCATGCCAAATTCCATGTATCTGGGCCCTTCAGTAACACAAAAATCGCGATTTCGAACGTTTTTTTTTTTTTTGCTCCTGCACCTCCTTTAGAGGTAGTGGCACCGACATAAAATGTCGCCTATGTTGGAAAGGTGTTGCTAATGTTGCAAGGGTTGTCACCATCATTTTGATACCATTATTTTTGAAATCGGTTTGGTACTTCCTGAAATTGCGTAAAAATTGCCATTTCGAACGTTTTTTAAAACGCTTTTCACGCATTTTCACCCCTTTTTTGTTTCGATTTTTTTTAAGAAATGTCCTTAGAGATCATTAGTATCTTATAAGTAACTACCATTTCAAATGTCATGTTTCTAGGCCCTTCAGTAACACAAAAATCGCATTTTTAGAACGTTTTTTGCTCCTGCACCCCCTTTTGGCCAGTGGCACGGACATAAGATATAGCCTATGTTCTAAGTTGGACTAACACCATTATTTTGATGCCATTACTTTTGGAATAGCTTCGGTAGTTCCGGAGCTTACCTCCTACAAATAAACAATTTTGACCTCTTTATAATATTAAGTATAGACTAGCAAACCCCGCGGCTTTGCTCGCATAATAGTTGAAATATGCCGCATGACTATTTTTTATTGGAAAAACATTTTTTGAAATAATTCAAAAATTACAAATTAAGGCACAGTTTGACTCAACTTCATTATAAAAGTGCAATAGACAGAAATGAGATTTAATAAATAAGGAGAACTAAAACTAATTCCAATTAAATGATAATTTAGAAAGTATTTTGAGACTTTCATGCTCATTTCAGTAATCATTTGAAGTTTTGAATTTTTTAGAACCCATCTTAACATATTTACATCTTAAAATTAATCATCATGTCAAATTCCTAGCTTCTTGTCTAACAGTCTACCACTCTTTGGTGTTAGTGGCACCAACATAAAAAATCCTTCCGGCCAGTGCCGGGAGGAAGAGGTAGCTTTCAAATACCTTATTTTAAAAAAGCCAACTTATATTATTCAAACACACGAAGCTCAATTTAGTGGAAACCGAATATAGGAGATTCAATACTAATTTTTATCAATACTAAATCATTATGAATGAGAATTTCACGAAATTAGTCAGCTTTATCCAAGCTGCTTTTATTTAAAGTAACTTATATTTGGCTGGGATGTTGATGTATACTATCCACATGCTTTCTCACATGGAAATAGGCGAATACGTGTGTTATCGCGTGACAAATACAAGATCGTTTCAAAATGTTAGCCATACTAGAAATTCAAAGTGCTATAATTCAACCATTTTTTAAGATATAAACAAAAGAACAAATTTTCAGAAACAAAATCTGCTCCGGAATCTTTGTATCAAGGCCAAACACATAAAAAAATCTTTTTCATTTTCCAATTTTTTAATACCTCATTTTAAATTTAAAATTTAATTTTTTTTAAATGGCAACCCTTTTGGAACAAGATGGCGAATAAAGCTGGCCAACGAACTCGGTCGAGACATTGGTATGTAGTATGTACACACCAAGTAACATCCAAATCGGTTCATAAATACGCTTGTTATCGCGTGACAAAAATCAGGTCGTTTTAAAATGTCAGCCACAATAGAAATTCAAAACGCTATAACTCAGCCATTTTTTTAGATATAGACAAAACAAAAACTGTTCCGGGATCTTTGTATTAAGGTCAAACACATACGAAAAAAATCTTTTTCATTTTCTAATATTTTGGTATCTCATTTTAAATTTTAAATTTTTAAAATTTTTTTAAATGGCCGCCATTTTGAAACAAGTTGGCGGATGAAGCTGGCCAACGAACTCGGTCGAGATATTTGTATGTACTATGTACACACCAAAGTACATCCAAATCGGCTCATAAATACGCCTGTTATCACGTGACAAATATCAGGACGTTTCAAAATGTCAGCCACGCTAGAAATTCAAAATGCTATAACTCAGCCATTTTTTGAGATATAGACGAAACAAAAACTGCTCCCGAATCTTTGTATCAAGGTCAAATACATAAAAAAAATATTTTTTCAATTTTCAATTTTTTGGTACCACATTTCAAATTTAAATTTTTCTTAAAAATTTAAATGGCTGCCATTTTTAAACAAGATGGCGGATGAAGCTGGCCAACGAACTCGGTTGAGACATTGGTATGTACTATGTACAAACGAAGTTATATCCAAATCGGTTCATAAATACGCGTTTTATCGCGTGACAAAATTCAGGACGTTTCAAAGTGTCAGCCACGCTAGAAATTCAAAATGCTATAACTCAGCCATTTTTTAAGATATAGACGAAACAAAAACTGCTCCGGAATCTTTGTATAAAGGTCAAATACATAAGAAAAAAATATTTTTCCATTTTCAATTCTTTGGTACCACATTTAAAATTTAAAATGTTTAAGAAAATTTTAAAAGGCCGCCATTTTGAAACAAAATGGCGGATGAAGCTGGCCAACGAACTCGGTCGAGACATTGGTATGTACTATGTACAAACGAAGTTACATCCAAATCGGTTCATAAATTCGAGAGTTACAGTATGACAAATGTCAGATATATATATATATATATATGGAGATATATATATATATATACATATATATATATATATATATATCAACTTTTGAACGGAGGGTGGTTTCGGGGTCTGGGGGTCATGATCGATGAAAATATACCAAAATTTTTTGAAATCGCTTTCCTCCGAACGGCTGCAATAGGTAGCTTTTTGTAATGAAAGCTACCTAAAAGACGAAACAGAGTTGAAATAGAAAGTCTCGAAAAATGTTGAAACAGAGACTGTCACCATTAATTTGCCAACATTAACCTTGAAATCGGTTGGTATTTCCTAATATTCTTTAGAAAACGGTTGGTATTTCCTAATATTCTGTAGAAAACGGTTGGTATTTCCTAATATTCTGTAGAAAACGGAATTTAGATGTTTTTAAAGGCTTTCTTGTTGTTCCTCCAAACAAGGTGGTAGTGACACCGGTATAAAATGTAGCCCGTATAGGATCAGAGACTATCACTCTTGATTCGCAACCAATAACTTCTGTAATCTGCTTATTATTTCCTGAGATTCCATAGAAATCGTAATTTAGGACTTTTTTAGAATGCTTTTTTCTCCTTCCCTTCGCTTCACCCCTTTTTAATTTCGAATTTATTTTCGACAGTTCTTAGAGGACATTTATATTTTATAAGTAACTACAGTGCAATATTTAAAGTTTCTAGCCTCTTCAGTACCGCAGAAATCGCAATTTAGAAAGGTTTTTGCTCCTGCAACCCTCGACATAAAATATGGCTTATGTTTGAGGAGGTTCCATCACCATCAATTTGCAACCATTATGTTTGAAATCAGTTTCGTATTTCATACGATTGCATAAAAATCGTAATTTAGAACGCTTATAGAACGCTTTTTGCTCACTTCATCCTTTTAAATTTCGAATTTTCTTTTGACAATACTTAGAAAGCATTTGCATCTTTGAATTAATTACCATTCCGAATTTAAAACGTTACACCCCTCCTCAGTAACACAAAAAACGCAATTTAGAACATGTTTTGCTCCTGTAACCCCCAGGTGGTAATGTAAATAACGTAAAATATAGGCTATGTTGGAGCGGGGACTGTCATCATCAATTTGAAACCATTACTTCTGAAATCGGTTTATATTTCCAGAAATTGTGTAGAAATCGCTATTTAGAACGCTGTTCGTTTATTTTCACCCCTTTTTAATTTCAAATTTTTAAGGAACTCTTCTCAGAGAGTATTTACATATCACAAGTAATTACCATGCCAAATTTCAAGTTGCTAGCCCCTTCAGTATCACAAAAATCACAATTTAGTACGTTTTTTAAAATACAACCGCATGGTGGTAGTGACGCCGATATGAAATAGATCCTATAATTGAATAAAATGTTGTTATCATCAATTTCCAACCATTACTTTTGAAATCGGTTGGGTACTTTCTGAGATTGCATAGAAATCGCAATTTAGAATGTTTTTTAGAATGTTTTTCGTCCATTTTCACCACATTTAAATTTCGAATTATTTAGGAAATGTTCTTAGATATCATTTTGTATCTCATAAGTAACTACCATTCCAAATTCCATGTATCTGTGCCCTTCAGTAACACAAAAATCGCGATTTTGAACGTTTTTTAGAACGTTTTTAGTCCATTTTCACCCTTTTTAAATTTCGAATTATTTAGGAAATGTTCTTAAAGAACATTAGAGAACATGCTAGTTTCAAGTTGGTAGCCCCTGCAGTATTACAAAAGACGCAATTTAGATCTTTTTTGCTCCTGCACCCCCTTTAAGGAGAGTGGTACCGACATAAAATGTAGCCTATGTTGGAGCAAGGGATGTCACCATCGTTTTCACACCATTATTTTTTAAATCGGTTCGGCATTTCCTGCGATTGCGTAGCTTTTTACAACGCTTTTCGCTCATTTTCACCCCTTTTAAATTTCGATTTTTAGGAAATGGTCTTAGAGATCATTTGTATCTTATAAATAACTGCCCTGCCTAATTTCAGGATTCTAGGCCCTTCAATAACACAAAATTCGCAATTTAGAACGTTGTTTGCTTCTGAAAACCCTAGGTAGTAATGACACCGACATGAAATAGAGTCTATGTTGGAACAAGGGCTGT
Source organism: Maratus speciosus (assembly GCA_963932465.1). Classification (NCBI taxonomy): domain Eukaryota; kingdom Metazoa; phylum Arthropoda; class Arachnida; order Araneae; family Salticidae; genus Maratus; species Maratus speciosus. Next base: position 273,879,317 of record OZ010792.1, on the reverse strand, counting down.
CTTCATCAATTTCCAACCATTACTTTTGAAATAGGTTGGGTACTTTTTGAGATTGCGTAGAAATTGCCATTTAGAACGTTTTTTAGAACTCTTTTGACGCATTTTTCTCCCTTTTAAATTTCGAATTTTTTAAGAAATGTTCTTAGTGATAATTTATATCTTATAAGTAACTACCATTCCAAATTCCGTGTACCTGGGCCTTTCAGTAACACAAAAATCGCAATTTCGAACGTTTTTTCGCTCCTGCACCCCCTTTAGGGTTAGTGGCACCGACATAAAATGTAGCCTATGTTGGATCAAGGGTTGTCACCATCATTTTGACATCATTATTTTAGAAATCGGTTTGGTACTTCCTGAAATCACGTAAAAATCGCCATTTAGAACGTTTTTTAGAACGCTTTTCGCGCATTTTCACCCCTTTTTAATTTAGATTTTTTTAAGAAATGACCTTAGAGATCATTAGTATCTTATAACTACCTACCATTTCAAATTTCATGTTTCTAGGCCCTTCAGTAACACAAAAATCGCATTTTTAGAACGTTTTTTGCTCCTGCACCCCCTTTTGGCCAGTGGCACGGACATAAGATATAGCCTATGTTCTAAGTTGGAGTAACACCATCATTTTGATACCATTACTTTTGGAATCGGTTCGGTACTTCCAGAGCTTACTTCCTACAAATAAACAATTTTTACCTCTTTATAATATTAGTATTGATTGATAGTATAGACAAAAAGCATTTTTTTTTTAAGTCAAAAGAATAAAAAGTCTTTTAATCAATTCCTATCACAGTTCAAAGTTTTTTTTTTTTTTTTTTAGTTTCTCAGTTCTAAATTATGCAAAAATTTAATAGGTCTTTTAATGATGGAATTATTTGTCATTTTTTTTTTATCTCGGCCTACAAATACCCAACTTCCGCAAAGTTCTTGATACATGTTCATATGCATAAGAGCCACATCACCTACTTTAAAGTCAGAAGCTTTATTCTGGTCCGTCTAGTGAGCAGATTGTAAGTTGAGAAGATACTCATTTTTCAAGCGCTTCCAAAAATGATTCAGAAGAGTCTCGCGTAAACGGAAACGTTTCACTAAAGATTCTTTGGTTACTGGTAAGATTAAATCGTTCACTTTTATAGTTTCTAGCGTGGCTGACATTTTGAAACGTCCTGATTTTTGTCACGCGATAACAGGCGTATTTATGAACCGATATGGATGCACCTTTGTGTGTACATAGTACATACCAATGTCTCGACCGAGTTCGTTGGCCAGCTTCATCCGCCATCTTGTTTCAAAATGGCGGCCTTTAAATTTTTTTTTAATTTAAAATTTAAAATAAGGTATCAAAAAATTGGAAAATGAAAAAGATTTTTTCTTATGTGTTTGGCCTTAAAACAAAGATTCCGGAACAGTTTTTGTTTCGTCTATATCTAAAAAAAATGGCTGAGTTATAGCATTTTGAATTTCTATTGTGGCTATCATTTTGAAACGACCTGATTTTTGTCATGCGATAACAGGCGTATTTATGAACCGATTTGAATGTAACTTGGTGTGAACATAGTACATACAATGTCTCGACCGAGTTCGTTGGCCAGCTTCATCCGCCATCTTGTTTCAAAATGGCGGCCATTTAAAAAAATTAAAAGAAAATTTAATTTAAAATGAGGTATAAAAAATTGGAAAATGAAAAAGATTTTTTTCTTATGTGTTTGACCTTAATACAAAGATACCGGAGCAGTTTTTGTTTCGGCTATATGTTAAAAAATGGCTGAGTTATAGCACTTTGAATTTCTAGCATGGCTGACATTTTGAAACTATCTGATATTTGTCACGCTATAACACACGTATTTATTAACATATTTGGATGTAAGAAGGAATTTGGATAGTATATAGCAATGTCTCGACCAAGTTCGCTGGCCAGCTTCATCGGCCATCTTGTTTAAAAATGGTGGCCATTAAATTAAAAAAAATTATATTTAAAGTTAGGTGCAAAAAATTAGAAATTGAAAAAGATTTCTTTCTTAAGTATATGACCTTGATATAAGGATTCCAGAGCTTTTTTTGTTTTGTCTTTATCTAAAAAATGGCTCAGATATAGCAGTTTGAATTTCTTTATGTGGGTGAAATTTTGAAAAATCTGATTTTTTGCCTGCGCAGCACTCGTATATATCAACCGATTCCGATATGAGTGAGCATGTGTACAGGAATTTCTGAGGTCTCGACCAAGTTCACGGGTCGGCCTCATCCACCATGTTGTCTTAAAATGGCAGGCACTTCAAGATATCGCCGAATTTGGCAACCAAATATAAGTTACTTTAAATAAAAGCATCTTGGATAAAGCTGACTAATTTCGCGAAATTCTCATTCATAAGGATTTAGTATTGATAAAAATTAGTATTGAATCTTCTATAATCGATTTCCACCAAATTGAGCTTCGTGTGTTTGAATAACATGGGCTAGCTTTTTAAAAATAAGGAATATGAAAGCTACCTCTTCCTCCCGGCACTGGCCGGAAGGAATTTTATATTTTCCCGCTTCCCATACCTTTTATCTAACAACTTTAAACATGTAGAATAATTTTGATCTGTCAGTTCAAAACCAGCTACAATATTATATGCAGGTCCAGACAACAAAGATTTCAGGTATTGGAATTTTTCAATTTTTGATAACGATTCGTTTGAATCTATCGCACTAGTAAATAAATTGAAAAATTCTAAGAATTGGCTTGCATCACCAGAAAATCTTTCTGTGTTTAGTTTAGGCAGCTTCACTGCCGAAACTGGTTTACTACCGATTTTTGAACCGTTACTTGTTTCTAGTAAAACTTATGGTTCAGCTTCGATTTTATATTTTTTAAGCCTCGTGTTAATTTTAAATTTCAAAATTGATATTTTTCAGAATATTCTTCTACCGATTTTAGTTCTTTTTCATATTCAGTTTTTTCCTAAATTAGCTCATCTATTTCGGAATCTAATTCCTTGAGTAGAGCTTGCTTTTCATTTGTGAGCTCTAATGATTCCATTAAAGAATCGCTAAGAATTGGCTTGCATCACCAGAAAATCTTTCTATGTTTAGTTTAGGCAGCTTCACTGCCGAAACTGGTTTACTACCGATTTTTGAACCGTTACTTGTTTCTAGTAAAACTTATGGTTCAGCTTCGATTTTACATTTTTTAAGCCTCATCTTAATTTTAAATTTCAAAATTGATATTTTTCAGAATATTCTTCTACCGATTTTAGTTCTTTTTCATATTCAGATTTTTCCTGAATTAGCTCATCTATTTCGGAAGCTAATTCCTTGAGTAGAGCTTGCTTTTCATTTATGATCTCTAATCGCAATTAGCCTTATCAATATCAACTGATAACAATGTATCACATTTTGTGATTAATTTAATTTCGTAACAGCTGCGCGAACAGTAGCTCTTTTACTTTTAAGCTTTTTTGGCTTATCCATGTTTAAATTTTAATTCAATTTTCAAAAAATATTATGATGAAAAATGTTTATTTTTAATATATCAACAGTCAATAGTCATGCAGAATAATAAAGGTATTTCTTACCTTTTTTCTGAGTTCTTCAGGCACCAAAATTATGAAGATATTCAGGCAGTCCACGAATTTCACGTTATATCACAATTGATAAAAAAAAATAGTGGGAGAGCGAATTTTAAAGAATTCTTGTTTCTTTTTAAATCACATTAAAAGGAGTTACTTTCGCGTATTATATTCTGAAGTTTTATGATGAAAAATGTTTATTTTTAATATATCAACAGTCAATAGTCATGCAGAATAATAAAGGTATTTCTTACCTTTTTTCTGAGTTCTTCAGGCACCAAAATTATGAAGATATTCAGGCAGTCCACGAATTTCACGTTATATCACAATTGATAAAAAAAATAGTGGGAGAGCGAATTTTAAAGAATTCTTGTTTCTTTTTAAATCACATTAAAAGGAGTTACTTTCGCGTATTATATTCTGCGTATTTCTATCGCGTATTATTTTGTATTCATCATTTGCAAATAATCATCATCACGAGAACTTTTTGTAGATTATTATTGATACTCGAACTATATACATAATTTACATTTATACATCATATTTACAAAGAAATATCTGTTTAATACTTGAAAATCACTTGTTCCTCTCTGGGAACCTAAGCTAATATTTTTATAATCAGGAACATATTTTCTTCCACTTTTGGAAGATCAAGAAAAACTACAGCGTGCAAGCTGCTATCGAATTTCACATTCTACTACAAAACTAAAGAACAAGAGAAAAAAAATGTGTTTAATATCAATTATCTGGTAGGTCACGTGACCATCGGTGCCACTCCGGTCTGGTTGGCCCGCTCAAGGGGTTTGCGAAATATTCCACACATGGTTAATTTTGCAGATTTTCCGAAAAATATTTCCTGTACCATCACTTTTGTGGAATACTGTAGAGGGGATGTGTTAAGGCGGTCTGGTAGTAGGTCGGATCAATTAAACTGGTAAGTGACTGTAGGTCAGAAGGTATACAGTCACTGGTTAAACTTTCGTTAGTCGCGCATTTTTTCCCCGACATGGTTATTCGCGTTGCACCTATGAGTTGTTTATGGTTTTTTGAAAGCCAAGTGAAATTATTCTAGTTTAAATAGTTAATTGTTAACTATTTAAGATTCTTTGGAAATATAAAATACCAAAAAAGTGATAAAGTAATAAAAAGCCCCACCCCCGGAAGCGTCTATTGACGGCAGAGGAGGGGAAAGTGTAGTAGGGATGCACCTGTGAGGTACGCGCGAATAACGGAAGGTTAAGCTGCAAAAGCCTTCTCTAAATTTGAATAGCGTGATAGTTAACCCGGTAGAGATGATTTAACTGATACGATGGCAGAGCGGTGTTTCATTTCATATGCTATTTATAGGAAGTATTTTGGTTATAAGAAGTTGCGATATTCGAGTTTAGTGGTGCATTCAGCGCAATGGGTCACTTTGTGTTAATAAAGGAGTGGTTGGTTTAGACGTCGAGATTTGTTCGGTGAAAATTTATTGGCAATTTCATGTTCTCGAAGGCTTAAGCGCGCATTGTATGCTTGGAGTTGGTTGTATGCGATATACAAGCATTAGCTTGCTAACGCTGAAATTGGGCATTCAACTGCGTTTATGCTTTTTCTAAACTGTTTGTTTAGATATATTTTTTTTTACCTTATTAAAAGGCAAAGTTTCGTTACAGTCATCAGAAAGTGTTAGAAAATGATTCAGAATCTATGCGTGATGCATAATTTATCTTTCATCTTTTCCAGTTTATAAGTCTTGTTAATTTAGTTAATTTACCCAGTTTCTTTTTTTTTTTTTTTTTTTTTTTTTTTTTGCCATGATAAATATTTTGTTATTGCTAAACTAAAATCTATTTTTATATGAATCCTCCTTGCTTGAAATCTGTCGTCTCACCTTGGAAAGAACTCTTCGAGCACTTTCCAAAGTGAGAGGACAGCGAAAATTACAAAGCATTTACCATAATAAGAGGACGTTAAGGCTGAGTATGGTTGTGGTGCATATTCGTTAATACACTAGAACTTGACAAAATGAAGCGTGTCTATAAGTTAATCTTGCCTTAAACGGAAAAATTAAAGATCCCAGCTAAAAGAATATAGTACAATTACAGTAGATGTGCAGTCGTGGAAAAAAAAAGTAAACACCCCCTACTAACTTCTCAACAAATTATCGTAGAAGAAAGTTACTGGTACCGAACGATTGGAAATAAAGTCTACTTTTAAGTGATGCATTTAAAATTTGTTTAAGGGGCCATCTACATATTAAAACGAACCATAACTTTGTTTTTTTCAATAGCAGTACACAATTCTGACAGCATAAATGAATTCTACACCTTTCAATTAACCTATAAACAAATTTTTATGCAATTCGTGCCATAAGTTTCCGAGAAATTAATTATTTTAAAACGAGCGTATTTTAAGGGTTGTATCCAAATTGAAGTTCCGAACTCGAATGTTACCCGAGAGAGCCGCCTTCTTGATCAAGGCACGTTTAAGCGTCAATGAAACCTGTTTGATTACAGGATAGCAGAATAAATTTCAAAAATTTACTCACTTGTAATCATAGATAGCCCCTTAAACCATCATTTTGCCGTTTTTTAAGCATAATTTGAAAACTACTTGGAAAAAAAATGTGAAATTTTGGATTTCCATAAAGCCGGACTTAATAAATCTAAATCCATCAAAAAAATTGTAGGTTGCAATTCATATTTTTTTCGAATATTAATTTCATAATTCATAATTCATATCATAAAATTATAAAAATTTCAAATTCAACGTATTTATGTTTGGGTATATTAGTATTATTGCTACACAAAAAATTAGCTCATTAGGAGAATAATTTCAGGAGATATACATAAAAATATAAAAATGTAATTTAACATTAGAAGTACTAAATTTTGAATATCTATAATTCAAAAACTTATCATTCGAATGACTTGAAATTTGGTTTCTAGGCTTATTTTGAACCGAAGATTTAAAATATCTTGTTAAATTTGGGTACTGCCATTGAAAAAAATGAAGTTTGGATTCGTTTTAATATGTATATGGCCCCCTAAGCAAATTTTATACACACCCTTTAAAAGTAGACATTATTTCCAATCGTCCGGTACCAGTAACTTTCGTCTACGATAATTTGTTGAGGAATTAGTAGGGGGTGTTTACTTTTTTTTTTCCACGACTGTACCAGCTAAAACAGAAATTTAACTTAAATCTGTTTTTTTTTTTTTTTTTTTTTTTTTTTTTTGACAGGTTTTACTGCTTAACTCGGGAGGACTTGCACCGGGCCTGATAGACCCAGAGTGCGTATGGTTTTTACAGTTGTCACCACTATTTATTTAAAAGTAATCTTCAACTTATTTTGTCGCAGAATTTGTAACAATTGTCTCCGACTAAATAAGGTAGCGACTGTTATTTGTATTTATTGGTGACAAAGTAAAAACCATTCATACCCTGGGTATGCGCGCGTTCTCCCGGGTTAAAAGAATTTCATTCTTTACAAAGTTACTTTGGATAAAAAGTTGTATTATTAAAGTTGTATTAAAAGGTGTATTATGTTGTACGTACAGAATTCATACTTATACCTCGAACTAAATTATAATTCGGTGCATAATTCATTTTTAATTTTACAAAACTTTTAGGGGTTTTACTTTTATTGCTTGAAACATATTAATTATGTTTGGTTGTGTATAAAACTATGACTCTCAATTAAGCAGAGTTGCTATTGTTGTAGCGAGAGGCGTGAAGGAAAAGTTTTAAAGGGAACAAATTTACTGCACTCTGAGCTATAAAAGCCCCATCAAAAGCCCCAAAATGCTTATTAAAATAATTTTAGACTTGTGTGTCATGTATAGAAGGATGTATACTGTAATATGTAGCAAGCTTTACAACTTATGACAATAACACTGATTGAAACCTTAGGTCTATAGAGGAAGATTCGAGGGCAAACATATAAAAAAAAACTGAGGCTCCAGTTCTTCATAAAAGTTTTCGGAAGCTTTGAATTCTTTCTACTGCACTTTAGATAATATTTATTCAGCTTCTTTAATAGATATCAGTGAACTTTGTATTATACTTCCTTTAAATTTTTTGAGCAGGATCAGCTGTTCGAAACATCTATATCATCACATGATTTTCCAAAGAATCATACATCAATCTATTGCGTGCAGCGAACGTTGCTCTAACTACACTCTAAAAAATAAAAGCCCTCGTAATAACTATCGAGAAAAAATATAATCCAAGCTTGAAATCTCGGATAACATTATTGATGGTCATAAACTAACATCGATGGGGCTTTATATTTTTTCCCCAACAGCTAAAAAAGTTATTTTTGCGACATCAATCGATCTCTTTATTTGAAGCGTAACCACCGCAGGTTTAGAGCCATAAGGCGGATTGCCTTTAGGAATAAAACCAATCACGTGATAAACGATTCATCGTCATTTATCAAGAGCTTTCCCTTTTTTATTCATTCTATTTTTTTTTTTTTTCTTATAGTACAAGTAGTTTTTCTCTTTATTTTTTTGTTGGACACGGATAATGGTCTAATTGTGAATGAACTGGGAGGACCTGCCAAAGGAGAACAACTTCGCAAGGAAATAAAGAATTTCATTAAGTAGTTTGTCTTTTCGAATAAACTAAATAATGAACAAAATTGCTGAATCAAAAGGAATAAACGGTAGTTTTGTTTGTGTTAGTATTATGTTTAGTTATACATTTAGTTCGTTTTATATTATTTCTGTTATTAAGATTTTATCAAGATAAATGTTTTTTATAAAGCACTTATATAGGAATGATAAGTATTTATTAATCGGATGCAGATACTCGAATTTAAAACTTATTTTTATGACTTATACAATTTATTTTCGCAAAATAGGCTTTTAAGCGACACAGTTGCTTACTGATTTCAATCGTCGTTAAAAGCGTCGTGATATTTAAGATAAAAGCACCCCTATTGAAAAAAAACATTGTTTTGTTAAATAGAATATAGACCGGGAGGCGATTGCGAAACTATCACCTCATCGAGTTGACGGCTGAAATTCCAAATTACTTAAAATTCGATTCGCATATTAATATGCAACTGGTCTTCCAAGTCATATCTTGGTGGAAAATACCTTAAAACCCGATTTTAGTGGTTGACTGGTAGGTTTACCATTGTGTTTTCCTTCTCCCAGTCGTCCATGTTTTCATACCTTTGCGTGCTGGAAAACACAATAATAAACCTACCGATCGAACGCTAAAATCGGGTCTGCAGGTATTTTCCACCAAGATATGACTTGGCAGAGCAGTTGCATTTTAATATGCGAATCGAGTTCTGTCTAATACTGAAATTTTAGCCCTCATTTCGATGAGAAGATGGTCTGTGCAACCGCCTGCCGCTCTAATGTGAATATGGAAAAATTTTGATTAATTGCTGTTATTTTCATTTGTTAAAAAAAAAAAAAAAAAAAAAAAAAAAAAAAAAAAAAAAAAATGTTATATCTATCGCGTGTATTGAAAATGGTTGTACGTCAGTCAGTACCGTATTTACTACGATAAAAGTATAAGGTATAACCCTATTAAAATTGAGTAAAACGAAAATATATTTTTGAAGTAAAATGCGCATCATAGTATTTTAACGGCAGAAAAATACAGGATTTTAATCTATACTTAATATTATAAAGAATTAAAGTTTGTTTGTTTGTTTGTTTGTAGGAGGTAATCTCTGGAACTACTGAACCGATTTCAAAAGTAATGGTATCAAAATGATGGTGTTAGTCCATCTTAGAACATAGGCTATATCTTAAGTCGATGTCACTACCCCAAAAGGGGGTGTAGGAGTAAAAAACGTTCTAAAAATGCGATTTTTGTGTTACTGGAGTGCCTAGAAATATGAAATTTGGAATATTAGTTACTTATAAGTTATAAATGATGTCTAAGAACATTTTCTACACAATTCGAAATTTAAAAAGGGTGAAAATGCACAAAAAGTGTTCTAAAAAACGTTCTAAATGGTGGTTTCTACACAATCTCAGGAAATACCAAACCGATTTAAAAAATAATGGTGTCAAAATGGTGGTGACAACCCTTGCTCCAAGATTGGCTACATTTTATGTCGGTGCCACTACCCCAAAGGGGGTGCAGGAGCAAAAAAACGTTCTAAAAATGCGATTTTTGCGTTACTGAAGGGCCTAGAAATATGAAATTTGAAATATTAGTTACTTATTAGATATAAAGGATTTCTAAGAACAGTTCTTAAAAAAATCGAAATTTAAAAGGGGTGATAATGCGCGAAGTGGGTTCTAGAAAACATTCTAAATGGCGATTTCTACACAATTTTGGGATGTGTCAAATCGATTTCAAAAGTAATGGTAGGAAATTGATGCTGACAGCCTCTGCTCTAACATAGACGCTATTTCATGTCGATGTCACTATCACCTGGAGGTTGCAGGAGCAAAAAACGTTCTAAATTTCCATTTTTGTGATCGGTAGGGGAACCTTGAAATTAGGCAAGGTGCATATTTATTAGATATAAATGATCTTTAAGAACAGTTTCGAAAAAATTGGAAATTTAAAAGTGGTGAAAATGCGCGAAAAGCGTTCTGAAAACGTTCTAAATTGCGATTTCTACTCAATCTCAGGAAATACCAAACCGATTTCAAAAGTAATGGTTGCAAATTGATGGTGACAGTCCCTGCTCCAGCATAGGCTATATTTTATGTTGCTGTCACTACCATCTGGGGATTGCAAGAGCAAAACATGTTCAAATATGCATTTTTTTTCACAACTGAGGAATCTAACATTTTGAAATATGGCATGGTATTTACTTACAAGATACTTTCTAAGAACAGTCGAAAGAAAATTCCAAATTTAGAAGGTTGAAGCGAGTGAAAAGCGTTCTAAAAAGATTCTAAATTACAATTTTCATGCAATCTTATCAAATACGAAGCCGATTTAAAAAATAATGGGGACAACTGGTTGGGGATAGAACCTGCTCGAACATAAGCTATATTTTATGTCTGTGCTAGTACCACCAGAGGGTTGCAGGAGCAAAAAACTTTCTAAATTGCGATTCCTGTGATACTGAAGAGGCTAGAAACTTTAAATATGGCATGGTAATTATAAAATATAAATGCCCTCGAAGGACTGTCGAAAATAAATTCGAATTAAAAGGGTTGAAGCGAAGGGGAGGTGCGAAAAGCGTTCTAAAAAAATCCTAAATTACGATTTCTGTGCAATCTCAAGAAATATAAAGCGATTATAAAAGTAATAGTTGCGAATCAATGGTGGCAGTCTCTGATCCTACACAGGCTATATTTTATGCCGATGATTCTAACACCTGGGGTTGACAGGAACAACAAACGTTCAAAAAAAAAGGCCTTTAAAAGCTTTCTAAATTACGTTTCTGTGAAATATTAGGAAATACCAAACCGATTTCAAAATTAATGTTGGAAAATTAATGGTGACAGTTCCTATTTCAACATAGCTCTTTGTGTTGAGAGAGGTGGTAGGACTTGGAATTTGACAAGATGGTTAATTTTAAGATATAAGAAGATGGTTTCTAAAAAATTCAAAACTTCAAATGAATACTGAAATGAGCGTATTAATTGAGCATAACAGTTTCAAAATATTTTCTAAATGTTCATTTATTTTGTTTTATTTCTTTTTATTAATTTAAGTCTCATTAAAATTTAGTCAAACTGTGTTTTAAATAGTATTTTTCGAATTATTCCTAAAAGTATAATTTCTTTTAATAAAAATTAGACACATAAATATCACTTGGCATATTTCAACTATTACGCGAGCAAAGCCGTTTGCTAGTATACGCGAGTTTGCTAGTATGCTATATACATATAGTGATCGACATCCGAAATTTATTACGACTAATAATTTATAAAAAATTGTGAAAGGTGAAATTTAAGAAGAAAAGTTAATTTTAGTCAGTGTTGCCAGATGGGGATTTTGTTTCCATTTTGGGGGATTTTGAACCTCCAGGGGAATTTTTGGGGGACAAGTAGTTCATGAGGAAATTTTTGGGGATTATCAACATTTTTGACGAAACACTTAGAGAATTTGTTCACTACTTCACATAAAGTTTACTTTTAGTCATCTGAGAACATTGAATCTAGCTCGATTTAATTTGGAAAACGAAAATAAAATACAGAAATCAGCGATATCAATGACAGTTCATATTTATCACAGGTGCATCACGATCTACCTTGGACTATCCCCACCTGAATTTCCAGACCACTGTATAAATCCCTGTCGTCGCGTACAAAAACTCAAACACATATACACATTTATTTTCTTAGTATAGATCTAGCATACAACAGACAAAGAAACAATTTTATAACTTTTTTTGTTTAATGCTGGTTTATTTGTGCTTCATGGGATGACAGCAGAACTTTTTGTAAGACATGCAATTGCATACTACAATCGCATTGCTACATTTATAACTGAAACTGCTCAGTGAATACAGCAGAACCCCTAGTTCTCTTTATAAGAAATTTGAATGAGAACTCTGCGATCCTAAGCGGCATAAACCTTCACGTTACTAAATCTGCAGGACTTATCCGAAACGTTCTTTTACCGTGCTTTTTAAAAGATTTAATTAAAGATGTAGAAAACAGCTATTTTTCTTTTATTATTGATGAAAGCACAGTGATTGATACAATGAAGGTGATTTGCATTACGATTGGGTACTTCGTTAATCATAACAAAAAATTTAAAAAAACTTTTACAAGTTAAATCAAATAGACGCAGGTGATACCAACACCATTTCAGATTCAGTCAAATATTAACGGACTAGAGATGGTCTAAACCTTAAAAAACTTAAGCGTAGATGAAGCTAATGTAATGATAGGTCGCATCATCCATTGGCAACAATTTAAAAAATAAGCATAAAATTGTTGTAGAATGTATCTCTCATTCTCTTCGTTTAGCTGCGAATATGCTTGCAAAATTCTGCCGAGTTTAAATGTTTATTTTCTTGTAAATGGGGAATGTTTTTCAAAAAAAGGCTTGATTTGGGGGGAAAATTTAGTTTAATTTGGTTAAACATTTTTTATATTAGTAAATTGAAAATTGAAAATTTACTTTTTTGAGAAGAAACTGAGTTGTGGATTTTTTCGGAAAAAAAACACTCATTTGAGAAAAGTTTCAGAAATTTGGGGAAAATTAACTTTCGACGATCTGGCAACACTTTTTAGTTATATTCGTATTTATAGCTGTTAGAAAATGCTTTTTTGTTTCAAGAACATTCCACCAGATGGCAGCATCAGACAATCTTTTTATTCTGATCTACTGTGACAGACACTCAGAATAGTTAGTTTTTCTCCTTCCCTTATAGCAGTTGGCAGCAAAATGCTGGTGTATTAAAAATCCAATAATATTCCAAAGGAATATAATATGTTAAAAAAAACTGCAACAAACCAGAGTTCAAAGTATTTCTTTGTGTTTGTAAATAGTCTTATTCATCTGTTTTGTTTTATTGTGAAGTGTGATCAGTATTGTGTCCAGCATATATATTATTCTAGTGTATTTAATCTTCAAATAAATGTTTTTTGTTCATCCTAAGAAGAATATATTTCTATTGAAATACATCAAAACAGAAAGGTAAAACTTTTAACTTTTTATTGTTTACCAATTGAGGAATTTCGTATTCATGCCTTCCATATGGAATAACATTCCAACAGTCGATTATGAGACTGAAGTTATCTCAATTTTAAATATAATAATATGAAAGAAGAAAATATAATATAATTAAATTCAAAGAAATAATTATTTTCTGAATGTTGTATTTTTCACAAGTGAATGATATAAAAGAAAATTCAAAGAATTGTTCTTATTTTGAAATCAAAAGTATTGTGTATTGATAAGAAAAGAAATTATTTTGCCAATTTCTTATTGAAATTTTATTATACAAGTTGCAAATGTAAATTTATGTTTTAAACAAACAATTGAACATTTAAGAACAGTTTTTCTGAAATCAAAAAATTTTCAAAAATTGTTCTCAAGAATTTTATTTTGTTCTTATTTCATCATTAGCATTATATTTGAGTTTATAATTGTTGTTTTTGGTGTATTAATAAAATAAAAAGTTTTATTTTCTGTGAAATAAGCAAATATTATTATATTATAAAGTCTGGTCTTAAAGAATCTCATTATGTTGATAAATTAACTGATGACAACTATTCAGTTTGGAAGTTCAAAATAGAAAAATTGTTAATCAAAGTACTGTATGTTAAAGTTATGTATGTAAAGTATGTAAAGTTACTGTATCATGTTGTATTTGAACCTAAAAAGGAAAATGGTGATAATTGGGTAAAAAATAATAGAAATGCTAGGGCATTAATTTGTTTAAATATCTCAGATTCACAAATTGTTCATGTCAGACATGCTAAAAGTGCTAAAGAAACATATGATCAATTGAAATCTGTTCATGAAAGAGTAAATTTAACAAATAAACTTTATCTTCTTAGGAAGCTGTATTCCGCTAAATATAATGAAAGTGTAAAAATGCAGGAACATATTAATTCTGTCTTAGAATTAGCAAAAAAATTAAGAAGTATAGGTGAAGTAATACAAGATGATAATTTAATAGCCATTTTGCTCTGTTCCTTACCAAATTCTTATAGTACCTTTATAACTGCTATTGAAAGTAAATATGAAATAGATTTATCATTAAAATATGTTCAAAACAAATTAATTGATGAGTATCTTAGAAGAGTTGAAACTAAACAAATTTCAACAAAATTTGAATCTATTGCTTTAAAGGGTAATAGGGATAAACCAAAGCATTTGAATAAGCAAAAATTTTGTTCTCATCGCAAAAAGAATAATCACAACCGTGAAGATTGTTTTCACTTAAAGGGTAATAATACTAACAAAACAAAACCAAATTTCACCCAAGATAGATCACGTCAACAGTTTAAAAAACCAAACAATTTCTCTGCTTCTATTGCTAGTCAAAAAGAAAATCTATCAGATTCTCAAAACTATCGTGAATTAATGGAAGAATCAAATTCTTCGAGTTTTGTTATGAAATCTCAACAAAATGGAAATAAAAACAAAAATTTGTCTTTTGTTATTGATTCAGATGCGTCTGTTCATTTAGCTAATTCCTTGGAACTGTTCTCAGAATTAAAAAGTTCGAATAAAGATACAATTACAATTGCTAATAGAACTAAATTAACTGCAAAGGGAAGGGGTAAATGTACTTTTAATATTGAAACACTTAATGGTCAAACAAATAGAGTTACATTAGATCATGTGCTTTATGTTCCCGAGTTGGATAGTAATTTATTATCTGTCCAGTCTTGTACTAAGAAAGGTTTTGTTGTAACATTTAAAGATGATATATGTTTAATTAAAAAGGGCAACATCTTAGTTGCAGATGCAAAAGCTGATGAGGGGTTATACAGATTAAAAATAATACCTACAAATGAAAAGTTATATAGTGCTTCAGAAATATTACCCGTTTGTTCTAATGTTAACTGCATTCTAAAACGGCACCAAAGGCTAGGCCATAGAAATTTGGAATCCATCAAGAAAATTCAAAAGGATGATTTAGCTTTAGGTATTACTGTGAATAATTGTTCTCATAATACTGAATGTTCAAGTTGCATAAAAGCTAAGCTAACAGAAAAATCGTTTCCAAGAGAAACACAACACAGAAGTAAAAAAAACACTTGATTTGATATACAGCGACGTATGCGGTCCTGCAGAAACAAAAAGTATGGGATCAAAAAGATATTTCGTTACATTTATTGATGATTACTCTCGTTATACACAAGTATATTTTATTTCTTCTAAAGATGAAGTATTTCATAAATTAAAAGAGTATGTTGCATCAACAACAAATAAATTTAGATTGAAGATTAAATCTTTGCATAGTGACAATGGAACAGAATATTGCAACGAATCTGTCAAAGACTACCTTAAAAACTTAGGAATAAATCATGAAACGACGACGCCATATTCATCGTCCCAAAATGGAGTCGCAGAAAGAAAGAATCGCTCGCTTATTGAAATGAGTAAAGCCATGCTTATAAATGCTAAATTGCCAAAAACATTCTGGGCAGAAGCCATAGCTACAGCAGCCTTCTTACAAAATAGATTACCCACAAAATCAACTGAAAAGGCACCATATGAACTGTGGAATGGGCATAAGCCAAATTTGAGTCACCTTAAAGTATTTGGATGCAAAGCATATGTGTATGTTCATAAACAGAAAAGACAAAAATTTGACGAAAAAGCCACTGAAGGAGTCTTTGTTGGTTACGATTTAAGAAGCAAAGGATACCGAATATATATAGGCGGTAGAAAAATAGTGATAAGTAGAACAGTGAAGTTTTTTGAAAATATGAACTGTGAAAATGTCTTTAAAGAAAATCCTGAAGAGCGAATCTCAGATTTAATGCATTTCAATTTTTCAGAAGAAAATCTTGAAAATGATAGTGAAGCTATCCGAATAGAAAATACTGCAGAAGAAATAAAAATGGATGAAAAATCAGTAGATAGCCCAACAACTGAAGAAAGTGAAGATAATTTCCAGAGAAGAATATCTAACAGAGAGACTAAAGGAATTCCACCAGAAAGATATTCTTACAAAACTGAAGACAGTTGTTCCAGAAATCGAGATCCTGAAACTTTTAAAGATGTTTTACAATTACCAGTAAAAGATCAACAGAAATGGTTTCAAGCTATGAAGGAAGAATTTAACTCTTTAAAGGAAAATGAAGTATTTGAGCTTGTTACTTTACCCAAAGGCAAGCACGGCATTGGCTGTAAATGGGTTTACAAAACAAAACATAATGAAAATGGAGAAGAAATAAAATGCAAAGCACGATTAGTTGCCAAAGGTTTCACTCAAAAATTAGGCACTGATTATGATGAAACCTTCTCTCCTGTTGTCAAACGTCAAACATACAACCATTAGAGTTTTTCTGACCTGGGCAGCTTATCATAAAGCCAGAGCATTTCAAGTAGATGTTAAAACAGCATTTCTACATGATAAACTAGATAATGAAGAATTATACATGCATCAACCAAAGGGCTTTCATGATGAAGAAAATAAAGACAAAGTCTATAAATTAAAAAAGGCTATATATGGTCTTAAACAAGCCGCCAAGTGCTGGAATGAAGAAATAGAGAATACTCTAAAGGCATATGTATTTAAACAAAGTGAAGCTGATCCATGTTTGTTCATAAAAGAAAAATCAAAGAAGAGAATTCATCTCATACTGTATGTAGATGATATGTTGATGAGCTCAGAAGATGAAAATGAAGTTAATGAAGTAATAAATTACTTAAAGAAATCTTATCCCATAACATCACTAGGAGAAGCAAAATACTTCTTAGGTATAGAAATTTACAGAAAAGAAGATGGAAGTTATTTACTTTCACAAAGAAGTAAAATAAATCAATTAGTTACGGATTTTCAGCTTGAAGAAACCAAACCAACTTATACCCCAATGGAAACTAACTATTATAGTTTAGATAAAGAAGAAAATCTTTTATCATCAGATGATAATTATAGACAAGCTATAGGAAGTCTTTTATATATTTCCTCAAGCACAAGACCTGATATTACCGCTCCTACACACATACTAAGTCGAAGATTCAATAATCCAAGACAAAAGGACTGGAATGCTGTTAAGAGGGTAATAAGGTACTTAAAAACAACGAAAGACCTTGATCTCCACATTTCTTCAAAAGAATATCCTAATATAGTTGCATACTCAGATGCAGACTGGGGTCAAGATGCTACAGACAAAAAATCCACCTCAGGAAATGTAATCTTCTTAGGCAATAGCTGCATTTCTTGGTTCTCACGAAAAGAAACATGTGTGACATTATCGTCAGCAAAAGCTGAATATGTGGCACTGTCACAAGGAACTCAAGAGGTGCTATGGATCTTAAAATTATGTAAAGATCTCAATTTACAACATTTTCCTATTAGAATTTTTGAGGATAACCAATCTACAATTAAATTGGTTGAAAGTGAAAAATTTAAATCTCGCACTAAGCACATTGATACAAAGTATCATTACATACGAGATTTAAAAACGAAAAATGTTATAGATGTCAAATATCTATCAACAAATGAAATGATAGCAGATATAATGACGAAGCCGCTGCCAAAGGCCAAATTTGAACTTTGTAGAAACCTTATCCACCTGGTGTCATTTTCTATCACAAAACGGGAGAGATGTTAGAAAATGCTCTTTTGTTTCAAGAACATTCCACCAGATGGCAGCATCAGACAATCTTTTTATTCTGATCTACTGTGACAGACACTCAGAACAGTTAGTTTTTCTCCTTCCCTTATAGCAGTTGGCAGCAAAATGCTGGTGAATTAAAAATCCAATAATATTCCAAAGGAATATAATATGTTAAAAAAACTGCAACACACCAGAGTTCAAAGTATTTCTTTGTGTTTGTAAATAGTCTTATTCATCTGTTTTGTTTTATTGTGAAGTGTGATCAGTATTGTGTCCAGCATATATATTATTCTAGTGTATTTAATCTTCAAATAAATGTTTTTTGTTCATCCTAAGAAGAATATATTTCTATTGAAATACATCAAAACAGAAAGGTAAAACTTTTAACTTTTTATTGTTTACCTATTGAGGAATTTCGTATTCATGCCTTCCATATGGAATAACATTCCAACAATAGCCCTTAACCTGTTTAAATCACTTTGGTTTTATTTTATTAATTTTTTGTCGTATGCATTATGTACTACTGTTAGACATTTGTTTTTGGGTTTTTTTCGCAAGATCCGACTAACGTCTGGAGCTAGGGGACGCACAATACCTTTTTGGAGATCCCCTTTCACCCAGAAAAAGTTTTATAGATTCTACATATATAGAAGGAAACTCGCCAGTGCCACAAAAAATATTCCCAGGAGTGGCATAGCCTACTGTTGAATCGAATTCAGTAATATTTCTGCGGAGTGAGGGGGAGGGATTCCTACAGCAGTGGGATACTATGGAACTCATTTAAGGAAAGTTTCAGAAATTTGGGGGAAATTAACTTTCGACGATCTGGCAACACTTTTTATTTATATTCGTATTTATAGCCCTTAACCTTTTTAAATCAGTTTAATTTTATTTTATTAATTTTTTGTCGTATGCATTATGTACTACTGTTAGACATTTGTTTTAGGGTTTTTTCGCAAGATCCGACTAACGTCTGGAGCTAGGGGACACACAATAACTTTTTGGAGATCCCCTTTCATCCAGAAAAAGTTTTATAGATTCTACATGTATACAAGGAAACTCGCCAGTGCCACAAAAAATATTCCCAGGAGTGGCATAGCCTACTGTTGAATCGAATTCAGTAATATTTTTGCGGAGGGGGAGGGGATTCCTTCAGCAGTGGGATACTATGGAACTTCAGGGTAAAATAACGCTTTTGGACAATTAATAAGCACAAAATTCCAAATCTTCTGGGCGCACAGTGGAGTGAAATGACCAAAATCTGCGACATTGACCAAAATTTAAAAAAAAAATATGACTCAAAAAAATTAGATGAACGCATTCTACATATTCCAGCGTTTATGAAAAATCAATAAGCGGAACAAAAATACAACATCCACCTTCAATAAATATGTCCATTTTATGGAATTTTGCATAATTTTGAGATTTTACCAAATTGTTTAGTTGGAGTTGATATTTCCCTTTCAAAAATTATCAAGGTTTTTATTTTTTTTGCCTTTCTACGTCATTCAGTCAAATGCAATTTAGTTCTAAAACGTGTTTTTGTTGAGATTTCTATCTTTTGTTTAATAAAAATATGTTTTTAAATGTAATTTTTACAAAGACAGCGATTCATAAAAAGTTCGGAATTATTCCGGAAAACGAGCTTTGTTCTCTTTTTCCTTAGGTATCTGGTGAGAAAAATTCATAGTAATCACATCCGCCGCGATCTCCTGGAGAGATAAATTTATAATAATCACATCCGCTGCAATCCCCCTGGTTTCAGTACGCCTGCTAATAATTCCTTCCAAAAACGAAGCTGAAGGTATACAGTACTCAGAGTAAAAGTATTCGACATGTATGAAGTTTCCAAGTTTTTGTCTTATTTCTTTTTTTTAATGAGAAAAACCTCTAGATTCCAGTTGATGTGCGTCAGCTAACAATAGCTGCTTTTTAACCGACTTCAAAAAGAAGGAGGTTATCAATTCGACCTCTATGTATGTTTTGCCCATGTTCACGCATAACTTTCTTAAATATGAACCGATTTTGATAATTTTTTTTTGTTTGAAAGTGTAAGTCACCCATTTGGTCCCATTCCAATTTTATAAAAATCTGATGATTAGAACATTTAAAAAAAAATAAAAACTTTAAAATTCAAATCCTTTTTGAAGCAATCGCCCATTCATCTTTCATACCGTTAGTCTTACAGAGATACGAGATCTTTCAAAGTGCGAAAACTTAGCTGGACAAGTGCCGAGATCCAGATAGATTTTTCGCTGGTAGTGAAATGAGATTGACCAATCAGAAGCCTGCAGTTTTGCGAACTTTTCGCTGTTTGCAAAAATGCAGCCTTCTGATTGGTCGATCTCGTTTCGCTAAGAGCGAAAAATCTATCTGGATCCCGGCCATTCTGTCATCCACCAAACCGGAAGGTCCACAAAGACACAAACCGATATCGGAAGTCGGTGTCGAAAAGTTGAAAATCAACCTTTAAAGTTTCTCATGTATCAGAGCACAAGTACAAGGGCTAGAATAAATAGGGTAGAAATCTGTTATCCAAACAGCACTAAACAAATATATCCCTTAAATGTGCAATGATGCTGTAATCCAATGAGCCGATCGCAGCGATATCTGCGTTATATTTTCAAATTTCAGTGTAAATATTGTATTATAACAGCGTCTAGACAGCGTCTCCGACCGACTCTTTGGATTTCAGCATCGTTTTACATTTAAGGGATACAATATTTTCGTACTTTCTAAGTACTACTGCTACAAAGTCTAAAATATATAGTGTGGAAATCGGCTTTCCCAGTAATACTTAAAAAAGTGCTAAAATATTGGATCCCTTAAATGTCAAACGATGCTTAAATCCAATGAGTCGATCACAGCAACATCTTCAGGATATTTTCTATAACCCCAAGACGATTTGATCTAGACATTGCAATAATACGATGATGTTTACTTGGAAATTTGAAAATATATCGTAGATGTCGCTGCGATCGGCTCCCTGGATTTCAGCATCGTTGCACATTTAAGGGATACAACTTTTAGCGCTGTTTGGATAGCAGATTTCCACACTATGTATTCTAGACGCTGTACTGCTACAGCGCCTAGAAGATACAGTGTGGAAAACGGCTACAAAATAGTGCTAAAAAATTGAATCCCATAAATGTACAACGATGCTGAATAACAAGATGTCGATCGTAGCGGCGCCATCGTAGTGATTTAAAAACGATAGTCATTCTAAAAGAGACTCTTTAACCTATTTCACGTCATTCCTTAACTAAATTAGCTTATAACAGACTAAAATATCTTATATTTACAGTTTCCGATATTTAACATTCTATAATTTTTGAAAACACAGGGTTTATATTGAAAAGAGTTACGAGATGGCGCTCGTATCAGCATATTGCCGCTGAACATTGTTGGAGATTTATGGGATACAACTTTTTAGCACTTTTTAAAGCATTATAGGAATGGTCGTTTTCCACACTGTATCTTCTAGGCGCTGTAGTACTGCTGCGATAGTCAGTCAATATGTTCTGGATATCTGAAACTGGGGAATCAATGAGAACGGTTCAGGATCGGAACCCAGTAGGTATTGTGAACATGTTTACAGCATCTAGAGCTTTACCAAATTACAGCGTCTAGAATACATAGCGTGGAAATCTGCTATCCCAACAGCGCTAAAAAGTTGAATTCCTTAAATGTGCAATGACGCTGAAATCAAGGGTGCCAATCACAGCGACATCCGCGATATATTTTCAGATTTCAAAGTAAACATCGTATTATAATATAATATAATTATTTATCAACAGATAAATTTCTTAGAAGGTTTCGAAAATTGTCTAGAACAAATCCTCTTGGAGTTTTAGAATATATCTTGCAGATGTCGCTGTCATCGACTCATTGGATTTCAGTGTCATTTGACATTTAAGGGATCCAATATTTCAGCACTATTTTTAAGTATTTCGGGGACAGACGATTTCCACACTATATATTCTTGACGCTGTTATAGCACCTAGAATATATAGTGTGGAAATTGGCTGTTATAGCGCCTAGAATATACAGTGTGGAGTGGAAATGGAGGATATTCCATCTACATTTTGATCACGTGGTCAAGGTAAAAACTTCTATCGTAAAGAAGGGAAGGCTCCGTAGACGCGTAATGTAAATCTCCGCTAGCCAATGAAACGGTTCATTAGGCAAAGTAGTAGTATCTTCCCTTCTTATCAGTTAGAAGTTCCTTGGGTAAATTACCGGTATCACGTGACTTTTTTCAGCTTCGAAACCCATATTTGGAATATCCTCCAATGGCTATCCCTGTAATACTTAAAAAAGTGCTAAAATATTGTATCCCTTAAATGTGCAACGATGCTGCTAATATATACAGATCTCAGCGACATCTGCAGGATATTTTCTACAACTGCAAGATATTGCTAGTCTATACAATGTAATACGAAAATCCCGCAGATGTCGCTGCGATCGACACTTGGGATTTTTAGCAGCATCGTCGCACATTTAAGGGATACAAATTTTTAGCGTTGTTTGGATAGCATATTTCCATACTAGTTATTCTAGACGCTGTAAAGCTGTAACCAAATCGTCTTGGAGTTTTAAAAAATATCCTGCAGATGTCGCTGTGATCGACTAATTGGATTTCAGCATCGTTTGATATTTGAGGGATCCAATATTTTAGCACTTTTTTAAGTATTACTGGGATAGCCGATTTCTACACTATATATTCTAGACGCTGTAGTTATGTAATAGAAAATGCCTACACTGTTAAAAATATCGTGAAAATTTACCTCTGTTTTTAAAGACTATCTATTTTCTGCCCAATGAGAACGCTTCATAGGAGTTTATATAGCATTCTCATTGGTCAGAAAATAGATAGTCTTTAAAAACAGAGGTAATCTTTCACGATATTTTTAACAGTGTAGGTTTGCTATAGTTTGGACATAAGTTTCTCTTAAAGCACTTTGCCGCGCTCTGATGTGTAAACTTTATTGATAGATTGTCAGCTTTTCTACACCCAATTTCGATGTCCGTAGGTATCGATGTGGACTTTATAGTTTACTGGATGCGAACTTTACTTTCCTAAGTGCGGGATCTTGTCTAGAATAGATGCCGCATTCTGAAAAACCCCAAATGTCTAAAACGATGCTAACCGACATCGGAAGTGAGTATCAAAAAGCTTACAATGGACTTTATTCCAAATCTGGGTTTGAGGCTGAAAAAAGTCACGTGATACCGGTAATTTACCCAAAGAACTTCTAACTGATAAGAAGGGAGGCTACTACTGCTTTCCTCATGAACTGCGTCACTGGCTGGCGAGGGTTTTTCATTACGTCTACGGAGTCTTCCCTTCTTTACGCTAGAAGTTTTTACCTTGACCACGTCATCAAATCATAGATGGAATATGCTCCATTCAATAGCAAAGTGGCCTTATACATTAGAGTTCAGCAAAGTGTCTCCATTAGTCGGTGCACTGTAAAGTGCATCCATATACACATTGTTAAATATCTACAGCGTTTGCTGCATAGTCATTGCACCGCTTTATAGAAAACGATTACTTGACTATGCTATGGGGCTTTTTCATTGGTCAGATTAGAAATATTCTATAAAAGCGGTGGAGTGACTATGCAGCTAAAGCTGTAGATTTTTAACAGTGCAGTACACATAAAAGTGCCTTCTTATGTGTACACTGTTAAAAATATCGTGAAAAATTACCTCTGTTTTTAAAGGCTATCTATTTTCTGACGAATGAGAACGCTTCATAAACGATTATGGCGTGCTCTCATTGGTCAGAAAATAGATAGCCTTTAAAAACAGAGGTAATTTTTCACGATATTTTTAACAGTGTAGCAGCACTGTCTTCGGTTATCATATTCAGACTAAATACCTAATCATTGACGCTCATTTCTGATGCCTTTACTGCCTAAGGATGAGGAGTATTGGTATGAGAATGGTAACATACGAAAAAAAAATTATTGATTGATAGATTCTGGACAAAAGCTATTGCCATGAATCTTGAAGAGCTTGCCATTGTTGCCAAACTAATGCTTGTTAAATTGTCCGTCACTCGTATAATCAAACTTGGCCAAGCGAGTATCGCCAAGTTCTGGGACAGAAAATGTCTACTTTTGCCGTAGTGTTTTGCCAAACACGTATGTATAAACAGAGTCTGAGCATTGTATGTCACCACTCTCAAATAGAGGCGTCTTACATGAGGAAACAATTGATGGAGATTATCGGAAAAAAATAATGTAGAATTATGGACCACATGATTGGTTTATTGAATACATATATCTGACCTGTGTGCTTGGAGTCAAGCCCGCTTATAAGTCATCGTCAATATTCAGGAAGGAGATAGCACAAGGAAATTTACAGCAGCACTGAATTACATGCGGGAGCTTTACAAAGAGTGAGCAACGGAGACAGCGAGATTCGAACCCGCAGCCACCTACGCTTTCAAGCGATTAGCGGCGTGATGCCTTGACCAATCAGACACGATGGGCCCTGGACCACATTTACAAACCTGACACGTCTACAACTTTTTGGATGCCAGTATTTTAGTACAGAAAATTTTGTTTTATTTCAATCAATATTATCTCAATACATTTAAAGTTTTGGAAGTTAATAACACGTAGTTTGACAAGATTAATTTGTGTTTGTTTGATGCATTTTGCTTAAGAATTTGAGAAAAAAAGGGGCGAAAAAGCAAAGAGACCCTAACTAAACTCAAAAATATTATAATTCGCCATTTTCTTCAAGGAAAAACATAAAATACTATTACAGAAATCGTGCAAAAGCCTAGATCTAGAACAACTCTCCACTATGTAATTAAAAAGTACATATCAGATGGAACGTTGGAAAATAATCCTAGAGTTGGGTTGGGTTGGGTTGATTTTTGACGGCCAATTATCTACACTAGGGATATGGGCCCAGGTGGGAAGTGCCCTCCGTGGGGGTCTTTCTAAGGGAACCTAATCCGTATTTACGCATGGAAAATCCACGGCTCGAAGAAAACCACGAAAACTCCGAACGATTAGGCCGACGGGCGCGATTGGGGTCGAACCCAGCACCTCCTGTCTACCAGCTTCGAGAGCAGAACCTCTCGGCCACTAGTGGGGCCAAAAAATAATCCTAGAAGTGTTGGCCCTAAGAAACTGTCTGAGGCCGGTGAAAGATGGATTATGCGAGAAGTTTAAAATGATCCTAAAGTCAACGCGTCCAAATTAGCGAAAATTGCATCAGACTGCATCAATATTAGTGTTACTCCTCAAGCAACTCGAAACACTTTTAAAAAAATACAATTTTTATGCAAGATCTGCCTGGAAGAAACCATATATCTCCAAGAAAAACAGGCTGGCTAGACTAGAATTTGCTAAAGCGCATGTTAACTCTTAACTGGCAGTGTTGATTTCAGGGGGTGGCCCGGGGAGGACATTCCCCCTCTGAGCAATGAGATGTCCCCCCCCGGAAGATTTGAGATTTTGTGTTTTCAATGGCCAAAAAGTGCAATCCCCCCCCCCCGGACACTATGATGTTTCTCCCGGAGCCACAGAAATCCCTCCCGGAGAAAAGTGTCTGAATTCAACACTGTTAACTGGTGAGGTGGGGTGTTTTGCACCCCAGAGAAATTTAAATTCTAAAATATTGCCATTTTACATTACTAGATGGTCTTTGGATTTACATATGTGTATGTACACTAACAGTACTTTTTCAGTTGTTTTTATACAAGAAAATAATACAAAATTCACGGGAAATTTTCTTATTTTAATTAGCTAAATTTTATGGAGTGCACAAGAAATCAAATTTTGGGGTTTTATTCAGCCCACCTCACCGTTTGCTGCGATTTTTACATGAAACGGGGAAATATCATGAAATTGAAGTAGTTATTTACCAAGAAAACCAATGTAATTTCCAGCTCATATAAATATATTTGTGAATAGCCAATCAAAACACAACTTTTTCACACCCCCCATTTTTTGAGAAAGGAAGTCGAAAAATTCGACACGCCCTAATAGAACAATATTCACTAAAAACGTCCTTTTCGTTTCTTTTGAGACGTGCGCCTCTAGTTTTGCCCATCTTCACCTTCTAGTTATAAGCAACTCTGTTAGGTGTGTGGTACTAAAAATTTATTTTGAATTTCATCAATCCCTTATGCATGATTAGTAACAACTTGCAGTACTAATTAAACGTTTTTTTTTTTTTTTGGCTTGGTGCCTGGTACTGGGTCATCAGCATCACCATCAAATACTTTCACCGATTCTGATGGCGCAAATTAGAGCATAAAACGAAACACTGGCACATATAGTAAATCAGGAAAACGTCTGAAATTTTCTAAGAAAAAAGCTCATGCTTGACGTGTTTTGTACTGAGGAATCGTATATATATTGTCTTCATTTAGCATTTCCATAACAAAAAGTCAAGTTTGACTTATAAAACCCAACAAAGTTTTATCTAATTTTTGATCTGAGCAATTTTTTCTCAACTAAAAATATATTTTCGTGCTTTTTTTTTTTTTTTTTTTGGCTTGCTTCTAATTTTTAACGAGTGGATTTAAAAATCTACATCTGAATCATATTGCCAAACATATAGCTCAGTTACACAGTAGGAATAGGAATTGCAATGCATGGATGTGCTTAGGACATCCTAAAACGTGCAAATCCATTAAAAATCTGAAGTCTGAAATTTTCATAAACCATTCTTTTTTAGTAAAAACAAGCAGGAATGACCGAGCTAAGCTCGGTCAAAATTAGCTTTGTGTTTATCTCGATATATTATTCCCACTGAATCATTCTTGCTATTTTAGATACAATTAGCTTGAGATTGAGCCATAGTGAGCCAAAATGACCCACTAATCCAATTTTTTCGAACATACGACCTAACACAATGCTCTTCTCGAGCTTGCAAACGACGGAATACAAAATTTAGTGAAAATCGTTAGTCGTTTTCTAGATAAAATAAGCTTGACCCACGTTGATCCAAGATGACCCACTAATCGAAATTTATCGAACATGTTACCTATTCCAATGGTCTTCTCGTACTGGGAAACGGTATAGTAAAAAAAATTGTCAAAATCTTTTGAACATTTTTGAGATACAGTTAGCTTGACACTGACCCAAAATGACTCTTAGATAATAGAATTTTCTTGAGCATGAGATTTAGCCCAATGGTTTTATCGTGCCCAGAAACGGTATGATACAAAGTTTTGTCAAAATCGCTTGAGCCATTTTTTAGATACAGTTAGATTGATCCTGATACATTAG
This sequence comes from Maratus speciosus, assembly GCA_963932465.1. Taxonomy (NCBI): domain Eukaryota; kingdom Metazoa; phylum Arthropoda; class Arachnida; order Araneae; family Salticidae; genus Maratus; species Maratus speciosus. The sequence goes on along the minus strand of OZ010792.1, from coordinate 273,852,335 downwards.
GGTCCAAAATGACTCACTAATTGAATTTTCTTGAGCATGCGACCTAACCCATTGGTCTTATCATGCCCGGAAACGGTATAATAAAAAATTTGTCAAAATGTTTTGGAGCGTTTTTTAGGTATAATTAGCTTGACCCTGACCCATTGTGACCCAAAATGACCCCCTAATCAAATTTTCTTGACATGCAACCTAGTCCAATGGGCTTCTCGAGCCCAAAAACGATAGAGTACAAAATTTAGTCAAAATCATTGGAACCGTTTTCTAGATAAAATTAGCTTGACCCACAGTGACCCCAAAATGACTCACTAATCGAATGTTTTCGAACATATGACTTAGCCCAATGGTCTTCTTGTAATTCAAAACTGTAGAATATAGAGTTTAGTGAAAATCGTTAGAGCCGTTTTTTAGATAAAGTTAGCTTGACCCCGCAGTGACCCAAAAATGGCCCACTAATTGAAATTTCTCGAGCATGTGACCTAGCTCAATAGTCTTGTCGTACCCGAAAACGGCTGGATACAAAATTTAGTCAAAATTGATTGAACCGTTTTCTAGATAAAATTAGCTTGACACACAGTGAGCCAAAAATGACCCAAAGTCGAATTTTTTCGAACATGTGACTTAGCCCAATGGTCTTCTCGTAATCCAAAACTGTAGAATATAGAGTTTAGTGAAAATCGTTAGAGCCGTTTTTTAGATAAAATTAGATTGACCCCGCAGTGACCCAAAAATGACCCACTAATTGAATTTTTTCGAACATGTGACCTAGCCCAATAGTCTTCTCGTACCCGAAACGGTTGGATACAAAATTTAGTCAAAATCCATTGAGCCGTTTTTTAGATATAATTAGATTGACCCTGACCCATTATGACCCAAAATGACCCACTAATCGAATTTTCTCGAACATGTGACCTAGCCCAATGGTCTCGTGCCCGAAAATGGTGAAATACAAAATTTAGTCAAAATCATTACAGCCGTTTTTAAGATAAAATTTACATACACACACAATTTTTGCTCATATTATAGTATAAGATATGAAGAAGAAATAAATATGTGAAGAATTCTACATTCAATATAGCTAAAAAAAATTTGTCTTTAAATGCAATATATTCATGTTTAAAAAAAATAATTAAGTGTACAAGCTACATTATTAATTCTAAATATTTTTCCTTTGGATAATTATATTACAAATGCATTTTAAATTAATAGAGTATTTATCTTTATTATTACTATTATTCTTTATTATTACAGTAAAGCACCGTTTATACGTTTTTCATTTATACGCCTTTTACATTTATAAGTCATTTGAGTACGGTCCCGATCTATCCCTATGTATTTTAATGTTGTAATGTTTCGTTTATACGACGCCTAACGTCAGTTATACGTAGTTTTTTTAATGCCTTAACAGATTTTCTCATAATTGTTTCTCCCAGCGTCATTCTTTATTTCTTTTCTGCTAGCAGTATTTCTGGAAATATGAAATACAAAGAACATGTGTGACTGCTACAGGTGTTATTTCACAGGGGAACCTGTGGAGCGGGTGGGACGAAAACAATAGACAGCGGGTAGACTGCATTGATATTCTTAGAACCTTTTTTGTTTCTGACAATACTAGTGAGATAATTTTACATACATAATGCTTTACTCAAAATAAATTGTCTCAAAATAAATCAGCACGTCAGACGACGATTAAAGATTAGTTTAATTAAAATCTGTTTGCATGATCGGTAATGGAATAAAAAAAAACGCGTAATTCAACGTGTGCAATTGATATAAGGTTTGATAAATTTACTTTTATTTTTCAATTTCAGAAATATAATTATTATTTAATAACTTTTTTCAATGCTTTAACTTTTTTTTTCTTCAATTTATAGTGCATCTTAAACAACCGAAAATTATAGCAAAATTAAATTTGTATGTTTGCAGCATTATATTTCTACAGGCAAAAATTTTACAGCTTAGGCGACTAAAATTTCGATTGTACGTTTTTGTCAGTTATACGTCGTTTTAGAACTGTCCCCTGAAAGACTTATAATCAGTGCTTTATATTATTATTTTTTTTTTTTTTTTTTTTTTTTTTTACTTATCTGGGATATATGATTGTTGAATTTTGCAATATATTTCATTTATGTTATGTAAATAAAAAAAAGCATTGATTTCACCCGCCCCCCTCCCCCTTTAAAAAAATACAGCGAAACACGAGTTCAGATTCATTAAATTTATAAAAAGTACCTTTTTGCAACATTTACGTAAAATACATTTATTTATCGTTTTATCTCTTAAAATTTTAATTCTCGATTTTGAACAGAAAATCTATTTCAAAAATAACAAAACATTGTTTTGCTACGTTCAAATAAAATCCATGAATTTATAATTTTTTAATTGATTAGTGCATTTAAAACGGGTACATAAAAAAAAAACTTCAGATTGATTTCAACTGAAAGCAGCAGCAACAATTGGAAACCAACCACAGATAATTCCTTAATTCATTCCGAATTACGCTATCAGTAAATGTAGTTCTTAACATACAAAATGATCATTTCATAGCTTGGTGAGCTTTGAATAAATACAGATAATAGAACATCTTTGCAATTATTTATCTGTTAAAATTGTCTGCGGTTAGTACAACAGTTGCTTATTTTGAAACATTTGGCACAACAGTGTTTTAGATTTAAAAGCATTTTGCGTTGGGCGGTTTATTTGAATATTTAAAAGGATTATTACTACGTACTCATAGAGTTTTTTTTTTTTTTTTTTTTTTTTTTTAGGGTGTGGGGCGGGGGCGAGGGGAATCTGGCACTATAAATTTTGTTTTTTGGCCAAGTGTTTTTATTATTACTTTCTTCTATCTTTACAAGAAGAAAGTATTGGTTTCATGAAAATTTTCGAATTCCAGTTTTCGACGGATTTACACGTTTTATGAGTCAGAGATTCCAAAAAACATGTTTTTACAAAATGTCTGTCTGTGAGTCTGTCTGTCTGTCTGTCCGTCTGTCTGTCCGTCTGTCTGTCCGTCTGTCTGTCCGTCTGTCTGTCTGTATGTGACACAAATTTTGTGGGCGCTCTATCTCAAGAACTAATGCACGAAATTTCACAAAACTTCTTATTTAGTTAGACCTTGATATAAACTGGAACTGATTAGTTTTTGGTGAAAATCGCCCAACAGGTGCGCTTCTATGCGGCATTTTTAACGATTTCTGCAATAGCTGTATCTCAAGAACTACTGCACGGATTTTCATAAAACTTCAGATTCAGTTAGTCCAGGATATAGTTTGGTGCTGATTACTTTTTTGTGAAAATCGCCCAACAGGTGGCGCTGGTATGCTGCATTGTTCATGATTATCGCAATAGCTCTAACTGAAGAAAAAATGCACGAATTTTCATCAAACTTCAGATTCAGTTAGTCCCTGATATAAATTAGTGCTGCTTAATTTTTAGTGCAAATCGCCCAACAGGTGGCGCTGCTGCGCTGCATTTTTCACGATTTCTACAAGAGGTGTATCTCAAGAACTATTGCACGGATTTTCATCAAACTTCAGATTTAGTTAGTCCTTGACATGAATTGATGTATAAATTAGTGCTGTTTAATTTTTGGTGTAAATCGCTCAACAGGTGGCGCTGCTGTGCTGCATTTTTCACGATTTCCTCAAGAGCTGTATCTCAAGAACTATTGCACGGATTTTCATCAAACTTCAGATTTAGTTAGTCCTTGACATGAATTGATGTATAAATTAGTGCTGTTTAATTTTTGGTGTAAATCGCTCAACAGGTGGCGCTGCTATGCTGTATTTTTTGCGATTTCCGCAATAGCTTTATCTCAAGAACTAATGCTTGGATTTTCAACAAACTTCAGATTCAGGTATACCTTGATATCGTTTAGTGCTGTTTACTTTTGGTGTAAATCGCTCAACAGGTGGCGCTGCTATGCTACATTTTTTTCAGAATTTCCGCTATAGCTCTATCTCAAGAACTAATGCACGAATTTTCATCCAACTTCAAATTCAGATACACTTTGATATGAATTGGTGCTAAATCGTTGTCATTTCTTGTACTATTTAAATGATTTAATTGACGTGATTTATATAGAAGAAAGTTTTGTGATGGCCACAACATACTAGTTTTTGTTTTGTCATTGTTTAAATTTGCTGAATAAAAAGAAAGAAACTAGCCTTTTATAATTTGTGAGAAATTTAAATTTTGGTACATTTCGCAGTGGCGCCAATTTATATGGGCCCGTGGGGCTCGAGCCCACCCAATGAATTGATCTCTCCGCCCATCTAGTATCCATTGATTTCTTTCGATAGTCATTCATTTATTTATTTTATCACTGATATAAAATTTGAATAATTTAGTTTGAAAATAGTAAGGATACCAACTAGAGTTACATGAGCACTGAAAGCCCCTTCAGCGGATGCATAATTAAATTTCTGTCAAAAACAAATTTCCTGCATATTTTTCACCAGTTTTAATACCTTAATCAATAAAACACTTACTTAGGTGACTAAAATATATGGGTTTTCATGAGATTTAGTTTTTTGCACTTTCACTAGATAGCAAATTTTATGCTGTTATAAATGCGCTAATTATGTTATGCTATAGTAAATTTAATATATTTATTAGGATGAACTTATGAGAGTATAAATTAATAAAATTATTTGTTAAATTATAATTAAACTATAATAATTTTATATTTTATCTAGAAAAACCATAATTTGACTTTCGAAGTAATCTCTTTAGTCATTCGCCTCCCTCCACATACAGACGTACCAGGGGGTGCGGAATTGTGTGCGTTAGCACATTCAAAATATTTTGAGCCCACCCAATATTTTTCAAAAGTTGGCGCTACTGTAACAGTTGTAATTAATTTGATAAACATATTTGTACGAACGAAATTTGTTTGGATGAACTGCATTTGATTAAAAGTATATAAATAATATTTTTGTGTTCTTGTGAAATTAGCTTTGAAAATGCGTTGATAGATATGGCTGCTATGAAGTCGAGGATCAAATTTCTCTTTTTTAATACTTTCCAACGTAGTTGAAAAGTGTTTTTGAATTCAGTTTGTCTGTCCGTCTGTCTGTCCTTGCTATAACTCGCGTAAATATAGTCCGATTGCTATGAAATGGATATATGTTATTTGAGTTTGGTACGGCATGCTCGGTATTAAGGAAGTATTATAGCACTTTTGGTTCATTTACAGGGCCACTCAAAAGAATTCCGTTACATTACGGTATATGGGGGAAAATCGCTTGCTGTGTATTTTAATGATATTATAGTATTTAAAACATATTGAAATTGATATAAATCATTGAGGTGTACTACGAGGTTCTTACTATAGAATATGGTGTGTATAGAGCTACCTTATCGTTTATTTACAGGAACACAGAAAAGTATTTGGATATAAAAGAAAATGAGCAATAATTGAACTATTGAAGGCACGAACAATAATTTCTAGAAGTGCGTTTTCAATTGTGGTATGCATTTTTAAATTTAACTATTTTTTTTTTTTTAATATTACTTGGTGTGTATAAATTCTAGATCATATACAAGGTCGAACAAAAGTTCTCAACAACATTCGTTTATTGGCTGAAATTGCTGAGCGGAAGTTTTAAAATGTATTATGCGTTTAACTGAACAAACTTTTTGCATACTATGTAGTATGCATACATATCTGTAGATCAGATACAGGGTTGAAAAAAATTATATATTTTAAAGACTATTTATGGTAATGGCAGAAATCGTGTTTTAAAATGCATTGTGCGTTTTCCAAATTGTTCGTTAAGACGTCATTTTCCACCTTAGCAAATTTGATGTTTTGTTATAGTATTCTGAATGCGTTGGAAAGTGTTTCATAATTTATGCTGTATGCATGATTTTTTTTTTTGTTGTTGTTAGAAATCATGTTGTTAAAACTGCGTTAATTATTATAAAGGGTGTCTCTTCCCGTTAACCAATAACTAATTTCTAAACCGTTAGTTTTAGAGGTATAGTTCCAATTGCAAAAATGTTTCAAATTTTGTTCTGCATCACATAAAAATCGATTTACATTACAATAGTTACTTTTTAAATAGATAAGAAATTACAAATTTTACACAGTGCCTGGGTCCTATAAGTTTTATTTAGAAAAAGTTTTTCCATGTTTTAACAAGTAAAACAGCAAAAATTAAATTATTGTATGGTCAAAACTTACTGAGTTATGATATTTATAAATGCATGAATTTTCAATGTTTTAATCACGATAAATGGAAAAACACGTTTTTAGTGTCAAAAAACGCTAAAAATGCATGAAATTCAAAGTATAATAACTAGGTAAGTTTTTGTCTTGCAAAAATTAAGTTTTTAACCACAAACTAATTTTGATTCATCTCAACAGAAAACAGCATTTATAATTACATCAAAAAATTATTCCAAACATTTTGTTTAAAAGGCCTTCTAATTAAAACACCCGTTGACCGCATACGCAGCGATTAGTTATATGTTATAAAAATTACAGGTTGTTGGAACCTGTTACCTGTGCAAGTGTGGAACGATGTAACTTGTTAACCAAAAGTAACTATATTTCCCACCTCTGATCCATATATATATATTGCCGTGTACTATCATCTTGTTCAATTTGTTGCTATATTTTTAGAACACCCTGCATAATCTTTTAAATGTCATTCTAATGCAAATAATAACCAAAATTTAATAATTATGTAAAAATATTTGCAGTACAGGCTATTTTTAAATAAATAAACACAGAAAATTTTGTGTGATATTTAAAAATTATAAATATACTAAAACTGTATATATATATATATATATATATATATTGTAAGTATGTAATGTTGTAAGAAAATGTTAAAAACTCTTTCTTAAACTTAGCTGCACGTAACTGTACAACACATTATCTAAAACATACATATTTTTCTTAAAATCGAAAAACACAATATTTTACAATTTATTTTCTTCGAATCTGTTATAGAACGAAGAGACCCACTCTTTTAAAAGGAAAAATATACAGATAAGTTGATTACTCTGTACAGAAAATAATGCTCCACAGAGAGACAGAAAAAGGCGAACACTAATCGAAAATGCTTAGCGTTCGCTTCGAGGGTTTATTGAAGTATTAAAAATTAATGTAAATAGTCGTGTAATGTCTTCCATAAAACTGCATTTGGAATATTTAAGTAGTTATATTCTTTTAACGAGATTAAAATGGAGTTTTTTGTTATTTTAGATCAAAGTTGTTAGACAAGAATATTTTTTCCCTTTCTTTAACCCTTTATCTACTGACGGTACTTATAAGTACCACTCACTTTAAACTTTTATACCATAGTGAATATTACAAATATTCTAACGGTATTTTTCAAAAAACGCTTTTTTAACCCCACTTTATCCGAATACATGGCAGCAGTAGTTCTAGGTTTGTTATTTTAGAAAGGAATGAGGCTATCTTTGAAGCCGTCGATGTGTTTTTGTGCCGAGATTTTGTACAGATTGCCACGCTCGCCTTTTCATTGCTGCAAACACAATAAAGGATATAAGATAAGTGTTGGATTTTTTTTATCTGTTCATTATGATCTTAGAATACAATTTGACTAACTATTTTAGGTGAATGGTGTAGGGTCAATCCATTTCAAGTGGTCCAGAAAATCATTTATTCGTTGCTTGACCATTTTTAAAAAATCTGAAATTTTTTGTACAACAACCCTAACATGATGGAAGTTCAAAATGACTATTGTTTTAATTTTATTAACTTTTGTTTGTGCATGGCGGCCCTCTTTGTTTCATAGTCTGCAGCATTTTTCTCATAAGAAGGGTTTATGGAATTTTAAATAATTCATCGTTTATTTATCCAATTTAACTGCGGATTAAAGCAATTTGTACAGAATACTTCGGGCTAAAAATCTGATAATGGAGTATTTCCCGAAACTAACTGCTTATTGGTAAAATTTAAGCATAAAGTTTCAGTTTTTTTTCCAAAATTTGTCCGTTTACAAGAGGAAATTTTTCTAGCAAGGAATACCGTCAACATGACATAATTTTTTTTTTTTTTTACAAATAGGCCGAAAGTACTTGTACTCACACGCCGAGTTCCAGATCTGGGACTTGCTTTCTCTTCGCTACAAAAAATCCCAAATTTTTCAAAAATGACAAAAATTGCACTTTTCAGGCTTTGATATCTCTGGTGGGGCACGAGATGAAAATCTGAATTTTTTTTTAATAAGAGTATTGTATGGTAGTGTTATGCACAAGAAATTTAAGGATGGAGATTTGACTACAAGCTGATATATGGCAAGGGCAACATGTCAAAACAATACTGCCAAACTATTGTTTTGTTGTAGTCACAGCTAAGTATTTATCTCAGAGTGTCATTTAAGTTTATGTTTTTGATTATCTTTAAATAATAGTAACAGAAAATAAAGCCCTTTGCAAAGCTTAGCAATTAATTAAAAAAAGAATTATGCCTAAGGCCATACATTTGTATGGTTTCAGTAATTTTTGTTGTAAGTAATTTTGGTAACTAAAAGAAACCTCAGCAGTTTTACATAAAGAAAAAAAAATATTTTTATACAAGACCTGAGACAAAAACAACATAGGGAAAAAGGAAAGCTGTTAATGTTGTCATACTTGTTGAGACATGATCAAACGTATCAAAACACATTCTTGCTTGTTGGTTCAAAAACCACAATTTTGATCTTTCTCAAAATTTTATTTGTAGGAACCAAGTCTTGTCATCTCTTGATAACTTGATTGAAGATCTTGGCCCTGCTGTCTCATAGAAATATACTTTGAAATCACTATGTGCAAGTCTCAATTCATTAATAATTCCTAGCTTACTTCTTATGCAAAAATGTGATTTTTCTGCAGTATAAATTTTGAAAAGGCTTTGTGTATCTTTACTTTCTGAAAATTACTTGAGACTGATGCATGGTAACATCGCATAATGTTTCATTTACAGGAACATACTTATGGTAGGAACAAGTTTCAGGGACTGGCAAGCAGCATTAAAATTGTGGTTTTTAAACCAACAAGCAGGAATGTATTTTGACAGGTTTGATCATGACTCAACAAGTATGCCAACATTAACAGCTTTTCTCTTTCCCTATTCTGTTTTTGTCTCAGGTCTTGTATATATATATATATATATATATATATATATATAAAGTGCTGAGGTTTCTTTTAGTTACTAAAATTACACCAAAAATTACTGAAACCATACAAAATGTAGGTCTTAGGCATAATTATTTTTTAAATTAATTGCAAAAGGCTTTATTTTCTGTTACTATTATTTAAATATAATCTAAAAAATAAATTTAAATTATACTCTGAGATAAATACTTAGCTGTGACTACAACAAAACAATAGTTTGGCAGTATTGTTTTGACATGTTGCCCTTGCCATATCTCAGCTTGTAGTCAAATCTCCATCCTGAAATTTCTTGTGCATAACACTACTATACAATACTGTCAGAAACCAGAACTTCAAATTTTTATCTCGTGCCCCACCAGAGATATCAAAAGCCTCAAAAGTGCGATTTTTGACATTTTTTAAAAATTTGGGATTTTTTTTTTTAGCTAAGAGAAAGCTAGTCCCAGATCTGGAACTTGGCATGTCAGTACAAGTACTTTCGGCCTATTTGTAAAAAAAAAAAATATGTCATGTTCACAGTTTTCCTTGCTAGAAAAATTCCCTTTTGTAAACGGACAAATTTTGGAAAAAAAACGGAAACTTTATGCTTAAATTTCACCAATAATCGGAAGTTACTCTATTACCAGATTTTTAGCCCAATGTATTCTGTACAAATTGCTTTAATCCGCACTTTAATTGGATAAATAAACGATGAATTATTTACAATTCCGTAAACCCTTCTTGTGAGAAAATTGCTGCAGACGATGAAACAAAGATGGCCGCCATGCACAAACAAAAATTAATAAAATTTAAAAAAATAGTCATTTTGAACTTCCATCATGTTAGGGTTGTTGTACAAAAAATTTCAGATTTTTTAAAAATGGTCGAGCAACCAGTGCTGGACCACTTGAAATGGATTGACCCTGTATGTATTTGATTTAACAGTTGAATTACTCGGTGGTACTTATAAGTACCGTCAGTACACTGGGAGTTGGACAAAAACTTCTTGTTTACTTTTCGTCTGTGTAGTTATCCATCATTTTCATCTAATGTAATTACTAAAATGTAGTGTAATAATGATTTCCCTAGTATTTCTTTTCTGTTTCATTGTTATTTTTTATAGGAAATCGAAAAAGTTGTGGCACCGGCTTCTTTTTGCTATGCTAGAAATGGCATATGTAAATTCATAAATTGCATATGTGGAGATGCGAGAGAACATGTTGTCCCTGAAATATTGATGTCGCGTAACTAAAGGACTGCTAACAAGGATTGAAACCTACAAAAAAGAGTTTTTTTAACCCTTTCAGGAGCAAAGCACTTTCGATTCTAAAGTGTTGAAATAAATGATTGGCACCGGAATTTGCCAAACGATTTATTTGTAAATCAGAAAAAGCCTATATTTCACATACTTATTAAATCGAAAATATTTTCTAGTGTCAGTTGAAATACCTTGTGGGTTTTCTGTTACGATATTTTAGTCATAGTGTACTGACGATACTTTAAAGTACCACTTTAATTAATTATCTCTAAATAATTGAATTTCTCACGGGTGAGTATTTTTTTATGTTTATACTTTAATTTTCATTGTAGTAACTGAAAAAAAATATTACATGAAATAAATTGCAGTAGATCATAATGCCGTAAGTAAAAGGTTATTATGATTTCTCTCTTTGATATTTAGTTTATTATGCAACAAATGACTAACTCATTTATATTAAAACTGAATGAAGGTTTCTTTTGCTATCTGCAATAAATGTTACAAACTACTACAAAAAACAGACTCAAAGTTTTAAACTTAAGAGTTTACTCATACCAGTGTTATACATAAAAAAGAAATTCGTGTAACTTCCCCATATAAAATCCTTGCTTGATGGCAATACTTTTTACACATCGAGAAAAGACTACAAAAATACCCGCCTAGAGAAACTAAATAAATTTTTAGTTTTGTAGAAATGACTGACAACGAATGGATATAAAAAAAAGTTTGTTGGTTAATCCTTTCTTAGCGTGATCAGGAATCGATATAGGCGAAAATAAACATCTCAATGGGGGCATTTCACAAAATTCCATTTTATAAAATAGGTTCCCATTCTATAAAAACTACTCTTTATTTTTTTATTTATTTATTGTAAAGATTTGTAATGTGTAATTATTAACAAAGCAAGCTCATCAAGAAGGAAAACTTTAGTAGGAGGACATGTTTTATGCAGAGCTTAATTCGCCGCTCTATGAGGCTCAATTATGGAGTCCTGCATCGAGTCAGTAATCCGATTTAACCTCAACCCGATGTGATCCATTCATCGGTTGAAGTAGAGATACCATCAAAATTTTTACTGCAGATAAGGTTCAGCTCTGATTAATTCTAGCAGGGGATGGTTATACCCTATTTCCAGATCTAGTGTACCTGATACCGAAGTCCACAATCACTCAGCTCCACAATAGTACGGAGAGCTTATTCACCGATCCACTTTATGTCGCGCGACCGCATCACATTTTCAATGCGTGCAAGTAATGAGTCCTGCACTTTTCTTAATATTAGAAGCATTTTTTCAAACTTTTCCGCCTACTTTTTATCAATTTTGGTGTTTTCTACATCTTTTTGATATTTTTATGAGGATTTTTTTTTTTTTTTTTTCGTTGAGCTTACCTACAATTTTATTTTTAACTAATATCAAACTAAAAAATTGCGATTCATTTGAATAAAATCTATAGTTTTTTCAATAAAAAGTATATATCAGTGAAAATTGTAGCAACTTCTTTAAATCCTTCTATATATAAAAGAAAGTTTTGATTTGGAAATGGACCAATGAGAATCTGCGTAGATATTCCGGGTAGATCGGCATCCAATTTGAATGCTTAAGCATGGCCTTTCATCGTTAATATTAAAAAAACTGTTGCATACAAAAATATGAAAATCGGTGGTATTATAGAGAAATGTTTGATAAACACGCTGATGAAGACAGTTTTCAAATCGAAGAATTATTTTAAGAGATATTTAATGCTAAAGTTGGACAAAATTGTTCCATTAAAAAAGTTTTATTGGAGCAAAAACTATATATGAGAATTTAATCATTTTTAGATCGTTTTATACGTTATAAGTTCCTGGTGTGCAGATTGCATTTATTTTTGTTATTTGACTCATTTTTCGAGGTTTTATTTCTATTTTAAATTCAAATTTTCAGCATTTCGAGAGATATTTTTTATAAATTTTAGAAAATGTTATTAATTTAAACTGTTACCAATTGTGTACTGTAACAATAATGTTTACTTCAAATTAAAAATTTATTTACGCGTGACTATTACAAACAGAAAAAAAAAACTTTAAAATTAGAATTAAATGATTACATGTTAAAAGCAAGAAAATTACGTCATAAGAACCATATTTACACTTTAGTTTAGACCAATGTCAAACGGGCGTCTTTTTTGCTTATATTTATCCATTCACAATGCTGCATTGTGAATGGATAATACATAAGCAAAAAAGACGCCCGTTTGACATTGGTCTTAATTTTAAAAGAGAAACAAAATCTTAAAATAAAAAAATCATTATTATGCGTTAAAACTTGTAAATGGAGGAAATTACGTCATATTTAAAATGGCCAAAAGATATGGCAACACAATTTAAATTGAAAAATCTATTTGCGCGAGATATTTTGAGATAATCTTTTCAACTATTATCGTGAATTCGAAGACAGCGCAAATAATATTTCCTTCTAACAACAAAAGTATTTTTACGTGAATATTAATAAGAGAAATAAAACTTTGGTGTAAATTACGTCAGATTTGAAACGATACATTTAAAATTAATTATTTAAAAGAACTATCTTATAGCGCTGTTAAAAAATACCGGGAGACAATGGCACTGTTTACTTAATTCATTTTACATTAGCTTATTTTCAAATGTTTAAGTAAGTGATTTTATTTAATCAAAGGCGAAAACGGACATTGTATCTTTTAACAGCAGTTGATTTGGCCTTAAAGTTTCCGAATCAAAAAGAAATGAATAGGAACCCGTTTGTAGGGAAATCGCCACTATTTTTTAAATTACTAGGGGGCTCGGCCCCCTACGAGCTACGCTCGCCAACCCCCGTCCAGACACCGCAGACTCTAAATGCACGCTAATTTGATCGGCTTTAAAAAGATTTCGAAAAATTGAATTATAATTTAAAAAACAGTGGCGATCTCCCTATAAACGAATTTCTATTCATTTCTCTTTGATTGGGGAATTTTAACGCCAAATCCGCTGCGATACTACTTGATTATCCTGTCGACCAATTTCGCCAAATTATATAAATCGCCAAACCACTCGCCAAATTATACAAATTGATATAATTTTTATTTTAAATAACGAAAGAACAAATAAATTCGTAAAACATTAATAAAAACACAAATAAAACGTCGAAATAAAAATAACTTGATGACGTATACACGCGTAACAACATTTCAAAATAAGCTAGTATAAAAGGAATTAAGTAAAGAGAGTCTTTGTCTCCTGGTATTTTTTAACAAAGCGAAAAGAAAGTTCTTTTAAATGAGACATTTTAAATTAATTCTCAAAATATCAAATAAATGTCTAGCGCAATTTCTAAATTTAAACTTTTTTGCAATATTATTTTGTGTTCATTTTATGTAATAAGTATAATGTGACGTAAATATGACGTAATTTCTCCTAAGACTTCAAACGCATGTTAATGAATTTATTATTTTACAATATCCTTTCTCTTTTAAAATTCACGTGTATACTTTTTATGACGTAATTTTTAATAAGTTCCTGCTTTTTATACGTAATTATTTAATTCTAATTTGAAAGTTTTTTTCCTGTTTATAATAGTCACGTGTAAATAAATTTTTAATTTGAAGCAAACATTATTGCTTGCGCTTTTTATACAGTTGGCAACAGTTTAAATTAGTACAATTTTCTGAAATCTGTAAAAAATATCTCTAGAAATGCTGAAAATTTGAATTTAAAATAGAAAGAAAACCTGAAAAAATGAGTCAAAATAAAAAAATTAATGCAATCTGCACTCCGGCAAATTCTAACGCATAAAATGATCTAAAAATGATTACACTGCTATGTATAGTTTTTGCTGCTATAAAACTTTTTTAGTGGAACGATTTTGTCCAACTTTAGCATTAAATAACTCTTAAAATAATTCTTCGATCTGAAAACTGTCTGCATCAGCGTGTTTATCAAACATTTCTGTATAAAAGCACCGATTTTCATAATTTTGTATGCATTATTTTTGTTAATATTAACGAAGAAAGGCCTCTGGTCACAAAAAAATCAAAACCGGCGGCGGCGGCAGCGGTGACAGCGGTAGTTACTTTTTTTTAGAATAGAGAGATAATTCAAATTTCCGAAATCTTTTCATAGCCGAACAAATTAGCGTGCTTTTTGGATTTTGGTGTGCCTGAACGGGGGTTGGCGAGCGTAGCTCGTAGGGGGCAGAGCCCCCTAGTTTCTCTCTATTCTAAAAAAAAGTAACTACCGCTGTCACCGCCGCCGCCGCCGCCGGTTTTGAATTTTTTGTGACCGGAGGTCTTTCTTCGTTAATATTAAAAAAACTGTTGCATACAAAAATATGAAAATCGGTAGTATTATAGAGAAATGTTTGATAAACACGCTGATGCAGACAGTTTTCAAATCGAAGAATTATTTTAAGAGATATTTAATGCCAAAGTTGGACAAAATCGTTCTATTAAAAAAGTTTTATAGGAGCAAAAACTGAACATAGGAATTTAATCATTTTTAGATCATTTTATGCGTCAGAATTTCCCGGTGTGCAGATTGCAGTTAGTTTTTTAATTTGAATAATTTTTCGAGGTTTTATTTCTATTTTAAATTCAAATTTTCAGCATTTCGAGAGATATTTTTTACAAATTTTAGAAAATTGTATTAATTTAAACTGTTGCCAACAGTATAAACAGCGCAATCAGTAATGTTTGCTTCAAATTAAAAATTTATTTTACACGTGACTATTATAAACAAAAAATATAAAAAGCAGGAACTCATTGAAAATTACGTCATAAAAACTATAGTTACATGTGAATTTTAAATGAGAAAGAATATTGTAAAATAATAAATTCAGCAACAATCGTTAGAAGTCCTAAATAGGAGAATTTACGTCATATTACACTTATTACGTAAAATGAACAAAAAATAATATTGCAAAACAGTTTTAATTTAAAAATTGAGCGAGACATTTACTTGACATTTTAAGATGATCATCATAATATTTCATTTCTAACAAAAGTATTTTGACGTGAATATTAAAAAGAGAAAGAAAAGTTTGGTGAAAATTACGTCAGATTATAATTGTCAGATTCAAATTATAATTCAATCTTCCGAAATCTTTTTAAAGACGATCAAATTAGCGTGCTGTTAGAGTCTGCGGTGTCTGCACGGGGGTTGACGAGCGTAGCTCGTAGGGGGCAGAGCCCCCTAGTTTAATAAAAAATTCAATTTGAAAATATCTCCCCCCTATGAGAGGAAATCTATGTTTTGCTAAAAAATTTTCCTCGAAAAATATTTGGCATTGTATTCATGGACGGACTGCTGGATTCAATGTATCAGAATAGGAAGTTAGTCCTCCGTACTTTTGTTGAGTACCTCCGTACTACTATTGTGTCCACAATATCCTATACGAGACATCGCTATTAACCTAATTCATGTGCTTTTTACCACCTGTAGTACAAGGCGAGAATTAATTTCAGATATTCAAGAAGGTGCATGGGATATGAACAGAAAGTAGCTTACACCTATATTTTTGTACATCCTTATGATAGTGTGGATTTAGAGTATGGGTAATGTTCTAACAATTTCTGCATCTCCCAGTTTTTGTGAGATTCATGAGTTTTTGGCTAAAATTAAATATCCCACGCAGGACAACTAATTTCATGAATTTTTCGATAAATTGTTTAAGCACATACGCATCCCATTTCATTTCTTCTATAACACCTAAAAACAGAAACAGACATGAACATTTGCATGAAAAACTTATTTAAATTTGTCAAAATTATCTACTGATGTACCAGAAAAATTTTGACAGAACAGAAATGAAATCGGTTGTTCAGATCATTCCGACATAAAGATACTAGAAATACTTTTAACTTAATTTCATTTATTTTACACATTGACTGCCATGGCACACAAATATGTGTGCCAGAAATATTTCCCGGGCCGCCATACAACACGAATACATGTACGATCAATATCTTCATTGAAAATAATTAATTACTATAAAACGACACTATTGATAATTTATTGCCACGTATTTAAAATAGTTGGATGCAGCAGTCCCAAAACTTTCTTCTATCTCATAGACGTTAATACTTCAAAATTCATTATCACAGTGCCAAAATTAAACGGCATTCTATGGCCATCACGAGGATTCTAAAGATATGAAATTCTATGCATTAGTTCTTGAGATATGGCTATCGCTAAATTCTTGTAAATTCTGTAAAATGCAGCATAACAACGCCATTTATTGGGTGATTAACACCAAAACCTGATCAACAACAACTTGTGTCAACGTCTAACCGAATCCTAAGTTCGATGAAAATTCGTGCATTTGTTCTTGAGATATTGCTATTGTGGGAATCGTGAAAAATACAGCATAGAAGCGCCACCGGTTGGGCGATTTACACCAAAACATAATCAGCACAAATACTTATCAAAGTATACATGAATCTGAAGTTTGATGAAAATCCGTGCATTAGTTATAAAGCTACTGCGGGAATCGGGAATAATGCAGTGTAGCAGCGCCACCTGTTTGGCGATTTACACCAAAATGTAAACAGCACCAATTCATATCAAGGATTAACTGAATCTGAAGTTGGATGGAAATCTGGAAATCCGTACATTAGTTCTTGAGATAGAGCTATTGGGGAAACCGTGAAAAATGCAGCATAGCAGCACCACTTGTCGGGCGATTTACACCAAAAACTAATCAACACCAATTCATATCAGGGACTAATTAAATATATTTTTTTATTAAATTCCGTGCATTAGATCTTGAAATAGAGCGCCCACAAAATTTGTGTTACATACAGACAGACGGGCAGAGTCACGGACTCAAAGACAGACATTTTGCAAAAACATGTTTTTCGGGATCTCTGACCCCTTAAACGTGTAAATCTGTCGAAAACCGGAAGTCGAAAATTTTCACGAATCCAATACTTTTTTCTTCTAAAGATAGAAGAAAGTAAAATAGAACCCCGTGCCCAACCCTTTCCTAGGCATGTTTAGTAATTTCAGTTTGGCGTTCAACTGTCACAATCGCTCAACGGCTATATATTTAATTAAAAATGTATAAAATTAACAAACATTACCGCGATTGGGAATTTTGAATCCACTCGACAAACACTGAAAACTGCTTTGTAAATGTCTGCTAAAAAAAGTCACTTCATCGCAATCTGTGAGGGGTCAACTTGATAACCCTTTATCTACTGACGGTACTTATAAGTACCATTAAAATAACTTGTTACAAAATTCATTTAATATATCGATTAGTTGTAATACAGTTTAGAATAAGCATTATTGGAACAAAAGTATTTTTAAAAGGATGATTTCTTTTGCCTTTGCATCTTTTCAGCTTTCTTGGCGTTGGGGTGGGGGCGGGGCGAATTTTTGCAATTCGGAAATATTTCTATACTGCTATTGTAAAAACATTATGTTTGTAAATTTCCTAATTCTACAAAATACTAAGAAAAATATTTAAAATAAAAGATTTGAAATTATTTCAAATTATTAATTTAAAATTACTTTCTCATTATTTCAACAAACTTACTCTTTTTATGCGTTACAATTTTGATAATTAGAGTTTCCTAGTTTGTATTTTAACAGTACAAGATCGCCATGTACGCTAATGGCACCTGGTGCATGTAAAATCCGTCGTAAGTCATTCAAGTTCCCTATGAATTACACCTTTGGAGGTGCCTAGTCAGGTGAAGATCTCGTCACCTGATCAAGGTTCTAAATTACGAGATCAAAATCGAGTAGCGATGCCCTCCCTTTATACGACGTTCGTATGAGTTCTGTAGAAGAGTGAGCATCCCCCCCCCCCCATCTTTTCTTTTTTACCCTTCCATTTTCGACAACGTACAAACAATTCCAAACAGCATAATTAATAGCAATCTAGAACCGGTCAACAAAGTAATAAAAGTTATAAAATAAATATCGATACAACCACGAAAGCCAAGGTACTATCAGGTAGATCTCCGTCATTAGATGATCCGGCGACTTTCGCCCTGCGGCCAGGTACTAAACTTGTTAAGCTAGACATACTGCCCGGCAGGTAGGGGCCAGGTCTGCTGTATAATCAGTGGCGTAGACAGGATTTCGTTTCGGGGGGGGGGGGGGGTCCAGAATTTTTCCTTCAGGTTACATATATAGTAAAACCTGTCAAGATAGAATCGTAAATATTGCTAAAAAATTCCGTTTTACACAAGTTTTCGTGTTAACAGTTGTATTTGTATAGTATTCTTTTTCGTAGCACTATGGAACATTTCTGTTTAAGACAGAATTCCGTTATAAGCAGGTTCCATTTTTACAAGTTTTGTGTATTTATATAAATAAACTTATTTATGTCATATGAATAGAATACAACTTGTCAAAATAGTAATTGTCTATAACAGAATCATGTCTTCAACGGAAGCATTACATGGTCTTCTTAATATGAATTGCGATACAATTAAATTTGATGAAAACCTCTCTGAAAGGGGATTTTCATCGTTCTTTAGTGAAAAATAGTGAAAACTGTGAAGACGGAATATTTCTATAATGGAATCCTGTCTCAAACGGAAGAGTTTCAGAATCCCTGCGAAACGAACAATAGAAACTTATTAAGGTAGTGTATCTTAGAAGCATAATTAATTACACTTCTTTCTATGAAAGCCCGTCTAAAATGGAGCTTTTTACCAGTCCCTTGTAATCTTGTCTTGACAGTGTATGTATAATAGAAGAATTTCGAGTAACTTTAAGAATTTAGGTATATTCTATTTAATTTCTTAATTTTAAAAAAAGCATGGATAAAAAATGTAAGGCCAATCTCTATAACTGCAACTAATAATACAATGAAGTTACATTAATATTTACCAATGAAAATGATTCACTATGATGTAAAAAGCTGAGCGCATACTGAAGAGTTAAATTTAATTAACCCATTCGCTATCATCTACGAGTATACTCGTGGCTTTAATTTATTAATTACATTGTCATATTTTAGAATTAAAGAAATTGCCTCATTTATTGGCAGAAATTTCGCTGTATTAGTAAAGCGAAATTTACCTTTCTGAATTTGTGGTAGCAAACGACTTTTAATAAAAAAAAGTTGAAAATTCTTACTTTATAGTTTTGTCAGCGAATGGGTTAAATCAAGTTTCATATTGCATAACATTTGCCTACAATAAAGTTACGATCAAGTGATTAAGTTTAAAACAGCAATTTTCATGTTTAGTTTCTTGCCATTGAATTAAGAACTTGTGCTGTAATAGATATTGGATAATGATTTCACATAAGTGTCAATCGCTTGAGCCGTTCATGCGATCCGCCGCGCTCCCCATGGGAGTTTTTGAGATAACCCAGATAGCATTAACATTAGCAGCAAGTTTGAATTTTTCCGATATTATTTTGCCGTGACAAATTTGAATTGAGAAATTTGCAGCAAATCTCCCGCAAGGTATATCATCATCCGCTTGCATGAGTAGTTTGTTGTGAAACTGATGCAAGATTGTCTTTAATTCACGAAAGTGACGAAAGCAAAAAATCCCTCTGTTGAGAGAATAGACAATCAGCACATACGCAGAAATTGCAGAAATGTTATTCGGTAGGCACCGCTTTTTCTAAACGCTATACTTATTAAATACCGAAAAATACTCGAAATGAAAAGTACAAATATTACCTAAACTTGTTTATGGTGATAAAACCGATGCCTGCACCTTCTGACGGCGCTTTCGCATCAATAGACTTGATCAGGTCTATGGACCCCTTCGAAGGGGTTAAACTTATAGTGTGCCATGGAAAGATTACAATACTTTGCAGTAAGTTTGCAGCATTTTTGATTACTTGTTTGCCGTCAGTTTGCAATAAATTTGATATAGTATGAATTTAACTTGCACGACAAGTTAGCTGCAATCTCAAAGTGTGGTGACTTCGTCGTTTGTGTTATCTTGCTGCAGTCTTTTTATGAACTTTCAGTCTTGTCATGCTGAGCTTACTGCAGCTTTGCAGGTTTTCAGAGCAAGATTGTTGCAAATTTTCTGCAAACTAAAAATGCTATGTGGGAAGGTTTTAATTAAGAAAAAGATCTTGCATTTTCAGCTACAGAAACTAGTAATGTAAGAAGCACACACATCAAATATAGTTCATGCTGGAAAAAGCAATTTTGTTACAATTGTCTTATTCAGCCATAATTATTTTGGGTTTCCATGTTTCATGTCTCGCCACTTTTGATACCATATTCGATCTTATAGTTGCTTCCGATATCTGGTCGTCTTTAAGGAAGTTAAATTATTGTAATAAGTTTATTTGTGATGGATTAGCACTTTTGGAAGTATTAGAATGTGTAAAAAATGGTTCATTGTGGTTTCTGTTTTTGTACTTCTCAGCCAGTTTATTTTAGACGGTTCGAAACAGTTTTAGAACATTCTCCAAGTTCAGCAGTAAGCTTCGGAAGAGTCGGATTTATGCAGCTCTGGAAGGGACAGTTAGGAGTTCCGTGGAAGTGGGTAGCGCCCCTCTAGACCATTAATAATCATAAAATTCCGAATCTTCCAATTGCACCTTTAAACAACTTAACAGGAGGATCAAGAACCTCATCTCTGTATATTTCAGCAATCACAGTTGCACTGGTAAAAATGTGTCGGTCACTGCGGCCATTCAAAATGATTTCCGTCCATACCATGATTCCACGACCTTTGTATCGATGCCTTTCACAGATGTTTGCAGCCTTATTGCGTAATTTTCTTCCTCCATACACCTCTGTAGTAACTCTCTCAACAAAATCGGAATTCATCAGTAGAGCTGTAGCAAACCGCACATATTCGTTACTAAGTAACGGGTATTCTCTAAGATACGAAATACCGAATCGGTACTTCGAAATATGATTCGTTAGTCGTTACTGTGTCAATCCGCAGCCGAACAAATTGAAACTAACTTACGTTTGTGTAATTCATGAATGGAGCAGATAGCCGGATGCCGTAGAAGATGCGAATTTGCATTCGGACTCGGATATTTCGGCGTCAGTTGTTTCCGTATCAGGGTATGCGTATCATTCTGTTAGTATCAGTTATTCTCAAATCTCAAATGATTTTGATTTCGTAGGGGCTTGTTGATTCCTTTATTATGGAAAGAAAAACAAGTATAGCTATTTTATACCCTGAGCTTGTGGATTTAGCAAAAAAGTATTTATCAGCGATGTATACATTAGTACCATCTGAAAGAATTTTTTCAAAATCAGGTTATATATTATCTGAAAGGCATGCTTCTTTAAAACCAAAAAGAATGGAAAAAATATTATTTTTAAACATAAATCAAAGATTTCTAAAATAATACTGTGAGTGACGTAAACTATTTGTTGATAAGATGATAAAGTCTAAAATGAAACATTTCTTTTAAATGTTCTGAAAATTTTCAGGTTTGCTTTCAGTGCATTCTTTATCCTATAAAAATATCTTTGTACGTGTATTTATGTTTTAAATTTGAAAAAAATATTTTTATGATAAAGACGAGTTTTTAGATTGCTTGTAAAAATGTTTTTATGATAACGTTTAATTTTTTTTAGCCCCCGGTATGCCATTTCTTTCTCCCAGCTAAGCTAATAAAATGTCGTCTCCCCCCCCCCCCCAAAAAAAAAAAAAAAACCACGCTCCGTTGTATAAGTCAGCCGTAAAAAAAAGCAGAGGTATCATTGTAAAGGAATAATCTCTACAGCAATTTTTTTTAACTTCTAATCATAGCACATTTTCAATTTTTATACCGTCGTATTGGGGAAAAAAAGTACTTTTAAATGCAGTTTGTTTGAAAACTGCATCTCTATTTATTTTTCAGACATTAATTTTTTTGTAGTTTTTAATGCCATTAGTTTAATTTTTGTAACTCAAGTACTTCATTTCTGTAGTAAGTAAAAGTAAAGGAAAAATAGTTGGAAAGTACCAATTATATCTTTTTGTTGCTTTTTTCTCATAAAAACAGAAAAAAAAATGTAATTAAAATGCGTGCTGTTTCGAAAAAATACAAGTGAATGACTTCTGATAAAATATCGAGGTTTTATAAACTGAACTTAATTTTAAGTATCTATATTAATATTACAAACAAATAAAAGCATATGAATCATGATATAGCCAATTTTTTTTTTGTCGAATTTCTTAAATAACGAAAGGATTTCTTCAGCGGATGCTGATCACGCCATTTTATATAAAATAAAAGCTTGTGTTTTAAGTCTTATAACTGAACTATCTATATATACACATATATATATATATATTTTTTTTTTTTTTCCATCGGGGGTGACACTAAATTCTGAAAAAGCAGAATTCCTGTTTTCTAATTTTTTTTTTTTTTTTTTTTTTTTTTTTTGGCTTGTAAAAATATTTGGCACAGATGTCATATACGCACCGCACCACATTGGCACAATTTTTTTCTGACGCCAATGTCATATAAGCACCGGGGTACTTAACTGGCACCAAAGTGCCGTTATTTTGCTTGATATAGTAACCCGGATGTTGTTTATTTGTTAATAAATTGTTTAGTTACTTTTATTTTCTTTTTTAAAATTACATAAATTGTTTTGTTCTATAGTTATTAATGAAACTTTTTTATTTATTGTTATCCCCTTTTTAAAAATATATATGTAATTGGTATTCGAAAACGAGGTTTTCCCTAAATTGGCGTCAGAAAAAAATCACGCCAATGTGGTGCGTATATGACATCTATGCCAAATATTTTTGTTGGTATGTTTTTAAATTTCATATTTGAAAAAAAGGTATTTTTAAATATAAATCAATAATTTCATAAATAATAATGTGACTGAAGTACAAAGTCATTTGATAGGATGACCACGTAAGAAATTAAATATATATTTCAATATTTTCAAATTATTCCAGAAATTAAATTTTCATAATACATAATTACTTTTAATGTAAAATTAGTAAGTAAATTTGTTTGTAAAAATATTTTTTTTGTGTAATTACATTTCATAGTTTTAGTATAAATTTCGTAAACTTTTACACTACCTTTACTCTACCTTCTCCGATTATTCCTTATTTCATAAGTAATAAATTCTACAATTTAGACATGTTATATTCAATTATGCATCGTATTTTAATTTTGTTTGCCTTTTTTCATTAAAACGTAGAAAATTAAATGTAAATTTTACGTACAGATGGCAGCACATATTTTACGTTAAAACAGTAACGAATTCTTCAAAAGACTCATGTGCGGTATATAATTAGATTTGCTGCAGGTTTGTAATACATACGATGAATGTTAATACCCGGTTATTGAACAGTAACGAAAGCAACGAGTAACGAATACTTTCTAACGGGTAGTGAGTTCGAAAATAACGACATCATACGGGTATTCATTTAGTCGTTACTTTTACAGCACTATTCATCAGTAAAGAGAACTCGGCTCCAATCCGTAGTACTCTAATGACGATGATCTCTGCACCACTTTAACCGGGCGCATTTCGCTACCGGAGTTAGTGGAACACAAATCATGGGTTTCCTTGCTTGCAGACTGTCACTCACAGTAAACCAGGATAGTCGAGTTCTTGTTGCTGCAGCAAACTCCCTGCAATCTGAACTGACGTCAGTTGCCTATTTCTTTTAGCAATCGTTGGCAAATTACAGTCCTGAGAGCCTATTGTGGTGCGTTTTCTACCTTGACCTGATTGTCTGTGGACATTATACCAGTGTCTTTAAACCGTTTCCAGATTCTTGACATGACGCTTTTGGCTATTTTTAAGTCTTTACAGACCCCTAAGAGTGTCTGTCCTGCTTCCATTCTCCCTATCGCATGCAATTTCTCAAAATCTGTCAAATGTCTTCTGGACGACATATTCCACCTACTAGAAGCGAAAGTTTTACCTAATTCACATACAATCCTTAAAATTAGACTTCAAATTACCCACGTGCGCTCCTTTTCACACGTGAACCAAAAGAATGGGCTGAGGCTGAAAAATTTGCATATATTTCTGTAACGAATGTTAATTCCATTGGACTACGTGATAACGTTTGACATTGAGTTACCTTTCTGGAAGTTCCCTTAATAGAATTAACATAAAGCTCCTTTTTATGGTTGTTCCTTTAATTTTTCCCGCCAGTGTATTTTGAAAGTAGTAAAAAATAACCAGTGCAAAAATAAAGTTACTTTTATTAATTGCAGGCAGCAGATTTAAAGTAATTGTTAATATTGTCCGTTATGAAGTAAACAACGATAAGGGTCACGAAACTCAACCAATGTACCGTTATTGCGTTCGTATAAACTCGTTCTTTCCCATAAGTGTCGACAACAGAACCCCATCGAAGTCCAAGATAAAGAAGTTTTACGTTTAATCTAGTTACAGTAAATTTGTGTAAACGGAATAGCAGGTATACTTGCATAGTTATCCTTCCGTCTCGGGGCATTAAAATGATTTTGTTTACGAGAGGATTCCGTGTTTACAGAAAACCTGCCAAGAAGGATTCACAATTGGAACAAGTTTCATTTCAGATAGGTTTCAAACGTTAGCAAGCACAAATATATAGTGTTGTTTTCGTCGAACCTTGAATTCTTTTCCTTTGAGATAGGTTATCTTCACAGATTTTCATGTAATAGATTTATGCTCTTCAGAGGTGGTGTTATAGCAGCGGTTTCCAACCTGGGGTAGCGTACCCCTGGGGGTACGTGGCGGGTCTGCTGGGGGTTTGTGAAAATAATATCGGTTATGGCGAAAGTCACAAAAATGTTATGAATATCAATGTAATTTGCATCGATTTATTATATGGTTGTGATAAGAAGATTACTAATGAAAAAAAGCATGTTTACATTATCTCCTTGAGTGGAGGGGGGAAGGGGGGAGTGTTTATGAGAAATGGGGGTACTCTGAAATGAAAAACCTAAGAAAGGGGTACGTGAAAGAAAAAAGTTTGGGAAGTGTGTAAGTTTTAGCCGTTTTATGGGATACGGAAAGTGTTTATAACGAAAACCTGCCTAAAACGGAAAAGTTCATAGTCCCGAAAAAAGACATACCTTTGAATTATACTTCTAAGACGAATACCTCTCTAAAGCGGAATATTTTATAGATCTTTTGTGATTCTGTCTTTGCAGTTTTTACTGTTGTATCCATGATTCAGTAAACCAGGTCTACTTTCGGGAGGCAGGGGGGGGGGGTCCGGACCCCCTGCACCCCCCCCCCTTGGCTACGCCACTGTGTATAATAATAACATTACAAGATCACACAATCGTTGGTTTCATAGAAATAAACATTTTGAAATATTTATTTGCTAAATTTGTCCTGTTTTGTGTTCTTAAATCACATTGTTTTGTTCAATGTAACCTTGTAAACAACCAAGATTCCAAAACCTTTCTCTTATCTTCAGAAGCCATTTGGAGAACATCAGAAACATCAGAAAAAAAAGCTTTCAACATTTGGTAAAATAAATTGATTTTATTTGGGTATATACCGACTTGATTATACCGTCGATCAATTTCGCCAAACAATTCGCCAAATTATACAAATTGCGGTAATTTTTAACACTTTCCAACAAAGTTGAAAAGTGTTTATGACTTTGGTTTGTCTGTCCGTCTGTCCACGCTCTCACTCGTAAATATGCTCGGATCGTTCTGAAATTTTTGGATGTTAGTGACCTCTACCATAGCACGTTTCCTATTTCAAATTAAGTTTGTAGCATGTTTAGTTCATTTGCAGGGACAGTCAAAAGTTCTCCGTTACATTACGGCCAATGGGAAAAAATCGTTTCAAATGGTTTGTAATGGTGTTACACTCTTTCAAACATAGTAAAATTGATATTCATTTATGAAGTCCACTAAAATATGCATTATGTTTAATATCCGGTGCAAAGAATAGTTACTGTTCATTTACAGAGCCACACAAAAGAATTCCGTTCATAATGGTAAGGAGAAATTGTTTGCGGTGTATTTGAAAAGATTTCAGATACTATATTGTATCCGAATTACTGTATATTAGTAATGATTGCTCGAAATGCATTTTTTATTATGATATGCGCTTTTTTAGGGTTTCGTTCATCTGACGAAACCCTATTCGTCTCGCTCCTCTGTCTGTCCGTCTGTCGCAGAACCCGTTCTCAGAAACTTTACATGTTGGAGATTTGAAAGTTTGTATACTTATAGCTGAACACCACACATCATACGACAAATCATGAAATTTTGAAAAAGTCGTACATTTAACCCTTTGGGCTCCCACATGTGTGTTTTAAACAATTCTTTCTAAGTGAGCCCCTAATTAATTTGGAGGCGTGAAATTTGGCGTACTTATAGCTGAACAACTCACATCAAACGAGAAATTATAAAATTTTGAAAAAGTCGTACATTTAACTCTTTGGGCTCCCACATGTGTATTTTAAACAATTCTTTCTAAATGAGCCCTAATTAGGTTGGAGGCGTGAAATTTTGCATACTTGTAGCTGAACACCTCACATCAAACCATAAAAGTTTGAAAAAGTCGTACATTTAACTCTTTGGGCTCCCACATGTGTATTTTAAACAATTCTTTCTAAGTGAGCCCCTATTTAGGTTGGAGACGTGAAATTTTAAATACTTATAGCTGAACACCCCATATCATACGACAAATCATAAAATTTTGAAAAAATCGTACATTTAACCTTTCGGCTCCCAAATGCGTATTTTAAGCAATTCTTTCTAACTGAGCCCCTTATTAAATTGGAGATTTGAAATTTTGCATACTTATAGCAGAACACCTGAGGCCAGGCGACAAATCATAAAATCTTGAAAAAGTCTTACGTTTAACCCTTTGAGCAACCACATATGTATTTTAAGCAATTCTTCCTAAGAGAGGCCTTAATTAAGTTGGAGACACGAATTTTTGCATACGTATAACTGAATACCTCAGACCACACGGCAAAATTTTCAAAAAGTCTTATATTATGTACTCCTCCGGGCTCTAACTTGTGTATTTTAAGTAATTTTTCTATCCTCCGCCCTTTTCACCCGGGGAGCACTTTTCCAGACACCCCTTTGACCATTCTTTCATATTATGCACCATAACCTTACATATTTTAGTTCCACTTTTTACCGCCAGGGATCGCACACCTATCTCGGGTGCTACCGGCCCAATCCCCTCGACTAATATATCGACGGATAGTCTATAAAACGGAGTTTCGCTCAGATAGAGGTTTGTTTAGAATAGAATGCGCCCCTGTTTGTGAAATGTGAAACTAACAGATTTTTCAAAAGGATAAAGTGTTTTGAAAGGAATATTAAATGAAACCCTCTGTGCGATCCATGATCACACTTACCTACTTGTTCACTATATTTATGCATACTATAAAGTGCGTTTAAATGCTATAGTTCATATACAGAGCTACAGAAATGAATTCGTAAAGGTTACTGAGTATGAGCATAAATTGCTTAAAGGTGGGTTTTAAATGAGTTGTGCATTTTTACGCTAAACTGAATTTAGTGTACTAAGAAATATTTGTAGAATATAGATAAAATGATATACAGGGCCACGCAAAGAGCTGGATACATGGCCGTCTATGGGTGATAATTTCTGGAAATGTAATTTCAGTAGTTTTAAGCGTGTTTTAGTTTGAATTAAATGTTAGCTAAATAGTGGCATGTAATAAAGATACTAGGTAAACTACAGGGCTGCACAAAAGTATTCAAGTATGTTTCCATCTATTAGTATAAATTGCTGAAAGATGAATTTCAACCTGTTATGCATTTTCTTGCTAAACTAAATTTTCCCATTATATAGTATATATATAAACATACAGATCGAATACAGGTCTGTTCAAAAGAATTGGAATACATATTTGGCTATGGGCGGTAACTACTGAAATCAGATTTTTAAATGTTTACTTAATTATCTTATTTCCCTAAGTAACGAAGTTTCGCTAAAGCTTTCAGGGAGTGTTGAAAAGTGTTTAATAATCTATGCTGTACGCATGATTTTTCTTACTTGTTTTCTTAGTTGTCAAAATATTTATAAAATGTATACAGTAATCCCTTAATATTTTCTAGGATTAGGTTCTCGGAAACCTCCACGAATGTCAAAATCGCGAATTTTGAGACTATCTTCCCGTGCATAGAAGGGGGTTAGGTTTTATGATTTTTTTTAAATGGAAAAGAGCAATTGAAATGTAAAAACATATTTATTAAGCATTAAAAAGAACATGCTGTAAGTAAATTTGAATAATTACAAACATATTGTACAAAGTTTGGTTACTAGTTGATGTCTGAAAAAAATTTATTGATATACGATTGTTTGGAACAAAAGATTTTTTGTTTAGGAATTTCCGTATAAGGAAAAGTTGTGGTCTGGATTTCTCTTTCAAATGTAACACTCCCCAGAACTTAAGGATCGCTTTCTATTGTTTTTTTAACACGTTATTTTTGAAGCTTTAAAATTTTTCATATAAGTTTTGTAGAAAAATCTTCACTTGCAGTAAAAATTTTGAATTTTAGAAAATTTGGTTTTTTTTTTTTTTTTTAGCATCAAGTCATGTTTCGCGTTTCTCGGAAATACTGATCTATATTTTGCCTCAATACAAGGGTTGAAATTCTCAGAACTTAGGGTATACAGTACAATGCAGCTGTCCAGTGTCAAATGGTTTATAGAATTGGTGAAAAAAGCGAGTTCACTTTGTAAAAAAAAATATTCTTTGCAAAACAAAATTCGCGAATAACCAAGTTAAATATTCGCGAATGTTGAAATGTTCCTCATTTTTTATTTCGCGAATAATCAAAGCTCGCGAATGTTAAGGGATTACTGTACTTATTATTATGTGAAATGTTAAAATCTTACTTACACTTCGTCAGTTTTTAAGATCATATAAAATATTAAACTAATCTATGGATTTGTATGTATACCACATAGTATGCTAAAAGTTAGTTCAGGGAAACGCATAGCACAGTTAAAAATTTTCATTCAGCCATTTCCGTGAATAAACAAAAATGTACTTGAGAACTTTTGTGCAGCCCTGTATCTATAGAATGTATCCACACCAAGTAATGTTTTTTAAAAAATAGTTCAATTTAAAGAAACAAAACCCTTATGTGTAATAAAAAAACTTTTTGACACCTTATGCCATGAAATCTTGATTTTATTGGCCACTAGCCAGTTTTTAAAATGTCCTTCCTGTGACGGTCTTTACATTTTCTGTTACGATCGTTACATTCTCTGTGACGATCTTTATTCTTCAAATGTTTTGACTAAAGAATGGTACCTAACTTCCGCTTTGGGAAGAGGTATTTATCAGTTAGTGATAGTGATCTCAATATGGTTCAATAAAGTTCCTTAATCAAAGCTATTTACCAAAGATGTCTTATTAAAAATTGGGGTGTGATGGTCTTGACAAAACTAATTAAATATGGGCGTTAAAAGACACCCACCCCCTACAGACCACGTTTAGTGATCCTAATGTTGTTTCAACCACCTAAATAAAAAGTTAGTAACTTGAACAAATCAGTTTGAAACGTTTATCTTAAATTAACATTGAGCAAATCAGTTTGAAACGTTTATCTTAAATTAACATTGAACAAATCAGTTTGAAATGTTTATCTTAAATTAACAGGAGTGATGGTCTGTATAAAAAGTATCTCAACATTTATGACATAATTGAGGAAAAAGCCAATAAAAGTAAATCGTTGGTCAGGAGGGCGACGAGAAAAGGCCTCACTCGTTTGTATGACATTGACGGCTGAGCAAATTTCATTAAATTACACATTATCCATAACAGAGTCCTGTTTTGGTTGGTTTAATAATCTAAAAACATTTTCCATGACGGTCTACACCAAGATTGGTTGTGTGACTTCGACCAGCCACAACAGTATGTAAACCACAGAATACATCTAAAACGGGATCTTTTTTTGCAAATGATAATAATCTGTGTCGCTTTCAACAAAAAGTTGTAAAGAAATATTTTGATATTGCATAGATATCGCTTTGGAAATTTAAGCATGAGCCGAGTAAACATGACGGTCGTGACATTTTCATGCTATTTTAGCAAATTTTCTTTAAACTATTTGAAAATTGCTCGTCAAACGTGGCAAATGAGGTGTGTTCGTACTATAACTAGTTTTATAAATATTTTTTTCCCCGCATATTGCACTGAATGTATATTTTAGTGCACTTCATAAGTGCCTATCAATTTTATTCTGTTCAAAAGGTTATGACATCATTAAAATGCACTTGGAATAATTTTTCCCATTGGCCGTAATGTAACGGAAAACTTTTGACTGTCCCTGTAATTAAACTATAATCCAATTTTCATAAAATTTGAAATGACTCGACAAAATCTTACAACAATTATGTATTTAAAATTTCAGACCATTCGGAAGGCTGTAACATCATGCACTTGCAATAATTTTTTCCCATTGGCCGTAATGTAACGGAAAACTTTTGACTGTCCCTGTAATTAAACTATACATCCGATTTTCATAAAATTTGAAGTGACACGATAAAATTATGCAACAATTATATATTTTAAATTTCAAAGGATTCGGTAGGTAGTTTTTGCGCTGTTACATGCGGACGGACAGACAGACGGACTGAACGACGACTAGGTGCTACTTATCTATATTATAAAGGACAAACATATCTGTGTGTAACGCATACGTCATTTTGCGAATGGCAACACTTTGAAATTTGAAATAAAATTTCGGTTTTACAATTTTCGCTATTGCAAATTTTTAAACTTCTAAACATCGCACATTTTAAATTTTTACACCTTCGTAGAGGGAAAAAATGTGCTCTTAAATGCAATTTGTTTGAAAGCTGTATCTCAATTTATTTTTGAGATATTAATTTTTTTGTAGTTTTTAATACAAATTTTGTAATCGTGGCAACTGAAGTACTCCATTTATATTGAAAGTAAAGAAAAAATAGTCATGGTTTATTATTTTTATTGATTATAATCCTTATTGATGCCATTTTCACATTACAAATAAAAGTAACTTTTTTATAATTTTTGAACAGAAAATGACGTCAGACATTAAACAAAACACGCATTCTTCTTCATGAATCAGCTACATTTCAATATTTTTACATTACGCTGATACCGGGTTTGAGACGCTAGGCAAAATGATTCAGTGAGTAAAAATGATGTTATAGTTAAAACAAAACGATCATTTTTTTTTTCTATAAAACTAAACATTTGACCAATACTATGACAACTAAAGGCTAATTTCTGAATTTTTTTTTTTTTTTTTCGCGGATACTGAGATTAGAACTTAAAGTTTGTGCGAATGTCCACGTGAAAAGTTATATCGGGCAAACGGGATTTTAATTTTGGAAATACATTCATTAATAATCTATTGCACGTTAAAATACTTTCAAATTGTGAATTTGAGTGGTGTGTATGTAAATTATGAGAATTTGAAAATAACGCACAGTTTAGGTTTTATGGGGTAAAATTTTATGATGTGACAAACCGAAAGCCTTTTTACTGATTTTTCATCCCGTAAAAACAAATATAAGAGCCTCAATCGATAACTTTATCATAATTACTGATCTTGATTATGTATTCTAATACAGTTTAATTTTTCAAAAATTTCAGCAGTTGAAGTTTGTGGAAATAATATTTTGGTCATTTTAGGTTAAAATTATTATTCGTTTTAAGAATTAGACAACCAATAGATGATTTTTTTATTGTAATTATTTTTGTAGGTTTATTATAAATTCGATCTGACAGTTCCTTTCTAACATTTTATTTCGTCGAATTTAGACGGGTTCCAACTCGTTTATATAATTACGAACGCACCTAAAAATGAAGAAAATCTACACATATTTATTGTGCACAGAAGTAGCTACTACAGGGTGATCGAAAAGTTTTGCAACCCCTGAAAAATATTTTGTTTACTAAAATACAAACATGATTCAAATGACAAATATAAACTAAATTAAAAAAGTAACAATAATGAGACACAAAGTTGAGCGAAAATTAACATTGTTACAGAAGATATTAAAAATGTGACCCTTTTTCTCGGATAAAAAGATGTATGCGTTTTTTTCCAATTTGAGGCCATTCTTCTCAAGGTTAGAACATTTATTTTTTTAATCTCATGTTCAATGTTTGAATACAGGTCAACGATGGAAAGTTTTCTCAAACTCTTCTGCGGTGACTGCAACATTTTATTCTTGATTTCCTCCATTTTGCCAGAATTAAGAACTAATGGGCAGCCACTTCCATTTTTTATCATGAACGCTTCTGGTTTCTTGAAATCGGGTTACCAAACAGTAAATCGTTGTCTTATTCGGCGCATCAACATTTGGATATGTCTCTTTAAACACTTCAATAACTTTAATGAAAGAAGTTGTTGTGAAATAATGTTTAACGATAAAAAATTCTTTGCGTTTTGGAAATTTTCCCTTCCATGATTGCCATCTTTCACAAAACAAATGGCTCTTACAGGTTACAACATCAACTACAACTGAAATTTCTACTGGTAAATGAATTTTAAATATGTATAGTGCTGCCATCTTTTGAAAAATGATCCCATTATTACAGTGGAACCCGGTTAAGACGCTCACGGTTAATACGCGATCCCGCTTAATACGCGAATTCTTTCCGATCCCTTGAACATCGCCTATAAGGCTAATGCAAAAATATCACGTTTAATACGCGAACGGGTAATACGCGATTCCGCTTAATACGCGAAAGATTTTCGGTCCTTTGAGGCAAAAAATCACGCTTAAGACGCGAATTCATTGATCAAGATGCGAATTCCTTGTCTCTTTTCCAGTATTATCAATTTATCGGATTTTTTATATTTAAATAGAAAACAGTGTCTCCAAATAATAATATTTACTTTATTTAATAGCAGATTAATTAAGCCGAACATTATTAATCGGAAATAGTGGTAATTATTTGAATTTAAAAAAGCCCGCTAAATTAGCAGCGCTGGAATTCTTTGATCCCGCGTCCTAACATTCTGTATTTCCCGCTTCGTGTATGTTTTTACTGTAGAGAGAGAAGGACGAATTCAGGATACTCAGATATGTCATAAAATTATGATTAAAGATGATTATACCTATTGTTAGTGAGGTTTTCAATGTAACTTATATACCTACTATGTTTTAAAATGCATATTATAGGGGGAAAAAAAAAATGAAACTCGTAAATGTTAAATAAATAAGAATGAGGTTGTTTAATTCTTTTTTGTATGTTAACAATATTTTTTACCAAAAGGTTAATAAAGATAGTTTTTTCTTATAATGAAAAGGATAGATTATAATGGTACTCATTATCATAAGTAACTAAATATTATTTTAACAACTGGATTGTGATTCAAAAGTTTAATATTTTTTATCTCTGTTAAAAAAATGAGTTCAGCTGAAAATTATTTTTTTTTATTTTTGGTTGTGACTTAATAATCTACAATAAAGCCGTATAAATTCATTTTTTATTTTCAGTTATTATTACAGTCGTTCCTAAAAAGAAAATAATGAGTTAAAGTTGAATACAATTAAATTTCAATCTAAATATATCCAAAAGATACAATTTTCTACCGTAAACATCTAACCGATTGCAACGTTATACAAATCATGTTTAATACGCGATCCCGCTTAATATGCGACTTTTGTCCACTCCCTTGAAACGCGTCTTAACCGGGTTCGACTGTATTTATTTCAACAATTTTGTACAATTTTTGAAAATTTGCGTTGCGCTACTTTTCGATACATGGAATATTTTAGTGAGAAAATTTTGGAGGTTTCCTTGTTTGTGGCGCCTGTAGAAACCAGTACATGAAATCGACCACTTTTTGTAGAACTGCCCACCAATGCTCCTTAGGAAAACAATCTTTCCTTTTTCCTCATGTTTTTGCACTTTATTTTTTATCTTATTCTTTCACTAAATTTGTGATGAATTCGATTTCCATACATTTTTTTTAAAATACGTGATTTAATTTTAATTTTCAGATTTTAAATTTTGAGAATTTTCAAGCTATGATTTTGAGACTTTCACAAAAGTTGTTCTATATACTTACCTAATACATTATGCACATTATATTTTGATTGCATTTGTGCTTGCACAGTGAAACATTTTTTTAGTAAACCTGCTCATTTTTCATCCAATTTTTATTATTTTTTAATTCTGATTGCTGAGTATTGTGTACAAAATTGTTTGTCATATTTTCTGAAAAGAACTTTTTTTTTATATTAAGAACTCTGCAAATTATATGCAAAAAACTTGGCGAAATTTGGGACTGTTTTTATAAAAACCTGAATTTCTCTACGAGTATACATACTACCTTCAATCTCGAGTTTGAATGCTTTTGCTACATTAGTTTTTACAGGGTTATCCAAAAGATATTCGTTCTTTTTCAATTTCTTGACGGTCCCCTATGGGGTTTCGGAAAAAAATCTTCCCAGAAATATAAGACCTATACTATGCTGTTTACACACCTACAGTTTCAGATTAATTCCTCTTGTATTTTTCTAGATATTGAACAAAACGTCTAAAATCGCAATTGACCGGTCACCTTTGGCCATATAGTGCATGTGTATGTATATATATAAAACGTAAAAAAGGAGGGGAAATAGAACAGCAAATTATTCCCAATTTTTCAATAGCTTTTATTCTTTTAAGTATATTGTCACTTAAAAAAATTGTCATTTCTTAACGAAAAATAAAATGTACAGAAAAAAGACAATTCATTTATATTAAAATATATATATATTTATTCACATTTTGATTTTAAATTATTGAAAAAAAAAGTTAATCTAAAATATAAGTTCTATACTATACTAAATTGCACCATTTTACAATAAATAAAAGCATTATGATTTAAAAGCAATTTACAAAAAATGTCATGATTTTAAATTTTGACGTTGTACAAGATTATAAAATGTTCCCTTGTTACAAATTAAGTCATTGTACTTCCCCTTTTCTATAACTTTTCCATTTTCAAGAACAGCAATTACATCAGCTGCTTTTACTGTAGAAAGTCTATGTGCTATTGTTATAACTGTGCGATTTTTCATTAGACCTTCAAGAGCTTTCTGCACAAAATACTCACTCTCAGCATCCAAAGCACTGCAAAAGAAAATCCATTAAAATTTTAAATTACATATATAAATATTTACTTATTTATAGGCCAGATAAACACGAGCACATCTAGGATATTATTTAGCAAAGTTTTGAATCACAATATTTTTTATTGAAGTTCAGTTAAAATATTTCGTTTTGATTCATGTTATTATTTCCCTTACAAATGATAAATTTCACTTTAGTTATTCTAATTTTCGCTCTATCAAATATAACAAGTTTTTTCCGGTTTTTGGTAGTAATTCGATTCGAAATCCTGATACTAATAAATCATTTTTTAAAAAGTACGCTTTAGGTAGTTCTTAAAAAAGTACGCTTTAGATAGCTCTCTAAAAAAAAATTCAACTCAACAATGTGACTTTCTGACACATTCACAGACTCATTTTGAAATATAAGACCATGAAACTGGCAGGCATGACTATTGAAGTGTTTTAAAATACAATAATGTTTTTTTTATTTTTTTGACAAATGTACTATATCTTGGTATATTAGTGATTACTTGGAGCTACGGTTTGGCCTTCCTTTTCCCGCATGACAATCTGCCTAGTGATGTAGTAAATGGTGGGATTCAAATAATTTAACAACCAGTTAACTGCCCGAATGATTTTTGATGTACAAACATGAAAGGATTTGAAGCATCACACATAGATTATGCAGCATTATCTAATATTATAAGATCATTGTTAAAAACTTTGATCTTTTGGTGTAGTGAAAAAATTCCTAAAACATGCTTCCCTATAAAAGAACGTAATTTATTTAATAACTATTCTACAATCATGAAACCTTGATCAACATTTCTATCAGAAAATTCATCAAAACAGTATAATACAAAAATAGCAGAAATGTAAGCTTAAAAATTAAGCCATGCTCATGATTTAAAGTTGTATATAACATATTTAGAAAACAATATCCATGCTATAGCAAGTGAGACAAATTTTTGCGTGACCACAACTTCTCAAGTTATGACATTCAGAAATTTTAGGAATTTTTGTCATTTCTTAGTACAAAAACAACGAGCCAGACAATGCTGGAAATTTGTAAAATACAAAGTATCATGACTTGGCAAGTTTAGGTCATACAATGTCTAGATTAATTTTAACACAATTATTCTAATTGGTAAATAAATCATATTAGTTGTAAATTTCCAACTGGGCGAAAAGTGTCCGGACCAGGATTCGAACCAGGGATCTCCTGGCTGAAGCCGCCAGTGCTCTACCATCTGAGCTATCCTGGGCGAATCTGGTGGAACTTTTTCACCCAGCTAACCTTAATGATTATAGCATCTGGTATGAAACCTGGTTCAGCTCAACAGAATAAATCTCAAGTAATGGAACTCCAGAAATCGCTGGATACGTAATTACACTAGATTAATTTTAACACAATTATTCTAATTGGTAGATAAATCATATTAGATGTAAATTTCCAACTGGGTGAAAAGTTTCCAGACCAGGATTCGAACCAGGGATCTCCTGGCTGAAGCCGCCAGTACTCTACCATCTGAGCTATCCTGGACGAATCTGGTGGAACTTTTTCACCCAGCTAACCTTAATGATTATAGCATCTGGTCTGAAACCTGGTTCAGCTCAACAGAATAAATCTCAGGTAATGGAACGCCAGAAATCGCTGGATACATAATTACACTAGATTAATTTTAACACAATTATGCTAATTGGTAAATAATTCATATTAGATGTAAATTTCCAACTGGGCGAAAAGTGTCCGGACCAGGATTCGAACCAGGGATCTTCTGGCTGAAGCCGCCAGTGCTCTACCACCTGAGCTACAAATAATATCAGATGCTATAATCATTAAGGTTAGCTGGGTGAAAAAGTTCCACCAGATTTGTCCGGGATAGCTCAGATGGTAGAGCACTGGCAGCTTCAGCCAGGAGATCCCTAGTTCGAATCCTGGTCCGGACACTTTTGGCCCAGTTGGAAATTTACTTCTCATACAATGTCTTTTCATTTGTTAGAGCTTGGAAAATATTTTTCTAAATAAAACTTATAGGACTCGGGGATCACATAAAAATTTTGAATGTGTTACATTTATGAAGATAACTACTTTGGTTTAAATGACTTCTAAGATATGAAGAGCAATATATATATATATAATTCTGGGAAAATTCTGTGTCAAAGCAAAGTACCTTTTATACGAATGTAACTAGTTATTGTAATTTTGAATAATCATGCCATATAATTAGGGTTACCAATTTAGTTCCCAATATTCTTCAAAATTTCATTTTTTAAGTTGAATTTCCTCTTACAGGACAAATGAAGAAAAAATATATTATTTTTGCAAATGAAACATCATTTTATTAAATGAAATAAATCAGGACTTGTCACAGAGTAACACTTAAAAAACAATGTTGTGCAGATAAACATTTAAAGAAAAAAATCAATGTAAATGTGATTTTCACATTTGAAGTATCCTTTTAACAACCGGTTCGCCAAACTTAAGGGTGCTGATCACTTACAATCCCGTTTTTCGTTCTCCATGTAAACCTATGGGAATATTTTTTCTCACTTTTCTAAGGATATCTCATGAAAAAATTAAGATTTTTGAATTTTGTTTTCTGTATGCAATTCTTAAAACTTGCCACTATTCATCCTAGTTTTCATTTTATATTAAAAATAATTTTAAATATTTGATTTTACGTGAAATACTCGGAGCATGACCAAAAAATTTTCTAGCTCTCATTAAACTGTAAATTCTGGCAGTTCTATTAGGTCGTTTGGAAATTTAAAAAAACACAAAAAAATGTACAGTTTCTAATTTATCCATTGATATAAAGATATTTCATTTCAATTAATTAGGGAGGGAGCTATAATTAAAACAAAATGCATATATGTATATTCTGATCAGTCCATTGCCTACCCCCTCGACACAATCCATCACTCCATGGGGAGGGACACCCCGCCGCGTTTGCTCGGACTCCGGGGTAATAAATGTTGGGTCGGGGAAATAGTTAAAGGGGGTAGAAATAGGTAAGAGATATGGAAGTTTTCAAAGTCAATTTAGCAGGCCTTGATTACCGAACAGGCACGTTTAGCTTCTGCTTCCCTCAGAAAATTTTGAAGGGACTCGAAATTGAGAAAACAGAATTCGAAACTGAGAAAATAGGCGGCCCCAAATGTTATATTAAATTAATTCTATTCAAAAATTGTATATATATATATGTGTGTGTTTGTAATGCGCGCGTGTGTGTATTTATAAGTGTTTCATGAAAATATCTTTCATAACACATTAATTTTTCATATACATAATACACCAGCAGTTTAAACCACATGATCACAATTCTTCAGTTTGTCCATTAT
Source organism: Maratus speciosus (assembly GCA_963932465.1). NCBI lineage: Eukaryota > Metazoa > Arthropoda > Arachnida > Araneae > Salticidae > Maratus > Maratus speciosus. The sequence continues at coordinate 273,813,657 of OZ010792.1, read as the reverse complement.
TTTAGATGTATGTTTATTTTACACATTGAATTTGAACAATATTGAACTTGATTTGTATGCACAACATAAAATATTAGTAACTTAAACTACTGCTAAAATTGAAAGAAATATTTCAAAATATTGATATTTTATATTGAGCATACATGATGAATTTAACATTTTTATGTCAATACTATGCAAAATTATTTTTCCATATTTTACTTGATTGCGTCCAATTTTCCTGTTCATAGTATATATAAGAGAATATAAAAAGTTGTTTTATTAGCTATATGTGTTTAATTTTAATTTAAACCTTTTATAGCTATATGTGCACTCAAATAAGCCACTCTTTGGTGTAATATTTATAGCATTGGTGAGTTACAATTTAGAAAACCCTTCTGGTATAACCCTTCTAGGGGGCACCGAAATGAAGCTGTACTTCCCATAGCTTCAGAGGTCGGGCCCTGCTTGGAAGTGCATTTAATTTTCAGGAATCGTAATTTTATAACCAAAATTTCTTTCCATGCTTTTAAACTGAATATTTTAAATCTTTATGTAGTTCATTTCAATAATTTTCCAATAAGTTTTATTATAGTTTTTCATAATTGTTCACGTTTTAAGTTCTTATATTCAATTTTAGATTATTTATATTAGCTATGTAGCTAAGTTATAACGGAAAAATACATCAAATTGCATTTAACAATAAAAAAAATCTTAATTCTCATTACTCTTATTTTTAGAGTAATAATTTTAATTTAAACTGCTTATGTTTTTTCTTTTTTTTCTTTCTTTTTTTTTTCTTTTTTTTTTCACAAAATATTTTTTAAAAAGGTGAATTAAAGTTTTTCACCTATGTCAAAGTATTAATTTAGAATTAGTATTCGTTTCTTTAAATATAAATCAAGGAGTTTCAAGAATCAAAACAAAATACCTCAAGAATCAAAAGCCTTTTTTTAGTCCTTTCGAGACGGCATCCCTTGCACAAATTTTATTTGGATGGCACCGCTTTTTTTAAAATAGTTCCCTTTACTTGTAAAATACCAAACAATACTGTAATTAAAAAGGACAAAAAAATAATTTATTAATGAAAAAAACAGATTCCACATGAACTGAACCTTTTGATGATGCATATATGCATCACCCGTCCCGAAAGGGTTAGTATAGGGTAGCAATTTCTTAAATACAGTATTTGCGCATTCAATTCAAATGGCGAGGAGTTCCGGCATGTAGCAGTAGATTTTTAGAAGACTGTTTACAATTCGTTATTTCAAAATAATATAGTATTTCAAACTCAGTGTGCAGGAAGAAAAGGAAAGGAGGGGTGTGGGGTAAACATTTTGGAAGGGGTAGGGATATAGTGGGAGAGTAGAAAAATAAATAAATAAATAAATAAAAATGAGGAGTGACGAGTTTTAAGAGTGATTTTGCCTGAATTAAATTTCAGATTTATATATTACGCGCATAAAAATATATATGTAATATACAGGGCTGTACAAAGGAATTCAAGTACGTTTCTGCCTATTGGTAGTGAATTTTTAACTGTGTTATGCGTTTTCTTATTATACTAAATTTTAGCAGACTGTGTAGAATATGTAACAGATATATGGGTCATATACAGAGCTGCAGAGACGAATTAAAGTACCTTTCCGACTGTGGACGGTAATTACAGATATCCGATTTTCAAATGCGCTATTTCTAAAATGTTTTCTTGGTTATCATCTTATTTACATTATTAAACAGCGAAGTCTTGATAAAGCATTTTGGAAGTGTTGGAAAGTGTTTTATATTCTATGCTTGGTGTATGATTTTTCTTTCCTATTATTTATTTATTATTTTTTCTTTTAGTACTAAAATTATACTCTGATATTTATTTTTTAACTGAATATACATATATAAAGTGTGTGCGATTTACAGAAATAAATTTTGATTAATTATTATGTATTCGCTGACCTGCCAGTTGTTGCCTTGGGCCATGATAATTATTTCAAACATGCCAAAATCAGTGTTGAAGGATTTTATATTTTAAAACGAAAATCTTTACAAACGACCATCATGGTGGAGGACCCAGTGCCTTCGGCTGCGTACACGGGAGGTGCTATGCAGCTCGTCGATAGTGAACACACTGTATATGCTGCGTCAGGCTATCACACTCAACTTTTTTCTTTTTTGTTTCCTTTTTGAGCATTTTAAAATTTTATGAAAGATGCAATATGTACGATTAAGTTATCTACTTATGTAAATAAGAAAAAAATTTAATTTTTATGTATAATCAAAATGTATATGATATATGTCGATTTTGTAAATGAATTTAGTGTTCAAAGCATACATTTTTCATCTGTTACGCTCCATATATTTCCTTTTATATTTTGTTTGTTTTATTTTCTATCTGAAATTTTGCTGTTATATAATCGAGAATTAAAAAAATACGTAAATATCTTAGGGGCTGTACATATATAACGATATCCCTTTAGAAGGAGGGGGACTCTGGCATTTGATATCGTCCCAGTGGCAGAAAGTTTTGTAGCTGTCTGCGACAAGCTTTTAAAATTTCATAATCTGTCTGCAAATTTTGCTTGTCATTTTAATGAATAAATAATAAATTAAACTAGGAATTTTTTATCATTCTTTTTAAAACACGGTAAGCATGATGCATTCTCATTAATTATGCTTATAACTTTTCATCATCTAACTTCTTGTAGAATTTCTAAAGAGTGGAGGATAAGCAGAACCACACATAGGCAATAACGATGCTTTTAAAAACCTTTGGAAGCTTCAGAGGCCTCAAGCGCAAAAAGCACTGAGTTTTTTCTAAAACCCTTGAATGAAAAAAAAAAAAATTTCCAATCCTTTGACAAAACTTGTGTTTTTTCGCGCACTTCTGATGAAATTCGCGTTTTTCCCCCGACCCTTTGACGAATTTTCCGTTTTTTCCGCGATCCCTTAACAAAATTCGCATTTTTTTCTGCGGTCTTTTGAGGAAATTATTATTATTATTATTATTATTATTATTTGTAATTTTTTGGTGATATTCACATTTTTTTCACGGCTTTATGATGAATTTCTCTTTTTTGCCGCAATTTTTGGACGAAATTTGTTTTTTTCCATAATTCCTTGACAAAATTCGAATTTTTCTATTCTGCGCCCTTTTGAGGAAATTATTATTATTATTATTATTATTTTTTTGTAATTCTTCGGTGAAATTCACGTTTTTTCCATGGCTTTTTGACAAATTTCGCGTTTTTCCCGATATTTTTGGACGAAATTTGAGGGGATTTTTTGCGATCTTTTGACAATATTCGCGTTTTTTCCATAATCCTATGACGAAATTCGCGTTTGTTCCGCGATTCTTTGACGAAATTCGTACTTTCCGTGATCTTTTGATGAAAGTTGCGTTTTTTCATGATCCTCTGACGTAATTCGCATTTTCCGCGATCTGTTGATGGAATTTGCATTGTGTCCGCGATCCTTTAACGAAATTTGCGTTTTGTTCGCAATCCTTTGACAAAATTCGCGTTTGTTTCACGATCCCTTGACGAAATGTGCGTTTATTTCACGATTATTTGACGAAATTTGCGTTTGTTTCACTATCTTTTACCGAAATTCGCGATTTTTTTTGCAAAAATTCGCGTTTTTTACCCGATCTTTTGCCGAAATTTACTCCATTAACACGATCTTTTGCCAAAATTTGCGCTTTTTACGCGATCTTTGGCCGAAATTCGCGCTTTTTACGCAATCTTTTGCCAAAATCACGTTTTTTACACGATATTTTGCTGAAATTCACTTTTTATGCGATCTTTTGCCAAAATTCACGCCATTAACACGATCTTTTGCCGAAATTTGCACTTTTTGCGCTATCTTTTGCCGAAATTCACGCTTTTTACACGATTTTTTGCCAAAATTCATTCTTTTTACGCGATCTTTTGGGGAAATTTACGCTTTTTATACGATCGTTTGACGAAATTCGCACTTTCTACGCGATCTTTTGGCGAAATTCGCGCTTTTTACGCGATCTAACGCCAAAATTCACGATTTTTGCGCGATCTTTTGCCAAAATTCAAAATTTTTATGCGATATTTTGCCAAAATTGACGTTTCATTCGCGGGAAAAAATTGTCCAAAAGTTGCGGACACTTTTTTAAATTGATTTCATTAGTGCACACAATAATTGTCCGCAAAAGATTATTTTTGTCCGCGACTATGTCGCCGTGTCGCGTTGTTACTGCCGCTGGAGATATCGTAAGGTACCTGTAGGAGGTGTTGTCTTTTGATAATCTTTATCATTTTTTATCCAAGTTTTTTTTTTTTTTTTTTTTTTGCATCAAAATAGTCTTTTAACTTTTTGCTTAGTCCGCTATCTATCTTTATGAAAGTACAAAGTTGTTACTAAAACAAATTAAATAATTATAAAATATGGAATATACCAATGTTTGGCATTCCTACTCTTCTGCCATATGAGCATATAATGCGTTGTTAGAGTAACCAGGTTCGAAATTATACTTGTTTTTTTACTCGTAAAAAAATGGGGAAGAATACTGGCCAGTTGTTTTGTTGATAAGAACTTACTTCTGCTTACTCTTTTCCCATACAGGGAGCAAGTGCAGGAAAATGTATTATGTAATAAAAAGCTATTATTAAACACTTTTATGTAATATTTCCTTAAAATGTTTTTTGGTATAAAGCTATTTCATGTTTAACAGTACTTTATTGACTTTTCTTCATTAAAATCAGAAAAATATGTGAATAATAAATGTATAATATCGCTGCAAACGTATGAAAAGAAAAAGGAAGAAAAAATTGTAAAAATATAAAGAATTCTTAGACATTGATAACGATTGGGGGGAGGGGGGGGGCTCGAGGAATGATAACGTATGATATTGTAAAGGGGGCAAGAGGTCCACAATTCCCCTAAATTTGATAACGTTCTATATGTACAGCCCTTTACAAACAAATTCTTTGTTGTAAAATTTGTTTATGAATTTGTGAAGTATTTTGAATAATACTTTTGCAGCTTTTATGTGGTAATATTACTATAAATTATTTAGTTTAAACTAAACTCGTAATATCTAATTATTATAATATAGTATTATAATATATAGTACATTATTCCTGGTATTTTAATTGTTTGAAGAGCATTATATATAGATAGATATATGCTGAATTTAATATTTAATTTGTAATATACATAATCTAGGATTTATTTGTACATAATACTGCATTTTTCAGTGATATTTATTATTATTATTATTTTTAAATCAAGATTTTGTTTTTCTTTCATGTTTTACAGAAAAAATTTCAATGATCAAAAATTGTATGGTAATAAAAAGTGAGCTTTATTTTATTAGAAAGTAGGTATAAATAAACATTATGCAATCATTCAATGTATCCAAGTATATTTCAATTATGATATTCTTGACAAATTTTATTCCAAAGCATAGTTTTAACAATAAATGAAATTCTAAAAAAATAGAGAATGAATAAATAAAAAAAGATAAATAAATGGATTCCGTTATGTATTGTTGTACACCATTACAAATAAATCAGCTTTGCTTTTCATGCAATCTTTCGGAAAAAATTTCTGCGAGAAAATTATAAAAATGTTTGTTATGTGTAAATAAGGCCATGAAATTCTGAGATGATACCTTTTTTTTTTAATCACCCATGTATTTTTCCTGAAATTTTGTAATTTGCGCAAAATTTTTGCAGTTATATATTATGCAGCATGTATATTGATCTATATTGAATATTGTATCTTTAAATTGAATAGATGACAATGCCAGAATGAACTGAAAATTAATTATATGTATTGAGCTTAGCAATTTTGGATATTTGTTAATAGTGTAAATTTTATTGAAAGATCATCAAAATTAAAAAAAGAAAAGAAAAGAATTTGATAAAATATGTGAAAGATATCTATGAATCTTCCTAATGGATGAGAAAACTCTACTATGGTATATCTTGAGTAATTAATGCTTTTTAAATAACTTTAAATCCTAAGTTTTAATCTACATAAAAAATGTGCTTTATTTACACTGGCCTCCAAAAGTTAAGGTACAGGGACTGGATGCTTTCGATTGCACACGTTTTGTCGAATATCTACAAAAAATATTGGCGAATTGTTCTTGAACTTCTGGGATGAAAAGAACATGTTTGATTTTATATTTATCGGTGAAGATTTAGTCGGGGGGTACAATTAGGGGGCTAATAATAAATTTAATAATAAAATAATACTTGCGATCACCTATGTAACAGGAAAGGCTGGAAATGGTTTGTCACTGTGGTAAATGGCTAATTGGGTCCTGTTCAATGTTTGTATGCATTTGTGTAAGCATAACACTCATATTCGTGAAGATGTTAACGTTTTTGTGAAAAATTCAAAGGGTTTTTGTTTATAGCATACAGAGTTTTCAACCAAATTTAACGCAACTTTACAAAAACCTGACAAAGAGTAGTAGAAACATTATACTGCAATTAAAACATGAATATATTGAATATTTGATGAGATATGGGCATTTTTACGAGATAATTTTTAACTGCGCATGCGCGGAAGATTTCAAAATTTTTATTTCATAATTTGGTAGTAAGCTATTTAAGGCAACTTATATAAAAAGTCCAGTCAAATATCGCGAAAATTCACAAAGATAGGGTCAATATAGTGAGTTGCTTCCTAGAAATAGCTTTATTATAAGGGATTTTCCACAACTTTTCAATCAGCTCGCTATATCTTTCTAAGTTTTCACAATATTTGATTGAACTTTTTTTTGAAGTTGCCCCAAAATACTGACTACCAAATTATGAAATAAAAATTTTGAAATCTTCCGCGCATGCGCAGTTAAAAATTATCTCATAAAAATGCACATATCTCAACAAATATTCAATATATTCATGTTTTAATTGCAGTATAATGTTTCTACTACTCTTTGTCAGGTTTTTGGAAAGTGGTGTTAAATTTGGTTGAAAACTCTGAATGCTAAAAACAAAAACCTTTTGAATTTTTCACAAAAACGTTAACATCTTCACGAATATGAGTGCTATGCTTACACAAATGCATACAAACGTTGAACAGGACCCAAATAGTCATTTACCGCAGTGACAAACCATTTCGAACCTTTCCTGTTACATAGGGGATCGCAAATATTATTTTATTATTAAATTTATTATTAGCCCTCTAATTGTACCCCCGACTAAATATTCACCGGGAAATATAAAATTAAACATGTTCTTTTCATCCCAGAAGTTCAAGAACAATTCGCCAATAATTTTTGTAGATATTCGACAAAACGTGTGCAACCGAAAGCATCCAGTCCCTGTACCTTAACTTTTGGAGGCCAGTGTAAATGATCTGTAAGAAAAAAGACAGATCGGGTAATATTTACATTCGGATGTAACTATGTCAATGCAGAATTAATACAGAAATTATAGTTTTTTGTTCTATAACAAAATTTTTATATTCTTAAGGAAAGGTGTAATAATAAGCTTCGGGGAAAAACATAAAATAATAATAATAATAATAATTTTTTGACAAGCATTCTGCATCTTTTTAATCTGAATTTACAATCACATAATTTAAAAAATGAATATTATTTGAAAATTTAAATATGCAGCAAAAACCTATTATTATTTTTATTTCCCTTTCAGTTAATATTGTTATGAATATTTTTGGTGGGAGCAACGTTGAGGGGAGGGCAGGGGTGTACTTAACATGCGAAATACTAATATTCATTTGATAATACTTTCCCCCTCATTTGTATACATGTATTAATAATACTTTGATATTTTGTCTTTGTGAATCATATATATATCGCATGTATTGCTGCATGTATGTTGTATCTAATATATTTAATATTATATCATTTGATTGAATAGAGAAATAACTGAAGAATTACTTTATTCATCCATTTCAAAGTTCTTGCCTCTAAAATGTACAGTCGGAAAAAAAAGAAAAAAAAAGAGGGAGAGAATGAGTGAGTGAGATAAACACCTTATACATTTTAATCATCAAATTGTCCCTGAAATAAAGAAAAATAGCCATTATCTGGAAATTATATCTTAAAGATAAGTTTTGGTGTCGTCTTAGTAGTGAAATTGGACTAAACTCTGAAATTTTCAATTCGAACACATAATTTTGTCAACATATTTTTTTTTTTTTCGGTAATATTTACATTAGAAATCAAAAGAGAAGTAATTCAGCAAAGTAGTTTTGGAGTTAGACAGGTTTCAAGTTTGGAATTCCTCATGTTAAATCAATCTGTAACGGTTGCAAACCAGATTGAAAGTGGTCAGTTTTTTAAACATAACTCAAAACTACTTCGAGGAGCTGTAATTTTGGTTTCCTATATCTAAAACTTTTAAAATTCGATTTTTTACCTGCATTGTCATCAATTTCTTTACAATGAAGATATGGTTAGTAGTTATTACAATATATTTATAAAAAAAAAAAATTTAAAAAAATGGCCATTTTTTCCCCCATTCTGACCAGAAAATCAGAGTTCTAACTTTTTACGGCTGCTCTTTCATCTTCACCTAACACTTCATTTATAATGGCTGTTTCATAATAATGGAAGCTATCAGTCCATCAGAAGGAAATAACTCGGCTAAAGCGGAAATTTGGTTAGCAGGACTCGGATAATCGGAACTTTACTGTACTTGCAAAAAAAAAAAAAAAATTAGTCGACAATAATTTTGAAAATAGTGTTTCGGTTCGTATATTTTTCCATTTCCAGCCCTGATAAAAAGGCATATTTCTAATAAAATTAGCAATAAATGAGTGCCTTACACTACAACAATTTCTCCTCTCTAATTCTTATCATTATTATCAAAATATCTAAGCTAAAAAAAAAAATACTTTTGATTGTTAAACACAACATAATGAATAAGTTTTGATTTGAGCACAGGATTTATGGTTGAAAGTATTCTTTACAATACTGCTATTGATGAGTACAAATATGAAATTAAAACAGGTAAAATAAATATATTTTGATGGGATGTTCCAATGTGCGACATATTCCCCTGTCATTAAAAATATTTTACAGGATTATATTTTTTTACAGTGAACTATGAAAATACCCAATTTTGGGTATTTACCCAAGGCTCGGATAAATACCCAGGTGCATACTCCAGGTAATACCTGCGTATTTACCTATCCCATATCACTGTGTGTAACTAATAGAATAAAATCGCCATTCTCTGTCCATATTTTCTTTACATAATGACCTATAATAATATTTTTATCTATAAACAGTCTTTTATTTAAATACATATTGTAGTAATTAATTATAATAGATCGTGTTTTGACTTTTCAGTAGTAAATTAATGTTGCTTTACATAAACAAAAGAAGAAATTCAGAAACTTTGAATATTACGTAATTAAATTTGCAAAACGAGTCATAAACAATATGTTTATTATTTAATTGTTTAAAATTTACAATGGTTAAATTTGAAGGCAAAGATGATAATATAATAAACACGATATAAATAAGTAAAGGTGAAACATGTAAATCATTTTAGCCAGAAAAACTATACTGAATCACTTTTTATTGTCATATTTCATTTTCATGAAACATTTGCTAAAATTTATGCATTTATAAAAGTCGTAATTATTCTACTTTAACTTACATGAAACAGCGACGGTTGCGTCGCTGTAATAATAATAATAATAATAATAATAAGAGTAAAATTGTTCAAAGTGATCTCGACTATTTTAAAAACTGCCAAAGCATTCTGTAAATTGAAGTAATGTGCCCCTTCTATCTAACGAAAATGACTGCTAGAATATGGGCTGCTAGAAAAGTCCCTACCCCCACTGGGTCATAAATTTTTGTCAACAGACAGCTGATAAGATGTTGGACAGTTGGACTTCACGGCAATTAAGGATAAATGCTTCTTGACAGCTTGTAAGGGGGGTAGGAACAAACTACTCTCTCAGCCGAACGTGATATTTTCTGCAAGTGACCAACACCCTTAACATGAATTAACACCCCGTTCTACCGAACCAGTGCGAATCAGCTGAATCCCACAACTGGATGTAGCGTCCAGAAATTCAGTTCAAAATGCCAGTTTTGACAGCATTTTTGATAGCTGTGTTGTCTCATATGCACTTAATTCTCTTAAATTGAAAATAAACCCTGTAATTCAATCTCAATTCAAAAACTTTCTCTCTCAAAATGTAAAATAAATATTGATAATAATATCTCCTATTTAAATTAAATTTCTATTATTTTTCATTATTTATTAAATTAAAAAATAATATATTTCACTATGTTGTATTACATTTTTATGACACAACAAGGTTCAAATAGGATTTTCCACTTTTACCAAAAAATGGAAAATGCTATTTTCATTCATAATTTCCGAATAAGAGCATCTGTCAGTTTTATGCATCTAAGGTTGAAATTGACTTTATGAATGTGTCAGAAAGCTGTGAGTTTCGACTTGAGAACAAACAGACTTAAACTACTGTAAAATATCACATCAAATTCTTAATTATTATTCTTATTTATTTATTTTTTTACAATTTTACAAATTTCTTGAATTAGAAAGTTAAACATTCATATTCAATTAATTTACTTCGTAACCTTAATCTCCATCATGTCCTAAAAAATCTCTAATCTTGAAACTAGAAGGAAACAAGTTGGAAATTGCACGTCAAATGTGGCAAATGAGGTGCGTTCATACTATAACTAGATTTATAGATATTTTTTGCACCGCATAGTGTACTGAATGTATATTTCAGTGCACTTCATACGTGCATATCAATTTCATTCTACTTGAAAGGCTGTAACATCATTAAAATGCACTTGAAATAATATTTTCCCATTGGCCATAACGTAACGGAAAACTTTTGACTGTCTCCAGGGCTTGAAATTCAATTTTTCCTAGGAGGGGAGTCTCCCTACCAACATTTATAAATGTAGGGGAGTTGAGCTATTTGCAAGGGAGAAAAAAAAATCTAAAACCCACTGATATTTTACGTGCTATTTAAAGATTTACATTAATTATTTTGTCATGTCTGTATTAATACTGACATGACAAACCGACGTGATGTAAATTCATCGATCAGACGAAGGATAAAACTGTGAATTTCGTCAGGCTGTCGCAAAAAGTAACCGTAAAATTCGTGGGTGTTTTTGAATAAATAAAAAAAAAAAAAAAAAAAAATGAAATTCACAGCAAATTTTCTGAATGGTTACAGCAAGGGATGGGAAGGGACTGGGAAATCCTCTCCAGACGCTAATTATTTTTGTTGCAGGTCGAGTAAACTCTTTTTTTGGTTCAGCTTGATTTCAGGCTGAGTGTAGATTCCTGTAAATTGCATTTGGGTTAAACCCAATTTTTCAAAAGTTAGTTCAGTATATTATTTTAGATTAAAAACTATACCTATAATAATAAATATAGATATTTTTGTGTTTGCTGTTTTCTAAAGAGAACGTAGCGTTTTTTATCGCGACCCTTTGATGAAATTCCCACTTTTTTCTGCAGCCCTTTAACGAAATTCGCGTTTTGTCCGCGATCTTTTGACGAAATTCGCGTTTTTTCGCGATCCTTTGACAAAATTCGCGTATTTTTCGCGATCCTTTGACAAAATTCGCGTATTTTTCGCGATCCTTTGACAAAATTCTCGTTTTTTTCGCGATTCTTTGGCGAAATTCGCGTTCTTTTTTTCGTGATCTTTTGATAAAATTAGCGTTTTTTCGTGATCCTTTGACGAAATGCGCATCTTTTCGCGATTCTTTGTCGAAATTCGCATTTTCCTTGCAATTTTTTGACGAAGCGCGCATTTTTCCCGCGATCCTGTGATGAAATTCGCGTTTCTTCAGCGGCCTTTTGACGAAATTTTCATTTTCCGCAATCATTTGACGAAATTCCTTTTTTTCGCGATCCTTTGCCGAAACCCGCGTTTTTTCCTCGTTCCTTTGCCGAAATTTACGATTTTTTTGCTATCCTTTAATGTAATTTGCGTTTTTTCGCAATCCTTTGATGAATTGAGCTTTCTTTTCGCGATCTGGCGAAATTTACGTTTTTCCGCGATTCTTTGACAAAATTTACATTTTATTTACGCAATCCTTTACGACGAAATTGGCGATTTTTTCCTCGAACGATTTAGAAATTGATTTTTTCGGTGATCATTTGTCGAAATTCGTGATATTTTTCTGTTGAACTGATGATGGATTTTTCATAATTTTCAGAACCTAATGCCTTAAATTTTCGGAAAATTCAGAACAGAATCACCTCTGAAATCGCCAATCGGTCGCGGACACTTGTCAATCGATCTCGAGAAAAAAATAATGAAATTTGTCTATCGGTCGCATGAGAAATTCGTGAATTTCAACGATTTTTCACGGTAACCCCCCCCCCCTGCAAAATGTGTCAATCGGACGCGTGAAAATATAAGGAAATTCGCAAGGCGTTTGTGGGAATTGATCGCAATTTCAAAATGCAAAATTCTCCAACAAATTGTTACATTTTTTGGGCGGCAGCCTCCCGCCCACAATATTCTTTTAGGCGGGATTTCAAAATTTTGGGCGCGAATCCCGCCATCCCGCCCTGAAATTCAATCCCTGGTCTCTGTAATTAAACTACACGTCTGATTTTCATAAAAGTTGAAATGACTCGACAAAATTTTGCAATGATTATATATTTAAAATTTCAGACCATTCGGTTGGGTAGTTTTTGCTCTGTTATATGCAGACGGATGGGCGGACTGACGACGACTATAAGTGCAACATATTTATATAATTACGAACGCACCTAAAAGCTGGTAGGATTGGGCCCATTCTTTTGATTGTGATTTTGGGCTCTTGACAGTTTAATTTATTTCAGTATACATAATTTCCAAGTTAACATTTGACATCCCTTATAAGCCTTATATCCCCAAAGACCCATTTTGTTTAACCGGCTAACTGAAAGTTTACAGAAATGCAATTGAGATAAACTACACGGCATTTAGAAAGTAAACACTAAACAGTTTCTGTTCTTCACTGAATTTCTGGATTTGTAGACATTTGCAGAATTGTCATCTCAACAATCACATGATTTTTTTTAAATATTACATCAAAAATGTAAAATTAAAACTTAACTAATTTTCTCTGCACGAAATGCAACTTTGTTCACATGTTTCAACACACAACTGCTACAACTGAAGCTTAACTGTCGACTGCTGTTTAGCATAGAAAAAACTTTGCATTTACATTAAATCAGCCAGTGTGTGTTTTTACACCATGCATGTCTTTGCCCCCATCTACCCTATATATATATTTTTTTTTTCTAGTTTTTGGTTCAGTTACAATTTGAAGCTGTGTTATTTAGGTAGATATTTAAAAAAAATTAGACTAAAACTTTGAATGAAATAAGTTTTACAAGTTATCTAAATTTACAAAAAGTTTCTAAAATGGTTGTGGAACAAACTTTCTTGCTATATTAAATAAAGAGAATATTAACAAATTCAACTACAACAAGTAATATATAATGATTTTTATCACATAAAGAAAAGAAAAATCCATACACAGTTAATTGATTTCTGCTGAAAAAAAGTACATGCTTAAATTGTCTGAACCAACTTTTACAAAGCTTTATAAAAAGCAAGCTGGAAGAAACCTTTCTAGAAATGTAAATATTTTATATTTTGTTACATTTGATGCCTGTGATCAGTTTTTACAAATACAGTAAACACTGTCTAAAGTGGAATCGATCGGGACCGAGGAAATTTTCTGTAGTAGACAATATTCCACCTTAGACAAATTTTATTCTATGTCTATGGATTCGCAGGGATTTGAAAATCTTTCTGAGTTAGACAAATTTCCGTCTTACACAGAGTCCGCTTTACAGAGAGTTTACTGTATTTATGAAAGCTAGCCAAAATAGATTTTTATAAAAGTGCAAATATTTTATATTAGATGTAAATTTCCGACTGGGTGAAAAATGTTCAGACCAGGATTCGAACCCGGGACCTCCTGGCTGAAGCCGCCGGTGCTCTGCCATCTGAGTTATCCCGGACAATTCTGGTCGAACTTTTTCACCCAGCTAACCTTGAAGATTACAGCATCTGGTCTGAAACCTGGTTCAGCTCAACAGAATAAATTTCAGGTAATGGAACTCCAGAAATCGCTGGATACGAAATTACACTAGATTAATTTTAACACAATTATTCTAATTGGCAAACAAATCATATTAGATGTAAATTTCCAACTGGGTGAAAAATGTCCGGACCAGGATTCGAACCCGGGACCTCCTGGCTGAAGCCGCCGGTGCTCTGCCATCTGAGCTATCCCGGACAATTCTGGTTGAACTTTTTCACCCAGCTAACCTTGAAGATTACAGCATCTGGTCTGAAACCTGGTTCAGCTCAACAGAATAAATCTCAGGTAATGGAACTCCAGAAATCGCTGGATACGAAATTACACTAGATTAATTTTAACACAATTATTCTAATTGGCAAACAAATCATATTAGATGTAAATTTCCAACTGGGTGACCTTGAAGATTACAGCATCTGGTCAGATGCTGTAATCTTCAAGGTTAGCTGGGTGAAAAAGTTCGACCAGAATTGTCCGGGATAGATCAGATGGCAGAGCACTGGCGGCTTCAGCCAGGAGGTCCCGTGTTCGAATCCTGGTCCGGACATTTTTCACCCAGTTGGAAATTTACATCTAATATGATTTGTTTCCCAATTAGAATAATTGTGTTAAAATTAATCTAGTGTAATTTCGTATCCAGCGATTTCTGGAGTTCCATTACCTGAGATTTATTCTGTTGAGCTGAACCAGGTTTCAAACCAGATGGTGTAATCTTCAAGGTTAGCTGGGTGAAAAAGTTCGACCAGAATCGTCCGGGATAGCTCAGATGGCAGAGCACTGGCGGCTTCAGCCAGGAGGTCCCGGGTTCGAATCCTGGTCCGGACATTTTTCACCCAGTTGGAAAAACATCTAATATGATTTGTTTACCAATTAGAATAATTGTGTTAAAATTAATCTAGTGAAATATTTTATATTTTGTGACTGGTTTTATAATAACAGCAGAGGTTTGTGATCAGTTTTTTTTTTTTTTTTTATCTTTATAAAAAGCAAGTCAAAAGAGATTTTTTTTAAGTGTAAAAATTTTAATTTTTATAACTGGTTTTATAACTACATTTGAAATTGAATAGTGATTTTTAAACAAAGAACAAAAATACATTGTTATCAAGTTGAATAAGTTCCAGCAGTCATAAGTATAAAATAAACAATCACTTTTGACAACAAAAATTTTAATAATGCTTGAAAATGTTCAAGAACAGTGCACAGATTTCCAATATTACAAGGCTGCTTCACTCACGCGAAAACACCAGTTTGATAATGTTAATCCTATAAAAGAAATTTTTTAAGATATCTCGGTTGCTTTTAAACTATTTCTTTTTACATTGACTAGCTGAGATCGGTCTGTAGAAAGACCGTTTTGTACTTTTTCTATTTTGTTTACAGATTTTTTTTATTAGAATACTTTTAACTTACAGAACCGATTTCGAAAATAAAAGTATTTTCATTCAAAAAAAATCAAAAAAGTAAAAAACGGCATTTGTACTGATCAACTTCAGTCATTCAATGCAAAAAAAAAAAAATCAGTTTGAAATATTGAAATGCAACAAGCTATCTTAAAATATTTCTTTCATAGGATTAACATTAGCGAACGAGTGTTTCTGCGTGAGTGAAGTAGCCCCTTAACAACAGGTATGACTATTTTTTTTTATTATTATAATAAAAAAAATATGTTAATATAAATAGTTTGATTCTCTTATTACTACTGTAAGTCTCTTTTTTTTTTTCAATAGTGAAATCATTTTTGTTTGCAATGCTTTTTCCCATGAAGAGCAGCATGTAGGTAAGACATACACAAGTGACCATGATAAAGACTGGAGGATAAACAACCATTTTAAAATAAAACATTTCATTTTAATAAACAAAAAACATGCACTATTTTTATTACTTAGTATTAAATTTAAAATAGCTACATATATTTATTTATACTTCTCAGTTTTAAAAGTTAGTGATTATATAAAAAATATTTAACAAAAATATTTTTTTAAGTACACATTTAAAAATATAGCATGATTTTAAAAACTCTAGTCTAATGGTTGAGGAACACAAAATAATATATCCTTTTAACTTACCTTGTAGCTTCATCTAAAATCAACAGTTTGGGATTCTGTAATTTAAAAAAACAAATACAGTTGTAAAACTAAAGATATAAAATAATAATAATAATGCTTTACATGCATCTTTTATTTATATGCCAGAGTGGCTAAGTTTAATAGTAAAAGTACAAAATAAAAATAATTTAAACATTAATAAATATTTTGTTTACAAACCTTCAAAAGTGCTCGAGCGATAGCTAACCTTTGCCTCTGACCACCTGCAGTAAAAATATAAAAGTAATAATATTTCAATTACGTTTTATAATACTTTAAAAGTAAACGCATCTGTAATATAAGTCTATTACAACCAATCAAGTGACTTTATTCAAATCAACATTCTACATTCAAAGTCTCTCTTTCCATTTAATTTTTCACTTTTCTTTAACTATAATTAAATTAAACTTCCTTTATTTATTTAACTGAGTTCTGAAACCATGGTTTTTTTTAAACAATAAATGATCATTTGACAGTACCATAGGGTGATTAAAATAAATGCATTGGTGAAACTGGTTTTATTTATCTATAGTAAGTGACTAATTGTTTTTAAATTGCATGAAGAAATAAAAATAAAAAAAGCAATGGTTATGTGATTTAAAAATCTAGTTGCCATATATATACATAGACAGGCATGTTGTCTTATCAGCAAATATATGGACACATGTAAAATAATCTAAATGGTGTCCAGACATGTCCAAAATTTCAAAGTCATTAATTGATTCTTCTGTGTTCAAATTTCCATTTCAACAACAACTGGCAATGCATGCCAAATTGTATAAATCCCTCAGCACTATCACATGACCAACACATGTGAAAATTCAAATTTTGTGCATGCACAATACTACCCACTGCATCCTGTAGTTATACCGATTTCTACATACTTTAGATTCCCTTAGTTTTGTTACTGTTATCAATGAAAGTGTGATCTGTCCTTAGGAATTGTTTATCAGTGTATGAAGAGATACAAGGATGAAGCAAGTAAGGCTGCTGAAAGATGCTTATAACATTCAAAATAAGCCTCTGTCTTTTATCATGAAAGAACGCTATATTGTTTATCTGTTATTATTAAAAAAATGGAAGGCTTATCTGCTAAAAAAACAACTATAACAAAATACATAATTTTAAAACTACATAATATTGTTATGTATAAATGCTATAAAAAACGGCAAAAGAAATGTAAACACCATAGACCAACAACATCTATTCAGATCCAAGATAAAAACTATGCCAATATATCAAATGTATTAACGAAATTCGTATACCAACATTAAATATACTATCACTCTATGTTCTAAAAATTCATTGGTTATCTGATATACTTATTTTTTTTTATTATTATCAATCTCAAATAAATCCAAACTAGATAGTACCCATCAAGATTTGTTGGGTAATTTAAATGTTTCATTAGAAAGATTCTTAATTTTGTTTTTAAATGAATTATTGAAATCGTGAAAAATTTCTATATTGAATAAGTGATTCCTATTTCTTTAAGGCGATCATAGATGGTGCTGTCAGCCAAACCTATTCAATGAAGTCAAAGAATTTTAAGTTAATTTATAACCAATTATGCTTGCTTTTTACCAGAAATTTAACTACAAATTTTGGGTAGAGTATTATTGTACTAGTACAGTCTCAGTTTTTTCGAAAAAAATAACAATATTTATTTTTTTTTTTTTTTAACTACACAGCCATTAAAAGCTACCGTGAATTTTATTTTTATCAGTCTCATTCTCTAAAAACATAAATTTGAAACTTGATACAGCTAACAATTTATAATATATATTTTTTATTACTTGAATTTTATTTTACATTTTTATACATTTTTTAAATATTAAACCATGAATATGAAGGTAATTTATTTTATAGTTCTTATATGAATATTTTTTCTTACTTTCCATTTTAATTTTTACAGAAAAGAAAGGCAAATTTTTCTTTCTGACACACACACATATACATTCTTGATAATGGTCAGAAGATATAGCAAAATTTGTAGATCATCTCAATTTGCTTAATTGATAATTACACGCAAAATAGTTTAGCTTAAATATTTTAAATATAATTTTTTTTATATATATATATTGTTCAGTGTTTAATTTTATATAATTATAAAGCATTCAAATAATAATAATAAAATAAAAAATAATATAACTTCTCCTCCTAATAAAATATGCCATTATTAAAATAAATTATCGCCAAAGTATTACAGAAATCATTTTGTCGGTTGTACGGCTCGAGCCTGCATCCTCTACGAAACTTCAGAGGTTTAAACTGCTGCTTTAGACCACTCCACTACCAAGAACTCGTTCTACTTTCATTTAAATGGATCATGTACAAAAAAGAGTTGATGCATATGCAGATGTCCCGATTTTGGATTTCTTAATTTTTTATCTTTGCGTTTTAATATATATGATAATTCATGCTATATTGTCTATTGCATTTAGTGGTAGAGCCATGATCTAGGAAATAATTTTACCTATTACTACTCACCAAAGCAGTGTTGAATTCAGACACTTTTCTCTGGTATTTCTCTGGCTCTGGGGAGGGGATTATAATTTTTGAACACTGAAAGCACAAAATCTCAAATCTTCTGGGGGACAACTCATTGCTCTGGGGGGATGACCCTCCCCCAGACCAAATTCAACACTGTGCCAAAGAATACTTGTTTATTTTCCTGTCAGACATTTACATAAACAAAATCTAGTGCCAAACAATGTGATTTAATGCCATTAACACAACAGCATGATGTCATATTCATTGTTGTCAATTTTGTGGATAAGCCAGTAATAAAGGATATACGTTAACTGCTACTTCTCTTTTTCTCTCACATTAAAGAATTGGGACCTTCTGGTTAACAGTGAAATATTTTCAAAATTATGAAATTCTATCATCAAAAAATGCATGCATTAAAGATGAGTTGTGAGACACTTAAAAATGGATTTTCAAAAAAAAGCAATGCAACAGGATAAATTGTAACAAAATAATATATTAAAAAATAAACATGGTTTGAGGCCTACAAAATTACATTTATAGCTTCACTAGAGTTTATTTACAGCTCAATACTGATTAAATAGAAAAAAGAACATTATGTTATGTTTATTGTATTGGTTCATTTTCTGATTAAGTAAAGAGCAATATGTTACTTCAAACTTCCATCATTATTTGAATTAAATCAAACTATTTGCAAACAAATCCATGCTTTAATAGACATACAAAAATAGTTTAGTTTTTTAGTAGAATATAAGACATGTAAAAGATAATGAAAAGAAAAATGCAGCAACTATTTCAATGTTTCCATATCAAAGGAAAAAAGAAAATAGCCTATTTTTAAAGACAGAGGATTGTGCTGCTATTGCTGCTGTTTCTCACTATGTTTTATTTTCATTTTGCACTGCAGAAAGGGACTCCTTTTATGATATCTTGACATTCCATCATTATTTGAGTTAAATCAAACTATTTGGTGAGAGATTTTGTTTAATATTTACATATTCATCCAAAACCTTCAAAAATTAGCTTGTCAAAAATTAATACTGGTTACAAGAAACCAAGGAAACATCTTATGAGTATGTTTTGATGGCTCTCTTTTCCATTACTGGTGAAAAGTCACAATATTCGGCAACATATTATTTTTATAGGAAATGGCTGATGGGGAAGTGAACAAGCACCCACAAAAGTAAATGGAAAAAGCAGACAAATTCATGATTCAATAGACATACAAAAGTAGTTTAGTTTTTAGCAGAATATAAGACACGTAAAAGATAGTGAAAAGAAAAATGCAGCAGCTATTTCAATGTTTCTATTTTAAAGAGAAAAAGAAAAGAGCCTCCTTTTATACAGTGAAATTTTTTAAAAAGACAGGGGATATGTGCTGTTACTGCTGTTGTTTCTCACTCTGTTTTGTTTTCATTTTGCACTGAAAAAAGAGACTCCTTTTATGAAATGGGGAAATAGTTATGGCATAATTTATTCTAGCTATTTGCATTTTTGCTCTATGTTTGCTCACATGTCACATATTCACCATAGTAGAGGTTTTGCATTTATCCTGTCAATTTCTCATTACTCTGAGATATTCAGTACTTTGGGAAGATTTGTATCAATATTCTGGGTGAAATTTTAATCCATCCATGAGAAAAGCTCACAATTTTACTCTGTTAATGGCATGGGTGCTGGAAGAAGAAAATTCAGTAGGGGCAAAACTTCCAAACAGATGTGTCTGTGATCTGCAGCCAAGGCCACATTTTACAAAATGAAGAATATAAACACGAAGTAACCTAAGCAAAGAATTTTTTGTCAGAATCTCCCACATAGGACATATAAACATAAAAAATAAATTAAGAAATTTAACAATTAAGAAATATTAAGAGTAAGCTTTTACCATTTTTTTTTTTTTGAAAATTCAGAGTTCGCATTTCATCAGGGCAAGAAGGACGAAGGGAGGACACCTGTCCCCCTGAACCCCGAACCCCTTTTAGATAATTTTTAAATAAATAAACACACAAAAAAAATCCATGAAGGATAATGGTCAACTCTGTCTCTCTCGCCCCCCCCCCCCCCCAAAAAAAAAATAATAATAATAAAAATCTTTAGCTACTTTTTTTTCTTGGATTTTATTTACTTTAATTCAGTAGCTAAAAATATTTTTTTTAAGCATTTGAGAAAAAAAAAATTAGTTAATTGAATTACAAAATCTAGAGCGAAGCATTGCCCTCACCCCCTCCCACACACACACACCCACCAGCATCCATAGCTAGAGAAATTGCATACAAAAGTAATTCATAATCAAAAGTACCTGAAAGCATGGCTCCTCTTTCACCTACAACAGTATCTAAGCCTCGAGGCATTTTCATCACAAAATCAAGTGCATTAGCTTGGTAGAGAACATTTTCTATCATAGTGTCATTTACATTTACATCTTCAGGAGCTCCATATTTAATATTTTCCCTGATTGAAAATGAGAATAAAACAGGTTCTTGGCTAACTATACCAATATTTTTCCGTAGCCACCCTAAATTAAGAGATTTTATATCCACTCCATCAATAGATATTGTACCTGAAATCAAAAAATTTCAAATTATTTAATTTTAGCAGCAAAAATATCATGAAAACAAAACAAATGAATTTTTTCTGACTAAAAATCTCTTTTACAGATATTTTAAGATGATTACTAATTTCATGAGAAAAAAAAATTAGTCAAATGTGCAAATTATTTCATTTTTTATACAAACTTTATGTTAAAATTCATATAAAAAAGCATAAAATAATGTACTAAAATTACTTAAAGGTGCATACATATAAAATTATTTAAAATACATTAGAAATATCTTAAAAATACATTAAAAACCATTAAAATTTGTTATTTGTGCTTCTTATATGAATTTTAATTATTTACTCAAGGTGAATAGTACTAGAATTTTAGCTTTCATTTATTGAAATTGTTCATTTTTTGTTTTGATGGGAAAATTCCTTCAAATGCATGGCATATGAAAAATACACTGGAGACAAAAATTATGTGAAACAGAATGATCACTTAAAAGAATAGTTAAAACTGTATTTATAGAAACTTAAAAATATTAATACAGTTATATTCATGAATACCTTTTTGAGAATCATACAGCCTTAGCAGTAAAGATCCAACAGTAGACTTTCCACAACCACTAGAACCAACTATAGCACAGACAGATCCAGCTGATATAGAAAGATTGAAGTCTGACAGCACAGAAACATCAGAACGAGTAGGGTAAGCAAAAGTAACATTACTGAATTCAATATTGCCCTGTGTTGATGGTAGAGTAAGTCCACCTAAGATAAAAAAAAAATATGTATTTTAATTACCCACAACTCACTATTAAACAGCAATTGAAATACAGCAAACTTCTAGAAAAATTATATTACATAATTATTTTCAATTTTTAAAATAAGATTTTTACCTTCAGTTGATATCAGAGGTTTTCGCTCAATTAATTCCCACAATCTAGAAGAAGCACCTAAACCACGCATCAACTCAGTGTAGAATGTGCTCATACCTAAAATGTATGTTTTAATATATTAATTTTAATCTTGGAAGTTTTTCTATCTACATATTTCTGGTTTTAGTACACAAATATTAATGCTCTCCCCCCCCCCCCCCCTCTCTTCAAGGCTGGGGTAGATCTAGTCCTTGATGTAGAGGACTGAAATCTCTTCTTTTAGGGTGGGAGGGGAGGTCACAACACTTAACTAAGTAATTTTTACATACCTTAAAAGTTCTTTTCAAATCCAAACAAGCTATTTTCTAACATATTCGCAAAGTCATTTTAAATTATTAATGAAGAAAATTTGCAAGAATTCATATTCAGATATCAAGAAATCAAACAGAATTTTTTCAAAAATGCAAAGGATCTTTCAGAAAATGGCTTCAGTCATGGAAAGGTCAACACAAGAGAACAGCCAATTGTAATTCAAGATGTACCCTTTTTATAGAAAAACTTTATTTCATTCTTTGGCACTTAAAGAGCAGTGTCAGCTAATGTCATGAATTTACATGAAAAATAGCTTTGTGAATGTGTCAGAAATATTTACTAATGAGTGAGGAAAATGAAATAATTAGGAACACCCTTAATATATACTTATATATATTTTTTAATGCGTTTTAAAGAAATATTCTTAGTTCGTGGGAGGGGTTATGACTCCCAATCTTTGCTCTTATGCAATATTTCAAAATAATTCAATAAATAAATCATTAAAAATTATTTTGATTTCTTTTATTTGTTAACATATTTAGCATCATCAAATAAAATCGTTTACAAAAAAAAAAAAAAAACTAGCAAGAGACGCAAAGAGTTTTAATTATTTATTAAAAATGTGTTTATAATTAAATTATTAAAAATTAAAGGTTTTCTTCTGTGAAACAGTTTCGTGATTTTTTATAATAAATATCACACTAGCTCTGCAGAAATCCTTTAAGATAAATATGTTTTAAAGATATAAAAGAATGATATATATGAATAGTAAAGGTAAAAAATGCAAAACAGGACTGAGTGGATAGGGAAAACAGATACATATAAATGTTAAAGAACATAAAATTAACCAGCTTCTCTGAAAATAACTTGTGAAATTTCGCTAGAAATGGATAATTTTAATTATTTCACATGCACTAAAATAAGAAAATTTTAAACATAATAGAAACATTTACAACTAAATATCTGATGGAATATATCTAATATTACACTATTTTATTAGAGAAGTGTAACTTCTAGTGAAATTTTCAGTAATAAAAACAACACCAAACCCTTCACAAAAGCCTTTTGTTAAATAGGGAACAGAATCAAATAAAACATAGCATATGTCAATACTTTTGAAAAACACAACAGATGAATAACAATTTAATAATAATAATAATAATAATAACCTCCAATAGAAATTCCAACATATGCAGCATATAACAAAAATGACGACAGACCACCAATAGTAATTAAACTTTGATTCATCATCTGTCCTCCATAGTATAATACTGATAAAATAATTAAATTGCCACTGAAACCTGTCTGTAAAGAAAGGATGCAGAAATTTAACATTACAGAAATATTAAAATTGCAGAAACATTAAAATTATTTACTGTTTCGAGAGTCATTACAAAAAAGACTAATTATTTAATAAGTTTTGTTAATACATTAATATGTAAAATCAATAATAGTTTCAAAATATTCTAAAAAAAATAATACAAATATCTGTGTGTGTTTACGCAACAGTTGAACTTGCTCATACAACTTTGGATTGAATGTCTCCACAAAGAGCTCCTAAAGGCAAAGTGAACCAAATTCTTAATATATGAAAGGAAAAAAAAAAACCAAAAGATCACAAAAGAAAAAAAAAACTCCAACTAGGTCTATAAGGAATTAAATCTTCAAATTGCAACATCGACTGTATATTTCTCAAGCAAGTTAAGTAATCTGCAATTTAATAAAAAATAATGAAAATATGACAATGATAGTTAATTCTGAGTAAAATAATGAATCAGTATAATTATAGAATCATTGCATCATTGCATAGAATCATTTCCCTTAAATGTATGATAAGCATTGCAACATGTCACTTTTATTCATAATTTTATTTAATCCTTCACCAGATTGGAAGATTCTGATAGAGAAATCAAGAAATCTTTGCGATCATGGCAGCATTTTGCATATTTTTTGTTGTTATGTATAACATCTTTCTTTACAAAACCTACTTAACTGACTTAGGCATTTATGCGTCATGTCTCTTTGTTTATTGATTGTAATACATTCGCTAAAGTGGAAATTTTTAAACCTATTAAATAATCTTCTATAATTGGGTCCAGTGCCGATTGGCATATATTAGCTAATAAGGTTTGGTACAATGAAGTTTGTTTTTAGAAAAGCCTTTAATGATAACCACACCTACATTAAACCATATTGTTGCTAACATCTTTAATGTTCTAATCGCCATAGATAATAAGTGATAATCAGGCTGCATACTAATTAACATATTTTAGCTAGTACAGTTTCGTTAAATATATAACTTTTGATAAACACATTCTCTTTAAACTACATTTGCTGTCAGTATCGCCCACTTTTGATCTTTGGTGTACAACCCTATTAAAATTCTCCAACTTTCTTCTAGATGCCGATCTCTGTCTGATTTTTTTTCTCTTTGCTCTCTTTTCTCTATACAGTTCAGGAATTTTCATAACTACATAACTCACTGACTTCAGCATTTATACTTAATGTCTACTGACTTTTCAGATCTTTTGCCAGGTAAATACTCCAAACAGTGACACGTATAATACCAATTACAGTAACCTTTTTTCTTTCTATATTGTAACTCTATAGTTAATATTATGTAGTAGAAATATTAAAGGTAATTACAGAAGCATTTATATATAACTGTATAATATAATACAATATAGATATGTATATTATATGCCTAGATATAAACTCATATTTGTAAAAAATGCAACCCTATGAAGGAATCATCAGAATTAAATGAAATTTAATGCACAAACATTAATAAAAGGAATCCGGTTTCAATTTTTCAGACAAATGTAATAAATTTTTTCCTCTTTTCAATAAAGTTTATTCGCAATTATTCAGTGCTTTTTTTAAATTTTTCACGAATTTTTTATGCAAATTTCATCTTTTTTTCGTGTCTGCAGCAATTTTTTGACATTTGTAAAAGGAATTCAGTTTCAAACTTTTAACACTAATGTAATAAATTTTGTCCTTATATGATTGCATCCTTCAATTTGAATTTTTACCATGTTTTACGATAATTTTTTTGACATTTGTGAAAGAATTCGAGTTGCAATGTTTTAGTCTACTATGGTAAATTCTGCCTTGAGATTTTTTTAATTTTTAGATGTTTCATGGTGGTTTTTCCACATTATTAAAAGAATTCCGGTTTCAATTTTTTATTCCAATATAGTAAATGTTTTCTTATTTTAAATAAAGTTTATTTGGAATTCGTAGAGTGATTTTTAATTTTTCGCAATTTTTCGTGGGTTTCTACTGCAATTTGCACTGATTTTTTGACATTTTTAAAAGGAATCCAATTTCACTCTTTCAGCCTAGTTTAATAAATTTTTCCCCCTTGTCAATAAAATTTATTCAGAATTCGTACAGTGATTTTTGAATTTTTTATGCAATTTGAGGTTGTTTTTTTTTTCGGTGATTTTTTAAAAATTTAATTTGAAACTTCTACCGCTGATCCAGGCTTTAAAGACTGGTCATTTGCGTAACAAATCTGGCTAAGACGAGTATATTCTTGATAAAAGGAAAGTGGGTAATGAAAGTGGAGCTTCCCCTAGTTTTTGTTTTGTGGGGGATAAATTGCAGAATTCTGACCATTTCGTATTTACTTGCCTCCAAGATTATAAAAAGGGATTTTACTTCCCTTGGGGATGAGCGACCGGTATACATGCTGCATAAGGTGCTCAGATTCCTTTATTTTTCTCACCAGTACATTTATATTGTAAATTTTGCGTTATTTAATTGCAGCATTTTCCCGATTCAAT
This sequence comes from Maratus speciosus, assembly GCA_963932465.1. Lineage (NCBI taxonomy): Eukaryota > Metazoa > Arthropoda > Arachnida > Araneae > Salticidae > Maratus > Maratus speciosus. Next base: position 273,787,517 of record OZ010792.1, on the reverse strand, counting down.
TGTGCAAAAATTTCTGATTTAAAAAAGCAGTGATAAAAGATTAAAAATTTTGTAAAACACGTTCGTCCCGAAGGGGTTAAGTGGTAATAGTACATGAAAATTGTAGCTTTTTCTTTGATGAAGAGGATATTTTTAAGCCAAAGGAGCTTGTTATGATAATTTAGATGTTTAAATATGTATTGTTTTATTTATAAAATACATTATCAAACAATTTTAACTGGTATGAAAAATAAATAACAAGAATGGAAGAAATATTTTAATTTTTGATTTAAAAGAAAATTTTCTGGAAGGGTATCGTCTTATTTGAAAGAAATTGCATTCTGATAATTAAAAATATCCAAAAAGGTGTTTTATTCCACCCATTTCTTTTAAAATGATTCAGAATTGTGATCTTTAAATTCATTTTTCTTAGTTTGCATTTTTTGTCTCCTTCTAACCTAATGCTTCCCTCCCTTTGCAGTGGTCTTTTTTTTTTTTTTTTTTTTTTTTTTTGGCTGCATCCCACAGTCCGTCTTTGAAGACTGGTCAAGCAGTATATACTTAATATAGTAAATGTTGTCCTCTATGATTTTTGAATTTTTAATAAGATTTTTAATGCATTTTTTAACATTTTTCTGCATTCTGTGGAATTTTTTTTTTTTACATTTGTGAAAGAATTCTAGTTACAATACTTTAGCTCACTGTAGTTATTTTTGTCCTCTATGATTTTTTAACTTTTAGCGATTTTTAGAGTTTTTTGCATTTTGCGATGACTTTTTCACATTAGTAAATTTTTTCTAGTCACTGAAAGAAGATTAGTGGGACCAAAAAACATAAAAGTTAACTAAAGGGTAGCTTTTTCTAAGAAGGGGACCATTTGGGAGGCCTGCATGTATGAACAGTTACAGATAGATAATTATGCCAAAAGCATTTATCATCTAAGTTAGAAAATGTTAAAAAGGATTTAAAACCTCTTCAAATTATAGGGGTCAGGTAACCTTTGAACCAATAAAGTACATGGAAAAGTGACCTCTGTAAGAATTGCAGTCATTCTTTAACTAATTAACTTTTAATTATAAAATTGAAAATGCATGTTAGGAACGATTTATTTTATCAATCAAAGTTGTTATAAAAGGTATACACATATATAGTTTTTTTAATTTATTTTTAAAGATAATACAATTTTTACAAAAGAATTATTATTGCATGCATTGCGTGCATGATTTTTCCCATTTCAATGGCTGAAACAAGCCAAGATTTTTTTAATGAGTACATATATAAAGTGTTTTCAAAATGACCAACAATGAAAAAAATAAAACTTGTAGATCTCGAGAAAAAAAATTTTTTTTAGAGTAATTCGAAATATCGAGATATTTTTTATACAAAAGTAGCCATGAATTCTAAACTTCTTACTTGAGAAACATAATAATAGGTCATTTTGTGCTTCTGTACGTTTAATACATCCACCAAAAATTTCGTGAAATTCTAGGCAACCGTTTTTCAGAAATCGTGCGCGCAATGATCAAAATCACTGTTTTGAGAAAATTGACTTTAAAGATTGAAAAACCCGTTGATCATATAGCAAAAGCTCAAAGTGTTTTAGATTTAACTTCTCTTCTAATGCGAATTTTTGTATGGGGTTTGATTTTAAATGTTCCCAAAGAATAATATTTAATTATAAGCTATTTAAAAAAAAGTTTGATTTTTGGACACTTCAAAGTTTACATATTATTAATATTATTTTATGCAAACATAAAATACAAAAACAGTGGTAAAATTTTACTTTTACACAACTTACATGCTTTATAACTTTTGCTAAGAAATAACATTTTTTTTTACATCATATTTACATTACTTACTAAACGAAAATACTTACTAAACCAAAAAATACAGCTCTGAGTAGAGATTCGCTTTTGGCAAAATGTAAAACAGAATCGATTTTCAATTTATATAATTTATTTTCCTCCTTAATCTTTAGAAAAGCTTGAACAGTCCTGATATTAGAAATTCTTTCTTCTGCAACCTAAAATTGAATTAAAAAGAACTGTTTATGGATCATTTAAAAAATGATATTAAACAGGAAAATAAATATAATTGCATCTTTGTTAGAAAAATCTTTATTATAAAAAATCACATATAGCTTTAAGCCCAGAAAAAATATAAATAAATTTTTAAAATATTAAAACATAACCTAAATATCATTAAGCATAACTATTTTCACTCAATGTTGATTTAAAATAATTAAAAATTTCTGAAATTAGGAAATTCCTCCTAAATAAATACTAAAATTATTGGGAATTTTACAGAAATAAGGAATGTATCAATCACAAATTCTAAAAGATATTGAGTCAACCCTGATTATAGAAATAAATAATTTTACTGACAATCCCACACCCCAACTTTTTAAAAATACATTTCGCATTTACAATATAAATACAGTATGGAACCATTTATCCGGAAACCAGTTATCCAGAAAACCAGTTATCCAAAATGCTATTCCTGATAGACTAATTTCAGAATCTTTGCAGAAAAAAAGTGTCATACACTGCCAGTTTGACATGCATTACTAGAAACAACTGTATAATTTGATGACAACATTTAGTATTTGAAATAGAAACATATTTAGTTGTATTATAGATGTTTTAATTTTTATGCAGAGGAAACAGAAGAATTTTTGTTCCCAATGGATTCCCATAAATTACCTTCTTTCAAACTCTGATTAACTTTTGATCTTTCTTGAATCTGATTTTTAATCCAAGTAATCTAATAATTTAAAATCAGAAATAATGCCACAACCACATATATTCCACAAAACGTATCAAATGGATGCTGCTTTAATGCCCAACCAGTTAACCAGAAAATCCAGTTATCCAGAATACATCTGACTCCAACCATTCCGAATAAATGGTTATATATATTTTATAGATAAAATGTAAACCAGGATAAATTTGGTAAATAAAGTTTGGAAATTTTTTAACTGTTTCTAGTGAATATGTAAATAAATTATAAAAACAACACTTAAAAAAAAAAAAAAAATCACTTAAATATCTGTCATTTTATTTCCCAATCTGTAATTTTTATATGAATTGTCATTACTACACCATTAAATTTGTATTTAAATCCGTCAATTTAATTAAACTTTTCACTAGTACACCTGTATGTATACTTTTTCTTGGGGGGGGGGGGGGGAGTATATATATATATATATATATATATATTATCAGTGGTGCATCCAGGATTACGATTTGGAGGGGGCTAGCATATTTTAGAGGCCTATATGTGCCCAGATCTGGCCAGGACTGCTGCTGAGCTCTGACTTTCTTCCATTTGATTTGATGGGACATGCCGGATCAGGTCCTGATTTACATTTTTTCTGCTGACTTGAGCAGAATTGTAACCAGCCAGAGAATACAGAGGAAGCTCTGGAAAGTTTTGGTTTAGCTAATTCTGAATGCTTTTTTAACATGTTAAATAATGAAATACTATACTAAAATATATCTTAGTTTTTGCGATTTTTTGGTGTGTTTCTGTATTTGGATAATTTTAAAGTGTGTTTGCAATCAAATGATTTAAAATTTTATTATAAAATTAGCAAAATATTATGAAGGTTAAAGAGAGCAAGAGGTTGCACAGGGTCTTAAAATTTTAATCAAGTAAATTTTAAACATGCTAATATTTCGAATTTTATAATAAAATTTATGAAAGAGAAAAAATTATGTTACAAAATTAACTTCGTTTCAAAAATTTCGATTTTTTAAGGGCCTATTTAAAAAAATTATTTTCTTTCATAATTTTTAAAAATTTTAAATATCAAGTCTAATCTGGGAGGGGCTTCAGCCCCCTTAGCTCCCCCCGTGGGTGCACCAATGTATATTATGTTTTCATACTTTACTACCTTGAAGTTTATCAGGGAGCTATTGATATCTATTAGCAAAGTTTTGAAACATTTTTTTAACGTGATTACGATGTAAAAGTACTGTAGCTGATAAAATTGCAGCCTTTTGCACAATTTTTCCCTTTCAGAAAAAAAACAAAACAAAAATCTCTACTACCACGACACTTGATGCTATGAAAAAATCCTGAAAAGGTTAAAGATTGAGAAAAGGATGAGACTTTGTTAACAATTGGTCAATTTGGGCAAAGGCAGTGATGAATTCAGGGGGTGGCCAAAGGGGACCTCCACCCCCAGAAAATTTGAGATTTTGTATTTGATAATTGTCTAAAAATGCAAATTCCCCTTCTGAACTCCCCACTGACCCCTTGGAGCTGAAAAATTCCCTCCCAGAGCAAAATGTCTTAATTCAACACTGACAGAGGGAGATTCCTTCAGGAGAGACTTTTGAAAGGAAAACTCATCTTAATTTTCACTCTTGTACAAGAAAAACCCTGAAAATATTACACAGACTCCCAGCCCTGGTATCAAATCTGCAACATCAGAACACGTACACAACTAAAACTAAAATTAAACAAAATATGGGTTGCCAGTATCTGATATTTTGGCGGTACAAAATATTTCACCAAGGTACAAAATACCAAATGGCAAAGACATTTGTAATGTGTAAATCATTTTAACAAGGCATTTTTAATATAGCTTTATTAACACAGGCACTGAATCTCTAAATGGCTGTGATGAAGTCCTAAAATATAATGCAATATAGAGAAATATTTATGATCTGAAATTAGAAATGATAATATATTTAATTTTTTAAAGTAAGAAAAGATCATGATTTGCTTTGTGGATGTGGGCAACTTTGTTTTGAACAAAAAAGATATTAAAATAATTTATGCTAAACTTTTTAAAAACAAAAGTATACATGGCATTATTTATATAAATTGATTTTTAAAAATAATGAGCAAAATTGCCAATAGTTACAGATTCTGAGTAATCAGTATAATTTTTAAGAAATTATTTATGCATTAAGATGAGCAATTACTCAAAATCTCAGAAAGACTTTCAAAGGTTTGCATTTCTAATTAAAAACTGTAATAAGTATTGAAAATACAGAACTGTTAACATCAGTCGAATGTGTGTGGATATACATTTATTTATTTATTTTTATTTTAACTGATTTTAACATTTGAAATTATATTGAAAATATTATTTTAAATTTAAAATAAAATTTCATATTCGTTGAAAATGCTTTTGCATTTTTAATGAATATTAACTTTTGCTACATGTAATTTAAAATAGTTTCAGCCTAATTAATAACAATTTATGCTATTTAAAGGTTAATTTCTTCTTTTTCTCTTTTTTTAAGTCAAAAATATATTATAAACCTGTGTTGCATTAGCTAGAGCATCTTGAACATTCTGGGAATTCTTCTTTAAAGATTTTCCAAAGATTACAGACAAGAGAGCCACTGGAGAAACAGTCATTAAACCAAGCATTGCAAGCTGAGGTGATGTATATATCTATTTAAAAAATACAAATTAATCAATACTTTTGCTCCTAAATTTTAAATAAAAAGAAATAACCATCACATTCAAATTTTTAATGCAGAATTTGGAATAACATGTTTACAAGTCTGATATAAAAATGTTCTATATACTACAGATTCAGATATGATGTAGTAGTAATTCCCCTAAGGAAAAAAAACACGATTCATAATTATAGTTATGACACTATATTACAAACTACTTCCCATTTAACACACTTTAGTAATAATACAGATGTGGTTATGTTCCTGACAACTAAGTGATATCAGTTTTGATCAGTGCTATAGTCATTTTTAAAAAAATCAGAGAGTATATGTTGTAGGCAGGAGATATATGCCATAGCTTTACTTTAAAAACAGAGTGCATACAGAGCTTCTTAAAATAATCTAGAGAGTATAAGTCATATACAGTGAAACCTCCCTGTGTGACCACCTCCCTTAATGACCATTTTTTCCATGGAGCGAAATTTATTCCTATAGGCTCAATACTAATTTTACCTCCATTCAGAGACCATCCCAATTGAACATCCTCCAAGAGCGACCAATTTCTTTTAAGAAAATGAAACAAATTCCATTTTTTTGTGGTTGCTTGAAGAAGGTTTTATTAGAAAAATAATTCCAGAAAGTGCATTATTCATCAAACTTACTTCTAAACTAAGTTTAGATTTTTTTTTTTTTTATTCCGGTAACTTTTAAGTGTTTAAACCCCTTTGTGCCTTTTTTAGGCAGTGAACTTAACTCAGATGACAAATAAAGAATGACGGTCAATAAACTCCCCTGCCCTACTCTGTTAGGAAATTCTCAAAGAAATGGATAAATTAATGAAATCGTCATTATTTGTTCCCATTCAAAAAAAAAAAAAATTGCATTTCTTTACTGAACTTCAAAAGGACTTGGAAATATAAGTTATAAAAGTTAAAACTGTAAAATCAAAGCAAACGTCAATGCATTAATTTTTTTAACTCTGCAGTAATTAACTTAATTAACTTTTGTTTTGATATTTAAATTTTAGTATTTTTCCTAATGTGAAAAATAAATTTTAGTAACATTAATTGTTACCTTTTTTCAACAATTAAAATCTAGATTTAAACATAACCTCCATTAAGAGACCACCTCTTGGAGCAACCAATTTTTATTGGAATGGAACATGGTCGCTTTAGGGAGGTTTTACTGTACCCATCACTACAGCCCTTGTTTTGGCTATACTTAAAATTTATAAAAGCTGTGTAATCAATAAACCTAATAATAAAGAAGGTAAGTACATAAGAAAAAGAAAACTTATCTATATCCGCCCCCCTGTCTATTGATGTAGTAGAAACATTACATAAAAATTAATATTTATAAATTCTTTATACTATATTATTATTATTTAGATTCTTATTATAAATACAATTTTTAAAGTAAAAAGTGAGACAGAAATTTTTATTGTTGTGACACTTCATAGATCATATGAAAATAAGCAATGGTGGAAGTATAAAAATCTTCCTCACAAATTTCCTTTTCCCCTCTCCCCCACCTCCTCTCACCAAACATTTTCATGTCATTCTTACTTGTCTCATGTACTTAAAACATTACAGTTCTATTTGAACTCATTGTCACAAAGATAATTATTAAAATAGAATTATAGTAACTAAAAATATCTACTGTACATTTCTGAAATATTAGAATAAAAACATGTAAAATAGCGTAATACAAGGTTATAGTTAAAGAACAAGTGTTTAAAGTCAAATTACTAAAAGCTTATAACAGTTAATGGAAACAAAATTGGCAGGCATACATTTCAAGACACCAGAATTTTATTGCAATAAAAAGAAATTAATTTTGAAAGTGATCACGAGTGAAAATCTGTTACTTCACATACAGTGATGGTCAACTAGCGATGAAAGACTCAAGTAGGATTCAACAGGTTTCTTTTTAATTTTTTCTACAAAATCACATCCAACATCTTCCATATATTTGCTTCAGTGTGTGAATATGCTGACTGACAGAACCAGTTTTTCTCCTGGTTGAGCACTTTCAGACTGCAATTTTATTGCAATCATATGCTAGTGTTCTGAAAGATATGTCCACCAAATGTGGTTTCAATAGCCGCAATAGACTTTCAATAATCAGACTCCAACTATCTTTTCTTCAACTGTAACTGCCTTATATTTTATGAATAGAAATTAAATTATAATAAAATTATGTAAGAGAAATCTCTAATTATTTGCAAAAAATTTCCATTTTTTAATGTAAAGCTTAAAAAGTATGCATGTAACAGAAAATAATTACAAAATTTAAATCTGTTGGTTATGTTTTATAGGGCTGACCAAATAAAATGATAAATATTTAACAAAACTAACAATAAAAAATAATGGATATATTATTAAATTCCATTATTTTAAACGCAATGTTAATTTCAACAATTTTTATTTTAAACAACAACATTTTTTCTTTTTAATCAGATTTTAAAAGGAAACACTCAATAACTTTAATTACTTTATGGGTTTGAGAAAAATTAGGAATTTATTCAGGATCAATTTCATTAATTGTGTTTATGTCTACTTCTTTTACATCAACACACATTTCTTTAATTGTCACAATAGAACACACTACAAATTGTTGATCAATGAACATTTAATAATCAAAGTAAATTTTGTGGATTGTTATAACTATGAAATAATCTTAGAGGTAACTAATAATCACAATATAAAACTGAATAAGGAATTTTTTAATCAATAAACAAAAATAACACAAGTGTAAAATCTCATACCTAAAGAGATTAATAGCCGACAAAAATTCAAAGCAATAAACAAAAGAAAATATGAAAATCGGATAAAATCACAGAAGCAACATTGATAATAAATCTCAAGAAAAAGATCTAACAAGCGATGATTTAAAAAAATCTAAAATGCAACTTATCATAAAAATAACCACATTAACAAACCTAAAATAAAGAAAACACGCTCAACTCAACACATCATTACCCAACACAAACTGGCAATTATAATGCCACGACAGCAAGAACGTAAAACCAACAAATTCAATATCAATGATAGTCTAACAATTTAACAAAATAAATAACATTGCATAAAACAAGTGTCATAATATTTAAAACGAATATCTTAACAGCACTGTTGTAGTCGTTAAAAAAACAGAGAGTATACGCTAGAGTCTTGAACTTTCATGGATAGGGTGTACGCTATAATTTTATTTCAGAAACAGAGGGTACATGGAGCTTCTTTAAAAAATCCAGAAGGTATACAGCGTATACCTCCACATACCCTCCACTACACCCCTGCTTAAGAGCAAAATTGCCAAAATACCATATTAAAGCAACAAGTCAACTAATACACAAATAGAAAACCAATTAATAACAAAATACAAGGCATTCCTTCTAAATATAACTTAAAAGTTCTCATTAAAAAAAGAATGGAATAAGAAAACACTAAAAAAAAAATTTATACCTCTAAATATTGATTTAATTATTGTTACCTGTTAGATATTTTCTATGCACTTTTAATATCTAATTTTAATGATCTTGAAATTTATGAAAATTACTTACTAAATTGAAATTCTTCCTAGCAAAAACCATACATACACTATATAGTCAAAAATTATTCGACACTTTGAATTTAGACGCTTTCGAACATCTAAAAAAATAGTAAAAACTAGTGTACTTGACAAATTCTTTTAGAACTTAGGGAATATAAAGAACATGCTTGACCTCATAAGTTTCCATGAAAATTTTTTCTGGAAGGTAATTGGGGGACCAACAATAAATTGAAGAAAAAAATAATTTTGGGATCACCCTGCAGAATAAAATACACAAAATGATCTGTTGCTGCAGCATATGCTATGTGTATATTGTACAATATTTCTGTTCATTTTTGTAAGAGCATATATTCATGGATATATAAGGATTTCTTTAATAAAATATAAGAAATTTTTGCATGCTTTTTTGTTTATAGCATGCAAGGCTTACAATCAAATTTGAGGCATCTTTCAAAAAATTTGACAAAATATAGTAGAAACAACATAGCACAATTAGAATACACGAGGGAAAGCCAGTAAGTAGGTCACAAACCGATATGAGAGGTTGGAAATTAGTAGTAAATTGTTTCCAAATATGACAATAGGTGGCAGCACTGTCCAACTGTAAAATGTCAATTTTGAATTTATGAGACAACAGTTGTACAAGATGAGCAGAGGCGTTCAAAAGTTGTTGAGGAAGAACGAAGTGGTCATCCTGTTGAGATTGCGACAGAAGAAACAGTGCAGAAGGTTGAGGAGATGGTTAGCCATGACATGACATCACGGTGCTTAAGGAGGGCCAATGCGGCGTGCAACGCCGCCGCGCGTAACCTCCAACTAAATATGAAAATGAACTAAGGATGAATTTCGAAACAATGCACAGCCTAAAAGTATAATTTGGGAGCTCTGGTGGAGTCCCAAGGGCCATTCCAGAGTTGGAAGCACGAGGTTAAATTATAACCTTCAGAAAAAGGGGCGCATAAGGCATCCAAAAATTTTTTGGTTGCCCTATACTTCGATGTCATTTCACCGACTGGCGTAGGCAAAAAACGGGGAATGTAAAGGCAGTAGGGTACCAACGAGCACAGGAAAGCTATAGCATAAGGTAGCCAAGCCTATCTAACTCTAAAACTTATAAAAAACAAAGGGGGCCATACAGCTCACTAATTTAGATGACAAGCCTAGTGCGCATTACAGGTTGCAGGTCTCCCGGCTTTCTCACAAACCGTTTAGCCTTGAAAAAGGCTTTGTGGTACTAGACAACGAGAGAACACTGCTATTGCAAATTGCATTTTGGCATTGACAGTGATCGAAAATGGTGACAAGTTAAGATTAAAATTAAAAGCTAAAAAATAAACAAGTAACTTCAAAATTAACTAAAAAACTGGGAGATGAATTTCGTGACCGGGATGCCTGAGCACCGCCGGTCGAATGAACCAAAAATGGGAAGAAAAAGGTATAAATAGCTGGGGTGCAGTGAGCAAACACCCCAAGGCCGGTCGGGAATGAGGTAGGCAAAGCCTAACCTCTCCCTGGATGGAAGTAACGAAACTGCTCGAAAACAATCTAAAATTTTTGTAAAGGATAGAGCACCCATAAACACTTAATAAAATTTAAGGAAAGGAAGCTCCAAATAAATAAAGATAAAAATTACTAATAAAATACAATAATTAAATTAGGAAAGTTGAAATTCGCGGCTGTTGACAATGAACAGTATGCTGCATGATGTCACGGGGAAAGCCAATTCTAGATGAAAATTTCTTTCTATCTAGGGAGAAGATGAAATTTTCCCGGGGAATTCTGCGTTTAGATGACTCCTGAAGGATTTCTTCTAGAAGTTTTTGTGCATGGGATGAAGTTGTCATCCAGAGTGAGTATCGCGAGGGGCCGTTTCCGGTTCCTCCCCACTCTAGCGTCATAACGACGGATGGCATCTAACGCAGGATTCCTCACGGCTGGAGTTGACCTGTGAAACTTCAACGTAAGTTTTTTAATTTCTGAAAATACAGGTTTAATTTTGAGGTCATGATGAATGACCTCATTTCGGACATAGCAGGTTGCCTTGGTAAATCTACGTAAAAGTTTATTTTAAAAAATTTGAATTCTATTAAGATTAGATTTAGTTGCGCTGCCATAGACAGCTGACCCATAAGTTATAATTGGGCGAATCATTGATTTGAGAGCTGACAGGCGAACAACATGACTGAGAGTGCAGTCCAAAGACTTTTATACAGCATTAGCAACTGCAAAAGGGTGTTCACATGGTTTAGCCTACAGCTGACTGATGCAGACGTTGAATGTGAGGTACACAGATGACTGAGAGTGCAGTCCAAAGACTTTTATGCAGCAGGTATTAGAAAACTCATAAAGAGATGGGACAAATGTATCAATGTAAATGACGATTATATAGAGAAATAAACATGCCTTTTAAGTATGTATCTTGGTTTCCCCTTTTTTTATTGGCATTTGTGACCTACTTACTGACCTGCCCTCGTAAATATATTAAATAGTTAATGAAATATAAGCAGTTGAATGAAATAATATTTTAACTGTGGCGTACAAACTATACCAAACATTTTTTTTTCTTCATGATTTGGAAGCCAACTGTATAGAGCAACTAGTGTCAAAGGACTAGTCAAATATTTTGAAAATTTATAAAGATATTGGTGATATAGTGAGATGAATTGTAGTTGCCTTCGAAAAGTAGCTGAATGAGAAGAGATTTTCCACAAATTGTCATTTTTTATTAACTGACTTCCAGCAAAAGAGTTAGTATTTAATGAATGTAAACGAGTAGATTTAGAACAGATGCTTCTATTCTGATAATAGTTTTATTTGTTGTTGTTGGAATAGTCTTGTTCTGGTAGATTTCCAAGAACTAAAGCACCAATTAAAAATTAAAAATGACAATTTGTGGAAAATCCCTTATCATTCAGCTACTTTCAGACAGCAACTCAAATTCAGCTCTCACTATCGCCAATATCTTTCTGAAATTTATATTCGACTGATCTTTTTATATGAGTTGCTCTATAGAGTTGACTACAAAACATGAAAAAATATATATATTTGGTATCATTCGCGCATGTGCAGTTAAAAATTACTTCATACAAATGCTCATATTTCATCCAATATTTAATAAATTTATATTATAATTACACTATGTTGTTTCTACTGTATTTGTCAAGTTTTCTGAAAGTGGCATTAAATTTGGTTGAAAACCCTGCATGCTATAAACAAAAAACGTGAAAATTTCTTGAATTTTTTTGGAAACCTTTATATCTACATTAATATACACTCTATTCCTACACAAATAAACAGAAATCTTGTACAATATCCACATAGTCATGTGCTGCAAATACAGATCATTTCAAACATTTTATTTTACCGGGTGATCACAAATGTTATTTTTTTCTTCAATTTGTTGTTGATCGTCTAATAGCCTTCGTGATCAAACCATCACTGAAGAATATAAAGCCAGACATTTTATTTATATCCCCAAAGTTTCTGAAGAATTTGTCTAGATATTCGACAAAATGTCCCACACAACACAGATTCGTCAATTTTTCGCCTAAAGTACGTAATTTGGATGAATGGACGTGTCCAATTGAAGTCTAAAAGTCCTCCGGACTTCAACTAAATTTCGTCAAATTACGTCCAAATGTCACCCCCCTTTACGTAAGAAGTACGTCTTTTGGGCCATGAAATGAGCGTAAAATGAACATAAAATGAACAAAATTTGGATGAGCCAAAATTTGTCCATATTACGTCCAAAAAATACCTCCATCCGGACGAAATACACACGAATTTTGGCTGTAATATAGGCGTCCAAAATTTGTCCATATTACATCCGAAAACACCACCCACATTTGGACGAAATATAGACCCCTTTTAGCCTTAATCTGAATGTGTTTATTGATCCAAAATACGTAGTTTGGACCAAAATGAGACGAATCTGTTATCTCCCCTAGGCAAGGATGACGTTATATTAAAAAACTGAAATAACAAAAGTTTTTAATATAAATAATTTTGATAGAAATTCACTTAGAATTTTTTCCCCAAAAATCATATTAAATACTTAAATATTTTAAATTAATTCCTTGCCAGGACTCATTCATATAAATCAGTAAAAGCATATATATTTTATACATATTGCTAATAAACTTTTTTTATGATACTTTTAATTTTCTAAGATCTTTAAAGAAAATATATTAATTCCTAAAGTATATGCTATAGCATGATTTGAAAAACAGAGGCTATACCAGACTTTAATCCGCTACATTCGGCCCAAACACAACTACGTTCTTTCACGAAAAAAGAGGAAAATTTTTAGTAATACAGTTTTTAATTCATAATACAATGAAATGCTACTTCAGAATGCTTAAACATAAGCCGATCACTTTCATTTAGAGAAAAAATGCACAGGTGATGTTAATGAATTCGGTCTCTGTTCCAGGTGCTTGTTTTGTTTGAACCGAATGAAAGCATTTAAATTTGAACAAAAACCGGTTTCATATAGTAAACAGTTTTTATAGCATATATATATGCCATAAAAATAGTTTACTAATTTCAGAACATTTATTTTAGTAAAAGGAAATGACACATTTTAATGTTTACAATCTTATTTCATTATCAGAAACTTTCTATGGATAATAAGGAAATGAAAAATGTAAGATACCTACCAGCATACTGGCTTTTATGTTTTGTGCATTTCTAGATTCTAGAAATCTATGCATTTCTGCTATTTTTACTCTTCACATTTTTATTTTATATACTATTTCTCCTGGAAAAAATACATATATTTTGGTTTTCGTTTATATTATCATTGGTGATGATAATGCTTCTAAAAAGGTCCTATATTTGCATAGCTGTCAACTGCTACAATTTTTAGCTAGCACTAATTTTTAATGAAAATCTTCGCTTAATAACATATATCTGTAATTAAATCAGATGAAGATTTTAAAATCAAATTAGTGATGGCTAGAACTCGTAGAATTTTGCCGTTGTATTTAGAAATTTTATTATATTATTCATTAGCATACAATATCGTCAACTGCAAAGTTTTACATTTTGTGAACAATGGATTTTTTCTTTTAAATTCTTTGTAAATTCAACTACTCCACTTTTTTTTTTTTTCACTTGAATTAAAATAGCTCTAACAGGGAATATAATTTTCCTTTTAAGGATGGTTACCCTTAAGAATGGAACGTATCAAAGCAATTGAAAATTTTGAGTTTTTCAAATGCTGCTAATTCATGGAAGAAAATGCGATATTCCCTAACAACTTTTATGTATTGTGAATAAAGTTTTACACACTGAAATTTGCATTTGTTGCCAGGTGTGCAAAAAAATTATTTTACATTTTTAATAATAATAACAAACAATATTTTGAAATATCATTAAAGAAATTTAAAATGTAATACGAGCGCAAACTTTGTTTTTCATATGCAGACCTACTCCCTTATGTAAAAAAAAAATATATATATATATATATCCCTGGACTGCAAGATTAACCTTCCATTACTCATGCATGGATTATTAAAAAAAAATAAAAAAAATAGTTCCATTTCATTTATTTTAGTAATTGACTTTTCACTGATTAATGTAAAAATACATACTGTATATTCTGGTATGTAACAATAACTTTTGATAGAAGAAAAATTATCAAAATTTATAGGTGCACATTATGCATCAATTTTAAAAATAAATTATAAAAAATATGATCATAAGAACTAAGACTTTTGATTTAATCAACATGTGATTTATATTTAAAAAATGTTGCTATTAGAGTACATGAAAAATAATAGTATTGTACTTAAAAATAATTTACATCTTATTTTTCACTATGTATCTCATGAAAGTTTTTGCAAATAATCAAACAACAATCTGCACAACATATGGCGATTATAATAAAAAATACAAAAATTAAATCTAACAGTATACGTATGTGTTACATGCCAGAATACAATATCAGTAAAATGGTTTCATATACATTATAAATAGCTTTCAAAAAATATATTTTTAATTATATCAATCAGTTTAAGCTAACTTTGTGAAATAGTGTTAGGGAGTTAGTGTTTACAAGACTCACTAAAAGGAAAATTCTTTTGAAAAGCCATTGGGAGAGGGGGGGGGGGGTAAATTTAAAATATTATTGCATATTGTTATACACTATATATTATTGTAAAGCAAAGATAAGAGTACTAGTACAAAATTTAGTATATCACCAAAACTTATTCATTTAAATACTGATTTTTATTTATGTTATCACCAAACTAAGTCTAAAAATTTAATCTGTGCTCTTAATTAAATATCATATATTCAATTAAATATTGAATAATCATTTATAAATGAATTTACATTTTGTACAATTAAATATGTAAATTATCAAATGTATTTCAGATTAACCTGATTATTTGTAGTATATTATAAAATAACAAAATCAATACATTCAGTGTATTTAAGTAATGTTTTGAAATCAAAGTTTATTTAAACTTTGCTTAAGCATTAAAAATGAAATTTATCAAATATTTTCATGCATAAAATATGGTTAAAAATTATGTACAAACTTTTAGTTTAAAATTATTCAAAATCTTTAGTGAACAGAGTACATATATTATCATTGTTATAAAGGAATATACAATAAAGATGCAAGAAATACTTTCAAAAATGAAGTTTTATTTATTTATTTTCCAATCTGGCTCTTGTTGACAACAATATTTTCTTTTTACAATTCATATATAAAATATATTTTTCATTAAAGGCAAAAAGGATGCTATATTTCATTACTATAAAGTAGGCAGGATGATCCTGAGGAAACTGTTTGGGGAAAACTCTGTTCTACGTTAATGCTTCTCAGACTTATTTTCATTATATTTAACAGACAGCAGCTTCAAAGCCTATAAATAAAAAGAATAATAATTCATTAAAATGAAAAGATGGATTGTATTTAATAGCACATATCAATAATTCATAATGTTAGATGCAAATTAAAAATAATTTAATTTTAGTTTTAATTTTTGCTTACAGGTAGCATCATCAGACATCTTGTATTATTTCATAATAAAATGAAGTTTTTTCATCCAGCTTTGAATGATATTTAAAAAAACATTTATGTATTTTTAAAAATTACTAGCCAGTGTTTAATTTAATTTATTTATCAATTTTTTTTTTTTTTTTTTTTTTAAACAAACAACTACTGATGCAATGTTTACAAAATACATAAAAGTCAAGTACTTTATAATGTTCAACTGTGTCCTTTATTTTGAGTATTTAAAGATCTATATTTATATAAAGTAAGGATAAAAAAAGAAAAATCAAATAAAATTTGGTGCTTTCTCATTATAGCAGCCTCCTCAATTACAATTATGTCAAGGTAGCAGTTTCAAACTTGCTAAAGATCATCACCAAGCTTATATATACATCATGCACAATATGTATAAGCCAAATGCTCATATATGAGCCATATAAGTAAATATTTATATCATATATCAGTCATATATATCTTTAAACAAAAACATAATTTGCAGAACAAAAAAAAAAAAAATTATTTTACACATTGTTTATGCTCGAGAAGGGATAGATACAGTAGATTCGCTCAAATCCGTGCAGCTTGAGACCAGAGGTTGTGCAGATTTCAGAATTTTGTGGATTTCTGGTTTGTTAACATTTTTTAGACAATAATTTGAATGTAATAATGCAATCAAATGTATAATGGATGTTTGAATTAAAGCAAAATATTAAAATAATTAAGTAAAGTAATAAACTAAAATGATAAAAAGTAATATAATTAAAAAAATGATTAAATTATTAAAGGTAAAGGTCAAATAAATAATTAATAATGTATAATTAAACATGCAATAAAAAATGAGATACATTTTCCTTGAATCATTCAATGACACTTTCCTCATAAAGGTAACCCTATTAATTCACATCAAAATCAAAAAGTAAGGAAGTTTTATTTCAGGTTTGCCAGTGTTAATAACTATAAAAAAAAATTAATACATATATATATTTGGTTAAAAGGCTGACTAGCAGTGATATCAGCAATATCCTTCTTTTTTTTTTTCAGTAATAAATTTTTATTTCCTTCATGAAAAACAACGAGTTTAGTCTCATCATATTATCGAGAATTACATATTAAAATACATACGAAATTATATAAAACTAAAAAATCCTGTTACTTTGCCTCTACAGCTTAACTGAAATTTTCATTGTTTACATCTGCGATGATGTGCGGATTTTAGGCGGTTGCAGATTTGAGGAAGTCCTGTATTATAATTTTTCTTCAGCTGCTTCTACAGTTAATGTTAAAGTCTTGCAAAAAATATGTTTAAACCAAATGAATTTAAAAAAATAAAATTCGAACAATAGGATACTTAAACTACCCTAAAAACTTAAATTACAAAGATACATGGAAAATGCAAACCTTTAAAAAAGTCTCAGCTTTATTTCCATTTTATTTGAATGGAATGTAAGTTTTTAGATTAGTTTAAGTATCATATTGTTCGAATTTTATTTTTATTTCTTTAAGTTCAATTGGTTTAAACATATTTGTGGCAAAACTTTAACATTTACTGTAGAAGCAGTAGAAGAAAAATTCTAATATCTATCCCTTCTTGGGACTATACAATGCATGAAATAAACTTTTTTTTTTTTTTTTTTTTTTTTTTTGTTCTGCAAATTATGATTTTTTTAATATATCAAGTTTTATAACTACTGCAATTCAGAGGAATGTATTACAAAATTAATTAGGGTTTGATATATAGGGTATTGCATCACAATTTGTGATGTAACTAAAATCCATAATAAAAACAAAAAATTCAAATTTACTTAAATTTAGTTATCTAATTTTCCACTGATAGTGGTCTCTATGAATGCAAAAGTAAATTGTGTTGCATGTTTGCTGGTTATTTATGCTACTATGAACGGCAATTCTGCAGCATTGAAACATTTCACCTCTGAACTGGGAAGGCCGGTGTGTAAAGGTGAATTGAATTGCCAGATTCATGAATGAATAAAAGAAACTCCAACACAATACTTTAGGAGACTTACATTTATTGTAAAGAACTTTTAAGGAAGGGGCCGTGAAAATACAGAAGTACGGGGAGAGTTTCAATAACTGCCGAATGGGCAGACGCCCCACAGCGGGGCTTGATTTTGGTTTACATGGCTCAACGTCAGGAGCAAGAGTGCCTGAGATTTTGTTACCAACACTTACAGATTGGCGAACATTAGTCAACCATATGTATGATGTTTGGCGTAAAACAAATTGGATAGACAAAACAATCATGGAGTTTTACACTGAGTTAAAAACTATGCCATGGCGGGCCCCTTTAGGGTTACACTAAATAACATTCCAGCGGTAAGCAGGGAGGCTTAAAGGAATAGGAACACGTGATTTTTATATGCACATTACAGATCTAACTACAGCTGCAAATTAGTCAGCAATGGGCATATGGTTTGTATCCGACAAAGTACAAGGGTGAGAATTGAATACTAATGCAAGCCCAGAGGCTGGGAAAATATGCATTAGATAGCGTCGGCTGCAAGGCGAAGAGACATTCATTTGTATTTTATTTTTCTATTTCATGTCTAGGGAAAATAGCTGCGGTTAAGATCTATTTCTGTCCGTGTGAATTTGAAAGACAGAAAAAGGAACCGAGATAAAATGATGTCTGCATTTAAAAAGAGCTTTAAAAAGTAAAAGTGGAACTTACAGTAGTGAGAGGGGGGGGGGGGAAGAGAATGACTAAAGCCATAAGAAATTAAGTATAAAATGTCAAATTTGAACTAAATATTTTATTTGAGGGGGGGGGGGGGAGAATAATGACAATTTATAATAATTCAGTAAGGTTAAAAGTTGATTTTTTTGAGGGGAGAGGAGGAATAATAAATATATAACGGTAAAGCCGTTATACGGTGAGTGAATCAATTTCTTTTCACCAGTCTCCGACAGAGGAGTTAATTATTGGTAATATTAAAGAAAGTTGAAATCTTTTTGAACTGCTTAAAAAACAAAACAAAAAAAACATAATAAATTTATCTTGTAATCAACACCATTACATTTTAAGTTGTCCTATCAGAGCCTAACACCATTTGTCAGTTTACAGGTGCATAAATGTCAGTTATTGAATACTTGCATTACTAATAATTTAAAACATGAAAAGAGAGACACATCTGTAGTATGATATTGATATCATATATAAATAAAGTTTAATTAATTTGTTTTTATAATAAATATTAAAGTATTTTTAAAGCATAATTTTTCTTTTTTTTTTTTTTTTTTTGTTGCAAGTAAAGTGTGAAACACTGGCTCATTTTGTGTCAGTTATTGGTTTTTTCAAAATGGGGTTATGTCAGTTACTGAAGTTATTCACCATATTTATGAAAAACATTTATTTTTAATAATACAATATATAATTTTTCAAAATTTTGTCAACAGTAATTTTTAAATGTATTTCTACCATCCATTCAAAAAAAAAAAAAAAAAAAAAGGTAGAATGGATTTAAAATTTTGTAATAGTGATTTGAAGAATAATTTTTAATGTGTCAGTTACTGGGGGTTTCACCCTAAATCAAGTAATAAAGAAATTTAAACAGATTATTAATAGAACATAAATTTGTTTTTAATTCTTTTTTCCATTTTAAAATTTTAAACTATGTATGTATATATAATCAAAAGTTATTTTCTTTGTTGGAAAAGAAACTTGGTATTAGGCTGCCGAATATTCAGTATTCGGTTATTTGGCCACATCACTATTTGTCCCATCCCTAATTACAAGTAATTTTGATTCATTACTGTTTATTGATTATTTTTTTATAAGGCAGGGGGGGGGGGGTGTCGTTGGCACATTACAGTTACATAAAATATATTTTTGGAAGCCTTTGGCATGCGAATGTGAAAAGGTTTGCCATCCCTGAACTTTTATAATTGCATTACATTTAACTATTCACTCTCACAATTTTAAACAATTATTTTTAATATCAACATTTTTATTAGTTTGTGGGCTAAACCTTAAAATTCAGGCACGCTACACCTGCTGAAATCCCAACCCCCAGGCATGTAAAATTGTTTTATGTTTTTTAATTTACGTATCCAAGGACTACATAAAATATTGGCATTAAAATATTATATAAAAATGGAAATGCTTGCAATTTTTTTTTTTTTTAATACTAACTTCCAATATATTTCAATTTAACCGTAAAAAATATACTGTTTATTCTCCAAACAGAAATTTTTATGAGTTATAAATATATGTTTTCCGAAACTGAGATTATACACTGTGCTGTAAGCGGGTAATGCTGCCCGCCACAAAATTGAATAATTTTAATTTAAATAGTTCTTTCTTATCTCAATCAAAAAATTTAAACATAATATCATATTAGAATTTATAGTAGATAGATAGACACATTCACACACAGATGGTGTTATATAGTAACAGAATATAAGAAAAGAGATTAGGGATATAAAAAAAAATATTTAAACGGAGTTGTAAATAATAAATAAAATAAAACAAAAAATTTTTTTTTCACTCATCATTACAGTTGAAGTACAAAGGTTTAATAAGAAACAATAACACAAACCAAAACATTTTATTTCAATTTCTAATCGTTGTTTCTAATATTTACTATGTGGAAAAAAAAGTTGCTACTGGCAAAGAAAAAATAAATTCTGTTAACATAATTTGCACCTGGCTAACATAAAAGTACCACATTATTCATTTTTTATGCAAGCTGACAATTGTAAAATCAAATACCCACAGAGATATAAATTGAAAATTTATTTAATAACAGCATTTATGGACTTTAACTGAAAATTTACCTTATTCAAAGTTAAATCCTGTTTGAAAAGAGTTGAGTCCTGCTGAGTCACCTTTTATTCAATCAATAATGATATATATCCACAAAACAGTTGTTTTTCCAAAGACAAGAAGCTTGTATCTACTGGGTGAAAAAGAAGGAAAAAAAATGAGTGGATCCAGTATAATCTTATTTTAAAGCAATTTTAAAATGCATGAATTTTGCAAATATTGTGATTACTTTAACTCATGCACACACACATAAAAAAATAACAACATTAGATTAATTTGTTTTCTTCTCTGATCGAGAATCAAGCATAGATCAATTGTCTTGTTCACAAAAGAAATTAGCACCTGATAAATGTGCTTTCCACAACCAATGTTTTATGTGCATTGTACTATAAAAGAACATAGCTACTCAGTAATGTAAAGATAGTGTTGACTCCAGGCCAATTTGGCAGGAGTCGGCAGCCCTTTATGCACCTAGTGGCTCATTTTAATTATTTTATATCTATTGATTATAAGAAATATTAATTTAATTATTTGGTTTCAGGGAAGTAACGTGAAATATATCAGATGCATGAAAAAAAAAATCAAGATACTCATCCATCGATTTATCGCATAAAAAAAAAAAACCTTGAGAGTTTTGCCAGTAAGTCAAAGGGAAAAATTCAGAAATTCACCAACTGTTCATGTAAAAGAAAATCATGAAATTTGTGGATTAGTCACAAAAAAGATCTGCAAACTTCTGCAAAAATTTAAAAAAATCCCTGCGAATTTCACCAATCGGTCATAAGGAAATAAAAAAACCCACAAAATTTGTCAACTGGTGAAATAACAGGTGAAAATTTCATTTACACTTCGTTTGAATGTGAAAAGTATCAAAATTACCTTGCACGGTGATATTTTAAAAATAAATATCAATATACAAACTATCAAACATCTTGATATTTTGAAAATAAATGTAAAGAATTTGAAAATATCAAAAATCTTGATATTTTAAAAAATCGAATATATATCAAGATATGTTACACTGCTCAAAACAATTAAAGGATATTTGAAGTTTTATATAAAATAAAGATATAAACGAAATTTTTTTTGCCGAAAATAGAAGAAGAGAATCACAAATGCAAATTTTTCTAGTTTTCAAACTGTGGAGTATGCAAATTTTGAGTTCGACGTCAAAAACGTCGCTTCAGCGGCAGCAAATGAAATTTGACTTTCAACTGGATAAAAGAGAATGAAGACAAGGATGATCGACATTCAGTGATTGCTTTGTTTCGATGAGTACGATGTCTCAGCGAAGTCATTTGACAGATTCAGAAGCTTTGAGAATTGTTGGTAGGTTAGAAGGGGGCCAAACTCAAGCCGAAGTAGCACAAGCCATTGGAGTGTCACAAAGTGTCATTTCCAGGATCTGGAACCGTTTTTTGGAGAGTGGATGTGCAGGCCGAAGACCAGGGCAAGGTCGTAGACGGGCAACAACGCCCAATGAAGATCGGTATTTAGCGTTAACAGCTTAGAGACACCGAACCATGAACACTACTCTTCTCCAACAACACCTTCACTCGGCTACAGGCACCACGATTTCAACTCAGACTGTCCGAAACCGGCTCCATGCTGTAGGTGTGTATGCTCGCCGACCGATGGTATGTGTTAGATTAACATCAAGGCATCGTCGCAACCGCAGGGAGTGGACCACCGAGCATGTCAACTGGAGGATAAATGAATGGAGCAATATTCTGTTTTCTGACGAGTCCCGTTTTTCTGTGCATCCGGATAATAGGCGTATTTTCATCTGGAGGGACCGTGGCAGTAGGAATAATCCTGCGTTCGTGCACGAAAGTGTCAGATTTGGCGGTGGAGGAGTGTTGATGTATGGTGGCATCTCCATTGACGGGCGCACTGACCTCTACATCATTCGAGATGGAGTTCTGACTGATCGCCGATATAGGGATGAGATCCTCAGACCTATTGTAGTCCCTTACGCTGCAGCAATCGGAGATAACTTCATTTTAATGGACGATAACTGCAGGCCACATCGTGCAAACCTGGTGGAGGATTTCCTTTTTGAGGAAGGAATCGTTCGAATGGAATGGCCAGCGTGTTCTCCAGACATGAATCCAATCGAGCACGTTTGGGACGCTCTAGGAAGACGAGTTTCTGGCCGCCAACAACCCCCACAAACTCTCCAAGAACTGGAAAGAGCTCTTCTGGAAGAGTGGGGCAGAATACCCCAACTCGTCATTAATAGCCTCATTGAGTCCATGCCTCAAAGGTGTTCAACGTTGCTGGCCGCCCGTGGAAACCATACCCCCTACTGAAAATGATTTTCTTTGAAGAAAACACCTTTTCTTATTCTTTTTTTCTCATATGCACAAATTGTGTTTTTTTCCTTTAGTACACAAATGCGCAATAAAATGCATTTTTTTCTGCCAAACATGTGTAATTTATTCTCATATAACCTACTATGTCTGTCGACCATGTATCAATCAGCTAAACAGTTTACCAGATACAAAATCCACCTAAAACTGCAATATCCTTTAATTGTTTTGAGCAGTGTATATCAACGAACCCTGAATGCTTCATAACATAAAATTACATTATTACACCATTACATTATTCATTATTACAAGAATGAATCACCAATCAACCAGGATTTATCGCGACATTATAAAGCATAATATGACATTAAAATAACATTAAGATGTTTTTAACTATAACATTTTGTGACACATATGGCCCAGTTATAGTCAAATGTGACAGATAATATCAGGGCCGAAACTAGGCTTTTTTTGCCTAGGTTCGCCTAGAGCAAACATGGATTTTGACGCCCCTCCCCCACCCCTCCTCCTCATGCACAATAAAAATTATCGACTGCAGGTAATCTATGCAAAAAAAAAAAAAAAATCATTTAATAATAATTAAAATGCTAGCAAGATGTATCTAAACAATGCTCCCATAGGATTAACATTAGCTTGAGCATTTAGAGCCTACACTAGTCACACGTAGAAGTTTGGAATGCTAATGTTAAACCTCTGGGAGCGTTCTTTTTAAAATTTCTCACTTGCATATTAATAGTTTTAAATGATTTTTTGCCTTGCTTAGAATAGCTGAGGATTCAATTCTAACCGGGCTAGTGTTTACTTTATCAATTTTGGTTGTAGATTTTATATATATATATATATATATATATAAAGTTGCTTTCACAAATTTGAAAACAATGCTTCCATAGGTTTAACATCAGCTTGCAAGTTTCTTTGTATTTCATATATATGTATATATATATCATCAAAGCAGAATATGCTTATAAATGTAATGTACATCACAAAACATTTCAAATCCTCATTTTCAAGAAAATTCACCATTCAGTCTTAGGAAAAATTGTGAAATTTGCACTCAATGGCTGAAAAAAAAAATATATCGCCAAATTCTTCATTTAAAAAGATTGTGAAATGACAACTGGTCATATGAAAAACTTGTGCAATTCGTCAGTTTATCATGGAGAACAAATCATGAAATTCTTCCGCCTGTTGTGGGAAAACACAACATTCAACAAACAGTTGCAGGAAAAAAATCCACGATTTTCGCCAATCAGTTACAGATAAAAACCTGGAAATTTGTCAGTGCACCAAGGAAGAAAACTGCGAAAAAACCCCCATGATTTTCTCTAATCGGTCTCAAGAAAAAGCCTCAAAATTTGCCTATGATACAAGAAAAAAAAAATCATGAAATTTGCAAATCTGTCGCTGTTTAAAAAATTGCGAAATTCGTCAGTAGATCGTCGGAAGAAACTGCGAAATTCATAGATCAGTAGCAGAAAAAATTCATGATTTTCTCTAAGTGGTCTCAAGAAAAAGCCACAAAAATTTGCCTATTGGTTCAAGAAAAATATTGCGAAATTTAAAAATTGGTCACAGGTATTAAAAGAAAAAAAAAATCGTCAGCGGATTGTCAGGAAAAATAGGAAATTCATTGATCAGTCGTGCAACCCCCCCCCCCCCCCCCCTTCGAGATTTGGCCGATGAGTCTCAAAAAAGCGACGAAGTTTTCCAATTGACTGAAAGAAAATATTGCGGGATTCACTGATCTGTCGTGGGTAGAATGCAAAATTAGTCAATCAGTTGCACAAAAAAAAAAAAAAAACGAGATTTTTACCAATCGTTCGCAAGAAAAAGCGGAAAAAATTGCTAATCAGTAGAAAGAAACTATTGTGAAATTCATCAGTCTCTCGTCAGAAAAGCTGCAAAATTCGTTGATCAGTAGTAGAGAAAATGTATCATTTTCTAAAATTGGTTGCAAGAAGCTACTGCAAAATTTGCTTATCGGTACAAGGAAAATTTTTCAAAATTCCCCAATCTGTCGTGAAAACGGCCTGTGAAAATCATCAAAAATTGTAAATTCATCGACCAGTCATGGAAAAATCCACAATTTTTGCCAATCGGTCGCAAAAAACCCGACAAAGTTTGCTAATAAGTAGAAAGTAAATATCGCAAAAATTGCCCATTGGTCGCGGCTAAAAAATTGCAAAATCCTTTAGTTGATCTTTTAAACAAATCAGAAATTCGTTGATTCAATCAGTCGCAAGAAAAAGAGAAAAAAATTGCAAATCGATAAAAAGAAAATATAATGAAATTCGAATCAGTCACGTGTAAAAAAAAAAAAAAATGTCAGAAAAACCACAAAATTCTTTGATCAGTCATGAAAAAAAAACGATGATTGTTTCCAATCTGTAGCGCCCTACCAGTGGCCGAGAAGTTCTGCCCTCGAAGCTGGTAGACGGGAAGTGCTGGGTTCGATCCCAATCGCGCCCGTCGGCCTAATCGTTCGGAGTTTCCGTGGTTTTCTTCGAGCCATGGATTTTCCATGTGTAAATACGGATTAGGTTCCCTTAGAAAGACCCCCACGGAGGGCACTCCCCCCCGGCCTATATCCCTCGTGTAGATAATCGGCCGTCAAAAAATCAACCAACCAACCAACCAATCTGTAGCAAGAAAAAGTTGAAACATTTGCCAATCAGTTGGTGGTAAAAAACATGAAATTCATGGATCAGTCATGTGAAAAAAAATATGATTTTTACCAAACGGTCAAAGAAAAATATCGCAAAATTCAACCACCAGTTGCAGTTAAAAATCTCAAAATTTGTCAGTGAATTGTAGAAAATATCTCGAAATTCTTCAACCAGTTGTGGGAAAAAAAGTCGCAAAATTTGATGATTGGGTCCGAGAAAAAAACGTCAAATTCGCCAGTTGACAGAGGGAAAATTCTGAAATATTGCGAAAATCAATTGATTGTCGGAAAAAACAGTGAAATTCATCATTTGACCACAGTAAAATCATAAAATTTGCCAATAGTTTCTTTCGGTTGAGTATGTCAGCGTTTTACAAAATGTATTTTGCATTCCTATAAAAGATGCCATTGCACTTCTTCATGTATTAAGAAAAAATCCCTGCGACTTTCTTTTTTTAAATTCCCACAGAACATTTTTGTTCAGACGAAGTTTGTAGCAGAACATTGCAAAGTATTCTGCTTTGGGGATATATACATTTCAGGGATCTGTCCAGACTTCTCTCAGGGTCCTGTTTTTGTTAAATTGTGAACAGTTTTTTTACATTTGTGAAAAATCTAGTCTTAATTTTGTGAATTAAAAATGATCATTATATTCAGGTTCTTTTTTATATGTTTTTAAGAAGATATAGGCATGTAAAATACATATATTTTCTTTATATATGTAAAAGTGACAGGCCAGATTTCACTTTTAAATGATTAAATTTGTGAAAGTTTTAGTTTTCAGCTAAAAAATTTTGTAAAAGGCCTATTTTTAAGACAAGGAATTTTGTGAAGGGTCCTTTTTTAAGGTGAAAAGTTTTGTGAAGGGTCCTGGTTTGAAATAAAAATTTTGTGAAGGGTCCTTTAAAGGACCAGTTTCTTCCTAAACAGATCCCTGCATTTTTGTATGAAACGACAAACAAAATCTTCATTTGGTGCCCCCCCCCCCCCTTCGCCTTTCGTTCTGGCACCCGGAGCACATACCAGGGTTGCCGGCTTTTAGCCAGGCCAAAAAAAGCAGGCCGGCTTTTTTTGGTTTTAGCCACTTAAAAAAAGCCAGCTTTTATTTTTCAAAAGGTGGTCTATAGATAATTCATATAAAATTTGGATTAATTTATTTTTAATACATTTATAAATATTTTCTACTAAAAAAATATAAATTTCTATTAAATTTTGTCAAATAAATAAGTCCTTATAACTGCTAGAATGCAACTGTGAAGGCATTATGTCAGAAAAAAAATTATAGATATTCAGAAGAATATATTAAATTAGACTCCAAAGTATTGGTTTGGAATTCTTTATCATAGTTCTACACATACCACACAGTTTACAGATTATATGAAAGAATAAGAAAATATCACACATCAAAATAGAAATATTCTTACATACTGATATTTACTTTTAAAATTGATTAAAACTAAATAGCACATATGTATTTAATAACTGAAATTATCTTATATAATACTTGAGAACAAACACTCACTAATAAACAATTGATATTCTAACTTATAAAAATGATATAGTAAAAAGTTTTTCTGCTACTAAGCTGTTATATAACTTATTCCAGATATGTCCATACGGACAGATTAAAATCGTAGAATGAACAATGTTGAAAGAGAAATTAGGAAGAATGTAACATTTGAGGAAATTTTAGTACATGTAAGTGTGCATAAAATAAAGAGAACAATTAAAAAAATGGAACAGTGTTAAGGTCAGTGTAAACCAGAGAAAACAATTGGTAAGGCATTTGATTCCAATATTAATGTCTTCATTATATTGAAAAATTGGGTTATATTGATTTCTACCTCAATTAAATGCCTTTAAAACTAATTAAAAAACACATAAAAATGTGTCATTTATAATTAAAATGCTTCACTGTATAAAAGCTAATTTTGGCCAAAAAAAAGCTGGTTAAAACCAATAAAAGCCACCGGCGTGGCTTTTTTAAATTTTAGCCGGCATTTTTGCAACCCTGGCACATAACCCCTCTGCTTCTCTGTACTCCCCTAGTTTCAGCCCTATATAATATAAATATGATATAAAATGTATAAATGGCATCCAAGAAGTAAATAATATGCATATAATGATACATATAAGGCACATATATACGAGCATTAGTAGTACTGTTTCTTTTAGGCCATCATTTAACGGCACAGCACCCTGCTTATTCTAAAATTGGCAAAATGCATCCTGTCCTTTTTAAAAATTGTGAAATGAACCTTCAGTTGTATCTAGAACATACTAGTAAAAATTCCTCATACATTTTTCATGCACACAATAATATAACAATTCATGTTGTTCAGCAAAATAATTCAGACTTTCTTTTAAAATTATTAGTATTAAGTAAATAAGTTCACATTACAATATGATAATGAATGAATAACATTTGAGTAATGATCTTTCATTAGAGCACTAGAAAATTTAAAATATAAAAAGTTTGGTGTCTTAGTAAGAACTCGATATTACATAAATTTAAATCAGTCAAAAAAAGAAGTTGCTATCAAATGGGAAGTTCTTAGAAATTGCGTACTTGCAACACATAATATATTAATTGTCAAAGAATTTTTTTTTTTTAATATGCCCCTAAATCAATGTAAAATTCGTTTCAACCCAATAAATGTTTTTTTTTAGTTTTATAAAACTGCATTATGACCGAGAAAAATCATGTAAACAAAGCATTCTTATTTACGTAATCAAACGCTGATCTCTCCAAAAAGTCCAGACTAAAGTCAAAACTATTGATAAATCAAATAAATAACAAAACACAAAATCGTGACAGAAATTTTTTATGTAAAGTATGCACACAAACACAATAAATCTAGAAAACAAAGTCAATTTACTTACCTGCATTCACACTCATTTTCACTATTTCCGCATGGCTTTGATTTCCGCGATGAGATAAACAAATCTTCCGCACGTTGATTGATTGATGCGGAGCGTAACTCCACAAAGTGATATTCTGGTAAATAAACAATGCATTAAATTCTTTACTTGTTGAAAGCTGTATAAAAAATTAATAAAACAAACAAAAATAAATAATACAAGTTTCGGTCAATGAGGCCTAAGTCTGTATATGCCGCCATTTTAAGATGGCGGTTGATAGGTTAAGTTTTTGTCCAGATTATGTCCGTACATGACGAGGTCAGGTTTTTGTCCCGGAATTAACGAAAATTAGACTAGTACTGTTTCCATCCAGTTTAAGTTATTAAAACAGAAAATTGGACAAACAGGTGAAGGTTTAGTTTGGGAGTTGACGAAAATTGGATTAGTTGCGTTTTCATCCAATTTATGTTCTTAAACTGGTGTCCATATTTTGTAGTTATTTCGTAGTTACGTCTATGTCAAACATTCAACAAATTCTGAACGTATTTTAGCTGGCTGTATACGTCCAAATTACATATATAGACGTATTTCGGAAATAGTAGATGAAAACTGAATATAATCTGGACGTATGTGTTGTGTGGGGTGTAACATCGTAAGTATTAGGTGATTTTTGGCAACATAGTGTATATTCAATTCAAAGAAAATTAATTACAAAAAAGTTACTAATGAATGAAATACTCTTTCTCTGATTTCTAAAGTAATAATTTCTGCTATATCTAATAGCTTAAAGCTTCATCTTAAACAGCAGAGATAAGTAAAAGTCTAAAACTAATGTGAAGTTGTGTGGAAGACTTAATGAAGAAGCAGAAAATTCCAGTAACTATTTATTGATGACAATAAACTTGATGATATTTACAAGATGAAAACCAACAAGCATAACTTCGCTTGAACTAAACAAACTTAAAATACAAACTAAATAAAGCTTAATGAAACATTGCCAGAATTTATCGTAGCAAACCGCTATTACACCGTAGTAAAATTACATGTGCTGCTAACAAATATGCAGCTATGGCAAAGACAAAATTCATCAGTCCTTTATACAAACAAAATACAGAATTTCTGCATATCAAGTGATGCCATTCCTAGAAATGAAATACTGTGCAAACATCGCAAACGCCATTGGCTCAAACGCTTCTACCTCATGCCCAGCCCTATGATGTCAAACGTTCTACGACAGCCGTGACTAGCGAATAACCGGTGATATTGCAATCACAGTTCTGGATCACTATGATCTCATGTATTATGAAATATCGGCATGCCGGTAGCGAGAAGCAATGGCGTTTTTATGTATTTCGCTGTTGACTTGGAGAGGGTAAAAACAAAGTAGGTCGTGTTAATAAACTAAACTTATTTTAACAAAAACTAATATTTTAAGTTAGCATGACAATAAGCAGCCCCCTTTTTTTTAGCCTCTCCAAGGCATTACAAAAGATTTAAAAAAATTTACATAAATATTCAAAATACAATATTAATTCAAAAACAGTCTGTCTAATCAATACCGGGTCGGGGAAAATTGACAAAATTCACCGGCCAAGTACCAATCAAAATTGACCAAAATGTATAACTCTTTTTTTTTTCTTCCTCATCCCCCTTCAATAATTAAACTTATGAAAAAGGCAGTCTGATCAATGTCATGTCAAAAGAAACATGGCAATGAACACTGTAACCATAAATGTATAAATATTAAACCTTCAAAACTTGCATACAAAATTTCATTAACTGTTCTTTAACTTGAGGTTTAGTAAAAGGATCTAACTAAAAAAACTAAACTCTGTGGCTATACAATCCAAGAAGGATCTGGGCCGACAGTGCCCATCTCTGTTTTCTTGACCCTGGGCCCCGAGGTGCTATGCAGCATGCATCCCGGCCAGGTGGTCAACCTAACGCGAGATCCTCGGTGTTTAGTTCCCAAGCAAGCTTGGTACTCATTTTATCGACCCCGAAGGGATGAAAGGCTGAGTGAACCTTGCCCAGTCAGGAGTCGAACTCTCGACCTGCGGTGCGGCAGACAGGCGTGCTGACCACTACACCACTGGGCTTAGTAAAAGGATCTACTAAATTTAATTTACTTGGAATATACTTTAATTTAAAAATTTTATCATAAACTAGATTTCTTAGAAATAAATATTAATGTGGAAATGCTTGGTTTTTTGATTTTCAACTGGTGAATTAGAAAAAGAAATTGCTGCCTGATTATCACAAAATAAAGAACATTCAGTTAAATTTAATTTTAAACTCTGATTTTCTAAAACATTTTTAATCCACATCAATTCTTTTGCTGCTTCAGTGAACATGACATATTCAGCCTCCATAGTAGAGAGACTAATACACTGGCCTCCAAAAGTTAAGGTACAGGGACTGGATGCTTTCGATTGCAGACGTTTTGTGGAATATCTACCAACATTATTGGCGAATTGTTCTTGAACTTCTAGGATGTAAAGAACATGTTTGATTTTATATTTCTCAGTGAAGATTTATTGGGGGATACAATGGCATTCTTAACAAATTGTTTATATCACTACAGCAGTTTCCAAACTATGAGAGGCAGCAATGCTTGATGAGTCGAAAAATAATTGATTAGATTTTCAAAAATATTATATTTGCTGTAGAAATAGAAAAAAAACACAATGTTACATCTTTAAAGAAAAAAATGTGAAGAAAAATAAACAACTTTGTGAAAAGACAGCATTTTATTAAATATTGCGTAGAGAGCAACTTGAAACTAGAATTAACATTTTTCAACCCTGATATAAACTCTCTTGGTGGAAACAAAAAGTTATAAATTTCTTTGACATTCAAAGAGCATTTTTAAACATACTAATAAAAGCATTTTTCTATGCATAGTAAGTTTTATAATTAAACTGTATTATCATTAATATAATTTATTCACATTTGGAATACATATTGCTGTTTGCCATGTATATGCTTTGTTTATCTTTGTAATTCATTTCTTTTTTCATATATGAAAGGAAAGAAACGACAATTTTAAAAGTGATTTTTCATGAAAGCTTTACTTACATACCTAAAATATGGAATGTTTGGTGGTGAAATTAACACCAAAAATTCATATTGATCCGCAGATCTCAAAACTGATATTAGAATTTTAAAATTTGAATTAGTTTTTGAGATATTAATTTTTTCCTAATTTGAATTAAATTTATCTAATGATGGCAGCCAAATTACTCCATTTTTGTGGAAAAAGTGAGAAAAGGGACTATTAGATTTCTTCAATTTTGCCATTTTCAAATTAAATTGAAATTATCTTTTATTTCAATCAATGTTGTGATTAAATTATGTTTGAGCTATTCCATCTCAATTCAGGCAGGCAGTACTGATATGCGTCAATTCACCATCATAGATTTTTTTCAAAAAATTACAGTAGTTACAACTAAGCAATACATAAAATTTCCCAATAGGATTTTTCCCCCCAAAATTTTTTTCTGTGGTTACAGCACTTTAAAGTTTACGATAAAATTGACAAATTTCGGAAAAACAGAAAAACGCCTCATTTTGAAATGAACACAGTATAAAAATATTTAACGTATCCAGTCAATTTATTTTTTACAAATAGTTATTAAGCTGAATTTTACTTTAGCATAGTTTTAAAAAATATAGTGACATTTTAAATTAATTTTAAAAAATTGTTTCTAAGTACAAAAAATGGAATTATTACTGA
Organism: Maratus speciosus; assembly: GCA_963932465.1. Taxonomy (NCBI): domain Eukaryota; kingdom Metazoa; phylum Arthropoda; class Arachnida; order Araneae; family Salticidae; genus Maratus; species Maratus speciosus. The sequence goes on along the minus strand of OZ010792.1, from coordinate 273,755,184 downwards.
TTTTAAATTTTTTTTTTCAGAATGAAAAAAAATATTTTAAAGCTAAACATTGATGGTAATCCAAAGACCTTTAAAGGGGAGTTTCACAGTAAATTTTATTTTAAGCCTAAGATGCATGCAACTTTTGCAATTCAATTTTAAATTATGCAAAATTTCGTAAAATCGCTACTTTTGAGATGCAATTTCTCAAAAACACCATTTTTTAAAAATCTGATAATAAGCTCAATTGATACCTTATTAGTTTCTAATAAATACCTTATAAGCAAATCGTGTGTTTTTGCTTAGAAAATTTTATATGATTTTTTGAAAATAACATGTTGTGTATATTTTTCAAAAGACCAGAAAGTCAAGATTTTTCTTATTTCACTGAATTTATGATTGATTATGAAAGTAATTGGTGAATAGGACAAATCATTAGCATATCATGAGAACTAAATGACATTACAGTATCATTCATGTACTCCCATGGTCCAGCAAAAGTATTCCAGTGGCCAGAAGAATCGGGAAAGAAATCTGGAATCGATGCCAGGGAGGAAAGAGCATCGATACATCTTTCAACCATCACGTTTGGCGAGTGGTGCCCATTAAATTTGGCAAGTTAGGACAATAAAGTTAATCGCCATGTTTTAAGTGTTACTCGACGCATTCATATTTTCTCTTTCCAGATTCTTCTGGCCACAGGGATGCTTTTTCTGGACCATGGGGTATATGAATGATGCTGTAATGCCCCTCAGTTCTCGCCGTATGCTATTGATTTGTGCTATCCACCAATTATTTTCATAAATGCACCCAATGCAATCACCAATTTATAAATCATGCATTGAATGTTTTGTCATCTGACTGGAGGTTTCAACTTTTGTCAATGCATTTTTAATTGTTCGTCCCATATAACCTTCATTATTTTTAATCATCCAATAATTTTTAGATCGTATACCAACAATACATTTTACATTAGCTTATTCTTTCTCATTATTAGCTCTATAGGCTTGAATAATGTTTCTGTCCAGATGGAGTAGAAGAATACTTTTTTAACAGAGAGAATAGTTAAGCAACAAATGAGACAGAATCTGAGATGGCTCTTATTGGCTCATTTTGAAGATTAAATTTCGTTACATAATTCTTACATAATTCCCCTACAGCATCACATGCATTTTTTTCATGGTCAGTAGCTGAAAAAATCCACTTCTTTAGTACAACTTCATTATTTTTGTGAAATCCATAAAAATAATACTTATTTTTAAAATGTGCTCTATCTCCATCTGATATATATACAATCGATTCCAGTGTTTGTAATTGGTACAACTTAGATAATTCTTTTTTTATATTTTCTATAGCACAAACAGCATGAGCTGTATCATGAGTTATATCAGCAGAAACTACAATAAAACTCTTTATTTCTTCTCTAAAATATGCTGTACAGGTAAATAATGATATTTGAGTATTTTGCCAGTGAAAACTTTGTACTTCATCTGTCAATATTACCGACCAGTTTTTAGCAAAGTATCACACGAGCACAGATTTTTTTTTTTTTTTTAGATAACTTTACCTCAGCAATTCTTTGTCTCTGATTTTTCCTTGAGTGATAATGAGGAATTGCTTTTCTCACCCAGTGCCTTACATCTTCTAGAATTTTTTTAATCCATACCAACTTTTTCATTAAGTTACCACATTCCCATATAACATATACAACCTCTTCCTCTTCACTCAAATCAAAAACTTCGGCTGTAAGAGTTTCGGTACGTCAGGGCACTCACCACACTCTTCGAGCCAACAATTTTCATTGTTTATTTTTCTATATAAGCATTTCATCATCAGATCTTCGTCTCTAATTTGAATGCCTGTTAGATTTTTAAGAGCTACACATATTAATTTCTAATTACTGCAGTAAACAGAACAGCGTACTACTTGTATTGGCTGAATTTAGATAAATTTTGGACGTAATGAATAAAATTTTGACAGTCTTATTTTCATAGAGCAGGGGTGGCCAACTGTGGCATGCTCGACACCACTAAAATTTTATAGTAATCATTTCCTTATCTAATCATTGAATCTCTGCAATTCAAGAAGTCGACTTTTTCTCTAAAATTTTAGTATTATCCGGCGTGCCACAGTTGGCCACCTTTGTCATAGAAGGATTTTCTTTTTGATTAAGTTATGATTCTTTAACAGACTGTTTCATAACACGTTTTACTCTTTTAATTTTCGCACCATCATTTTTAATACAAATAACATCACTTTTGTTTGGACTATCTTTAGTTCAATCTTTGTTATCCTCTAAATAGCAGGGCAATGCAACATTTAGTGCTTCTGTTGATAAAGGATGTCCAATATAAGGATCAGATTACACATAAACTACTTTTTCTTTTTTAAGTTTTCTGGATTTAACTACTAGATATTTTGATACACCTTTTATTAAAAAAATATTACATATTATTCTTTTTATTAAAAAATTAATCATATTATAAATTCAGTGAAATAAGAAAAAGCTTGACTTTGTGGTCTTTTGAAAAATGTACATAACGTGTTATTTTCAAAAAATCATATAAAATTTTTTAAGGAAAAACACACGATTTGCTTATAAGGTATTTATTAGAAACTAATAAGGTATCAATTGAGCCTATTATCAGATTTTTAAAAAATGGTGTTTTTGAGAAATTGCATCTCAAAAGTAGCGATTTTACGAAATTTTGCATAATTTAAAATTGAATTGCAAAAGTTGCATGCATCTTAGGCTTAAAATAAAATTTACTGTGAAACTCCCCTTTAAAGGTCTTTGGATTACCATCAATGTTTAGCTTTAAAATATTTTTTTTCATTCTGAAAAAAAAATCTTAAAATCAGTAATAATTCCATTTTTTGTACTTAGAAACAATTTTTTAAAATTAATTTAAAATGTCACTATATTTTTTAAAACTATGCTAAAGTAAAATTCAGCTTAATAACTATTTGTAAAAAATAAAATGACTGGATACGTTAAATATTTTTGATACTGTGTTCATTTCAAAATGAGACGTTTTTCTGTTTTCCTGAAAATTGTCAATTTTATCGTAAACTTTAAAGTGCTGTAACCCCAGAAAAAATTTTTTGGGGGAAAAATCCTATTGGGAAATTTTGTGTATTACTTAGTTGTAACTACTGTAATTTTTTGAAAAAAATCTATGATGGTGAATTGACATGTCCTGCCTGAGCTGAAATGGAATTGCTCGTTTTTCAAAAAAATGTGAAAAAATAATTCATTAAATGTTAATAATAATATAATAGTTTTTTATTTAGTTTAATTAAATTTTCATCATTTCAAGAGATATTTTTGCATATTTTAGAAAGGATTTTATTTCAAATTGTTGCCAGTCATAGAAACAGTGCAAAGAATAATATTTCCTTATGATTAAAAATTTATTTATGTGTGACTATTTAAAACAGAAAAAACTTCAGAATTAAATGATTACATTATAAAAGTTGGAAAATATTGAAAATTACGTCATAAAAATTGTATTTACTATGACTATTAAAAAATAAAAAAAAATTAAATAATAAATTCATTAAATATGCATTAAATGCAGTAAATGCGAGAAATTACGTCATATTTAAAATAGCCAAGTATTAATTCTGCCAAACAGTTTATATTTAAAAATATATTTACGAGACTTTTACTTCATATTTCGAGATGCATTTTTTAACATTTGTCATCAATTCTAAGGCAGCACAAATAATAAAACTTCCTTTCTAACAACAAAACAAATTTTCACATGAATATTAAAAAGAGAAAGAAAACTTTAAAATGATAAATTCATTAATATGCGTTAAAAGCAGAAATGGGAGTTATTACGTCGTAATTGACGAATGGTAATATTGACGAACAGTTAAAACTAATATATATATATATGTGAGACTTTGCATGAGAAATGCATTTAATAGTGTAAATTACGTCAAATATTAAAATGATACATTAAAACGATTTTTTTCCCAGTGAATTTTAATGTGACGTCACATTCTATAAAACTAGTGAGGTTTTTGTGAAATTTATTTGTATATTACATCACTTGATGCAGCATAAATACAGGTAAATGTATGTACAAAATACTTTAAATTAAAATTCGATAAATACATATTTGAAAATTTGGATATTCCTATTAATTAATATAAACAATATGCAATGTAAAAATAACATAAAAATATGCATGATGGTGTATCAAAATAGAGAAAAGAATTCATGAATAAGCTATACCTGCCCTGAAAATATCCAAAACTCGATGAAAACATACAATATAAGCGCAAACACAATGGTTTTCAATACCATGGTTCTGAAAGCTATTCCCAAGCAGAAGGAGTTTTTTTTTTAAATCGAACCGAAAGAAAGAATACTGTCCATAGCATCTTTGTAAAAGTCAGAAAGATAGCAACATTTTTAACGTACCATTTTATACAAGCTGATTTTCAAATGGGTAATTGATCTTGCTTATCAACACCACAGTCATCAGTTTGACAGCCTGAGTGGAGCAAGATCGCCTGATCAGAGATCCAGCTTAGACTTATTTACGCTCCACCCGGGGGTCTCCCCGGCACACAGGGGCTCGCAGGCAGAAACCCAGCCCAGACAGAAAGGGAAGGCACCTATCATTTACAAAACATTAAAAAAAAACTTATTCAAGTTAAAATTAATTTACAAACTGTGGCCGAAGCCAGGCTGCCAATAGTCCGACCAGGGACAGCATACAGTGGCGTAGCCAAGGGGGGGTCCGGAACCCCCCCCCCCCCCTCCTGAAAGTAGAACTGGTTTAGTGAATCAAGGATACAACAGTAAAAACTGCTAAGTCAGAATCACAACGGATCTATAAAAAATTCCGCCTTAGAGAGGTTCGTCTTAGAAGGTATAATTCAAGGGTATATCTTTCTTCGGGGCTATGAACTTTTCTGTTTTAGGCAGGTTTCCGTTATAAACACTTTCCGTTTTCACAGTATCCCTTAAAGCTGCTAAAACGTACTCACTTCCCAAACTTTTTTCTTTCACGTACCCCTTTCTTAGGTTTTTCTTGTCAGAGTACCCCCATTTCTCATAAATATGCTTCCCTTCCCCACCCCCTCCACTCAAGGAGATAACGTAAACATGCTTTTTTTCATTAGTAATCTTCTTATCGCAACCATATAATAAATCGATGCAAATTACATTGATATTCCTAATATTTTTGTGACTTCTGCCATTACCGATATTATTTTCACATACCCCCAGCATACCCGCCACGTAGCCCCAGGGGTACGCTACCCCAGGTTGGGAACCACTGCTATAACACCACCTCTGAAGAGCATAAATCTATTACAGGAAAATCTGTGAAGATGACCTATCTCAAACGAAAACAATCCAAGGTTCGATGAAAACAAGACTATATATTTGTGCTTGCTAACGTTTGAAACCTATCTGAAATGAAACTTGTCCCAATTATGAACCCTTATTGGCAGGTTTACTGTAAACACGGAATCCTCTCATAAACAAAAACATTTTAATGTCCCAAGACGGAAGGATAACTATGAAAGTATATCTGCTATTCCGTTTACACAAATTTACTGTAACTAGATTAAACATAAAACTTCTTTATCTTGGACTTCGATGGGATTCTGTTGTCGACACTTATGGGAAAGAATGAGTTTATACGAACGCAATAACGGTACATTGGTTGAGTTTCCTGACCTTTATCTTTGTTCACTTTATAATGGACAATATTAACAGTTACTTTAAATCTGCTGCCTGCAATTAATAAAAGTAACTTTATTTTTGGTCTGGTTATTTGTTACCACTTTCAAAATACACTAGCAAGAAAAATTAAAGGAACAACCATAAAAAGGTGCTTTATGTTATTACTATTAAGGGAACTTCCAGAAAGGTAACTCAGTGCCAACGTTATAACATACTCCAATGGGATTAACATTTGCTACAGAAAAATATGCAAATATTTCGGCCTCAGCCTGTTCTTTCGGTTCACGTGTGAAAAGGAGCGCACGTGGGTAATTTGAAGTCTAATTTTAAGGATTGTACGTGTAATTAGGTAAAACTTTCGCTTCTAGTAGGTGGAATATGTCGTCCAGAAGACATTTGACCGATTTTGAGAAATTGCATACAATAGGGAGAATGGAAGCAGGACACACACTCTTAGGTCTCTGTAAAAACTTAAAAATAGCCAAAAGCGTCATGTCAAGAATCTGGAAATCGTTTAAAGACACTGGTATAATGTCCACAGACAACCAGGTCAAGATAGAAAACACGCCACAATAGGCTCTCAGGACCGTAATTTGCCAACAATTGCTAAAAGAAATAGGCAATTGACGTCAGTTCAGATTGCAGGGAGTTTGCTTCAGTAACAAGAACTCGACTATCCTGGTTTACTGTGAGTGACAGGCTGCATGCAAGGAAATCCATGATTTGTGTTCCACTAACTCTGGTAGCGAAATGCGCCTGGTTAAAGTGGTGCAGAGATCATCGTCATTGGAAAACCACGGACTGGAGACAAGTTCTCTTTACTGATGAAACCTGATTTTGTTGAGAGATTTACTACAGACGTGTTATCATATGGAGGGAGAAATTCACACGTAATAAGGCTGCAAACATCCGTGAAAGGCATCGATACAAAGGTCGTGGAATCATGGTACACACAGACATCATTTTGAATGGCCGCAGTGATCGACACATTTTTACCAGTGCAACTATGAATGCTGAAATATACAGAGATGTGGTTCTTGATCCCCATGTCAAGTTGTTTAAGGGTGCAATCGGAAGATTCGGGATTTTATGCTTATTAATGATCTAGAATGGCGCTACCCCCTTCCACGAAACGCCTAAGTGTCCCTTCCAGACCTGCATAAATTCCACCTGGAAAAAAAGTGTTTGGATTCAACATTACCTTTGTACCCAATTGCTATTTGCGAAAGCTCAGTTTAACATTGCTTCAAGAAATTTCATGGTAGTAATAAGAGTTCTGTGTATGGAATGACATTTGGGTGACTTGGGTGACATTTTGTCTTTAATAATGAGAAATCGAAAGCATAAACTGAAGCTGATCAATGTACCAAAGTCTGAAGCTTACTGCTGAACTTGGAGAATGCTCTATAATTGTTTCGAACCATCTAAAATAAATTGGCTGGGAAGTTCAAAAACAGAAACTACCATGAACCATTTTTTACACATTCTAATACTTCCAAAAAAGTGCTAATCCATCACAAATAAACTTATTACAAAAATTTAACTTCCTTAACCCCTTAATTCTCGCTCCCTTCAATATCACGGGCTGAGGTGTCGTTCGTTATTTCTTGTGCCCGTCATATTTCCATGCTGGAGATTTAATTGCTGGTAAAAACTTCGAAACCAGGAAAATTTAAAAGTCATTTCCGAGTGAAGTCTTTGAATATTACTGTTTGGGTTTGGTTTTTGGCCCTGATTGTGACGTTGGACTTTGTATTGCATGTTTCAAAATATATCACACTCAAAAAATTATTAATAATCAAAATTTAATGTATATATATTATTTCAAATATTATTTGTAAAAATTTGTGTGATGATGATAAATAAAGATCTAAGATGCGAAAAATAAAGGTCTTATTCACATTAATTTGTATAGTGTAAAACAAACATTAAGACATAGAATTCTCGCATGATGTCTTTTCTACAAATATGAATTTCTTCTATAAAATCTTTTTTTTTCGCCTTAAAAAACTAATTGTATATTTTATTTAGAAGACTAATAATTATTCAATTTTTGTAATAAAAAAATAGGTACTTTATGGTTTTTCCAAATATTAAGCGACCGTTAAGAGGTTAAAGATGACCAGTTATCAGAAACAACTATTAGATCGAATATGGCATCAAAAGTGGCGAGACATGAAACATGGCAACCCAAAAGAATTATGGCTGAGTAAAACAATTGTAACAAAACTGCTTTTACCAGCATGAACTATATTTGATGTGTGTGCTTCTTACATTACTAGTTTCTGTAGCTGAAAATGCAAGATCTTTTTTTTAAAGTTTAAACCTTATCTCAAAAACTCTCATGGGGAGCACGGCAGATCGCATGAACGGCTCACATGATTGACACTTATGTGAAATCATTATCCAATATCTATTACAGTACAAGTTCTTAATTCAACGGCAAGAAATTAAACATGGAAATTACTGTTTTAAACTTAACCACTTGGTCCTAACTTTATTGTTGGCAAATGTTATGTAATAAGAAACTTGATTTAACCCATTCGCTGCCAAAACTATAAAATAAGAATTTTCAAATTTTTTGTTGAACGTCGTTTACCACTACAAACTCAGAAAGGTAAATTTCGCTTTACTAGTACAGCGAAATTTCTGCCAATAAATGAGGCAATTTTTTTAATTCTAAAATAGTGGTGATAAAGTAATTAATAAATTAAAGCCACGAGTATACTCGTGTGTGACAGCGAATGGGTTAATTAAATTTAACTCTTCAGTATGCGCTCAGCTTTTTACATCATAGTGAATCTTTTTCACTGGTAAATATTAATGCAACTTCAATGTATTATTAGTTGCAGTTATAGAGATTGGCCATATATTTTTTATCCATGCTTTTTTTTTTAATTAAGAGATTAAATAAGGATATACCTAAATTCTTAAAATTATTCAAAATACTATTATGCATACAGAGTCAAGACAAGATTGCAAGGGACTGGTAAAAAGCTCCATTTTAGACAGGCTTCCATGTAAAAAAGTGTAATTAATCATGCTTCTAAGATACACTACCTCAATAAGATCTATTGTTCATTTCGCAGGGATTCTGAAACTCTTCCATTTGAGACAGGATTCCATTATAGAAAGATTCCGCTTTGTCAGGTTTCACTATGTTTCACTAAAGAACGATGAATATCCCCTTTCAGACAGGTTTTCAGCAAATTTAATTGTAGCGCAATTCATATTAAGACCATGTAACGCTTCCGTTAAAGACAGGATTCTGTTATAGACAATCACTGTTCTGACAAGTTTTATTCTGTTAATATGACATAAATAAGTATATTTATATAAATACACAAAACTTGTAAAAATGGAACCTGCCTATAACAGAATTCTGTCTTAAACAGAACTGTACCATAGTGCTACGGAAAGGAATACTATACAAGTACACTTGATAACACGAAAACCTGTGTAAAACAGAATTTTTCACTAATATTTACGATTTCATCTTGATAGGTTTTACTATATATATATAACCTGAAGGAAAAATTCTGGACTCCCCCCCCCCCGAAACGAAATCCTGGCTACGCCACTGGCAGCATAATAGGTAGTTCTGGAAAGTTGCAAACAATTTTAGGGTACCAATCAAAAAAAAAAAAAATTATATTCTGAGTTTAATGATAACAAGTTAAATTCAGTTGCATACAATAAATATTCTCTGTGTCAAAAGAATTCATTTTCAAAGAAGATTTTTCAAACAGGGCACATTCCTATATTTTCAGAGGCTGTGAAGTCTGTACGGGGGTTGGCGGGTGTAGCTCGCAGGGGGCTGAGTCCCCTAGTATTTATATATATATTAGGTGGGTTGCGAAAAATTTTCAAATTTTGAAGTCTGTTGCATACCAATAAAGTTTGGGATCTACTGCCTCATTTCAATAATATCAGGGGTTTTTTTATTTATTTGGTTTGTTTTGTTTTTTCAGCTTCCTGTGTCTCAATTTTCAGTAGCACTTTAAAATAATAAAATTATTTATTTCAAATAAATATAATTGCTCATATTACTAATCAGTTTGCCTTGAAATTACTTACCATTAAAGATGTTCCTGCGATAAAAGAAAATGAGGATCTTAATCCATCAGAAATATTGTTGGTAATAGACATACCAACTGTAGCAGTATCAGCTGATAATCTATTTATCAGCTCTCCAGTTTTATTGCAGTCGAAAAAAGCAGCTTCTTGAGACAAAACTGAAGCATAGACTTTCTTCCTCAATTCATTAATAACCCTTTGAGCTGCAACATAATTTCTTTAAAAATCATTAAATAATGTAATTTATAACATATTTATAATCACAGAATTTTTACATAACTTCTTCAGAATATACTAGAGATGTCTATGCATGTATACCTCAATTACATGTTACACCTAATTTTCTTTATTAACATCTTTATTTATTTTGTGAATGTGATAAATATATTCATTCAATAATGTATTTTTTTCTCTGGAAATTCCTTTACATGTAAATTAAATTTTATTTAAAAAATTATAATTGTATTAACATATGTGTTTTTAACATTATATATCTTATTAAATTATAATTGTTTTCAACAATTATGTTTGAGTTATTGTCACAAGCCTTTCATGTATCCTCCATTATAATAAAAATGCTTGCTATAATTCCAAAATATAATAGCATTTGTCAACTAATAAAAATATTCAGAGGGAGGAGGCATCCCTTTTTAATTTCAGCTGTTAGCTAAGGATGTGCACTTTTTTTTTTTTTTTTTTTTTTTTTTTTATCAATAATTTTGAAGTATTCTCACTGAAATAGAAATATTCATGAACCTTGTGTATCCCGAGTTCTTGATTTAAAAGGGAGGCATCATTTATTTAATAAAAATAAGTTTTAATTTCACACATGTAAAGCTTTTTTGAAGATATTTATTTCAAGTTTCATATCCTACAATAGATATGACTAACATTATAAAACAAAACATTCTGCATCTGTATCCTCTGTTACAATATTATTAAGGAAATTATCCCCTAAATCATTATAAAATAAATTAAGCACCAAATACTGAAAAGACTAAATGATTACATTAATTTAAAAGATGAACAACAGACATTAGTAAAAACATTTTGGGGTTAAATTTATTTATTAAAATTTTTATGTTCAAAAAATAATGTTTTCCATAGAATGACCTATTTTCATCATTAAATTTAGAATATACTTATAATATTCATACTAGTAATAGCTTTTTAGAGAGTATTATATTTAGAAATATTATGTTTTATTTGATAAATATGTTTAATATAATTAGTTTATGTGAAATAAAATTTATTTGTTAACACATCATCTATTAATTATCAAACGCAATTTGAACATCTCAAGGATAATCAAAACTTTATAGTTATACAGGGATACCAAAAAGATTGAAACATACTTTTAATTTTTTACCTGTTAGAAATAGATAGGCAATGTAAATTATAAAGTGTTCAAAAAAAGATAGAATTTAAGATTGTGTTGATGAAATAGTCATGCCATTAATTTTAAAAAAATTACACATTTTTAATTTTTTTGCAGTTTTGAGGTCCTATAAGTTATATTAAGAAAAATTTTAACCAGCGTAAAAAGTTAAAAAAAAAGAACGAAAAGTAAAACTAAGAATTTCATTTCAAACTCATTGAGTTATGATACTTTGAAATTTATGAAATTTTGGAGGTTTTTCGGCACTAAAAATAGTCTGTCCATTTTTAGTGCCACAAAGCTAAATAACATACAGGATTCGGGGGCCATATAAAAATTTAAAAAGTGAAACTTTTTCACTTTTTAAAAAGTTAAACATAATCTTACGTCCTACTTTACTTTGAATACTTTTGCAATTTAGACTGCCTATGTATCTTCAACAAGTAAAAACATTACAGCATGTTTGAGTCTTTTTAAGACATCCTGTAAACAATTAGCTATATTATTGTTCTCCAAATACAAGATTAAAATCATCCAAAATAATTATTTTCGTCATACAATCAATTTTTGTTTGAGTAAAATCTGATTGAATGAAAAATTCATTATGACATTTTAATCATTCAAGAAATAAAAGTATAAAAGAAAACTTCGACAAGTGCTATTTAAATTTAATGAAAGGTATCTACAGTGGAACCCGGTTAAGACGCTCACGGTTAATACGCGATCCCGCTTAATATGCGGATTTTGTCCGATCCCTTGAACATCGCCCATAAGGATAATGTAAAAAGATCACGTTTAATGCGCGAATGGTTATGACGCGATCCCGCTTAATACGCGATAAATTTTATCTTCTTCGAGGGAAAAAAATCACACTTAAGACGCGAATTCATTGATCAAGATGCGAATTCCTTCTTTCTTCTCGAGTGTTATTAGTGTAGTGGATTTTTATTATTCAGATTAAAAAAAACACTGTTTTCGAATAGTATTTAATTTATTTAACAACAGATTAATTAAGGCGAAAATTACTAAACGGAAATAGTGGTAGACATTTGAATTTAAAAAATCCCTCTAAATTAGCAAAACTGCAATTCTTCTTTGATCCCACATCCTAGCATTCTTCGTCTCTCGCTTTGTGTATGTTTTTTCTATAAGTAGAGAGAAATCGACGAATTCAGGTTACTCAGATGCGTCATAAAAATTATTGCGATTAGATATGTTCATACCTATTGTTAGAGAGGTTTTAAATGTACTTTATATTGCTACTTTTTTAATATATATATTATAGACAGCGAAAAAGGAATCTCGTAAAGATTAAATACGACTCTGATTGGATAATTCTTTTATGTATACTTTACTTTTTGCTATAACAATATTTCATAAGGATAGTTTTTCTTATTATATTAATAATGAAGAACATATTATAATGGTACTCATTATTACAAGTACTAAATATGAATTTAAAAACTTCAAAGATTGCTTCAAAGATTTAATATTTTTTCTTTCTGTTAAAAAAAATGAGAGTAGTGGGAAAATTACTTTTGGTTGCAACGTATTAATCGACAATATAGTCATGTTGGAATCCATATTTATTTTCCATTATTATTCCAGTGTGTCCTGTAAAAAGAAACAATGAGTTAAAGTGGAAATACAATTAAATTTCAATCGGAAGATATGTAAAAGACACAATTTTCGACCGTAAACGTATAAATGAAAGCTCTGAAGTTCATTTAGACGATTAGATGTGTAAATAAGCCCATTTCCTGCAACATTATACAAATCACGTTTAATACGCGATCCCGCTTAATACGCGACTTTTGACCATTCCCTTGAAATGCGTCTTAACCGGGTTCCACTGTATATAAAAATACTAGAAGGGGAAAATGTTGAAAAACCTGATTTTTTAAATAAAAAAATTCAAATCAGAACTTACACGATATATTCATTAAATAAACTCGACCAAAATTTGCTGCAGCTCCAATTACAAAAACAGCAACTAATATTTTGCAGATTGTAATTAGATTTGATTTCATTTCATTATCTGATGCAATCATAATATCTATAATCTTGCCTACACAAAGTGGGACTGACATTGTGACAGCACTGGACACAAACAGAAGCATCAATGCACCTGAAAGAATATATTAAATTAATACTAAATATATATATTTATATATTTTTACCTAAAACAAATCTAAAAAAGGTAAGTTATACTTTAATCCAATAACTCACAAATAACTTTCTACAGATATTTGTTTAACATTTAAATAATTAAAGTAATAAGAAAAAGGAATTTCTCATACTTAAAAACTCAATATTAGGTTGTTGCAGATGAATAACTCAAAAGATATAAATACATAAACTAATTAATAATATTAAAATAATATAAATAAAACATAAAAATTCATAATACAGTATAAAACATCTGCATTTAAAAATTTTTATTAATTGTACTATATTTTTCTTACCTGAAATTAGATGAACATTTAAGAAATTATTTACACTGTTTATCATCACTATGAAAAAAATTATCAATTGTTCTTTGCTTAGTCCTATTCATTTTTCACTTTTTAGTCAGTTTTCTATTTGTAACAAACAGCTAAGTTCTTTGTCTGATGATATAAAAAAACTGGTGGAACCAGAGAGAAAAGTAAAGCTCGATCTAAAAAAGTTACAGTAAAAAATTGTCAAATAGTTTCAGTTTAAAAAAGTAAGTAGTGCGTAGAAAAGTAACGGAATCAGATTATCTGTAAAGCTCATGAAATTACCCAAATTTTTGTTGATAACTGAATTTGTGGACTGGGCATTACTGGTGCCTTAAAATCAATCAGAGAAGTAAAGGCATTTTTAACTCATTCTGAATTCCAATCATTCATAACCAGTTTAAAAATTTGGTCTCATAAGAATAGGTTAGAGGTTAATTTGGAAATGAGCAAGAACATGAGAGGTATCGAGAACATGAGAGATCGTTCAGTACGAAGTATGGACCAAATTCCATTCCAGTGGTCACTGATAAGCCTGGAAGGTAAAAGTCCAAAATAAGCCCAAAACCCTAAGCATGTACGATTCAACCATATGCTAACTACTTGTCTGGCTTAAGTCCATTGGTCCATTGACATAAGGCTCCCTTTTCACAGTAATTACATGAAATAAAAATTATTACGCTACATGTATTATGTGAGAAATGCTAATAACAACAATTCCTCAACAACTTGACTATATTAATATTATACTTAAAATATTACTTCATGGTTTACATTCTTTCATCTTTGTGAAGTTTAGCTTGACTTGATGCAATCATGTCCACAATTCTGGGCCTGACAGAAATTTTTTTGCACATAACTGCACATTCTGTTTACTATACCCAATACTCATTTTGAGTGGATAATATGATTTTGAATATAAGGCATCAGTAAAGCTCAGTCCACATTTTCAGCTATCAACAAAAATTTGGGTAATTTCATGAGCTTTACAGATAATCTGATTCCATTACTTTTCTACGCACTACTTACTTTTTTAAACTGAAACTATTTGACAATTTTTTACTGTAACTTTTTTAGATCGAGCTTTACTTTTCTCTCTGGTTCCACCAGTTTTTTTATATCATTTCACATCTTTTTCAAATCCTTTCAGGAACTTAATCAACCAACTTCAACTAACCAAACAACCGCCCCAATTAACCAACCAATGATCCCAATTCACCGTCCCAATCAAAAACTAACAGAAATATTGGTTCACCAGTGTATTTCAAGAGCTCTGATGACCCCATGCTTATTGCTAAATGCCATATTGGGATATTGACCTATACTTTACTCAGGACTGACCACCAGACTAGTCCTTAGACTAAGTTTTATACATAGTGTGATCTCTTGAATTTTTCTGCTATGTACCTACGCTCCTCTGGTTTAAGGGACTATGCAGTATCCTAGGCCAACCCCTCAAACACACCAAAAGCCAGGATAAGAAACAGTCATAAGAAATGAATTAAAACTGCGAAAAAACTATA
This sequence comes from Maratus speciosus, assembly GCA_963932465.1. Lineage (NCBI taxonomy): Eukaryota > Metazoa > Arthropoda > Arachnida > Araneae > Salticidae > Maratus > Maratus speciosus. The sequence continues at coordinate 273,740,037 of OZ010792.1, read as the reverse complement.
GAAAGTGAAAATTTGTGTCTTTGGAACTTAATGGGAATTTAAAATTAAAAAAAGTCTGAAAACGACTGAATGCAGAAAAATTATCATAAGTGATTGAAAATATTATACAATACACCAGTAAATAATATCAGAAATATTACTAATATTGGATATTAATAATAATACTATATTTCTATATTGTTAAATTATGGAACGCTATGTAAAGTTAGGATTGGATAATAATATTTCGGAGGTCAAACTAAAATATCACGATAATGACTAACATATTTACATCTAACTGTAACCATTGATAAAAAAATCAGGAAAATTGGAAAGTAGGTGTCCTTTATAAAGTAGGTATTAATTAAGGAGATAAATTACGTAAACGAGTCTATTGACAATTGGTACATTTGGTACGGATAAATTATATAATTGAACCTACAGACAATTGGCCCATGTTACCGGTCATCATTTAGGGCATAATTAACTTAACCGTAAGCGCATGCACCTATTTTTGTAACGTTAACACACGCGTGGTGTAAATCTCACCTCATTTTGTCTCCCATTATATTTTTGGCTAAATGCGCTTTAAAAAGAGTCTACTACTCTATATTGTAAAATGCATCAGTACTACTTCTTTTTAGGGAAAAATCAAGCGTTTCATATTTATTTTCCGCTTTTATAACAGTTTCTGTAAAAATGGCGGGTTTTTTTCCTTAGAAAATATGCAACGATTTGTTTTACCTCTTAAAACATGAATTATATTATAAAATTTACAGTAATTACATTCAATACACTTTCATCAACATATGAAGGCAGCTATTATTTCACTCTTTCAGTAAAATTATTTTAGTGTGTGTTATCCCGTAACGAATGAACATATCGAAATGTAACGTTTGTACACACGCGGGATTATTTAATCCCAAAAGCCATATTTCCATATTCCTTCATACAACCTTTCTCAACCTTGGCCTTGAAAGGAACAAGGAAGGTCAGAAGTGTTTCATGAGGTAATTTTGAAGTTTTTTCACCTGCATAACCCTTTCTCCTGCAGGTAAACGCAACATCTCCCGAAAGTCAGACCGTTCGCATACGTACTACACCATAAAACGGAAGAGCATATAGAAAAATGAGCCTTGCTAAAATCAAGTGACGAAAACGTTGCTAGCTCTTAGACTTTTAGATTATTACTTTCGGTCCAACAATATTAATTTTTTTTAAACTCGCGAAATTGAATTTCATTTGGCGTTATAATGACGTAATTATACTAAAGTCTTTCAGATTTTAAAATTAAAATGCATGTTTTCTTTGGCACGTGCAATAGGAGTATACGATTTCCTTGACAATACGCAGGAAAATGCAATAAATACAACCAAATGAACTAGCATTTACCGAAAAATTTTTTCGTATGACTTAAAAATAAATCTTTCGTTTTATGGATGATAATAATAAGGATTAATATCAGAATATCAGGAGTCTCTTTTCAGAATAAAACATCATTACAAAGTTATGTCAGTTAAACAGAAATTGACGTCATACCTAGCAAACGATTTTTTTTTTTTATTATTATCTTTTCCTAAATTGTTTTTTTTTTTAAGTAAAACTCCTGTATTAAAATAGATTTTTAAACATTAAAAATATTCAAGTGAAGATACTGCGTCCTTTTAATACGTGTTTAGTTAAAGTTTTTACATATATAAAGGAAATATTTTCATTTTCTGATTAGAATGACGTCGATTTGAAAAATGCAAAAATAAGCAAGAAAATCTGATTTTTATTTAAAACAAAATACGCGTGTTATCACCTTTTTTAAATTATTGTGCCGCTTTTTAGAATGTGGCAACAGTAAAGAAAGACTGAAGGAGATATTTCTATATTGTTAAATTATGGAACGCTATGTAAAGTTTAAATGGGTGCCATTCCCTTAATATTAGATATTTTTTGACCCGACCTTCGAAAGGCACATCGCTAAATTAAGACCTTTCCAAAAAGCCATTATTCATCACTGAATGTTTTCTGGTTTGGATTGTAATTGAGTTGTTGCCTTTTCATCATGTTTCAAAACGTTTACGTTTTGAAATCTCTTCTTCTGCATCTTTCTTCTGAAATCTGCATCTTTTAAGATGCAGCTGAGCTCTACTATACAGCATGATCGTGCTGTATGATAGCGGTTGTATCAGGATAAATGTACGCAAACAATGAATTGATTGTGCAAGGAAAGCACTTGGGACATAGTTGCAGAATCGCTAGAATCTGATTCCATCTCCTCATTGCATTTTTGTGAATTGTTTCAACTATTTCTTCTGCAGTTAAGTGTCCAGATACTTTTAAACTATTGTCAGCTACTACATACTTTGCAAACTTAATATAACACTGGAATTTTTCAGAAAAGTTTGACAATTCTATTTCTTCGAAAGGTCTGTCGTTTTCATCATTTGCATTACAATAACTCTTTTTAGATTCCGGCATGTTGAAAGCATTTTTCTATTTCTTCAGATTGCATGCCATCCTACTCCACATATAAATCGTTGATGGCCATGAGTAATGTTATGTGGTAGCTTTCTTTAAAATCAATTGAAAATAAAATTTGTTCTAGGACCCTTTTACGATAATGAGTTTTTAAATTTTGGATTATACCTTGGTCCATCGGTTGCAGTTGTGTTGTAGTATTAGGGGTCTCAGTAACAGAAAATTCTCAGAGTGTCTGCGACAGATACTTCAGGGACAAAAAATAATCTGCAGGTAAAATATTTTTGCAATTGAAGCGTTAATTAATCAATCACTGACCTGTAGCGTTTTTAGGTAATTTATAAATTTCTGTTAATAATAATCCTAACTTTTGGTATTAAGTAATAAAGAGCTAAACATAATGTGAAGCAAAATAAAGGTTCAATGAAAAAAAATCTGCAAAAGAGAAAAGAAAATCTGCGACAGGCGTCTCCCATCTCAAAATTCTGCTACCGGGTTAGGGGGTAAATATTTAATCTTTATAGAACTCAGTGATGGTAGTTTACAATGACTCTGCACATTATCTAGCAGCAATAGAATTTTTCTGTTTTGGCTAGAATTTTTTTTTATCCAGGTCTTTTAACCAACTGTTGCAGATTTCACGTGTCATCCAGGCTTTGGCATTTGTCACATAATCAACAGGCAGTTTGTTAACTCTTTTGAAGCAATATGGCTTAGTTGATTTACCAATAACTAACAATTATAACTCACTACCATCCATATTGGCACCTACTATCACAGTTATCCTGTCTTTTCTAAGTTTGTCACTTGTGCACATTTCGCCTTTAAATGTTAAAGTCTTATTAGGAAGAAGTTTATAAAACAACCCTGTTTCATTGGCCTTAAACACTCCTTTCATTGCATAAGTAGAAATGAGTTCGGGTGCTTTTCGCAGAATTCATTGCATACAGCGAGGTCTACAGCACCACTTTCATCATGCACAGTTCTGTGTAAGATGTTATTTCGGTGCTTAAAATGTGTCAGCCATCCTTCGCTGAAACTGAAATTTTTAATATCTATGAATAGTGCAAGTTCTTTCGTTTTAGTCACCAATATAGGTCCACTCAAAGGTAGATTTCTTGCCAATTCATCTTTTGTCCATAACAGTAAAGCTTACTCTAAACCCTCATGGGCTGTCATTCTCATACGTTTTTGCCCTTTAGCTAATCTTTCCTTTTCCCATGATTTCAGGATGAATTCTTTATTTTTCCAGTAAGTAGAGAGCGTATTCTTTTTTATTCCATATTCTGCAGCAATTTCTGTCTTAGATAAGCCACATCGTACCTTTTTAATAATTTCCACTTTAGCTTCCAGAGTTAAAGATTTATAAATTCCATGTAGAGGCATATTTTAAAGAAACAAAATCTTTTACTTTCCCAAAAAACACTTTAGCAGTAAGTAAACCCACTGACTGAAAAATTCGATATCTACACTGCAGATAGGGTGTAGTGATAAAACATGTTTCTCCTATCTGTAACAGATGTCCACACTGTAGATTTCTTGGAATGTCGCTGGGTCAAATGCTAGAGAAGGGATTAGGAACAAGCACAATGGAAGAAGGGGTGGGGATGTCGTTGATGGACAGATGGGGCACTAAAGAAAGCGGATATCAAATGCGTGGGAATATACGTATACTGGTTCAGAACAATTCTGATAAAAATGAAAGAAAGAAAGTTATTTCAAGGATCTGAAGTCAGTGAGAAAATAAGGAAAAATGAAATTCTTGTTAGTTCGAATTAAAGGAAGTCAAGAGAAAATGAGTTCGAATAAATGAAAACTTTTAACGTTATTCTGCCATTGAAATTTTCAGGAATTCATGTTTAGTTTGAATTAAGCGAAGATTCGATTTATCCAATTTCGAATTAACAAGAGATATATAACTGAACAAGTAAATTTTTGAAAATTTACAAACATGACTCGCAAATATTTGTAAAAGTTAAGAAAACCAACTGCCTTTATTTTGCTTTCAAAACTAAATCATACTGGAAATCACTTGCTTCCACTTGCATAAGATTTGATACTGACTTTATTTGTTGAGAAAATTTAAGAAAATGTATCGCCCATAGATTTGAAATAAGTAAATCTTGTTTCAAACTTAGTTATATGCTTGAAATGTTTTCTATGAATTCTTGAATCTTGATACAATGTGATTTTACTAAACTTGATTTGTTTAAGTTGCAGCCTGAAAATTATGTTAAATTGGTGGATTATATTGACTAGGATTGCTAGAACATTGACATATTACAGAAATATTAACGGATGATGTAAAGTGATAATTACTTGTGTTGATTTTCAGAGGCATCACCATGGGGGGTTATTGGGGGGGGGGAGAGTCTCCCCCTCCAATATTTATGACTTGGGGATTTTGGAAAGACCTTTTTTCTTTAAAAAAAAAATAATAGTAAAATAAATATGAATTTTTTATTGTTTTGGTGACTTCTTTTCTGAGAGCTGTAACTGTAAATAAGTCAAATAATCAAAAGAAATACAAAAAGAAAGCAGCCAAGCTCAGTATGTCATTGTGTTTCTCTTTTCTATAAAAATATCATACATCCACCAGATGTTAATTTCTCTACTTCTGTCCATCAATAGTTGACTCTGATCCATATCGTTTAGTTTCTCCAAAACATTATTCCTTACTCAACAATTTCAAAATAACGTAACTGACATCATTTTCACATGAAAAGCAATTATGATTATACATAATAGAAAAGACAAAGAACTCACAAACATTAAACTAATTCTAGTTGACTAAAACACAAACGAAAATCGACAACAAATTATTCATGTGTCTTCCGATTGGCGCTATAGCAATAGGTCATTGCCAGAGCGGTTATACAAGGCTCTTGGTTGTTGCCATCAATGCCAGACATAAAACTTCAAATACCACAAATTTTCTTTTAAAATAGCATTCTATTCTAATATTAGAATAGAAAAATGTGATGTCTCTTTCTCCTTCATTTAGATCTCAAATAGCATTAAAATAAGTTGAAATGGAATAATTAGTTTTTAAGAAAAAAGAAACAAAAAGTTTCTGTTTTCTTTCTATGCATGAATAAACAAAATTTTCAGTTTCAGAAAGAATGAACCTGAGCTTCCTTAACTATTCATTTTGCAAGTGTTTATCTTACCTTTTGATCTTCATATTCCTGTTGAATCATTCCAAGATAGGAAATTACAAACTTAGTTTTGATTAGAATTATCTAAGTGATAGAGGTGTATTTACATTTTTATTAAATGAAGCAATAATTAAAATTTTTATGTTTTTAGTTTCGGTACTTTTTTTTTTTTTTTTTTTTCAAATAAATTTTTAAATGCATCATTATCATTACCATGCATACATTGCACATATCATTTGAGTTGGAAATTAGAATAGTTTGTTTCAAGTTGGGAAAATTTGTTGAATCCCCCCCCCCCAATAAATATCTGTTGCTATGCCCCTGTTGATTTTTCATTCCTTAAAAACCCTCAAGATTTTAAAATACGAAAAACTAGGAACAGTTTTGCAACAGTTATACTTATTGTCAGTTGTCACACATGCTCATTGACAGTGATATGCTTCTTTACTAAGCCATCGACAGTAGGATTAGTTTTAGAAAATATGAAAATTTAAACTAAGTCAATCTTTCATAAATAGAAATTGCAATTAGATTTTTGGAACACTTTTTTAGTTCTAACTCAGCAATTAAAACAGTTCAACATTTCTGAATTTATTTTATTGCTGGTAAATGGGAAAATGATAACAGAAATAAACTTTTAGAGTGTAAACAATAATGGAGATGTTTGAAAAAAAAGACTTATTTTTCTTAAAGAAAGAAGTGATAGTAAGACGTTAATCTGCTAATCAATTGACTCAATGTTGTAATCTGTAAGTTACGATTAATTAATTTTCATGAATGTATGCATAAAATGTGAATAAATGCAAATGTATGCCCTGTATTACTTTTTTAAAAAACATATAGAATTTAATTTTATGCCTTGTAGTAGAATGTCAAGAAACTTATTTAATGCATGTATAATCTATCTATATTATAAAACAAAAACATGTACCGTGAGTAAAACTGGGATCATATTGACAGTGGCGACCTAACCAATAAATTTTGTTTTTACTGCAAATTTTTTAACTTCTAAACTTTGCACAATTTCAAATTTTACATCATTGAATAGACAAAAAAAAATGGGTATTTAAATGCACTTTTTTAAAAACTGTATCTCAATTCGCTGATTTTTTATGGTTTTTAAAATAATTTTCAAGCATGATTTTTTTTTCTGCATGCATGCAACTTATTTATAAAAGATTAGCCCGTTTGTACTTAAAACAATATAATTAATTCAAGATTTGTTTGTTTCATATAATATTCCATAACTAAATTTCCACACAAAATTTAAACTTCACAATTAAATAAATACAGTAGAAGATCTTTATAACGCAATTCTATATAACGCAATTCTCCATATAACGCACAACTTCTCAGATGTAAACAGTGAATTTTGAAGTTAAAAAGCACCTGCATTTTCACATTGTAAAATAGTGCTACTCTCTAGAGGACTAAATTTGATACATTAGTTCAACTTTATCTTCTAATTTAAGACCTTTTCACTGAAAAAAAAAATATTATTGCAATAAACATTTTGAAAATGTCTAATATAAAGGATGGTTGTGTTACATGAGTGTGTGGATATTTGGATAATGTTTATAAAGGAAATTTAACTATGTCTGACCTATATTATGCAAAAATTTATAATTTGGATAACTCTTGATAACAAGGAATGCAGTATAAAGATATTCTAATGTATTTTGATATGTTTCAGACATATTTGGCTATTCTTACAAGGTGAATTTAATGATGTGATCCATATAACGCAAAATTCTATATAACGCACAACCTTGCGCTTTTAGGTTTGCGTTATAAAGATCTTCTACTGTATATAAAACAGGAATTCAACAGATATGTAATTTAACCCTCTGTTTAGGCAAGCCCAGAAATAATCAGAATCAGGAAGGTTGCTAAAAATAGTATACTACATTTTCTATTTTTAGCAAAATAAGCTATTTTAAGGTATCTGTATGATTCAGAACAATTTTTTTTTTAATTTTATAAATTTTAGGTTGAAAATTGCTAATTATTATTAAAAATGACATAAAAATGTCACACAAACATACAAATAAGTAATTTTATTTTTTATTTTAAAAAAATAGTATAAAATTAACTGAAAAATTACTAATTTCTTAAAACTATTAAATATAAATACATTTTATGAATTCCATAACAAATATAATAATTATACAGGAACTAGACTATTTTTATGACAATGACATGAATATTTTAAAAGTTTTAGGTATACAAAGACAAACAACCAAGGGCGTAGTTCAGGGTATATGCGGGTATATGCCGTATACCTTCTGGATTTTTTAAGAAGCACCGTATACCCTAGGCAAGACGTTCATGATTTTAGCGTATACACTTTGCTTATCGCGTATACCCTCTGGCTTTTTTACGACTACATCACTGCAAACAACGCTGAAAATTCCTGAATTAAAACTGTATAATACATAAACTTTTCAATAAATAGCATGAGAATAGCCTACTTCCTTTGAATATATATTTAAAACATAATTTAAAATTTTTGGAAGATCTGAACTATCATTTGTTGAGTTATAAATTTTTCCAACACAATTTTACAAAAAAATCCCTTTTGAGAAAAATCAAAAAACAACTTTAAACTTAGTTTTTTAAGTTTGTAAGAATTATAAATCTTTAAAAAGCTGCAGAATCATTAAGTTCATCCTGTTTTGTTTTGTTTTTGTGGGGGTTTTTTTTTTACAGTAAGTATTTGAATTGAAATTTTTATCCAAATTTACATTTTAAAGGCATGGCTTATATGGAAATACAGTATACTCCCTCAAATCTGCACAGCTTGTGACCAGAGGTTGTGTGGATTTTAGAATTTTGTGGATTTCTAGTAATTGCTTTGTTTACATTTTTTATTAAACAGTAATTTGAATGTAGTACTAATGCAATCAAAATTGTAATGAATGCTTGCAATATAATAAAATATTAAAATAAGTAAATAATTAAGTAAAGTAATAAACTAAAATGATAAAAAGTAAGATAATTTTAAAAATGATTAAAAGTAAAGGTCAAGTAAATAATTAATAATGTGTAATTAAAATTAAATATGCATAATAATGAGATACATTTTCCTTGACTTATTCAATGAAACTTTTCTCATAAAGGTATCCTACTAATTCACATCAAAATCATAAAGTAAGGAAGTTTTATTTCAGGTTCAGCCAGTCTTAATAACCAAAATATCTCAATTAATACATAAAAAGATTGTGATTACCAAAGGTATCAGCAATATCTTTATTTTTATTTTATTTTTCAGAAATAAATTGTACTTCCTTCATGAAAAACCATGAGTTCAGTCATATTATAGAGAATTAATTACATATTAAAATACAAACGGAATGATATAAAACTAAAAAATTCTGTAATTTTGCCTTGACATCTGAACTGAATTTTTCATTGTTTACATCTGTAATGAAAATTATGTGCGGATTTTAGACGTTTGCAGATTTTAGAGTTGCGGATTTGAGAGAGTCTTCTGTATCAAAAATGCATTTTGGTATGTAGATAAAGGGAAACCTAAGCAAAAATACTTAATGTAATAAATCTATTACTTTTCAATTATAAATGATTTTCAGCTATGTTCTGTATACTAGAGCACCTTTCATCTGGGTAGCCTGGGTTGGATTGACTAGTATTAATAAAAGAAAGTTCTTGTCTGTCTATCTGTGATGGCTAGGGAACTCTATTACATGTATAGGTCAGCAAACTTGGATAAGGATAGTCAAAGACAAATCTCAATGCACTTGAGGAACAGCTTTTTCAGAATGTGTAAGAAGTTGGTATTTTAGGTTTATACACCGGCTGACCTGACTTGTTTCCACTTTTTGATAATTGGCTGAGATATTAATTAAAAACCTTCATCAAATGCAAACAAGCTTCAATTTTGTGGAGTTAGCTGAAATTATGATTACTTCCACGAATGTCTGGGAAAAACTTGGTTCTTTAAGCCAGAGTTAGTAAACGTTCCATTTCTTCTGCATTTTAAAATTGTAATTACTGGAACCTCTATGGAGTTACAAAAAAAGAACATATATGTTCATGGTACCAAGCCCGTCTTGCTGAAAATGGGGTTTATTTTTTATCAGCAAATTTTTATTACCTTATCCATACAATCCTATATTTTACACACTGTGCGAAACAGACACTTGGAAATTGATATTTTTTTTTTTTTTTTTTTTTAAGTAGGAAACAGTTTTTATACTTAACTACCCAGCGTCGCCCATGTCAATTATGAGCGGCCTTCCAGCTATAATAAATTAAAATGAAATAATACGGCAATAATAACTGATAATTGTAAATTCCCGTCTACAAATCATTATAAAAATTATCAGAAAACACAACGTTATTGTATCGCAACCACAGTAAAATTGCTCAGCTTTAAATATCAGAATGCTCATTTTCTAGTCTAGTGTAACAGAAAAATCCTGAACTTCCTGATATGAATGAAAGAAATCACCCAACTGTCATAGTATTTAGTAAAATTCTCATTGGTATAGCATATATATACATTATAAAGTAAAAATTATGTTAGCGAGTAATGCTGACATCATACTGATGATATCTATGACCTAACCCATAAATTGTGCTTTACTGTAGTTTTTTTTTTTTTTAACTTCTAAACACGCACAATTTCAATTTTTACACTGAATAGAAAAATTACTTTCAAATGAAACTTATTTGAAAATTATATCTCAATTTTCAGATTTTAATTGATTCTGATTTTAATACTGATCATTAAAAATCAAACTGAATTTAATGGATTTTAAATTAATTTTCAAGCATGGATCTTTTTAAATTTGCAACCCAAAATTACGAAAGATGAACCCACTTGCTCTGAATGCAATATTATAAGGAAAAAACATGTTCATGAGTAATGCTGGCATCATATTTATGGTGGCAATGATCTAACCCATAAGTTTTGCTTTTACTGCAATTTGTTTAACCTCTAAACATCACACATTTGAATTTTTTCAATGTCTAAAGGAAAATAAAAAGTACATTCAATGCTATTTGTTTGAAAAGTTATTCTCAATTTACTAATTTTTTATGTATTTTATAGTAACTTTTAAGCAAGCATATTTTTTAAATTTTCATACAACCCAATTACAAAAGACGAGCCCGATTGCTCTTAAAACAATGTAAATAATTCATCATTTGGGAGTTTTTTGTGCAATATTCCATAACTAAATTGGCAAATGAAATGAAACCTCATAAAAAAGTAAAATACGAATTTAACAGTTTTCAAATCGAACTATTCAAAATTATCATATTAATGAAGGTTACTATAAATAGTTAAAAAAATCACGATTGACCGCTTGTTAATACGAAAGTACCAAAAATGCTTTTTGATGTAGTTATTGGGGATTCTGAAAAATATAGTAAATGTAAAAATTCTTTTAGTATTTTAATTTAAAAACGATATATTTTTTTATATCTTCTGAACACTGTATTCTGTGCCAGTATATGGATCATAACCATATACTGGATCATAACCATATACTGGATCATAATCACGGATATTCCAGGGTGGATTGCCTGATTATTTTTAAATTAAACATTCATTCATAAAAACTAAATGTACAGCATAATCATTCATAAAAGCTAATAGCTTGATAATGACATCAAATTCCAAAAGCTTTCAGTCCTGATGCCAGTCTTGAAGCTTTCTTTTAAAAAAAACCCTAACTCTTAGAAAACGTTTGCTATGTTTCATTTTTTATTTCATATAAATTGTAGAAAAAAACATATTTCATGTATTCCTATTTAATATAAACTGCAGAATGCTATCATTGCATTTTAGAGACTAAAACACTCAGCTAAATGGTATAATTAAAGATATAGCATGCCAACAAAATAAGAAAAAAAACATAGCAAAAGTTTTTTTAAATCAATTTGACGTCATATTTATTGAAAGTGATGCCATATTTAGCAAATTGTTTCCTGATATTTTTTTATCAAATAGAAATGCCTATGTTATAGTAAACGTTTTAACTTAAAAATATATTTAAATTAAGTTTTTACGTCTATTCAAAGCACTTATCGTCAAACTTGTATAAAAACAAAAACTTTCCGCGCACATAAATATTAGGTCAAAAATTTTCCGCAAATTAATTTAATGTTTAATAAAATTATGTGTTGTATTATTTTGATGATATGAACTAAAAATCATAGTTTAAAATAATTGTTATTTAAATTAAAAAATAATATTAATTAAAGAATAATTGTTTTAATTTAAAATAATAAAGCAAAAATCAATGATAGGAAGGTGAATTCGTTTAAATTATTTTGTCAATGCATTTAGAAACAACCAAATCCTTAAGATTGTGATCTCTTCGCACAAAATGCCAGTCACTCTTATAACACTACGAAATTATTCGATTTAACAGCCGTAGCCAGGCTAGATTGTCACTGCAGCCGCTGATGGAAAATCGATTGGCGACAAGTTTTAGTCTGCGGAAAATAGAAATAAAAGGGTCTGTGATGTCACACAATGTTTTGAGTCTTTAAACTTTGAACTGTGGAAAAACAATATATAAATCACATATAAAATTGGGGAATATTTAAAATTTTTGGTATTAAAAAAAGTTACAAAAACCCGAATTTTTCGGAAAATTTTACGCGCACGGCATTCACGTGTGCATCTATATTATACAATTCTGCTTATCATTAAAGTTTTATTTTAAATATGAAAAATTCAGTAGTTCAATTACATACCTATTAATCTTGAGGTTTTTTATTTTTTATTTTGGCTAACTTCTAATTTCGCTATTAAATAATAAACAACAAAAAAAAAATGCTGAACTATTTTTATCTTTGAAAGTACAAATGGGGTTAATCTTCGATAATCAGGCTGTACGCTATTTGGCGTACTTTAACAAATGTGACTTATACTTTTTAAGGAACCTATTGCTCACAAAAGTATGACATCATTCATGTTTTTAGTGAATTTTTGACATGTAACTTGGTTACAGAATATTAACATGCAATAATGCTTAACCTGACGTTCATGAAAAGCCTCAATTTTTTTTAACTTAATTTTAAAGCTCGCGAAATTGAATTTCAGGAAAAAATACGTCATTTTGGTGTAATTATAGTAAAGTGTTTCAGCTTTTAAAACCAGAATGTTTGCTTTCTTCAGCAAGTGTAACTGAAGTATACGACTTCCCTCACAATATGCAGAATAAAGCAATAAATACATCTAAATGACCTAGCATTTACTGAAATTTTAAATTTGCGAGGCTTAAAAATAAATCTTTTACTTTATGGATGATAATAATAAGGATTAACTTCAGATGATCAAGAGTCTCTCTTCAGAATAAAACATCATTAGAAAGAGATGTCAGTTAAACAGAAATTAATGTCATAACTAGCAAACATTTTTTTTATTTATTTTTTTTTCCTAAATTGCTTTCTTGAAATTAAAACTCCTGTGTTAAAATAGATTTTTAACTTTAAAAACATTCAAATGAAGATACTGCGTCATTTCAACACGTGTTTAGTTAAAGTTTTTGCATATAGGAAAAATTTTCATTTTCTGATTAGAATGACGTCGATTTCAAAAATGCAAAAGTATAGTGAGAAAATCTGAATTTTTATTGGTAAATAAAAACAAAATACACGCATTATCCTTTTGTCTTTTTTCATTATTGTGTCATTTTTTAAGGTGTGGCAACAGGAAAGAAATAATTGAATTAGAAAATTTAAAAAGAGATATTTCTATAATGTTAAATTATAGAAGTTGCTAGACTAATGGTACAAATAGTGGTCTGATGATTTTTTAAAGTTGACAGCTACCTATTCCATATTCTAAAGCGTGTGTACAGCCAGTTTCGTGCAAATCAGTCAAAAATTGAAGATTTGTATAAGGGACATACACTCAGAGAAAGGCTTTTATTAGATTACTAGCAGAATTACTCGGCTTTGCCTGTGTTAAACATGAGGGCCTTCCAGGTAAAATAAAGTAAAATAAAAAATACAGCAGTCACAATAATGGAGCTTTATGCATTCTCGTCAATAAAAGATAAAAAATATAATAAGAAAGTATGACGTTACTATGTCGCAACCATAGTAAAATCCCTCAACTTTAAGCATCAGAATGCACGTTTACTTTGACGAGTGTAATAGAATAATATATTATTTTAAAGGCAATACAAAAAAAGAAAATTACCCAAATGCCACAGCAGTTTTGGTTACAGTTTAGTGAAATCCTCGTTAGCATGCCCTCTATCTAAATTTTAAAGCAAAAACACATCAGTTAGTAACGCTGAAATCATACTGATGGTGACAACGGCCTAATTCATAAAGTGTGCTTTTACTGGATTTTTTCTTAATTTCTAAAAATTGTCCATTTTCATTTTTTCCGTTGTCAAATAGAAAAAAGTACTCCCAAATGAAATTTGTTTGAAAATCATATCTCATGTTTCTGATTTTTAATGGATTTTAAAGTATTTTTCAACCATAGATATTTTAAAATTCGTGTGCAACCAAATTACGATAGATGAACCCGTTTGCACTTAACGCAGTATTATAAGGAAAAGACATGTCCATGAGTAACGCTGGCATCATATTTATGGTGGCAATGACCTCACCAATAAATTTTGCTTTTACTGCAATTTGTTTAACCTCTAAACATCACACATTATATTTTTTCCAACGTCGAATGAAAAACAAAAAGTTCTTTCAACGATATTTGTTTGAAAAGTGTACTTCAGTATACTGATTTTATATGCATTTTAAAATAATTTTTAAGCATGAATATTTTATAAATATGCGTGCAACCCAATTACAAAAGAGGAATGCGATTGCTCTTATAATAATATAAATAATTCAGCATTTTTTTCGTGTAATATTCCATAGCTAAATCGGCAAACGAAATTAAAATTTAGAAAAATAAATAAATAAATAAAACAAATTAAATCGAATATTCAAAATTTCAGATTAATAAAGATTGCTGTAAATAGTTTTAAAAAAAAAAATCACGATTAACAGCTTGTAAATAGTAAATACCAAAAATTCATGTTGGTTTACCTCTTAGGCATTCTAAAATATAGTAAATGTAAAAAGCTTTTAGTGTTTTAAATTAAAAGCAATTTTTATGCACTGTGAATGGGCTGTATATGGCTATCTTTAACCTTCCCACTGCCGCAAACTGATATATCTGTTCACTAAGCTGTTAGGGTTGACTCTAAGCCGCTTAGCAGGCTGCAGAGCTTGGTGGCCCTTTTTATTTCTTTTTTGCACCTGGCAGCCCTTTTTATTTCTTTTTTGCACCCGGCAGCTCTTTTAAATCCTTCCGATGCACCCATCTGCCCTTTTTAACACTTCCTATGTGCTCCGTGGCAATTCAATTGATCCCGGACAGGGCTTGAAATTCAATTTTTCCTAGGAGGGGAGTCTCCCTACCAACATTTATAAATGGAGGGGATTTGAGCTATTTGGGTGGGAGAAAAAAAATCTAAAACCCACTGTTATTTTACGTGCTATTTAAACAATTACATTAATAATACAGACATGATAAAATACCATTGAAGCAATTAAATTAACAACTCAGAATAATTAAGAATTTCTTTTTAAAGGCAGAAAGTTAAGCTTTTATGCAATCTATTTTTCAACTTTCAACCAAATGTCGTGGGTCCTTAAAAATAGGGTTGTTAAATGAATTTCTGAATATAGATTTTATTCGATTTTGAGCCTTGAATCCTATTTCAAAAGGTAAACTTCTGACAGACAGCACAATCACAACATTTATAACTTTAGAAATTATCGGACATGTATGTTTATGCTCTTTTAAATTTTTTTCAGAAAACTTTGCAATATCTGATATGCCTTCATTTTTAACTTACTTGCTCGAACGATTAGTCCAGGGGAAATGTACCAAAAAAAGGGGGTTACCTTGCAAAAGGTCGGGTAGAAGATTTTTTTTTTCTGAATTGTTTATAATGATGCCAACATGGAAAAACCAAGTTTTCTAACAAAATTTCTTAAGGCTAAATTTTCTGTGGCCAAAAAACAAAAAAATTTTGGGACTTTTTTTTAAATATCTCGAGACCCGTTGCCGTAGCATATTATTTGTCAATTACAATATTGAAGAGGATAAAATTCCCTACAACTTTCATATTTACAACTTTTTTATACACTCAATAGCAAGCGCAGAACACCATTTCAAAAATAGGATAATTTTTTTCAATTTTCTTAAAAACCGTGAAAAACGCAGTTCTGCCCCGATTATTCAAATGTTTTCCACGGATTTAATCGTGTATGTCAACTTCTATATATTACTAGCAGTGAATTATGTGTTTTAGGGCTAAAATTAGCCTTTTTTGCACCCGTGGCAAACATAGATTTAGGTGCCCCCTTGCCCCCCCTCTTTTAAACAGAAATTTTACCACGGGAATTTTAATAAATCTCTAATAGCCGGATTTTGTTAGCATTAAATACGTAATGCTGAACTACGTAATCAGCTTTGCCAAATATTGATTCATTAAGACCTTGAAAACCATACCGAAAGGAACCGAAATATATTCCGCTTTAAGCAGGTTTCCATCTTAGCAGGTATAATTGTTTACATTCTTCCTCTTGAAAAAAATATGTACTTTTTCTTTAAAGACCGAATTCCGTATATACAGATTTCATTTCCAAAGATTTTACGGTAGTTATCGTATTGAGGCGTTTAAAGTCACAGTTATATGAATTATGGGACTAAATTAGTCACACGAAGACATTTGCAAGGTAATATTAAACTAAACCTATGGGAGTGTTCTTGACAAATATCTCCCTCGCATTTTGTTACTTTTAAATATTTTTTTTTTCATGGGATACCTGAGATCAATATCTAATGTTGTGCTTTTGTACTTTTTCGGGTTTGGTTGCTTATATATATATATATATATATATATATATTTGGACACTTTCATTTTTGGAAAACTGTTTGGAATCCATTCTGAAATTTAAAGTATCCTGTTTGAGCTTTAAAGCAATTAATAGATAATCTTAAAATTTTACATATTTTTGCATGCTAAAATGATATAATCTCTTGTTATATTTATTGATATAAGTGGAAAAAATTGACAATATGTTTTAAAACTAATCTTTTAAATAATTTTTATAAAACTAGTGATTTCAAATATTTTATTAACAGAATTTATAAATTTTACAAGATATAAATGCATAACATTAGTTAGTGAAATAATCTGGTGTCATTTTTATTGTAGCTATTTTATAGGGTCAGGTGGGGTAAAGTGGTCATAATTGATAAAAAGGGATAAAATCCTGACTAATATAGAAATTTGAATAATTTTCTTTTAATTTTAGATTTATTAAGTATTGATCAAAGTTTCTCACTCAAAAAAACATTTTTAGTAACATGTTTGAGCCACTGAGCACACATTTTGTCTGTCTTTGTTACACCTTGTTCTTTTAACTCTTAAATTAACTTTTCTGCTGCATTTTGTTTATTCCAAATTTTGTTAAATTGGCAATTCAGAAAGCTTTACACATATCTCAAGAACATATTTTCATTTATAGCTAAGTTATATTTATCACAGATTTTATTTCATAATAGTTATAGTTGTTATTTAATAATAGTTTATAATATGGGGGTTAAAAAAGGTTAGGTTTAATTTTTAATAGGTTCTGAATAGTGAATGAATTAACTAAGTGTAAACCCGAATTGCTTGCAAAGGTTACATCAACTAATTTAATAACCAACACATTAACTACTTTTTCTAATACCTATACTTGTATCTCTCTATTCTAAAAAAAAGTAACTACCGCTGTCACTGCCACCGCCGCCGCCGCCGGTTTTGAATTTTTTGTGACAGGAGGTCTTTCTTCGTTAATATTAAGGAAAATAATGCATACAAAAATATGAAAATCGGTAGTATGATACAGAAATGTTTGATAAACACGCTGAGGCAGACAGTTTTCAAATCGAAGAATTATTTAAAGAGATATTTAATGCTAAAGTTGGACAAAATCGTTCCACTAAAAAAGTTTTATAGGAGCAAAAACTATTCATAGGAATTTAATCATTTTTAGATCATTTTATACGTTTGAAGTTCCCGGAGTGCAGACTGTTTTTCTTTTTTTAATTTGACTAATTTTTTGAGGTTTTATTTCTATTTTAAATTCAAATTTTCAGCATTTCTAGAGATATTTTTTACAGATTTTAGAAAGTGATATTAATTTAAACTGTTGCCAACTGTATAAACAGTGGAAACAATAATGTTTGCTTCAAAAAAAAAATTTATACTTGTAAATAAATTAAAAATTTATTTACACGTGACTATTATAAACAGAAAAAAAACATTTGAAATTAGAATTAAATAATTATGTACAAAAAACAGGAACTTATTAAAAATTACGTCATAAAAACTATAATTACACATGAATTTTAAGAGAGAAAGGAATTTGTAAAATAATAAATTTATTAACATGCGTTAGAAGTCTAAAATAGGAGAAATTACGTCATATTTACGTCACATTACAGTTATTACATAAAATGAATACAAAATAATATTGCAAAAAGGTTTAAATTCAGAAATTGCACTAGACATTTATTTGATATTTTGAGCGGATACTTTTCAACTATTTTTGTTAGGAAAGCGCAAATAATATTTCATTTCTAACACAAGCATTTTGCACGTGAATATTAAAAAGAGAAAGAATAGTTTGGTCAAAATTACGTCAGATTAAAAACGATTAATTTAAAAAGTCTTATTTAAAAGAACTTTCTTTTCGCTTTGTTAAAAAATACCGGGAGACAAAGACTCTGTTTACTTAATTCCTTTTATATTAGCTTATTTTGAAATGTTGTTGCACGTGTCTACGTCAAAGCCGAAAACAGCGATTGACATATGTATTTTTGGAACTACTTAGTTATCCCGTCGACCAAAAATCTATCATTCACCAAACTATAAGATTAAATGCCAATAATGGTTGATCGTAAATGTCACATTAACTTGACTTTAAGCAAGTTACACGTGTCTACGTCATCAAGTTATTTTTATTTCGACGTTTTATTTGTATTTTTTTATTAATGTTGCACTAATTTATTTGTTCTTTCGTTATTTAAAATAAAAATTATGTCAATTTATATAATTGGCGAGTGCTTTGGCGATTTATATAATTTGGCGAAATTGGTCGACGGGTTCATCAAGTAGTACCGCAGCGGATTTGGCCTTAAAATTCCCCATTCAAAGAGAAATGAATACAAATCCGTTTATAGGGAGATCGCCACTGTTTTTTAAATTATAATTCAATCTTCCGAAATCTTCTTAAAGCCGGTCAAATTAGCGTACTTTTAGAGTCTGCGGTGTCTGAACGGGGGTTGACGAGATTAGCTCGTAGGGGGCTGAGCCCCCTAGTTATTTAAGAAAATGGTTCACAAGAAAGTCCTGAAAGAATTTTTAATGTTGATAAGGCTGGAATGGATATGGATAGCCAAAATAGTCCAGTTTAAAAAACTTTACAACTTATAGATATTTGATCCGAGTTAAATTATTCATTATATACAATGCCGGTTAAAAACTAACTACAAATAGTTGTTATTTAATAATAGTTTATAATATGGGGGTTAAAAAAGGTTAGGTTTAATTTTTAATAGGTTCTGAATAGTGAATGAATTAACTAAGTGTAAACCCGAATTGCTTGCAAAGGTTACATCAACTAATTTAATAACCAACACATTAACTACTTTTTCTAATACCTACACTTGTATTATTTAAGAAAATGGTTCACAAGAAAGTCCTGAAAGAATTTTTAATGTTGATAAGGCTGGAATGGATATGGATAGCCAAAATAGTCCAGTTTTAAAAACTTTACGCAATGCAATGCATTATATAAAATTCAGAAACCAAAGGAAAGATAATGTTTAGTGTTCCTTTTGGTATATCAGCTAGTGGTTATTACATTCTTCCATTCGAAGTTTATGAGCGAGTATATATGAATTATGGATAAAGGGTGGTCATGCAGGAGCATTGTATGAATCATGGAATCTCGATAGATGCAGGATTCTGTACTTGAATCTTGGATGGATCGTTTTATTAAGTAGATAGTATACCGAAAGCTTACAAAAGCCTGCCCTTTTATTTATGATCGTGATGGACATAAATAAATTATGACGCTGGGAATAAAAGCTATCGACAATTACATTATAATACTCTGCCTGCTACATCATACTAGTCATAGTCTACAACCATTAGATCTAGGTGTATTTTCCCCATTAAAAAAAGCCTGGAAAGGAATTTTAAAGAAACAGTATCAAGAAAGCCGACTGCAAAATATGTAAAAAAATTAAAATAAGCTACATTGGCAACATTATCTACACTCATTTCGGATGTGAACAGAATTGTTAGACATAGTTTTAAAGGAAAAGGAAATGTGTCCAGTCCAAGATCAGGGAAGTATTGACAGAAAAAACACTTGCATTGTATCTGCAAAAATAACAAGAGGAATGAGATACTTGAAAGTTGCATAAATTTCCAAGAGGAAAAAAAACAACAAAAAAATATCCCTAATTAACATTCTCTTTTGAATCCATTTATAATCGCTAAAGATGACATGTCAAACCATATCTATAGGACCTTGAGTGTTGCTAAGATATGAAATGAAGAAATCAATAAAGCAATTTATTGGGAAAAAACCTGATTATTTTTCTTAAAGTATGTTAAAAAAAATCCAAATTTGGCAATCATTATACTTTTCCAGAATCAGATGTGATCAAATCCTTGAAGTACCAGATTTTAACAACAAACAATTTTAACATTACAAATTTACGCTTTAATAAAATAAAATAGCAGATAACTTATTATAAAGGTTGTTTAAAATGTTTGTAAATAATCAAATGTCACTTTTTATTCATTAGTTTATTTTTTTATGACACTTTTTCAATGTGACCACTTTACCCCATGCACTACTCACTTTACCCCACCCCCTGGGGTAAAGTGGTCATAAAAACATGCCTGGAAAAATAAGTTATAAAAAGGTGTTATTCCCCAAAACTATTTCTGAAATGGATATGGATGTACTCTAGAGTAATGTAATGTAAAATAACACACAAAATTTTAGAAAACATCACAGAAATTCTGATGTTTATATCCTCTGAAAATTTGAAAAGCCTGTTTTTATGACCACTTTCCCCCACCTGACCCTAAGGTAAAAGGATTTCTTTCATAAAAGATATTTATCTTTTGAGTCCGCCCTTTTATATGGAACTACAATTTAATGTTTAATATCTTTAAAACATTAAAACATATGTTATCAATAATTGGTAAATAAAATATACCATTGTAGTGAGGAATAAATTATGTTTTTCACAAATTTTCATATCTGGGTGATTTTCAAAAAAAGTCTCTTGTTTGTCCTTTCACATTTGCACAGAAAAATAGTTAAATATCATAATTTTAATTATTGCATTTTAACTATCATGTTTTTTAATGATAATTTACAGATACATTATTATTTATAAAAAATTTAAAAATAAGAAATATATTCCTTTGTAGTCAAAATATCATTACCGTAGGTTGTCCCAACAAGCAATTTATTAGGTAAAGATTTGACAAAGTTATATTTAAAACAGATGGTTATAATTTTTTTATACATTTTTATTTATTAAGATGCTACTAATTATAAAAATATTTATTTTCATTAATTAAACTTATCTATAATTCTTAATAATTTTTTTAAACCATGTCCCAAGAAGCAGGGGTGCAGAATATGTCCGATCCGGCGATCTAGGATCAGGGGAAATTTTAACCCGCTCTGGAAATTTTTCAGAAACATATACAATTGATTTCGATTTTAACAACGAATTCCATAATTCCCTGAGATAGAACAATTTCAGTACAAATAAAAATATCCGTATGGCGACCTTCACAAAATCGATCTCAGAATAATATGTACCGTATACCAGGGGTGATTATGTTCCGAATTTTCTGAAAGTTTAATACATTCAGTTCTGAAAAAAAAGCAATTTATCAAATTACAACGACCATTTGGAAAACGATTTTTTTGAAGACTAAAATTTAAGACATAAAAAATCGCACGGAGTTGATCATACATTACGTACGCCATGAATTAAACATTAATAGTGTTATTACACGTAAAAATTACAAGCCAAAAATATTGCCTGCGACCCGTCAGATTTCATGAAACTTAAGTATTATCCAATTGAAAATTACGTAAATATCTAAGTATTTCATTGACTGTTCGGGAAAAGGCTTTTCCATCGTCGGATTTCCAAAAAAACTGACGGCCAATTTTAAATGAAATTTCATTCTTAAACTTCTAAACATCAAACAATATTACTTTTTACACTGTCGGATAGAGAAAAAAAAATGTACTTTTAAATGCAATTTGTTTGAAAGCTGTATCTCAATTTGTTTCTGAGTTATTAATTTTTTTTTGTAGTTTTTATTACTTTTTTGTCATAGTGGCAACAGAAAGTATCCATCGTTGTTGAAATTAAAGGGAAATACAGATTACTGTATAAGAAATCAGAAAACGAATAAATTGCGGATTAAACCAATGAAAACCTTCAGATATGCTTTTCATTTCCCATCCTGACGAGAACAATAACCATTTTTCCAAATGGTTAAAAAAAAAAGGTCATCTGAAAATTTGGACATAAAAATACCGCGAATTTTCGCGAAGAATTACGGAAAAAACGCGAATTTCGTCACAAGATCGCAAAATAACCGCACATTTCGTCAGAAGATCGCGAAAGAACCGCAAATTTCGACAAAAGATCGCAAAAGAACTGCAGGTTTCTTCAAAAGATCGTGAAATAACCACAGGTTTCGTCAAAAGATTGTGAAATGAACGCAAATTTTGTCAAAAGATCGCAAAATAAATGCACATTTCGCCAAAAGATCGCGAAACAATCGCAAATTTTGTCAAAAGATCGTGAAACAATCGCAAATTTCGTCAAAAGATCACAAAACAACCTCGAATTTCGTCAAAAGATCGCAAAACAACCGCGATTTTCGTCAAAACATGGCGAAATAACCGCGATTTTCGTCAAAACAGGGAGAATAACCTATTTCGTCAAAGAAAAGCGAAAAAAGCCGCAAATTTTGTCAAAAGATCGCGAAATGAATGTAAATTTACTCAAAAGATCGCGAAATAAACGCAAATTTTGTCAAAAGATTGCGAATCAACCGTGCATTTCGTCAAAAGGGGTGAAATAAACGTGCATTTCGTCAAAAGAATCACAAATTTCGTCAAAAGATCACGAAAGAATTGCAAATTTCGTCAAAAGATCACGAAAGAATTGCAAATTTTGTTAAAAGATCGCAAAAAACTGCAAATTTAGTCAAAAGATCGCGAAAGTGCTGCAAATTTCGCCAAACGATCGTAAAACAACCGCGAATTTCATTAAATGATGGCAAAACAACTGCGAATTTCGTCAAAAGAAAGGATAAATAACCGCACATTTCGTCGAAAGATCACGAAATAACCGCAAATTTCGTCAAAAGATCGCGAAAAAACGCGAATTGCATCAACAGATCCATGAAAAATACGTAGAAAGTGTTGGGAGTGGATTTCCCCCACTCTGCTGTAACCTTTCAGAAAATTTGCTGTGAATTTTAGGAAATTTTTTTTTCACTCAGAATCACTCCTGCCATATGTACTCGCGCATAAGTTGAGAAATATTTGAAAAATAAATTTTCTATACTTACGGTAATACAGCACTTACCTATAACATACCGTAAAATTTTGGGGAAATTTTCGTGTAGATTGGGGGAAATGTTGGGAGTAGAAACATTTTCTGCACCCCTGCCAAGAAATAGGTGTCATTGCCATGCTTCTGACAAAAAGTTCCTCTGGATTTTTTTAGAGGACAGCACATGCCTTTTTATCAAGGCAAAAGTACTCCTGAAAACTCAACTTGTTATCAGGTTTAGGTGAATAGAGTAAATAGTTTTATAGTTTCAATAAAACAAGCAAAGACTTTGAATGTTTTTGGTGAGTATTCATTTATAAGTCATTACCGTACCCAATTCTAATTGATAATTAAATGAACTTTTATTTCTTAATCTGCTTTTATTATATGAGAAATAAAAAATCACTGTATGGGCCAGAAGATATAATGGCTGGGGAAAAATAAAAATATTTTGCTTAATTTGTCATTACCGTGCTCACTTATGTCACTATACCAAGTGCATTAAAATTTAAAAATTAGTTTTAAAATGTTAATTTAGTAATTTGGTCTCTGCTGATGCTTGTATATTAATGTTTATGAGGTAAGGTAATTATTTACAAACAATTAAAACTTTCTGATTATTTCTAAAAATTTGATTTTGTTATTCCAAAACATGGACAGATTTTGAAAATGACCCACCTATTCCAGTGATACCTGGAAAAATATGTATGCATTATAAAAATTATTAAAATTAAGCAAGAAATCTTTTTTAATTGAAATTATCGTGCCAATAAGTTACTATATATTGAAAAATTCTTTTAAACAATACTTTGAAGTTAACATCGTATACACTTAAAGTTACTGTCTAAATATGAAAATTGTCTCATTCATCTAGACTCTGCCCTACTTTTAAAATTATATAAATTTATTGCATATAAAATGTCTGTTGAGATGAAAATAAAGACGTGAGTGTGCAAATAATAGATAATTTACTGCTACCAATTTTTAGAAATCGACATACACAATTAAATCTGCGGGGAACATTTGAATAATCGCTGCAGAACTACGTTTTTCACGGTTTTTAAGAAAAATGAAAAAGTTGTCCCATTTTTGAAATAGCGTACTGCGCTTGCTATTGAGTGTATAAAAAAGTTGTAATATGAAAGTTGTAGAGAATTTTATCCTCTTTAATATTGTAATTGACAAATAATATGCTACGGCAACGAGTCTCAGGATATTTCCAAAAAATCAAAAAATGTCCCAAAAATTTGTTGTTTTTCAGCCACAGAAAATTTAGCCTTAAGAAATTTTGTTAGAAAACTTGGTTTTTCCATGTTGGCATCATTATAAACAATTTAGAAAAATAAAATCTTCTACCCGACCTTTTGCAAGGTAAAATGTACATTTCCCCTGGACTAGATGAAAGTCGGGGATGGAATCATCAATATCCATTTCTAGACGAAATTTTTGTGATCGCGTTTTTTGTAATCCTTTGCCAAAATTCCCGTTGTTTTTTTTTTGCGATCCTTTGTCGAATTCGCTTTTTTTTTCAATATCCTTTGACGAAATTCGTGGTTTTTTTCGCGATCTTTTGATGAAAATTGCGTTTTATCGCAACCTTTTGATGAAATTCGTGATTTTTCCGCAGTCCTTTGACAAAATGTACAATTCTTTGCGATCCTTTGATAAAATGCACGTTTTTCTTGCGATTCTCTGATGAAATTAGCTTTTTCCCCTCGATTCTTTGCCGAAACTAGTGTTTTTCCATTATCCTTTGCTGAAATTTGTGTTTTTTTTTTCGATACTTTGATGAATTTCACGTTTTTTTCGCGATCTGACGAAATTCAGTTTTTTCCGAGATCCTTTGACGAAACTTGCGTTTTATTTGCGATCCTTTGACGAAACTTGCATTTTATTTGCGATCCTTTGACGAAATTGCCATTATTTTCTGCGAACGATTGACGAAATTGATTTTTTCGGCTATCGTTTGTCAAAATTCACGATATTTTTGTGTTATATTTTTTATGTCCGAATTGGTGCCGGTTTTTCGGAATTTTCGGAACTGAATGCCTTAAATTTTCGGAAAATTCGGAACAGAATCATCTCTGAATTCGCCAATCGGTCACGGAAAATAACATGAAACTTGTCAACCGATCGTGGAAAAAAATGAAATTTGTCTATCAGTCGCGTGAAAAATTCGTGAATTTCAACAATCTTTCGCGGTAAAAAAACTCTCAAAATGTGTCAATCGGTCGCGCGAAAATATTTTACAATTTTGCCCTTTTGCTCGGCGGTCAGGGGGTTAACTACGGATATTCCAAGGTGGGTTGCCTGATTATTCTTAAACGGAAACTTTCATTCATGAAAACTAAATCTACAGCGGCTAACCTGAAAATGACGTCAAATTCCATAAGCTGTCCTGATGTCTAAACTGGAAGCTTTCTTTTAAAAGAGAAGGCCTAACTCTTAGAAACATTTTCTAAATTTCATTCTCTATTTAATATAAATCTTAGAAAAATTGTATTTTATGTAATTGTAATAATATAAATTGCAGAATGCTCTCATTGCAGTTAAGGCAGGGGTGTAAAATTTTTTTGAAAATCTAGGAGCCAGTTACTATTGATAACAAATTTGTAAAATGAAATTACAGTATAAGTTAATAATAGTACATACAAGTTACTCTTTTTAATTAAATATATCTGACACATGACAAATTTTTCTTGTATAAAAATTAATGTTACATAAAATTATAAATATTGATATAAAAAATTTGAAGTGCTGATGTAAAATACAAATAATAATCATTAAAAACTTCTTTAAACACCATGTAATTCACTTCAAGGACTATAATATATGCCATAAATCAATACTGTTAACTTATTGTTTGTCCTCGTTTGCTTTTAAATTTTTATGATGTTTATGATCGCTCATGTGTCTTGTTTTTGATGTAAAGTACCAGCGTTTAACTGCTTTTGTAGGATCAAATGCTTCTACAGAAAGTCCATTTAAATTTATTAATAATAAATCATTTAAATTTTGTGATGTCAAAGTAGAGCGAAACTTGTTCTTGATAAAATTCATTGTACTGAATTCTCGCTCACAGGATGCAGTTGCCACAGATATTACAGATACAATTTGCAGTAACTTTGATAAAATTGGAAATTTAGAATCATTTTTCATTGATTTGATCAAAAGCTCACTAAATTTCATGTCTTTGCATAGTACCTTAAACTCGTACCATTCGTCAAGAGCAATACTTTCAGTTGTTTCCAAATCAACATTCAATGTGACAAAATATTTCTGAAAATGATTTAATAATTTTAATAAGTCCAGTTCAGTGAAAGAGCACTTCATTTATTTTTTTTCTTTGCGCATAGAACAAAAAGAAAAAAAAATCCATAAATAATCAAGGTTATAAATCTGAATTATTTTTCATTTCCTAAGACATATCTAGGCGCCAGTGTCGAAAATTTAGTCGCCCGGGCTACCTGGCGCCTGGTATTTTTACATCTCTGAGTTAAGGTATTGAAACATTTAGTTAAATGGGATAATTAATAATATAGTATGCCTACAAAATAGGAAATAAAATGTAGCAACCATTTGTATTTCAGAAAAATACATCATTTTGACGTAATTACAATAAAGTATTTCAGCTTTTAAAATCAGAATGCTTGTTTTCTTCAGCAAGTGTGACAGAAAAATACGATTTTCCTGACAATATGCAGACAAATGCAATAAATACACCCAAATGACTTTGCATTTACTGAAATTTTAGCTCTTGTGGCTTAAAAATAAAGCCTCCACTTTATGGATGATAATAATAAGAATTAATTTTTGAAGATCAAGAGATTCCACTCAGAATAAAACATTAGTAGAAAGTGATGTCATAGCTAGCAAACGATTTTTTTTATTATTATCTTTTTCCTAAATTAATTTCTTGATATTGAAAGGACTTCATTAAAATAGATTTTTTAACTTCAGAAACACTCAACTAAGGTACTACGTCATTGTAACACATGCTTAGTTAAAGTTTTACATATATATGAAAAATGTGCATTTTCTTCCTTGAATCACGTCAATTTCAAAAACAGCAAAAATATAGTGAGACAATCTGAATTTTTATTGGCTTAACAAAGTACTCGAGTTATAATATTTTTTTTTTTTTTGAGCAGTTTTTTAGATGTGTGGCAACAGGAAAGAAACGATTGAATTAGAAAATTAAAAAAGGTGACATTTCTATAATGTTAAATTATGGAAGGTGGTAGAAAAAAAGGATAAATAGGTGTCTGATGATTTTTTAAAGTAGACAGCAATCTTTTCCACGTTTTAAAACGTATGTACATCAAGTTTCGTGCAAATTGCAAATCGGTCAAAAATTGAAGATTTGTATAAATGACATACACTCAGAGAATGGCTTTTATATATATATATAGATTAAAGAAAGTAAGGGCATCATTTTTTTTTCTCTGAAAAGCAATGCAAAAAGAGAAGAAAAAAATTACAGCATTGATTTTCTAAGCTTCTTTTATCACCAAAACCGTTACTATGGTGACTTTTCGGCCAGGAGTGTATTTTTTATTTTTTTATTTATTCAGTGCATGGAAAGAGGTTAGGTTTGTTTGGAAAAATTGACTAGCATAGTGAATTCAGACATATTTAAAATAATTTCAAGAAACGTAAGGTTATTTTTTGCAATGTTGAATTCCGGAAATGACCCCAGTCCTCATAACAGAAACTGTGCAGCATGGCTGCAGATTATTTGAGACCTTGCAGATTAATCTACCAGGTTAAAAATAAATACTGGGTTTGAAAAATTCACTAAAAATGTACTTTAAGAGTTATTGTGCTTCTTATTACATTTTCTTTGTAAAATGTAATTTTGCGTATTTCATGGGTTTATACTATAAGGACCTATGGTAGAAGCTTGGTTCAGCATTGTTGAGTCACAGATGATAAATTTTGGTTTGCTGCAGATGGACAAAGAAAATTCTGCTACTGGGACCCCAGTTATATATTCCCCTCAGAGTATTGAATGCCCCACCCCCTTCAGAAGAATTGTGTATTGATTTTATGCTTATTGTTATTAATAGTCTAGAAGTGAAATCCCCCCCCCCCCCCCATCCACCCAGTAAATCCACAGTGCCTCCTCCTCCAGAGCTGTACAGAAATTCCTCCCAAAGAAAACTTTATGAACGGAACACTAATGTTTGGTTATTAAAAGCTATTATTCCGGTCCTGGGCAATGTGAAATAGGTCAGCTAGTAAAAAATAAAATTCCTACTGAACAAAAATATCTCTCACATTAAATAAATAAATTTTGAAAGTTCTTTGTATAAGAATTCTGTGATAATTCATTTGACAAAAATCAATATTTGCAATGTATAAACAAATATATGAATAGGATTTATCAATTAATTGTGTCACACTTAAAGAGGAGGTTAGTAAGTTTTTTTGTAAATGATGGGGGATGGATATAAACATTGCAACATCAATCTAAAGTATGAGAAACATTAGGTAGGCATTGTTTGCAAACAGCATACATAAAGTTTATAAAAAATAAGCATTTTTTCCTCAGAAAGCATTGGATTATTAGATATATTTTTTTCCTTTGAATTGCAACAGCTCGAAGTAAAATCACAAAGGATCTTGACTCATATTATTTATATCAGCAGTAGCTAATATAAAAAAAAAATTTACAATCATTTTTAGTGTTAAACAATGGGGAGGGGATATCAGGCAAGTGTGACGATTTGTGACATACGGGTGAGGGGGTTGGGAGTAAAAAAAAAGAAATTTGAATGATGTAATCAATGGATGATCCCATATTACAAAAACTAAAAATACAATGCATGGAAACATTCACACACTAGAACAAAAGAAAAAAAATCATTTATCGATTAATTAAAGAATATTTTTTTCATTTTAAAATATTTATAACTTATATTTAAGCATGTATTACATATATTTATTACTAGAATTCTTTAAATATATTAAAACCAAAATATAAACTGTCAAAATTGCAAGTTCACTACATATTACCAGTTAATTTTAATCTTTCAGATTTAGCTACTACTAGTAATTTCTTGATTTCAACAGTTGCTGGTACACGTCTTACATTTGTTGAAAATCTAACAATACATTTAACATGATTTACTTTTGACGGTAATAAAACAGAAAAGTTAAAAGCTCTTTTAAATGCATATCTTCTTGAAACGTGATAGTCATGAAACAAGGAAAAATTATTTTTCCATATTGTCATATTAATATTTCTAGTCCGCCGGAAATGACATAAATGAATCCACATTCTTTTCTATAGATACTTCATACTTCAAAATAAAATAACTCAATTGTCTGATAAAATCAAATTTTAATAATTAATAAGCATTATTTTTTGAAACAGATATTCTGAAGTATCATCTAGTCAACATAAGAAACAAGAGTATACATCCTCAGTATCGCATCATACTTTTCTCTTTAATGACTTTACCTAACCTACGTTAAAATCAACAAAGCGTGGACTATGCAAAATATAAACATTAGATTTAGTTGTTTGCATATGCCCAAAATGCTGCATAGGCAATTCAAGTAGGTGCCTAGTACAATTCGCAAATTAAATAGCCAAACACTCTGTATTGATAAAATTTGATTGGTCAAAAAATATTTGGACAAAAAACAAGCTGGATGGGTTTAGAGTGTCTTCGTGGGATATAAAATTTGATTGGTTGAGATGATTTTGGACAAAATAGAATTTCCAAGACGTCAATGTTTTTTGTTTTTAAATATGTCATATTTTGCCTTCACCATTTTTCGAGAGATCGGCTAAGGCGAATTACAAAAATAGATAATAAAGAGTGTAAAATGAGGAGATTTTTATAAATAATTATTTATTGGCAGAGAAAAGATGTAACTTCTCGCTTCAGGATAGGGCCGTAAAAGCGCATTGCTATCTGCATTACATGTATTTTAAATTTGTTCAGAATGATTATTCTTTTGCACAATTTCATATTTCCTGTGACATTTGTGTTCTGTCTTACATGACAAAATAAAAATTATCCAAATGGACTTTACCCATGTGACGTCAACCGCGGGCAAGCAGAAGAAAAACACCAATAGGCGTGAAGAACATATTTACATTGCTTCCCCCTTCGTCCAATAAATAGTCTTTTTTGGATTTTTTTTTTCCCGCAGAGACGTGGCTGTTGCCATTTGTGGGTAAAGTCCATTTGAATATCTAAAACTTTCAAATGCATTTACAATAAAGAATTATTTCAATGGTATTTTCAATGCTAATTAGCATTAGTTAAAGGGAAATTAAAGGAATAATTTTCCTGTACCGAAGGCTGCGAGCAAGTTGTAGCATGTTTAGTTCATTTACAGGGACAGTCAAAAGTATCCCGTTACATTACAGCCAATGGGAAAAAATTGTTTCAAATGATTTTTAATGGTGTTACACACTTTCAAAAATAGTAAAATTGATTTGCATTTATGAAGTCCACTAAAATATGCATTCTGATTCTGTATAATAAGCGGTGCAAAGAATAATTATTCATTTACAGGGCCATGCAAAAGAATTCCGTTACATAATGATATAGGGGAGGAGGGAATTGTTTGCGGCATATTTGAATTATGTTGAACTATTTCATATATAATGAAATTGATATACGTCGCTGAGCTTTAGTATCAGTTATTTCATGTATAATACAAAGTGCACAGCATTTACAGGGATACACAAAAGATTTCAGATACTATATTGTATCCGAATTACTGTATCTTAGCAATGATTGCTCGAAATGCATTTTTAATTATGATATGCGCTTTTAAGTTTCATTATATTCATGCATACTACGTATATAGTGTGTATAAATGCTATAGTTCATATACAGGGCTACAGAAAAGAATTCGTAAGGGTTACTGACACTGGGTATGGGCGCAAATTGCTTAAAGGTGGTTTTCAAATGAGTCATGCATTGTTACGCTGACCTGCATTTAGTTTACTAAGAAATGTTTGTAGAATATAGATAAAATGATATACTTGGTCACGCAAAGAATTGGATACACGACCGTCTATAGATGATAATTTCTGGAAATGTGATTTCAATACTTTTAAGAGTGTTTTAGTTTGAATTAAATTTTAGCTCAATAATGGCGTGTAATAAACGTATTAGGTAAAGTACAGGGATGTACAAAAGTATTCAAGTATGTTTCCATCTATTAGTATAAATTGCTGAAAGACAAATTTCAACCGGTTTTGAGTTTTCTTGCTAAACTAAATTTTCCCATTATATAGTACAACCTACATCAACCTACAGATATATATTATTAAACAAAAACATAATTTGAAGAACAAATTAAAAAAACAAAATTTATTTCCTACATTGTTTAAGCCCGATAAGGGACAGATATTATTTCATTCAATTAGTTCTACATTTAATGTTAAATTTTTGTACAAATTAGTTAAGCCAATTGAAGATTAAACAAGTAATATAAAAATTTTGTTTTTAAAGTCAATTCCTACTTAGGCCATCAAAGAAAAATTTAATATTAAGCTAATATTAGTTTTTGTTGCATTAAAATATCTCAATTTGTTGATTTTCTATAAGCAAGTAGGTTTACAATGGAACTCTTTGGGAATTTGGCGAAATATTGCCAAGCTGGCGACAAACTTGGCGGTATTTGGCAAGAGAACAGGGTCCCCCCTATGGTAACCCCTTATTGAAAATACTTTCATTGATCTTCAATAACCAATGGCCGCTATTTTGTTTCCCATGCAAATCTAAAATTAATTTATTAAAATTTAATTAATTAATTAATATTTGAGAAAACTGTATTAACATCAATTGTCATCCAGTACAAGTTTAAAAAAAGTTATTTCAACTTGATAGGATGAATAATGAGTATTTTATTAACGATTGAAAATTTGAACAAGATAAATATAGAAATAAATAAATAAATATAGGGAGAGTGTGAGCTAATAGTAGGAATTAAAAAAATAATAATAAAATTCATACAATATGACACTTAAAACACCCTAAAAAATTAGATTCCATTCAAATGAAATCGAAATAAATCTTAGACTTCTTCCATTTTTAATTGAAAATATTTGTATTGCAGATTCTGTATTATGTTTATAACAATTGTGTATAAAATGATAAGATGCATGCAAAATACAAAACTTAAAAAAAAGTCTAAGTTCTAAGATTTATTTCGATTTCATTTGAACGGAATCTAATATTTTAGGATGTTTTAAGTATCATATTTTATGAATTTTATTTTTATTTTTTAATCTTCAATTGGCTTAACTAATTTGTTGCAAAAATTTAACATTAAATGTAGAACTAATTGAATGAAATAACTTAATATATGTCCCTTATCGGGCTTAAATAATGCAGGAAATAAATTTTGTTTTTTTTAATTTGTTCTTCAAATTATGTTTTTGTTTAATATGTCAAGTTTTTTTAATAACTACTGCACTCAGACGAACGCATTTCAAAATTAATAGAGAGTATCATCATCAAGCTTTGATGTATGCGGCATTGCATCACAATGTGGGATGCAGTTTACCAATGTGTAATTCAAAATATTTCACCACTGTACTAATGCAGATTGCGGTAGTTTGGACAAAAACTTCTAATCTGAACGTAAAAAATCTATAATCAAAACATAAAAAATCTATGATCAAAACATAAAAAATTAACTTCACATAAATTTAGATGCCCTATTTCCCACTCAGGAACGCTATGAATGTAAATGTAAATTGTGTTAAACCCTTACAGCTAATATTTAACAATATTATAGCTGTGATACAGTAAAAAATAAAAGTTTTACTTAAATTTTTAAACCTTATTCTCTCCCAAGGGGAGATGTAAACACATCAGAAAATTATTACCTAAGTTTAACTTGGGGTATAAATAGTTCTCATTATAGCGACTAGAATACATCGTGTGGAAATCGGCTATCTCTGTAATACTTAAAAATGTGCTAAAATATTGTATCCCTTAAATATGCAATGATGCTGCTGCAATATGCAGATCGCAGCGACATCTGCAGGATATTTTCTAAAACTGCAAGGTATTGCTAGTCTATATAATGTAATACTAGTAATACGAAAATCCCGCAGATGTCGCTGCGATCGAATCTTGGCATTTTAGCAGTATCGTCGCACATTTAAGGGATAAAATTCTTTAGCACTGTTTCGATGGCATATTTCCACACTAGGTATTCTAGATGCTGTAGTTCTCATCCCGGAAAAAAAAATACATTTTAAAATTTAAGTTATGTAATTCCCCACTAAGTTCGCTACCTGCGTAAAAGTAGCTATCCATTAGAAACTTTTTACGAAAATATAAACTTGACCAAAGCAAAAACTTATTCTGAAAATATCCTTTTTATTTCCACTATGACGCAATATAAGGAAAGAGCAGCTGTCGTCAATGTTGGTCCAATTACTGTTGGTCAGCAAGAAAAACCTGTTCATTCATTATTACTCCTACTATACACATGAACTCCGGGAATTTGATTGGTTTTTAACATATTGATTGATCAGATCTGTGATATGATTGGCCTACGCCGTCAAGTGTGATTCCTGCAAATATCGCTAAGTTAAAAATGTAATAGTAGATTGGTTGACGGAAGTGTTTGTTTGTAAACATGCCCTTTCCTTAATCACCTTTTCAATTTTTGAAAAAAAAAAAAAAAAAACTAGCTCAATTTAATATTTCACTTGAAAATCTTTCAACTAAAAAGAAATAAATTATTATTACGGCTTTTGAAATTTTCACAACAATGATGTAAAAAAGTTACATTTTCTATGAAAAATATCCGTTGATTTACAATGAAAAAAAGCGAAAATTCGAATGCTTAAGAAAAATATTTGAATAATGTAAAAAAAAAATTGGCCCATGTTTCTCTCTGGGTTATAATTCACCCATATGCAAAGGCATTTTACCATTCGTTTTGACCCTGACGTCAGGCAAACATGTTTACACTTTAAATTTATAATATCATTAGAATTAGTAAAGAATAAAAAATGAGTGGCAACAGGTACAAAAATGTGGGAAGAAAAAATGAAGAAGTTATGATCTCCATAGGCTGATGGCCCGGTGAGCGTGTGTGGTGTTGTTGGCGGAAGCTATTAGCCCACGTGCGCGTTGAGGGTTTTTCTTTTTTGTGTGGTGAGAGTAAGTTTATTCGAGTATTGTAATATATTAGTGTTTGTGTTTCTTGTTCGTAATTAGTGTTGAGTGTAGTTTGTTTTAAGTGCACGTTGACAGTCTGAGTACTTTGGACTTGTCACCAGGCACGGTTTTGAGTAATGTCGGAAACGGAGGTAAAGATTAAAGAAAGTATGGGATTTAATAACGAAGAATTCAAAAAATATAACTGGCATGACGGCTAAGCAGCAAATCAACTTTGTACCGAATTTAAAAGACTACGTTATTATTATGGAAAGTCAAGAGGGCGGGCTTCACAAGCTAAACCCAATCCGGCTAAAACAAGAAATAAAACAGAACTTTGAACACTATAAAGATATAGATACGGTCAGATACACCAGGAACAACAAGATGTTAATTACCACGAAAAGTTACGAATGTGCCAACGAGATTGTCAATAAAGAGCAAATATTTAATACTAAAGTCAAGCATATTCTAATGAATGAAAATATAACGACAAGATTTTTAATTTTTAGAATTGACACTGACATAACACTCAAGGAAATCCAGGAAGAGATTGAAGAAGAAAATCAAATAACTATCCAAAATATCAGAAGATTTACAACTAGACACGAAGGTCGGATAATACACACCGGAACGGTGCTATTAACCATTTATGGACATAAGTTACCTGAACACGTGAAAATGTTCTACATGAGGCAAAAAATTAGTTTATTTGTTGACAGGCCCAGAAGATGCAACGTTTGTCAAAGCTTTAATCATGGGACTAATAAATGCACAAACGAAAAGAGATGCAAAAGATATGGAAAAGAACATCCTGAACCATAGGCGTAGCGACGGGGGGGGGGGGCACGTACCCCCAAACCTTCTGTACCCCGGGCGCCAGAACAGAAAGCTTGGGGGGCGCCAAATGAAGATTTTTTTTGGTCTTTACATACAAAAATGTATAATGTATATGTACATATATCGAATTCGCATAAAAATGTCTCACAGCCGGAAAATCCAAAAAGAAAACTGAACCAAATGCATTGAAATTTACAAATATATAAAAAGATTCATCTATAACAGAAGACCTCAAATGAATTAGAAAAAAGAACTGTTCTCCAATTCCAAATGTAACACCTTCTATCATTTAAATCCCTTCCTGTGTCAGGAGAATCACTAACATATTCCAAGGTCAGTCTCCACCCCTATCTTCTGTGTGAAACTGACCCTCACCGATAATTTCCAAACGCCAACCAATTTCCTTGGGAGGGGGAGTGCAGAGGGGCACACCAGAACGAAAGGCGAAGGGGGCGCCAAATGAAGATTTTGTTTGACTCTGACTTTTCTGATGAAAAGATTCCATGAAAGCTGTTCTATTTTTTTTATCTCTCTCCCTGAGCAGCTTTGAACTTTCTTTTTTCCCGCCTTGCTTTGGGCGAGATCGAGCGACTGTCCAGGACAATAAAAACAAACGAGAGAAGGAGTCGGTGTGAAACTAGGGGGGGGGGGGGGGTGGCATGTGCCCTGGGCGCCACGCGAAGGGGGCGCCAGATGAAAATTTGTTTTGTCGTTTTATGCAATATATATATGTGTATGTGAAATTTGTGTAAAAAATATTTTCTAGCCGAAAAATCAAAAAGAAAAGCTGAGTAAAATGCATTAAAATTGTCAAATAGATAAAAAGATTCGCCTGCAATATACGAGACAGCAAATGAATAACCCCATTCTTTCTTTTATAATTACTTTTTTACATGCATATCACCATATCTGAACTTAGAGATGGTGAGGTCAGGTGACTGCTGGGACAATAAAAACCAAGCGGTCGAAAATTCACAAAATAAAAAGCAAAAACTTAATAATTTTGTTGTTGTTGTTTTGAGTCACACATAAATTTGAAAATTTGCATTAGGTTCAGAAAAGTATGTAGACATATCAATCTATAAATAAGAAGAGTGGTATCAGTGATAATTCCACAAAACTGGTGTAGATAGTACAGAATGATATTTTACAATACTGGAATTCATTTTTATGCCTACAGGAAATCGTGGTTTTTTTTAGTTCCTAAAACGATGTGACTCATATCACTATTACATTAAAGTGCCTCAATTGTGATAATTTGTAATGCTACAACAAGTAAAATCTGGAAAAATGAAATGTGTCTATAATGAAATCTTGTCTTAAATGAAAAAAACTACATGGTTCCAACAGAAAGAATACCAACAGTTATACCTGCTAAGACGGAAACCTGTATCAAGCGGAATTATTTCCGATTCCTTTCCATTTTTTTCCCAGGTTTTACTGAATAAATATTTGACAAAGCTGGTTATATATTTCAATATTACGTATTTTGTTCTTACGTATTTTACTGTTACGCATTTAAAATTTTAAAATAAGTCCGCTAATAGAAACTTTCGCAAGTTTCTCTTTGTAAATTTACTTTGCGGAGGAAGAGGGGGGGGGGCGCCAAAATCCATGTTTGTCCCGGGTGAAAATATAGCTAGTTTCGGCCCTGGAAGGAGTGCACAAAGTAAACTGCTTTAGTAAAACCATTTAAAAGAAAAAAAAAGAATATAGCATTTGCAGTGGTACAGTAAAAAATCTCGCACAGGGCACCATGGCTAATAAAGTCATCCCTGCCTTTATCCCTCAAAATGATTTTTTCTCATCTTTTTGCTATTTCCAGGCGTTTTGCCACCATAGGCAGAAATTGAAAAACTCC
This sequence comes from Maratus speciosus, assembly GCA_963932465.1. Classification (NCBI taxonomy): domain Eukaryota; kingdom Metazoa; phylum Arthropoda; class Arachnida; order Araneae; family Salticidae; genus Maratus; species Maratus speciosus. The sequence continues at coordinate 273,702,900 of OZ010792.1, read as the reverse complement.
GCTCTGTTCCTTTTGGTGCAATTATTTTTTGCATTATTTTTTGCATTACTTTTGGGCAATTGTTTTTTACAACCAACTAAATCCAGCCTTAGAGAGACGAGGCGAGCTTGGGCGACTGCCCGTGATAAACAAAAAAGGGCAATATGAATAATAAAACCACAGCCGCTCCTGCTTTTACCTTACCAAAGTACATTTCTCGTCCTTTTGCCATTTCGAGGTAGGTGACAACTGAAAAATGTCGCCCATGCCTTTTACTAAAATTACTTTTTTTGCATCCGGATCCGGCCTCAAAGGGCGCGAGGTCGGACAACTGTTAACGGCTAAAGACTAAGAGTTGAAATATATGCAAGATAAAATAGTACCTACCTTTTTTAATGTTTTTATTTTTTTTAATATAGCCCAGTCCGAAACAAGGGGGGTGCAGAAAGGGCATGTGCCCCAGGTGCCAGAACAAAAGCGAAAGGGCGCCAAATGAAAATTTTGGTTGTTGTTGCATACACAAATGTATATATATATATATATATATATATATATATATATATATATATATATATATATGAAATACAAAGAAACTCGCAAGCTAATGTTAAACCTATGGGAGCGTTCTTTCAAATTTCTCACTTGCATTTTAATATTTTAAAAAGTTTTTTTTTCTTAGGATAGTTTAGATTGATCTTTAGCATTGCTATACTTTTAGGTTTCGAAACCGGTACTGAAAGTGAAAGTAACTTTATAAAAATAATCTGCAACCAAAATCGAAAAAGTAAACACTAACTCGGTTAGAATTCAATCTCAGATTTTCTAAGAAAAAAATAAAAAATAAAACTATTAATATGCAAGCGAGACAATTTAAAAAGGAAGGTCCAATACGTTTGCATTAGTGATCCAGTTTCTTCGCGTAACTAGTGTAGGCTCTTAACGCTCAGGCTAATGTTAATCACTTGGGAGCGTTGTTTATATATTTTCTGCTGTAATTTTAATTATTAAATGATTTTTATTTTTTATGATTGTTACTTATTTATTTTTTTGCATAGGGTACCTGAAGTCGATTACTTTTATTGTGAGTGAGGAGATAGGGGGAGGCGGGGCGCCAAAATCCATGTTTTCCCCGGGCACAAAAAAGGCTAGTTTCGCCCTGAACGTGCGATTGATATAAGATGTACTCAGGGCCATCGCTTTAGACGTTTTGTTGGTGGGGAGAGGACCTAAAATTGTCAAGTTAAATTTCAATATTTGCCAACTCATTGAGAAGTAAAAATAAATAGTTCTCTATATTTGCCGGCCAGTTTTATTATGTTACCAAGTTACCACAATTAGAAAATGTAATATAGTTCTTATTTGTAAAAAGCTTAATAATATTCCCAATTATATTTGTAACTTTTGTCAAATCTATCAGAAATAGAAAGTGTTTTATAGTTTTTTATTAAATTTTTAAACAAATTTGCCAACTAAGTTTGTAAATCTGACAAGTGTCACAGCATTCGCAAACGTTTGGAGGGGGGTCTCCCCCCCCCGTACCTCCCTTTGAGAGGACCCTGTATGTACTTATTGTGTAAATTATTAAAACATTCATTAGTCACTGTTTTAAAAGAATATGTAATTGTGTATTATACATGAGATTTTCAGATAAGTTAATGTGAAATTTATATTCACATATTTTAGGATTGTGATTTATTGAGACTTTTACAAAAACGATAAATGGCAGTGATTTTTTTTTCTTTAAGATGCAATCAAATTTAAACCTCTTTAGTATGTAGCATTCCACCCACTCTCTTTTCCCCCAAAACAAAAACGCTTTAGTACTCAACCATCAATACGGTGCTGGCCAATTATTGATATTTGGTCAGTAGTTGTAAGTTGATCGGCAGAAGAAAAACTTTTCCTAAATGCAAAGCTATATACTATTTTTTATAGTGTCCAGTCACCCGCGTAGTTTAATTGCAGTGGGTAACATGGTCACACAAAGAACTTCTTTGACCTCTGAACTCGTGTTTCCCTCTTGTGCAAAGTGAGATAGTAGGAGCGTCTTTACCTAACGCCCCCCCCCCCCCTCCTACACACACATGGTTTGGTCTAATCTGGTCATTTGTGGGAATGTGCTTGAAGTTAAATGTTGTTATTATTTTTTAAACTGATCAGGAATGAATGACCCACGCAAAAACAAGCGCGATAAAAAGTAGGAATGTTTTATAGGAAACTCAATAAAAAGAGATGTTACGGAGCAAGCCTTGCTTGTTTTAAATTCATGCAACTCTGGCTTCAGAAGTACGAAAACGGAACAGAAGGTAAGAATATACAGAATTGTTTGTTTTAGTAAATTAAGTTTTCAGAAAATACAAAAATCCCCACTCAAAAATGTGATTATTTTTGACACATTCATAAACTCATTTCTATATTCCTATTTGCCTGAAAATTACAGATGTTAAAGTGTCAGGTGCTTAACCACTTGAGGGGCAAGCAATTACGTTTGTGTAATACTGAATTCCCACCGGAAAATTAGAAAATTTTTATTTCAAAATAAGGAAATGCAATTTTATGACTTTTTTCCACCAAAGTTAGAAAAGTAAAATTTCATAAAATTTCTCTGGTGTAAATCTTCATTAATGGTAGGTGGGATAAGATATATCCCACCACCCCTCAGGTTAAGAATCGAGTAGCGTTCTCCCTTTTCCTAACATTTTTCCTAATTCGAAGCAGCTTGATTTAAAGCGGATTACTAAATGGATCCGTCTTGTAATTGTCAGCCTTCGAATTCGGAAATCAAAAGTCCAACTTTGATGTTATTTTATAAAAGAATCGGAGTTTTTTAGAAAAGAAAACTTTATTCTATTTCATAAAAGCATCTCAATTGCAGGGCTGCCACTGCCGAATGACACTGAAAATAGTAGCCTCCAACGAAAAAATAGTAGCATTTATTCAAAAATAGTAGCCAAAATAGTCGTATACCCATCACTTTAAAAAAAGGGAAGAAAAAAAATGTATCCATAACAACTGAAAGGACTTTATGAATGTTCACATCTTATTTCACAGTTTATCAATCAATCACTGAAATCACTCAAATCAGTGAATAAAGAATAGAGTGATTTTTTCAAACGAGAAAGCAAGTTATCCGGAAAATAAGGCCCTAATGTTTCAGTTATGAAGTAAGTAAACTTGAACCTTCAACAATAAAAATTATGTACAGCACCAGAAAACATAGCGGTAAAAACCACTTGGAGATTATCCCCGATACTATTTTCCATCAGGCCTTTCATTTCAAGAATTTCTTTGAGAGAAGAAAGGAAAGTTTTAAATAAGGGGCAGGGCTAGAAATAACGTGTGGAATACCGCAATTTTTTTTTTTTTTTTTTTTTTTCCGTGAAAGCCACGATTTTTTTCTTCGGGAATTCCGCAAAATCAATTCATCAAACAGTCGCGAATTTTGCCAATCGGTAGCGAAAAACATCGCAGATATCAACAATTGGTCGTAGAAAAAAAAGTTTTCCATCGGTCGCAAAAAGTATTGTAAATTTCGCCTAAGGATTATGGAAGGAAATCGAAAATTTTGTCAAACTCTCGTGGACAGGAAAAAAAAAAAATACCCGCGAATTTAATCAAAAATTGAGCAACAAATCAAGAACTTCCTCAGTCGGTCGACAAAAGAAAAGACGAATTTCGACTAAACATAATGGAAAAGAATCGCGAATTTCGTCAAAAAATCTCAAAACAAATACCGAATATTAATTTCATCAATCGGCCGTAGAAAAATCCACGAAATTTGGCAAAGGATAGTGTGTAAAGAAACTCGTGAATGCTATGAAAAAAATACGAATTTTGATAATTCATCGGGAAAAAAATCGCAAATCTCCTCAAAGGACCATGGAAAAATAACTTGAATTTTATCAAAGGTTGCGGAAACAAATGGCGATTTTCGTTATTAGATCACGGAAAAATCGTCGCAAATTTCGTCAAAAGAATGCACAAAATATTACGAATTTCGTCTAACGATCAAGGGAAAAAAATGCCAATTTCGTCAAAGTGGACAGAGAAACGGCAAGAATGATTCTGAGTCAAAAAAAAAAAAATCTGAAATTCACAGCAAATTTTCTGAAAGGTTACAGCAGAGGTGAGAAAGAGGTGAAATCTCCTCACGGCGCCAATTATGCGTTCTTTCCGAGGTCCTTTGGCAAAATTCGCGTTTTTTCCGCGATCCTTTGGTGAAATTCGAGTTTCTCCGAGATTCTTTAACAGAATTCGCGTTTTTCCGCGACCCTTTGACGAAATTCGCGTTTTTCCACGATCTTTTGATGAAATTTGCGTTTTTTGCGATCCCTTGGAGAAATTTGTGTTTTTTTGAGATCCCTAGACGAAGTTTGCGTTTTTTTGCAATTCCTTGAAGGAATTCGCGTTTTTTCCGCGATTCTTTAGCGAATTTCGTTTTTTCTGCGATTTTTTGAAGAAATTAGCAATTTTTTTTTCTGTGAACGATTGTCGAAATCGATTTTTTCGGTGACCATTTGCCGAAATTCGCGATATTTTTTATGCCCGAATTTTCGGACAGATGACCGATTTTTTTAAATTTTTGGAACCAATGCCTTAAACTTTCGGAAAATTCAGAACAGAATCACCCCTGAAAAGGCGCGAATTTGGTCAAATAAACCCGTAAAAAATCGAGAATTTAAACAAATGATTACGCGAAAAATCAAGAATTTCGTAAGTCGGTTTTGAAAAAAATATCACGAATTTCGACAAACTATCGTGGAAAAGGATCGCGAATTTCGTCAAATGATATCTGAAACAAACAGCGAATACCACCAATCTGTCGCGGAAAAAATATATACCGTGAAATTTCGACAAATGGTGGCGAAAAAAAATTCGCCAATCTGTCGCAGAAAAATTCGAGAAGTTTGCCAAAGGATCTCCGAAAAAAAAAATCGTAAGTTCCGTGAAACGATCGCCGGAAACAAAAACGCGAAATTTGGCAAAGGATCACGGAAAAAAAAATTGTGAGTTCCACGAAACAATCGCAGCCCAAAAATCGGGAAATTTCCAGTAGGTCATAGGAAAAAATGCGAAATCTCTTTCAATGATCGAAGCAAAAGATGGCGAAAAGAAATAACTATTTTCGGCAGTCGCGGGGAAAATCGCCCATTAATTGGGGAAAAAAATCGCGAATTTTGCAATTTGTCGCAGAAAAAATTGCAAATCTCCTCAAACAACCGTAAAAAATATCTTGAAATTTACCAAAGGTCGCGGAAACAAATGGCGATTTTCGTCAATCGGTAGCGGAAAAATCATCGCAAATTTCGTCAAAAGAATGCACAAAAAGTTGCGAATTTCGTCTAACGATCACAAGAAAAAAAATCGCAAATTTTGTCAAATGGTCTCGGACAAAAAAACGCAAATTTGGTTTTAAAAAGAAAATTGAGAATTTAACCAAATGATCGCGCAAAAATCACGAATTTTGTAAGTTGGTCGTGAAAAGAAAATCACGAATTTTGACAAACGATCGGAAAAGAATCGGGAATTTCGTCGAAAGATCTCTGAAACAAATAATAACTACCATCAATCGGTTGCGGAAAATATGTATCGCAAATGTGGACAAGTGGTGGCGAAAAAAAATAAATTTCGCCAATTTCTCGTAGAAAAATTTGCGAAATTTGCAAAGGATCGTGGAAAAAATCGCAAAATCTCCTTCAACGATAGTATAAAAAGATCTCAGAAAGAAAGAGGTATTTTCGTCAATCGATTGGGGGAAAAATCGCGAATTTTGCAATTCGTCGCGAAAAAAATCGCGAATCTCCTCAAACAACCGTTGAAAAAGTGCGTTTGGGAAGATGACTTTACAAGCGCTTTGAAGAAAAAGATCGAATATTTTCAGTAAAAATAGTCGCTTAAATTCGAAAAAAAGTAGCCTGTTTTCTTGAAATAGTCGCTTTTTAATGGTTTTCGGCCTAAAATAGTTGGCATAGCCGCTGGATGTTTAAAATAGTCGCTTTCAGTAGCATTTTAGTAGCAAGTGCAGCCCTGCAATTGTATGCTAAGAAAAATCGGAATTTTATGAGAAATTGAGTCGGGCCGGGCCTGGCCATAAACTGTGAAAATACAAACGGGCCAGGCTCGGGTGGAAGTTTGAATTTTTACGACGAGCTGGGTCCGAGCCTTGAAATTGCGGTCCGTGCAGGCCTCTAGTGTGCCTCTCCAGGGCGTTGCAAAGAGGGGGCAAAAGGTGCGGTCGGTCGCCCCGGGCGCAAAATTTATGCTGCGAACCACGGTTTTATTCAGTTTTTGACCGCCGATCATTTTCCGGGGAATTTCTTTTTCTCTCTTGATCCTTTTTTCCTGTCTCAAAACATCATGAACCCTCTAACAAATAAGTGACATTTTCTCTTATGTTATTTAGTTGTTCTGAATTTCTAAATTAAAATTAAACCTTTTAAAGTTCCAAAATAAACGCGAAATATTTATTCAATACAATTTATTTATGTTTCTGCACTTTATAAATTTTATTACACCCATCACAAAGTTTTTTTTTGGGGGGGGGGGCGGGGGCGCAAAATTGAAAATTCGATCGGGGCGCAGTTTCACGGCCTTGGTGCCCCCCCCCCAAATTTCTGGTCACGCTACGCCTATGTCCTGAACTGATATGTAGGGAAGAGGAAGTGAAATGCGCAAACTGCAGAAAAGTCATGAAGGAGACGATGTTGAATGTGAAATAAAAAAATCCCTGCCGGCTCGGGCCTACAGGCGGAGGTAGATTTCGATGTTAAGTACTAAATTCTCCAACAAAACTTAAATCAAGATTAGAGATAAAACCCAGTTTCTTCACAAAGAGCGAGCTGTAGGGAGCTAAACTTTTTGTGAAAATTGTAATATACACGAATACACACACACATATATATGGAATAGGTTTAAAAAATGGCTACAAAAAATTCAGAGAACCTTAAAGTGTTAAAATATGTTAATATTTCCATAGTCGGGTTTTTATCATGTTTTAATACGTTTCTTCAAACTTACATGGCGTTACATATTCACCTGCTGAGGTCCATTATATTTCCAAATGACGCAATGTACATATTTTTTTAATTCGTCAAACTATTTATTTTGAGTTTTCATGCTGAAATCTTGCTCTAGGAAACTTATGACGTAATATTCAATTTGTTTTCAATTTGTCAAACTATTTAATTTTACACGTGAAAATTTTGCAAAAGAAAAGTAATTGTTGTGGTGAGAATTTTATTATTTGTTTTTTTTTAATTGTTGGCAACTGCTATAACGAAAAACTTTAATTTTTTTCCTGCCATTGTTGTGTAAGAGCTGGTTTTATCAGAATCATGTTAAGACAGTATTCAAAATTTTTAACCCTAACCCATTTCCACCCTCTTGGGCCGATTTCGCCCATTTTCAATCCCCGCCGAGATATTAGCCATCTCAAAGTTGTTGGCGAGTTTGAAGATGATTCGTGCATAATTGCGACTTTTATCGTGCGGACAAAATTTAGTACATACATACATACATATATATATATATATATATATATATAAACTTTTTAGGTGGGGGTGGTTTTGGGTTCCTGGGGTCCTATAATGAAAAGTTATGAAGGAATTTTTCAAAAGTCGCACCATGGTAACGACTGCAATAGGTAGTATTTCTTACGAAATCTACCTAAAAAACAAGAGGTTGAAATTCAAAAATATAAAAGCGAAAATCATATTACTTTGGCTGAAGCTAGACGACAATTGAACTTGAAAACAACTAAAAGTTACGCGGCTAAAACAAAAATAAACATTGAAAAAGTGAACGACGAAAGTAATTACCACAAGTTAGCTGTACTGATGGAAGAAAAGTTCAACAAGATAATGGACATTGTAGTTAACATGTGTCAGTTATGGTGAGTTTACAGCAAAAACCAGAAAATGTAGTTGAAAAGGGGTCGGAAGGAAGTGAAGACGATACTACAAGGAAAAGCAAAATGGGAAAAAGAGATGTCATGGCTGAGTTTTATAACCAGCTAAAAGAAAAGAAATTAAAACTAACAAATGAAGCCCAGGAAGAAGAACTACTTTTGTTACAGGCAAGCCTAACCCCAGAGAACGACAAAATGCTGGTAGATCAGGAAAATGGACTCGTTTGTGCTTGCTTACTTGGTGCTAGTGAATTGTTTATTGTCGGTTGGTGGATCGGTATTTATTCTGGATTGAATACGGCTCTGAATTTTGGGGTAAGTGTTGAAAGTTTTTGTGTCTTTTTATTGATCTGTGTTATTAGTGTTTTTTTTCAGTTATTGTTTATGGACACTTTTTTATGTCAGTGGAATATAAGAGGATTAAGGTCAAACTTGCCCTGGCTTCGCACTGGTATGTTTCGCAACAGTATCGTCTGGGCGTTTCAGGAAACCCTTCTCAGTAATAATTTTAATTTATCCTTGAGTAATAGGAATGTTTTTCGTGCTGACAGGCCTGGTTGTTTATCAAGGGCGGGAGGCGGCTTGCTGCTTGCGGTGTCGAAGCGGATTCCTGTTAGGATGCTTCGGCTTCCTAGGATTGGCCGAGACCACGAGGCTCTTGGGATTAAAATTTGGTACAAAAAAAATGGATTGCTATCATCAATATTTATGCGCCGAAGGGGTTTGCTGATATAAGATGGTTGGAGAGTATCAAAGATGTGATCGGGCATGATTATATCATTGTTGGTGACTTCAACATTAACTTTCTGAATTGGCAAAACAACCCTAAAGCTTATAAAATGATAAATTTGATGAATTGGATCACCCATACGGATGCTATTTTAATGAATTTAGATCCGGCCACGAGATGTAGGGGCGGGGGTACGGGGTCGTTATTGAACTTGACAATTGTGTCGGATAATCTAGCTCGGGTCTTCCAGGTGGATGTTCTTTCAGACCCGTTGGGTTCGGATCACTATCCTATCAGGATTCTTGAAAGGTCCAACGGAGGTAGCGGTAAGAAACGGTACTGGACTCAGGTCAGTTGGCAGCGTGTTTGCTCGGTTGTGGATGGTTTGGAAGATGATGTTTATGCTGAGGGGTTGGACAGGTGGTCAACGGATATCTCCCAGGCGTTGATTCAGTGTACGGAGAGGTTTCCAGTGTGTGTGGGTAATCTTCCGCCAGGGTGGGGGATTGTCACACGTAGACTGTTGGCTCTTAAAAGGTTTTACCACAGGAAGGCAGTTCGGTTAGGTCAGTTGGACTTATGGTGCAAATACAAGTTCTATAACGCTAAACTGAAGAAGCAGATTAAGAAAGATAATCAGAAGTTTTGGGATTCTGTTGCCAGGGAGGCTGGAAGGGGCCCTCACATTTACAAGATTATCTGAGGAATTAACAATTTGAAGGAGGAGGAGGCGAATATGGACTTCGATTTCCCAAACTGTCCACCTGATGCGGTTTCCCAAGCAAACTTGTTTGCTACTATATTCCAAAATTCTCCGATCCTTCATGACATACCTATTGACTTCTCGGAAAATGATGAGTTGGACACAAGGCTTACGATGGACCATATGGAGAGGATAATCAGGAAAAGTAAATCTACTTCACCTGGTATAGACGGGATCAAAATGAATTTCTTTAAAAACCTAAAAACCAAGGTGTTATATCAGGTGCTGGAGATGTATAATAGGATTCTCGAGACAAAAAAAAATCCCTGAAATCTGGAAAGAAGCCATCATGCTGCCCATTAGAAAACCAGGAAAGAAAAGAAACGACATAAGGGGGTATAGGCCAATTGCTTTGACTGTGACCAGTAAAAAATATTTGAAAAGTTAATATTAGATATTCTGCTCAATTGGAGCATGAAAAACAAAATATTTCATAGGAACCACTATGGTTTTATTCCGTTCAGGGACTGCGAGGCTGACGTGTACAGGATTTACAGAGATATTCGAAGAGGACGTCAAGCCAAACGGAAGGGATTTTTAGTGGCCTTGGACATTAAAGGTGCTTATGATAATGTATGGTGGGATGGTCTTCTGCTTAAACTAAAAAAATTGGGGCTAGGTGCAGATCTGTGTATTCTGATCCGGAATCTCATACAGGAGCTGAGGATTCGGGTTAAGTGGAGGGGCTTGTTCTCTGTGCCATTCATGTATCTGAGGGGCTTATTACAGGGCAGTCCTCTTTCTCCTTTTCTTTTTGCCATTTACTTAGCTGATATCTTTGAGATTTTTGACTCTTGTATTCATTGTGTGATCTATGCCGACGATATTTTTCTTTGTGGTTTTCATGACAATGTGAAGTGGTTAAGGGACATTTTACAAGAGAATTTGATTAGGACTATCCATTGGTTACGTGCGTGGAATCTTGAGGTGAATCCAAATAAGTGCCAAATCATGAAGATAGGGCGGTGGAATGAGGAAGTGGAGAAGTTTAAAATTAGAGGTCAGGAGGTTGACTTTTCAGAGAAGTTAAGAGTTTTAGGGGTGTTTTTAAACAGTCAGGGAATCTTAAGAACCATATTGCCATGCTGAAAGAGAAATCGAGTAAGAGAATGAACATGCTTAAAGTTATTGCTGGCAGGAGTTGGGGCATTGAAACCAAATATCTTTTAAAAATTACAAATAGCATGATGGGATCTCTTCTAGATGGTAACCCAAGGATTCTAGCGCACTCAAGCAAAACTGAAAGTCGCCAACTCTAAGTGATTCAAAATGTGGGCCTTAGATGGGCGAGCGGCATGCCAAGGTGGTGCCCAATTCCAGTGCTATTACAAGAGAGCGGGGTCTGGAGTAGCCACTCAAGAAGAGAATTCTTGGCTGTAAAGAGGGCTATTTCAGAAATCAAACATAAAGAGTATACTGATGTTCTGTCAGAGGATTTACTTTACAGGAAACTGAATATCCTTAGTCGGCATAACACGAATATTAACGAAATGATTACTTACAAGTGGGGCACCAAGGTGAATGAAAATTGCAAAATTTATGTTAATGCCTGGCCTTTCCAGAATAAAGATTTCCCTGAGGAGGTAATTAGGAATTCGTTTAGCTGGTTTTATCAGATGCACAGAGACAAGGCGATCATTATTGCAACAGATGCTTCAAAAGAGGGGAACAAGACTGCGATTGGAATGGTCAACCAACATACGGGTAACCGGATGGCGTTGAAAATTCCCAACATCAATTCGATTTTTACTGCGGAAGCAATTGCATTGTTGGTAGCTATTAAGTATTATATGGTGGAGGGTGGGAAATATATGTTTTTCACGGATGCCAAAAGTGTCTTGATGGCCCTTGAGAAGATCAATCGTAAGTCGGTGGCGATAATCACCATGCTAAGGGATGAGATTAATAAGAAGAGGATGGATCAGTTTCAGATGGAGTTTATCTGGGTGCCTGGACATAAAGGAATTGAAATCGACGAGTGTGCAGATGAGCTGGCCAGGAAGGGCCCGTATAGCAATATTTGTATTCCATGGTTTTCTCCCGAGAACTGGATGATGGTTGTGAGAAATAATAAACAGAGGGAGTCTGTTTGGGATTGGAACCAATATAGGATTGATCACTCAGGTCGTGGTTGGGATTACGCCAACATAGGGCATTCGCATCAGTGCCTAAGGAGGGAGAGTGGTGTAATATTTGCTCGGTTTCTGACCAAGAATGTTCTCACTCTGGTTCTTGATAAGAAGTTTCTGGGTAGTGGAGATGCTAAGTGTGATTTGTGTGGTGGCGAGGAGCAAACCGAGGATCATTTGTTTTTGAGGTGTAAGAAATTTTGTAGGATTCGGGATAAGATTTTTAGCAAGTTATCGATGTCGAAGAGTATGTCGTACGAAGAGATTTTTTCAGCAATGGGAAGAAAGGGTGATGAAGAGTTGGTTTTGTTTTCTCAGTTATTGAATGAGATTTATCGTCACTGTCGGAGTTGGATTGACGCTACTGTATAGGACTTAATTTTGTCAGTGGTGGTACTTCGTTGTGTCGGTTTATTTGGTTTCTGTCGTATCTTTCTCTTGTAGTTTATCTAGGTAGTGGATTATGACAGCTATACAGAAATAGAAAGCTGCTCACCGGGCCCAAGAGGGTCAATAAACAAACAAGCAAACAAACAATGATCTCCATAGGCTTTTCCATGTTAAATTAACATTGAGAAGTGACACTGGAAATAAATAAGTATTGCGCTGCCGCGCAATACTTAAATATATAAACCTACAGATCAAATACAGGGGTGTTCAAAAGAATTGGAATATATATTTGGCTATGGACAGTAACTGCTGAAATCAGTTTTTCAAAAGCTTTATGCATTTTATAAAATGTTTATTTAGTTATCTTATTTACCTTATCTCTCTACATAACGAAGTTTTGTTAAAGCATTCAGGAAGTATTGGAAAGTGTTTCATAATCTATGCTTAACGCATGATTTTTCTTTCTTGTTTATATACAATTTACTTCAGTTTGTATACAAAAATAGTTAAATGGCCTCTTTATATTAAATAAATCGTATAAGTATCGAAAAATTTCTCGTGTATATGAAACAGTGAATAAGTTGCTCAAAATATGTTGCCAAATTTCATCTTTTCTCTATCTCGCTAAGGCCCCTATACTGTAAAAGTACCTAAAGCACATTAAAATCGGGCAATTTGAAGCTCAGACAGTACAGCGCCATTACTGTCATGTTATTAGTAGCATCGGGATGAAGATGTACGTACGCACATTTTCGTATATTACACTTTAAATTCTCAATCATTGATTTTGAAAAAAACCCTTAAAAGCGCGGAGTTTAAATTAAATTGTGGTGACCTCGATTATGAAATATTAATGGTTTTAAATGGGAATTCCGCCAAATTAGCTAGCTATCGCCAAGTTGGCTGCATATATGATAACTTATTTTTGTCGCCAAAGTTTGCGATATTTCGCCAAGTTGATCAACATTTGGCGTTTCTGTGGTAACCCTGCATTAGTAATTTTCAACAATTACTCATTTCAATGAGGCGGTCCTACAAGAATTGTGAGGGACACACAGAGACTTGGATTTTATATAAACTAGGGGATCAAACCCGAGCTCCTCGGGTTACAGAATATAGGTGAAAAACACTTTTTTTTTAACTCTAATTATTTTTTTACATGTAATATATATTTTAGATTGCCCACTAACATCAAAAAGAATTTTTATATGAAAAATATCAATTATTCAATCAAATAAAGTTTTGAAATTCATTAAAGCGATACTTTCACATATCACCGCATGCCAGGAGTTATTAACCCAAAATTTTGCGACATACGTCAGTCTTTCCAGTCATTTCGGTGCATAAGCGCGTGTTGTTCAATCACATGTCTGTTAAATTTGTTTCTTATTTACATTAATTTATTTATTTTTCTATAGAGGAAGTTTTAATTTTGTTATGGATCATTAGACAGAAACAAATGCTGAACTTTTTATATTGTTTTAAGGGCAAGCGGATTAACCCTTCGTAATCAAGCTATACGTGATAGAGATAAATTAAAAAATAATTTATGCTTGAAAATCTATATATATTACGCTATCGTACGTGGCTCATAAATCGTGATTATTTGTTAATTGTTTATGCCAACGCCCGAATGAAACGCATCTCATTGGTTATTGTGTAATATTTTTAAAAAGGGGATAACAATAAATAAATAAAAAGTTTAATTAATAACCATAGAACAGAACAATTTATATAATGTAAAAAAATAAAATAAAAGTAAATAAACAATTTATTAATAAATAAACAACAACATCCGGGTTACCATATCAAGCAAAATAATGACACTTTGGCGCCATTAAAGTACCCCGGTGCGTATATGACAATGGCGTCAGAAAAAAGTCACGCTAACGTAGTGCGTATATGACACCTGTGCCGTCTTTTATCCAACTTTAAAATACAATAAATAAATGAAGGTACTTTCCAGTATAGGTACTTGGCGAAATAGAGAAAAGGTCCATGGCGATAAAAGAAATTTTTCTCTGGCAAACGATTTAATCAAAATATTTTTTTTTCAAATAAAACTACATAAAAGTTGCCATGATCACAAAGAGTTCATACTTTTATGTTAGCTGGGCGCAATTCTCGCCAATAGCATTTTTTTTTTAACTCGCCAGAGCATTTTTTATTTTTCGAGGGGTAAATTAAAACAATGCTTTGATGTTGAAATTAAATGGTTTATGGTATTATTTATTCTTTTTCTTTTCTTTACTTTTCTTTTCTTTTTTTTACAGATTTTTTTTTTTTTTTTTTTTTAAGTGAAAGTCATGAATTTTAAAAGTTTCATTTTAAAATTAAAGTTATCCATTCTAAATAAAATGAGTGAAAGGATTATATTTTAATCTCAATTAACGAAAAAAAAAATGCGACGGGTACAATATTTGGCGATTTATCACCTGTGCCGGACTAACATAAATGTAGGGAGTCTCGATTTCTCTATCAGAATCTTCCAATTTCGCGAAGGATTGAGCAAATAAATTAAATTATGAATAAAAGTAACATGATACAATGCCTAACATACATTTAAGGGAGGCCAAACTGGTCGCCACGGGCGGCTAGTTATTTTAAAAACCATAATAACTCATTCAATTAAGATACAATTTTCAAACACATTGCATTTGAAAGTAGATTTTTTTTCTCTATTTAACGGTTTAAAAATTGAAAATGTGCGATATTTAGAAATTAAAAAAATCGCTGACATAGCACGTATTTTAATTTCAGTTTTTATGAGAAAATGGCAACAAAAAGGTACAGTAATATATTATTTTCTTTCTTCCGTGATTATTTTCCCTTTACTTTCAATCCTCCAGGACTTTCAACAGAAGTGGAGTTCTTCAGTTGCCACAATTACAAAAAATGTATTAAAAACTACAAAAAAATTAATATCTCAAAATTAAATTGCGATACAGCTTTCAAACAAATTGCATTTAAAAGAGCATTTTTTTTTCGTTATAGTATTGTATAAAAATTTAAAATGTGCGATGTTTAGAACTTTAAAAATTTGCAATAGAGAAAATTCCAAAACCAAAATTTTATTTCAAATTTCAAAGTGTTGCCATTAGCAGAATGACGTATGCGTTACGCACAGATATGTTTGTCCTTTATAATATAGATAGATAGATAGATTATTAATTAATTGTAAAGAAATATAAGTTACTTTTATAAAAACGAGGTGGAACCCGCCGAATTTCGACGAAAGAAAATGTTTACAAAGGAAATGTTGCATCAAATTTATAATACATCAACAACAATAATTAGAATAAAAAATCCATCTAACACTTGTTAATTTAACTCTCCAAAGACATATTTTAACCTAAGATTAACAAAATACTTTTTCCATAAACTTCAACTGTTAAAATTATTGAAAAATTAAACTTAATTCATATGCGTCATCAGTAAAATATAATCAAGATAAGTAATTTTGATTAAGTTATTAATTGATGCTTGGTACTACGGAATGAAAAATCCGCAAAAATGATTTCACCTTGACATAATCATAGAATTTTTCTACCTTCACATCTAAACCAAATCAAGTAATTTTCCACTTTTTTTTCATCCATATTAACCATTTAAAAACATTTTAATGCGCAATAGGTTATTAATAAATATACCGGGTGTCCCAAAAAGGACTGACTGATTTTAAAATTCAATAACTTGCAAACGGTGACAGATATTAAAAAAATTCTTGCAGGAGGGTTATGCATAAGGTCAAAAGTTTTATTACAGTGATTTTCAATTTTAGTTCGATTTACAAACAATAGA
Source organism: Maratus speciosus (assembly GCA_963932465.1). NCBI lineage: Eukaryota > Metazoa > Arthropoda > Arachnida > Araneae > Salticidae > Maratus > Maratus speciosus. Next base: position 273,687,202 of record OZ010792.1, on the reverse strand, counting down.
TGGCGCTGTAAGCAATAGTCGCTAAATTCAGGCTCGATTTTTGGTACTTCGTGGCCCGGATAATACATTTCCATCTCCTTTTTCTGCATGGAACAAGATAAAGGACCAGAAATCGAGCCTGTATTTAGCGACTATTGCTTACAGCGCCATCTATTGTTTGTAAATTGAACTAAAATTGAAAATCACTGTAATAAAACTTTTGACCTTATGCATAACCCTCCTGCAAGAATTTTTTTAATATCTGTCACCGTTTGCAAGTTATTGAATTTTAAAATCAGTCAGTCCTTTTTGGGACACCCGGTATTTTCAAGCTTGAAGTCACGTTTGTTAACTATTACAACTTTTCATGTTAAAATTTCCACTCGTCATTTGAGGTCTTAGTATAATCTCTGTACCTGCGCGTAAAAATTCCAGAAATTTATAACTTTTAGACGCATTCAAGGAGAAATATCTCGTTTTATAAAATAAAATTATCGTTTACTTTTAAATATGATGTCATTTTCAGTCGCTGAAATATTTTGCCTATTGACTCAAACTCAATATCAGCGAAATGAAAAAATAGTGAAATATAACAGCATCATCAGGGAAATTGTGTCTTTTTTAAAGCGTAACGTCATTTTCTGTTCAAATTTGTAAAAATATATTTTTAATTGTAATGAGAAAATGGCATCAGTAAGAATATAATCAATAAAGATAACTAATCCACTTTTAATAGAAATGAAGTACTTCAGTTGCCACAATTAGAAAATTGGTATTAAAAACTATAAAAAAATTAATATCTCAAAAATAAATTGAGATACAGCTTTCAAACAAATTGAATTTTAAAGTGCATTTTTTTCTGCGTACGACGGTTTAAACATTTAAAATGTGGGAAGTTTAGAAGTTTAAAAATTTGCTGTAGCAAAAATTGCAAAAGCGAAATTTCATTTCAATTTCAAAGTGTTGCCATTCGCAGAATGACGTATGCGTTACGCACAGATATGTTTGTCCTTTATAATATAGATAGTTAAAACATTTCTCTACTTAAAACAATTTTCATAAATAGTTATTTGAGATTTGATAATAAATTACACGTAAAATAAGTGCATTAAATGCTTACATTGTATTTTTAAAAATAAATCATTTAACATAGTACGAAGAATTTATTTTATAAAGTTCAATTTTAATTTAAGTATTGCGCGGCAGCGCAATACTTATTTATTTCCAGTGTCACTTCTCAATGTTAATTTAACATAGAAAAGCCTATGGAGATGATAACTTTTTCATTTTTTCTTACCATCTTTTTGTCCCTGATGCCACTCATTTTTAATTCTTTGCTAATTCTAATAATATTATAAATTCAAAGTGTAAAAATATTTGCCAGACGTCAGGATCAAAATGGATCATAAAATGCCTTTGCATATATTTGGATTATAATCTAGAGAGTAACATGGGCTAATTTTTATTTACATTATTCAAATATTTTTCTTAATAATTCAAAATTTCGCTTTTTTCATTGAGAATCAATGGACATTTTCTAATAAAATTTAACATTTTTCCTTCATTGTTGTAATAATTCAAAAGCCGTATTAATAATTTGCCTATTTTTAGTTGAATGATTTTCACGTGAAACATGAAACTGAAAGGTTTTTTTTTTTTTTTTTTTTTTTTTTTTTTTTTTTTTTTTTTAAGAATTAAAAAGAAGATGAATATGACGTTATAGTGGAAAAAAATGACATTTTCAAGCAGATTTTTTAAGTTCAGATTGTAATTTTTTGACCAAATTACAACAACCTGCATTACTGCACTGGTGAAACATTTTGAATTATACATAGGTAAATTGCATCACAGATTGTGATGCGATATCGCACAAATCAAAGCCTGATGATGATACCCTCCATTAATTTTGAAATGTGTTTGTCTGAATGCAGTAGTTATTAAAAAACTTGACATATTAAACAAAAACCTAATTTGCAGAACAAATAAAAAAAAAAATTATTTCGTAAATTGTTTATGCCCGAGAAGGGGCAGATATTAAGATATTTCATTCAATTCGTTCTACATTTAATGTTAAATTTTTGTAACAAATAAGCTAAACCAATTGAACATTAAAAAATAAAAATGAAATTCATACAACATAATATTTTAAACACCTATATACTTAGATTCCGTTCAAATGAAATTGAAATAAACCTTAGACTTTTTCCATTTTTAAGTTGTAAATATTTGTACTGCAGATTTTGCATTATGTTTATGACGATTGTACATAATATGATAAGGTACATGCAAAATACAAAACTTTAAAAAAGTCTAAGATTTATTTCGATTTCATTTGAACGGAATCTAAGTATATAGGTGTTTAAAGCATTATGTTGTATGAATTTCATTTTAATTTTTTAATGTTCAATTGGTTTAGCTTATTTGTTACAAAAATTTAACATTAAATGTAGAACGAATTGAATGAAATATCTTAATATCTGCCCCTTCTCGGGCATAAACAATTTAGGAAATAAATTTGTTTTTTTTTAAATTTGTTCTGCAAATTAGGTTTTTGTTTAATTTATTAATTATAATCATTAGAATGACTAAGTAATTATTATTCCATCCATATATGGCGACAGCATTAAACTTCCATGTAAAATAGTACTTTTCCGATAAATTCTATTTCTAAACTTATAAACACGTACAACCCCCCCACCCCCACCCCCCCAAAAAAAAAAAAAAAAAATCATTCGTTTCAGAAAAACCGCGGTATAGAAATCCTTGTAGGGTGAGCCGAAAAAAACTTATTTTCGATTTTTGATGATGGGTAGTGCGAAAAATGTTGCCACTGGTGGCACTAAGTTTACACAAAAAATTTGAGATGTTTTCGGACAATTCCTTCATTTGTCGCAAATGGCTCAGTTTTGCTCAAAAGCTGATTTTTGAACTTTTTTAGCGAAAATTTGAAAAATGTTAAATTAAATTTATTTTCGCTGAATTTACTTGAAATATCATGTTTAGTGTACGAAATGTTTAAATAAGCTCTGATTATCTATTATTTATTAGTTATGTGTATTTTGAATTAAGTGGTTTTTATAGCCTTTTCGCGTATAACTGAGCAAGAATTGTAAGCATTGTTTGGTTCGTTCGTCGGTTTCTCTCTTTTGTCTTTATTATGTTCTTCGCTCTTCCTTCGGTTTTTCGATGCGTTCAGAGTAGAGGTCTGCACGGGCCGGAATTTCCAGGCCCGGGCCCGGCCCGGCCCGAACGAAAGCTATCTTGGCCCGGCCCGGTGTAAAAATTGGAAGTTCGGCCCGAGCCCGGCCCGGCCCGGCCCGTTTGCATTTTTACAGTTCTCGGCCCGACACAATTTCTACAAAAAAAAAAAGGAAAAGAAAAAAAAAATCCTTTTTTCTTTCAACATACAATTAAGATTCTTTCAATGAATACTACATACATATTTATGGCAATATTTTACAGTATATTTTACATTACTATGATGTTCGCAAAACAGAAAACACACAATAGTAAACATTAACGATTACTTACAGTGTTTTAGTCATCGTGTCTACAGACATTTCAAAATGGAAGTAAGGATTCATTAAAAGATTAATGTAGTTCAGAATAAAGGATCAAAAACATGATAACTTTTGAAGCTGTATAAGAAGTAGATTTGTGAAAATATTTCTCTCAATTTTAAGGCTTTTCTCAAATCCGAAGGAGCTACATTTCGACACATTTATGAATTCTTTTCTTTTCGGAAACGCGTAAGATTGGCAGGTATTCTTATTCAGAAGCTATGTAAATGTCGTTTTTTTTTCATAGATAAAAGCAATATATCTTTCTGAAAATACTGTCAAAGTTAGCGTTTTGAATCGAATTTCCGGAAGCGATAGCACAGGAAAGGAAAAAAACGTACAGTCACGTGACAGGAATCTCTGTTATCTCTGTAAGTAATTTATCAAATATGGAAAAAGCTATTCGTTTCCAAATGCCTTCAATAGGCAGGCCTGTCAATTTTATGCCTTTTTAGTTAAAATTTTTGTCAGAAAATGTGTCTGAAAGCTTCGCATTGTTGAGCAGTGAATATGAGAACCACCTTAAGGTATATTTCCAAAGATACTGTTAAGAGAAGTTCATTATCACTATTAATACTACTAAACACAATGACTGCTCTACACATCCTGATATCGATTAAGACCAGTTCCGTCCCGGCACGAGTCTGCTGAAAAAAATTAAACTCGGAATCAGACATCTTGTAACTGTACGATGCTGATCTCTACGATGGACATGTTGCATTTCTGTATTGATGTTGTTAAACTCTCATCGGCTCGTGACGCACATTTATACTTCTCGAGAAAATCATATTCATTGAAAATGGCTCGTATTTTATCTGCTTCGGTTAAATTCTTATATCGGGCCGATAGGCCCGATTAATTTTTTTGCCGGCCCGGCCCGGCCCGTTTATTTTGTCTGTCGGCCCGGCCCGGCCCGTTGAAAAAATTGCCCTAATTCTGCCGGCCCGTTTGAAAATTCGCCTTCATTCCGCCGGCCCGGCCGGGTACGGGCCTCGGGCCAAGCCCGGGCCCGTGCAGACCTCTAGTTCAGAGTCACATCACATATTTGAATGCCGGACCACAGCATGTCTTGACAGAAATTCTGGAAAGAGAGGAATGTGGAGTAGAAACCAATGAAAACGCAATCAGTCATCATGAGGATGAGGGAGGAAATAGGAGATGGGAGTAACTGTGAGGTAGGATGTTAATTATTTTTCTGCTATAAAATACAGCTATTGTCGGAAGATTAAAAAAGTTGGAACTTTGAAGCAGGCAGTTCGTCTGAATCAGAATTTGAACCACAGACTTCAAAAGTAGACACTCCCAAACGCATATTCCTTTCTCACACAGCGTTCGCCGGATTTAGAGCTGGTATACCATATATTAGGTAAATTGCGTTAAGAGCTTCATCTGTGCTTCAGGATGCAGGAATTGTGACAACCAGGAATAAGAATCTCGTCATCGATAAAGACTTGGTCAGGAGACAGAAAAAGAAACTTGAAAAGAAGATACAGGAGGAGGAATATCTTGGAGGATGAAAAATTACAACCATATTTTTTGATGGTAGAAATATTAATACGATCTTCACAGAAAAAAAGGGAACAAGCGGCACCATCGAGTGAAATACAAGGCACATATCACTAATGGCGTGCGAAAATGTACTTGTCCGCTTCTACGAGCCTATTCTTGTTTCATGGACATCAGAAATGCAAAAGGCTGAAGATTTGAGTACTCTATTAATCTAGCTCCGTTTCAGTTTCTAAATGTTTTAGGTTAAGTGGTTCTACCATCTAGTTTAGACAGTTGATGCCGCTGTCAGAGTGGAAGCTCGTTCGTATGAAGATTACAGATCAAATGTTGTAGTTCTCTTCTTGATTTTTTCCAAAGCAGACTTTATTCTGGCTTAGAAAATTATATAATGATTTTGTTATTTCTCTGCAGTGGCCGGAAGGAGGTGTCAAATGACACAAACATTCTAAACCACGTTCAGACAACATGGTGATATTTGTTTCATCTTTCTGTCGATGGTGCTGCTAGCCCCCTTTTTTTCTATGAAGATCGTTTTATTTTTTCTACTTCAAAAAATATGCTTGTAATTTTTCTTCCTCTAAGATCTCCCTCCTCCTGTATCTTCTTTCCAAGTTTCGTTTTATGCCTCCTAACCAGGTTTTTATCGATGACGAGATCCTTATTCCCTGTTGTAACAATTCCTGCAAATTTTGCTCACTTATACGCGAAAAAGCTATAAAAGTCACCTAATTAAAAATTCATATAACTATTAAATAATGCATAATCAGAACTTATTTAAACATTTCGTACACTAAACATGACATTTCCAGTAAATTCCGCTAAAATAACTTAAATTTGACATTTTTTAAATTTTTGCTAAAAAAGTTCAAAAATCAGCATTTGAGCTAAACTTCAAGCCATTTGCGGCAAATGAAGGAATCTCTCTATTCTAAAAAAAAGTAACTACCGCTATCACAGCCGCCGCCGGTTTTGAATTTTTTGTGACCGGAGGTCTTTCTTCGTTAATAGTAAGAAAAATAATGCATACAATAATATGAAAATCGGTGGTTTTATACAGAAATGTTTGATAAACACGCTGATGCAGACAGTTTTCAAATCGAAGAATTATTTTAAGAGATATTTAATGCTAAAGTTGGACAAAATCGTTCCACTAAAAAAGTTTTATAGCAGCAAAAACTATACATGGCAGTGTAATCATTTTTAGATCATTTTATGCGTTAGAATTTGCCGGAGTGCAGATTGCATTAATTTTATTTTGACTCATTTTTTGAGGTTTTATTTGTATTTTAAATTCAAATTTTCAGCATTTCTAGAGATATTTTTTACATTATTTTAGAAAACTAGGGGGCTCGGCCCCCTACGAGCTACGCTCGCCAACCCCCGTCCAGACACCGTAGACTCTAAATGCACGCTAATTTGATTGGCTTTAAAAAGATTTCGAAAGATTGAATTATAATTTAAAAAACAGTGGCGATCTCTCTATAAACGGATTTCTATTCATTTCTCTTTGATTGGGGAATTTTAACGCCAAATCCGTTGCGGTACTACTTGATTAACCCGTCGACCAATTTCGCCAAATTATATAAATCGCCAAACCACTCGCCAAATTATACAAATTGACATAATTTTTTATTTTAAATAACGAAAAAACAAATAAATTAGTACAACATTAATAAAAATACAAATAAAACGTCGAAATAAAAATAACTTGATGACGTAGACACGTGTAACAACATTTCAAAATAAGCTAATATAAAAGGAATTAAGTAAACAGAATCTTTGTCTCCCAATATTTTTTAACAAAGCGAAAAGAAAGTTCTTTTAAATAAGACATTTTAAATTAATCGTTTTTAATCTGACGTAATTTTGACCAAACTATTCTTTCTCTTTTTAATATTCAAGTGAAAATACTTGTGTTAGAAATGAATATTATTTGCGCTTTCCTAACAAAAATAGTTGAAAAGTATCCTCTCAAAATATCAAATAAATGTCTAGCGCAATTTCTATATTTAAACCGTTTTGCAATATTATTTTGTGTTCATTTTATTTAATAACTGTAATGTGACGTAAATATGACGTAATTTCTCCTATTTTAGACTTCTAACGCATGTTAATAAATTTATTATTTTACAAAATCCCTCCTCTCTTAAAATTCACGTGTAATTATAGTTTTTATGACGTAATTTTTAATAAGTTCCTGCTTTTTGTACATAATTATTTAATTCTAATTCCAAATGTTTTTTTCTGTTTATATTAGTCACGTGTAAATAAATTTTTAATTTATTTACACGTATAAATATATATATATATATTTTTTTTTTTTTTGAAGCAAACATTATTGTTTCCGCTTTTTATACAGTTGGCAACAGTTTAAATTAATATTACTTTCTAAAATCTGTCAAAAATATCTCTAGAAATGCTGAAAATTTGAATTTAAAATAGAAATAAAACCTCAAAAAATTAGTCAAATTTAAAAAAGAAATATAGACGGGTTGCACATGACGTCACATGTCTGAAATCGCTTCCTATGGCGCCCAAATATAAGGCGAATTTGGTGCTCTCCATTTGATTTTTTAGACTTATTTGCACTATAATAATTAAAATAAGGAAGCTCTAAATTAAAGAAAAAGATAACACGTGCTTTTAACGGCAAACGGGGAGTTCTGTGCTCCACGTGTGTGCTCCAGAAGCTATAGTATCAGTCGTTGCTAATAGCAACGTGACGTCAATGCAAGGGGTCTATAATCAGGGGCGCCATTTGAGGGGGGCTGAGGGGGGCAATAGCTCCCCCCAAGAAATTTGATATTTCAGAAAATTTATCAATCATCAAATGTAGGGATGCACCGAATAGTGATTTTGGCTGAATACCGAATGCCGAATATTTGGCCTGCAGGTAAACCGAATACCGAATATTCGGCCAGCCGAATAGTAACTGTTAAGCTGAATACCGAATATTAGGCCAGCCGAATAGTATCTATTCGACCGAATACCGAATATTCGGCTGGCCAAATACTTTTATATCTCAGTGTTTAACGTTAAAAAGTTAATTTTTAAGCAATTTTTTATAATATTTAGCACAGATACTTCTATTTTGACAAACAAGACTATTTTTTTATAAGTAACTTTTGTACCAAAAAAAGTATGTTTTGAGTTATTATTTAAGAAGAGGATGGTTTAAAAAATTTTTAAATAACAAAATTTAAATTCCATGACTTCAGTTAATTCAAACAAATGAAAAGAATTCTCTCATATTGAACAAGAAGCAACATAATCATTCCACTTCTTTCATCAAAAATGAAAGGTGTACATGCATACAAAAATTTAGTTCAGTTAGAAAATAAACGCCACAGCTGAAAATTCCGGTAATAAGGAGAATGATATGTGAATTCTTTTGTGCAGTTCTGTGTAGGCGGTATATAATTTACACACAACAAGTAACATGCGAAAAATTAGTTAAATTTAAAAGCGCACACCAAAATTAACAAGTTGGAAATTGCTCGTCAAACGTGGCAAATGAGGTGTGTTCGTACTATAACTATTTTTATAAATATTTTTGATCGCATATTGTACTGAATGTATATTTTATTGCACTTCAATAAGTACATATCCATATCCATTTCATTCTGTTCGAAAGGCTGTAATATCATTAAAATGCATATGAAATATTTTTTCCCCATTGGCCGTCATGTAAACGGGAAAATTTTGACTGTCCCTGACATTAAACTATACATCTGATTTTCATAAAATTTGAAATGACTCGACGAAATTTTGCAGCAATTATATATTTAAAATTTCAGACCATTCGGAAGGCTCTAACATCATTAAAATGCACTTGCAATAATTAATTCCCATTGGCCGTAATGTAACGGAAAACTTTTGACTGTCCCTGTATTTAAACTATACATCCGATTTTTATAAAATTTGAAATGACTCGACAAAAGTTCGCAACAATTATATATTTAAAATTTCAGACCATTCGGTCGAGTAGTTTTAGGTAGATTTCGTATGAAATAAATCCCTGCCGGCCCGGCCTACAGGCAGAGGTAGATTTCGAAGTCAAATATACTAATTTCACAAACAAAAACTAAATCATGATTATAGATAAATCCACTTTAACAATTTTATCTGGCCGCTCTTGACGAGTTTTTATTTCATTTTCATATAATAGCTGGTTTTATCAGAATCATGTTAGGGCGGTATTCAAAAAAATACTTTTCCATGCTCAACAACTCGAAATTTTCTGGCATAATTCCAGGTTCATTTTTAATTAAAAAAAAATATGAAACTTGCTGACGTGATTTTTGAAGAGATTTATAAGCGACCTGTGTTTTTATTTTTTGTTCAATTAATTAAAACTTGATATATAAACAATTATTTTCTCAGAAGGACAATATTTTTCGTTTCTAACACAATCGCTTCGGGAAATTCCGTTCAAAATGCCCACTTTAACATCATTTTTTGAAATATATTCTGCCTCTATCTAAAAATCGATTATTACGGTACATTATATAGTTTCTGAATAAGCGAATCTACGAATTAAATGCGTTTGAGAGCAAAAATGAATTTAAAAACCAGTCAGAAAATAAGCAGTTTGGATTTAAGCGCATCCTTAATACAATGATTTTTCCAACACAATCCGCTTCGGTAAATTCGGTTCAAAATGCCCTTTTTAACAGCATTTAAAAAAATATATTCTGCCCCTATCAGAAAATCGACCATTACGGTACATTATATAGTTTCGGAGTAAGAAAACGTACCAATTGGAAGCCTTTGAGAGCAAAAATGAATTGTAAAATGAGTCAGAAAATAAGCAGTTTGGATTTGAATACACCCTTACTAAGATCATTTTTTACTTCAACCGGTATGTATTTTTAATTTGTTTTTGCTCTAAGAATTGGTCCTATCCAAAACTTGTCTATATAGATGTTGCAGACAATATTAAGAAGATATATGATAAATTCATGGGGATTTTATATCTTTTGAATTGACGGAGTTATGGATTTTTTTCTTCTTCAAACCCCCTTTTTGTTTTCGTTTTTAATTTTTTTGCGGTACGAATTGGTCCTATCAAAAACTTGTGAATATAAAAGTTGTAGATAATGTTAAGGAGATTCATGATAAAATTAATTGGATTTGATATCTTGAGAATTGACGAAGTTATGGATTTTTTTCTTCTTCAAACGCCCTTTTTGTTTTCGTTTTTAATTTTTTTTTGCGGTACGAATTGCTCCTATCAAAAACTTGTGAATATAAAAGTTTTAGATAATGTTAAGGAGATTTATAATAAAATTAATTGAATTTGATATCTTGAAAATTGACGAAGTTATGAATTTTTTTCTCCCAAAAACCCTATTTTTTGCGCCCCTTGAGCCCATTTTTAACTTTATCAAAAATCTGTGATACATAAGTTTTTGGCCCTATTTTTAGAAGTAATAAAAACTTTAAACTGATTTGATATGTACAAAAATTAAGAAGTTATGGGGGGTTTTCTGTTTTCACAAAACCCCTCCCTATTTCCCTCCCCTTGGTCCGATTTTGCCCATTAACGAACTTGACCGAGATTTTATGCCCATTGATTTTATGTATCAGTTTGGAAGAGATTGGTGCAGAATTACGAAAGTTATCGTGTCCAGAAGAAAGTGATATATATATATATATATATATATATATATATATATATATATATATATATATATATAAAGTTTTTTACTGAGGGTGGTTTTGGGTTCTAGGGGTCATGATCGGTGTAGATCTGCAAAAATTTTTCAGAAATTCCAACATAGGAACGATCCCAATAGGTAGTATTTCATACGAAATCTACCCAACACTACCTATTACATTCTCCCCTATGTTGGAATTTCTAAAAAAATTTTGCAGATCTACACCGACCATGACCCCTAGAACCCAAAACCACCCTCAGTAAAAAACTTATATATATATATATATATATATATATATATATAATCACTTTCTTATGGACACGATAACTTCCACAATTTTGCACAAATCTCTTCCAAACTGATACATAAAATCAAGGGGCATAAAATCTCGGTCAAGTTCGTTAATGGGCAAAATAGGACCAAGGCCATGGAAATAGGGAGGGGTTTTGTGAAAACCGAAAAAACCCCATAACTTCTTAATTTTTGTACATATCAAATCAGTTTAAAGTTTTTATTACGTCTAAGAATAGGGTCAAAAATTTATGTATCACAGATTTTTGATCAACTTAAAAATGGGTTCAAGGGGCGCAAAAAATAGGGTTTTTGGGAGGAAAAAAATCATAACTTCGTCAATTCTCAAGATATGAAATCCAATTAATTTTATTATAAATCTCCTTAATATTATCTACAACTTTTATATTGGTTTTGATATTGGTTTTTGATAGGACTAATTCGTACCGCAAAAAAAATAAAGAAAAAAAAAACAAAAATTAAAAATGAAAACAAAAAGGCGGGGGGGGGGGGGGATTGAAGAAGAAAAAATCTATAACTCCGTCAATTTACAAGATATAAAATTCCCATAAATTTATCATATATCTTCTTAATATTGTCTACAACATTTATACAGACAAGTTTTTGATAGGACCAATTCTTACAGCAAAAACAAATTGAAAGTACATAGCGGTTGAAGAAAAAAATCATCAAGGGGACAAGGGACCTTAAAATATTTTTTTTTATTTTTTGTAAATTTCACCTTAAATATTATTCAAGGGTACATTATATGCATTATGCCATGCATTTATCACAAAAAAATTAAAAAAAAAAATTATTTTTGAGAAAAAAATGGAATTTTACGCGTCGTCTTAGAAATCTTCGAAATGCCCCCTGCGTCTTCCATATCAATGAAAATCCCCAATACTTTTTATAAAAGTTTGGTTTATATATATAAACAAAATAGAGCATCGGATTTTATATATTTCAATTTAAAGGTAAAAAAAAAAAAAAATTGAAAATTTTTGAAATTTTTTCGAAAAAATTTCAAAATTTCAAAGTTTTTCAATTTTTTCTTTATTTTTTGTAAATTTTATCCTAAATATTATTTAAAGGTACATTATATGTATTATGGCATGCATTTATCACAAAAAAATGTAAAAAAAAAATTTATTTTTGACAAAAAAATGGAATTTTACGCGTCGTCTTGGAAATTTTCGAAATACCCCCTGCGCGTCCCATATCAATGAAAATCCCCAATATTTTTTATAAAAGTTTGATTTATATATATAAATAAAATAGAGCATCAAATTTTATATATTTGAATTTAAAGGTAAAAAAAAAAAAAAAAATTAAAAATTTTGAAGTTTTTCCGAAAAAATTTCAAAAATTTTCATTTTTTTAAATTTTTTGTAAATTTTATCTAAAATATTATTCAGGGGTACATTATATGCATTATGGCATGCATTTAGCACAAAAAAAATAAAAAATAAATTTATTTTTGAGAAAAAAATGGAATTTTACGCGTCGTCTTAGAAATCTTCGAAATGCCCCCTGCGCATCCCATATCAATGAAAATCCCCAATATTTTTTATAAAAGTCTGTTTTATATATATAAATAAAATAGAGCATCAAGTTTTATATATTTGAATTTTAAAGTTTAAAAAAAATTGAAAAATTGAAAATTTTTGAAATTTTTTCGAAAAAATTTCAAAATTTTTAATTTTTTTTTTTTTTACCTTTAAATTCAAATATTTAAAATTCGATGCTCTATTTTATTTATATATATAAATCAAACTTTTATAAAAAATATTGGGTATTTTCATTGATATGGAGAACGCAGGGGGCATTTCGAAGATTTCTAAGACGACGCGTAAAATTCCATTTTTTCTCAAAAATAATTTTTTTTAAAATTTTTTTTTGTGTTAAATGCATGCCATAATGCATATAATGTACCCTTGAATAATATTTAGGTGAAATTTACAAAAAATAAAAAAAATTATTTTTAAGGATTTTAAGGTCCCTTGTCCCCTAAGGGTGTATTCAAATCCAAACTGCTTATTTTCTGACTCATTTTTAATTTCATTTTTGCTCTCAAACGCATCCAATTGGTAGATTCTCTTATTCAGAAACTATATAATGTACCGTAATGATCGATTTTTTGATAGAGGCAGAATATATTTCAAAAAATCATGTCAAAGTGGACATTTTGAACAGAAATTTCCCGAAGCGATTGTGTTAGAAAAGAAAATAATGTCCTACTGAGAAAATAATTGTTCATAAATCAAGTTTTAATTAATTGAACGAAAAATAAAAACACAGGTCTTTTATAAATCTCTTCAAAAATCACGTCAGCAAGTTTAATGTTTTTTCTATTAAAAATGAATCTGAAAATGTGCCAGAAAATTTCGAGTTGTTGAGCATGGAAAAATACTTTTTTGAATACCTCCTTAACATGATTCTGATAAAACCAGCTATTATATAAAAATGAAATAAATACTCGTCAAAGGCAGCCAGATAAAATTGTTAAAGTGGATAAATCTCTAATCATGATTTAGTTTTTGTTGGTGAAACTAATATACTTAACTTCGAAATCTACCTCCGCCTGTAGGCCGGGCCGGCAGGGATTTTTTGCTCTGTTATATGCGGACAGACGGACTGAACGACGACTATAGGTGCTACGTATTTATATAATTTTTAACTCACCAAAAAACGCAAGTCCAGCAATTATTGCCGAAGACATCTTGTAGTGAAATAGGTGATTTATATCAATTTCAATATATTTGAAATAGCGTAATGTTATTAAAATACACTGCAAACGATTTTTCCCCTATTGACTAATGTAACGGAATTTTTTTAATGTCCCTGTCAATAATCTGTCAAGGCTACGTTCTTCATATTCAGTACAGAATATGCCTTGGTAAACATCATTAACATATATCAATTGCATGAAAATCCGTATTATTTACGCGAGTTAGATCATGGACAGACGGACAAACAAACCGAATTCATAAAAAATCTATTTTAAAGGATCTTTTCTTTAAAATCAGTAATATTTGAATAGGGTCTTTTCCTTGTTACCAATGACCGTTATTTAGTGTTAATTATTTAATGATATTAATTTGTTATTTAGTGATTAAAGTTTCTGGTACCTTCACCTACAAAGATTTTGAGACAGGTTGTCCCTCTGAAAAATCTAATTTTAAATTTACTATGATTTATAATATTTCTGCAAATTATTTTTAAATAAGAGTTTCTGAGTCGTCGGGAACTTATAGATATCACCGTGAGATGTTTGTATGTGCATCATAAAGACGCTTGTGACTTGGATAAGCCTATGACTATTTATGGCCTGATTATCGCAGGCGAAACTTCTACCCGTATTTCCGAATAGTAATTTCATCTTATTTATGACAGAAATTCTGCAATAATGCGACGATTGCTATTTAAAACTAAAAAAAAGGCGGAATTTAACCCCTTTGATATTAAAACTGCAGTATGCGTTGCCATTACTTCAGTGAGATAATAAAGTTGCATGTTTTCAGCCATGTGGATTATTGCGCCTTTCATTGTTTGCAACTAATGACGTGCGCCTCTATTTATTGAAAGGTCTGTGTCTAAATCACTCATTACGACACTCAGAAGTAGAGTAAAACGAAATAAAAAAAAATTAAAGAATTGAATATCCATAAGTAAGTTTGTCTCACGTAAATCTACAAAACATAATTCAGATTGTTAAGGAACTGTAAAACATATTAGTATAATTAAATGAAGATTTTTTTTCTTTTAAGTATTTTCTCCTCAACTGAAATCTTTGGCGCCTTTTATTACTTCGGCGCCTGTGTGCGCCGCACACTTTGCTTATTGGGTCGGCGCGCCCCTGGCGATCTGTTTTAAACTTTAAGATAGTTATGATAGACATGATAAAAAATTATAAAAAAGAATGTCCCGTCACATTTCGGGGGCGGGGACTATGATGGGGAACAAAATTAGGAAATATAACAAGGCGATCTGTTTGAAACTTTTAGTTTACAACACATAATAAAAATTTTAAAAATGAGGGCGCGTTTTTACCAAGCGGAATCTAAAAATTGAATGCGTAGAAAATAAGGGATCTCGAAGCGATTCAGAATGGAAACGCGAAACAATTACGTCTGGGGGTTGACTAAAAAATATAAACCTCAATATAATAAAAATACAAACCTTAAAAACATATAATTCATTAAGGTCGTAAATCGTTATTGGCGATTCAAGCGCTCGAATACGCCATCTGGTGGAGAAAAGATGTAACTTCTCGCTTCAGGATACTGCCGTGCAAGCGCATTGCGTTACATGTATTTTAAATTTGTTCAGAAATTATTCTTTTGCACAACTTTAGATTTCCTGTGACATTTGTGTTCTGTCTTATATGGCAAAGTAAAAATTATCCGAATTTGAACATCTAAAACTTTCAAATACATTTACAATAAATAATTATTTCAATGGCACTTTAGCATTAGTTAAAGGGAAATTAAAGGGACAATTTTCCTGTACCGAAGGCCGCAAGCAGCGCCTCTATAGGCCGTTTTAATTCCCATTTACGCTCATTTCTCTTTTATGTTTGCAATCGGGGCCGCGGTGCAGGGGCTAGACGGTAGAATCCTGTTCCGTGCAGAAGGTAGTAGAAATATCGAAAGGATTTTTAATTAAAAAATAATACTGTCAGACTGTCTCATCCAATATTCAAATGTTTCCTTTCAAAAGTTGATAAATTTCCTCCCTACCTCATCACCAAGTGAAGCTGGTGATCTTTTTTTCTAATCTGTTGTGGGTTTAAAATTGAATAAAATGAATCAAGTTATTTTTTCTCATCATTGTCAATGCTTTTGGTACTTGATTTATGTATATATTTGATACGAGTATGAAAAACTTTTGTTGTTGTTGTTTTCACAATTATTTTCATTGGCATTTGAAAACGAAAACAAAAGTTGAAATGGTAGTTTTTAAAGTTCCCGTTTGTTAACTACTTCCGTGACCTTTTTTCCCAGGATTCCTCAAAAATTTAATGTCAGCCATATTAGAAGAGAATTATTGCCCTTCAGAAGGCGTTGTTTACTAATAACATTGCGTATATTTTCAATAAAACTGTAATGTAAGCATAAAGACCACTATATTTTGACTTATAATTGAAAGATGGACTTACCTTCTCCTAGCTCACCAGATAAGTATGTCTTTTAACACCATATCAATGTTTTGTTTGTATTGATGTTTACATATCGCCACGAAACTTTTCGGGTTAGTTTTGAACCTGTAAATTTATAAATCATAATTACATGATTACTGCACTGATCGTTTTTATTTTTGATTATTTGCATTCGAGAATGTAAGTTTGCGTTTAATATTGAACTTTTATTTTATTGTAAAATTTTCGTCATTTGTGGTTTTGTTAATGTTAATAAATGTGGTTAATAACATCTTGCCTGCATAAAATGTTTTGATATCTATGTTTAATGGCACTTTATATCGTTATCAAGTTATGTAGTCTCTTGTTGTTATCACTTGTATTGGATTCCAGTTATCACGCAGTTAAAGGTACTAATCACCATGTACATATCATAGTTTCTAAGTTGTATGATCGCAGTTTCACAATGTTGTACAAGATGTCAATGTCTAATATTTGTTATTTATCCTTCTTTAAATGTTATTCAGGCCAGTATCGGAAATTTAATTTTGAGAGTTTTATTAAATTATTCAGTGTATGTTATGTATGATTTTCTTCTTTTTTGCACTAGTTAAGTTAATTATTATTATATAGGGTAGATGTGCCAGTAATGGACACCCTTAAGGAATTTCCTTAAAAATTATTTTTTTATTAATAGTTATAATTATTATATTCCAGTTTTTTCAATATTATATTAATCTATCAACAATATTTAACCATTCTTATACCCTCATTTCCCCATATGAATAGAAATTTAATTTTAAATAACAGAAATATATAAAAACACCCAAAAGCCCAGTAATGGACACCCTCTGTTCCAGTAATGGACACCCCATAAAAAGTAATAAATATAATTGTTTTTATGACTGTATTTAGAACCAGAATTTAATGAATACATGCTAATGAAACAAAATAGTTATTTTTAAATAAATTTAACAATTAGGATACTAGTAATTAATAAAATATTTGTGATGATCATTTACTGTTTACATCAATTATTGTAATTGTCAGAAGATCGATGTTTTAATTATTTTAGATGGTTAGTTTAAAATACTAAATATCAGACAATTACAGAATCAAATTATTGAAACAGTGGTGGATTTAATTAAAAGGTAATAAAAGAAAAAAAGTTTTGGAATATTGTTTAGTTTTGTGTCACTATTTTTAACACTCTTCCAGAGATTACTTGATATATCATTTATAATAATTAATATTACAAATATGAAAGAAATGATATTGTGAGTTGAATATTTTAAATATACTAAATAAAATAATTTCAAAATAAAACTGTAGAACTGATGTTTGAGGCCACTGATCTGCAGATTTACTAGTTTCATGAATATTACCTATAACTTTCATTAATAGTATTACATTTAAATTTTTTTTTTTTTTATAAGGAAACATTTAAGACAGAAAATGGAGTTTTAATAGCTTCTGTAACTTAATTGTTTTTATTTAAACGGAGAGGGATTAAGCCCTATGAGCCCCTCTTTGACTGTGCTCTTAAAACAGTATTTTCTGCTTCCTGGCTGGTTTGATTGCCAGATTATAAAATATGTGAGGTATATATATGTACTACATAAAAAATAATAATAAAATAAAATATCGAAATTTTATTAATCACATAAAATAACTTAAAAGCAGCTATTTATAAAAGTTTTGGTGTTATTATATTCTGGTAAGTATAATTTAAAAATTAAATATGATTATTTAGGTTTGCAGTTAACCCAAAGTATTTTATGCACTATAAACATTACTAAAATTGCATTTTTAGCAATGTCTACATGGGGTGTCCATTACTGGAAAATGACTAATTAACCATCCCAGTAATGGACACTCCCTCTTAAAACCTTAAAAAGAAATGAAATTTTGTAAATAGCCATTAGTATATAAAATTCAAAGTTTTCTATTGCTACTCAAACAAAAACATTCAGATTTTGCAAGAAAATAAATAATATATAAATTAATTAAACGAAGCTACCTCTTAACCTCTTCATTAAGATTTTCACAGCAAAACTTTGAAACATTATTTTCTGCTTCCTGATTGGTTTGATTAAAAGTGTCAACAATAACATAGTTTTATAAAACATACAAGGGGGAATTATAAAAAAAATAATTAAAGCTAAATATTTATTAGTTATTCTTTTATGAACCAAAAACATCAAGGGGTGTCCATTACTGGAAGGGTGTCCATTATTGGCACATCTACCCTAGATTTTGACGCTAAGAATTGATTTTTATTTGTTAATAAAATGAAATGGCTTATACATATAATGCATTGATAAGTTTTCACAGTAATTTAACGTGGTATTTGTGCTATTTCATAATTTTTGAAAATTACTCTTAAATCTAGATTTTACACATATACAGAAGAAATGCAGTCAAATGAGTTAAAAGGTTTTTTCTTTATATAAATAATGATTGAATATAATTGTAATTGTAACCCAAGGTATGACGTTTTATCAAAGTATTAGTATGATAAAATGTTAATGAAAGCCACACCTCCAAAGTCAATTTAAAACTTAACCAAAATTTACAAATGTGAAATAATTAGTGTGCAAATAACTTTGTATTACTATAATTCCTAACATTTTCTAATTATTTAATCGCACTTTTTTCCGTATGTAAGCTTATTAGTATTAATTTTCATATATTCGTAATTTAAAACATTTCTAATAAAAATGCATGTAATTTTATAGGAGTTTTCAAATTCTGCAGCTCTTACATTATGTAAAGATTTCTAATTTGTAAAAGTGTAAATTAGGTAGTTGTTTTGTGTTTATTTGGCAATTTTTTTGTATTGTGGGACTTTGAAAGAGGTTATGGCCTTGTTGAGTTTCATTTTTTTTCTCATCCGGCACATGAAAAGAAGCGAGTTTGAATTTTATTCTTATTAAATGGTTTAGACATGAAATACCCTCTCCCAGAGAAAAATGCCTGTATTCAATGCTGATTTTATGTATATCCTGGGTGAATAAGCTAGTATACTAATAAAGTTATTATTAAAAATCAAGATTCCATTTATTAAAATTAAAAGTACCTTTCCATGCCCTTGTATTTCTTAATGTTTAGATTAAATGTAGTGCAATCAGCATTATTTAAATTTTTAAATGCTAGCAAAAAGTAGAAAATGTATAAAAAACTAGAATTGCTGAGAAAAGTCCAAGTTTTTGTTCTCTTGTTATATGGGGAATTCCACAAAAAACTTTCAAAGAAGTCATGTTGTTGAGGTTTTTTTTTTCCCCTCATTCGGCATATGAAAAGAAGTGAGTTTAAATTTTATGCTTATTAATGGTTTAGAAGTGCAATCCCCTCTTCCCTGAGAAAAATTCCTGAATTCAACACTGTTTTTAGATATATTTAAGGTATATCCTGGGTGAATCAGCTAGTTTAAAGTTGCATTAAAAATCAAGATTCCATCTATTAAAGTGGCTGAGAGGTTCTGCTCTTGAAGCTCGTAAACGGAAGATGCTGGGTTCGTACCCAATTGCGCCCGTAAGCCTAATCGTTTGGAGTTTTCCGTGGTTTTCTTCGAACCTTGGATTTCCTTGCATAAATATGGATTAGGTTCTCCTAGAAAGACCCCCATGGAGGGAACCCCCTCCCTTCAGGTCCATATCCCTAGTGTAAATAATTGGCCGTCATAAACAATACATACACACCATCTATTAAAAGTAGGTATCTTTCTGTGTTTCCATGTCCATGTTAATATTTTGATTAATTTTTTCGACATTATTTAAATTTTTAAATGCAAATTAACAATAGAAAATGCATAAAAAAATAGAATTGCTGACAAAAATCCAAATTTTTGTTCTCTTGTTATGGGTGGAATTTCACAAAAAACTTTCAATAGTAAATCAGTTTTTAAATATGCAAAGCATTTTATATGATTTAGCTGAATTTCCCATGAAGATATAAAAAATAAAATGTGGATGGAAGGATCGTTCATTGAAGAATTTGAACTTATTTTAAATCGATGTTTAAATTGTGTGGTACTGGCAGTTTATTTTGTCAGTGAAATCACTTTTAATACCTTCAATGGATTTGGATTTTGAGATAAAATGATTAAATATGAATGTTGTGTTTAGTCTTTTTAATGATTAAATATGAATGTTGTGTTTAAGTCTTTTAATTTTAATCTAACTTTGAAAGGAAAAGTAAAATCTTGCATGATTCACTGTTGCTTTGTGTTCTTATGTGTTAAAGATGTTTATTTTTTTCATTTTATTCAGTAAATGTATTTAAGCCTTGTAAGACTGTAATATTGCATTAAAAAAGCACTGGAATATATTTCAGCATGTTTTTCCTTGTTTTTTTTTTTTTTTTTTTTTTTTTTTAAGTCCTTTGCTCATTCTTTGTATTATGTGTCTATTTCACTTATATATTCAAAAAGTTGGCAGCTCTTGTGTTCAGTTTTGGAATAATTATATAATTTTGAAACATTTTGACATTTTTGTTTATAATGTGATACTGTGTTTAAAACTTGTTAGTGTCATGGTTTAAAATAGTTATTTTAAAAGAAAATTGTTTACATATGATGTAAAATTGCAAACAAAAATTTGTATAAATGTAAATGGGCTTGCCTGTTATTGCATAATCCATGGTTAAGCTTGTGGAAATGTTTATTTTTTTATAAAGCTTTTATTTTATACATTTAGTTTAAATATCTTTAGAAACATTACAACTTATGGAATTTTTTTTTATTTTAATAGAGGAGAGTGGCTCACCTTGGGACACTTTTTTTCTTTCTTTTTTCAATTTTTATTTATTTATTTATTTTTTTTTATATTGATCAATTGTCAAAATTTTATCTTGTATTTATTCTTTTAACCTTTGCCTACATTATTAAATAGCTTTTGATCTTATATCCATTACTGAAAAATTAAAAAAATATATTTATTAAACTTGTGCTTTGTCCCAAGGTGCCCCACCAGGTGAGGCGCCTTGGGACAGTTAAAAATAGATGTGAAAAGTTCAATAATTGAATTACAATATACATAGAATTACAATATACATAGTTGTTCAAGAAAGAAATTCATTTAAACTGATAAAGATATTCAATATTCACCCTTTCCAACTTTTAAAAAAAGTTCTAACTTGATAATTCAGATTGTCTTACTAACATTGTAGACTGCAGCAGCTTTTATAAAAGACATTTCACCTGATAGAATTTTTGGAGCAGCTTTCTGAATATTGTCAGCACGAATTGCTGTACTTTTTTAGATTCTAAATTTCTAATCTTTGTTATTGTTAAGCTTAATGAGTTCCTAAAAGAAGAAATAACTACAGTAGAGCACCGATTATCCACAAAGCGATTATTTTTATTTTTTTTCAAGCCAACAATAAGGAAAATACAATAAGCCCTACTAATAAATATAAACAGATTAATTCGTGTATTCGAAAGTAATAGAAGAATATTACTAGTTTCGGTTGCCACGTTTAAAATATAGTAGAACCCCGCTAATCCAAACTAATTGGGACCGATGCATGTTCGGATTACAAAAAATTCGAATTACCTAAAATTCTGATAAAAATAGAAAAGAAAAAGGTGTTTGCTAAAAGAAAATGTAAGTTATAAGTACGCAGCAATACAATAAACATCGTCTAAACCAGCATCCTAAGGCATGCTGAATAATCCGACAAGACTTTAAAAAAAAAGTATTGCTTGTTTAATCACTCTTTATGTTTATAATAATTTAATGGAACTTCAGAATAAGAAATTTCGTAACAACTCTTTACAAATGTTACAAAATCGTGAATCTGTAAATAGCTCATTCACTATGTCAACAAGGAGGGTGAAGAAAACATTTCTGTAGATAATTTGTGAAATCAAGCTGTTGAAAAGAAAAATAAATTTTTATGATCTCATCTTTTTGCATTAAAAGAATAATTTTATAGTGACTGGCAAAACAAACTGATGTTAGAGATTTTTTAAGGTGGCTTCTATGAGTAGGCCTACAGTGCATGTTTTTATTTTATATTCGTGTACATATGTTGTACTTTTACATTATTGAATTTTTTTTTGTATTCAAGCTGTTTAAAGAATAAAAAATATGCTTTACTGCCATTGTTTGTTTAATTCTAACTTCAGTTTTTTTCTTAACTTCAGATTTTCAGTTTTTTTCGGATTATCCGCGGTGCCCTTGCCACCCAATTCCGCAGATAATCGGAGCTCTACTGTATTAATAAACACATGTTATGTAGATTAAATAAAAAATGTCTTAAACATAATATATTTTTGTTAAAATATTTTGAATAAAAGTTATCTTGGCAAATCTTGTGTCCCGAGGTGCCCCACCTTCACCTGTCCCAAGGTGCACCATATACCTGCTGTGAAATTTTAGAATGTCATGCTGTTACACTTAGCACTAGAAGTATTACTGAACATCAGTTTTATAGAGAAAGCTTTAAATTTCATTTATATTACTTTTTTATTTCAAAATTCCACTTGCAACTTATCAAATTTTTACATGAAAGTTACTAGACATGTTTGCAAAATAAAAATCTTAATAAATTCTTGCCTGCTTGATCAATGGAATCAAAACATATTTGAAAGTTAGATTGTGCTGCCATCTATCTGCATCTGCAAGAGCTAAGAGTTAATTTAAAATCTAGGGCAAAAAATGAAGGTGTATCGTGTCCTAAGGTGAGCCACTCTCGCCTACTTTGCCACAGTATTTTAAATATTGAAAGAACATATGGTTTAATGAAATATTAAAAAACGAAGCCTTAATTAAATCAGAATTTAATAAGATTCAATTACTGAATTTGTTCGTAGCATCCCAGTCCTTAAAAATTATTTTAAATATTTAACTTTCTAACTGTTGAATGCTTGATATTTCTTAACAATGTTTTTTTTAAATGTAAAATTGAATGGTTTATGATGTGAAGGACTACTATATTGAACTAATGCTTTTGTGGCTGTAAGATTCTATTTTTCTCGGACATTGTAGAAGGTATATTGAGTTGGTTTTTAAAATGTGTAAGCTTGAAGCATTTTTAAATTGAATAACATTATCATTAATTTAAGACGAGCATCTTTCACTGTCTATATACCATAATTACCTGCATGATTTGCACCCCAGCAAAATTTATGTACTCCATACTTTTGAAGAAAATTTTGTCCCCCTCCCTCCAAAAAAAGTGTTTCATACTCGTTACTTTTGCAAAAGAAATTCAGATTAAAAAAAGTATAATTTTGAGATGAAGCACCTATAGGAAAGTCTGAAATAATTAAACAGGATTTCAAATTATTCTAACTGTACATGTCATAGCAATTTTGATTTCATAATCAGATTTAAAGTCAATTTAGTTCTGCAGAGTTTCCCGCAGGTTTACAAAAGGGCAGGGTGCTGCTTGTGGGAAAAGGGCACTTTTGGATTCCGAAGAGCATGTTTTGGATTCTTAAGGACATTTCTTGAAAATTTTAAAGGCATTCTTTTGATTTTTAAAACTACTTTTTAATATTTAATATACAGAACACTATTTTAAAGACAGCAATGAGTAAATTTTTACTATGCAAGTACTTTTTTTTTAAAACAAAGGAGTAAAAGCACTTTTTTCAGGTAGGGTCAACAAGGGAGCTAATTTTTTAAATGAGGGGCAAGAGGAGTGCTATCTTGAAAACCTAAGGGCAGGCAGGGTGTAGCACCCTCCTGAAACTGTCTGGGGGAAACTCTGAGTTCTGTGTATCCAAAGGAGCATATTCTGTTCTTTGTGTTTGTTTCCAGGGATTTTATGATCCATAATGTTGTACAACAGACATGTGACATATTAGTACTTCCTGTCGAAAATTAATCAGTCCAAGTTATTTGATCATATTGATTGTGCTGTTTAAATATAAAGACAAGTAAGTTTTACCTTAGATTTTAAATTTAGATTGGTCCATTTTGTGGAAAAATATAGCAATAGATTTTTTAAATTCTATTAACTAAGTTTTATTATTATCCTAGAATACTCCTGAAAATTAAAAAAAAATTCTCTGCCAGCTCGGCCTACAGGCGGAGGTAGATTTCGAAGTTAACTGATAATTTCACCAACAAAAACTAAATCAAGATTAGAGATAAACACAGTTTAACAATTTTATCTGCTCATTTTTGATGAGTTTTTAATTTCATTTTTTTGTAAGAGCTGGTTTTATCAGAATCAAGTTAAGGCTTCAAAATTAGAACCTCAAAATGTTAAAATATGCCAATATTACCATATGAGTATTCCATCTCAACCCAGGCAGGACTTGTCAATTCACCATCATAGATTTTTTTTCAAAAAATTACAGTAGTTACAACTAAGTAATACACAAAATTTCCCAATAGGGTTTTTCCCCAAAAAAAATTTTTCTGTGGTTGCAGCACTTTAAAATTTACGATAAAATTGACAATTTTCGAAAAAACAGAAAAACGCTTCATTTTGAAATGAACACAGTATCAAAAATATTTAACGTATCCAGTCAATTTATTTTTTACAAATAGTTATTAAGCTGAATTTTACTTTAGCATAGTTTAAAAAAATATAGTGACATTTTAAATTAATTAAAAAAAATTGTTTCTAAGTACAAGAAATGGAATTCTTATTGATTTAATTTTTTTTTTTTTTCAGAATGAAAAAAAATATTTTAAAGCTAAACATTGATGGTAATCCAAAGACCTTTAATGGGAGTTTCACAGTAAATTTTATTTTAAGCCTAAGATGCATGCAACTTTTGCAATTCAATTTTAAATTATGCAAAATTTCGTAAAATCGCTACTTTTGAGATGCAATTTCTCAAAAACACCATTTTTTAAAAATCTGATAATATGCTCAAATGATACCTTATTAGTTTCTAATAAATACCTTATAAGCAAATTGTGTGTTTTTGCTTAGAAAATTTTATATGATTTTTTGAAAATAACATGTTGTGTATATTTTTCAAAAGACCAGAAAGTCAAGCTTTTTTTTATTTCACTTAATTTATAATATGATTAATTTTTTAATAAAAAGAATAATGTAATAATTTTTAATAAAAGGTGTATCAAAATATCTAGTAGTTAAATCCAAAAAAATTAAAAAAGAAAAAGTAGTTTATGCGCAATCTGATCCTTATATTAGGCATCCTTTATCAATAGAAGCACTAAATGTTGCATTGTCCTGCTATTTAGAGGATAACAAAGATTGGACAAAAGATAGCCCAAACAAAAATGATGGTGCATAGGCGTAACCAGCCTTTTGAACGGGGGGGTGCCCAGACTTTTTAACCTGAACATGTTGGATACAAACAATATCTTATATAATAAAACCTGCTAAAACGAATCCAATAAAACCGATCGAATTTCCGTTTTAGACAGTTTTCCATCTTAGAAAGTATAATTGTGTGGTATTTCTTTTAAAAAGGGCTCAAACGCAATTTTTGTTTGCGTGAGGAGGGTTGAGAAGGGGTTCAAAACATTAAAACTAAATATAATGGTAAAAAAAAAAAAAAAAAAAAAAGATATGTAAATGTCCTTGCAGCAGTGATATAAGACAGTGACTAAGTGTGGTCACAACTGTAAAACCTTTTGGCACCCTAACTTCTTATAAAGATTAAAAAAGGCCTTTAATCATGCTGGAAACTTCTAACACTGCATGAGATCTAAAACTATCTCAGTCAAAGTCTTTTAGATGAAATTTTGCCGGATGATAAATCTCAGATAATACATGCGGTACATCAGTACATGCACACGAAATCTTTTCAGAATATAACTCCATGACTTCTTAGGGATCACCGGAGGGACCCAAGAAATTTTGGAGGAAAGTCTATATAAATAATTATTATAATATTATAAATAATTATAATATTCATTAATAGCGCAATTTCCTGCTTATAATCCGCGGCTCAAACAATCATGTTTCGACCCAGAAATTTTATTTCATTAAGTTAAATATTTATAGCGATTTAAGAAGTTACGTTTTATGAAACAAGATTTCTGGGTCTGAACCTAATTGTTTGATCCACGGATTATAGGCCGGAAATTACGGTAATTCAGGTTTTTACCTCATAGTGTGTCGAATATATTAGGTAAAGCAGGTCATGATAATATACACTAAATTTTATCAAGATGATAAAAATTATACTATCATGATGCAACTGCAATAATAAAGATAGGCGCTTGTCTGTCTCTGTGTGTGTGTACGTGCGTGCGCGCGCTGAGCTCTGAAAAGACAATGCAGCCTGCACCCGTAAGATTTGACAGGACCTGTATGCCTGAACTCAGGCATATGGAAGACAATTTCTGGAATTTTTCAATTTTTTATGCGAATTTTTTCGCATTTTGCGGCATTTTTTTCAAATAAGTAAAAAATAATCCGATTTCAATATTTTACCCAGTAAACTTTGTCTTCTTTTCAATAAAGTGTTTTCGAGATTCTTACAGCGATTTTTCAATTTTTAACAATTTTTTAATGTTATCTTTAGAGGGGGGTTTTTTTCGCATTTCACAGTAATTTTTTTTTTTTTTTTTTTTTGACATTCCTAAAACGAATCCGGTTTAAATCTTTTAACCAATTAGTTAATTTCGTTCCCCGTGGTTTTTTAATCTTTTCCGAATTTTTAATGCGCTTTCTAGCGGGGGTTTTCGTGCTTTGAGGCGATTTTTTGACATTTTTTGAAACAGAAAAAACTCTCTGGCAATTTTTGCAATTGCCGTGATTAAATTCAAATTGGAATAATGTCAAATCAGCTCTTATAAGAAAGCTGAAAATTTAATTTTGTTCGAAATAAAAAACGCAATAATTCAAGATTCGTTCGTTTCAAGACAGAAGAGGTCGTAGCTTGCTCGGGAGTGCGTTGCCGAAGGCAGTCCCCACCCCCACCCCAATCCTAGATTTGTTTAATTCTATGTTCGTTTAAAAAAAACCAACCACTTCTCTAGTAATGAAGTTTTCTTTCACGGACAAGGTTTGAAATAACGCGCGGGATCGCGCGATTTGTACACAGAAAAGGAAAGTCTCTCATAATAAAAAATGCTGTGCAGTATTTCCCCCTTCAAATTCTTTCACAGACCTGTCAGTGAGTATTTAAAAAAAAATTAGGTCCGCAATTTTTATTTCTTTTATGGAATTTCTCAAAATCAATTCGCGAATCAGTCCCGGGAAAAATTGAGAATTTCTTCAAACGATCATGGTAAAATATCGGGAATTTCTATAAAAGAGTGCAGAAAGTAATCGCCAATTTCGCTTAAAGATTGCGCAAAAAAATTACGAATTTCGATAAAGGATTGACAAAATTTTTTTTCAATTTTCATCAAAATGTTGCGGAAAAGAGTAGAGAATTTTGTTAATTGATACGAAAAGATATCGAGAATTTTTCCGAACGGTCGCGCAATACTATCCCAAATTTCGACAAATGATCTCCTGTAAAAATATCAGTTTCGTCAATCGGTCGCAACAGAAAATAAATTTCGTCAAAAGATCGCGGTAAAAACGAGAATTTCGTCAAAGGATCGCAGAAAGAAAGCGCAAATTTCGTCAAAAGATTACGGAAAGAAAAAGCGAATTTCATCAAAAGATCGTGGAAAGAAAACGCGAATGTCATCGAAGGATCGCGTGCTAAAGAAATGCCAATTTCGTCAAAATATTGTGGTAAAAAATGCGAATTTCGTCAAAGGATAGCGGTAAAAAACACGAATTTTGTCAAAGGTAAGTGGTGAAAAGTGCGGATTTCGACAAAAAATCGCGTAGAAAGACGAATTTCGTCATACGATTTTGGGGGGAAAATTGTAAATATCATGAAATGATCACATAATAAAATCGCGAATTTGTCAAAATTTACTGCACTGGGCTAAAAGGTGGAAACGGGGTTCCTTTTCCTACTTTCAGAAGAACGCCGCGAAACGAGAAAAAACTCTAAAAATCTTATACAAATTTTCAGAGGAAAAAAATTACCATATTGACTTGAAAGACTGCAATCATATTCCTTTCAAGAATGTCAAAAATGGCCACGAAACACTAAATTCAACCAACCAACCAACCTGCAGATTAATTTGAATTTTCTGTGCTATTATTTTTCATTTACAAAGGAGCACGGGTATGTGTCCCCCCCCCCCCCTTTACCTCGGCTAATCGAAATTTGGAATTATCGTTTCACATTTGCATCCCCTTTCAAAATTTTTTTTGCTTCTTTCTTGACTTTGAACTACCAAAGCAAAGAGACAAATAGTTTCTATCCTCGTCAAGAACTTGTGTTAATTTCTCATGAAATTGCAGAAAAATGCAATAGAAAGAACGGCGTTAAAAACATCCCCCACAGACAAAGGACGTCAAAGTGGGATTATAAAGCCACCCTTTTGAATTACTATGACTAATACAGATTCGTGTAAATATTCTAGTTTTAAAAAAGATAAACAACATAATTTTCTAAAAAAAGAAAAAAAAAAGAATGTGGGTTTCTTTTTTTTATCACATTTCAAAACTTAGCCGTTTAGTTTTCTGAACTAAACTAATTGAACTCTGTTTTCACTTCTTTTTTCTTTTGTAGATTTCGATTTTTTAAAATAATTAGTCTGCGGAAACGGGGGGGTGCCCGGGCACCCAGGGCACCCCCCCTGGTTACGCCTATGTGGTGAGAAAATTAAAAGAGTAAAACGTTTTATGACAGTCTGTTAAAGAAATATAATTTAATGAAAAAAGAAAATCCTTCTATGACAAGGGTCGTCAACTGTGGCATGCTTGACACCACTACAATTTTATAGTAATCATTTCCTTATCTATCATCGAATCTCTGCAATTCAAGAAGCCGACCTTTTCTGTAAAATTTTAGTAGTGTCCGGCATGCCACAGTTGGCAACCCCTGCTCTATGAAAATAGGACTATCAAAATTTTATTCATTACGTCCAAAATTTATCTAAATTCAGCCAATACAAGTAGTACGCTGGTCTGTTTACTGCAGTAATTGGAAATTAATATGTGTAGCTCTTAAAAATCTAACAGGCATTCAAATTAGAGAAGATCTGATGACAAAATGCTTATATAGAAAAATAAACAATGAAAATTGTTGGCTCAAAGAGTGTGGTGAGTGCCCTGGGGTACAGAAATTCTCACAGTTGAAGCTTTTGATTTGAATGAAGAGGAAGAGGTTGTATATGCTATATGGGAAGGTGGTAACTTAATAAAAAAGTTGGTATGGATTTAAAAAATTCTGGAAGAGGTAAGGCACCGGGTGAGAAAAGCAATTCCTCATTATCACTCAAGGAAAAATCAGAGACAAAGAATTGCTGATGTAAAGTTACCTACAAAAAAAAAAAAAAAAAAAAAAATCTGTGCTCGTGATACATTCTGTCTTTGCTAAAAACTGGTCGGTAATACTGACAGATGAAGTACAAAGCTTTCACTGGCAAAATACTCAAATATCATTATTTACCTGCACAGCATATTTTAGAGAAGAAATAAAGAGTTTTATTGTAGTTTCTGTTGATATAACTCATGATACAGCTCATGCTGTTTGTGCCATAGAAAATATAAAAAAAGAATTAATCTAAGTTGTACCAATTACAAACACTGGAATCAATTGTGTATATATTAGATGGATATAGAGCACATTTTAAAAATAAGTATTATTTTTATGGATTGCAAAAAAATAATGAAGTTTTACTAAAGAAGTGGATTTTTTCAGCTACTGTCCATGAAAAAAGTGCATGTGATGCTGTAGGAGGATTATGTAAGCATTATGCAACGAAATTTAATCTCCAAAATGAGCCAATAAGAGCCATCCGAGATTTTGTCTCATTTGTTGCTGAACCTCCGTAGCAGAAAATTCTCCAGGTGTCTGCGACAGATACTTCAGGGACAAAAAATAATCTGCAGGTAAAATATTTTTACAATTGAAGCGTTAATTAATCAAACAATCACTTACCTGTAGTGTTTTTAGATATTTTATAAATTTTCCTTAATAATAATCTCAACTTTTTGTTTTAAGTAATAAAAAGCTAAACATAATATGAAGCAAAATAAAGGTTTGATGAAAAAGAATCTGCAAAAGAGAAAAGAAAATCTGCGACGACCATCTCCCGTCTCGAACTTTCTGCTACCGGGTGCTTAACTATCCTCTCTCTTAAAAAAGTATCCTTCTACTCCATCTAGACAGAAACATTATTCAAGCCTATAGAGCTAATAATGAGAAAGAATAAGCTACTAATGTAATATACGATCTAAACATTATTGGATGATTAAAAATATTGAAGGTTATATGGGACGAACAATTAAAAATGCATTGACAAAAGTTGAAACCTCCAGCCAGATGACAAAACAATATTCAATGCACGATTTATAAATCTGTGATTGCATTGGGTGAATTATGAAAATAATTGGTGGATAGGACAAATCAATAGCATATCACGAGAACTGAGGGTTATTACAGCATCATCATATACCCCATGCATATACCCCATGGTCCAGAAAAAGCATTCTTGTGGCCAGAAGAATCTGGAAAGAAAAAAAGATGAATGTGTCGAGTAACACTTAAAATGTGGCGATTAACTTTATTGTCCTCACTCACCAAATTTAATGGGCACCACTCACCAAATGTGATGGTCGAAAGATGTATCGATGCTCTTTCCTCCCTGGCATCGATTCCAGATTTCTTTCCCGATTCTTCTGGCCACTGGAATGCTTTTGCTGGACCATGGGAGCAGGGGTGTAGTGGAGGGTATACGGGGGTATACGCCGTATACCCTCTGGATTT